>CM057141.1:4586289-5960177 GCA_029964075.1 Patiria pectinifera | reverse complement strand
ATCAGACAGCGAAGGTGAGCACGGCTCTGTTAGAATTTCTCTCAGCCCCCAGCCTGTCCCTAACGGAGACGCATGGCGGCTCGTAACACCGTCATGTGAGCAGGCTGCGGCAGTGCGGATACCGCTATTGGTGATTCAGTGCTGCAAATGCGGTTGGCCAGCACGCAAGCGTGGTATGCACCGGGCTGTTTGTGAGTAAAACCAGGGAGTACAATGGTGCCTCTTGCATTGAGGATTACCTGGAGTGCATTTTTTCGAGAGTGAGTGAGATCAGTAGCTGAACTGACAAACAGCAAACCGACTACCTGCTGGTTGCACTGAGGGCCTGCATTAGGTCATCTGCTCATTGCCGAGAAGGAGTAGCACCGTCCTATCTTGAACTGGTGAAGGCCCATGACGTCGCTTTGGTACAGCAAATAGCGGATCCGACATCGGGCGAGTTGACATCTCGAAGAAGCGTTTGGGTGAGACCGTGGCCGAACTTAGGCAAACCATAAGGAGACTGGTCAATCGCGCCTTTCCCACTGACAATGGTCGAACTTCCAGGAGGAGGACTTTGCCGCCCGGGGTGTTCAAATGCCCTGGAGCGACCTCGCGGGCAACTGGCGCGCCCTTTTTCAGGGAAAACCATCGACACTGGATGAGGCAGTAGAGAGATCGTAGGCGGAGGAGCTGAGGCCTGGAGTGCAAGGCAGAGAAAGGTGAGTTTGGTCGAGACCTTTGACTGGAGAGCCCAGCGAGGAAAAATTCACGGACCCCTCAAGCACCAAAAGAGCGTAGCAGCAATGTTGCGAGAACTATTACCAAACACAGCGTAAATGGACAACTTAAGCAAAGAGAAGAGGAGACGATTGGAGCTGCGGGATGCTGGAAGTGTGGCAGCCTAGACCACTTCGAGCCCAGTGTCCCACAGGTAAAGGGACGGACAGTCACAGGTCGCTTAAACATGGCAGGGCTGGGCTTGAGGCCAGCCCAGCCATAAGCAACTCTTGTGGCCCAGTAAATCAAAAGCATGAGAAGCCCAGGCGGGCTCCGCTGCCGGCTTACGGGTAGCCACCTCGCCTCCCGGCGCGGAGCATGCCCCGCCCGCGCTTGGCGCCCAGGCAGCCGCCGCGGCGCCAGGCAGCCCCGCCGCCCAACCTGGGGCGTCTCTGCTGCCTGCCTCGCAGTCTCCTGCTCACACACTGAATTCATGCCACTGATTCGGTTCGGACAATAAACCTACTAGTGACTTGCTGTAACCAAACCTGGGATAGGGATACGATAAAGCCTCTTCGGAGTTGGGACTGATGTATATTCGGGGAAGGCTGTTCGGGATGGCAGTAGGTTTTTGATAGAGCACCGGAGCAACAGAGAGTTTCATTTCTTCCCGCCTGTAGGAGGGTGGATTCAGAAAGCATCAGGATGGAAGCTTCTGACCCTGCAGATGCGCCGGTTCCGTCCAAGCGAAGACGGCAGTGCCCATTGCGCATTGCCTGGACATGCAAAGGTGCACATTAATGTCGGAGGGACTGTGATACAGCACAACGTGTGGAGTGGCTGGCGTGAGGCGATGAGCGCCGATTCTTGGACTGGATTTCCTCTGCGGGAGCATAAAGTGCCAGCTGATTTGGGAGGAGGATTGTTTTCACTGCGAAAGCCAGTACAGTTCCCGGAGATACAAGTATCCCCAGGAGCCTGTAGTATGTCAAAGTGCAGCCTTGGCTGAGAACATGGCTGTTTCACCCCACTCCTGAAATACTTTCTGGATTGTACAGTGGTTACTTGATGGAGGAGAGCTGTAAAGGATTGGGGTGTCATTGCCAGAACCGAGGAACAGCAGCAGCCGATCGTGAGATCCTAGTGGCGAGTGCTCCTCGTTGAGCTAACACATGGAAACCACGTTCTGAGTTAGGAAATCTCTTGAACTTGTCCTCTGGAAATAGTCATGCTAAGAAAAGAGGGGACTGACACGGCTGTCCTTGAACCCGTGGATAGTATTGCAGTAGTGGGAGCGCGGAGAGCCTGCCCACCAAGGCCCTACAGTGAGTGAAGAGCCTGTGTACCATCCCATCTGTCTTCACTTTTTGGAATGCCCAGCTGTGGAGAGCTTAAGGCCAACGGCCGGGATAGACCTTGCGATGCCGAGAAGGTTGAGGCGTGTTTCGAGCTGGGGAGCGGAATGCTCCGGGCCGAACCAGTTTAACACAGCATCACATCATCACTTGAGTGCCCAACCTGTTCGCGCCAGAGACCAAGGCGAGTTCCTTTACACCAACGAGACGTTTGCTGACCAGGAGATAGCGAGATGATCTCACAGGTGTCATCCGAACCCTCTATGAAAGCCCCTGGTGTTCCCCGATTGTCCTCGTGAGGAAGAAGGATGAGTCCACCCGAGTTTGCATTGACTACAGGAAGTTAAATGAGAGTAACAACGAAAGGATGCCCACCCACTTCCCATTATCGAAGATAACCTGAACTTAAACTTGCAGGAGTCCATGTTCTTCGACCCTGGATCTTGCCTCTGGTTATTGGCAAGTCCCGGTAGCAAGGAGAGGACCGACCAAAGACTGCGTTCAGCAGGAGAGGTGGGCTGTACCAATTTTGTGACAATGCCATTCCCGGGTTGTGCCAGCGCCACCGTCCACCTTTGGCGCCTAATGGGCGGGTTCTGGCAGGTTGCAGTGGCAGGTAGCTGTTCTGTGGACTTGGGCTGATGTCATTGTGTTCGGCAAGTCCTTTGACAAACACTTGCAAAGGCTTTGTCTGGTGCCTGCAGCGTCTTTGCGAGGCTAACTTGAGCTTAAACCTAAGAAGTGTAAGCTGTTTCAGAGGAGAGGTGGAGTTCCTCGTGTGTGGTGTCACCAGGAGGAGTTGCTACTGACCCCGAGAATGGTCCGTGCGGTGCGAGACTGGCCCCAGCCAACAACGGTTACTGATGTCCCCAGCTTTCTTGGCCTGGTGTCATATTACCGGCGTTTCATTGAAACCCCAGCTAGGATTGCACGCCCGTTGCATCAAGTTACAGAGAAGAGACGAGATCATTTAAGTGGACGACCACAGTGTCAAAAGAAGCTTCGAGGCATTGAAGCATTTGCCTGATCTCATCCCCCATTTTGGCTTATCCTGTCCCTGCAGAGGCACGAGTTTATTCTCGACACCGGCGCATGCCGGCTTTGCAGTCGGCGCTGTCTTCATCGCAGGTGCAGGAAGGCAGGGAGCTTGTTGTGGCGTGCGGTAGCATGAGGGCTCTGACAAAGCAAGAGAGGAACTATTGTGTGACATGCAGGAGCTCTTAGCCGTGGTTTTCTTTGTGAAGAAATACCACCACTACCTGTATGGGGCCCGTTTGAATCGGACAGATCACCAGACCCCTTAGATGGATGTACAGTGTCCGAGACCCCCAAGGGCAGTTGGCAAGATGGCTGCGAAGCTGAGCATCTACAGTTTTCCATTGAGCACCGTCCTGGTAGCCCGACCACTGAGTAACGCTTCGATGCCATGTCCAGAAAGTGTTTCCCGGACTGCGACCACTGGGGTAAGGAGATCAGCCACGGCAGCCATATTGGGCGGCCAGAATAGCACACGCCAGTCTCGGTGGGGACAGACACGATTGCAGTACCATACAGGCATCGGGCCGGTCGGAACTGGAAGTCCGCCACTGGCGAAGCAGCTGAACCCCCAGTTCAGTAGCATCCCCCTGGCGGCGGCAGCCAAACCTCGGTTGTGGAATCCTTGTCTCAAGACCTGTCCTTGAGGCCAGTACGTCAACCTCAGACAAATACTCTCAGCGAGGCCCAGAGTCCACCAGTCACCACAGAACTCAGTCATGACCATATTGTCCGAAACGCAACAAAATGACGGAAGGAGACCTCAGAGTGGCGTAAGGCAGTGGGTGGCGCAAAGGTCAACGGCCTGCATGGGGAGACTATAGCTTCCGTAAACAGGATGTCAAGTTCTGGTGGGCTCGCTTGGAACGCAGCTGGTGAGTGGGCGTGAGGCCCTTTGCATCAAGTGGGAACAGACAGACCGACAGAAGCACCTCGTCTTGAGTCCTAGTGCCGCGAGAACTGCAACCAGCCATTCTGCAGCACTTCCACAACCAACAGACTGCGGACATTTAGAGTATTGCAAAGACCTTTGCTAGGTTGTGTCGGGGTGATTTCTACTGGCCTTCTATGAGGCAGTCAGTCAATAGATGGGTTGCACAATGCCAACAGTGCCAGAGCGGAAGCCACCTGCAAAGCGAAAAGGCCGAATGGAGTGCTACCAGGTTGGAGCGCCGATGGAGAGAATAGCGGTTGATGTTGTTGGGCCACTTCCCGTCTGCGGCGAGGCAACAAGTACATCGTTGTTGTCAGGGACTATTTCACTAAGGTGGACAGAATGCTATCCAGTTCCAGACCACACTGCTAAGGCGGTGGCAACCAAGCTTGTAGATGAGTTGGTGTCTAGGTCGGTGTTCCCCTTGAACTTCACTCCGACCAGGGTCGAGAGTTCGAATCTGAAGTCTTTGCACAGATGTGTTCAGTCCTTGGCATAAGGAAGACCGCCTGACGCCATACCATCCGAGGTCTGGCGGGATGATCGAGAGGTTCAACCGCACCATGGAGGCCATGTTGAGTCTATGGGTGAACAAGTCGCAGACTGACTGGGATGAACATCTAGCCCTTCTGACTATGGCGTATCGGTCAGCGGAGCATGAAACCACCAAAGAGACACCAAACACTATGATGCTGGGACGTGAGGTCAGGATGCCAGTTGATTTGCTTGTTGGCTCCACCCGCAGACTCAGTCGAGTGCAACAGAGTATGCGCAGACCCTACAGGACAAACTACGGCTTGCACAGGAGGCAGCACGGAAGGCGGCAGGGGCACAGATGAGGTCTCAGAAGAGGCACTACGACAGGAATGTTAGTCAGGAGTTGTACAGCAGAGGAGATGTCGTGTGGCTCCACTACAAGGTGCGGAAGAGAGTCTGCCCAAAGTTGAGTCTAAGCTGGACTGGGCCATATGTCGTAGTGGACAGGTTGTCTGATGTTGTGTACAGGATCCAAAAGACCCTCGTTCTAACCCTCAAGTAGTCCAGCGGATAGGCTGAAAACTTGCAAAGGTAAGTGCAGAGGACTGTGGGTTCTCGAGGCCTGGAAACTGTCTGCAAGCCCGTCCCACAGCAGCCCGCCGCCGCCGCCAGCGCAGAGCAACCCCACGCCGCCGGGCGGGCAGCCCGCCGCCGCCAGCGGGCAGCCCGCCGCCGCCCAGCGCCAGGCAGCCCGCCGCCCGGCGCCAGGCAGCCCGGCGCCGCCGCCCGGCAGCCCGGCGCGCCGCGTGCGACAGCCCCGCCCGCCTTGGGTCACAATCAACCACATCAATGCACCAATCGCCCGCTTTTCGCCGTGGTAGACAGTCCGGAAACCCGCAGGTACTTGCAACAAGTCTACCCTTCCCCCATACTGGAGCAGAGGTGGGAGGCGCAAACAACCAGCCCGGTCTACAATTCCAGAAACAGTCCGAGATCGCGATGGAGAGGTCGTTTCTGTGCAGAGTGTGCGGACAAGCGTACGCTTCGTCCTATAACAGGCGAAGGCATGAAAAGGCAGCCCACGAGGAGAACTTCCCTTGCCGGCAGTGTCCGCGAGTGTACAGCGTGCTGACTACCTAGCCCGGCATGTCAGGTCCCAGCACGATAAGCGCCGCCACCGGTGGAGAGAGAGGCTGTAGGAGCGGCGGATGGTGTCCCAGTCAGGCGGGTGGTCAGAGCAGAGGAGGAGCTACCATCGGAGGGGCGCTGTGCGTCGGAGGCAGATGGTTTTCCGCATAGGAGATTCATACAGCTGGCCTGACTGAATCGAGCCGCCAGAGGAGTTCGCCGGAGCCCCAGGGTGGACACAGCGACCCAAGCGGAGGCGTTCTCATGAGGAGGGATTCACCACCGTCACACGTGAGGCTGGAGGACCCAGCGGGCCTGTGCACCTACCGGAGACTGAATGGTCGGCCTTAGAAAGCCGGCGATATCTGGTGGCGCACCTGGAACAGGGACAATCTGACGGCGAATAAACCTGATAGCGATTGACTTTACGGTGGGTAGACCTCGTTGACTGTTGTGTTCTTGTTTGAATTGGGAACCAATTTGTGGCCTAAATCAACACTAACCAACATTCTCGTGGACACCCAGGTAGGCCTTTGAAACTGAGTGAACAATTTTTGGGATTTTTGGGGTTTTTGTGATTGATGAACCTAATAACTGTGTAATCTTCTAATTGTGTAGATAATCTTGCTTTAAGAAAGTTGTTTTCTTGATTGAGTATATTTCTTGTATATGTGCCCCTATTCAGGAGAATAGGCCCAATTTAAGTAGGGGTAGTGTAACGGACAGTTGTATAGCCTTTTGTTGCCATGTTAATCTGTTGTAAGCGCCGGCGGTGCTGAGGCCGCCGGCGGAGGGCCTCGGAGTGCCTGACCTGTTTCTTTTGTGCTGGGCGCACCGGAAAGTGGGTTCTATTTCGGGATGCTTGTGTTTGGCGCGCGGGAGGATTTGGCAAAGTGCCTGGGCGGCCTGTGGATTGTTACATTGTGATACATTGCGATCTGTGGTGTGTTTTGAAAGAGGACTAGTGTAACGTTGTAGTTGTTGTTCTGACAGTTGCGCGGAAGGTTATCCGCCGAGTTTTGTTGATAATAAAAGTGTTCTTGTTGGAAATCCTGTGTCCGCTCCCTTTTTCGTTGTGACCGGTCTTGAGGGACAAGAACCCTAGTCCACGCTACATAACAATTAATAAATTATGCAGTACAATAATTCATATTGTTTTTAGAAATACTTGCATAACATTTCAGCGCTGTGTACCACTTCAAAAATGCATAATTTAAAAAAAAATTAATGAATGCATTACTAATTTAATTAATTAATTAAATGTATTACTTTTATTACAGGCTCAATAATTCATATTAAAAAATGTTTACAACTTAAAAACGCTATGCATATAAAATGGTAATTATTTTAAAAAGTAAATAAATTTGCAAATAATTTAATTAATGAATTTAATCAAATGTTTCAAAAAAGGCATTAAGGCATTGTCTCCGAAGCTCAGTGATGCTATTAAATCGGAGAAAAAATCTGCTTTAAAAATAATGTACATATCTGCATGAGTATACCCAGGGGCAAAATAGTTTAGCGGCTCTGTTTGCGTGGCCATGAAAATCTATGCAGTGCGCAAGTTTAAACTTGCGTGCGCAATTTGTAACAGGAAATGAATGCGCGCGCAAGTTTAAACTTGCGTGCGCGCAGGTTTAAATTTGCGCACATAAAGTTTTAAACTTGCGCGGGAGACTCACTGCGCCGACAGTGACACTGACAGGGCCATACCATAAACCCACGATGATAATATAGCTAGAGGCATTTTGAAAAACATATAGTAAAATTGTTGAACAGTTATAATTTTGACTTGTTTAATGTTTTGACTTTTGGACCTAAAACTTTCGATTTTTGACAGCGGTGACAAGGTATTTATGAATTGCGGAATAAATTTGTGTTTGGCGGTATTAAACACTTGTTTAAGACCGGTTTGTACAAGTGTTGTAAAGTGAAACTGAAATTTGAATATTTCCAGTTCACTAGTAGTAACATTCCTCGGTTAAAGCCACATATCCCCTTTTTCCGACATATCATGACCACGCCCACTTACCCTGTCCATTTGCGCCATCAGTGTTCAGCAAAAGGAAGATAGTCGTCAGAGCCACACTCAACCTCGTCCATTCCTGTAACGTTGCCATGTTTAGGAACACGGACGATGATGGTATTTTACGAATTTCCGTTCATTCAGTGTTTGTTATTTCGTCACGACGTCACAGACATGACAGAAGAGAGTCTGATGACGAGAAACGTAGGGATTTTCCCAATTCGTTCTGTTCATGCAGCTGCAGAATGCCGATGGAGCATACGCCTTGAAATCAGGCTTAGCCCAGGTTGGACGACGTCTTCATTGGGTTTCGATCCAACTCGGACCCAAACCATCTCGGACCCAAGCCAACTCGGACCCATGCCAAATCGGACCCACTACCAACTCGGACCCATGCATGACCAACTCGGACCCATCGTTTTCAATCATTCGACATCGTTTTCAATCATTCATTTCATAAAGTTTGTCACTTCTCATCTGTTATTACAGTGATGCTGTTTTTAGTATAAATTTTCATTGTAATTGTAAGGTAAATTATCTCATATCTGTTTTGCAGCAGTATAACTTTTAAAAGTGTACAATTTTAAAATGCGCTTTAAAAGTGTAATTAATTATTTATTATTTTTATTTGTTTCCATTAAAACATATTGCGCTTTAAAAGTTTAACCAATTATTTATTTTCATTAAAACATATTAATTGACATCGTTCACACCATCTTGCTAAATTTAACAGCAATTTATTTCGTTTTTAATCCAAACTTCAACGTAACAGTATACAAATTAAGAACAGATCTTCATAGAAAAATTAAATTTGAAAGTATGGCATTAAAACATAAACACTTTCAAACATAACATTATTAACTCAATAAACATTGTAAGTCAATAAATACGATATAAAAACGAAGTCTATTCTAATCTCTATTTAAAAAAAAAACCACATAAACACCATTGCATACACTGCAAGAAAAACGAAGGTTCCATATTAAACAAAAAAATTAAATCAAAAAAGTATAAAAAGTTAATCGGACTCGTAAAAAAACCCACAAAATTCAAAGCCAGCATGTGAATTAAAAAATGATCAAGTTTAATCCCCTACAAATAGATGCAATGTCAATCATCAGAAAGGAGTATTGGAGTACTGGGAAGATTATCCTTCAAGGCCTTACAGGTAGCTGCCTGTATGTTCCACTATGATTGCCACGGGGGAAAAAAAGTTAAATCAAAAAATTATTAAAAGTTAAACAGATTCATAAAAAAACCCACAAAATTCAAAGCCAGCATGTGAATTAAAAAATCCCAAACAATTACATGAAATGAAAGGCCTAAATAATTATTTGAAATTAATAACTTCCTCGCTGAAACAAAATGTGCCACTTAAAACCACTTGTAAGTTGTTACACGACACAAAGGCCTGCAAAAACAAACAAGTAATTTTTTTTAATGAAAATTATAATCCTTTGAATTTCGTTTGGAAAAGAAAATCGAGATTTTGAAAAGTACATATCAAGTTGTACAAATGACATACGATATGCCTAACATATACTATACGCTGTTAATACCTCTTGGTTTAGCTTCACAGGTACAGGTCACGGTTTCAAAAAGCTAAGCACGTTTAGTTTCATGACGTTCAAAACGATAAGCGTCTAGCAACAGTATTTACTGTACGCATCATAAAATAGCGCTCCACACAGCGGCAATACAAGAAAAGAACAAAACTAAAAGCCCCATTCTGCCCAATATAATTACAGAATATCTTCACTAAGCACTAACATTAAGATCACCTATAAATATAATGATTAATCTCTGAAACTAATGATTGAGTCATTGTTGGGTCCGAGTTGGTCGTGCTTGGGCCCGAGTTGGTAGTGGGTCCGAGTTGGTAGTGGGTCCGAGTTGGTCGTGGGTCCGACTTGGTAGTGGGTCCGAGTTGGTAGTGGGTCCGAGTTGGTAGTGGGTCCGAGTTGGCATGGGTCCGACTTGGCATGGGCCCGACTTGGTTTGGGTCCGAGTTGACCTGATACCCTTCATTGCATTACCTGATGACATGTACATAAAGATGATATGATATCGCGTAAATTTCAGGCCAAAAAAAAATGCGGTTGCGTCATGACAAAGTTATGCAGGTCCCCATGTGAACCTCAGCAGGTCCGAGTTGGTAGTGGGTCCGAGTTGGTCGTGGGTCCGACTTGGTAGTGGGTCCGAGTTGGTAGTGGGTCCGAGTTGGTAGTGGGTCCGAGTTGGCATGGGTCCGACTTGGCATGGGCCCGACTTGGTTTGGGTCCGAGTTGACCTGATACCCTTCATTGCATTACCTGATGACATGTACATAAAGATGATATGATATCGCGTAAATTTCAGGCCAAAAAAAAATGCGGTTGCGTCATGACAAAGTTATGCAGGTCCCCATGTGAACCTCAGCACCTAGACCAGCCTGTCCTATTTTGCAAGGGTTTGTTTGAAAAGATTGAACATCTGAAGCCTTTTTAAAACAAATATACTGTGACGGTTTGGCCACTGAAGGCGCTGTCCAGCGCGTGAGTTGGTCGAGCACCATCGCGTAGTGCGTTGTGCGTGCCGTGCCCTGGATCCCCAGGGACCTTGCGCTCACATACTGCAATTTGGCCAAATATTAGGCTCCCGCCTAAAATTTGGCAGTTTGAGCTTGGCCGTTGGGGAAGCAGCATCAACATTTTTATACGTTACAGTCAACTTCATCGCATTTCCCTTATTCTCGTTAGTGTGTAAGTTATTATCTAGTTCTTAAACAGTTTAGTTGTGGATGGAACATGACCAGAAACTTTGATCAGTGAATCATCAACCCGTCTCCTTGTTTATTCCTTTCTTTGAGTCCAATTCCCCGGCCTTTAGTTTAGTTCTGTAATTCTCCCAAGATTGTTCAGCCAAGCTAGCCCACTCGCGTGAGTTTAGTTTAAGTCCTTGACCGCAACGGTTCGTTACAATACAATTTTTTTTCAAATTTGCTATGTTTTTCTGTCAAATAACCATTTTTGCAGAATTCTGCCAGAAATCTGCCATTCTATGGTCAAGACTGGGACCTATCAAGTGCTCAAAACGATGTAAAAGAAGATCAGGGCCAACTTTACTCGCTCTTTAGCCAGCAGATTTGCCCAAAACCTTCATTGGGCAAAGAAAAGGTAATCAGTATTTCACCAACCAAGTTTGAAGACTCAATTGAATTTTTAAAGGAGACTTTTCTGGTAATCCTTACCTGTAGGACCCCGTTCCTATTATAAGGTTAAAGACTCACCAAAACAGCTGACTAAATGACACTCAAAAGTGACATCCTGATACGTCTTGACACATTTGTACAGTTGGCAATGACTTCTTCTTGAATATCAGCAAGTTAAATTTTGTGGAAAGAGGGCAGGGCTTCAATTGTTTTATGAGGGAAATTGAAGTGTAAAAGATGACGATGACAAACAGAAAGTCAAGACTAAAAAAGTAAGATTGCGAACTGCTAAAAAAGGGTATGAAAGTCGCATTTTCTTTGAAGATGCTTTCAAAATTACAACTAACATTAGTTTATCTGAAGCAAAAAGACTGCTTTAGCCTGCAAAAGTCACTTTGGTACTGGACAGTCATCTGCCAAAGTCAGTTTTGAACAGCTCGTAAAAAATAGAGGTGTCCTAAATAAGGATTACCACTTTTCTTCAATATTTGGCAGTGGCTTGCACATGAGAGGGAAGTCAAGTGATTTCAAAATGAGGCTAACGTCTAGACTTGTACATGTCCATCCATGGTCCAACTGTTTGACAAGACTGACTTCTTCATTCTATGCCATTAGTCTGGTGCCTGACTATGGAGAAACGTGTAAAAATAGTGAACTTAAAGGGAAAATTCAACATTTGCAAACATTAAGAAATAAAACTACCAAATTATTTTGAAATACCTTGCTGGACTGTTAGTGCATGACAGTCTAAAGCATCCTGGTAAATCATGGCACCTTGTATACTGTCATTTTCAAGAAAAGTGTTATTTTCGAATCAATTTCCAACGCTGGTCGGCTGACCAGCATTGGAAAAAAAACTGGCTTTTTCCAAATACTGGCCCCAGTTGACCATATTTAGTTAGTCTGGTTTTGTTTGCAATTGATTACACACCTGTGAATGGGTACAAGCCATCTAGACTGGTTCCATGACCTTACGATTCTCCAACGTCAATAAATTGCTCTGATTCATCTTAAATGGAGTCGGGGAACCAGACTACAGGAAAATGGTTGTTTTTCTTGGTTTTTATAGCATGTACGATCCCAAAACGTAAAAAAAAGTCAGTGTAACTCAGCTATATATTACCAACCCCCCAAATCCATCCATTTCTGAAAATTACAGCATAAGCTAATGATGCATATTCCCTTAAACCATGTTTTCTTTATTTCATGACATTTACGTGTGAAATGTGTATAAACCTTTCAACATGTATTTACAATAATTTTGTATGCTTTAATGAAAGATATCAATATATGGCTAGTTGGAAACAAAATACGTTAGATGCATAATATATTACAATATACAATAATGTTACAATATACACACGTACACAGTTTTTTTATTGAAAACATAAAAATATTTACTTCAATTTGGTTGTGGAGTGTTCGGGTCAATGAGAAGACATGTAGAGTGCTTCTCACTGAACGAGTGAGCTGTGCTTTAAAATATAGTGAAGTTTACAATTTTAAAATAGTCTGTTAAAATCTTATGATTTGTGTTCTCATAAAATGTATGCTATTATTCTACCACACATGCAAACATTTGAATAATAAAACACAGGAATAATGTGACCGCAGAAAATGTGAAATCTGATTTTGTAAAAAAACAAAAAAAAACAAGTAAGGCACTGGCAAAAAGCAGATCGAGAAACGATCAATAAATCATCTGCCAACATTTGAAGAAAAAAAGTTCGCCTCTTTTTTTATTTGTTTGGAAGATAATCTAGTTTTGTGCTGGGATACTTGTGAACAGAGCCCATTATACCCCCCCCCCCCATTAAGACAAAACTGTTTTCTAAGCTTTGTACAAATTCAGCCTCTGACATTTCTATAGCTAAATCCTGTGCCTGTTTCTAATCAAACTAACGGCTTCATAATTACACGGATATCGGAAGGATTAAAATTACAGAATTTACAGTCGAGAAGACATTTGATCGGTCGTTATGAATACTTATCTAACAACAGCTGCGTAATATTTTACAATTAGTGACTGCTGTGATGTGGGACACTCTGCTATTCACACTTTGGGGATGCACAGAAGACTATTCGTCAGTCATTTATGAGTACTAACAAACAACAGCTGCGTAATATTTTACAATTGTTGACTGCTGTGATGTGGGACATTGAGATATTCACACTTATGTGACGCATTGCACCCTCGGCTTTGCCTCGGGTGTCATGCGCCCTTCAAGGTGCAAACCAAGAACATGTCCCATATCACCGCTGTGTTTATTATATCATGTCATTTGATTTCTGTGGGCTTTTGTGCTCCGTCAATGCAGTCACAGAACCCTATGCCATGTACTGTGTAATTTGAGACGTAAATAATGTCACTTTTGTTATTACAAATGCACCTTAAGACAATTTTAAAATACGGAATTACCATATCGAACACGCAGCATAACAAAGTACTGTACATCATACACAGTTATACATATAAAAAAAAAAAAAACACAATATGAAATGTTACATTTCAAAATGGCAAAATATTTTTTTAAAATGGAGACAAAATGTATTAAGTGTACATAAAATGTTAATATTTGTTTACAAACTACATGATAAGCATATTTTTTGTTTGTTTTTACATATTCAACTTATTACCTGCATATTAAACAGTGATCCTTTTAAATTCCATACCGATATCCCAGAAAAATTATGAACATGAAATAGTTGTGATCTTGCACAAAACCCTGTGCACAAAAACACTGTGCATAGTATTTTGAACTTAAAGAGATTGTGGAATGCTTGAAGACATTTCCGTCATTTTTCGGGTATATGTAGCCTATTAAAGGTGTGATGAAATAAAAACGACTATTGTTTCTGTCATGAAATGAAGACTAAAGGTACTTTTGAGAGCTGTTTTTCAGGTCCTGTTTCGACCCGAACGTGCTATTTGTGTAAAAGTCGTCGTTGGGGGCAGCAAACAAAACATAGTAAATCGCGACGTAATAAACAGGACTCGTTTATACTACGCTGCATCGGGAGTCCTGTTTATTATGTCACGATTTACTATGTTTTGTTTGCTGCACCCAACGACTACTTTTACACAAATTGCAAGTTCGGGTCGAAACAGGACCTGAAAAACAGCTCTCAAAAGTACCTTTTATACTCATTTCATGACAGACACAATAGTCGTTTTTATTTCATCACACCTTGGGCTACATATACCCGAAAAATGACGGAAATGTCTTCGAGCATTCCACAACCTCTTTCAATTCCATACCGATATCCCAGAAAAATTAAGATCATGAAATAGTTGTGATCTTGCACAAAACCCTGTGCACAAAAACCCTATGCATAGTATTTTGAACTTCAACCATTTGGAAGGGTATAGTACTGTGAATGTGATAGTGCCACCTCTCTTCATTTGGTCACTGGTGCTTGTAAGTGACCACAACAGAGTCTATTTAGAACCATCTAATGGTCACTCAATGTCCCTCGGGGTACATAGACATGCACTAGTGACCTGAACGCCAGTCAATATGTGTATAATATGCACCTTCAACCCCAGGATCTAGTGCCTTTCCATGTTAACCTGCAGGCTTCAAGGGGCATGCAGAATCTTTCCTGGACTAAACTAGTAAATGGGTCTGTGATGTTCAAGCACCTAACCAACTGACAAATTCTCCAGTATAACGACGACAGCATGTGCAAGCATGACTGCACGCACGACTACTTCACATGCTGCCCAATTTTAACGCACCAGCTAATGTAAGTGAACCCCTGTTGCTGTATTTCAGCCAGGTTAAACATTTTTTATATATACCAACCCTGTCACAATTTCCAAGTATTTTTTTTTAAATTTGCCATGTTTATTCAAATACTTGACTGAGTAATATAAAAATAACAACACCCTAGAGGATTCTAATATCTTACATGTAACAATTTCCAAATATTTAACTGCAAAGGTTCGTCTCCTTATACAATTTTTAAATCTACCGTAACAAATTTGGAACTGAAGGACATTTCGTTTGTATTATTAAATTCGGTCTTCAGATGTATTGTGTATGGATACATGGTCTTTATGAACAAGAAAAGACTTGCGTTCCATCGCAAGTACCTAAACTACAAGACTGTCTGTCACTTGAATTGAGACAAATTGTCTTGTGATTGAGTTGTGATTGACCTGTGATTGACCTGTGATTGACATGCTTGGATTACATTTGGCTTGTGATTGACTTGTGATTGACTCATGATTGAATTGTGATTGACCTGTGATTGGTTTTTGATTGACCTTTGATTGACTTGTGATTGGCCTATGATTGACTCGTGATTGTCTTGTGATTGGCTTACGACTGGCTTATAATGACTCGTCAGTCATCTGGTGTCAACTGATGTCAAATCCTTTCCAGTTACGAACCTCGCAGAACCATTTAAGTGATTACGTCATCAGTATCCAAGTACGTTGGGTTGGATAATACCTGGGGTTGGGGCGCAGCCCAAAGTTGACCAGTTGCAGCTGGGTTGGGTGCAGATGGGGGGTTCTGACCAGGTGGCAATGGCGCTGGTGGATAGGCTGGATCAGACGGCTTCTGTGGGATCTCGTACACGGCGCCGTCTACCGGTGGGAAGCTTGTGGGCTGAGAGATGACCGACTCGTAGGCAGGGGGCGGGGCCTCGGCAGCTGACGGCTGGGGAGCAGGTGGCTGCGTTAGGGCGTATGGCTGCGTTGGGGCGTATGGCTGCGTTGGGGCATATGGCTGCGTTGGGGCGTACGGCTGCATTGGGGCAGACGGCTGTGAGGGTTGATACTGGTTATACTGCTGAGGAGGATGGTAGTGGACCACAGGAGTAGCTCCAGGATTACCTCCACTGGTTGGTACCTGGGAATAGGTAGTCGACGAAGCCTGTCACAAACAATAAACCTTTTTGACGATCGCATTACGTTTTGGGTATGGATGACAAACAAGCGGTGCAATATACTCACAATAGGCCCTATACTCACAATCCAACTTTAAATTCCAATTTTTTTTCTTTAGTGTTTTTCAAAAAGTACTTGATCATCGGCACTCATTTTAATGCAGAGAATATTTGAAATGCAATTTGAAAATTAAAATCAAACTTTAAAACTTGGATAAAAATGTTTTTGAAAATCTAAAAATTTCCAGTGAGCAGGCGTTGAAGAATGATTGGTTACAGTTCGCTGAGAGAGCTTGAAATTCTGATTGGCCAACATTGGCTTCTCCAGTTTCAGAGTCATAGTTAATTTTTTTCCCCAACAAGGGAATCCCAAAACTTTCTTCATTCTGATCAGTTTGAAAAATTGATTTTTCAAACAATTATATTTCAAATCACTTACGTACCAAAGTGTGAAAAGATGATCACTTACTTTCGGATGTAATACTTAAGACGAATCAAATGAAAGTTTTAACTGGTTCACAGCCCCATTGGTTTTGTGTACAAATTGCCTGGTTTTATTGTCATCCATTCTCAGAATGCATCGATCATTTCAAAACAGGTTTATTTATATCGTTTCGGTTTGCGGTAACACCATGTGGTAATAACTACTGCTTAGAAGATATTAGTCTCCTGACGATGACTAGAGCAGGCTAGTCGAAACGTTGAGACCAAAGACAAGTTCGTTTAGAACTTACAGCAGGACTGTTCTTATCAGAACAAAAAACTACTTAGCAAAGTTAATAATAAGCAGGACAAGTTCTTCTCAGAACTAATATCTTCTAAGCAGTAGTTATTACCACATGGTGTTACCGCAAACCGAAACGATACCGATACCCCACCATGCAAAGCCTCAAATCTTATATCAGGTTTTTTATGCCATTCATTTTTTGTTTTCAATTGAAAAAATTTGGATAAGTATGTGCTTTGGACAAGTACGTTTAAAATCAGCTTGGGGTCTGGATGCGGATTTGGAGAAGGCCGTTATCGGTGACCAGGCCCCAAGCCAGTTGTCACGCAGGAAATGGCAGTGCCGGTGTAGTGTGCATTTTGGACTCTTGGTAGTATTGCGAATGCCTAAGTGTAGATTGTGAATGCTCAACTAATAAAAGGGTAAAAGGGACCAGATTTCGTAGGAGTCCAAATTCATGTGACACCGGAAAAAAAGTGTTTAAAACCAGTTGGCGTTTCATCAACCGTTTAAAACCACACACGTGACGGCCTCCACCAATAGGAATGGGTCAACTGTCCCGGGTATTTATAAATGATACATACATTTTGTTAGTAGAATATGTTCAATGCAGTCACCATTATCTAGCAACGTGCAAATGAAGTGAACCGGGCAAAACTTACCGCCGTTGTTGAGTTGGCGGGGCCTTTGGTCGACTTGCAACAGCCCAGTTTGCAACAGACGCACAACAGAATACAGCCACCGATCACCCCGCAAATAATCCCAATTATCGCTCCAGAGGAGAGTCCTGCAATGGGACGGTTGGTATTATACAAATACAGCATGGTTTGAGAAGTAGTGGGAATTACTGGTCCCGAGGTGTAGGTCAGCTTGACTACCTCCCGACGCGAAGCGGAGGGAGGTAGTCAAGCAGACCTACACCGAAGGACCAGTAATTCCAACTACTTTCCAGAAATAAACCATGCTGTATTTGTTTTACTATACCTCATAAATATTTAGTAGCCTCACTGCCTTTTTAGTACCCTCACTGCCTTGTCGATAACGGGCTTCGTATTTGCATCTCTATTCAGCACAAGATATTCAAGTTCTTTGTCAGTCAATGAAATAGTCTGGTGCCAAAACTCTTTAGTGTGTCTTTACTGCAGCAGTTACAAGGACTACAACAACAGACTGGTTCCGTAAAGATTACATGCCACAGACTACATGTCTACGAGGCGGGTTCCAGAGGGAATTTTTGGTGCTACCAGAAAAAAATACCGCACGGCAGCGAGCTGGATACTCACCGGGATGACGTCACCTGGGCAGGTATCATTTTTCCTTCCCGGACGTGCGGCGGAATCGGCCAATGACGTGTTCTTATTTGATCATGGATATTTATGAGGTGTAGTAAACTGTGGTTATTAGATGGTGACATGTCATTGGTTGAAACTGATCAAGTGACATATTGCATGAGTTCATAGATATCCATATAATGCACTTCATGGAGTTAAGGCACTAGAGGCGAAAAATCAGTTTTAAGTAAAGGTACTAAACTGCTTTAGTGGGTGTTTGTACCCAGATATGCAGCTGTGTACTTACCCGGAGCACCGTTGCATTTCACCCACACGTCTTCAGCATGAGAACAGTAGTTATTTTCCCACTGGCCATGGTCGCAATCGACTAGTCTGGTTTCGTATCCTCCACAGGCAACATCATCAAGCCAGATGGGTTTGGTACTACTCCTTCCGGTTTCATAATCTAAACCAAGCAATGAAACAAAAGGCTGTACGATATATGTTCAAGTATTCGTCATTATTCAACACCTGATTTTTTTCTTCTTCAAAACAACCAAATTGTTACCAAAGAGCTAAATTACTAGAGCGCTAACTCGATGTACAAAGTAATGCCTGATGGGCGCATCCATGTTTGTGCACAAACCTATGAAAAACTCGAAATTTTGTACAGCTTTTGTACGGCTATTTGCATATCTGCGTTTGTATTCCATACCGGTGCGCGTCATCGAAGCCGATATGCCCAAAACTGCAACGCACGATCAACAAATGAGCGTTTTATTTTGCTCTACACAAACAGCGCAACATGTGCGCGTCCCTCCGCTGCAGAGGCTTTTTGCCGTGACGTTTTTTGAACCGTCATGATGCGCTTAAGTTGTTTGCGTATCTTATACTTGCCCGTTGCATTTAGAGTACACTTTTAAAATTAAATCCATATATATTTTGATTGTGTTCTACAAACACGCACATAACTTCAAAATGTCTGCGCCCAGAGCGGCTTCACAGCGTCTCCGCGCGCAAGAATGAGGAGTTAGCGCTCTAGTAATTTAATATAGCTCTATGATTGTTACCCACAATTTATATCATTAACCTCAACCTTGCGAGACGTAAAACCTAAAAGTCTGTGTACTGTGGGACAGAAAGAATGTTGACGCCCCTTTATATCATCTCAATGAAGGTCAGTCATTACAAAAATTTGAAGAAAAAAAAGACCTGAATCTGGGACCGAGAAATATTTTCAATTTTGTTAGGAAATATTTTGAAAATGCACTCGACTCTCTATAGACTTTTTTGCACACAACCAAAGAAGTGGCGCCTGGATACTGCATTCTTTCCTCTTTGGCCAATAGGGTAACCAATATGCGCACATACCATGTCTTCATGAATGCGTTTGGCATCCGTGCGGATGCCGTTCCACCTCAAAAAAAGACTTGATGCCAAGTCGGTAATTGTTTTACGTACGGACACTGGCTCCAGCACGCAAAATATCGCTGCAATGCGTGTAGTCTGGTTCCCAGACCAAATGATGCTGACTATGTCTGATCAATTACCGACTTGGGGAAAACGTTTTCAATTTTGTACACAACATATGGGAGTAGTTTGAATTGCTAGCGAATTCTATGCGAGCACTCTGATTGGTTCAGATTTCAGAGTGTATTCTAGGCTGCCACGGAGGATCGTTCTCATTACTTCGAGGGTTTGTAGTTTGTGTTGTGTATCATTACAAAATTAGGGCATACACGACTCAAATAAATCAAGTATATCACAGTGATACATTTCATTTCTATACACAATTGACCAAGCTGAGTGTGTTGGTCGTTAAAACGTCGCCACTCTGCAAACATGTCCCTGACGTATTGAGAAGAACTCCCCATGTAACGGAATGAATGAGTCCTCGTTTGCATAGCTGTGCGCGATTGGATCTCACCGCAAAAATGTGCTGCATATGTATTGCGCTGCCGCTTGCATATATATGAATAACGGTGCGAGAACGTTATCGTCAAGTCGTTAGATTTGTTGCAACCCGGCCGATTACATACTAGTCTTATACCAGCCGTGCCGATGGAGTTCGACTGAAGCTCACGGACAAAATACGACTATCTAACGACTTGTCATCAAGTCTCCCTCAAAAATGGCTTCTAATTTAAATATGGACAATTGCGAAATTTGAAACTACCTGAGGCGTCAGATGTGGAGATGGCAAACTCGTGCCCCAGCTCCTTGCAAACCACGTCTGCATCTGTCTTGTCCCATTGGTCATTGCAGATAGTGCCCCATTGTTGCTTGTAATAGATCTCCACGTATCCGTCGTACTCCGAACTGCCCTCGACCAGACGCACTTGACCAAACTCATAGGCTGGTGAAGAAACGAGAACTGTATTGAACATCACAGTGATGATGAACACAAACACTGCATTTCTGACTCATCACCCAATTGTGGTCAATGTTTATATGATAACGATTTCTTAGCAACTTAAAAAAATACTGCAAGTAAAACTTTGCGCGATCCCCCTGGCATCCTGCCAGTTTGTATACATGTACATGAACAGGACAATTTTCAGTGACGGCCTTGACTGTCCAACCGGCAGGTACCAGTTCTCAGCTGAATGGAGAGTATGGGTGCGACACCGGACTAACATATGCTAGGGTCATTAGTAATACTGAACTGAGCTCTCCAGAGACCTCGTAAATATCCATATTGGAAAGGATTTATTTGACGTCGGCCTTATTAATGTGTTTTGAAAATTTTAACATGAGGAATCAGAGTTTGGGGCAATTGCATGGCTCAAAATGGGTTACGCACTCTGTGCACAAGCACCCCCCCCCCCCCCAAAGTGAAGAAAAAAGACAGACACATGAAGTTCAGGAACACTGCCACCATGCGCAAAATGCTTACATTAGGACACTACATGTTTTTGCATATTAATGAGCATTTTGGCATATTCAAATTTTTTGCATCTGAACAAGTGTATGTATAAGCATCACGACCCTCACCAGTGACTAGAGGGACCAGGCAAAACAAAAAAAAACAGCCCCATCTGTTTTTTATGTCTACAACTGTAGAAGTTTTTTCCGGTGAGCTAAGCTGTTCTTTTCGGATGGCAGGTGGATTTGTTGGAAGGAGAAAGGAATTGACAAAATTGCCCAGGATGAAAAACAGAGGGACTGAGGAGAACATTAGTTACCTGCCGACGAACTGCTACAAGAGACACTTGCATCTTCACTGTGATGGCAGTTGTCCAGAGTAGAATAAGAGCAATCCTGTATAGTGTCTTCGGTTCCCCGACAATTCACTTCGTCAAAGACTATCGATCCGGTTCCAGGGCCATAGGCTGCGTTCCCTTGAGCTGTCAGTGCTTCTCCATAACCAAGCTGGCGACAAACCACGGTGGCGTCTGCGAGATCCCAGTCATCGTCGCAGACGGTGCCCCACACACCCCCGACGTACACCTCCACACGGCCCTCCAGCATGCTGTAACCGTCAACAAGTCGGATTGTTGACGAATCTGTAATCATACGGGAAATGACTTTGTGTCAATAAATTGAGACGGAAAAATATCCACCTAAGAAGAGGAAGTTCGGTGAGGACCATCAGTCGACTGGTGGTTGATTTGTGACAGAACTTACGCCTGCACACCAATGGCAATGCATGAATGCCTCTAGTCAAACGATGGTCAAAAGTCCTGGCTCCGCCCGGCTATTGGTAACCAGCGATGGAACCATGCCCCGGTTCCAAATAGTCGACTAGTTTAGTCCAACCATCCTTCATTTAAGTGAAGTTAGTCGAAGTACAGGGTGAGTAAAAAACAACCGAAACCCAAATGTCGGGACCATTGTTTTAGTGAAGTTCTGCATGTAGCACTTTCAAAATGTAGGATATGAAAGCCCAATTCATAAGCTTTGTTTTAGTACAAGAATCAATCAAATGACTCATGTACTTTTCAAGTTATGGAATTTCAAACACAACCACCGTTTTAAAGTTCTGTCCACGGATCACAAAAAGGTAAGTGTTCTTTCAGCAAAACGAAAGCAAATCACATAGGGATGTGTGCGAATTGTTTTCGTTCTGCTGAAAGAACACACACCTTTTTTTGTGATCCGTGAACAGAACTCTAAAACGGTGATTGTGTTTAAAATTACCTAACTTGAAAAGTTAGGGAAGAGACAAAAACCAAATTATTTGCCTATAGGTAATAATAGACTGGCCTACCTGACCCAGATGTACCACAGATGACACCTGCATCCTCATGATGTCCACAGTTATTTACGGTTGACTTCGTGCAATCCAGTAAGCTTGTCTCCGATCCAGTGCACGCCACGTCATCAAACAAAATAGCTCCGCTGCCCTGGCCAAAGCGTGCCGAGCCGACGGCTTCAATGGCATTGCCGTATCCCAGCTGGCGACACACGACCCTCGCGTCATCTAAATCCCAGCCATCATCACAGACCGTTCCCCAAATCCCATTAACGTAAACCTCCACTCGGCCCTGGGATTCACTGCTGCCACCGACGAGATGTACGGCGAACCCAGTCTCTGAAAAAACAAGAGCACAAAAGTCAAATACACATTTGAATAAACATTAACCCTACGCCTGCCACACGCAACGCAGTGCCTCAGGTGGAAAAGTCGGGTGCATTTTGATGCATTCAGCTACCAACACCAGTGCATAAACGGCCGCTTCTGAGAGCTAGTCCCATTGAACAATGCCACAGTTGTATCCTGCTGCGTTCAGGGACCACAGACTCTGAGGCAGTTTGGCCTTGAGACTACCAAAACCAACTGATATCCTACTCAGAGATGCCAACATTCAAAATTGAAAAAGAGTAATTTTCCATCAGACACCTGCTGAAAACAAGAAAAGTGCAAATTCCGTTTTCAAAAATCCTAAATTCCGTTTCAGGCTGAAAAATTCTGTTTTACATTTATTCAATACATAAAAAGGCATTTAAACATACACCATGTACACAGAAAATAATTCCAAGACGATAATGAAATAGTCGTTTGGTTGGAACGCGGGAAAATTGCCCCCCAAAAAATTGCTATTTTATCAACAGCCAATCAATGTAAAGACGAGTATTTAACTTCACCACAGTCAAGTTGTATACTGCACCGCCACCTCATACACGCAAGAAACATGCAATAGCCGCACAGGCCAATCCCATGACGTCACGCACATCAGCTGGCCGAAGCGAAATTCATGTTCGCCATTTTGTTTTCGCGCTAACGTTAGCAACAAAATAGGATAGTTTACCGTAGATTTTTTTACCTAAGCACAACATGCATGTCAATAGAGCCAAAGTTAGATGTTATGCGAATGGTTGATTGATTGAACGGAGAATAAACCCGTTGATGGAACAGAAGAGACCTACCTGAGCGTGCCGTGAGCGTGATGATTTTCACCCGTGCGCTGACCATCCATCAGCTACAGCGTGCGTCGGGACTGACACTGACTACGCGTATTACAGTAATGATCGTATAGCATTTATTGCTCTGATCTTGAACGTTTTTGTCCCCCCAAAATCGTGAAATAAACACTGCTCTTTTGTTATATGGCTTGTCTGTTCAATCAATCATCAACAGTTCATTTTGGACTCAATATTTAACGAAATTATGTTCTATCAATAAAATTGCAGAAGTCATTTTTTTCAGATTCAAATTCCGTTTTTCTGTTTCAAGGAGCAGATTTCGCGAATTCCGTCCGTTTTCCGCGATCGCGGAAAACCATTGGCCCTACCTACATACATGTAACATGAAACCTGTTGAAAAAAACGAAAAATATCACAGCGGGATATGTAGCAGAAGGCATATTTTTCCCCACGAACAGATTTTACAACAAAGTGCCACTCTTTTCTGTGCGCATCTTAAAACTTCCGGTGAAATGAAGCCATCGTTGTTTGTTCTTCGATCGGCAAAATGAAAACAACTATAATGCTCAATTGCCACTGAAAAATGTGCACATTGCAATTTCCGTGAATTGCACCGTAGAGCACGCGGTTCAATTCACCGCCCCCAGGGCACGCGCATAACGTTGGGGCGTTTTGGTTTTACTGTCCGTAACTGGTTGCCAACCTACTTCCACATATTGCCTATGTGTACACTTGGGAAACCAGACTATTATTTATTACGCCCAATTTGGGCTCTTTTACTTTGAGTGGTGTTGTTTTTGTGCACACACTACATGTCGGCGCTCTTTTATGCGCTAAAAGTCTGATACCGAATCCCCATTTTATTAATACGCGCTATGCAAAAACAGGAGTCAAGATACTACATGTAATACAAAGTATGCACACATCATTTTATTCACGTAAAATCTTGGAAAATCGTAGAAAATCATATAAGGATCGTACATTCGTAATATCAGAGTGAATAAATCGTATAAAATTACGCCTGAAACGTAAAAGCTGAAACCGTACATCCCTTCGGCTTTGACGGCCCGGCACAAGAACTTTCAGTCTTACCTGCGCAGATGACCCCAGCATCCTCACTATGGCTGCAGTCGTTAATTGTCCTGTAGGAACACTCCAACAGGCTATTCTCGCTTCCTGTACACTGTACTTCGTCCATGGCTATCGGGACCGTTCCCTGGCCAAAATGCGCCGATAAGGGAGCCGATAACGCACCAGCGAAGCCTAGCTGACGACACACCACTTGGGCATCGTTCAGGTCCCATCTGTCGTCGCAGACGGTTCCCCAATCGCCGTTGAGCAACACTTCCACTCGGCCCTCACGAATGCTGGTACCGCCGACTAGACGAATTAGGGTAGTGCCTGTTTCGGGAATGACAGAAGGGAAAGAAGGCAGTAATGGTAATAAAAGAGGAAGCATAAGAGATGAGACAGAATCAGCAGCGTTGGAGAAAACTTGCAATAAAAGACAGTGGAATCTTACATTCTTGTGCACTTTATATCAAACAGGTTCCCTTGGCGTACCAGTAATTTAACAAAAATACATCGTCCAAAAGGCCATATAAAAAAGTCTTTGGTTTCTGGTGTGGAGCTTGCCCCAAAAGTGGTGCGTCGACGCGGCTTCTTTTTCTTTTTCCCCCTATTTTGTTTTTCTTCAAATGACGGCTGATGTTGCAGATGACGCTTCGATCCCCTTAAAACTCTAAAATAAAATATCCTTCAAGGTGGAGCTTGAGGTGACCTCAGTAAGGCCATAAGGCTTGAGAATTCTGCACCCAGTTACGATCTCGACCGACACGAACATTCTTCAGGAAGTTTTGGATATAGTCAAGACAAAAATCTAGTGCTGCAGCCGAACTGCCGAACCGAACTAAAAATAGCCGAACTTGGCCTTCCGAACTGAAGCGAAGCGAAATGGTCGGTTTGGAAGTTCGGCAAGTCTTTGTTGACAGCGCTAGGAATGCTAATGCTTGCAATGAAAGGGCAAAATTTAAACTTACCGTGTTGACAAGTCACCGCATTCACCTTCATTATTTGCAGTGCTCTAGCCAGGCATAAAGTGTACAATAGGATATCGGGGCCGATACGCTTTGAAAAAAATCGCACGCAACTGCAATTCTCTCAACAGCGCAACATGGAATAATCCTCGCTTAAAGCTCATGCAAGTTATCATCATTCTCAGTACTAACTTGTACAGACGACCCCGGCATCTTCGTTGTGATTGCAGTTGTTACTGCTTGCTGATGGGCAGTCCTGCAACCGACTCTCCCGTCCTGTGCAACGTACGTCGTCTAAAGCTATCGGGACTGATCCGGCGCCGAAAGATGCCGAGCCGGGCGCTGAGATGGCACCGGTGTAGCCAAGCTGACGGCACACTACACGTGCATCGTTGATGTCCCATTCGTCATCACAGACTGTTCCCCAAAGGCCGTCTATGTAAACCTCCACTCTACCTTGAAAAGTGTCACCGCTGCCGACAAGACGTATACTGGAATTGGCTGGAATTGGGGCTGCAAAATCAAACGCACTCAGCTCTCACTCACTACCTTTCAAAATACCCGAAATATGATTTTATACATTTTGGTAGATTCAGAAACAAAGAACCGTGGCTCTGTTAGCAGTATTTTGGACGTCCCAATGACCTTCTCCAGAAACACGAAAGTTGACCCATTGTATGTGTTTTAATAAGTTTCTCTTAGCGAGCCGCCAGGAAATGATCTTCTTTGATGCACCGCAGATGGCGGAATAAACAAACGATACTAAGTGAGTGACAGTCAAAACTGTTTGTTAATTAATTGTTTTTCTTTAACCCGAATTTTTCTGATTTCTCAAAGTACGATGTCTCAAAGCCTGAGAAAGTTTTAAGGGCATTTATAATTTCCTATGATCGAACAAAGTGTAGATAAAAAATATTCCTTTAACAACAAATGATATAATAAAAAAATAACAGCGCGCCAATATTTTCGGCGGAACTGGCCAATCACAACGAACGTAAGAAGTGCAACTTGACTAGCGATTAGCGTAGTACAGCACGCATGCGCCGGGTCCCTATGATAAAGCACGACACCATTTGTGCACATGCTTTCAACTTACCGTGTACTGACTGCCGTGCCGGTCGTCGTACGCATGCCTAGCCGAGTAAGCCGACCACGCTGCGCGCGCTGCATGCATGCTACAACCAGCGCTGCAGTCAGTGTGGGCCGCTGGGCTGGCTAGGCTGAGGTGACGGCCGGATGGACTCACTGAAGAATACACAGTGGGGAGCTCTTGGAAGTTCGCCGACTTTGTCATCGATGTCTTTAAACTCTTTATTAATCACCTTACGTTTCTTTTATTTCATAAAACTCAGGTGCTGTATATAAAGACATTGAATTTGCAATTCCTATTTTTTGCTGACAAATCGACCTTTTGCAAATCGGTATACCTGCACAAAAAGCATTATAGAACACAATGGGGCGTTTAGAAACGAAAGCACTTACTTCCGGGTTGGCGTTATAAATGAAAACACTTACTTCTGGGATTTTTTTTTGGGGGGGGGGAGGGCTTTTACGGGTACCCGGGTACCCGACCTTGACCGGGAAAGGGTACCCGGTTCCAGTCAAAACCGTAAACAAACAGGCCTATTTCAAAAACAATATATTGAAACAAGTCAAATTATATTGTGTATGATAAGCTTTTAACAACATGAAAGGTAGGTATCGCATGTGAACAATCAAGTTAGATACTCCATCCTCCGGCGGGTCTGTAAACAAAATCACAATCAATTAAAATTATACCGGTAGTAAAAAAGTACAAAAGAAATTTGAAACTTACATGACGGAGTCGGGCTGGGTGCTGAGCAGACCACACCAGCGTCTTCATTGTGTCCGCAATTGTCGATGGTCAACAACGGACAAAGGTGTAGCATGCTTTCATCACCAAGACAATTCACCTCGTCGTACTTGATAGGTCCGCTGCCTGGTCCAAAGTACGCCGCTGAACGAGCGTAGAGGGCATTTCCATAGCCCAGCTGTCGACACACTACCATGGCGTCTAACAGATCCCAGCCGTCATCGCAAACTGTTCCCCACGATCCGTCGACGTACACCTCCACTCGGCCCTCCAGATAGCTACTACCGTCAACGAGTCGTATGGAGTATACCACTAGAATTTAAAAACAAAACAATCAAATAAAACGTTAATGACATTGGGGGCCTTTTCGGTTTAAAATCCTCATAACAACCCTTGGTTTCAATGCTTACTCACACACTAAGACAGTACACCCTTTCCTATTGGTCGAGAGCCCGTCACATGGCCAGTTTTAAACCGTTGATAAAGACTGGCTGGCTGGTCTTAAACACTATTCCGGTGTGAAATGAAAATCGGGCTCGTAAATCTGGTGCCTTTTACCGTTTTATTGGTTAAACGTTCACTGTCCTCACGAAGGCATGCGCAATACTACCAGTGAGTCAGTATTTCATTGTCCTAAATTCACACCACACTGTCACAAGCACAGCTGCGTTCTGTGCCACGTGCGCAATCTCACAATATAATAAGGAGGTTTTTTTACGGATATATTGTTGATGTACCATAACGTGGCACAGCCCCTAACGTGGCGCACTTTTATTTTTCGCCTGTAGCGCCTAGCTAGAGTAAAAGTTTTAACTGAAATTTTACAGAAAGTGAAATTTCATCAAGTTCTAAACACTCCCGTTCATAAATCGCGAGTTTATTTACCAGTTACAAAGTTAAAAGAAAAAATTATTTTGGCGTGATTTTCCGATTTTATTTTGAAGTGCAGAGTGAACCCTTTGAAAATGCCCCAAAAAATAAGAAAATAATTTTCTGACAAACATCTGGCTGGGTTTGTAAGTAAAGATAATAATGATTTATCAGAATTTATCAAGTTTACAGAAATTCTTAAATGTTAATTTGGAATTTTCTGAGATTTATTCAAGTGCGCCACGTTAGGGAACACTCCGCCAATTTGTGCCCAATTTCCGGACGCGACCGTTTTTGCATTTCGGATTAAATTTTATGAAACCGAAATTGTTCACAGAGGTTCAATAGCAAGCATTAAAAAGGTAAAAGTACCAGTATGTCACTGCATGAATTTGAGGTTTATCGACAAAGAGGTTTGGCAACACTACATGAGGAAAGTTGGGTAAGCTTCGAAGTGCGCCACGTTAGGGAACACGACTATATGTGACACATGGTGATGTCGAGCGCAATTTGAGTCCCCCGCTTACTTCTGGGACTTTTTGGGGGGGGGGGAGGGCTTTTACGGGTACTCGGGTACCCGACCTTGACCAGGAAAGGGTACCCGGTTCCAGTCAAAACCGTAAACAAACAGGCCTATTTCAAAAACAATATATTGAAACAAGTCAAATTATATTGTGTATGATAAGCTTTTAACAACATGAAAGGTAGGTATCGCATGTGAACAATCAAGTTAGATACTCCATCCTCCGGCGGGTCTGTAAACAAAATCACAATCAATTAAAATTATACCGGTAGTAAAAAAGTACAAAAGAAATTTGAAACTTACATGACGGAGTCGGGCTGGGTGCTGAGCAGACCACACCAGCGTCTTCATTGTGTCCGCAATTGTCGATGGTCAACAACGGACAAAGGTGTAGCATGCTTTCATCACCAAGACAATTCACCTCGTCGTACTTGATAGATCCGCTGCCTGGTCCAAAGTACGCCGCTGAACGAGCGTAGAGGGCATTTCCATAGCCCAGCTGTCGACACACTACCATGGCGTCTAACAGATCCCAGCCGTCATCGCAAACTGTTCCCCACGATCCGTCGACGTACACCTCCACTCGGCCCTCCAGATAGCTACTACCGTCAACGAGACGTGTGGAGTATACCACTAGAATTTAAAAACAAAACAATCAAATAAAACGTTAATGACATTGGGGGCCTTTTCGGTTTAAAATCCTCATAACAACCCTTGGTTTCAATGCTTACTCACACACTAAGACAGTACACCCTTTCCTATTGGTCGAGAGCCCGTCACATGGCCAGTTTTAAACCGTTGATAAAGACTGGCTGGCTGGTCTTAAACACTATTCCGGTGTGAAATGAAAATCGGGCTCGTAAATCTGGTGCCTTTTACCGTTTTATTGGTTAAACGTTCACTGTCCTCACGAAGGCATGCGCAATACTACCAGTGAGTCAGTATTTCATTGTCCTAAATTCACACCACACTGTCACAAGCACAGCTGCGTTCTGTGCCACGTGCGCAATCTCACAATATAATAAGGAGGTTTTTTTACGGATATATTGTTGATGTACCATAACGTGGCACAGCCCCTAACGTGGCGCACTTTTATTTTTCGCCTGTAGCGCCTAGCTAGAGTAAAAGTTTTAACTGAAATTTTACAGAAAGTGAAATTTCATCAAGTTCTAAACACTCCCCCTCATAAATCGCGAGTTTATTTACCAGTTACAAAGTTAAAAGAAAAATTATTTTGGCCTGATTTTCCAATTTTATTTTGAAGTTCAGAGTGAACCCTTTGCAAATACCCCAAAAATAAGAAAATAATTTTCTGACAAACATCTGGCTGGGTTTGTAAGTAAAGATAATAATGATTTATCAGAATTTATCAAGTTTACAGAAATTCTTAAATGTTAATTTGGAATTTTCTGAGATTTATTCAAGTGCGCCACGTTAGGGAACACTCCGCCAATTTGTGCCCAATTTCCGGACGCGACCGTTTTTGCATTTCGGATTAAATTTTATGAAACCGAAATTGTTCACAGAGGTTCAATAGCAAGCATTAAAAAGGTAAAAGTACCAGTATGTCACTGCATGAATTTGAGGTTTATCGACAAAGAGGTTTGGCAACACTACATGAGGAAAGTTGGGTAAGCTTCGAAGTGCGCCACGTTAGGGAACACGACTATATGTGACACATGGTGATGTCGAGCGCAATTTGAGTCCCCCGCTTACTTCTGGGACTTTTTGGGAGGGCTTTACGGGTACTCGGGTACCCGACCTTGACCAGGAAAGGGTACCCGGTTCCAGTCAAAACCGTAAACAAACAGGCCTATTTCAAAAACAATATATTGAAACAAGTCAAATTATATTGTGTATGATAAGCTTTTAACAACATGAAAGGTAGGTATCGCATGTGAACAATCAAGTTAGATACTCCATCCTCCGGCGGGTCTGTAAACAAAATCACAATCAATTAAAATTATACCGGTAGTAAAAAAGTACAAAAGAAATTTGAAACTTACATGACGGAGTCGGGCTGGGTGCTGAGCAGACCACACCAGCGTCTTCATTGTGTCCGCAATTGTCGATGGTCAACAACGGACAAAGGTGTAGCATGCTTTCATCACCAAGACAATTCACCTCGTCGTACTTGATAGGTCCGCTGCCTGGTCCAAAGTACGCCGCTGAACGAGCGTAGAGGGCATTTCCATAGCCCAGCTGTCGACACACTACCATGGCGTCTAACAGATCCCAGCCGTCATCGCAAACTGTTCCCCACGATCCGTCGACGTACACCTCCACTCGGCCCTCCAGATAGCTACTACCGTCAACGAGACGTATGGAGTATACCACTAGAATTTAAAAACAAAACAATCAAATAAAACGTTAATGACATTGGGGGCCTTTTCGGTTTAAAATCCTCATAACAACCCTTGGTTTCAATGCTTACTCACACACTAAGACAGTACACCCTTTCCTATTGGTCGAGAGCCCGTCACATGGCCAGTTTTAAACCGTTGATAAAGACTGGCTGGCTGGTCTTAAACACTATTCCGGTGTGAAATGAAAATCGGGCTCGTAAATCTGGTGCCTTTTACCGTTTTATTGGTTAAACGTTCACTGTCCTCACGAAGGCATGCGCAATACTACCAGTGAGTCAGTATTTCATTGTCCTAAATTCACACCACACTGTCACAAGCACAGCTGCGTTCTGTGCCACGTGCGCAATCTCACAATATAATAAGGAGGTTTTTTTACGGATATATTGTTGATGTACCATAACGTGGCACAGCCCCTAACGTGGCGCACTTTTATTTTTCGCCTGTAGCGCCTAGCTAGAGTAAAAGTTTTAACTGAAATTTTACAGAAAGTGAAATTTCATCAAGTTCTAAACACTCCCGTTCAAAATCGCGAGTTTATTTACCAGTTACAAAGTTAAAAGAAAAAATTATTTTGGCGTGATTTTCCGATTTTATTTTGAAGTGCAGAGTGAACCCTTTGAAAATGCCCCGAAAAATAAGAAAATAATTTTCTGACAAACATCTGGCTGGGTTTGTAAGTAAAGATAATAATGATTTATCAGAATTTATCAAGTTTACAGAAATTCTTAAATGTTAATTTGGAATTTTCTGAGATTTATTCAAGTGCGCCACGTTAGGGAACACTCCGCCAATTTGTGCCCAATTTCCGGACGCGACCGTTTTTGCATTTCGGATTAAATTTTATGAAACCGAAATTGTTCACAGAGGTTCAATAGCAAGCATTAAAAAGGTAAAAGTACCAGTATGTCACTGCATGAATTTGAGGTTTATCGACAAAGAGGTTTGGCAACACTACATGAGGAAAGTTGGGTAAGCTTCGAAGTGCGCCACGTTAGGGAACACGACTATATGTGACACATGGTGATGTCGAGCGCAATTTGAGTCCCCCGCGCAAGTTTAAACTTGCGCGCGCAAGTTTAAACTTGCACGAGGGACTCCTGAAGCACGCAAATTACACCGCGCCATTTTAATTTGCGTGCGCAAGTTTAAACTTGCGCAAAGGCGATCGCAACCTTCTTTTGCGGGCGGGATTTTCATTGATGAAGTGTTTTTTTCAAAACACGAGTACATGGAGAAATAATGGAATAAATGAATGAATAAAGAAATAAATAAAAAGGAGAATTCAATTAGCGTCAATGAAAGGAAACATTGAGATTTAGCAGTGCTTATCAGAGAAGTTGTTTAAGGGTACATGGGGGCGGGGCCAGGGAGGGGACCGGGCAAGCAATCAACTTAAGCACAATAGTGGCGATTGCTTGGAAAGTGTACTGAAGTTGTTCAAAAATGGAGACCAGCTTCAGGTTTTTTGCTTTGTAAACCTAATTAGCATTTTATTTATATTCTTGAATGTATATAAATCATAATTTCCTAGGTGTCACCCGCTGTTAACGTAAAAAGAATTATTATGATCCCTTCAATTGTTCAAGTTTTGACATTATACTAATCATTTACATTATTTGTAAAATGCTTATGTATTCTACAATTAAAAAAGTACTTACTCTTAAAAAAATACTAATTAATTTAACTGTAACGGACAGTGGTATAGCCTTTTGTTGCCATGTTAATCTGTTGTAAGCCGCCGGCGGTGCTGAGGGCCGCCGGCGGAGGGCCTCCGGCGGAGTGCCCTGACCTGTTTCTTTTGTGCTGGGCGCGCACCGGAAATTGGGTTCTATTTCGGGATGCTTGTGTTTGGCGCGCGCGGGAGGGGATTTGGCAAAGTGCCTGGGCGGCCTGTGGATTGTTACATTGTGATACATTGCAATCTGTAGTGTGTTTTGAAAGAGGACTAGTGTAACGTTGTAGTTGTTGTTCTGACAGTTGCGCGGAAGGTTATCCGCCGAGTTTTGTTGATAATAAAAAGTGTTCTTGTTGGAAATCCTGTGTCCGCTCCCCTTTTTTCGTTGGGACCGGTCTTGAGGGACAAGAACCCCTAGTCCACGCTACATTGGTGGCAGCGTCAGGATTTTCACTGAAGTTCTAAAGTTGGGAGATATGGCAAGTCGCATGGAGTCCACACGGAGCATCACCGAAGCCATTGACGGAATTTCCAGGGACATTGAACAGCTGGAACGCTCCCTGACAGAGAGCTCACGTCGGGGCACGCATGGGTCCAAATCTGGACATAGACGGCAGCGTCTTTTGTCAAAGACGCCAACCCTTTTTACCGAGGACGAGTCCGACAGGCAGAAGAAATCTCGTAGCCTGCAGAAACACCAGAGGCAACTCGCTGAAGACCTTCGTAGACAGTGGCGGACGGCGTGTAGCGAATCAGACAGCGAAGGTGAGCACCGCTCTGATACAAATTTCTCTCAGCCCCCAGCCTGTCCTAACGGGGCACGCAACGGCTGCACGCCTCGTCATGCGAGCAGGCACACGGCAGTGCACACGGATACCGCTATTGGCGGATTCAGTGCTGCAAATGCGGTTGGCCAGCACGCAAGCGTGGTATGCACCGGAGCGGCACCGCGGGTAAAGGCCAGGGAGTACGATGGTGCCTCTTGCATTGAGGATTACCTCGTGCATTTTTCGAGAGTGAGTGAGATCAATGGCTGGAACGACAAACAGCAAGCCGACTACCTGCTGGTTGCACTGAAGGGGCCTGCATTGGAGGTCGTCTGCTCATTGCCGAAGGAAGTACTTTCGTCCTATAACGAACTGGTGAAGGCCCTTGAACGTCGCTTTGGTACAGCAAGCCAGCGGATCCGACATCGGGCCGAGTTGACATCTCAAAGAAGGCGTTTGGGTGAGACCGTGGCCGAACTTGGGCAAGCCATAAGGAGACTGGTCCGTCTCGCCTTTCCTGACAGCGGGTCAAACTTCCAGGAGGACTTTGCCATCGAGATGTTCAAGAATGCCCTGGACGACCTCGAACTGAAATGCGCCCTTTTTCAGGGAAAACCATCGACACTGGATGAGGCAGTAGAGATCGTGGCGGAGGCTGAGGCCTGGTGCAAGGCAGAGAAGGTGGGACGGTCGAGACCTTTGACTGGAGAGCCCAGCGAGGAAAAATTCACGGACCCCTCAAGCACCAAAGACGTAGCAGCAATGTTGCGAGAACTATTGCAAACACAGCGTCGTGGACAACAAGCAAAGAAGGGGGACGATTGGAAGCCGGGATGCTGGAAGTGTGGCAGCCTAGACCACTTCCGAGCCCAGTGTCCACAGGTAAAGGACGGACAGTCACCGTTAAACATGGCAGGGCTGGGCTTGAGGCCGAAAGCCCAGCCATAAGCAACGAGCGGCCCAGTAAATCAAAGCATGAGGCCCAGGCGGCTCCGCTGCCGGCACGGGTAGCCTCGCCTCCGGCACGGGCAGCCCCGCCGCCGGCGCAGGCAGCCCCGGCGCAGGCAGCTCCGCCGCCGGCGCAGGCAGCCCTGCCGCCAACCCGGATGTCTACTGCGCCGCTATCGCAGTCTCCTGCTCACACTGAATTCATGCTGATTCCGGACAATAAACCTACTAGTGACACTGTAACCAAACCTGGGATAGGGATACGACCAGCGTCTTCGGAGTTGGGACTGTATATTCGGGGAAGGCTGTTCGGGATGGCAGTGAGTTTTTTGATAGACACCGGAGCAACAGAGAGTTTCATTTCTTCCCGCCTGTGGGAGAGATTGGATTCAAGCATCAGGCCTGAGCTTCACCCTGCAGATCGCCGGTTCCGTCAAGCGGACGGCAGTGCCTTGCGCATTGCTGGACATGCAAAGGTGCACATTAATGTCGGAGGGACTGTGATACAGCACAACATGTGGGTGGCTGACGTGAGCGATGACGCCATTCTTGGACTGGATTTCCTGCGGGAGCATAAGTGCCAGCTGATTTGGGAGGAGGATTGTTTCACTGTTGGCCAGTACACAGTTCCCCTACAGAAGTATCCCCAGGAGCCTGTAGTATGTCGAGTTCGCTTAGCTGAGAACATGGCTGTACCACCCCACTCTGAAATACTTCTGGATTGTACAGTGGTTAGCGATGGAGGAGAGCTGCCAAGTTGGGGTGTGTTGCAGAACCGAGGAACAGCAGCAGCCGATCGTGAGATCCTAGTGGCGAGTGCTCTCGTTGAAACACATGGAAACCACGTTCCAGTTAGGCTCTTGAACTTGTCCTCTGAAATAGTCATGCTAAGAAAGGGGACTGACGCGGCTGTCCTTGAACCCGTGGATAGTATTGCAGTAGTGGGACGCGGAGAGCCTGCCCACCAAGGCCCTACAGTGAGTGAAGAGCCTGTGCCCGCACATCTGTCTTCACTTTTCGAATGCAGCTGTGGAGAGCTTAAGGCCAACGAGCGGGATAGACTGGCAGCGATGCTGAGAAGGTTCGGGGACGTGTTTTCGACTGGGGACGGAGATATCGGGCGAACCAGTTTAACACAGCATCACATCATCACCTCGAGTGCCCAACCTGTTCGCCAGAGACCAAGGCGAGTTCCTTTACACCAACGAGACGTTGCTGACCAGGAGATAGCGAAGATGATCTCACAAGGTGTCATCGAACCCTCTGAAAGCCCCTGGTGTTCCCCGATTGTCCTCGTGAGGAAGAAGGATGGGTCCACCCGAGTTTGCATTGACTACAGGAAGTTAAATGAGGTAACAACAAAGGATGCCCACCCACTTCCCCATATCGAAGATAACCTAGACTCGCTTGCAGGGTCCATGTTCTTCTCGACCCTGGATCTTGCCTCTGGTTATTGGCAAGTCCCGGTAGCAAGGGAGGACCGACCAAAGACTGCGTTCAGCACGGGGAGAGGTGGGCTGTACCAATTTGTGACAATGCCATTCGGGTTGTGCAACGCACCGTCCACCTTTGAGCGCCTAATGGAGCGGGTTCTGGCCGGGTTGCAGTGGCAGGTAGCTGTTCTGTACTTGGACGATGTCATTGTGTTCGGCAAGTCCTTTGACGAACACTTGCAAAGGCTTTGTCTGGTGCTGCAGCGTCTTCGCGGGGCTAACTTGAAGCTTAAACCTAAGAAGTGTAAGCTGTTTCAGAGGGAGGTGGAGTTCCTCGGCCATGTGGTGTCACCAGGAGGAGTTGCTACTGACCCCGAGAAGGTCCGTGCGGTGCGAGACTGGCCCCAGCCAACAACGGTTACTGATGTTCGCAGCTTTCTTGGCCTGGTGTCATATTACCGGCGTTTCATTGAAGGCTTCGCTAGGATTGCACGCCCGTTGCATCAAGTTACAGAGAAGGGCAGATCATTTAAGTGGACGACCGAGTGTCAAGAAGCTTTCGAGGCATTGAAGCATCGCCTGATCTCATCCCCCATTTTGGCTTATCCTGTCCCTGGGAACGAGTTTATTCTCGACACCGACGCTAGCGGCTTTGCAGTCGGCGCTGTCTTGTCGCAGGTGCAGGAAGGCAGGGAGCTTGTTGTGGCGTACGGTAGCAGGGCTCTGACAAAGCAAGAGAGGAACTATTGTGTGACACGCAGGGAGCTCTTGGCCGTGGTTTTCTTTGTGAAGAAATACCACCACTACCTGTATGGGGCCCATTTTCGAATCCGGACAGATCACCGACCCCTTAGATGGATGTACAGTGTCCGAGACCCCCAAGGGCAGTTGGCAAGATGGCTGCAGAAACTGAGCATCTACAATTTTTCCATTGAGCACCGTCCTGGTAGCCGACACGGTAACGCCGATGCCATGTCCAGAAAGTGTTTCCCGGACTGCGACCACTGGGGTAAGGAGATCAGCCACGGCGCCATATTGGACGTAGAATGCTTACGCCAGTCTCGGGTGGGACAGACACGGTGCAGTACCATACAGGCATCAGACCGGTCGGAACTGGAAGTCCCGCCACTGGCGGAGGCAGCTGAACCCCCAAGTTCAGTAGCATCCCCCCTGGCGACGGCAGCCAAACCTCCGGTTGTGGAATCCTTGTCTCAAGACCTGTCCTTGAGGCCAGTACGTCAACCTCAGACAAATACTCCAGCGAGGGCCCAGAGTCCACCAGTCACCACAGAACTCAGTCATGACCATATTGTCCGAACGCAACAAAATGACGGAGACCTCAGAGTGGTAAGGCAGTGGGTGACGCAAGGTCAACGGCCACCATGGGAGACTATAGCTTCCGTAAACAGGGATGTCAAGTTCTGGTGGGCTCGCTTCGAGCAGCTGGTGATAGAGCGTGAGGCCCTTTGCATCAAGTGGGAACCAGACAGACCGACAGAAGCACCTCGTCTTCGAGTCCTAGTGCCGCGAGAACTGCAACCAACCATTCTGCAGCACTTCCACAACCAACAGACTGCCGGACATTTAGGTATTGCAAAGACCTTTGCTAGGTTATGTCGGGGTGATTTCTACTGGCCTTCTATGAGGCAGTCAGTCCGTAGATGGGTCGCACAATGCCAACAGTGCCAGAGGCGGAAGCCACCTGCAAGGGCGAAGAGAGCGCGAATGGAGTGCTACCAGGTCGGAGCGCCGATGGAGAGAATAGCGGTTGATGTTGTTGGGCCACTTCCCGTCACACGGCGAGGCAACAAGTACATCGTTGTTGTCGGGGACTATTTCACTAGGTGGACAGAATGCTATCCAGTTCCAGACCACACTGCTAAGACGGTGGCAACCAAGCTTGTAGATGAGTTGGTGTCTAGATTCGGTGTTCCCCTTGAACTTCACTCCGACCAGGGTCGAGAGTTCGAATCTGAAGTCTTTGCACAGATGTGTTCAGTCCTTGGCATAAGGAAGACCCGCACGACGCCATATCCCATCCGAGGTCTGACGGGATGATCGAGAGGTTCAACCGCACCATGGAGGCCATGTTGAGTCTATGGGTGAACAAGTCGCAGACTGACTGGGATGAACATCTAGCCCTTCTGACTATGGCGTATCGGTCAGCGGAGCATGAAACCACCAAAGAGACACCAAACACTATGATGCTGGGGCGTGAGGTCAGGATGCCAGTTGATTTGCTTGTTGGCTCCACCCCGCAGACTCAGTCGAGTGCAACAGAGTATGCGCAGACCCTACAGGACAAACTACGGCTTGCACACGAGGCAGTACGGAAGGCGACCGGGGCACAGATGAGGTCTCAGAAGAGGCACTACGACAGGAATGTTAGTCAGGAGTTGTACAGCAGAGGAGATGTCGTGTGGCTCCACTACAAGGTGCGGAAGAAGGGAGTCTGCCCAAAGTTGAGTCTAAGCTGGACTGGGCCATATGTCGTAGTGGACAGGTTGTCTGATGTTGTGTACAGGATCCAAAAGACCCCTCGTTCTAACCCTCAAGTAGTCCACGCGGATAGGCTGAAAACTTGCAAAGGAGTAAGTGCAGAGGACTGTGGGTTCTCCGAGGCCTGGAAACTGTCTGCAAGCCCGTCCCACAGCAGCCCCGCCGCCGCCGCCGGAGCGGGTAGCCCCGCCGCTGCCGCGGGCAGCCCCGCCGCCGGCGCGGGCAGCCCCGCCGCCGGCGCAGGCAGCCCCGCCGCCGCCGCCGGCAGCCCCGACGCCGCCGGCGCGGGCAGCCCCGCCGCCGGCGCGGGTCACAATCAACCACATCAATGCACCAGTACGCCCCGCACTCGCCGTGGTAGAGCAGTCCGGAAACCCCGCAGGTACTTGCAACAAGTCTACCCTTCCCCCCATACTGGAGCAGAGGTGGGAAGCGCAAACAACCAGCCCGGTCTACAATTCCAGAAACAGTCCGAGATCGCGATGGAGAGGAATTCGTTTCTGTGCAGAGTGTGCGGACAAGCGTACGCTTCGTCCTATAACAGACGAAGGCATGAAAAGGCAGCCCACGAGGAGCGGAACTTCCCTTGCCGGCAGTGTCCGCAGGTGTACAAGCGTGCTGACTACCTAGCCCGGCATCTCAGGTCCCAGCACGGTAGCGCCGCCACCGGTGGAGAGGCTGTAGGAGCGGCGGATGGTGTCCCAGTCAGACGGGTGGTCAGAGCAGAGGAGGAGCTACCATCGGAGGGGACGCTGTACGTCGGAGGCAGATGGTTTTCCGCAAGGAGGATCCATACAGCTGGCCTGACTGAATGCGAGCCGCCAGAGGAGTTCCGCCGGAGCCCCAGGGTGGACACAGCGACCCAAACGGAGGCCGTTCTCATGAGGGAGGAGTTCACCACCGTCACACGTGAGACGCTGGAGGACCCAACGGGCCTGTGCACCTACCGGGAGACTGAATCGGTCGGCCTTAGAGAGCCTGGCGATATCTGGTGGCGCACCTGGAACAGGGACAATCTGACCGGCGAATAAACCTGATAGCCGATTGACTTTACGGTGGGTAGACCTCGTTGACTGTTGTGTTCTTGTTTGAATTGGGAACCAATTTGTGGCCTAAATCAACACTAACCAACATTCTCGTGGACACCCAGGTAGGCCTTTCGAAACTGAGTGAACAATTTTTTGGTTTTTTGGTTTTTTCGGTGTGATTGATGGACCTAATAACTGTGTAATCTTCTAATTGTGTAGATAATCTTGCTTTAAGAAAGTCGTTTTCTTGATTGAGTATATTTCTTGTATATGTGCCCCTATTCAGGAGAATAGGCCCAATTTAAGTAGGGGGTAGTGTAACGGACAGTTGTATAGCCTTTTGTTGCCATGTTAATCTGTTATAAGCCGCCGGCAGTGCTGAGGGCCGCCGGCGGAGGGCCTCCGGCGGAGTGCCCTGACCTGTTTCTTTTGTGCTGGGCGCGCACCGGAAATTGGGTTCTATTTCGGGATGCTTGTGTTTGGCGCGCGCGGGAGGGGATTTGGCAAAGTGCCTGGGCGGCCTGTGGATTGTTACATTGTGATACATTGCGATCTGTAGTGTGTTTTGAAAGAGGACTAGTGTAACGTTGTAGTTGTTGTTCTGACAGTTGCGCGGAAGGTTATCCGCCGTGTTTTGTTGATAATAAAAAGTGTTCTTGTTGGAAATCCTGTGTCCGCTCCCCTTTTTTCGTTGTGACCGGTCTTGAGGGACAAGAACCCCTAGTCCACGCTACATAACAATTAATAAATTGTACGGTACAATAATTCATATTGTTTTTAGAAATACTTGCATAACATTTCGAGCGCTGTGTACACTTCAAAAATGCATAATTTAAAAAAAAAATTAATGAATGCATTACTAATTTAATTAATTAATTAAATGTATTACTTTTTTATTGCAGGCTCAATAATTCATATTAAAAAATGTTTACAACTTAAAAACGCTATGCATATAAAATGGTAATTATTTTAAAAAGTAAATAAATTTGCAAATGATTTAATTAATGAATTTAATCAAATGTTTCAAAAAAAGGCATTAAGGCATTGTCTCCCGAAGCTCAGTGATGCTATTAAATCGGAGAAAAAAATCTGCTTTAAAAATAATGTTACATATCTGCATGAGTATACCCAGGGGCAAAATAGTTTAGCGGCTCTGTTTGCGTGGCCATGAAAATCTATGCAGTGCGCAATTTTAAACTTGCGTGCGCAATTTGTAGCAAGGAAATGAATGCGCGCGCAAGTTTAAACTTGCGTGCGCGCAGGTTTAAATTTGCGCACGGAAGTTTAAACTTGCGCGGGAGACTCACTTTGCGCTCGACAGTGACACTGACAGGGCCATACCATAAACCCACGATGATAATATAGCTAGAGGGGCATTTTGAAAAACAAGAAGTAAAATTGTTGAACATTTATAATTTTGACTTGTTTAATGTTTTGACTTTTGGACCTAAAACTTTCGATTTTTGACCGAAAACGGTGACAATGTATTTATGAATTGCCGGAATAAATTTGTGTTTGGCCGGTATTAAACACTTGTTTAAGACCGGTTTGTACAGGGTGTTGTAAAGTGAAACTGAAATTTGAATATTTCCAGTTCACTAGTAGTAGCATTCCTTGGTTAAAGCCACATATCCCCTTTTTCCGACATATCATGACCACGCCCACTTACCCTGTCCATTTGCGCCATCAGTGTTCAGCAAAAGGAAGATAGTCGTCAGAGCCACACTCAACCTCGTCCATTCCTGTAACGTTGCCATGTTTAGGAATACGGACGATGATGGTATTTTACGAATTTCCGTTCATTCAGTGTTTGTTATTTCGTCACGACGTCACAGACATGACAGAAGAGAGTCTGATGACGAGAAACGTAGGGATTTTCCCAATTCGTTCTGTTCATGCAGCTGCAGAATGCCGATGGAGCATACGCCTTGAAATCAGGCTTAGCCTAGCCCAGGTTGGACGACGTCTTCATTGGGTTTCGATCCAACTCGGACCCAAACCATCTCGGACCCAAGCCAACTCGGACCCATGCCAAATCGGACCCACTTCCAACTCGGACCATGCCAACTCGGACCCACTACCAACTCGGATCCACTACCAACTCGGATCCACTACCAACTCGGACCCACAACCAACTCGGACCCACTACCAACTCGGACCCATGCATGACTAACTCGGACCCATCGTTTTCAATCATTCGACATCGTTTTCAATCATTCATTTCATAAAGTTTGTCCACTTCTCATCTGTTATTACAGTGATGCTGTTTAGTATAAATTTTCATTGTAATTGTAAGGTAAATTATCTCATATCTGTTTTGCAGCAGTATAACTTTTAAAAGTGTACAATTTTAAAATGCGCTTTAAAAGTGTAATTAATTATTTATTATTTCTATTTGTTTCCATTAAAACATATTGCGCTTTAAAAGTTTAACCAATTATTTATTTTCATTAAAACATATTAATTGACATCGTTCACACCATCTTGCTAAATTTAACAGCAATTTATTTCGTTTTTAATCCAAACTTCAACGTAACGAGTATACAAATTAAGAACAGATCTTCATAGAAAAATTAAATTTGAAAGTATGGCATTAACACATAAACACTTTCAAACATAACATTATTAACTCAATAAACATTGTAAGTCAATAAATACGATATAAAAACGAAGTCTATTCTAATCTCCATTAAAAAAAAAACCACATAAACACCATTGCATACACTGCAAGAAAAACGAAGGTTCCATATTAAACAAAAAAGTTAAATCAAAAAAGTATAAAAAGTTAATCGGATTCGTAAAAAAACCCACAAAATTCAAAGCCAGCATGTGAATTAAAAAATGATCAAGTTTAATCCCCTACAAATAGATGCAATGTCAATCATCAGAAAGGAGTATTGGAGTACTGGGAAGATTATCCTTCAAGGCCTTACAGGTAGCTGCCTGTATGTTCCACTATGATTGCCACGGGGGGGGGAAAAGTTAAATCAAAAAAATATTAAAAGTTAAACAGATTCATAAAAAAAACCCACAAAATTCAAAGCCAGCATGTGAATTAAAAAATCCCAAACAATTACATGAAATGAAAGGCCTAAATAATTATTTGAAATTAATAACTTCCTCACTGAAACAAAATGTGCCACTTAAAACCATTTGTAAGTTGTTACACGACACAAAGGCCTGCAAAAACAAACAAGTAATTTTTTTTTTACTGAAAATTATAATCCTTTGAATTTCGTTTGGAAAAGAAAATTGAGATTTTGAAAAGTATATATCAAGTTGTACAAATGACATACGATATGCCGAACATATACTATACGCTATTAATACCTCTTGGTTTAGCTTCACAGGTCACGGTTGCAAAAAGCTAAGCACGTTTAGTTTCATGACGTTCAAAACGATAAGCGTCTAGCAACAGTATTTACTGTACGCATCATAAAATAGCGCTCCACACAGCGGCAATACAAGAAAACAACAAAACTAAAAGCCCCATTCTGCCCAATATAATTACAGAATATCTTCACTAAGCACTAACATTAAGATCACCTATAAATATAATGATTAATCTCTGAAACTAATGATTGAGTCATTGTTGGGTCCGAGTTGGTCGTGCTTGGGTCCGAGTTGGTAGTGGGTCCGAGTTGGTAGTGGGTCCGAGTTGGTCGTGGGTCCGATTTGGTAATGGATCCGAGTTGGTAGTGGGTCCGAGTTGGCGTGGGTCCGAGTTGGCATGGGTCCGACTTGGCATGGGCCCGACTTGGTTTGGGTCCGAGTTGACCTGATACCCTTCATTGCATTACCTATGACATGTACATAAAGATGATATGATATCGCCTAAATTTCAGGCAAAAAAAAATGCGGTTGCGTCATGACAAAGTTATGCAGGTCCCCATGTGAACCTCAGCACCTAGACCAGCCTGTCCTATTTTGCAAGGGTTTGTTTGAAAAGATTGAACATCTGAAGCCTTTTTAAAACAAATATACTGTGACGGTTTGGCCACTGAGGGCGCTGTCCAGCGCATGAGTTGGTCGAGCACCATGAGCACCATCGCGTACAACCTCGTACCCAGGGTGTCGAGCAGTACGCGCCCACCACTACCTGCTCTCTCACCCTGGTATTGGATCATTTGCATGTGCAAGATTTTTGCAAACGTATGCAAATGAGGAACAGTCTGGTGCCTGGATATGCGTTACACATTAGCGTTTGTTTTTGTATGCGGTGTCTGGGGTAAAAACAGAGTCAATTCGCAGCGTGAGCACGGCGTGAGTTACGAAAACACGATTTTTGAAATCAAACTGTTACGATCTTATCGAGACAACATGCAGTATCATATTTCATATTAATATGAGCAAATTGGAAAGGAAATTAGTATTTTCGAGAAGGCGTGGACGAATGTTCGCGAAAACACGTACTGCACGTTGTGAATATATAGCACCAAGTACACGATAAAAATCCATTACTAGCCAATTGCGGTATCCAATCAGGATACAGGAAGAAAGTTTCCTATCCAGGGTTTACTATTGGAAACGCGGTTGGAAATAAAGTAAGCACTGGGGACGAGGTTGCATCGCGTATACCGGTTCGTAAGTGTGACGTCATCTCAACTTACTGTACATGGTGTAGCATGGCACCAATGGAACCGGAAGTTAACGCAACTTGAGTGTTTATCCAATGGGCGCTCGTAATCAGTGGTGCGTGCGCGTGTATGACGAAGTCACTTACGAACCGGATAGTGCGTTGTGCGTGCCGTGCCCTGGATCCCCAGGGACCTTGCGCGCACATACTGTACTGCAATTTGGCCAAATATTAGGCTCCCGCCTATAAATTTGGCAGTTTGAGTTTGGCCGTTGGGGAAGCAGCATCAACATTTTTATACGTTACAGTCAACTTCATCGCCTTTCCCTTATTCTCGTTAGTGTGTAAGTTATTATCTAGTTCTTAAACAGTTTAGTTGTGGATGGAACATGACCAGAAACTTTGATCAGTGAATCATCAACCCGTCTCCTTGTTTATTCCTTTCTTTGAGTCCAATTCCCCGGCCTTTAGTTTAGTTCTGTAATTCTCCCAAGATTGTTCAGCCAAGCTAGCCCACTCGCGTGAGTTTAGTTTAAGTCCTTGACCGCAACGGTTCGTTACACTGGTGGCAGCGCTGTGGATTTAGCTTTGGTCGGAACAATTTAGATTTTATTTTACTAAAGTTCTGTACTGTAGACGTATGAAAGAGAATTCCCGGAACGTTAGGTTTTCAGTTTGTACGGCAGTGGTTGTTCACCGAGCCGTTGAAAAATCCCCTACCGTTCAGAGCGTTCCGGGGCTGGCAGCAGCTAGCGTCATGCACACGGCAGTGGTGGTTTCCGAGCCGTAAATTCCGACCGTCATTTGACCATTGAGTTCCCGGGTGGGTGGCGGCAGTGGTGTTTACCGAGCCGTGTAGTCCAACCAGCTCATCGGAGTTCAGCCAGTCCCTAGCGGATGAGCGGCGATTGACCGAGAAAGCAAGGCCTTGCTGTACCGTTGACAGGCGTTTTATAACGGCAGTGGTGTGTAAACCGAGTCGTTGGGAAGTTTTGGCGAACTCATATTAAAAACTGACAGCCAAACGGCAGTGCACGTAATGTGTATACATGTACATGTACATGCGCGTGCGTGTACGTACTAGGCGCGCATAGTGTATGCAGTTGCTTCACTCTATTAACAGATTCATCCGCCCAGCCTGGAGTTTTGTATCCGCCCGCATTTATCCGGCCGGATTTCTTCCGCCCGGATTCCATCCGCCCGGAAGTCAAGGCCGCGCCTGCGCCGCCCGGAGTTGATCCGGCCGGAATCAATTGAACATAGAAAATAGGCCTGGTATGGGGGATAGTATAAGCAGGCTATACAGAGTATTTATTTCAATTGATCAGTGGGGTTCAACCGACGGTAAAGTTGGATTGGAGATTTAGTATGGAGGGTAGAGCCAAAGGCGCAGATTTGTACAGTTTCCTTGAAATGGAATACCAGAGAGTGAGCCAAGAAATAGAAAACTTGTCACGGAGTTTAAATCTAGTTTCCCAACAAAGAAATTAGAACAATGGGGCTATCACAGCAAACGTTAAACACGTTGTAACGGAAAAAGAAGTCAAGACAAGTGCCACTGATCTTCCTAATGATCACTTGTGTCCTGCCTCGGAACAGAGTGGAGTTCAGACAAGTGATGACAAACGGAGGGGTAAAAATGAAATGAGTACGGGTGTAGGCCTTCCGCAGAAAAGCATTGGGCAGGGTTCAACTCGATGGTGGGACTCGGGGATAGAAATGGGGACAAGGAACCTCGGGATTCCCAGTGATGGTGCTCATTACACGTTGTGGTCTGATTCCGAAAATAAGAATCATTTTCAGGATATGAATAGGGAATTAAGTACTGCCCCACAACCCCATCTCAATGGTCTAGAGCCCAAGGGAGGGGAATACCGTGACTATCAGAGTGGTTATTCCCTTTGGCCAGACATGTCAAGACCAAATGAAGGCAATAGAGGGCAGTATCCACCAGTTTTTCCGAGTAGGGCACCGGGGTGCAGACCAGTAAATCGGTCCGAAATTGCCTGCGCCGGCCAAATCACGATTTGCATGCCCTCAAAATCTTCGGTATTTGAGCATGCTGTGGGCCATGCATGAACTTGAGGGTTTGTAAAAAATATGGGTGGAAACCGTGCACAGGACTTGGAGCTTGCAGTTCTGTGTAATTTTGATGTAATTTGGACCCTAAAAGCGCTCTACTTTGCAATGGAGTGTAGGCATCGTTTTTCAAAATGGCGATGGGCTTCAGGACTATTTTCAGGGGTGATCATCTTCAGATGGAAATTTCTCCTAAAAGTCATCAGTTGACCCCCCGAAAATTGAAATGAAAATGAAAGATGATGAAATAAGCTTTAATTTGATGTGTGTCTCGAACACCTTGGAGAGTTGTGAGTATTTTTCCCGAATTTTTGAAGTGGGAGCATTTACCATTGGGGTCAATGGAAGTTTATTTACTGGTCTGCTAACACCGGAGGTACGGCCACGGGACCCCGGCGTTTGGCGAGCACCGCTAAATAGCGACAGAGGGCGCCCTGTCGTCTCCTTTGCGGTACCCGCGTCTGGGTTTCTAAGTGATGATTCAGCAACGAAACAAGTGAAGCCCCATAATGAAAAGTTGGCTGACATATTATGGACAGACACAAAGAGGGATATTCAGTTGGAAGATGAAATGCCCAATTTGTCGCCAATAGTCCCAGAAGTCCCCCCACTGGTGAATACACCACAAACTGGCAATGAGAAAGATAAATCTTCCGTAGCGCCAGCCCAGTCGACTTTCCGGGGATGTAAGGTGGACAAAGCGGAAGATATGGGTCACCTAAGATCGGGGATGCAACGTGGTAAAGAAAGACCAGTAATAAAACCGGATCGCTATGATGGGAAAGGCCCGTGGGAACCATATATCAAGCACTTTGAGTTATGTGCTTCGATTAATGGTTGGGATGATGTAACTAAGTGCCAGTATCTTGCCGTGTTACTTACGGGTTCGGCCCAACAGGTTTTAGGAAGTCTGAAGAGTGAATCAAGTGATTACCAAACATTGGTGAAATCCTTGCAAGCTAGATTTGATCCGACGGGGAGGAAGGAGCCACACAGGGCTCAACTTAGAAACCGTCGTCAGAGACCCTCGGAAAGTTTGTCCCAGCTGGCAGAAGAAATAAGACAGCTCATTGATAAAGTGTACACCGATTTAACAGTAGAAAGCCGTGATAGGATGGGCCGCGATCATTTCTTAGATGCCTTATCGGATGGAGAAATGAGAATCCGAATAATACAGATGCGAACAAACACTCTGGATGAAGCAGTGGCGGCTGCTGTCGAGCTAGAGGCTTTGAACAAAGCGGAAAAGGAGCGCCGTTCTTCAGAACTGAAAAAGTTGCGAGGTGCGACTGTGAATGCAGTGCAAGTGGAGAAAAACCAAAACAACCCTGTGATGTCTGATCTACAACAATAGATGGCTAAGACGATGGATCAGCTGAAGAAGCTTGAGACGCAAGCCAATAGCAGAAAATCAAACTGGAGAGATAAGAACGAATTCCACAAAAAGGGTCCGAAATGCTACAACTGCCACAAGTTTGGTCATATCAAAGTCAATTGTCCAGAGTTGGCCGAAAACCAAATCAAGGGTGGAGAGAAAACAGATCAATCGACTGGAGAAGAGAATAAGCCAAATCAGGGAAACTAATTGAGGCTGTCCCAGTGGGCCAAGGGACAGCTGGGTCAGAGGGGCCCGAAATGGATCTACCGATTGAAAATATTGCTGCTGTGGTTGGAGAGGGGTTACATTTGGATGCACGCATCAATGGAATTCATGTTGATGTTTTAGTGGATACAGGAGCATCAGTTTCGTTGTTGTCCGATAAAGTGGTAAAGCAGTGGTCAAAATGTGACAAGGAGGTGATGACAAACACCAGTATAAAAGTTCTGCTAGCTGACAACAAAGCGATGACTGTAGCTGGAGAAGTTGAAGCTGAATTGCAACTTGCGGGGAGGAGTGTTCGACACCGTTTTATTGTTGGTTCGATAGGCAACGATGCTATACTCGGACTGGACTTCATGAAAAACGAGCAATGTGTCATAGACGTTACAAATAAATGTCTGGAGTGGGGAGGTTTGGTGCTGCCTTTGTGGGAGACAGCAGAGAGGCAGAAATGCTGCCGGGTAACTGTTACGGAAACAGTTGACATTCCTCCCTGGACGGAAATGCTTGTTGAAGGAAGTTTGGAGGGTGATGATAAGGTTGTACATTGCGGGTTAATTGAACCCACATCGGATATGGTACGGAAAAACCAAGTCATGGTAGCACCTTCAGTCGTTAATACTGGTGTTGGAATAGTACCCCTGCGCCTCATGAATCCGGGAGAAAATAAAGTAACACTCCACCAAGGAACAACAGCAGCCATGTTTTATGCGGTAGATGCAATCGGCCCCCATATCGCTGTCAATGATGAAAGCGATGAGTTTCAAACAAAAGAAATTCGGACAATCTTTCCAGAGAGGAAATGCAAATCTAAAGAAGACGGAATTGTACCGGACCACCTACTTGATCTTTGTGAACGGTCTTCTAAGCAACTGGATGATCAAGAGATTTGCAGGCTAAAAGAATTACTCACAGAATATCAGAATCAGTTTTCTGCCAGAGAGGGTGACATTGGAAAAACAGATATGGCGAAGCATCGTATTGATACCGGGAGTACGGTTCCAATTAGACAACAGCCGAGGCGCACGCCCATACATCAGAGAGGTGTCGCAGAGGCCGAGATTAACTCGATGCTTCAGAGAGGGATAATCAAACCAGCTACTGGACCTTGGGCGTCACCGATCGTATTGGTGCGTAAAAAGGACGGGAAGGTGAGATTTTGCGTCGACTACAGACGCCTAAACGCTGTCACGCGAAAGGATGCTTATCCCATACCCTGTATAGATGAAACAATCGACACACTATCTGGATCCAAATTTTTCACAACCTTAGACCTCGCATCAGGATACTGGCAGGTGCCAATGGATGACGCTGATAAAGAGAAAACAGCGTTTGCGGCACCAAGTGGTCTCTACCAGTTTGAGGTTATGCCTTTTGGGCTGTGCAACGCCCCATCGACCTTTGAGCGCCTCATGGATTGCGTACTGCGAGGTTTACAGTGGCAGATTTGTTTGGTTTATCTGGACGACATAATTGTGTTTAGCAGCTCGTTTGACGAGCACATACAGCGTCTTGACTTAATTTTTAGTCGGATTAAAGAATCTGGACTGAAACTACAGCCAAAGAAATGTCACTTGCTCCAGAAAGAAGTTGCCTACCTCGGACATGTAGTTTCAGCGGAAGGAGTGAAAACGGATCCCACAAAAATTCAGCAGGTGCAGAATTGGTCAAGTCCCACATCGGTCCGTGAAGTGCGAAGCTTTTTGGGGCTTGCATCTTACTACAGAAGGTTTGTCCCGGGTTTTGCTGGATTGGCAAGGCCGCTGCATAAGCTAACAGAGGCCGGCAGGATATTTCGCTGGACAGATGAATGTCAACAGGCTTTCGATGAGTTGAAATCTCGGTTAGTTACTTCTCCGATTTTGGCTTATCCTTCACCAACTGCCATGTTCACAATAGATACGGACGCAAGTGATTACGGGATTGGTGCTGTATTGTCCCAACGACAGGATGGTGAGGAGCGTGTAATAGCGTATGCAAGTAGGGCCCTATCAAAAGCAGAGAGGAATTACTGCGTGACTCGTAAGGAGATGTTAGCGGTAGTGTATTTTGTGAAGTATTTTCGTCCATACCTATATGGGCAGCGGTTCTTGTTGGGGACGGACCACGGGGCTCTTAGATGGTTGTTTAATTTTAAAGAACCAGTAGGACAGGTAGCGAGGTGGTTGCAACTCCTGGCAGAGTATAACTTCACCATTGAGCATCGTCCGGGCCGTCAACACAACAATGCAGATGCAATGTCGAGGATGCCATGCAATCAGTGTCAGTATCCATGGAAACAAGAGAACAGCTCTGTTCTAACGGACATTAAACTGGCAAGTTTGCCCATCGACCCAGATTGCCAAGAAGCAGTTAATTCAGAGGAGGAATTCGAAGCTGAGCAGCATGAAGAGCATGCCATGAGACATGTGGCGATTTGTCGAGCAGCGTTGGGTTTAGCGCCCAATTGGCTTGAGGGCATGTCCGCATCAAATCTGCGAAAAAAAACAGCTAGAAGAACCCGTTCTACAAAAAGTAATCAACTGGCTGGAAACAACAAATGAAAGACCGGCTTGGGAAGAAGTATCAGCGGAAGGTCCTTGGTTGAAAACATTGTGGGGGGCTTGGAGACAACTATCCCTCAGAGAAGGAGTGTTGTGTCGGAAATGGGAAGACGACACCGGGAAGCAGATCAATTTCCTACCAGTGATTCCTCGGGTTTTGCAGGGAGAAGTCCTTCGAAGTTTACACGACTCTCCTACTGGAGGTCACCTTGGAATTAAGAAGCTATATGAGAAGGCAAGATGCCGATTTTACTGGCAAGGAATGAGAAATTCTGTTCGGGATTGGGTTAGGCAATGTCTAGAGTGTGCCAAGCAGAAGATGCCAACTAAAACAAGACGGGCACCGCTAAAACAACAGATTTCTGGAGTACCAATGGAAAGAGTGGCTATTGACATCACTGGTCCGTTCCCTGAAACCGAAGCTGGAAACAGGTATATTGTAGTCATAACAGACTATTTCACGAAATGGACGGAAGCCTTTACAGTGGCCTCTATTACAGCGGACGTCATTGCAGACGTGTTAGTCAAAGAATTCATCTGCCGCTTTGGTGTGCCGAGGGTTTTGCACAGTGATCAGGGCAACATTGTTATGTTTTTAATTGAATTAAAATAAAATGGTTGTTTTATTTAACATGTTTTTGAGGATCAACAATTTTGTCATATTTCAATTGACTTTATAGTAAATGTTTTTGCTTACAGGTGTTTAATGTTTTTAAAGTTGTATACTGTTCAAGAATTTGGAAATTGATTTTGTCATACTGAAGGAGCAAAATGTTGATTTTACAACAGCAGGGCCGAGTCTTTCGACATGTTGGAAATCGAACGACAACTTTGTTATCTAAATTGTTTATCTAAATTACAGCATTTTTTTTTATTTAAAGAAAGAAAAAAAAGTGAGTGACCGAGACTTCGGCTTGTCTCAGAGAAATTTAAAAACTGCAAGTATCGGCGTTGGTTCACATTTGATTGTATGTGTGTATGTAATGGCGATGTGGGGTCACATCTCCTTTAAAGGAGGGGGTAGTGTGACGGTTTGGCCACTGAGGGCGCTGTCCAGCGCGTGAGTTGGTCGAGCACCATCGCGTAGTGCGTAGTGCGTTGTGCGTGCCGTGCCCTGGATCCCCAGGGACCTTGCGCGCACGTACGTACATACTACAATTTGGCCAAATATTAGGCTCCCGCCTAAAATTTGGCAGTTTGAGTTTGGCCGTTGGGGAAGCAGCATCAACATTTTTATACGTTACAGTCAACTTCATCGCCTTTCCCTTATTCTCGTTAGTGTGTAAGTTATTATCTAGTTCTTAAACAGTTTAGTTGTGGATGGAACATGACCAGAAACTTTGATCAGTGAATCATCAACCCGTCTCCTTGTTTATTCCTTTCTTTGAGTCCAATTCCCCGGCCTTTAGTTTAGTTCTGTAATTCTCCCAAGATTGTTCAGCCAAGCTAGCCCACTCGCGTGAGTTTAGTTTAAGTCCTTGACCGCAACGGTTCGTTACAATACAATTTTTTTTCAAATTTGCTATGTTTTCTGTCAAATAACCATTTTTGCAGAATTCTGCCAGAAATCTGCCAGTGCCATTCTATGGTCAAGATTGGGACCTATCAAGTGCTCAAAACGATGTAAAAGAAGATCAGGGCCAACTTTACTCGCTCTTTAGCCAGCAGATTTCTCCCAAAACCTTCATTGGGCAAAGAAAAGGTAATCACTATTTCACCAACCAAGTTTGAAGACTCAATTGAATTTTTAAAGGAGACTTTTCTGGTAATCCTTACCTGTAGGACCCCGTTCCTATTATAAGGTTAAAGACTCACCAAAACAGCTGACTAAATGACACTCAAAAGTGACATCCTGATACGTCTTGACACATTTGTACAGTTGGCAATGACTTCTTCTTGAATATCAGCAAGTTAAATTTTGTGGAAAGAGGGCAGGGCTTCAATTGTTTTATGAGGGAAATTAAAGTGTAAAAGATGACGATGACAAACAGAAAGTCAAGACTAAAAAAGTAAGATTGCGAACTGCTAAAAAAGGGTAGGAAAGTCGCATTTTCTTTGAAGATGCTTTCAAAATTACAACTAACATTAGTTTATCTGAAGCAAAAAGACTGCTTTAGCCTGCAAAAGTCACTTTGGTACTGGACAGTCATCTGCCAAAGTCAGTTTTGAACAGCTCGTAAAAAATAGAGGTGTCCTAAATAAGGATTACCACTTTTCTTCAATATTTGGCAGTGGCTTGCACATGAGAGGGAAGTCAAGTGATTTCAAAATGAGGCTAAAGTCTAGACTTGTACATGTCCATCCATGGTCCAACTGTTTGACAAGACTGACTTCTTCATTCTATGCCATTAGTCTGGTGCCTGACTATGGAGAAATGTGTAAAAATAGTGAACTTAAAGGGAAAATTCAACATTTGCAAACATTAAGAAATAAAACTACCAAATTATTTTGAAATACCTTGCTGGACTGTTAGTGCATGACAGTCTAAAGCATCCTGGTAAATCATGGCACCTTGTATACTGTCATTTTCAAGAAAAGTGCTATTTTCGAATCAATTTCCAACGCTGGTCGGCTGACCAGCATTGGAAAAAAAACTGGCTTTTTCCAAATACTGGCCCCAGTTGACCATATTTAGTTAGTCTGGTTTTGTTTGCAATCGATTACACACCTGTGAACGGGTACAAACCATCTAGACTGGTTCCATGACCTTACGATTCTCCAACGTCAATAAATTGCTCTGATTCATCTTAAATGGAGTCGGGGAACCAGACTACAGGAAAATGGTTGTTTTTCTTGGTTTTTATAGCATGTACGATCCCAAAACGTAAAAAAAAGTCAGTGTAACTCAGCTATATATTACCAACCCCCCAAATCCATCCATTTCTGAAAATTACAGCATCAGCTAATGATGCGTATTCCCTTAAACCATGTTTTCTTTATTTCATGACATTTATATGTGAAATGTGTATAAACCTTTCAACATGTATTTACAATAATTTTGTATGCTTTAATGAAAGATATCAATATATGGCTAGTTGGAAACAAAATACGTTAGATGCAAAATATATTACAATATACAATAATGTTACAATATACACACACACAGTTTTTTTATTGAAAACATAAAAATACTGAAAATTACAGCATAAGCTAATGATGCATATTCCCTTAAACCATGTTTTCTTTATTTCATGACATTTACGTGTGAAATGTGTATAAACCTTTCAACATGTATTTACAATAATTTTGTATGCTTTAATGAAAGATATCAATATATGGCTAGTTGGAAACAAAATACGTTAGATGCATAATATATTACAATATACAATAATGTTACAATATACACACGTACACAGTTTTTTTATTGCAAACATAAAAATATTTACTTCAATTTGGTTGTGGAGTGTTCGGGTCAATGAGAAGACATGTAGAGTGCTTCTCACTGAACGAGTGAGCTGTGCTTTAAAATATAGTGAAGTTTACAATTTTAAAACAGTCTGTTAAAATCTTATGATTTGTGTTCTCATAAAATGTATGCTATTATTCTACCACACATGCAAACATTTGAATAATAAAACACAGGAATAATGTGACCGCAGAAAATATGAAATCTGATTTTGTAAAAAAACAAAAAAAAACAAGTAAGGCACTGGCAAAAAGCAGATCGAGAAACGATCAATAAATCATCTGCCAACATTTGAAGAAAAAAAGTTCGCCTCTTTTTTTATTTGTTTGGAAGATAATCTAGTTTTGTGCTGGGATACTTGTGAACAGAGCCCATTATACCCCCTCCCCCCCCCCCATTAAGACAAAACTGTTTTCTAAGCTTTGTACAAATTCAGTCTCTGACATTTCTATAGCTAAATCCTGTGCCTGTTTCTAATCAAACTAACGGCTTCATAATTACACGGATATCGGAAGGATTAAAATTACAGAATTTACAGTCGAGAAGACATTTGATCGGTTGTTATGTATACTTATCTAACAACAGCTGCGTAATATTTTACAATTAGTGACTGCTGTGATGTGGGACACTCTGTTATTCACACTTTGGGGATGCACAGAAGACTATTCGTCAGTCATTTATGAGTACTAATCAAACCGCTGTGCGTAATATTTTACAATTGTTGACTGCTGTGATGTGGGACATTGAGATATTCACACTTATGTGACGCACTGCACCCTCGGCTTTGCCTCGGGTGTCATGCGCCCTCAAAGGTGCAAACCAAGAACGTGTCCCATATCACCCCTGTGTTTATTATATCATGTCATTTGATTTCTGTGGGCTTTTGTGCTCCGTCAAAGCAGTCACAGAATCCCATGCCATGTACTGTGTAATTTGAGACGTAAATAATGTCACTTTTGTTATTACAAATGCACCTTAAGACAATTCTAAAATACGGAATTACTATATCGAACACACAGCATAACAAAGTACTGTACATCATACACAGTTATATAAAATATAAAAAAAACACGATATGAAATGTTACATTTCAAAATGGCAAAATATTTTTTAAAAATGGAGACAAAATGTATTACACATAAAATGTTAATATTTGTTTACAAACTACATGATAAGCATATTTTTTGTTTGTTTTTACATATTCAACTTATTACCTGCATATTAAACAGTGATCCTTTTAAATTCCATACCGATATCCCAGAAAAATTATGAACATGAAATAGTTGTGATCTTGCACAAAACCCTGTGCACAAAAACACTGTGCATAGTATTTTGAACTTAAAGAGATTGTGGAATGCTTGAAGACATTTCCGTCATTTTTCGGGTATATGTAGCCTATTAAAGGTGTGATGAAATAAAAAAGACTATTGTTTCTGTCATGAAATGAAGACTAAAGGTACTTTTGAGAGCTTTTTCTCAGGTCCTGTTTCGACCCGAACGTGCTATTTGTGTAAAAGTCGTCGTTGGGGGCAGCAAACAAAACATAGTAAATCGCGACGTAATAAACAGGACTCGTTTATACTACGCTGCATCGGGAGTCCTGTTTATTACGTCACGATTTACTATGTTTTGTTTGCTGCACCCAACGACTACTTTTACACAAATTGCACGTTCGGGTCGAAACAGGACCTGAAAAACAGCTCTCAAAAGTACCTTTTATACTCATTTCATGACAGACACAATAGTCGTTTTTATTTCATCACACCTTGGGCTACATATACCCGAAAAATGACGGAAATGTCTTCGAGCATTCCACAACCTCTTTCAATTCCATACCGATATCCCAGAAAAATTAAGATCATGAAATAGTTGTGATCTTGCACAAAACCCTGTGCACAAAAACCCTATGCATAGTATTTTGAACTTCAACCATTTGGAAGGGTATAGTACTGTGAATGTGATAGTGCCACCTCTCTTCATTTGGTCACTGGTGCTTGTCAGTGACCACAACAGAGTCTATTTAGAACCATGTAATGGTCACTCAATGTCCCTCGGGGTACATAGACATGCACTAGTGACCTGAACGCCAGTCAATATGTGTATAATATGCACCTTTAACCTCCGGATATAATTGTGCCCTTCCATGTTAACCTGCAGGCTTCAAGGGGCATGCAGAATCTTTCCTGGACTGAGCTAGTAAATGGGTCTGTGATGTTCAAGCACCTAACCAACTGACAAATTCTCGAGTATAACGACGACAGCATGTGCAAGCATGACTGCACGCACAACTACTTCACATGCTGCCCAATTTTAACGCACCAGCTAATGTAAGTGAACCCCTGTTGCTGTATTTCAGCCAGGTTAAACATTTTTTATATACCAACCCTGTCACAATTTCCAAGTATTTTTTTTTAAATTTGCCATGTTTATTCAAATACTTGACTGAGTAATATAAAAATAACAACACCCTAGAGGATTCTAATATCTTACATGTAACAATTTCCAAATATTTAACTGCAAAGGTTCGTCTCCTTATACAATTTTTAAATCTACCGTAACAAATTTGGAACTGAAGGACATTTCGTTTGTATTATTAAATTCGGTCTTCAGATGTATTGTGTATGGATACATGGTCTTTATGAACAAGAAAAGACTTGCGTTCCATCGCAAGTACCTAAACTACAAGACTGTCTGTCACTTGAATTGAGACTAATTGTCTTGTGATTGAGTTGTGATTGACCTGTGATTGGCTTGTGATTGACTTGTGATTGACTTGTGATTGACCTAAAATTGACCTGTGATTGACATGCTTGGATTACATTTGGCTTGTGATTGATTTGTGATTGACTCATGATTGAATTGTGATTGACCTGTGATTGGTTTTTGATTGACCTTTGATTGACTTGTGATTGGCCTAGGATTGACTCGTGATTGTCTTGTGAATGGCTTATGATTGACTTGTGATTGGCTTACGACTGGCTTATGATGACTCGTCAGTCATCTGGAACTGATGTCAAATCCTTTCCAGTTACGAACCTCGCAGAACCATTTAAGTGATTACGTCATCAGTATCCAAGTACGTTGGGTTGGATAATACCTGGGGTTGGGGCACAGCCCAAGGTTGACCAGTTGCAGCTGGGTTGGGTGCAGATGGGGGGTTCTGACCAGGCGGCAATGGCGCTGGTGGATAGGCTGGATCAGACGGCTTCTGTGGGATCTCGTACACGGCGCCATCTACCGGTGGGAAGTTTGTGGGCTGAGAGATGACCGACTCGTAAGCAGGGGGCGGGGCCTCGACAGCTGACGGCTGGGGAGCAGGTGGCTGCGTTAGGGCGTATGGCTGCGTTGGGGCGTATGGCTGCATTGGAGCGTATGGCTGCGTTGGGGCGTATGGCTGCGTTGGGGCGTACGGCTGCATTGGGGCAGACGGCTGTGAGGGTTGATACTGGTTATACTGCTGAGGAGGATGGTAGTGGACCACAGGAGTAGCTCCAGGATTACCTCCGCTGGTTGGTACCTGGGAATAGGTAGTCGACGAAGCCTGTCACAAACAATAAACCTTTTTGACGATCGCATTACGTTTTGGGTATGGATGACAAACAAGCGGTGCAATATACTCACAATATACTCACAATCCAACTTTAAATTCCAATTTTTTTTTCTTTAGTGTTTTTCAAAAAGTACTTGATCATCGGCACTCATTTTAATGCAGAGAATATTTGAAATGCAATTTGAAAATTAAAATCAAACTTTAAAACTTGGATAAAAATGTTTTTGAAAATCTAAAAATTTCCAGTGAGCAGGTGTTGAAGAATGATTGGTTACAGTTCGCTGAGAGAGCTTGAAATTCTGACCGGCCAACATTGGCTTCTCCAGTTTCAGAGTCATAGTTACCTTTTTTCCCCAACAAGGGAATCCCAAAACTTTCTTCATTCTGATCAGTTTGAAACATTGATTTTTCAAACAATTATATTTCACATCACTTATGTACCAAAGTGTGAAAAGATGATCACTAACTTTCGGATATAATACTTAGGATGAATCAAATGAAAGATTTAACTGGTTCACAGCCCCATTGGTTTTGTGCACAAATAGCCTGGTTTTATTGTCATCCATTCTCAGAATGCACCGATCATTTCAAAACAGGTTTATTTATGCCATTCATTTTTTGTTTTCAATTGAAAAAATTTGGATAAGTATGTGCTTTTCACAAGTACGTTTAAAATCAGCTTGGGGTCTGGATGTGGATTTGGAGAAGGCCGTTATCGACGACCAGGCCCCAAGCCGGTTGTCACGGTCCGTACTTGTTTCATACCAGCCAAACACATATTTATTCCCATTCATAAATACTTTTCAGTCAAAAATGCAAAACAAGTCAAAAATTATAAATTTCCAACGATTTTGTTCAACTGTTCCTCTTCGTGTTTTGTGAAACACCCCTCTAGCTATGTTTAGGCCGAGGGAATGAAAGTCATAGAATACCGTCCTGCTGAATTTGTAAAACAATGAGGCTTTTTTTTCATTATTCAATGATAGTGGATATTTTGCCGGAGGTAATGACGGCAAAGTAACCATTACTAAAGGTTTGCCGGCGGCAATCCATATCAACAGAGGGCGCTGTACTCTTTAAAATAGGGCTGAATTATAAGATGTATTAAATTCCCATCAAAAGTTGTGTAGCACGTTTGGTGTAGTGGTTAAGCAAAGGCTCTAGTAAGCGGGATGACTCGGGTTCTATTCCGACCACACCACATTTTTAAGGGTTTTTTTCTCATCCCCAAATAAATAAGAATATTCTTCTTTTATTATTTTAACATGTCTCAAACATTTTTTGCAGAGTATCACATTTTCTTTTTCAGATTTGTGGCTCTGGAGGATTTTTTTTAAAAGGGAAATAAAGTCTGAAATTATAAAATGGTCTGAATCCCATCTTGTGAATACGAGGTAACAACGATAATTTTGGCATGGAGCCAGACTAAAATTTGTCACCGGAAAATGTTTTAAGTCCAAAAAAAACAGTAACTGCGCATGTTCAGTGCATATCCGGCAAACTAACGTTTACTAAAGGTTTGCCGTCTCCAGCAAAATATACACTGCCTTATTCAATATTCTGAAGTACTAACCAGAATCAAACAAATTGCATGATGTCACTACGTAGACATTATGAAAGTGTTTGGGAAAACGGCCAAAGGGAGGCGTTGGTATGCAGCGCTAGTGCTGGTAACCGCGACCTATACATACGTGTTCCCTGTACTCTGTTTGCGTGGGCATTTTGGGTGTCACGCCAATGTGGTACACAGAATACGACTAATCTGCATTAGAAAAATTGTGTAGAGCGGATACTGATAAAATTAAAAGTAAACTATTGTGGCAGATAAATTTTCTGGGTAAATTATGATTTTTTTTTGTAAATAATGAAAAATTTCGGCGGCACCTTTCGGCACATGCGGGCAGTGGACGGTATTCTATGACTTTCATTCCCTCGGCCTTATGGTATGTGCCTCTCTGGAGTAGTACTAAAAATCTACTTATACAGATATTGACGCGTGCGTAGCACGTACTGTGCGATGTGCGCGTACTTTGCGATGTGCGCGTACTTTGCGATGTGCGCGTACTTTGCGATGTGCGCATACTGTGCGCAGGAAATGGTAGTGCCGGTGAAGTGTGCATTTTGGACTCTTGGTAGTATTGCGTATGCCTAAGTGTAGATTGTGAATGTTCAACCAATAAAAGGGTAAAAGGGACCAGATTTTCGTAGGAGTCCAAATTCACGTGAAACCGGAAAAAAAGGGTTTAAAACCAGTTGGCGTTTCATCAATCGTTTAAAACCACACACGTGACGGCCTCCACCAATAGGAATGGGTCAACTGTCCCGGGTATTTATAAATGATACATAAACTTTGTTAGTAGAATGTTTTCAATACAGTCACCATTATCTAGCAATGTGCAAATGAAGTGAACCGGGCAAAACTTACCGCCGTTGTTGAGTTGGCGGGGCCTTTGGTTGACTTGCAACAGCACAGTTTGCAACAGACGAACAACAGAATACAGCCGCCGATCACCCCGCAAATAATCCCAATTATCGCTCCGGAGGAGAGTCCTGCAATGGGACGGTTGGTATTATACAAATACAGCATGGTTTGAGAAGTAGTGGGAATTACTGGTCCCGAGGTGTAGGTCAGCTTGACTACCTCCCGGCGGCGAGGGAGGTAGTCAAGCAGACCTACCCCGAGGGACCAGTAATTCCAACTACTTTCCAGAAATAAACCATGCTGTATTTGTTTTACTACACCTCATAAATATTTAGTAGCCTCACTGCCTTTTTAGTACCCTCACTGCCTTGTCGATAACGGGCTTCGTATTTGCATCTCTATTCAGCACAAGATATTCAAGTTCTTTGTCAGTCAATGAAATAGTCTGGTGCCAAAACTCTTTAGTGTGTCTTTACTGCAGCAGTTACAAGGACTACAACAACAGACTGGTTCCGTAAAGATTACATGCCACAGACTACATGTCTACGAGGTGGGTTCCAGAGGGAATTTTTGGTGCTACCAGAAAAAAATACCGCACGGCAGTGAGCTGGATACTCACCGGGATGACGTCACCTGGGCAGGTATCATTTTTCCTTCCCGGACGTGCGGCGGAATCGGCCAATGACGTGTTCTTATTTGATCATGGATATTTATGAGGTGTAGTAAACTGTGGTTATTAGATGGTGACATGTCATTGGTTGAAACTGATCATGTGACATATTGCATGAGTTCATAGATATCCATATAATGCACTTCATGGAGTTAAGGGTGTGCATTTACGGGTAGTACAGGAATCGGGTACCCGATTGAAAAAAAAAACACGGGTACCCGGGTACCCGTTAAAGAACCAACCCCAACATTTAAATCTCGGAAGTTGCTGTACAGATTGTCCATAAAGGTCCGCAAGATACTAAGTTGAAATTTGAGGTAAAACTTTTGCTCTAGCAAGGCACTAGAGGCGAAAAATCAGTTGTAAGTAAAGGTACTAAACTGCTTTAGTGGGTGTTTATACCCAGATATGCAGCTGTGTACTTACCCGGAGCACCGTTGCATTTCACCCACACGTCTTCAGCATGAGAACAGTAGTTATTTTCCCACTGGCCATGGTCGCAATCGACTAGTCTGGTTTCGTATCCTCCACAGGCAACATCATCAAGCCAGATGGGTTTGGTACTACTCCTTCCGGTTTCATAATCTAAACCAAGCAATGAAACAAAAGGCTGTACGATATATGTTCAAGTATTCGTCATTATTTAACACCTGATTTTTTCTTCTTCAAAACAACCAAATTGTTACCATAGAGCTAAATTACTAGAGCGCTAACTCGATGTACAAAGTAATGCGTGATGGGCGCATCCATGCTTGTGCACAAACCTATGGAAAACTCGAAATTTTGTACAGCTTTTGTACGGCTATTTGCATATCTGCGTTTGTATTCCATACCGGTGCGCGTCATCGAAGCTGATATGCCCAAAACTGAAATGCACGATCAACAAATGAGCGTTTCATGTTGCTCTACGCAAACAGCGCAACATGTGCGCGTCCCTCCGCTGCAGATGCTTTTCGCCGTGACGTTTTTTTGAACCGTCATGACGCGCTTAAATTGTTTGCGTATCTTCTACTTGCCCGTTGCATTTTAAAATTAAATCCATTTATTTTGATTGTGTTCTACAAACACGCAAGAATGAGGAGTTAGCGCTCTAGTAATTTAATATAGCTCTATGATTGTTACCCACAATTTACATCATTAACCTCAACCTTGCGAGACGTAAAACCTAAAAGTCTGTGTACTGTGGGACGGAAAGAATGTTGACGCCCCTTTATATCATCTCAATGAAGGTCAGTCATTACAAAAATTTGAAAAAAAAAGACATGAATCTGGGACCAAGAAACATTTTCAATTTTGTTAGGAAATATTTTGAAAATGCACTCCACTCTCTATAGACTTTTTTGCACACAAAGTTCAACTGAAAGCTCACGGACAAAATACGACTATCTAACGACTTGTCATCAAGTCTCCCTCAAAAAGGGCTTCTAATTTAAATATGGACAATTGCGAAATTTAAAACTACCTGAGGCGTCAGATGTGGAGATGGCAAACTCGTGCCCCAGCTCCTTGCAAACCACGTCTGCATCCGTCTTGTCCCATTGGTCATTGCAGATGGTGCCCCATCGTTGCTTGTAATAGATCTCCACGTATCCGTCGTACTCCGAACTGCCCTCGACCAGACGCACTTGACCAAACTCATAGGCTGGTGAAGAAACGAGAACTGTATTGAACATCACAGTGATGATGAACACAAACACTGAAATTTCTGACTCATCACCCAATTGTGGTCAATGTTTATATGATAGCGATTTCTTAGGAACTTAAAAAAATACTGCAAGTAAAACTTTGCGCGATCCCCCTGGCATCCTGCCAGTTTGTATACATGTACATGTACAGGACAATTTTCAGTGACGGCCTTGACTGTCCAACCGGCAGGTACCAGTTCTCAGCTGAATGGGGAGTATGGGTGCGACACTGGACTAACATATGCTAGGGTCATTAGTAATACTGAGCTGAGCTCTCCAGAGACCTCGTAAATATCCATATTGGAAAGGATTTATTTGACGTCGGCCTTATTAATGTGTTTTGAAAATTTTAACATGAGGAATCAGAGTTTGGGGCAATTGCATGGCTCAAAATGGGTTAAGCACTCTGTGCACAAGCACCCCCCCCCCCAAAGTGAAGAAAAAAGACAGACACATGAAGTTCAGGAACACTGCCACCATGCGCAAAATGCTTACATTAGGACACTACATGTTTTTGCATATTAATGAGCATTTGTGCATATTCAAATTGTTTGCATCTGAACAAGTGTATGTATAAGCATCACGACCCTCACCAGTGACTAGAGGGAGCAGGCAAAACAAAAAAAACAGCCCCATCTGTTTTTTATGTCTACAACTGAAGAAGTTTTTTTCCGGTGAGTTAAGCCGTTCTTTTCGGATGGCAGGTGGATTTGTTTGTAGGAGAAAGGAATTGACAAAATTGCTCAGGATGAAAAACAGAGGGACTGAGGAGAACATTTGTTACCTGCCGACGAACTGCTACAAGAGACACTTGCATCTTCACTGTGATGGCAGTTGTCCAGAGTAGAATAAGAGCAATCCTGTATATTGTCTTCGGTTCCCCGACAATTCACTTCGTCAAAGACTATCGATCCAGTTCCAGGGCCATAGGCTGCGTTCCCTTGAGCTGTCAGTGCTTCTCCATAACCAAGCTGGCGACAAACCACAGTGGCGTCAGCGAGATCCCAGTCATCGTCGCAGACCGTGCCCCACACACCCCCGACGTACACCTCCACACGGCCCTCCAGCACGCTGTAACCGTCAACAAGTCGGATTGTTGACGAATCTGTAATCATACGGGAAATGAATTTGTGTCAATAAATTGAGACGGAAAAATATCCACCTAAGAAGAGGAAGTTCGGCGAGGACCATCAGTCGACTGGTGGTTGATTTGTAACAGAACTTACGCCTGCACACCAATGGCAACGCATGAATGCCTCTAGTCAAATGATGGTCAAAAGTCCTGGCTCCGCTTGGCTATTGGTAACCAGCGATGGAACCATGCCCCGGTTCCAAATAGTCGACTAGTTTAGTCCAACCATCCTTCATTCAAGTGAAGTTAGTCAAAGTACAGGTTGAGTAAAAAAAACAACCGAAACCCAAATGTCGGGACCATTGTTTTAGTGAAGTTCTGCATGTAGCACTTTCAAAATGTAGGATATGAAAGCTCGATTCATAAGCTTTGTTTTAGTACAAGAATCATTCAAATGACTCATGTACTTTTCAAGTTATGGAATTTCAAACACAACCACCGTTTTAAAGTTCTGTCCACGGATCACAAAAAGGTAAGCGTTCTTTCAGCAAAACGAAAGCAAATCACATGTGTGATGAGCAAATCAGGATGTGTTCGAATTGTTTTCGTTTTTCTGAAACCCCCCCCCCCCCCTTTTTGGTGATCCATGGACAGAACTTTAAAATTCCGTAACTTGAAAAGTACATGAGTGATTTGAATGATTCTTGTACTAGAACAAAGCTTATGAATTGGGCTTTCATATCCTAGATTTTGAAAGTGCTACATGCAAAACTTCACTAAAACAATGGTCCCGACATTTGCGTTTCGTTTTTTTTTTTAACTCGCCCTGGTATGGCTAACTATAGTTTGAGTCCAAACTTGCTCAAAGCTGTTCGAACCCATCATCCTATTGACCTTTAAATTTCTGATCTACAAATGGATGACCAACTTGTTTAACATTTTGGAAACCTGTCCACCAAGTCTTATGAAAAACGCTGCTGCTATAACCAGCCCAGCTACCCTGGCAATCAATCAGGTGGTAAGACATCTATAGTAGAAAGTGGGAGGTTGTGGGTTCGAATCCTGCCTGAGTGAGCTTATTACATTCTCCCCTTTAGCTATCAGACAGTGTTGAGTTTACAAGAAATTGAAAGGAATACAGGGAAGAGACAAAAACCAAATTATTTGCCTATAGTTAATAATAGACTGGCCTACCTGACCCGGATGTACCACAGATGACACCCGCATCCTCACCATGTACACAGTTATTTACGGTTGACTTCACGCAATCCAGTAAGCTTGTCTCCGATCCAGTGCACGCCACGTCATCAAACAAAATATCTCCGCTGCCCTGGCCAAAGCGTGCCGAGCCGACAGCTTCAATGGCATTGCTGTATCCCAGCTGGCGACACACGACCATCGCGTCATTTAAATCCCATTCGTCATCACAGACTGTTCCCCAAACCCCATTTAGGTAAACCTCCACTCGGCCCTGGGATTCACTGCTGCCACCGACGAGACGTACGGTGTACCCGGCCTCTGAAAAAACAAGCGCACAAAAGTCGAATACACAGTCGAATAAACATTAACCCTACGCCTGCCAGACGCAACGCAGTGCCTCAGGTGGAAAAGTCGGGTGCATTTTGATGCATTCAGCTACCAACACCAGTGCATAACAGCCGCTTCTGAGAGCTAGTACCATTGAACAATGCCACAGTTGTATCCTGCTGCGTTCAGAGACCACAGACTCTGAGGCAGTCTGGCCTCAAGACTACCAAAACCAACTGATATCCTACTCAGAGATGCCAACATTCAAAATTGAAAAAGACTAATTTTTCATCAGACCCCTGTTGAAAACAAGAAATTCCCTACATAACATGAAACCTGTTGAAAAAACGAAAAATATCACAGCGGGATATGTAGCAGAAGGCATATTTTTCACCACGAACAGATTTTACAACAAAGTGCCACTCTTTTCTGTGGGCATCTTAAAACTTCCGGTGAAATGAAGCCATCGTTGTTTGTTCTTCGATCGGCAAAATGAAAACAACTATAGGCCTTTTCACACTATCTCCGTTTCGAACCGTGTTGAAACCTACCCGGATCCAACCTGGTTCAGCCCGAGTATTTTTCGACACGGATCGGAGAGACGCGACGTTCACACTGTCCTTTACGGGAACGGCCGCTTCGTGAACCGTGTAACATTCAATCCGGCTACGGCCCACGTGTATTCACACTACAAATTCTCGACACGGATCACATTCGGCACAGGGCGCTGTGATGATTTTCTCAATCCCATAATGCATTGCGACGCACGCGGCTGCTGCGCACGAGGCTTATGGACAGGCCGGTGTTCAGCGTGAATTTACTACTCTGTGAAATACGGACTCATGCATTGGTAGTATTGCGCATGCCTATTAGGAGAAGGACCTGTCACGTGAAAGGGTTTGGCCAATAATAAGAGAGTAAAGGAATCCGATTTGGGAGTCCGATTTTTGTACGACACCAGCGCAGCTGTGTGCAATATTTCCAAAATGGCTCCGGTCATTTCGTTAGACGATTCGTTCTATTTAACATTAGAAATGTACTTTTTTGGGGGTACATTTTGCAGACCTAATACAAGCCCAGACTCGGTAAAGGATGCTCCATACACCGATACATTATTGGATGATAATTAGGGAGCAATTGTTTCGTGATCGGTGTTGTGACGGCGATAGTGGTGGAGGGAAACATTATGCACGGCGTGTCAGATTTTCGGTAAAATGTCGGCCTCAACTCAACACGGATCGGCCGTGAGTGACTCAACCCCGGGCGGTTCACACTATCACTTTTGACACGGTTCATGCCGAAAAATGCAATTTCGATCCGGGTTGAGATTTTCAACCCTGGTCCCTCCCAGGGTTGATTTGGATCCGGCTAGAGCACACTACCCGGGTCGGAACCGGGTTGAAATGTTAGAAGTGGGAAAAGGGTTGAAAAAAATCTCGGGGTTGGAACCGGTTCCAATCCTGAGATTTTGGACAGTGTAAAAAGGCCTTATAATGCTGAATTGCCACAGAAAAATGCGCGCGTTGCAATTTCCATGAATTGCACTGTAGAGCACGCGGTTCAATTCACCGCCCCTAGGGCACGCGCATAACGTTGGGGCGCTTTGGTTTTACTGTCCGTAACTGGTTGCCAACCTACATCCACATATTGCTTATGTGTACACCTCGGAAACCAGACTATTATTTATTACGCCCAACTTAGGCTCTTTTACTTTGAGTGGTGTTGTTTTTGTGCACACACTACGTGTCGGCGCTCTTTTATGCACTATAAGTCGCACACCTAATAGTCTGATACCGAATTCCCATTTTATTAATACGCGCTATGCAAAAACAGGAGTCAAGATACTACATGTAATACAAAGTGTACTGCTGCTATATCGAATTTGAACCAGTCCAGCTACCCTGGCAATCAATCAAGTGGTAAGACATCTATAGTAGAAAGCAGGAGGTTGTGGGTTCGAATCCTGCCTGAGTGAGCTTATTACATTCTCCCCTTTAGCTATCAGACAGTGTTGAGTTTACAAGAAATTGAAAGGAATACAGGGAAGAGACAAAAACCAAATTATTTGCCTATAGGTAATAATAGCCTGGCCTACCTGACCCGGATGTACCACAGATGACACCCGCATCCTCATGATGTCCACAGTTTATATTTACAGTTGACTTCAAGCAATCCAGTAAGCTTGTCTCTGATCCAGTGCACTTCACGTCATTGAAAAAAATGTCTCCACTGCCCTGGCCAAAGCGTGCCGAGCTGACAGCTTCAATGGCATTGCTGTATCCCAGCTGGCGACACACGACCCTCGCGTCATCTAAATCCCAGCCATCATCACAGACAGTTCCCCAAACCCCATTTAGGTAAACCTCCACTCGGCCCTGGGATTCACTGCTGCCACCGACGAGACGTATGGCGAACCCAGTCTCTGAAAAAACAGGAGCACAAAAGTCAAATAAACAGTCGAATAAACATTAACCCTACGCCTGCCACAGTTTGGCAGTTTGGCCTTGAGACTACCAAAACCAACTGATATCCTACTCAGAGATGCCAACATTCAGCATTTAAAAAGAGTAATTTTCCATCAGACACCTGCTGAAAACAAGAAATTCCCTACATAACATGAAACCTGTTGAAAAAACGAAAAATATCACAGCGGGATATGTAGCAGAAGGCATATTTTTCCCACGAACAGATTTTACAACAAAGTGCCACTCTTTTCTGTGGGCATCTTAAAACTTCCGGTGAAATGAAGCCATCGTTGTTTGTTCTTCGATCGGCAAAATGAAAAAAAAATATAATAATCAATTCCCACAGAAAAAATGCGCGCGTTGCAATTTCCGTGAATTGCACCGTAAAGCACGCGGTTCAATTCACCGCCCCCAGGGCACGCGCATAACGCTGGGGCGATTTTGGTTTTACTGTCCGTAACTGGTTGCCAACCTACTTCCACATATTGCTTATGTGTACACTTGGGAAACCAGACTATTATTTATTACGCCCAATTTAGGCTCTTTTACTTTGAGTAGTGTTATTTTTGTGCACACACTACATGTCGGCGCTCTTTTATGTGCTATAAGTCGCACACCTAATAGTCTGATACCGAATTCCCATTTTATTAATACGCGCTATGCAAAAACAGGAGTCAAGATACTACATGTAATACAAAGTGTGCACACATCATTTTATTCACGTAAAATCTTGGAAAATCGTAGAAAATCATATAAGGATCGTACATTCGTAATATCAGAGTGAATAAATCGTATAAAATTACGCCTGAAACGTAAAAGCTGAAACCGTACATCCCTTCGGCTTTGACGGCCCGGCACAAGAACTTTCAGTCTTACCTGCACAGATGACCCCAGCATCCTCACTATGGCTGCAGTCGTTAATTGTCCTGTAGGAACACTCCAACAGGCTATTCTCGCTTCCTGTACACTGTACTTCGTCCATGGCTATCGGGACCGTTCCCTGGCCAAAATGCGCCAATGAACGAGCTGATAACGCACCAGCGAAGCCTAGCTGACGACACACCACTTGGGCATCGTTCAGGTCCCATCTGTCGTCGCAGACGGTTCCCCAATCGCCGTTGAGCAACACTTCCACTCGGCCCTCACGAATGCTGGTACCGCCGACTAGACGAATTAGGGTAGTGCCTGTTTCGGGAATGACAGAAGGGAAAGAAGGCAGTAATGGTAACAAAAGAGGAAGCATAAGAGATGAGACAGAATCAGCAGCGTTGGAGAAAACTTGCAATAAAAGACAGTGGAATCTTACATTCTTGTGCACTTTATATCAAACAGGTTCCCTTGGCGTACCAGTAATTTACCAAAAATACATCGTCCAAAAGGCCATATAAAAAAGTCTTTGGTTTCTGGTGTGGAGCTTGCCCCAAAAGTGGTGCGGCGACACGGCTTCTTTTTCTTTTTCCCCCTATTTTGTTTTTCTTCAAATGACGGCTGATGTTGCAGATGACGCTTCGATCCCCTTAAAACTCTAAAATAAAATATCCTTCAAGGTGGAGCTTGAGGTGACCTCAGTAAGGCCATAAGGCTTGAGAATTCTGCACCCAGTTACGATCTCGACCGACACGAACATTCTTCAGGAAGTTTTGGATATAGTCAAGACAAAAATCTAGTGCTGCAGCCGAACTGCCGAACCGAACTAAAAATAGCCGAACTTGGCCTTCCGAACTGAAGCGAAGCGAAATGGTCGGTTTGGAAGTTTGGCAAGTCTTTGTTGACAGCGCTAGGAATGCTAATGCTTGCAATGAAAGTGCAAAATTTAAACTTACCGTGTTGACAAGTCACCGCATTCACCTTCATTATTTGCAGTGCTCTAGCCAGGCATGCAGTGTACAATAGGATATCGGGGCCGATACGCTTTGAAAAAAATCGTACGCAACTGCAATTCTCTCAACAGCGCAACATGGAATAATCCTCGCTTAAAGCTCATATGCAAGTTATCATCATTCTCAGTACTAACTTGTACAGACGACCCCGGCATCTTCGTTGTGATTGCAGTTGTTAGTGCTTGCTGACTCGCAGTCCTGCAACCGACTCTCCCGTCCTGTGCAACGTACGTCGTCTAAAGCTATCGGGACTGATCCGGCGCCGAAAGATGCCGAGCCGGGCGCTGAGATGGCACCGGTGTAGCCCAGCTGACGGCACACTACACGTGCATCGTTGATGTCCCATTCGTCGTCACAGACTGTTCCCCAAGCGCCGTCTACGTACACCTCCACTCTACCTTGAAAAGTGTCACCGCTGCCGACAAGACGTATACTGGAATTGGCTGGAATTGGGGCTGCAAAATCAAACACACTCAGCTCTCACTCACAACCTTTCAAAATACCCGAAATATGATTTAATAGATTTTGGTAGATTCAGAAGCAAAGAACCGTGGCTCTGTTAGCAGTATTTTTGACGTCCCAATACCACCCTTCTCCAGATACACGAAAGTTGACCCATTGTTTGTGTTTTTAGTAAGTTTCTCTTAGCGAGCCGCCAGGAAATGATCTTCTTTGATGCACCGCAGATGGCGGAATAAACAAACGATACTTAGTGAGTGACAGTCAAAACTGTTTGTTAATTAATTGTTTTTCTTTAACCCGAATTTTTCTGATTTCTCAAGGTACGATGTCTCAAAGCCTGAGAAAGTTTTAAGGGCATTTATAATTTCCTATGATCGAACAAAGTGTAGATAAAAAATATTCCTTTAACAACAAATGATATAATAAAAAAAATAACAGCGCGCCAATATTTTCTAATAGTAAATATTAATAGTAAAAAAAAAAAAAAGAAATTTGAAACTTACATGACGGAGTCGGGCTGGGTGCTGAGCAGACCACACCAGCGTCTTCATTGTGTCCGCAATTGTTGGTGGTCAACAACTGACAAAGGTGTAACATGCTTTCATCACCCTGACAATTGACGTCGTCGAACTTGATGGGTCCGCTGCCTGGTCCAAAGTACGCCAATGAATGAGCGTAGAGGGCATTTCCGTAGCCCAGCTGTCGACACACCACTGTGGCGTCTGACAGATCCCAGCCGTCATCGCAAACTGTTCCCCACGATCCGTCGACGTACACCTCCACTCGGCCCTCCAGATAGCTACTACCGTCAACGAGACGTATGGAGTATTCCACTAGAATTTAAAAACAAAACAATCAAATAAAATGTTAATGACATTGGGGGCCTTTTCGGTTTAAAATCCTCATAACAACCCTTGGTTTCAATGTTTACTCACACACTAAGACAGTACACCCTTTCCTATTGGTAGAGAGCCCGTCACATGGCCGGTTTTAAACCGTTGATAAAGACCAGTTGGCTGGTCTTAAACACTATTCCGGTGTGAAATGAAAATTGGGCTCGTAAATCTGGTGCCTTTTACCGTTTTATTGGTTAAACGTTCACTGTCCTCACGAAGGCATGCGCAATACTACCAGTGAGTCAGTATTTCATTGTCCTAAATTCACACCACTCTGTCACTAGCTCAGCTGCGTTCTGTGCCACGTGCGCCAATTTCATAATATAATAAGGAATTTTTTTACGGATATATGCGACAGGGCCATACCATATTACCCATAATGATAATATAGCTAGAGGGGCGTTTTGAAAAACATGAAGTAAAATTGTTGAACAAAATTTATAATTTTGACTTGTTAGTTGTTTTGACTTTTGGACCTAAAACTTTTGATTTTTGACCGAAAACGGTGAAAAGGTATTTATGAATTGCCGGGTATCAGTATAAATTTGTGTTTGGCTGGTAATAAACACTTGTTTAAGAATTTTGAATATTCCAGTTCAGTCACTAGCATTCCTTGGTTAAAGCCACATAGGCCTATCCCCTTTTTCCGACATATAATGACCACGCCCACTTACCCTGTCCATTTGCGCCACCAGTGATGTTCAGCAAAAGGAAGATAGTCGTCAGAGCCAAACTCAACCTCGTCCATTCCTGTAACGTTGCCATGTTTAAACTGAACATGGACGATGATGGTATTTTACAAATTTCCGTTCATTCAGTGTTTGTTATTTCGTCACGACGTCACATTTCCGAGAAGAGTGTCTGATGATTAGCAACGTAGGTTTTTTTCCATGGTTAGTAATTGTCACCGTTACGGATCATAGCTCCGCTCTCTGTCCGGCCTTCTTGCCCCACCCCGCATTGACAAAACGTACATGCGAGACAGGATACCAGGCCCAGACTATACTGCTAGTCTTAGCACCAGCCGCCGGGCCAGGGCCAAATTTCATAAAAAAAATGGTAACACCATGGAGCTATATTTTAACACATACTTAGCAACCGATGAAAACTGGGATGCCAATGAATAATACTGTTTTCATCGGATGACGCCACTCTGTCCTGATCTAATTATACACAACGTTACTGATAGCTCGACAAAAGGGGTGTGGCTTAGAAGGGTGTTATGTTTTTAGTGGATGCACCCCACCAAAACAAATGATAGTTTATAATACCCACAACACCAGACTTGTCATAGTCAAGATTTTTTATTCTTGAAAGAGATGCATTCAAAATGTTAACAAAAAATTGTTTAAAATGGCATGTGCATAGTATATATTCATCATTGAAGATTTTAGGAACAACAGTTATCAAATTTGAGCAAACAATTTTTTTTCAAGGAAAGCAAAGACCTGTAAAAACCTGGTCAAAGAAAATTGAAAAAAAAAAACTCATGTTAAATAATGGTTAAGACAATTGCTAATATTTGAAATTTCAAACAAGGATATAGGCACATATTGCAGAATACCCCGCCACTCGCCTATCCCACCTCGTATCCGGATACGCGGATACGGAGTCACGCGCGCTTGGATGCTCAACCAAAACCACACGCGTGTGCCACCCCGTATCCCCGTATCCACTTCCCGGCATCTACTATACTTTGGACTTGGACGTTTTTCCCCTGTTTTTCCCCAAAACCACACGCGCACGTACGCCACCCCGTATCCCCGTATCCGCGTATCCACTTCCCGGCAACTACTTTGGATCCGGATAGCAATTACTCCCAAGGATATATGCAGTGTGTCAAAAAATCATAGCGGACACGTCATAGTGCCCTTGAACAGTGACCCATCACAGAGGGCAGTTTCCATTATTTATATTCACTAAACTATGAAAGTGCTAGGCGTCCCCTTGTGGGCGGATCTAGGAATTTTCCAAGAAGGGGGATCAGCCACAACAATGTAGATATGTTTTGGGCTGGTAGGCCCTTCTGATCACTGAGGTGATATGAGGACTGGTAAGGCCAAGTAAAAAAAAAAAAAATCTCCTCTTGCCTTTTTTCCTTCTAAGATGACGGACTTTGCAAGATATATTCTTCCATTTTCTTAAACTTTTGCTCATGCTTTTGTGTTCAAAGGAGCTGACATCCTTTCCATCAGATTCTAAGCTTGCAAGTTGCCGTGGCTACAATGCTGTTGAAAGCACATACAAACCAAAATCTAGTGCAAATGTATGATTAAAATAAAGGAATTAGGTTGGGACAAAAAAATGGTTTATTTTTAAAATTTGGGGCGGGAACATTTCATGGGGGGCGTCAAGCAGAGGTGCAATCGCTTCTCAAAAGTGTGTGGGGGGGGGGGACATACCTTGATCATAACTGATGCAAGCGCGAAGCCCTTACGGCGTGGGGTTCGGGGCCCGCTTAAGGGCCCCGAAAAAAATTGGATTCTAGATGTTCTGTGGTGTGATTTGAAGCAATTTCTTACGACTTTCCTCCATGCTAACTAATATTTTCTTGGCAAAAGATAATTATTTGAACATCGTTTTCGATGCTCTGTGGTGTGATCTGAGGCAATTTCTTACCACTTTAACCAATAATTATCTTAGCACAAAAGATAATAATTTAAACATAATTTTCGAGGTTTTCTCAGCTAAAGGCATAAGAAAATTTTGTGAACATTGTTTTCGAGGTTGGAGTCATTGAATCAGCTACCAGAATTCTGAGCTATAGGCGTGGGGTTCGGCGCCCGCTTAAGGGCCCCGAAAAATTTTGGATTCTAGATGCTCTGTGGTGCTATCTGAGGCAATTTCTGACCACTTTAACCAATATTTTCTAAGCAAAAGATACATAGTAGTACATAATAGGGCCCTGTAAATGAGACACGAGTTCAAAAATGGGGGGGGGGGGACATTTGATATTGTCTCCCCCACCCTTCAAAAGGGGGGGGGGGCATGTCCCCCTGTCCCCCCCAGGATTGACGCCCATGGCGTCATGTAGATCAATGATAATTTTTTTAGAAACTCAAAATCTCAGTGGGGGGGGGGGCGACTGGGGGGGCGACAAGGTTTCATGGGGGGGGGGCGGTCGCTACACCACTGATCTTAAGTATTACTGAGAAACAAGGACCTGTGCAAAGGTTCGCTCGTACCCACCGCCCAAACAGGGCGCTGCAAAGGGCTAATCTCCTGCACAAAATTCTGTGAAGGAAGAACGGGCGCGCAGAGCATTGTGGGTAGCTAACTACCTCATCCAATGCAGTACATTCTGTGGGCACGTGTCATGCGTAGGTGGAAAGCTTGACCATGTTATTATTGTTCAAACAAATTCTATCTAATGAGAGCTTGAAGAAATAACATCATACATCCAGAAGAAAGTAGCTCTTCCTTGCACCCTGTTTGGGCGGTGGGTACGAGCGAACGTACAGTTTTATTTTTTCAATGGCACATTACCAATTCTACCAAAAAAAATCAAAAACTGTAAGTTAATGTAATAATGGAATGAATTATAAAGAAGGAAGACACAAACGTATCCTTGATTCAGGCATCGAAAAAAGATTGATCATAATGGTATACAAATAACTAATGTTTATGAGTGCAATGGTAAGAATAATTTCATGAGCTGATAGATGGAATGTTCCATTCCGCGAGGCGGGATGTTCCATTCCTATGACCCAATGAAATTATTCTTTCCATTTGCAGGAATGTGAAACGTTCATTATTTTGCATATATCCTCGTCATCAGATTGGTCAGATCCACCAATCCCGTGATCGTGGAATAGAACTTCAATTATCGGTGTGCGGTCGGGCCGTGGGTTGGTCTGGGATGGGACCAATAATTCAATGAAATGTGATCTACAACCAATCAGACGCCGGGGATTCATTCAAGTGTTGTATAATATAGAATGATATATTTGAAAACCAAATCGAAAGCCAGAACCACAAATTCCCTGAAGTTCCATCAAAATACTGCTTCAAAAATTCACTTTAATTTACTTTAAATATTCAAACTCAAGTACTACAAGTGTTCAACTGAACAACAAATTGAAGACGTCCACAAGCATATCCAAAAAAATTCCATCTTAAGAACAAAACGTGAGTTTTGAATTTTCACAGGTACTTCAGCACACAAAATCGTGGTTCCACTAAATATAAACACCTTAACATCCATATTTATACAGATAATATATAAATCTGATTTGCACCGAATAGTACTACTTGTTAGATCTAATCAAGTTATAAATAGAATTTAATTAAATAAAATGTTCCCAAAAAGCTTAAAAATTAAAAATATGTGCAGCTTGATTTTTTTTGTTTTATTGTTGCTGCTCTGTTGCTCTCATTAAAGATATACTGTCCTTGCGCTTCAACAAATTCTTTTTTTTTTCAGAGGAATTTTAAAGGTATATTTATTTTTTTTAAAAGAAAGAAATTTTAATATTTTTTTTAGCGTCTGCAACTGTCTGAATAAAGACTCTCACAAACACTTGGGACAACACTGAGTCTACAATGTTAATAAAAATACATCGGTGATGGACAAAACCCAATATTGAGCTTTGGTATTGCTAACAAAATAGCAATTTGAAATAAAATCTATTTTTTTCGTGCCAAAACTGGAAAAAAAAGCACAAGGACAGTACATCTTTAAACGCTGGACTCCGTTTCATCCGTTTCCTCAAAGTCCAGGTCCTGCTGTTGTATCATCTCATACTTGCGGGACCTGACTGTCGGGCAGACCCGCAGCAACGGACGGGACGTCACGCGACACGTGCAGCGGTAACACAAGAGGGCGACATTGCACATCAGACTGGCCAGGGCGATTGCGGTGGCCAGGATGAACCCTACTGCATAGGGGTCTTGGAAGAACGTCTTGGAAGGGACAAGGTTTTGGGAGTTGAGGGCACGGTTGGCAAGGCACTGGCCAGCTACGTGGTAAAACAAAACCAAAGTAGTAATAAGACACGTAAGAACAGAATCTATGCGAAGTAGTCTCTTGAACTCGACCTTTTTTTCTCAATCATTAAATGCGAGTACCCAGTTAAAATGTGTAGCCCTGAACAAGAACTTATTGTGGCAGATTTTTTCACTGAAACTATTACACACAGAACCAGCAATATTAGCAATGGTAACACCTTGGAAATGGCGATCAGGGATCATTCGAAGAGGATGCAGCTCATTCATCAAATAATCTTACATATACAGCCTGTCTCAAAAAAAAATTGTACAATCAGAAAAAAATTGGTTAAATATAAAATTTCAAAATAAGTCATTCTTACTTGGCATAATATTAAAGAACAAAGACTGGGCTTTCCAATAGTGTCTGTTTGATCTTATTTGCTTTTGTCAATTCAGAGATATAATCAATTTAGTGCGATACACCAAAATCGATTTTGTGCCACTTTTATGCATGGGCAGAGTTGTTTCGAGTACTGTGCCATGCTGTCTTGAAGCTCACAAAAGATTGCAACTTTTGTGTTCCGCAGTAAACTGGAGTTATCTCTGGACTGACAAAACCAAATGAGATGAAACAAAAAGTATTGGAAAGCCTGGTCTTTTTTCTTTAATGTGATGCTCAAAACAACTTACTTATGTTCAGATTAAATATTGAAAAAAAAATTGTTTTCGATTGTACCATTTTTTTTGAGACAGGCTGTAATTCAAAGAATCATTCAGTCTCATGTACCAACAAGGCATAATTATGAGATATTTTCAAAATTCCACGAGACATATTTTTACTTTAACTAGGTTGCTGGGAAGTCAAGAGGTGGTTTCAGCAAAGCAACTAAGTAACTGATAATACACAGGCAACTTGTTGTCAAACGATGGCCTCCCTTCTCCCTTAATACAGCCATCCTTTCCTTCCCGTATGCAACAGAGATACACTACCAGGCATGCAACTGGGAAATCACACAAAAAAAGGAAATTCAAATTTTTCCCAGACTTTGAACAGTGTTTTTCTATTTTCAATGGCACACATGGGAAGTAAAAAAAGAGGAAATCAGCTGATCCGAGGAAAAGTTGCATGCCTGCACTACGCAAAACTGGTGAAACCTTCAACCGTCATTTCCTGAATTTTTCCTGTTTTCTGGGGGTTTCTTCCCAAACTCGAGTTATCCCTGATTTTGGGTGTTTCTTCCCAAATTCCCTTAGTTTTCCCTGATTTTGGGCGTTTTCTTTCCAAATTCCCTGAGTTTTCCCTGATTTTAGCTGCTTTCTTCCCGAATTCCCTGAGTTTTCTGTTATTTTTGGTGTTTTCACCTCAAATTCCATGAGTTTTCCCTGACTGGAAAAATGGAAACTCATATTCAAGGTTTACGCTGATTTCCATAGTGGCTGGCAACTCCGGAGCTTATACCCACAGAAACTCAACGGTCTTGAATCCTGCTCCTCAACTTAGTGAATCTGAGGAATTCATTTCAAAATCCCAGAATCTAAACCCAGGGCTCACCCTTCCAAAGGCCGCCGTAGGTTGCATCGTTACTGTCAAATGTACACAGTCCAGTTATGTGATGACACGCGCATGCTTCATCTTCACACTTGCACGTCTCCCTGCACTCGGGCCCGTGGTATCCATACGGACAAACTAAACCACACAAGAGAACAGAAAATGCTGACAGAAAAGCCGGGAAGTAAATCCGCAAAGGGAGACTGAGGTCATGTTACTCATTACTACTAATTAGTGCATGGAAGAAGGTGGTTAGGGCAAAAATATGGGTCAAAAGGTCAAATTCAGATTTTTGGGGCAATCGATAGAGCATGAAAATTTCTTTCATTTGATACACATTTTGTCTCAGGGGGTTATGTAATTCTGACGTAATAAATAGCATAATAAAGACGGAAGAAGTTTTTTTCATTGTTTGTCCCCTGCAAAAGGACATTAGCATGAAATACTAACAGGATACGTTCCAAAGTGAGCTAACGTCCCACTGAAGTGGGTACGCAAAGCCAAGTTTGTTCCCGGCAAAAAGGATGTTATGATTTACGCCACTTATAAGCGCACGTTTGAGGCAGGGGGGGGGGAGTTCCTGGTAAAAGGTCATTAGCATAAAATGCAAATAAATTCAAAATTTAGTAATACTTTGAAACAAAAATGCACAATATTATTACAATTATTAACGAATTTCATGAGCCAAAATTTCAGCCTTATGTGATTTTTAATTTAGAAATGGAAGCACAAAACCTTCCAACCCGATTATCTCCAAAAGTGGGGTTTTTTGCGTGCTGTTAACGTCCTTTTCCTTGGCACACGACGAATTTGTGACTTGATCTGAAACTGGATATTTTGTGATTAAAGCCCGGTTCATACTCCAAACGAATGCGAATGCGAAGTGAATTTGACGTCGTGAAAGATTCGCTGCGAAATTCGCCCGAGTTGAAATATGTTCAACTTTTACGAATTCGCAGTGCGAATACTTGCCATCACGTCACAAATTCGCGTTCGCTTTCGCTTTCGCGCCGAGTATGAACCGGGCTTTACTTGAGACAAACCACCCGGTATCCTACTCACTCTCCTCGCAACGCGTGCCCGTGTAGCCCGGAAGACACGAGCATTCCCCAGTCACGGGGTGGCAGTCCCCGCCGTGTTCGCATCGGCAGACTGACCGGCAGTCCTGACCGTGGGAACCGGCCCCACACAGCTGGAAGCAGTCCGGGGGTTGGTAGCCTACATTGCACTGACAACCGGCTAGAAGAAGGGAACCAGGGAAAAATGTTAAAAAATTGCATTACAGGCGACTTCAGTGTCGACATGGGGTGGGGTGCTGTGGTCCAATGGTTACGGTGTTCGACTTGTGTGCCGTGGTACATGGGTTCGAATCCTGACCGTGAGAACATGGTGCTTGTGCTCTTGAGCAAGGCACTTTACCATTATTGCTCCGTCCTTCGGATGGGACGTAAAAGCCGTAGGTCCCGTGTGTTGTGTAATGCACATAAAAGAACCCAGTAACACTTATCGCTAAGAGAAGGGGTTTGCCCCGATGTTTCTGGCAGTGGCTGCAATATGCGCCGCAGCATCTTGTGCTACATAATGGGTCTCATATTTCTCATAAACTTGATTTACCTTTCTGTAATAATAGACATATCTCCAGCGCCTTGAGTACCTAATTGTTGGTAGATACGTGCGCTATATAAGACTCCGATATTATTATTATTATTATGACATTGAAACCACTGGACACCAAACCGTACACTGATTTTACTGGGTTTTTTTTCAACAAGCTGTAATAATTCTATAGCTTTGGCCGTCCAGCGATCATTTAAAATTCTGAAATTCCACTTGTCACAACTTTCTAATGGAGTTCTACTTTTCTTAAATTATACCCTGACAATACAATTTTTGAGAAATCTCCACTTAAAGGGAAGAAACAACATTTGCAAACATCAAAACACGAAATGATCAAATTATCACAAAATATTTTACTGGATTATTAGGGAATGACTGTATAAAGCATCCTGTAAATCGTGGCTCCTGGCGTGCTGAAATTTTCAAGAAAACCTATATTTTTCCAACGCTGGTCGGCCGACCAGCGTTGGAGAAACTGGCTTTTCTTCAAAAACTGCTCCAAATTGTTCATATTTAGTTATTCTGCACTTTCTTTGCAATTGATTACACACCTGTGAATGGGTTTGAGCCTGCTAGACAGATTCTTTGACCTTACAATTCCCCAAAGTCTACAAGTTGCTCCATTTCATCTTAAGTGGGGTCAGGGAACCAGACTACACGAACATGGTTAGTTTTCTTGGATTTCCAGCATCTCCAAACCCCAAAACGTGAAGCAAGTCAGTTTAACAATATTTTCTGTAACACACTTATCCTCCAGATCCATTTATTTCTGAAAATTGCAGCAAAAGCAAATGTTGTACATTCCCTTTAAGTCTAGAGTCTCCTTTGTGCTTTAAATGCACACAATGTTTTTGTGATCAAGAAACTGTCATTTTGATAAAAATTTTATTCATGTACAAATCGTGTTCGGGCATTTCTGCGACCAAGGTGATTAATTGGACACAACGTGCAGTTATGCAGATCTGTTATGCATCGTAGGCTCTTTGTCTACAGTCACATGATCGTGTCGAGAAAAATAATGATTTTCCAACAAAATTACGAACAGGGGGTGTCACACACCGTGCCTCTAGCGACACCCAGAAATCAGCTGTTCAATGTTAAACTACATTTTCTAAACATCCAAAAGATCTTAGACAAGACAAGTAGATTTATATACGAGTTCTTTGCTGCCACTCAAAGCGTGCACCTTGAAAATGGTAAAAAATTACACAACTTTGTTACAAATTCACATTTTAACCCTTACTCCCCAGGCCTCTTTGCTAGGATGTAGCCTCAATCCTGCAAAATCCTCCAATCGGCCTCAAGGGAAAATGGCATATAGCCTCATTCCTGCAAATTCCTCTATTATTTCTTAAATATGGTCCGTGGAAGGGTGACCATTGCCTGAATCCTGCAAAATCCTGCGGCAGTGACTGTCAATATGCTGAGGCTTGGCCAGTGACATCCTGGAGCAGTACGGAGGATTTCAAGCATAATCCAGGCCTATATTTATGCATGGCTGAGCAAAAACCAACACACGGTCCGGCCCAACACCTTGACAAAGTGCATCCTACGAAATCAGAATGCACTTCTGCCTTGTAACCTCAATCCTCCAAATAGGATTGGCAAAGAGGATTTTGAAGGATTCAGGGCGGTTAGGGTTAATAAAACAATATTTGGACCTACCCTCTGTACACACTCCGTTACCGCTGCAGTTCAGCAGGCCGCAGTCTAAGCGGTCGCATCTTGGGCTCTGCCAGTAACCACGGCAACGACACTCCCCCATCACACACTCGCCGTGGCCGCTGCAGTCGGGCGGGTTGCAGTCTGGCTCGTGGACGCAGAGTATCGTCGAGACTTCTCGCTGGCAGCGATAAACGCGATCGTCGCTGCGCAAACATGGATAAGGTTACAAAGAGACACCATGAACCCTCTTGCTATTTAAGCAGTCACGATCATTCAAAATTCACTTCCACTTCCCCTGCTACACTTTTAACAAAGGCTAGTCATCAGCAGTCAGATCATATGTCAAGCAAGCACTGTGTTTAGTCAAACTGGGTCAACAGACAAAGCAGGCAAGTTGTGGACATAGCTGTTGTATCAATCACCCCAAGTCAAAGCATAGCTGTATCAAGTTACCGTAATTTTCGGAATATAAGCCGCGCGGCGTATAAGCCGCAGCACGCAAAAATCTGCAAATTAAGATTTGAAGTCGGCGTATAAGCCGCACCGGCGTATAAGCCGCACCGACCGCTGCGGTTTCAATTTTGTAAGGCCTCCAAATTCTAGTCAAAATGCTCTGAACCAGTTCCATTTACACTACAGAAGCTATTAAAAGGACCACAAAAGTTATATCAAATCATTTACAATCGATACTTTTACAAACAAATATGGGAATTGATGAGAAATAAACACCGGGAACTGCTGTCGGCTGCCCCGTCATAGCCCGGCAGCCTGCGCCACGCACGCCGGTGAATGACAACATTTTCCCACAGCACGTGAAACCCACCGTGTGTTGTCTGACTGGAGCGCTACAAATCTTGCTTTGTGGCAACAGATGCTGATTTGTTTTGTCCTAAGAATAAACAGGTCCGTTTTTAACTCAAAACTTATCAAATTGTTGCGATTACTAACCAGTAGTTGCGATAAAAATTCAAGTTTCGATCGTAACTTTCTTCGGAAATAGTCAAAACGAAGCGGACATTTTAATAGACGATTCCATTAATTTTGTAAGGGGTGATTTAGTCCCTCTTTTGAGTTTTACATCGTTTCTTGAATACATTTCAAGAAATCAAAATATATTGTGACGTTGAACAACTGATTATGTAATAAAAAAATGTTTTGAACGCCATAAAAATTTTAGTCATCTTTTTTCTTTTTTTTTAAACAGCGAAAATATTGGTAATTATTGTTCCCAAGAAAGAACACCCCTTTATTACCACTAATGGTGTGGTCCGCTGGGGGAAAGCATGTTTGCATATCGCTGCTGCACTGTACCAGTATCACGTACGTACGGCTGGTCGCAAGTGTCGAAGACAGCTTTCATCACCGTACTTTTTACCGCTCGGTACCTTTACGTGAGACGTGGTTTCGGTTTGTTAATGACTTTTTTAATTTATAATTCATTTCAGCAACACATCTCTTCTTGTACCAGTACATTAAATACACATGTGAATCTTATTTTTATTCTTCAAGTCTCGGCGTATAAGCCGCCCTGTGTATAAGCCACAGTAAACATTTTCATGGGCAAATTCAACGTATAAGCCGCGGCTTATATTCCGAAAATTACGGTACTTAACCAGTCCAAGGCAATCAATCCCGCTTTATTGTGGGCTGGGGATTCTTCAGGGTTGAAAACAGTCACTTGATTGATTTTGACTGCAAGGACAACTTGGCACAGAATGTACGTTTGCATAGGCAGGTTAATGTGAGCAGAAACGCACCTATCAATTGTCCCCTCCCCCAGCTGCCCCACCCAAGATGTGGGGATTGTCACAAATCCCCACCCCCGGGGAAGAATTTAAGTGACAACCTCCAACATCAAAGGGACTTGCCTGTCCATCTACAGCACCAATGGAAAAGTTGTTCATGAGACACGTGTGACCAAAATTCCCACCCTGGGGTTTGAAAACTGTCATTAACTCCAACATAAGACCTGGGGCAGCGTGGGGGCGGGAAACAATTGAGAGACTTGTGCATAATTTCTTGCTATTTTTGTCCCGGTATCTTTTGTGTTTGGACGAGAAAAATTTTTGAGTGTTTTATACTTAAAAAACTTGGAAATGCTCCTTCAACTTTGTCTGGAAGGAGTTCCAGCAAATTCTTTTCCTTTCCATTTTTTTTAAATGTATTTCTTGCTAGTTAATTATTGTTTCCAAATTTTGCCATTTGTCAAAGATCCTATTTAGGCCATCAGCCTCGGTCCAACATTTTTGCCACCAGTATTAAATGAGGGGAATAATCGCCATAGCGATTTTTGGCAAGGTATACACCTCCAGAGTTGGAAAATATGTGATAGCATTGCAGCGGTGGCAGCTTTTTGGGTGTTATCACCCTTTTTTCCAAAATGTCCATCAAAATGCTTGTTACCACTCTAGGGGCGGTATACCTTGCGCATGCGCACTATAATCATTTATGCCCTGATTTGATACTGGCCAAACCCCCAGGCTGATGGCCTAATTGGATCAAAATGTCAGTCTCTCCATTTTGTATCTTTTTTTGAGGTTTATTTTTACACTGAACATTAAAACAAAAGCTCATGGCCTTACCACTCATCTGTTGCATAGCTGACGACTGTTCCATTGATAACGTATGTGGAGGATCCTCCACCGTCCAAGTTGATGGCATTGATGACTCCGTTGCGCTTTAAGAGCTGTGCAAATTCTTCCAGAGATACTCTGCAAAAGTGGCCAAAATTGTTGTCGGATTATGAGCTATTGATCATTGAAAAGATTCAATGGAACATGGAGGCCAGTCTGGTGCTGATTTAATACAAAGTCTCCCAAAAGTTAAACTTAGTCTCCCGTGCAATTTCCATCTTCAACACCCCAAAAACATTTGGTTTTAAATTGCTTTTTCCCTCGGAAAACAAAATAATCAGTTTTGAACAGGATATCGGAAGGAAAAAATATATCCGCCAATATTTAATTCAAGCCTTTGCGGCCCAAAAATGATTTGTGTCAATTATTTTATGTGTTAGAAGCTCAAAGGGAAGCCACACTAAAAACGATTATTCAGTGTGTTACCGATGCATAAAAAATAAAATGTGTAATTTGAAAACTTCTATTTCTAAATATGGACCAATTTTTTTCGGTCTCAAGAGGATAACTTTTGTGTGGCAAGAAATATAGCATTTTACAATAGGAATCTATTTTACGGGATGAAACTCTTGAACTAAAATGGGGAATGCAATCTTAAGAGTCCCTGACTTATAAACCTCAAATAAGACACAGAATTTGATGAAAAACTGACCAAATTGCCACGGCAACTGAGAGTTGAACACCTACCCTAACGAATCGGACTTGCCGTCCACATGTGCCAGGATAACGCGCCCTTCACTGTCACTGCCGATTGCCGTTCTGGCAGCGACAACGTTGAAAAAGGACTCCACCGAACCTGTATTGAATGTTGCAAAACGTTTTTTTTTGTGTTAACCATAACCCCTTCAGCACTTTTACTAGAAAGTATCCTGAATCCGCCAAAATCCACCAATTTTGTCATGCAAAAATATGTTGGTGTCCTGAGTCCATCAGAATCCACCAGTGAGTCCATCAGAATCCACCAGTGTAGTACATATACCTCGTACACACTCAATAGCCAAGGAGTTCAACTGATGAGATCCTGAATCCATCAAAGTCTCCCAACTGCTCAATACGGAGGTTTTCTGAATCCATCAAAATCCTGCAGTTCCGCTAGGTTTACTGTCCTGAATCCATCAAAATCCCCCGACTTTTTCAATATGGAGGTATCCTGAATCCGCCGAAATCCTCCAGAACAGGGGTGTGGATTTTGATGGATTCAGGTACGTTAGGATTAACATAGTTCATCAAATGTTACAATAGCACACATTGTACACGTAACAGACTGTTATGTGAACTAGAGAAAAATTACAATTCCAACCGTTTGTGACACCACCAGACTATGATTCATCTTTCAGCCTTGCTTTGACCAGTGGCATTTTTCAAACTTCGGGTTTATTTTCCAGCTTTGGCTTTAACTCTGGCTCCAGAGCCATTTGTGAATATCAAAGGTCTAGTACATGTACCTGTCTCCTCAGAGTTCTTGCATTCAACTTTTTTGCTCTCCTCGATGTAGGTTTCCCCGTCCCTCAGAAGCCAGCCTACACCCCCTACCAGCTGCACAAATGGATTCTCCTGGTCTAGCACATCAAGCTCTGATAGGTACCTGCAATTGGATTGGAAAGTTCAATTATGACACAATGGGGGTTTTCTTAAAGCTGTAGTCCATCATTTGCAGCTATCCAAAAAGTAACTGACATAATAATTGTTGAAAAACATACTTGGTTGAAAGATAGTAAGGGAACTAAACTCCCTGTGTAATTATTCTTTATGGCATGCTGTCATTTTGAAGAAATCAACGAAAAAAGGCCTTTCCAACGGTGCATCTTAAGACGCACCGTTGGAAAGTTCCGTTAGTAGTTCGGTTTTTTTTATTCGGCGAAGCGCACGCAAGCGTTGACACGACGCACACGCGCGCGCAGTTGCTATGATTCGTCGGATCAGTGTGCAACATCACGCAGCTGCAATCAGCTCAGTGAGAACGTGTCTCGGACGCTGAATTCAGGCCCAATTCAAAACATGATTCAGCAACTTTTGATTTGAAATTGAGATCCTAGAATGTTGTTTTTCTCGAAATATACAGCTGAAGCTGAGCTGAAACTTCATCAGGTTAGTTGTTCAATACCCTTCATTAGATTTTGAACACTTTTGTTACTTCAAACGAACAAAATGCACAAATTACAAATGATGGACTATATCTTTAACACAGGCAAAGTTGTAAATAACAAGGGCCTTGGCTGGGGGTGCTACTGCTAGGGGTGCACCATGGGACCCCAACAAAGTTTCCAACAATTTATTGATTTATTGTGACTGCTGAGCTCGCCTTGTTGAAATTGCCAGCCGGAGAGAGAGGCTTCGTTTCCAATAATAACACCACTCAAAATCCAAAAGAGAATGTTCAAAACCTAACCTGTTGAAGTTCCAGCTCAGTGGATATTACCCTTTTTTGAGAAAACAGTGAAAAACCACGCACAACCTTTTGATAATGAAACATGATTTTGTCACTAGAACTCTTTATTTCCAAACTCAGTCAAATGACTGATCATTGGAAATCACCTAAATGACAGCAAGCCAGACGGAATAATTTCACGGGGAGGTTAAGTACCAGTGGGATCTTTAATCCAAGTTTTAGGACAATAATTTCGTCGCACCAGTGCAACAAGGTCGTAACTCGATTCTGAAACAAAGTCGTATCTCGCGCATATACGCTCCGTGCAACAAGGTCGTATCTTGCGTATCGTGACATCCATTGATTTCGTGTGTACATCCGATTTATTCTAAGCGAGATACAACCTTTTGACATTGAAAACTCGCGCGTAACGTACATGATGTCACACGTCATTTTAGGAAGCACGACCTTGTTGCACGGACACGACGATTTGGAAGGTCACTTTGGGGGTGAATGCAAATGATACTATATGCCTTTACAAATACAAAATTGATTCATATATTTCTTTCTCATTTTAACTGGGTAGCCCATTCAGTGGAATCCACTGGTCTCCCATGGGTCCCAGTAAAGAGAAGACAATGTAAAGAAATTACAGTTTAAGAGGTGGGAGGAAAAGCCCAGAAGAGTTTTTTGAGGAAAACCCACAAAATCAGGTAGTAACTGAAAACCCAATCCACATATTGACCCAGGCGGGATTCGAACCCAGGTCACAGCGATGGAAGGCGAGGAAAGTACCGCTTCGCCAACATGACCCCTTGATTAAGCCTGACTTCAGTGGATTATGACATTCATTCAATGAGACTAAATCTGTGAATTCATTTAACCAAAATGTCAGAACAAGGCACATATAATTTTGTAAATTACTGTCTCACCCAAAGACCAGGCTGCCATCTGCTCTGATCCCGAAATGGGCATTCTGCACACCCTGAGCATTCTCAACCAGTCGGCCATCACTCACAACATTCCCATAACAGTACCCGGTGTGTGTGTTGAAGAAACCGGCATTCATGGCAACAAGGCAGCGTTTCTGCTTTGCCGACCGAGTCACTGGTACCCTGAGCCCCAGGGAGCAGCCGCCGTTTCCCAGCGGCTCTAGAACGGAGAGCGTCCTCAGAGGATCGTTCACGATGGTCAGGTGACCGAAAGAGGTTCGGAAGTACAGAGAGCTGTCCATGAACTGTTTGGTTGTTGCGATGGGAAGGGTGACGTGCGCGGCGCCGACACCGTGGGAATTGTGGGATTGGATGGTGGAGTTGCCGTAACCGACTGGCTGGCAGTCACGGACGTAGCGCCGACTATGTGGCGAGCCATGAAAGCCAAGCGGGTAGGGCGTCAGGACATCTCCATGGATGACACTGAAAAGTAAACAATTCAAATGAGTAGAAAGAATGCAGTATTCTGTTGACACTTTTTAATACATACTTAAAGGAAAAATACAACATTTGCAAACATCAAAAAATTAAAACTACCAAATCATTTTGAAATACCTTGCTGGACTGTTGGTGAATGACAGTGTAAAGCATTCTGTAAAATCATGGCACCTGGTATACTGTCATTTTCAAGAAAAGTGGTATTTTTGTATCAATTTCCAATGCTGATCGGCCGATGAGCGTTGGAAAAAACTGGCTTTTTTTCAAATACTGGCCCCAATTGACCATCACACTTGTTTGCAATCAATTACAAACCTATGAACGGGTACGAGCCAGCTAGACTGGTTCCCTGACCTTACAATTCCCCAATGTATGTAAACTGCTCTGTTTCTTCTTATATGGAGTCAGGGAACCAGACTATAGGAAAATTATTGTTTTTCTTGGTTTTTATAGCATTTTCGAACCCAAAACCTCAAAAAAGTCAGTGTAACTATATTTGCTATATATTTCCAACCCCAATTCCATCCATTTCTGAAAATTACAGCAAAAGCAAATGATGTATATTCCCTTTAATAACAACGCAATAGTCACCTAATCACTTTTCGGGCTTCAAGAAGCATTTTACAAAATTTACAAAAAGGAAAGAATGTAGTATCCAGATGCCACGAGTACAAAGTCTATAGAGATTTTAGTACATTTTCAAAGCATTTATCCAACAAATTGGAAATGTTTCTCAGTCCCAGATTCATGTCTTTTCAACATTTCTGCAATGACTGACCTTCATTGAGATAATATATATGAATTTATGACGTAATGCCAGGATGCAACATTCTTTCCTGGCCATGGCGTTTCAAATTCCAAATGGCATGTAGCCTATTGTTGTTCAACATATTTGGGTAATCCTTATCTTTAGGGCCCCATTGCTATATAAGGATACAAAAATCACCAAAAACAGCTGACTTTTTTTATTTTCTTTTATCAGCCAATCAGCATTGGGCTTTCATTTTCATGATTGTGTCGGGCTTTCATTTTCATGATTGTGTCAAGCTTTCACACATGTTTTGAGAACTACAACGTGCACGTCTGGCTGCAAAAAAAAGGTTAAAAAGTCACATTTTCTTTGAAAGTGCGTTTCAATATTGCAACAAACATGAGTTAATTTCGGAAAGAGTTCTAAAAAAGGCCACCACTCAGACCTCCTGCACAAAGTCTATGGGCCATGACAGAAAAAGTTGAAGTAGGTGAATATGTGGCCAACTTGGTGAATTTATATATGTCACTGCATGTTGACGCCCTCGAGTTGAGGCTCAACTGACGTGTGAAAAACGAAGGTGGAAACATGCAAAATTCACAAAGTTGGCCACACATTCGCATCTCTCTTAAAGACTTACAGTTCTCACAGGAAAGTGTACTCTCTGAGGTACAAAAGTAAGTTAAAAAAATATCTTTTTTTCAGTTTCGAAAATGGCATCAGGTTGTAACATTTTTTCCAAGAATTTGTGCACTCCTAAAATAGTGTTTCTTCATCAGATTTACAACTTTTGGTACTTTACAGGTCATACTAAGGAATAGTCCGAGTAACTTGGACCTAACTTATCGCCTTTTTTAACATTTGGACATGGTCTGGCAAACTATCGCCAGACCATGTCCAAATGTTAAAAAAGGCGATAAGTTAGGTCCAAGTTACTCGGACTAACTAAGGAATATGAACAGTGGTCTTGTACAAAATGTTGTATGGAAGTGGAACTCTTTCCGTCAGTTTTGAACGGAACTCATAAAAAATAGCGTCCTAAAGATAACGACTACCCATATTTGCAATGATCTGACCATCATTAAGCCAAACTGTTACTTAGTAACATCAGTTAACTATGAAAAAAAAAAAAAAGAAGTTATCCAGGGACTGACACACCTCCTGCCAGCGTCCGGAAACTGGGCACAATGTTTTCCATGTTCAGGCCATAGTTTACACATAATTCAGGAGAAGACAGTACATTTTTGCTACCTAAAGCAACGACCCATACTTACGCCTGTGTCATTTCGAAACAATCAAGGAGAAAGACTGCAGCACAAACGATAATTCCATTCCATATGTTGAAGAGAATTTTAGGCCACATGGGCGCCGCCATCTTCCATTTTGCTCGAATCACATGATTCACCATCAACTGCACGTTCCAAATTATTGTTTTTTTATTTGGACGGCAATAAAATAAATTATTTGGAACGTGTAGTTTATGTTCTTACAGGGACTAAACAACAGTTGTACCAAATAAATGTAATAAATTGCAAAGAAAATGCGGAATAACTAAATATGAAAAATCAGGAGCCCTTTTGGAAAAAAAACGTCAGTTTTCTCCAACGCTGGTCGGCCGACCAGTGTTGGAAAAATACAAGTTTTCTTGAAAATGTCAGCACACCAGGAGCCACGATTTTACAGGATGCTTTGGACTGTCATTCCCAAGCAATCCAGTAAGATATTTCATGATAATTTGATCATTTCGTTTTTTGATGTTTGCAAATGTTGTATCTTCCCTTTAATGCTATTTGTATTTATTAATAAAGCCAGGCAATTTGACAAAAAGGAAAGACATTACCACTTAATATAACAGGAGACAAACATGCAATTTCTTTTGTTTACAAAATATCTTTATTGAGAATCTTACATATGAATACAATTACATTTGTTTTTGTTCAAAGAAAAAAATGGCAAGGAAAATAAAATGACATTATCACAAAACGCTACTCTATATAACTATTGCTAACGAGGGCTAAATTTTCAGTTGAAGTTTGAACTCAAAACAACTAAAAATGCATGAATTTAAAGGCTACTTCTGTTTCATAATTAATATGACAAAAAAATACAAAGAAAAATATGGCATTACAGTAAATTAATGAGGTGTTAATTTCCAACATTTGACCGTTTTTAAATTGACAAAGTTTTAAAACAGTTTTTAAGTAGAAAAGTATACCCTGTGACGTGTTACCCAAAGTTGAACCAAAAAGAAATAGAGTAAGACATTGATCAAGATCGAATATTTTTTAAATGAATTTAACCATTTTTAAATGAATGTGACTATTTTTAAATGAATGCGATTCGGAAAACAATAAAGTGATAAAACCAGTACCAACTCTACGTCACAAATTACTTGAGGCAGTTTAAGTAGCAGTAAAATAAATGAATTAAAAAAAAAAACACACACGGATAAATGTCTTATGAATTGAAAAAAATAAACAACAACAAAAATGTCTTGCAACAAAAGAAGATACAAAAATACCATGAAACTAAAATGACAAAATAAATTTTGAAAAAGAGACCACTCAAGCATAATGCTAAGGAATAAACCGTCTATTGCTTATTACGGAATAAAATGTCTAATGCTTATATTGAGTTATTGTGTGATCTTTGAAAGGTTACGTTGTAGAAAATAGGCTAAAATACAAAAAAAATATTAAGTGACACATTCCAGGCAACATTAGAGTTTTTACAAATGTGCGCAGACACAAAAAGGCATTTCTGCATCAAATTAGTATGATATATAGAGCTATATTAAATTACAAGAGCGCTAACTCCTCATTCTTGCGCGCGGAGATGCTTTGAAGCCGCTCTGGGCGCAGACATTTTGAATTTATGTGCGTGTTTGTAGAACACAATCAAAATAGATGGATTGAATTTTAAAAGTGTACTCTAAATGCAACGCGCAAGTAGAAGGTACGAAGCGCGTCATGACGGTTCAAAAAACTTCAAGGCGAAAAGCATCTGCAGCGGAGGGACGCGCACACGTTGCGCTGTTTGCGTAGAGCAAAATGAAACGCTCATTTGCTGATCGTGCGTTTCGGTTTTGGGCGTATCGGCTTCGATGATGCACCGGTATGGAATACAAACGCAGATATGCAATTAGCCGTACAAAAGCCGTACAAAATTTTGAGTTTTCCATAGGTTTGTGCACAAACATGGATGCGCCCATCAGGCATTACTTTGCACATCGAGTTAGCGCTCTAGTAATTTAATATAGCTCTATGGTATGATCACTGAAACTTGTACAGTAGTCGTTCGGGATAATACCATAAGCTTACAAAACATGAGGAAGAACACACGGCTTTTAAGACACTTTGGTAACATTCATATCGGATCTTCCTTCCCTACAGAGCCCATGCACTAGGCAGCCATATTGGAGGGGTTTACGAGTGACCCTATGGAACAACAGCGCACACCTCAAATTGAAGTCAGCTCAAATGCAATGGATCCATATGTGATGCGATCGAGCTTAATGAGTTGTTTGTCGACCCTGGTCAAAAAATATTTTATTGCAGATTTGAAAAGAGCACCACCTCAGCATTACTGCAGTGAAAACCGCATGCTGATACCATCTTTAGTTGAAAAACACCAAGAGATGTGATGAAGTGATGTGATGTGATGAAGTGGCCCTATTTTGGCCTGCATCTCCACATGATGATTCCCGACAAACGACTCATGTAGCTTGATCGCATCACATATGTGTTTCGTAGAAGCAAAACTTAGCAGACAGGCAGCTTAACACAGTAAACAATAAGGGACGGTCTCCATTCATATCTTGGACAAGTTGCGAGTAGAATCATTCACTTTATCCGAAAGAAGCTCTGCATTTGTCCCGGACATGTTTCGGGGAAATTTTCATCAGCAACTGCTTGCCTCACCAATAGTGGTAACTTCATTGCGAGAAGATTGCGGGAAATTGTACAGAAACTTGCAACTTATACCCGATACAATGTCAGCAACTTGTCAGGAACTCGTCCGGGATATGAATTGAGACGGGCCCCGACAGAAGTGAACGTGTATATATAATGCTGTTTTTGAAGACGTCTCAAGATAATAAAGTAATGCTGATAAATACTTGTAACTCCAACATTGGAACATACCTGTAAATTGAAGAATGTTCCCCCCCCCCCCAAAAAAAAAAATACAGTGTATTTGTACAGGCTAAGGGTGTAATTTATTCTTCCTATACATGTAGAGAAAATTAACTTTGACTGCGTAATTTCGGGCAGTTACAAAATCAAGTCAATTCATTGGTACTCCGTTTCCAGTGAGCACCAGCCAAAATATAGGTTTGCCAGTTGTTGGTTATTTGTTTTCTTTCAGAATGACATATCTTTGGTAGTTGGGAGTCAAAACAGACAATCTGTCATTATAACAAAAGCACTGATTCGCTTCTTAGAACTCACAAAAAAAGTCGGCGAGACGCCCGTCCATTCCAACTAATTTAAGTAGGGCTTCGCTAGTCATGATCTTTGGGTTTTTGTGGGTACATCAAACATGTCAAAGACAGTTTAACACTCGATGCTATTGAGTACACACGAAATAAACAAGTTAAACATGTTTAAACCCCTCCCCCCCAAAAAAAACCCAAGAAAGCAAGCAAATTCCCCAAAAAATAGTTGATTAAAAAAAGGCACAACTCAAATTACATCGAAGGTGATTGAATGAGCAGCATTATTTGATACAGACACAAGAAGTCCAATGTTCACTTCACAGATTAAATAACGAGGTCGTAGTTTTTTTCGTAGCACACAGCATAAAAGTAACAATCAATTAATCAAATATTTAGGAATCGAAAGATAACACACATCTGGTAGCCATCAGAGGGCTGGTAACCAAATGTTTTTTAACAGCAACTGGTTTAACCCTTTATGCTATACTTTTGGCTAAGCATTAAGCAAGAACATTTGCGCCAGATTATAAACCAAAAAAGGTATCAAAGAAATGTAGTATACTGTTCTGTATCATAAGTATGGCAGTGCACAGGGTACGGTTTTGGCCGAGTTGTGTGTTGTAGTTTTGGTTTTTTTTGCAAATCAAATTTGGAAACCACGATTAATAAAGAGCAGTCATATATTATCGTACTGCTCAGTGTAGCGGTAAAAAAAAATCTTTTTAAGTGTCCAGTTTTGAAAACGTTTTGTAATGAGGCTCGAACACTAGGGGCGATATATTACACTGAATAAGCCCTCTACTAATTGAAAAAGGTTTGAACACAAAATTGCGTAGATTTTCGACCCCAAAAAGCTAGGTCTTGGTGAAAGTCAAGTACATCGTCGGTCGGACCACGAGGTGACATATCCTGTGCACAAAGTCCATAGGCGATACGTCACTTCGTAGTGCACCCGACGATATGACGTTTTATTGCGCAATGGATAAACGGGCCTTAGACAACAGACTAACTACATCTGACCAAGAGGGGGCGCCATCCATCATGTACTGGGGCCACAGACATATAAACACATAGACCGCCAGTCGTGCGCGTAAAACTGTGATTTGAAAAAGTATGGGCAAAACGCTGGTTGACAGCGCGTGTTACCGATCGACGCGCGTTCAATGCAGATACGCACTTAGTACCGTACATACATTTACACACAGAACATAATTTCTTGAGTTAAAAAAAGCTGTTTTACTCACAATCCGATTGAAAAAAGTTGTTCACGTTATTGTTTTTTAATCTATCTAAATCACATTAAGTACACCAGGGATTTTTTTTACAATCGAAAAATAACTGCATAGAATTTTTTTAATGGAATAGTTTGGGTATGTGTAAAATCCCTCCGAGAGGTGAATTTGCCCATAGTTTGGATTTTAGTCGGGCGCCGCGAAATCACGAAATGCGTGTGTAGTTTCGAATAGGACCTGGCGGTCTATGTGTTTATATGTCTGTGACTGGGGTTGATTCCAAAGAGCCTCCATGCACAAAAACTTGCCAAGCAAAGAACAGGTCACCGGCCAAAATATCATGCGACGCATACAGTTCATGGCTGGTACTCGGCTGATCTGTGCTTGGTAAGAAAATTTACCCGGCAATATTTTCTGTCCAGCAGCTGTAACCAAATTTGGCAATGCGAAAACAATACCACTTGTTTGGTGATGTAATTAAGTGCAAATTAACTAACAGCTTGCTGCTAGTATAGAGAGTCTATTGATTGACATGGATTATGTGCACAGCTGATTACACATGTACATGTACTTGACTTGACTGTGCATTTTATTATGCACTATACGTACATGTACATGTACTTGACTGTGCATTTAATCATGCTCAATATGTAATATCCAGACAATTAGCTTTGCTGAATGCAATTCAAACAAGAAGATGTCAAATTGGAAATTCTGGTATCACCCAGCAAACTATTAGTCAAAGTATATCACCCGTTGTACAACGGAACCCTCTCCGTATCCAAAGTTTGACATATCTGAGCGATGCAAATGTTTACATATGTATGTGACTCGCGCGCCGCCATTCGGAGCCGACTTTAGAAATTGTGACGTCATTTCGAGCAGAATTGTGGACAAAGCTGTTGATTGGTTAATTTGTTTTTGTAATACAACAGCGGGTTACTGATTGGTCAGAATCTCAAGGTCAGGATGCAGCCTTGTTTTGCATAATTAATCGGAAAATCTGCCAGTATATTATAGACCTTTGCTGTGCAAAGGTTTATTCCATAGACTAGCAAACTATAGACTCTCAAGCCCAAAAAAATGCCAAAAAAATTAATTATTTAATTTCCTTTGCATGCATTACATCAAACAAACAAAAATTAGTAAGAAGTACAAAGAGATGGCCAAAAAAACAACCAAGATAATAAAATAAAACATTTTGCTTAAGTCATTCTGCTTTTCCTCTCGTGAGGACCTCTTCATGAAACTGCAGTTTCATGGTGTCGGTGACAAACCCTCTTAGGGTCTGAACCATCCGGGCCCGGAATTCCCCGTCCTGATTCACTAGCCGGTTCATGGAGGCAAAGTCTTCCACGATGCACTCGCGGAATACCGGCTGGAAGTGCTCGTGGAGCTGGTCCCTCTGCTCTTTGCTGAGCTCCGTCAGGAGGTCGGTTACCGGCCGACAGGTGCCTTTGTACTTCCACCGGGCCATCACGCTTCCCAGCGCGCCACCTGGTAGTATAAACAACAGAAGATAACGTCACTTGAACACGACAGATATATTCAACCCCAACTATCCTCAATCAATCTTGTTGTGGAGTCTATGGCATGACCTCACAAGTGCACACGGTCACGTGTGGTCTAGCGGTAGGGCACAGGATTCATGATCGTGAGATTGCGAGTTCGAGCCCCGCCGTGGTCACGCGTGTTGTGCCCTTGAGTAAGGCGCTTTACCTCAATAACTCCTCTCAACTTAAGTGTTAAATGGGTACCAGCCTTATTCAATGCTGGGAAGGTAACAGACTCACTGTGGAGGTTTGGCAATTCCCCACAGCAGCATTTCATGGACTCGAGTCTGGCCCAATCGTTTCGAGAGATGGGCACTCCGTTCCTGTGAACACAGGTTCGTGTCCCCCCCCCCCTTTCACAAGTCCAAGACAAGTTAACCACAGGTCATCCTAATCAGGCTAAAAGCTATTCAAATTTACTGTAATAAAGGCATTCCTTCAATGTATACATGTTACCAGGCCTGTGGATGCCTTGAGATGCACTGACAAGACAACCGTCAATTCGCCAAAATCCAACATATGAAACTGACAGATTTAGGACTGTGACTTTTACTTTACATGGAAATAATGTCCTAATTTATGCGACTACAAAGTTCAATAATTGTCACAATTCATGAACAGCGAGAAAAGGACCATTAGCCAATGGCATTGAATTGTTCTAACACAGAAAATTCCTGAGCACATGAATAATTAGATTTTAGCCCCCCCCCCCAAAAAAAAACACAAAAAAACAAGAGTCCTCATATATACAGGTTTTACCAAAGTACATGAATCATACTTTTTATGTACACATATGTACATATAGACTTCTATGCAATTGTACCAGCTTCTTCCACCTAAAATTCTGCTCCATTTAAACTGGTTACACCCATCGCATTCTGCTATGAACCCCCCAGAAACATTCCTCAAAATTACAAACTATAAGAGGAAAGTCAAGAGCCTCTTAAGTTCGGTCAAAACTCACCATGATACATGTTAAGCTACACAGGCATGGGCCCAATTTCACGGTGCTGCTAAGCACAAAAATGTGCTTAGCACAAAAAAAGTCTGGCTTATAACAGCAGGTTAACAGCCAAAACTCCATGTGATTTACATGCTAAGCAAACAACAGCTGAATACTAATCACGAGCAATATACATCACGTGGAGTTTTGGCTGATAACCTGCTTTTGTAAGCCAGACTTTTTTTGTGCTAAGCAAATTTTTGTGCTTAGCAGCGCCGTGAAATTGGCCCATGGTCAAGTCTGCAAACACTGCTGATTTTTTATGCATTTCTTTTAAAAAATCTTCACGACCAATTTCTTTTTTACAAATCATACAAATTCCTTTAATTTCCTCTATCTGCTCATTGCCGTGAAATCACAAAATGACAGACACTGTCTTATACATTAATTAAACAAACAGCACTTTTAAAGTTGACATCATGAACCTCCTCACGATTTCAATATCTCACAATATTTTTAGAATATAAATATATTATATGGGTACATTGTTCATCCTGGGAGTGCACAAATTTAAACATGAAATTAGAAGTGAACATATCTTGGTGGGAAATTTTAAATTTCTTTGTCCACTTTTTCGGAGAAGCTTCACAAAAAAATATATTGGGAAGTTACACACTTGACCCTAACTCCCTAGCATCTTTTACTAGGAACTGGACCAAGTCCATCAAAATCCATCAATCACTGTGCGTCCAATACAAAACTGTACATGACATTATGGAATCCACCACTGACGCACTGGTTGACATTCATGGACTTGCTTGACACAGCTTTTAATCTTTTATCACAATAGCAGTACAGGAAGCTAGGCAAAATCAATCGGATACCCCTAGCACTGCTTCAGGCCATTAGGCCCAAGTCCATCATACTCCATCAATATTTAGTCACGCCTGGCCTTCTGGACCAAGTCCCCCAAAATTCACCAAAATGGGGGGATGGATTTTGATGGAGTTGGGGTGGTTAGGGTTAAGCTGAAAAAATAAAATGAGAACAAATAACAAGCAACGCACACATGCATTTTGACTGGAAGCCAATTTGCGCAAAATTGCACAAAATATGTTTCTAAGAAAGATTCACTTCGTGAACCCTTAGAAATTCTTTTCGTGAACCCTTTAAAGTTTTTAACCCTCCTATGCAAACATACATTATGTCCCAAGTACATGTACCAGTAGTCCTTTCAGTCAAAATCAATCCAGTGACCGTTTTCAACAGTTGCAAATTCCCAGCCTATACCGGTAAAAAGCAGGATTGACTGGCTGGGATTGTTTAAGTAGCTTGACACAGCTATGCTTTGACTCCGGGTACATGTAAGTGATTAAACAGCTGTGACCACAACTTGCCTGCTTTGTCTGTTCATGGCCTGTTGACTGAGTTTGACTAGTCACAGTGCTTGCTTGACATTTGATCTGACTGATGGTGACTAGCCTGTGTTAAATGCAGGGGAAGTGGATGGAAATTTTGACTGTCTGTGACTGTTTTAAATAGCAGGAGGGTTAATACACAACTGGTCATCGTTCTAAATGTTGTATGGTGTCTGTCAATTTGCCGAAGTTTAGTTCCTGGAACGGACAAGTGCCAAATATTAGGAAGATAAGTTGTATACATGCACTGTAAATTTGTTGATATTACAATGTATCACAAAATGGAAAAGACTTGTGAATAATATTCCCATGGCTGCCAAGTGGTTTCACACGGTATGCATGTCAAGTTGTCGACATGTACTTTGCATATAACTAGTGATTAAGTGCATACAACGTACCAGCATGTTTTCGCAATCTCTGAAGTACACAGTCACACAGAATGATATCCAGAGCATATAACGGACAGAAATCTGATAAGGGTGCTATGAAATACAAATACAATGTACATCTAACGGACTGGAGACTTCCTCGCAATATCCTGGAGTAAATGTTCCAAATGCTATCCAATTTGTTTATTTGGGGATTCCGCCCCCCCCCCCAAGATCTGGGCCATCGAGTGACAAAACATTTTGAAACTCGGTACATGCACAGAGCAACTCATCATGAACATACCCAAGAAATTTCATGACTATAGGTCAAAGGGTTTTGGAATTATGGCTAATTAATTATTCATATATGTACGTATAGCAATTCCGCTCTGTGTACACGACGTATATGGAAAATTCAGTTTTCACGGCGTGTAGCGCCGGAAAATTTTCGCTACGCGGCAACCCCTGGTCCAATTTTTATGTTTTTGGCATCAAAAGATGCGCAAGGCCTCGAGGCTAAAAAGTCATAACAGCTTGGGTCGCGGAAAAAAAATTTTCCTGTCCATACCAGCCTTGGCACCAAGCAGTTACCCTGCTGAATGCAACCAAATGCAATGGATATTCAACCTTGGCACTATGAGCAGTTACCCTGCTAAATGCAACAGTGGATTATGTTGTATTGCCTTGGCACTATGAGCAGTTACCCTGCTAAATGCAACCAAATGCAATGGATACTCAACCTTGGCACTATGAGCAGTTACCCTGATAAATGCAACAAAATGCAACAGTGGATTAAGTTGCATTGCCTTGGCACTATGAGCAGTTACCCTGCTAAATGCAACAAAATGCAACAAAGCACGGGGAATTGAGTTGGCTGCTAAAAGCAACAGTATGCAACAACTTTGTTGCTTTCTGTTGCATTTAGCAGGGTTAGGGTTAGTGGATTTCTTGTTTTACATGTACGACCAACAAATTTTGTGACTTACCCACGTCAAAATTTCTTGTTACAATTTACGATTAAATACATCTATTCTATAGGCCTACATGTACATTGTACTCTTTGTACAAGAAGTTGCCATGCAGCACGAGTCATGCATTTGTTAACTAAACAGACAATGCGAGTTTAACATTCTACGCTTCTGTTTAAATTCATTGGAAATAATTAATCAGAGGGTTCATGAGATGATCTTGGTTAATGAACATACAGAAAAACATGTTACACACAAAAAACCTGTAATAATGTAATTGTAGCGCCAATACCAGTTGTAACATTCAAAAGACTTAACATTTAAACACAAATATTCTGTGTACATGGACTTTATAGACACATTGGCAAATAAAGTGAAAATTTACAAGTAAAAAGTATTAAATTTCATGTCAGATGACCTGCGTACACAACTGTCACATGATCTACAAAACAGTCACATGTCCTATAGAAATTTCACATAAACTGCACAATGCAGACACAACCTCTGCACTATAGGCTAGTGTCACATGATGGTTGACCAGGGCCCAATTTCATAGCGCTGCTTAACGGCCGACTTTGTGCTTACCGAGCCTCCATCTATTTCATAGGGACCGTTAAGCAGTAAGCACAGCAAAAGCACGTTTAACCCCAAAAGAAAACTTTGCTTAAATCAGTGACGTAACAATAGAAATCTCCGTGCGCGCGCAACTGTTAGCATGAAATAGTGCTTAAGCAGCAGCACAATTTTCTGCTATAGTAAGCACAACTTTTCTGCTTACTGTTAAGCAGTGCTATGAAATTGGGCCCTGGACTTACATGTGTGTCACATGCCCTACACTAATGTCACATGACCTACATGTGCAAGCATAGAGCTGTTCCTTGCTCTATGGTGCAAGTATGTAGCCATACCATACATGTACATGTATGGTACCCAGGAAAGCGATACGGCTTTTTGAACAATTTCGGCGTGATAGAGGGATGCATGCATACACAGTCATACACACAAAACAGATTTTGACAAAAATGCAAGCACCATTGGAAACTTCCCAGTGTCTTTCACTAAGTACTGCACCAAGTCCGCCAAAATCCATCACTGACCCTGCTTCACATTTAATGCTTTTGGACCAAATCCGCTGAAATCCACCACAAGACCACCACTACTACAGGTGGGTTTGATGGACTTGGTACTTATGGCTTGTCTACCAAAATCCCCAAAATGGGGGTGGGGGATGGATTTTGATGGAGTTGGGAAGGTTAGGGTTAATCCTATCAAATTTTAGCAAGCAAGCATAAGCAACGAGCGCACCAATTTGGCAATTAAAAAAGTGGAATGTTTTGGTGATATTTGTTGTAAAAATATCTTTTATCACCTAAATTTTCATTTTTTTACTTGAAGGCAAGAATTGCGCGGTATATTGTTGTTTGGACTTATTTTCTTGATCATCAAGGGTGCTGCAATTGCATAGATTATGCAGACTCCACTAGAACTCGTACCATTCAGCCCTTTACAAACGATACAGTTTCATTTTCCATCAGTAATGTCCATCTTCATGCTAGCTGAAAAGAAATCTTTTAGTCCGTTCAAAGCCTGTACCCTAACAAGGGCGTCACCCATCACTAGCGCAGTCAACATCACGACATCTTGGGCATCAAAGTCCAGGAAAACATTCCGGAAATGGTCGTAGAGCTGCCGCCTCCGCTCGCGATCCATGGCCGTCAAGACGTCGGGGACGGATTGGAACTTGCCATGGGTCGCGTAGGCGCCCATCATGCCCCCAACAGCGCCACCTAGAGGGGAGAGGAAAGTTAGTGTTACATACGCCATACCGGGATGTCCTTCGCGACTCGTGATGCGGTGCTCCCGGGGTGAATGGACTTCCAGCGAAACCTTCACGGGACTGAATGAATGATGGATTTACACTGACTCACAAAGAGTATATAAGGGAAGGGGGGTGGTTGTGTAATGATCTCAATGCAAGAACTGCATTGAGTGCTCTAAAATCATAAAGACACATCATATATGATTACACTGGTTGACAAATTTATGACGATGATTGCCACAATCAATAAATGGATATGCTCAAATGCTAGCATCTGTGCAATGACGTAAACAAATCTGGGAAGGGGCACCTACACTGTAGTGCACACACATGTAAGGGAATTTGTGCTTGGTAGGTGTTAAACACTACGTGTATGTTTAGGACTGGTTGGAGTCTGGATGCTTAGCATTCAAGATTCCAACGAGTATTAAACATAGTGTTTAATACAGACCAAGCACATATTTACTCCCACTCATAAATACCTTTTCAGTCAATTAAATTAAAACTTTTCGGTCCAAAATTAAAAATTTCCAATGATTTTGTTCACAAACTTTATTTCATGTTTTTCAAAAACACCCCTCTAGCTCGTGCAATATATTCTTGTTTACATATACATGTACATCCTCCTCGAAGCCATCAAATATTATATAATTATCTGATTGTTAATACTGCAATAGATGCTTACAAACAAGAATGTCCTTTGGATCACCTTTACAATCATGTTAAGTGCTGAAAAGCTTGGATGCCACAAAAGTCTCAAAACAAAGATTACCTACATGTACATAGGCCTACACATTGCAGATTTAGATGTTAAAGAGGTTGTGGATTGCGTCATTTTTCGGGTATATGTAGCCTAAGGTGTGATGAAATAAAAACGACTATTGTTCCTGTCATAAAATGAGTACAAAAGGTACTTTTGAGAGCTGTTTTTTAAGTCCTATCATGCCTGTTTCGACCCGAACGTGCAATTTGTGTAAAAGTCGTCGTTGCGGGCAGCAAACAAAACACAGTAAAATGTGACGTAATAAACAGGACTCCCGATGCAGAGTAGCATAAACGAGTCCTGTTTATTACGTCACAATTTACTGTGTTTTGTTTGCTGCCTGCAACGACGACTTTTACACAAATTTCACGTTCCGGTCGAAACAGGACCTGAAAAATAGCTCTCAAAAGTACCCTTTGTACTCATTTCATGACAGAAACAATAGTCGTTTTTATTTCATCACACCTTAGGCTACACATACCCGAAAAATGACGGAAATGTCTTCGAGCATTCCACAACCTCTTTAAACATAGTTTTACAAATGGTGTACATGTACATGTATGCATGAAAAATAAAATACGAAATGTATATATTCTTGTATTAGGCCAAATAAAAAAACAAACATGTTTAGCGTCCCCGCCTTCTTCCTTTTTGGAGGCCGCCTCCTTCTTTTTTTTTAATTGGGGAAAAAAAAAAAAAAAACCTGAAAAAATGATACATTTTAAAGGGAAAATACAACATTTGCAAACATCATAAAACGAAATGATCAAATTATCACGAAAAACCTTACTGAATTGTTAGGGACTTACAGTCTAAAGCATCCTGCAAAATACTGGCTCCTGGTGTGCTGACATTTTCAAGAAATGTTGTATTTTTCCAACACTGGTCGGCCGACCAGCGTTGGAGAAAACTGGCTTTTTCTCAAAAACTGTTCTTAATTGTTCATGTTTAGTTATTTTGACTTTTCTTTGCAATTGATTACACACCTGTGAAGGGGTACAAGCCTGCTTGGCCCTGCTAGACTGATTCTCTGACCTTACAATTCCCATTGCTCCGTTTCATCTTAAGTGGGGTCAGGGAACCAGACTACAAGAATAATGAATTGGTTTTTCCAGCATCTACAAGCCCAAAACGTGAAACAAGTCCGTTTAACAATATTTTCTATAACATACCAGTCCTCCAAACCTATTTATTTCTGCAAATTGAAGCAAAAGCAAATGTTGTACATTCCCTTTAAACAGTGACATCATTTTGGCCTCTTTGTCTATTGCATCTAGCCCATTTAAAGCTAGTATGTCATTTCCCGAGTCCAAGTGGCGGCCATTTAAAAAAAAAGCTGGCAGCCATCTTGAAAAATAACCCGGCCGGTCATTTTGGAAAATGGGTCGGGCGGCCATTTTGGAAGGGAAAAAAAAGGGCCTCCTCCTTCATTTTTTTCTAAAAGGCAGGATGCTAAACATGGTTTTTTTGGCCTTATAAGGCTTGCTTATTTCTAACATTTGTCATTAAAAACAATGAAAACAAAATTCACCAGAAACAAAAATACAACAGCACGCATAGCAGCAATGATGTATAGATTTTTACAAAAACAGCAGAAATAAAATTAGGTAGATACTGCAAATAGAATGAGTTGAGGGTCGTTCTATGTATATGGAGTCCATTTTGTTCCTGTCCCTGTTACACCTGACATCTGTGTTTTTATAATTGTGATGCACTTCTTAATACAATCATCCTCCAGGAGTGATTATGAATAGCAAACTACATGTACCGATCTAACAATAAAACATTTGAAGTCATTCTTAATTAATGATACTTGAATGGCAAATTACAAAGAACCAAGGTAACAGGGACAGGAAAATGTCGCACTTTGAACCCTAAATCTACAGAATGACCCCTAAATCTACAGAATGACCCAGACACAAAAAGGCAGCAAAAAGAAAATTGGAAGCTAGAAAACTCACATACTTCACTAATAGTCTTTAATACTCTCTACATTACAATTTAAAAAAATGAAAATGTTGGGAACTTATAATAAAAGAAAGCAAGTAAATGAAAGCCTTTTTTTCTTTAGAGCCTTACACTTAATATACATCATGTGATGATGTGAAATGTGATTTCTTCACTACAGACACTACTGAGCAAAACTGCAATCAGCATCCATTGTATCATGAAAAGATGCAGATACATATATATGATACATGTAGGCAAGCAACTTTATGAATGGATGGAAAAAGGAACTGAAATGAGGAAATGCTACAATATGCGATGAACATGCAAATGAGATTTAACTGCTTTGAGTTAGTAGGCCTACAATTTCTGCTTTTGTTATTTATTTTTGATGAAATCTGAGCATGCAACTACAGTACAAAGAAAACATTGCGTATGCTTTCAATTGCAATTCAGCATCACGGACATTACAAATCTGACAATGTTTTGGGGTACTTTAGGAGATCAGGGGAAAAAACCCTGAATATGTGCTAACAGTAATTCTGGTGTTTAAGGGCTCAGTGAATAAACCTGAACATGTATTTTTATATCTTAAGCATCCATCATCTAGTAATGGTCAAGGAGATTACAAACTAGGAGTTTTGCATCATTTCTCTAAATCATTAACACTAAACTCCCCAACTCCATCAAAATCCATCCCCAATTTTGGTGGATTTTGAGGGGACTTGGTCCTGCAGGCCTGGTGTGACTAAATATTGATGGAGTATGATGGACTTGGGCCTGGAGGCCTAAAGCAACGCATGCATTGGAAGCAGTGTGATTGATGGTTTTGGGCGGACTTGGTCCAGCACTTAGTAAAAAACTCAATTCACACCCTGTGCACAAACCCTATGAGACCGGTACGAAAAATTCCAAGTGTTTTCTCAGTGAATGCTTCAATAGTTTCCCTTCTAAATTAGACTTTTTTAGGAAAATATCACATTCTGGTGGCCGACACATGTCAAGGTCAGTGCAGGGAAAATTAGTGACGTCCAAGTATGGACACATGTATGTAGAAAGGGTTACGGTTCATCTGGACACATTTTTGCATCAGCAAGAGTCAAGAAAATGGAAGAATCCATCCACCATCTTGGAAAATGGAACGCTCTTGTAGGAAAAAGTGGGGGGACCTCCATTTTTCCAAAAATCCAAGACAAACTTATTTTCAATAAAGACGTGTATTTTTGTATTTACTTGGCCTTATAAAGCAAAAGAACCAAAGCGAACAGGAACTGCTGTTTTTGTGTTTATATAGTCATAAAGATATCCTTACCAACAGCAATGCCGACGGGACCTCCGCAGAAACCACCAATCACGGCCCCGGCCCCCGCGATAGCGCCACCTTTCAGCGTCTCCTTGACGGTCACTTTCAGATTTTCTTCGGTAGCCAGCAAGGCCAGCAGTCTGACGAGTTCTTCTGGTGAGACAGGCATGATGTCTGCGTGGTCTGCTGGTCAGTCGCTTGGTCGAGAATTCGGAATGGTTTCCCGTCGATCAGATGAAGTCACCGGGTACGGGTAATCAGTGTGACAAGGCAATTCTGAAATTATAAACATTTAGACCCTTAAAAACAAACTTTCATTTTCACTTCTACCACTAGCCCCGGTCTATTTGTACAATTAATTAACACAAGTGTAACAACAAGATAAGTGTATCAACAGAACTCAGAGGGCATCACTATTTTTTTTACATATTTGCTTTTTGTCAGAACTTCCCCGTTCAATCTAACTGCAATGAATGCCTGTTACTAGTATTACTACAGTTGTAATTTATAGGCCAAGGGGCCCCTGGGGGCTCGGACAATTTTACTGTTGGACAACTCGACCAGTGGGACAACTCCAGCGTTTGTGCATCAAATGGAAATACAAGTCGTCAGTTGAGGCAAGTCGTCCGTTGAGACAAGTCGACTCGCAATTTTAAAAATAAATTTAAAAAATTGGGCGAGGCATTGGGGGCTGGTACATTCAGCAGGCGTAATGGGTTGGTGGGGCTCAGTCAAAGTTTTATTTTGGAACCGGGCTGGAGATTTTTTGCCGTGTCCAGTGGGTGGGTTTGGGGTTGCTTGACATGATGGGATACAACTATTGCCCTCGGCTCGCTCGGGCCTGATTGATCGGGCTTGGGTTCCTTGATGATGATCGGGCTTGGCTCGGTTGGGGCTGAGATTTGCTGTGGGTTACCAAGCTGGTACAAGCTGGGTGATGCAGGCTGGGCTTGGTCTAAGTTAGTGATTTTTTTTGGCATGCTGTGTCACTGTCGAGGTCATGCTCCACACTGGGTAGCCCCAGAAATGTGGCCAATTAACTGGACTGCCTCCGTAAATATAGGCCACACTTGCACCATGTACAAAAACTTGTAGAACTTACCCTCTTTATGGGCTAATCAGAAAGTACTGCCTTCTTCAGATGTCTAATTTTCATGAAATTTCATGTTGAAATTTTGACACGCAAACGTGTGCAAACAAATCTGGAAATTTCACGAAAAATAGACATCTGAAAAAGGTAGCACTTTCTGATTAGCCTATAAAGAGGGTGAGTATGCTTCTGAAGCAAAAATAAACTACAAACTAAACCTAAGTGGGAAAATCAAAATTTGACAAAGTTCTACATGTTTTTGTACATGTTCCAAGCCAGACAGGCATGACAGGGCTCTGGAGTGCTCTGAAACGTGCAAAACTAAATCAGGCCCACTTTAATAACAGTTTAGCCAGCAAATTTCTCCAAAAATTGCACTGGGGCAAAGAACATGTCCTCAGTATTTCACCTACCAAGTTTGCAGGCTCCATTCAATTTTTAAAGGAGACTTTTCTTCAATATTTTGCACATGAGAGGGAAGTCAAGTGATTCCAAAATGGAGAAATGTGTAGTAAATTGAGACTAGTTCCCACTTCATGCCACATGTTTCTTAAATTCTTTTGGCATGGTTGAGTGATGCAGTACTGAAAGACTGGTTGTTTTAGGTGCCAGTCTATTTTCTTGTTTTGCATGTTTTCAATAACTTAAGTTTTGGGACTCTCATACACAGTATTGAGAGTCCCAAATGTTCGGACTAGTTCCAAGCGTGGCCTTTATTTACAGAGGTAGTCCAGTAAATTGGCCACATTTATGGGGCTACACACTGGGCATATCCAACGGCCATCGCGCTACCCACTGTGCATACCCTGCTTGCCGTGCCACGATACACCTGGCCTGGTCCCCGCATACGCGCACCGTAGTCGATTGTGCCACAGATTCTTTGACTTACCCGCAACGCGACACACGCAAATGCCTCAAACATCAATGGGCAACCTGTGTGGATAACAAGCACCGCGCTAACTAGCCTTACTTGTGTGGCCACGGTATCGCTTTGCTGTACGTTATAGGCCACACATCTGGTTTCCCAACTTACTGAGGAGTTTAGTCCGACACTGGCACATATGGACTCCAGAAAAGTTTCTAAATTTCTCGAAAATTTTGAAGATTACCTAGCTCTACTGAGTGGAGCGTTGAATTACAGGTGTATGGAGGGGTACCCGTAATTCAACGCTCCACTCAATAAAGATTACCTAATCTACCCGGAGGGCAAAAGATGAGACACCACAACCGTATGCAGTGGTATGTAACAAAAAAATGTGCGCCAGTGTTTGGACTTAACTCCTCAGTAGGTTGGAAAACCAGACGTGTGGCCAAACGTACAGCGCAGCAATACCGAGGCCACACAAGTGGGGCTACCCGGAGGGCAAAAGATGAGACACCATAGAATACAACCGTATGCAGTGGTATGTAAAAAAATGACCCAAAAATGTGCGCCAATGTTTGGACTAAACTCTTCAGTAGGTTGGAAAACCAGACGTGTGGCCGAAGGTACAGTGCAGCAATACCGAGGCCACACAAGTAGTGGGGCTACACGCTACCATGGAGGAATGACGCTACCAATATAACAAACAACGCCTCGCTCAGTCCTCAAATTGTCTCCATGTCAAAGTCGACTTGTCTCAACGAATGACAGGGTTTGTCATGTTTTCAATCTCGAGTTGTCGCAACGGTCGAGTTGTCTCAACGGTCCCTCACAACAACGACAACGGCCCCTGCCCTGCACTGTATGGTTAAAAGTTAAATTGCAGGATGCTGCATTTGTTATTATTGTAGATGGCCACAGCGTGAGAACTTCACACACGCAACAGTCATCAAACTCAAACACCACTAAACACTAACAACATTCAGCAGTCAGGTGATTTCAAAAAGTTGAAATAGAAAAACAGTGTCACGACACTGTCATGTCAATGACTGTCATGACCAGATTACTGGGGGTCAGACAAGTCGACCGTTGAGACAACTCGACTCGGGACAAATCGACCGTATGTGCAATAAATGGAAAGACAAGTCGACTCGCATGTTTTGGGGCCTAGTTTTGGGGATCGTACCGGGGATTTTGACAGCGGCTGATCGCCGTTCGGGAGTTATGACACATGAGTTTTTTTTGTCGCATAACAGAGCCGATATAGCGCAGCGTGATTAGATTATCCGTGCACATCGTTCGTTTTTGCCCTGTGCGCGCATCCCCCGTAAACGTGGCCGTACTGTGCACGGTGGCATCATTTTTGCCGGGCCTGTGCGCCCACTTATCTCATCCCCGGTTGGTCAAGGTGGCCGTACCGTGCACGGTGACATCGTTTGTGCCGGGCCTGTAAGTGTAAGTCCTCTTGCCGCGCCGGTCGACGTGCCCGCGTGCCGGGCCGGGCCAGGTCCTCGCGGGCGGGGCATCGATTATGCCCGCCCTCTGTGCATCGAGTATGCCCGCACCGCGCCCGGGACCGGTCCTGCCACAGATTTATGCAACTTTTTCCACTCTACGTGTATACATTTCCATTAAGTCGAGCTGTCTCAACGGTCGAGTTGTCCCAAGTCGAGTTATCTCAACGGTCGACTTGTCTCAACTATTTGTCAACGAACGGTCGAGTTGTCTCAATGGTCGACTTGTCTGACATTCAGATGAAAATTATAACAACATGTATAAAATTTAATATCATTTAATGAACCATTGGTGCTGTGGTCCAATGGTTACGGTGTTCGACTCGTGTGCTGTGGTACACGGGTTCGAATCCTGACCGTGGGAACATGGTGCTTGTGCTCTTGAGCAAGGCACTTTACCACTATTGCTTCGTCCTTAGGATGGGACGCAAAGCCGTAGGTCCCGTGTGTTGTGTAATGCACGTTAAAGAACCCAGTAACACTTGTCGCTAAGAGGAGGGGTTCGCCCCGGTGTTTCTGGCAGTGACAGCAGCACCTTGTAAACCCTGGTGCCACATAATGGGTCTCATATCTCTCATGTACTTCATTCATCTAATTATAGACATAACTCCCAGTGCCTTGAGTACCTCAGTACTCCGTTGCGATAATGCCTGAATAGGTTTCTGCAACGTAGCCATACAGACATGACAGATACAGACAGATTTAATATGACGGCGTGCTTCTTCTAGTTCTACATTCTCACCAAGATTACAGATTTACCTGTTTTTGTTCTGATATTCGAGCTGTTGTGAGCTAGAAGTAGAAGCACATTTTCAGCCTCCAGAAAACCCACAAGTGCCACAAAAACTTCGAAACACACTGGTCATCACAACACCTCGCTAAAAATCGTTGACGTGGAAATTTAAGAAAAGCATGGCGCGCGACCTCTAGCGACAAGTACTTCCGGGCAAAAAAATGACAACGGGGCAATATTGCATATTCAAGAGCGCAGTCGCAATTCGCTCATGAATATGTTAATATTCATTAGGCTAAATATAGCCTTATTTGCCTAGCCACTCAATCTGTTTTGGCTATTTTTTTTACACAGGAAGATGAATCATACGGAGTGTATTTTTGTTCCAGGCCGACTAGACGATTTATTTGTGTTCGTTAAAAGCACATCTTTGTTATAAAACCCCATTTAAAGTAGATTTTTTAAGGTGAAAAATTCGACCCTGTCAAATTATGACAGCCAGCAGCTGTGCGATTGGAGAGTGATCACGATCCGTATCACGTGCAATTGTTTGGGTTGTACCACTACCAAAAATAACAGGGGTAACGCTATTATAAAATCAAATTTATCTCGGAAGTACAAACACCTTGATTTTAATTATGACAGTAGAATTTAAATAGTATAGTTAAAGCTAAGATAAAAATAAAGTGAGTTCGAAAAAACAGATTTGTTTCATGGTACTTTTCTCTGTAATTCGATACCCGAACGAAAGGACCCTGCTGGAAATTTTGGTATCGACCAAATTGTTTACACGCCTTGGAAAACGTCACGTACGCGTAAATCAGCTGGTCGCTACTCCGCCGATGTCAACAAACCGATCCGCCACAAAAACCGATCTTGCACAATATTGCGCCATTTTTTAACGACATTTTTACTTGTCCAAGCGTACATATTTTCACCCGTATTGATTTGCAGTATCACCGAGGAACCACTGGGCTATATTAGAAAGGTAAAAATGACGATTTAATTTCTGTTTTAGTTGAGGAACAACAGACAGATTATATCGAGTTTCGTCGGATCTAGACTACGACAGTGGAATTGTGGGCGGGGACGTCCGTGTACGTACGGCCGCAGCCCGCTGTATTCACACGGTCGCGGCTGGAGAGCTGGGCAGGGTCATTTAGAATGACATTCTTTCACAACAAGCCAAGGATATATGCATTTTAAGATTCTTATATCGTTTCATAAAAAAAGGTGCTGTATTTTTTTGCATGAGATCAATACTGAAATAGATCATTTGTATATGACATAGGCTATGTCTAAACTGATTTGTGTTTACTGCAGGCAAAAAAGGTCATAAATTTTGCTTGCAAACTGCATAATTCGTAAATTGTAGTTTATTTATGTAGACCTGTAAAAAAAAAGAAGCGCATTTAATACTCCCAGTTTTTGAGTACTGCTAAAAAAACAGGTCTAACTTGCATTCATAATCATATTTTGTTTGTATTACTGGAATTGACTGACCTGGTATTTTCCACAAAAATGCTTTTTGTCCGCCTGAGCTAAACTAACTTTGCATGTTATGTTTTCTTTATCCAATGAGGGGCTGCTGCAGTGTTGTTTTTTTCTTATTATTTAAATTTGATTATTTCTCATTGGCCAAGTCTTGTTCTTGATCTTAAAGATAAGATTAAAAATAGTGAACTCTCGGGTATATAGCATCATACCCTAGCCCTGACTTGGAAATGTTGCTTGTAATATTTATTATTTTTGAAAAAATATTAGCTGAGAAAAAATCACAAGCATTGCATTTTGAGTTGAATTAACCTGTTTCTAGCGCATACATGTATAGTTCCTGTGCTTAATTGGTCAGTTTGCAGGCACACAAAAGATGCACTACTTTACCATTGATGACAAGATGACAATAGGGGTCTTAAGGAATGACAAGTGCATTGTGATTGGTCGGGAGTCTTTAGTAATCCACCAATGAAATAGACGATGTACATGTGATGTGAAGTGGACCATCACGTGCAGTGCGCATGCCTCAATCAATGGACATGTATACATGTATTGTGTACATGTACCCAGCTTTGAACTGCATACAAATGTGACTGACAAGATTGAAAGAAACATTGTAAACAAGCATGAAGAGGATTTGGCCTTGCCTCAGCTTGGAGACAGAAATGTGGTTTGCTCCGACCAAAACATGCCAAAGTTGCAAAAAGTGATATTCAAATAAACCACTGACATTTTTCCCCTGCTGTTTTCGTACAAATGCAAGAAATCGAAGACCAGTGCATTTTTTTGTCTCACATATAACTTAAACTTTCAGGCCTAAAATGTACCCAAACTTCTCATGAACACAACTATTTTTTTCTGCATTAAGTCATGTCCTTGACCATTGGTCACAATGTCTGGATCAGTGTTTGATGCATACATGATACCATTAATAGTTTTATAGGATGTTCAGGAAATGGGATCATACCCAGATTAGGCCTACAGCCCAGGGAAGCACCCGGACTGCAGACTCTGCATACATGACTAAGCAGTGGGCGTGGTCACAGCAATTTGAAGAGGGCGTTCTGCATGGGAAGTTGCAGTGCCAACAATCACAGTTACTGTTGTTTGTTGGACCCTAAAAAGTCAGAGAGCTGCTGTACTTTTTTTTCACAGTTTCAAACAGAGAATAACTCAGCTTAGGCCAAAAAAAAAAGTCTCCGGTTTCTGGTATGGAGCTTGCCCAAAAAGTGGTGCGGCGACGCGGCTTTTTTTTTTTTTTACCTTTTTTTTTTTTTTTTTTTGGGCTTCAAATGTCGGCTGATGACTGCAAATGGTGCCCGACTAAACTTAGTGCAAATATATGGGAGTCCAGAGAGGCCATATAAATCTTATTCTCGATCATAACCCCTTCTAAAAACACGTTAAAATTGTGCAGCAGCAGAATTCCAGTCAAACCAGTGAGTTCGGCGGTTTTGAAACATCATCTTGTATTGAAAAAAAAACTTTTTCATTTTGCCGACGCGCATGGCTACGGCGATGCGCGCGCATACCAGAAACCGGAGACTTTTTTTTTTTGGCCTTAAAAAGAGCTTCAAAATTCCATCATGTGTGATGATTCGTGCAGTCAGGGTGGTTGCTGGGCCAACCATCACATTCACAGCCACCGTTTTTTATTTGTTGGACAATGAAGGTCACAAAGGGTCTGGGTTTTTTTCAGTTTTGATAAATGTGTTTGGTAAAATGTGCTTGTATAACAAGTGAATATTTTCAAAATGAAAGCACTTTCAACTTTCATAATGGCAGATTGTTGCAGTTGAAGTAGTTCATAGCAGCTTATTTAATGTTCCAGTCTGATTTTTGATCAACAGGTTTTGTCATGTAGTCAGAAGTTCTTGGCTACTTGCCAAAATGTAAAAATAAAATACCCGCAAAAGCCTGGCAATTTGCAAAATGTAAAAATGTTCCCAATATATACTCCAGACTGTCGAATAGAAAATGCAGACGCTGGATTAGACCTTTACTAGTCAGTACAGGGGAATGGCCTTAATCCAGACGGCTCCAGACAGGTAGGAGCAGGAATCAAGTCTGTACATGCTAGGGTTCGCCAATAGACCTGGTTAAGTCAACAAAAGACCTGATATAACAATGCATCTGTACTGTGTGCAGGGGTCTATTATGTAGGGCTGGTTGATGAATGCAAACTGTCCAGCTGGCACACCTTGAATGATTGTAAACCACGGATATATCGATACAATGTGCCCACTATGTAAATCATGAGCTCTTAAACACATTATTTACATAATTTAAACTAGAATCCTGTCTCTTCGTGGCGCACCCAGGATTTGGGGGGGGGGGACTTTTTTGACATTGGTGGCACCACTTACACCCCCATTATACTAAATGTACTTGAAAATAGGCCACATACATATCACCACTTGAGGTCAAATCGTGGACTGAAAAAAAAATTTGACAACCTCTTGGGGGAGGGGCTCAAGCCTCCCAAGCCCCCCCCCCCCTTTGGTGCACCACTGTTTTATCATTGCTGACGCTCACATAAAGACACCATGGCTTTGTATAATATCCAGAATAAAGTTAGCCACGCGTACTTCACGCCATACACAAGGAAACCAGTACATGTATGCGCATGTGATGCAGGTCCTGTCCACTCGGCTCTCAAAAGTAGTCAAAAAGTGTCAACTGTTTATGCATGTACCGTAGTCCATTAGATTATATTGGACTTCTCAGGAGCCAATGTGACAGAATACCGCTTAGCAAGGTTTTTGTGCTTAGCAAAAATAGTCAGAGTACCAATTAACAGCAATAAACATGACATAAGTTTTTGGCTGGTAACCGGTTGTTAAGCAAATCTCTCAAATGCGCTTAGCAGAACTGTGTGCTGAACAGCTTCTTAAAATTAGCCTAGACCATAAGCAAAATACTTGAAAACTGGTTTGGGTTAACGTCCAAGTTGCACACAGACCCTTACAGTTGAACTTTTCCATTTTTTCAGTTTCCAATAGTTGCAATCAAACTCCAGCATCAACAGTTATCCTCCAGCTCAGCTAACCATCCACCTCGCAGCCGTTCATTCTTCAGTCTTGCGAACCTGCCTACCTACCAATCAGTATGCTTAGCGGTCTTGCCGAGTACATCTTTGGCAGTGCTGCCACCGGAGAGGCGGAGCCAACGTCCGCCGAGGGGGCGGGCACGAGACCGAGCGCTAGCATGCAGCTCACCTACGCTGAGGATGACTGGGTGCTCGTCGATGTCACCAGTAGGTTCCAGAGTTTTGGTTTCTTTTGAGTTATTGACACCCAAGGGCGGATCCAGGGGGAGGCCAAAGGGGCCATGTCCCCCCCCCCCCAAAAAAAAACGAAACCAAATGTTGTTTTTTTATGTGACGTCACAATAAAGGCAGGCAATGAGTACACCACCATCTTTTCCTCAAAAAAAATTGGCTAAAGTGGTCAGAAATGGCCTCAGATCGCACCACAACCCATTAAATTTACAGCACTATGTCTTCGCGCCTCTTTTTGTTTTCTTTTTTGACCCACTTTTTGGGAGACACAAATTTTTTTTTTGGCCCCCCCCCCCCCCCAAAATTGTGTTCTAGATCCGCCCTTGTTGACACCTCTTCTTGAACCCTTTCATTCCTGTACCCGGGATAAACTGGGTAACGTTGTACACCTTTAGATCCACACCTACATGTAAGATATCCCGGGTTACATACATGAAGGGTTTAACTATGTGTCAAGTGGTACTGAAAAGGTTCAACACTTTTTACTTTCTATCAGAATTGTAGCCAGTCATCCAGTCATCCAGTCCTAGTGCAAGTCACAAGCTATCCAAATGACTGTGACAAAAGCATTCTTTTTTGTAACTGTTCATCGTCCATTGTTTGTGACCGGACTTGTGATTTACTTTTGACTGGACTTGTGATGGCCTTGCGCTGGACAATAACACTGCTTTTTGCATATATTTCTGTCCCCATGTATGGAATTAATACACTATCAGTGTTCTCCAACATGTAGAACAAACCTGGCCCCCTGCCATGCTTTCTGCGGCGCCCGCCATGTTTAAGAAGTCCCCGCCAAGCTTTAAAATCCTGCCGCCAGGTTTAATTTTTTTGACTCTACAGTGTACATAATTTACAACTAAAATAATTGATTTCAGTTGTTTTTCCACACATTAACAATGTATTTCGATGTCATCCCAGCCCGATCGGGGTTGTCTTAAAATCTCGCTGAATCAATCACACGCACGGCCGGCCGTGCAAACACCAGCGATTCCCCATGCACTGTACGTACTATTAGGTACGATGTACACACACTGACAACTGAATCCCCAGTTCCGGAGTGTGCCGATACTTCAAGTAGCGACAACCCCGCTGCAAAATATCTGTATTAGTACACACACACCAGCAGGAGTACGTACGGCAGATCTTACGTGCAGCCAACCGACTTTCTTTTTCTTAGTGCTTGCACGCGCGGTACACAATATAATACGCATTGATGTTTTTGTACGAGGCAAACGAGCTCGAGGCCAAAACACGCGTGCACATGGTGTTCCGATCATGCCGATTGTCAAAAGTTATAAATGGCGATCATGTATGGGCCCGGTTCCCTAAGAGAACAAAATCCACTTTTAATTTATTTGACTTACCAAACTAGTTGGCGACATTTAAGAACATACATGTAGGTCATAAATAGAGGGAAATTTGGGGGGAAATGACGATGACAACGACAAAACGCAACATGAAAATAAAGATGAAGATCGCACGGCACCGGCACCACCCATAAAATCGCGTTTAAAAAAAACGTAATTTGTACCCATTTTGTTTTTCAAAATTACAAAAAGGTGTCATTTGATCTGAGAGAAGTCTGCTTTAGGTTGAAAAGGAAATTTTTGAATGCTAAAAAAATCGGGGAACTGGCCTGGAGAATCGCCTCCGGACCCCACGCCGTAAGGGCTTCACGCTCCGCGCTCGCAGGAGTCCCCGCCGACCCCAGCGCCAACCTTTAATTTTCAAAGTTGGAGAACACTGCACTATAACTAAGGTTGATAACATAACTGTCTACCAGAAGCAACTGTTATTTGGGGGGGGGGGGGGCAAGAGATTTTTATTCATAAAATTGTATGTTTTATAAAACAAATTTCATCAGAACCTACTAGGGAAAGATTCCCAAATCTGGCTATCACTTGTCACACTGTGCACAAGCCGAATGAGACTGGTCTGACAATTTCTAAGTGTTTTCTCAGTAAATACGTCAATATTTTCCCCGCTTAATTTGACTTTTTAGGACATATTATCACTTTCTGATGGCTGATAGGTCACTGAAGGGAAAAATGAGCGATGGCCAGATATGGGAATCTTTCCCCATACGAGACCAATTTGATCTACAGAGGCTTTGTTTCATGTGTCCAATGTGGAAACGGAGAGTGCTTGATGGCAAGATATTCGCATTGATGAGAGATAAACTAATGATTTTTGTTAATTTTCTTGCCTCAAAAAACAAACTAGCTACAAACAAGGTGTCAATCATTTTCCGAATACTGAAAATTCTGTTCAAATACGAATTCTATTTAATGCCAAATTTGCTTTTAAAGACCTTTTTTTTTTTATTAGTTTGGCTCCATCCCCATTTCACATTCAAACCAAACTGCAAATTAATGTTCAAAAATGAATTCTATTTAATGCCAAATTTGCTTTTAAAAACCTGATTTTTTTTTTTTACCAATTTGGCTCCATCCGCATTTCACATCCAAACCAAAATGCAAACATCTTACTTGAAAATTCTCATTTAAACAAAATGTGTTGGCACACTTAAATTAAAATTATAAGAAATTATAGGCGTGGCATCCATTTTGCATTCAAGATAGAAGCATGCTACACTTACTGTTCAAAATGCTCGTGTTTCTCTTCCTAGCTTTCGTTAGAAGATTCTAGACCAACAGTCGGGAATCTATTTTAATTAAAAAAAATTGAAATTCCCCAAGCACTACACTCGTATCTTTATTGATTACGGAAGGTCATCGACTGACCTCATGGCATGATGAGCTCGTCTATTGGCTCGCCAGCGCATACATACGCCGCCGGACTTCATAATGCAATTTTGTGCCGGCGATTACTCGCCATTGAAGCTTATAATGCAGGGATAATGGGGATCCAGTGAGCACTGATGTTAATACTGTAAGGTGGCATATTGTTCTGACCTTACTAATACACTTAGTGTTGGTTAATTGGCGTGTAATAATAATGGTGCTGCTTTGTGGTCCGCCATGATAGACCTTGCCCTGCCTAAATGCACGGATGAATGAACATTCCAGGTCAATTTTTTTTTTAAACTCAAATTTGGCTATCAAATATATTCCCTAGTCCATTAGTCACCGTATACTTATGTTTGACACTAATGATTAACCAAGTATTTTATTCAAGATTTTTTTTCATTATCAAAATGACATTTATAAATTGTATGTATAAATTAATGACATGTATTTAAGGAAATTAGAACGCGTAAGCACAGAAACAAGTTTTTTGCGGATCCACAGTTTCATAATCTAGTTCCATTTCTATGCATCTGCAAAGTTATTTATTTAATGCCAAAGAACACCAGACAAAACAAATTATTGCAAATAATTTGCAACTCCATAGATCTTTCACACAAGTTCTCTGTGTTATGTCTACTTAGATCCCATATCCAGAATATCCCAAGCTATGTGGAGGTGTACTTATATGTAAAGTACATTGTTTGTTCAATCTAGGTAACGGCTGTGTGTAAAGCATTTTGAAATTGAAAGGGTATGAAACATTCTAGTGTATGATAATTAAACTGATTTTGCTCCTGTATCAGTTGTTAAATTGTACGTGGAAAATGGGAATGTTGCTACAATTATCAGTGAATACAAATGATTAATTGTGTTTATTTGTTGTATCGATCAGATAGCCCCAAGCGAGCTAAGGAGTCCCACCCGAATCACGGAACCCCACCCGTAGGGATCCCCATCCCCCCTCAGCTGGAGGAGAGCTGGCTGGTTACCCCTCCCCCGTGCTTCACCGCCGGGGGCAGATCCCCCCAGGAACTTGCCACGAGTCCCATGGAGAACCTTCTCATTGAGCACCCGAGCATGTCTGTGTACGGACCCCGTAGTGGTGGCAACCACACCACGGTAACGCGAGCCAGAAGGACCAATCAGCACGAAGCGAACGCGAGTCAGGTTGCCAAGCGGCCCAAGCCGCGGAACCTGCGGGTGCGCAACGCCGAGCCCCCGCGCCGGGCTGCCGCCGTGGCCGCCCGGCTGGGTCTGGAGAACCCGCCGAACTTGGCTGCCATCCAAGAGGCGGAGACCATGCAGCGAGAGAAGAGGGGGTCACTCAGTAGGTCAAAGGTCGAGCGGCACAATAAGGCCTACCACCAGCAGAGTCGCTCTGGAAAGCGCCACTATCGTCAGAACGTGTCCGGACGGCACTCCCGTGTCACCTACAAGCAATGCTAGTGATCAACACAAAATCCTTACGCCTCTTCGCTCTGGGAAAAAAAAATTCAAGTTTCAAACCTAAAATCTCTGATCTACACTCTTTTGGTGAAGTCTTAATTTCGTGTCATATTTCTCCATTAAACAATATAAACAAAGTTGTAAGGATTTTTCTAAGCATGTGTCATCACAATCTTTTCCAAACCAAAAAAAAATTGAAATTGTTTCAAAAGAAATTTTATTTAGAAATATTAGAAGATTGATTGGTTCATCCAGGGTAACCCTTAGATTTTTGTAGATACATACTAATTTCCGGTGGAGTGTGGTGATGTTTTTATCTGTTTATATTCCAAAAAATCGATAAATTCACTTAATATATGCCATATTTATTATCAGATTTATATTTTAGTCATATTGCTAGTTTTAGTCATGTAAGTAGCTAGTAGTTTTAGAGAAGAAAAAAATGAGAGAATCCAAGGGCATTAATGGATAGTTTTCGTGTCAAATTTAGAGAAACACATTTGTTAAGCTCTAATAATGAAAATTCAGACAAAGACGTACATGTATTAATATAATGGAAAGTTGTTCATGAAATAAGGTTTGACTTTGTGGAGTGCTTTTGAATATTTTTGTTTTAATTTACTTTTGGGATTGTAGTTTGTGTTCTTTTTTTAACCAAATTCTGAAAAAATAGCCATAATCAACAAGCAAAAAAAGATATATACTAAAGTTGGGTTTGGAAATTACAATAGTGCTATTTAATCGAAATCTTCATTGAAGTTGCCAAGGTTTGCCGTTTTTTCATGCTTTGTTTTCAAATTCTCCATATTTTTAAAGTCATTTTCAGTAACCCAAATGCAGAAAAGATTCCTGTTCAAATTGCTGGCTTTAACTTAAAGCCAGCCTGCCACAGCCAACTGTATTGTTTGTTTGGGTTTTTTCAGTTTTCTTTATTTCCAGCTTGTAATAATATGACAAGTGTGTTGATTTCACAGCGTATTCTTTGTGATTCATGTTTGAGTTCGGAATCTACATAGTGGGGGCAGATAGGGAAGACATTTGGGGGAATTGTGCCTTTGATGATACAAGCACGGCATTTGGCACACAGTCAGAGTGTGTCTCAAGAAATACATCGCAGATTTGTCCTTTGACAAAAATATAGGTAGAATAACAAGCAATTTTCAAAATTTTCAAAATGGCTGCCATTGCTTGTTATTCTACCTATTTTTTTCAAAGGCCTATAGCCAGATATCTTTCTCATGACATACTCTGACTGTGTGCCAAATGCCATGCTTGTATCATCAAAGGCATAATCCTATCTGCCGTACTAACACATTGACACTCAGGTAATTAAAACAAGAAAAAAAAGGAAAAATGTCTTTCAAATCAAGTTACTGTCTGTGAATTTCGAATGTTTTGTGGGTATTTCAAGTTTTCCGCTAGACAAAATCATATCTCGAATGCTATCTCTATCTTCAATATTAATTGAAGTTTTTGCCTCGGGCAACGACTTCTGTGTCTCTTTAAATGTCAATAAAAAAAAATACCTGCAGATTATTCCATTCACACAGCAACATAAACATTCGGAAATGCTGCATTTTTGTGCATGTACAGTATATACAACGGTCACAAATGTTAAAATACGCAAAACCTGTAACTTGTCCATGATGTGTGTGAGAGATTTTGGATTGAGTGATTTTGTGTGCGTTTGGTGTGCAGGTATATGCATGAACAAAAGTGTGGTAACAAGTTGACTTCCTATTAAAATAATACTAATAATACTGTCGTAAATCAATGTTCAAATCTTTGAAGCCAGACCATTTCATCGGTGCTAAGGTCATTTTAAAAATTAAAGGGAATATTAAAATTAACATCGGATAATATTAACTCAAATTTTGTATTACATATTTCAATTTTTGCATGGAAATGGCAAATTAGATTTGCAATATTTAGGAGAGTAACCACAGTTCAACACAGACGTGCCTCAAAATGTACAAATTCATTTTTGGATTTCATTAAAAATGTAACACTAATTTTAGGGATAAAATTTAAACAAAAATAAAGCCAGCATGTTTATTGTTCCAATTTTAAAGTTATCACAAAGATTCTGCAAGCGTTCATGGATTCAAAGTTTAAAAATTCCAACAATCGTTTGAAATGTTTTGCTCTGTACATGTATATGCATGCCCAAGACACTGCCTACGTTCTGTGCATGGTATGAAAACACAAATAAAATTCTGAAAGGCGCAGCGATGGACACAAGCCAGAGGGTTTGTAAACACATAATCGATATCCTTTCCATTACAGCCATCTTTTGATGTGTTTGTTTTGTTCCACAGGAATATATGCATGAGCAGACATCTTACTGAATAAAAATAACTAAAAAACACCTCATAGATTGCTGTCAAATGCAAAGCATCTATACAGAGCCACGCTACCAGTGAAGAAGAGTTCAGCCACATAAGAGGCCTTTTCGCACTAGACAAATCTCGGGGTTGACGTAGGGTTGAAAACATGCGGCGTTTCACACTTAAACATTTTCAACCCAGCGCTAACCCCGAGATTGATTAACTCAACCCTGCTCAAGACCAGGGTTGAAATTTTCAACCTGGGTGGAAACTCTCACCAGGGTTAAAAACAGTAGTAACCGAAATAAGCTTGGTTTGCACGAAACGAGTGTAAAATGATCGGGGGTTGAACTTGACCCTGGGCGAACCCAGTGCTGGCCCGGGTTGAGTTTTTTATTTTTCAACCCTGCGTTCAACCCCGCATCGTTTCATGCAAATCAAGCTTATCATGTTCAGTCACTACTGTTTTGAACCCTGGCAAAAATTTCAACCCGGGTTGAAAATCTCAACCCTGGTCTGGAGCAGGGTTGAGTTCAACCCAGGGCGAAATCAATCTTGGGGTTGATGCAGGGTTGACGCAGGGTTGAAATTCTTCATGTTTTCAACCCTGCGTCAACCCTGCATCAACCCCGAGATTTGTCTGGTGTGAAAAGGCCTAGGCTGGGGCGGCACTGGGTTCACCCATGGTTGAGTTCAGCCTGGGTTGAAAGGCTGTAGTGTGAGATTAGCTAGATACAGTGCAGACAGCAATCTGGAATGGCACCATTATAGAATGTGATGCAATCTTTTTCTTTTTGAGGATACAGCTTCAGTTTTGTCAATACCTATGAAATGCCACCCATTGTGTGCTTGCTACAAATCCACAAACTGTATTTTTCCAGGCACACATCATAAGGTACATGTAATGCATGCACATCAGACTCATTGGACAGTTGGTTCCACAATCACACAACTGTGATTGGTCGAAACATCCATGGGCGGGGCTTAATGGTGGGCCTATTCTATGACTGTCTAGACATGCCATTTCTCAAAACTTGGATTCAGCTTCAAGTTCTGGCGACGTGCTTTTTGCCATTTGTAAATCAAGGACCTCAAGTGTCATAAAAGAAATTGAAAAGAAATTTGATGTCCTTTTAAGGCCAACATAAGAACCTAAATTAAAACAACAAAAAAAGTTTATCAATACATGTATTACGACCAAAAACAAATCTATCTGATACGAGTTTCAGATGCTAATGATTGCATTTCAAACACTGTATGTATACAATGTACATGTTTTCGTAAACTAAGTATGTAGATTTTAAATCGTCAGTTTTCGTATAATCTGTTTTCACGTTATTTTGAAGACAGGTTTACAGTAATCTACATAACTTGTATTTATTTCCAAGAGAGTAATATATTTGCCTAATTTAAAGGAACTTCAACTGTCATATACTACACTTGTTTACCAAAATAATACTCAACCATATGGACAATCTGCTATGCAATAAGATACCTGTATCAGGTTTAATCAATCCATGTTTCGGGGCCATACAGAATATTAATATTCATACATTCATCATGTCTGGTTCGTTTATATTGCAAGGGCCAGTGCAGCAAGACGTGAACTGAAATTTGTTGAGTGTGTTTCAGAATTATGAGACTGTTAGAATTAACAGCTGGATTTTGTTCAATGTCTGTCAAAGTATCAACCTAGTGTTTTGCAAAATCAGTAGTTTTTTTCGATTTTTTGTTTTCACTGTACGATGAAAGGAAGATCATTTTTTTATGTGACATCGCAATAAAGGCTGGCAATGAGTACACCAACATCTTTTCCTCAAAAACATTGGTTAAAGTGGTCAGAAATTGCCTCAGATCGCACCACAGAGCATCTAGAATCCAAATTTTTGGGGGCCTTAAGCGGCCCCGAACGCCATCATTTTTTTTTTTTTGACTTTTTTGGGAGACCAAAATTTGTTTTGGCCCCCCCCAAAATTGTGTTCTGGATCCGCCCTTGAGGAAGATCGATGCCTAATTACAGTTGTTCCATCGGAAATTAATCAGACGTGAATCCAAACACCAGATGTAGCAATTTCTCTTGTACATGTGATTTAATCTTCTGCTTATTTACATGTAGTTGGGGAGAGTTCTGACAAGTTGACAATGAGCTGGCATAAACTACACATAAGAAATGCTCGGTTTGGACAATTGAGACCTGTTTGAAATGTGACCTTTTGCGTTGCGGACGTCTCAGAGGTTTTTTTGGTTTGTTTTTCTTAATTCAGTTAAAATTTATGAACAAAGATTTACTCATGACTATCCGAGTGATTCATAAACATTGCCCTCTGGGTCCGCCTTAATGCACGAGGTCTATGTAAGACTGTAATATCACATATACTGAAGGGCTGCCCTGAAAATAGCCATGTTTTTGAGGGAAGTGTCAATAAGTGCCAGCCAATTTGACGGAGTATCCTGCCTATCGAGTTCTGGAGTGATTCACGGCTAGCCCAAAGTTCAGGCCCAGGCAAAATATGGGCTCACTGAACAAAGGTCATTAACCTGTAAAAGTGTCTTGTACTGTAGAGCAAAGAAAACAGATCTTGGATATGTCTGCAAAAGTCTAAATAACAATTGCATGTCGTTTAAGATACCAAAGAATCTGATCAAGTAAAAAAAATAACGATCTAAACTCAGCTGAGGATTTTTTTTTTTTTTTTCAAAAATATTTTTTTCCCAAAACAAAAGTAAGAAAAAGTAAAAAATTATGTGTGCAGTGTACATATTAATATTTTTCTCCATTTGTTCACATTTAACATTAAATAAAACTATTTAGGAGTTTGTCTTTCCATGCATGTGATAATGTAAAAAAAAAAATGCTGATAGGTTTGAAATGCGAGTGTGCGAACTTGCATTCAACTTTTCCTTTTCTTTTCTTATTGATATCAATGACATTGAAAACCTGAAAAATAAACTCCATAAATGTTCTTTTTTTTCCCAATTCGTGCCTGTGTGAAAAAGGCCGGTTAATTACACAAGATGAATACGCAAGCAACATCGGTTCTGTTCAGTTTGATTTTGGTTTGCAACTTTGTTCAGAATAACTCTGAAAAAAAAAAATTCATTGTATTTAACTCTTTAACATGCTCATGTTGTCGTGTCGTATTTAGTTGCTGGGAATATTTCTAGATGTGTGATATTGATGGTCATATATGCAGTATTAAATAGAATGAAAATTCCCTGACAGTTGGACATGTTCATTATTTTATCACATTATGTAGAAATATAATGGTGGAGATTTTTTTTTTTTATGCAGTTTAAATAGTTTGAGTTCAGATGTGCATATTTTGAAAAATACCACCTCATGGTTTTTACTGTATCAACTTATCTTCAATTTTTGAGCTGTAAGTTTGTCGTGTTTCATTGGGAAAGAACATTGCATCCTGACACCACTTTTTTTACCATATATTTTCCCAATGAAGGTCAGTTGTTGCAAAAATGTTGAAAAAACATTAATCTGGGACTGAGAAACATTTCAAATTTTGTTACCAAAAATTTTGAAAAATGCACCTGACTCTCCATAGACTTTGTACGCAACCAAAGAACTGGCGTCAGGATACTACATTCTTTCTTTTCATTGCTTTGTTTAAAAAGGTTACATCTGCGTTTGATGAGGTACACACAAAAATCTTTTTATTTTTGAACTAGCCTCACTGAGAAAGCTAAATCCAACAGTGGTAAATTTTCCTGGGCTAACAACAATTTTAAAAAACTATTCAAGTTGTTTGATCAAATGTGAATCAAGATTAATCATAGTTTACAGTTGTTTGACAAACTGAGTATTTGCAGAAAATGGTTCGGATTGTAGACACCAATACTTTTAGAGCAATGTTAAATATTTTGGTGAAGCACATTCAACGTGAAGAATTTTTACATAAAATATTCTGCACAAAACTAAACGTCCAGTAAGAAAAATTAGAGTTACTGATTCTACCAAATGTTGTAAAAAATTGATGGAAAAATTGAAAAAAAAAACACCATTTCTTCTAAAACTGCCTTTTGATTCATTTTAATAGACTATTCTGCCTAAGACTGTTCTGCCTAAGTGTTAGAATACACCACACAGTTCGTTTTGTTCCACTAACACAGTATAGTGGAATCCGGCAACCAGAATTAGAAGCTTTTACTGCGGTGGTGTCATGCTCACGCGCATGCTGCAGGCATTTTTAAAGACGAGGCACGTGCGCATTTTGGAATTCCTATTTTCAGAACCACACATACTCACAAAAGAGATTTATTCACATGGTGCTACCGCAAACTTATCTTGTCTTAGTATCTTTCCACCATGCAAACCTTCAAATCTCGTATTCCTATTGGTCGATGGAGCCCGGAGTGCGTGCGTATTACCTGAGCGCGACTCGTACAAGCCTGGTGCCACCACAGAAAATAGCTGCCGCTGAATTTGTCTATATTTCATTTGAAAAGAAAGGGTTCGTCATGAGTTTATGTTGTCAAAAGCCATAGTCATTAGCATTTCTAGTGATGGCTTCATATAGGTTTGTCCTCTTTCATTTTGAATAGTGTCCTTTTTCAAAACCTGTGACTGTTCCATTAGCATAAAATGTGTGGAAGCCAATACGGCAGTGTGATAGTGTAACTTATACCATGGGTTTTTAGCAGCGCTCAGCCGTTATGTGTTACCTGGTGTGGTTTATGATGCGTTTAATGTTAATGTCTGTATGTAGTCTCCTAGTCTAAATTATTTATGAAAACAAAATGTATTGAAAAAAAACAGGCAGCTATGTGTATATGCCAGTATTTTGTTATTTTGGGAGAACATCTGGTGAATTAGTTTTGATTATGAAAATTAGTGTTAAGTTAGAGTGAAGTAAAGTCAGAACGATCCTTGATATTTGAGGCCAAGTTGTCATGATGACAAGTTTATTATTGAGTAACTTCTAGAAATCTAGTACATGGCGTTGACTGGTTCCGTCAAGGTTTTAAGTTAAATTTTTTGATAGTGTTGTACTTAGGTTTGGTAGTCTGGCGAGGAGGTGAAATTGTTTTAGGTCAAGTTGTTGGGGTGTATTGGACTTGACTGATTGGGTATTTTTTTCTGGAATCTGGAGAAAAACATTCAGCATGTTGGAGAAGTGGAAATAATCACACAAAGTCAGCTCTTGTGGTACGTCAGATTCGAACTAGCCAACCGATCCCGCAAGCTCGGTGGTCGAGTGGTAAGACGTCTGCACTAGAAAGCAGGAGGTCGTGGGTTCGAGTCCCACCGGAGTGATTTTTGTAACTTTCACTTAGGAGGTAACACACTGAGTATAGACCGCTTGCAGACGCGTTCGATAATTGACGCGCGAAGGTGCGCGACGCCATGTTGTGGGACAAAATGTGCATGGATAGATATGCGCTTGTCCCACAACATGGCGTCGCGCGCCTTCGCGCGTCGATAATCGAACGCGTCTGCAAGCGGTCTATACAGTGTTTATACGTCGATGAAGGGCAAAACCTAATATTGATCTTGTGAAACAGTTAGAGACTGTTAAGCAATGACTGCCACCCCATTCAGAGAGAACAGAAACATTTCTCAGTCGTTTCACGCCAAGGAAACAGAGGATAAACGACGGCCTCTTGAGCTCCAGACAGACTAGATTGTGTACAATCAACAGAGATAAATCCAAGAGTAACTATTTGGAAGAAAGATGAGATTCAGTCATTTGCTTTCCTAATCAATTGCAATTTGAGAAAAACCGCGACAGAATTTTTACAATTTGTGAGCGATTGGATGCATGCGGAGTTGAAACTATCTGAAGTTGTTTTATTTAGTTGTTTTCCAATTTGACATAGTTTTTAGAGGGATGAACTTATTTTGTGAGGGCTTTTGCGTGCAAATAAAGTTATCTTTCCCCTTTATGAAAAACCTCAATTTTGACTTGTTTCCTTCTTTCATATCTGTCTGCAATTTAGAAATCGGAGTGCTTAGAAAAATAAGAAGTCATTTCAATTATTACAATTCATTTCCATTATTGTTTATTTACAAAAATATTTGCAAAAATTGAACAGTGACCAGTATCTGTCTGATTTTGTTCTAAGCAGTCAACAAAAGACCTTGTGTTCCATCTTTTTACATGTAAATTATTTAAAATCTATCCAAAGATGTTTGGAACCAAAATGTGTCTTTAGCCATTTTTATTATTTTTTTTGGAATACCTATAGGGACTTTACCATAGAATCACAAAATTAGGTCCAATGGGGACAACCGGTAAACTAACGTACCTGTCACGTTACCGCGACCGTAGATTTAAGATGGACACTAATTAGTCCAATGGGAACAGCCCAACCTCGTTCCCATGGGTACGAGATCTTGCTACGCCATGTTGTTTCCCATCATGCCTTGCGTGATCTCAACCCCTGGAATTGTGTAATTTAAATGTGTCAAAATATGGCACATTATAATTATGTTGACAGTTGTGTTTTTGAAGAATCAATGCTTTCAAACATAAGGTTTGGACGTTGCGTTATTTAGCAAAGATTTGTATTAAAGGTACGTACCCCTTTCGTCCCTTTACAACCGCAGATACAGGGGGTTTTTTTTAGCGAAAAACGAGGCTGCCATAATTCATATCGTACAGGCATCGCGCAGTTTTGAATATTCGTACGACTACGTGACGTGACGTGCAAAGCACGCGAGCGCATTATGGGCGCGCCCGGCGTGCAATCTTCGCGAAATGCCCGCGCAGTACACTCCGAATAGCCAGTCAGCATCGTTTACGTGTACATCACGGCCAGGGGTTAGTGAAGAAAAGCGCACAGGCCCATGGAGTCGAGGCTGGGAACAGCCCCACATTGTAAAACTACTGCAACTACTTGTAAAATGCCTTGCAAACAATGTCACTTCCTGTTACATGTCGTAACACAGTGAACATCGACAGCATGCGAAGAACGCTAATTTTTAGCTGCGGGATAGCAGCTCAGCAAATCATCATGTACGTCTCTCCGTTAGTTAGTTAGTAACAAACGTTGACATCGTCTATAGCTCCTACATATTATGACCCATTTTCAACCAAACTTTGTCAAAAGTATCAGTAGCCCAGCCCCAACATGTCACATGACCAAACTGGGGTCAAAGGTCATCATGGGGTCACTGGGGTCAAAAACCTGATTTTTTTAGTTTGACTCAAAACACTACTTCCAGAAATTACATGGCACAATCACGTGACTCATGCATGAACACGATTTCGTCGGCCCGCAGCTTCCAAGATTTTTCCGATTGAGGTTGTTATAGTTATTATTAGCAACTGGAATTCCACAAGCATGATTGACACTGGCGCAAGAACTGGTACAACTGCTACACATCCAAACTGATCTCAAAAGTAGACAGAATAGCGCCCTCAGTTGTTCATTGCACAGCGTCTCCATAAACAGAACTCGTTGAATGCAGTACCTTTTATCGTTGAAGCACATGACTGGACTGAAATCCTTTGCAGACATGGGGTTTTTTTTAGGCTTACCGTCATTTCGCCGGGTCGCCGCGCAGACGTTTGACTTCACTCATGAACCGCTGAACTTTGGCGAAGTCGGGATCGTGGTGCCACAGTCCGTTGTGCTTGAAGTGCGAGCCGACGATGAGGGCGCTAGCACCGAGATACTGCTCCAGGTTGTCGATGGTCACTCCGGAACCGACCAGGACTGGGATGTTGACAGATTTCTGGACATCTACAATTAGCCAAAATAGGGTCAATTAATGACCAACTTTTCAACTAAGGTGTAAATCTTTACAATCGACATTGGAAAATGACAACCATATAGTTTGGTCTGGTATATGGTTACAATTTACAATTGATACACCCATTACAAATTACTTAATGGAGGGGAAAAGCAAGGGCGGATCCAGAACACAATTTTGGGGGGGGCCAAAAAAAATTTTGGTCCCCTAAAAAAGTGGGTCCCCTAAAAATTTTGGATTCTAGATGCTCTGTGGTGCGATCTGAGGCAATTTCTGACCACTTTAACCAATGTTTTTTTGAGGAAAAGATGGTGGTGTACTCATTGCCTGCCTTTATTGCGATGTCACATAAAAAAAAAAAATTGGTTTCGTTTTGGGGGGGGCCATGGCCCCCTTTGGCCCCCCCCCCCCCCCGGATCCGCCCTTGGGGAAAAGATGTTGCAACAGAAAAATACAGACAACTCATTGCAATATATAGTGAATCAAGCACTTCAGCCAAAAAAAACCAAACATATTCCAGCTATTAAAAGTACAAAAATTATCAGATAATACCCTGGAAAAAAAGAGTATTTAAACTCAAGCAATATAGCAATGAATTATCGTATTTGTTAAAAATTGGTTTACATTATATCTACAATTTGTCTAGTTCAAATTCTCAGAGCTTGGAAGCTTAAGTTGGATTTCTCAGGAATGAGCAGGACAGAAGCATGGAGCAACCATCCAGTTTCATTGCCGGAAGTCCACAATAATATAAATATCTCTATCCTTTTGGAAAACCAATTTCACAAGGGAAAAATTTGTTGGTGTGTTTATTTCATTCTAACTTACAAACAATCCATTCCTCACCTTTTATTTCCTGTTGGCTAGCTTCTTGGCCCGTGGCACTGCCGGTTACAATGACTCCATCGCTACCGAAGAACTCGGCAGCTAACGCTGTCTCAGTTATCCCAACATCTGCTGTGATGGCGTGAGAGCTGTCGCAATAAGAGTAACAGTCATGATTAGTCCTAATCCTTAAAGATGCGTTCCCTGTGTTATTTTTGAGTTTCATCCCAAAAAAAATAGATTCCTTTCCTAAATTGCTAATTTTCTGGCAATACAAATTGTATTCACTTTTGAGTGAGACATCGACCTAAAAAAATCGGCCCATGTTTAGTTGTTGAATTATTCGTTTACAATTTTGAATTATTGGCTGCCGGACACTTAGTTCATTATTGAGGGGTAGGCTGGTTCCTGCCCCCAAATCACTTTCAATAGTGTATGGACCGGGAGCCAGTCTGCCCGCAAAGTGGATTTGTCTGTGCCCAAAACAAAACCTTTTTTCTGAGGGTTGCAGATGTCCAAAAAGGGAAAAAAAGGAGGTTTTGGGGTTGGAATAGAACATACAAGTTGAACATTTACTTATAGAAAATAATCAAACTTGTTGAAGAGCGTGCGGAACGCAACTTTAAAAATCCATCAAAATCCACCAGAAGTTTGGAGGATTTTGTAAGATTGAGGAGGGTGAGTCCAACCACAATTGTTTTTCACGGAAAGCTTGCCCAACGCAACAACATGCAACAGTTATAAAAAAAAAACGCCTGCCAAATGGAACACGATCTAACATGTCAAAATGTCAAAGGTAAATGTGCCTCAGAGTTCATGGTTGCCACTTGCAGCAGGATACAACTGTGGCGTTGTTAAAGAGGTTGTGGAATGCTCGAAGACATTTCCGTCATTTTTCGGGTATATGTAGCCTAAGGTGTGATGAAATAAAAACGACTATTGTTTCTGTCATGTAATGAATACAAAAGGTACTTTTGAGAGCTGTTTTTCAGGTCCTGTTTCGACCCGAATGTGCAAATTGTGTAAAAGTCGACGTTTGGGGCAGCAAACAAAACATAGTAAATCGTGATGTAATAAACAGGACTCCCTATGCAGCGTAGTATAAACGAGTCCTGTTTATTACGTCACGATTTTTCTGAATTTATGAAGAACCCGACGACTGTTGATTTCAATTATGCGCTCGCAGACCAACAAATTAATCGATGAATTTCAGTTTCATAAACATATAAACGCACATTACAAAAGAATGGGCGTTTGTCATTATGATATATATGGGTCTACTCTACAATACAAAAATACACACACAAAAACGACTTTCAGCATTCCACAACCTCTTTAATGGAACTAGCTCCCATTGTCAAAGTGACATTTGATGCACTGGTGCAGATAGCCCAATGCAGAAAGGTCCCACGGACTTTAACACCATTTGCACTGTTTTGTATCTGGCGGGGTGAGGGTCAAGGTACAAAGAATGAAAGAAGCCAATCTTTATCATGCTGCCACCATTTCAGTCGTGTTCCCTATATCCAACAGCAGTACTGAATGATAATGTTTTTTGTGCAAAAAAGAACCAGACCATTTTTCCTTCCTGCTTTGCTTTGGTAACATTGATTTGAATGGGAAAAAAAATCAAATGGCTTCAACATGATAATGGTCTATTCCATGCAAACGTAGACATGCGTCATTCTGTTACCGACCTCAGTATTATATATATTCGTGAATGAAAAGAAGTTTTTCAAAAAATGAAAGTGGAAATCAAAGGTGCTATTACTTTTATTTCCAATTTCAAATTTTTGAAAAAGTCTTTTCGTTTATGAATTACGAAAAACAATGAAAAATCTTCCCCTCAACGCGATCTCCACCTACTCACACTATAAAACACTCACCAGTGTTTCTTCTTGATGTCCGTGAAGACGTTCACGTTCTCAGCGCCGATGTTCTTCCTGAATCGCAGCAGCTCACCAGCGCAGGAGTTCATGAGTCCCTCGTCACCGACGTGAGAGAAGACGAAACCCTCAGCTCGGATGAAATCAAGACCTATATCAAGACAGAGTCAAGTCAGGGCTAGCAATAGAAATGTAAAATTTGTTAAGATTTTCAAATAAGTGTGTTTTTTAAAAGACATTCTCAACAAATTTAACATGGGAAAAAAGTACCCACTTCATCAGCGAATAAGCAAAACATCTCAATGCCCAGGTATGTAATGATGGTTCCCTTCCCCTCATTTTCTAATTCAGAATGCAATGCAGGGACCGGGAACCAGCCAACATGGTTCTTCTTGTTAGTTTTAGTTCATACTTCCCTCAAATGTGATTGGTATGCAATTTGACGTTGTGAGACGTTAAATGCAAAAGTTTGCCGGTGTAGAAATGTGTTCAACTTCTGCAAATTTCCTTTTGCATTGAGAATTGTGCCTTCAGAAATAGTGTTCACAAATGTGACCACTAATAATGAGGAATAACCCCCACCTTTGACTTTTCACATTGTGTATATCATGTTAAAGCGCAAATCATTGGCTTTCCAATGATACCACATTTATTTTTGTAGTTGAGTTTATTCCAAAGATATGACGCAAGAACTTCAACAGTGTCCTGCCAAGTTTCGCTAACCTCATTTCGAGAAAAACAGCTTCGAAAAAAAGACACGAATTGCGCTGCCAACAGCAGTGAAAAACGTTCTTCAGTTTTTCCACTTTTGTGGGTATTTTTGTCCCCAACACAATTATGGATACCTTCGCTACTCAAAAATACAAAGCAATCAATTTCAATTTTGACACGATTTTTCTTGTATATCCAACTTCTGGCATCGATTACTCAAAACAAGGTTTTTGGGAACATTCCTCATTTTGCCTCAGTAGGTCACAAATGTGAGTGGATAAACACCGAACAGCAAGCGCAACATTTACAGGTTTACAAAAATATCTACAAAATCTTTCTGAAACAATGATGAAAACACAAGGCTTTGGAGGATTTTTGTGTCATTACTTATTGATAGCTGAGACTGAAAATAAAAATCCCAAAATGCTCCTGTGCCCCCGGCTCAAAATAAAACCCTGAACTCTGACGTCATCCACAATATCACACGAACTTTGCCAACCCCCCCACCCCAACCCCAAAATGTTCATTTCTCAAGTATACATCAGTGTTGCAGAAAAATCTGTAGATTTATTCCCCCTTTGCTAGCCTTTAAAGGCATATATAGGATCATTTGCTTTTCATGCATTTTGTCTGTATCCAATATAACACCACTCAAAATCCAAAGAAGATGTTCAAAACCTAACCTGTTGAAGTTTCAGCTCAGTGGACATTACTTTTTCAAGAAAACAGTAAAAAACTACGCACAACCTTTTGATCACGAAAAACGATTATGTCAATATAGCTCTTTATTTCCAACAATCATTCATTGGACTGATCGTTGGAAATCACCTACATTTCTTGATTTCTTCTAAATGACAAGCAAGCCAGACGGAATCATTTCACTAGGTGTTAATTAGTACCAGTATGATTTTTAAAACCATCCCAAATCCTCCAAAATCCTTTTTGCAAATTGGAGGAATTTGCAGGATTGAGGTTACATGGCAAAAGTGCGTTGCTGATTTCGGAGTACGCACTGTGTCAAGGTCTTGGGCCGGACCTTGTGTTGTTTATGCTCAGCTGAGCATAAATTTAGTCTTTGATTATACTTGAAATAATCCGCACTGCTCCAGGATGTCACTGCCTCTGCCTATTGACAGTCATAGCAGGAGGATTTTGCAGGATTCAGGCAGTGGTCACCCCTCCATGGACCATATTCAAGAAATAACGGAGGAATTTGCAGGGTTGAGGCTATAAGCTATTTTTCCATGAGGCCAATTGGAGGATTTTGCAGGATTGCGGCTACATCTTAGCAAAAAGGCCTAGGGAGTTCGGGTTAATCCAAATAAGATTTTTGATTGCTTGTTGGAGTTACTTTTTGGATACATGCAAACGATCCTATATGCCCTGAAGTGATCTTCTTATAATTCCCATAGGCCACCTATCATCACAACTCTGTTACCAGTCCTCTTACTGGAACTAACCTGCCGCCTGCGCTACGGACAGCGCCTCCTTGTTGGCGCCAGACAGAATCTGCACACCGCAAGGCATGCTGGGACACACCTCCCGTACCTTGCAGGCCACTGCCGTCATGCTGGCGGTGACCTCTGACCCTAGCCGATCAGCTGGTAGGTAGGGCACGTCGTGCATGTTCTCTATCATTATTCCATCCTACATGGTCGTAAACAAAATTGGTTCAGCGTACAACAGTCTATTGCAAAAGTCTACCTCTTGATATGGTATTCTGATGATTTAGGAGAATTTTGACAGTTCAGAACCTACCACACCTGCTTGACTGTAGCCCTCTGCCTCCCCACAAGCTAGACGGATGATATCCCTCATGGCTTGGGTGTGCCTTGGACTGCCTGTTTATATAAAGACATTCCAGGGTTTATACATGTTTTGGCTAAGAGTGAGGCCCCCCCCATCCCCTACCCACGAAAAAAAAACACCTGTATTTTATTGAATTCTGGGCCTTTATCCAAGTCAACCCTTCCCTTTTTAAACCCTTTACCCTCCAAGATCCTTTAAAATTCTTCGGGAGGCTTTGGGGCAAGATTAGCATATGCGAAGTTCACTAATTTTCCTCTGTATTGACTAACAAGCCCCCAGATAGCAATTTCATGTCATCAAAGTCAATTTGAGCAGTGAAAAATATTTTCTGAGAAAGGTATATCCAGTGACTTTTGTGATTTGACACCAATTGAAAGAGTTGACATAATGTTACGTGCCACATGCTGCATACTCGTTGACAGTAATGGGTTTTGTAGGATGCAGCAAGATGTCTTCTTAAAGAGTTCAGATGTCTTTATTTCGTCTACAAATCTATGGTCTTCGGATAAGTTTTTGTTGCCCAATCGGTGGATTTGTGCGATCGCACAGAAATGCGTTTGCATGATAAGTCGATCCTGTAGGAAATGTCAGACTTTTTTCCCTTTTCCTGATGATTTTTAAATAATCCTTCAGTGCTGTGAATAAGAAAGACAATTGACAGCGCGATTAATGATGGCAGTGCAATCAACCGATAGTGCATCGGGTGATAGCAAGTGATATACTTACCCGGTAGAGCCTTGACGTGTATCATGCCAATAACAACGCCATGTGTCCGTCCAAAAAGCTGACTGAACAACGACAGAGCGTTTCTAGACATTTTCACTCTTCCTTCTAACAATGATTCTCTTCCTGAGATAAACTACAGTTGCTGCATCTTGGAAAAATCCTGTTAAATTACACAATAGGTAAAGATAGCATTATTTTAACTAGTCTTTGACAAAAATCTCATTCAATTTTTTTATTCAGTCACACAATAGTAGTACAGTGTATTATACATCATGTGTCATAAAAAACCCAGACTTTTTGCAACCCAAAGTAGTCTCTTTGAATTTTGATTAATCTAATTTGCGACTTTCTTTAATACTCACTTGTGCATTGTTAACTCCCCACAACCACACAGCACTATTTTTATTAAACTATCAGTATCGTCTATCAGTATCATGCATCTTGCACTAGATCTGACATCGACAACAGATAAGTCATGCAAGTCTGCGTGCTGTGCTCAAAAATTGCAAAACAAGAGTTGGTTTATACTTATCAATTTCTTCTTTTATGGCAAAAAACACATCTGCTACCCAGCCAGCACATTATATAGCATTCACTGAATACTAATTTAATAAGATAGCTGAATAATTATAGATTTTAATACATATTTTTGTTTTACCTTCAGATCGCGATCGGAACTCCGAAGTGCTTGCTGTTCGTGTTCTGTCCCCACACGTGTACATGTACGTCTGAGCTGCGTGTGCACCACTTCCGTACGTATTGCATGTATTGAGCAATGCATGTAAACAAACCGCAATGCGGAAGTAAACGACAGCCAATCACGAACCTCGTCTCACAACACTCCCAGAAAAAGTCTTAATCAATATCAATTTTTCACTAGAAAGAAAGGAGAAAATCCAGTACAAAAAGCGAAAAATTATCGTTAAAATAATTATCCTGTGTAACATTTATTTGAAATGTTTTCCCGTCGCATATTTCTGTGAGAAATTAAGATAATAATCACCCTCAAAATTAAGTTTCCCGCGCCGAGCCGCGAAGTTAAATCTCCCGGGTGGCTGAAAAAGTCATAAAGAAATAATCGTGAAATCCCATTTTTGATCTAGAAAAAGTAACTTTTAAGACTTAGAAATGCATTAGAAATTTAATGAGGTTCATGAACGATTAATTTTAACAGTTTCCGGTGAATTTTTTTGGTATTTTACGAGTGTTTTTAAAAGCCGGCGCGAACTTTTTCGCGGCAAAAAATACGCCACCTTCGGTCGCCTAGCTAAGCGCGCGCCCGGGCCGGGCAGCTGCGCACTGGCGATGCGTACAGTTTGGCGGGGTTTCTCTCAGCAGCTGCATCAGAGAAAGGGCTGGCAGGGTTGCTCCGAATTTTTGGCTGTAATTTTGTTCCCTGCTCTCGTATTTTGTCATCCTTTGAGATAAAAAGTATTTGATGATAAAACTAGATGGTAGCGGAGTTTCATGACCGCACGAGGTCCGGTTTTGTTGTTACAGCGTGAAAATCGCAGGTACACCGGAGCAAGATCTGCCCGCTCTCTCGGCACTGTGTACCTTGACTTGATCGGCTCAGCAGTAAGTTGGTGAATAAAATGTTGGATATTTTCATTATTTCCTCATAATAATTTAAGAATACTGAGTATATTGATGTTGATTAAACATCCTATCCGGATACCACAGATTAGTTATTTGTATGGAATACAAAAGAGTGAAAAATGGCCTACAATTTTTGGGCTGCCAGATGGAATTCTGCCGAGTGCTAACACAAAGGAGTTCAGAGATTTTCTTTACGGAGTTAGGTTAGAAAATGTCCTATATTTTTCTTATTTGTGTCCAGCTAGCATCCAAGTGAGCTGATCAGCTAGAAGAGATAATGTCGAGGAGACGGAGGTATGATTGGTTTAATTTTGCCCAGAAACACTATTTTTAATTATTTTTTCCCTCTTACATGTTTGTCATGTTCATGTTAGCTACGGTTCGACCACCACTTTTGCGCCTTGGCCAAAACTTTGACGTCCGTAGCAATGTCCATTTTTCAAACCCAAATTCTGTCATTTTCGTCACCGATATTTAGCCAACGATTACAGACCAGGCAGGAGTGCCTACCGCCTGGCCAGGATAGTGAAGAAGATTTCACCATTTGCACAAGAAAGAGGAAAATTCGGGAAGATGATTCGGTAAGTTCGTGTAATTTTGTTTTGTCCACGTACACCGTACACGTACATGTACGTACCGGTGTTTTTGTACGCAGTGAACACGAACGTAAAATCGAACATAACATTATTGATTTCCCGGGGATCATGGGTCTTCGTGAAAACTTCAAAGGTCACTTAAGTTTAAGCCACAATTTTCCCCCTTTTCAGTGAAAATATTTCACATTTTCCAACAGGATGAAGAGCTGCATTCTGCTGAAATCCAAAGAAGAAGACAACAGTTCCAAATTCAAGTGAGTTTTTGTGCAGTTTTGGAGATGGTTGTCGTTTTATTGTTGGGTGCCGGCATTTCGCGCCGGTGGGTTGTTTGAGGCGGTCCCCTGCAATTTCGCGGGTTAGTTGGGATCCCTTTGCCCTTGACATGGTTTGTGTACTTTCTGTTCAACCTGTGGCTGGGTGGGTTCTCGGCAATCATTGGTTAATTTGTGTCACAGGAAAATAGGTGCAAATCTATTACACAGTGTGAAAATAAACTGTCTATTCCTTTTGATTTGCTACACACTCAAACAATGTTTGTGTTAAAATTGGTTTGCTGATTTTAGATTTTTAACAAAGTTAACTTTGTTTACATTTTTATTAGGATAATTTTTTTTACATTGTCCATTTTCAAAAATATAATTAAGAAAAAATAATGTGTGGATTTGATCATAGGTTTATACGCCAAGTACATTTTTGTTTTATAAATTGTATACTTTGCTTTAAAAAAAAGTGGGGGTTTGTAGATCATTATTTAAAGTAGATGTGATTCCCATCATTGAATGAATCTGTCATTCTCATCATATCATTATCAATCGTTTCATGTCACAAGGCCAACAACTGTCGACATGATGCCCGTTAGATTAGGAAAATTGAATTAAGTGGATCTAAACCACAATATTATCTAACATCGCCGGGTTGGATAGGAATTTTTTTTTACGCGAATTCCATTTTTCAGTGAAATCAAGTATGCGAGATATGGACTTTACACTACAAAAATACCACTTTACACTGAAAATTGTAATTTCAACTGGGGTTATGAGTAAAATGAGTAGGGTACAGTCAGTAAATTTTAATAAAATCTCAAGGAAAGATTTCCATATACGAAGTTCACTAATTTTCCTCTGTATTGACTAACAAGCCCCCAGATAGCAATTTCATGTCATCAAAGTCAATTTGAGCAGTGAGAAAATACAAGCATTTTCTTAGAAAACATTTAAAATTGTTCAGTCCAATCTCATAGGGTTTGTACACAGGGTGTTGAGTGAACTTCGTATATGGAAATCTTTCCAATCGTGTGGATAATGTATTCACTTTATGATGAAAACTAGTGAGTGTCTTAATTAATACTTAGAATGATTTGGGCCTAAGATAGATTCATGTTTAAGCAAAAAGCTTAAGCAAGATTCTTGACTTTACTGACTTTTGCCTTAAAAAAAAATGACACGGTTGAAACAGTAGTAAAATGGGAACTTAAGTAATATCTGACTTTGGTCATTATTATTCAGTGCTACAACCTCAACTTGAATTCCTCTGAAACCACCCACACTTCCCCTGCTTTCATTGTACTTTGTGGATGACCAGTGAACATGAAAAAGCTTTTATGTCTACAACCCCCCTCCCCCCCAATAATCCTTCACTGTTAAGCCCTCATTTGCAATTGTTCCTAATGTGGCATGACTCAACATGCCCCATTCAACCTGAAAAGGAATTGGTCACAAATCAGGCATTGTGTGTTTGTTTGAAGGTTGACCTTTGAACTCTTGGTGGTGGGTTCTTGGTTGGTTCTTCTCCTAAATACTCCACGTGGGAGTTTATACAGGAGGCCAGAAACACTGGGGCAAAGCCCAATTCTCTTAGCGACAAGTCTTTTACGTGCATTGCATTACACAACACACAGGACCTATGGCTTTACATCCCATCCGAAAGACGAAGCAATAATGGTTAGGTGCCTTGCTTAAGGGCACAAGTGTCCGGGCTCAAACCCACGCTACTGTTGCCTCTGAAACACCAGAGCATGAGTCCGGTGCTCTTGACCGCTAGGCCAAGACACTCCACTATTCCAGGCAACCCCCCCCCCCCAACACCCCTTCACTGGAATATGAAAGTTGGCTATATTTATGCCTATATAAACGCCAGAGTTGTCGATGCGTTACAAGTAAAGTTGTGTTGTAATACCAACAAAATAGTGTCTCCAAAAACCCCTGTCCTTAGTTTATTTTCCTCATAAAAGTTTAAAATTGTCAAAACCTTTTTTGTGGCTTATTTGACCGCATCTTACTTCAACATTCAACAATGCATTCAATCTCTGTAGTCTTTTTTCAAAACTGATTTTTTTTTTCTCTCTGTTCCCCCTAGAATTGCTGGGTTCCAATTTCGGAGTCGAGTGGCATTGAGACGTCGTCACTCATACCCACCCCGCACCAGGAGCCCACGACCCCGTCCGAGCAACTCCTAGAGTCCGGGTCCAAGTTCCGCTTCCGCAACCTCTTCCCCACCCCGCTTGCCGACAGACGGTCCCCCTTGCCCATTCTGAACTGGGCCGACTCGGCCGAGGTGTGGCGGGTCATGCTTGAGAAAGAGAGCAACTATGTACACAACACCAGAGTGTTGGACAGACACCCTAGCTTAGAGCCCCGGATGAGGACCATTCTTCTAGACTGGTTGATTGAAGTGAGTAGAAGCCAGCTATTCCTGACCGTAATTTCCCAGGTTGCATTTATCTTAACTTTGTTTTGGGGAAGTTGCAGATATACCTGTATTATTTAAAGCTATAGTCCATCATTTGCAGCTATCCGAAAAGTAACTGGCGTAATTATTGTTGAAAAACATACTTGGTTGAAAGATAGTAAGTGGACTAAACTTCCTGTGAAATTATTCTTTCTGGCAAGCTGTAATTTTGAAGTAATCAACAAAAGAAGACGCACCGTTGGAAATTTCCGTTAGTAGTTCGTTTTTTTATTCGGCGAAGCGCGCGCAAGCGTTGACACGATGCACACACGCGTGCAGTTCTTATAATTGGTCGGATCAGTGCACGACATCGTGTAGCTGCAATCGGCTCAGTGAGAACGTGTCTCGAACGCTGAATTCAGGCCCAATTCAAAACATGATTCAGCAACTTTTGATTTGAAATTGAGATCCTAGAATGCTGTTTTTCTTGGAATATACAGCTGAAGCTGAGCTGAAACTTCATCAGGTTAGTTGTTCAGTACCCTTCTTTAGATTTTGAGCACTTTTGTTGCTTCAAACGAACAAAATGCACAAATTGCAAATGATGGACTATATCTTTAAATACTATATAAACGTTTAGCCATTGCACAAAGGCTGACGCTTGCCCCTTCTGTCTGTAGACCGGCGTGATTGACATGGTGAATTAACAATGATCGGCATGACAAATAGCAGGCTGTCATTGAAAAAGTAAAAACTTAACTATGCGAACCCTGAATGTAATATCGAGCACTGCAATGCTTCTGAGGTTTTGTAAATTAAATAGGTTTGGAAAACATTGTTAATTATTTGTGCTATGTATGTTTAACCAGTTCACGCCGGGATTATTTTGACAAGAACGGAACGAGGCATGGGGGATTACTTTCCACTCAACCTCATGCCAGACCCTCTGGCAGCACACTCATATTTCCGGCCTCGCTCGCTGCGAGAGGGTCGCTGACAGATATATCCGGCTTTACTCCCTGTGTGTTTATCCATCATTCGTTCTGAATACCGCAAAACCTTTGTGGGTATACACGTCATCCGGCGCAAACTGGTAAACTCAAAGGAAGATCGCGTGAAACTATGTAAACGGGTTTAGAATTTTTTTATTCATCACAAGTCAACACAAATCAATCACAAGTCATCCAACCTTAAAGACACGTAGGAATTTCTCAAAATGTATAGTATCTTCTGAGTTAAAACTTCATCGGTTCAATTGTTATGCACCCTACTTAAGATTTTGAACAAATTTGTTGCTTGAAACGAAAAAAAAAAATCCACTAAAGCAAATGATACACCGATCCCTATGCAGCGTAGTATAAACGAGTCCTGTTTATTACGTCACGATTTAGTATGTTTTGTTTGCTGCCCCCAACGACGACTTTTACACAAATTGCACGTTCGGGTCGAAACAGGACCTGAAAAACAGCTCTCAAAAGTACCTTTTGTATTCATTTCATGACAGAAACAATAGTCGTTTTTATTTCATCACACCTTAGGCTACATATACCCAAAAAATGACGGAAATGTCTTTGAGCATTCCAGAACCTCTTTAATTCTGTTCATCCTTGGGTCATCCAGTTACTTGTGACTGTACTTAACCAGTTCACATCAGATGAAGTATTCAGAACGGATGACAGATAAACACGCAACGAGCGAGGCCGCAAATATCTGTCTGCTGCCCCACTCGCAGCGAGCCAGGCCAGAAATATCAGGGTGTGCTACCCGCAGATGACGGCCTGAACCCGTCTGGCATCGAGGTTTGTGAAAAACGATCCCGCGCCTGCGTTCGGTCCACTTGTGGTGGACTTCACTGCAGAACAGGCATAAATCTGCCTAAACACTTTTTCGTCTGTCATGATAAATTTGTTTCATACAGCGTAATTTTATTACTGAGGCAAATTTAGTGCCGCACTACGACTCCGCAAAGGAGTATGGGATTTAACACTGGTACTCATTCCGAATTGACATTGTTTCCCTGCAGGTCTGTGAAGTTTACCGGTTACACAGGGAGACGTTTTACCTTGCCGCCGACTTTGTAGATAGATATTTGTCGAAAGCCAGCAACCTACCAAAGACCAAGCTGCAGCTTATAGGAATTACGGCATTGTTCATCGCAGCCAAACTAGAAGTAAGTCACAAAAATCGTGTGCAGAAACCCATAGCAGTTGGTGGTTTGTGGAACACACGAGAATGCTTTTATAAAGGACAAACCAACAAAGAGCTGTGCCCTTTAAACTGCAAAAAATTGCCCTTTGTTGTAGATTTTATTGCCTATAGTCAGTGCAGAATTCTGTTCATCATCTGCTTGCGAAACACTCCAGAACATCGCAAAAAACACACTATTTTATCTGCTGTTTTGTTCAAAATGATGAAAGTTCGGCAGATTTCTCTTTACGACGAATTTGTCTTTAAAAAAAATTTCTTATCATTCCACAAGGTTTTACAGAGATCTGCATGTTCCACAAAATTCCCGTACTCCAAAAGCTTTAGCAATTGTTTCCTTGTAAATGTTCTGTTAATTAAGCATCGAGGCCCGGACTCCCTGTTTTGTTAAAATCCGTCATCTTTTATTTTCCCCCGAAACAGGAAATTTATCCACCAAAACTTGCCGAGTTTGCCTACGTCACAGACGGCGCCAGCTCAGAGCAAGAAATCCTCGACCAAGAACTGGTCATGCTAAAGGTAAGAAAAACTCCATCATTTATCTCAAAAATTTAAGGCTGATCAGACATGTTTCGCACCATTAACTTTGAATCCCAGAACGACACAAGGATTGCATTTTCAGTCTATACCCCAGGCTACCTGCACCCGATTTCATGAAACTCATCGTAACTTGCGATGCATCGCTGCGCTGGGATGTGTCGTACCCCTACGATGCATCGCAGCCGGGCCCGTCCGGCGATTCATTGTTAACACGTCGTAAATACGACACATCGTAGGTGTATTTCTAGCACAACACGGTAACTGTTTAATGTATTGTACAGTAAACAATTGTCTGGTAGTCTCAATAAGTTTTTAAAACGTTGAACAAAATAGCGGACGTATGATGCAGTTTTAAAGGAAAAAAAACAAGCTCGCGGTGGACTGTATAGCTACTTTGAAATTTCAACTGCAATAGTCCAGGCTAATTTATATTTACTTTGATGCATTTTCCATTTACAACTTTACACACATTCTCTCAGTATTATAGTGTCTTATTTAATTTTGTAAGTTTTAATTTAATAAGTGGTTAAGGAAAGGACGCTTCTTATTTTGTGGTGACTACTAGACACATCGTAACTTGCGATGTGTTTTAAGCTGTTGTCAAGGAGCTTGTTCAACACATAGCAAAGTTTCGTGAAATGAAATTCGGTTCACATAAAGAATGAAACAGCCTTATCGATGGTAAGTCATAAAAAATGCAACATGTTACTCCTATTCACAGACACTTCTGTGAAGATGTGTAACATTTTAGTTTCGTTGCTTAAACTGAAATTTGATCGCGTGCACTGTGTTCAGTTTGCACATTCAAACTAGTTAGCGTATAGTCGTTCACTGTCTTCCTTAGTACACTTCAAAAGTTCATTTTGAGTTCTTCAACGGAATTGTACGATTCTGAAAATTTCAAAGAATTTCGTCATCGACTGATTGAAGTTGTAATTCTTCACGTCCCTTTGCAGGTATTGAAGTGGGACCTCTCGCCAGTAACGGTCAACACATGGTTGAATATCTACCTTCAGCTCAGTCGACGTAGTCACACGACGCGAAGCAACCACAACTTCCTACTACCGGAGTACTCAGGACACCAATTTGTACAAGTAGCTCAGGTGGGTGGTAGATAGATAGGAAAAAATTCACAATCGGCCTCTTGAGATATGACGAACACAATAGTATACAAATATTGAGTGGATCAGCGTGGAATGGGAGGAATATTATCGCAAGGTAAAATCTGGACTTTTCCATTTCATGAGGCGAAGCCGAGTGAACTGGAAAAGTCCAGATTTTACCGAGCGATAATATTCCTCCCATTTCACAATTGAAAGCCTCTCAATTTTTGTTTCATGTAACTGACATATAGATCCTAGTCATTTGATATATGTATTTGAACTTTTATTTCAATACAAAATGGGTGAAAAATGTATTTCTCTCTTCCAAACCACCCCTTCACGAAAATGTTTGAACCCAACGCTGTAGCGCTGGCTCTTTGGAACAATACGTGCAACGCTGGACGCGCACACCAGCATGCATTTGCACACAAATATGGCGTCTTGGAACAAGACTGAATGATCCTAACTGTTCAATAGTATTTCCCATTCCCCATGGGCGGAGAGTACTTTTTTGAGCCCCGGCGTGAATGGCAGTAATAACGAATGACACGTAATGTGAGTTCCACCAATCAAATGACAAGGATCTGTATGTCGGTTATATAATAGGCATTGTATGGCGTGTAAAAGTACAATAGACTTTTATCGTGCTGCCACCATTTCAGTCATGTTCCCTGTATCCAATAACAGTACTGAATGATGATGTTTTTTTTGCAAAAAGGCCCAGACTATTTTTCCTTCCAGCCTCCCTTTGGTAACGTTGATTTGAATGGGGAAAAAATCAAGATGGCCGCAACATGATAATGATCTATAGGCCTCTCTCAATGACCGACGCAACCCCGCCTACATCTTGGTACCAGAAAGTCAGGGCCACCATTGTAGTAGGCAAAGATCGTTTAGCGCCACACGCATTAGTAGGCAAGCCTTTAAAGCTGTGGTGGATGGCAAAAAAACTGAGAGAACGCGGAGCCAACACCCAGGGCTAAGTCGGCACAATTATGACAATGTTACACAGCACAGGTAGTGACCATTATGCCATTTTGATACAGAATTTGAAACAACATGCGAAAATAAGCCCTTTTGTCTGGTTTACAATGCACGATGTAGTTGCTAACCAAATGCTTGCCTGCTGCAATGGTGGCCGGTCACGGTGAGACCAAACGGTCATGTGGTACTTTGATGTCATATAATCGGCCCGTACATGGAATCAAAACCATGAGAAAGATACTTGGATAGCTGCGTTGCCTATTGGCAACTTCTAGGGCATGACGTCACAGATGACATGGTCTATATGACTAAATGTGGAAAGATTTCCATATAAGAAGTTCACTAATTTTCCTCTCTATTGACTAAAAAGCCCCCAGATAGCAATTTCATGTCATCAAAGTCAATTTGAGCAGTGAGAAAATACAAGCATTTTCTTAGAAAACACTTAGAATGTTTCAGTCCAATCTCATAGGGTTTGTACACAGGGTGTTGAGTGAACTTCGTATATGGGAATCTTTCCCTAAATGTTACTCACTCTGAAATGTTATAAAAAACAAGCTTTCTCAAATCCTTTAGCATTTTAAGGTTTTCTAACGTGGCTTTTTTTTTAAATTATTCCACAGCTTCTAGATTTGTGTATATTAGACCTAGGATGTCTCCAGTTTGACTACAGCATCGTAGCTGCGTCAGCGTTGTATCACATGATGTCTCAAGAACTAGCGTTGGAAGTGACAGGTAAGGACATTACTGTTAAAAAAAGGCTACCCGTAATGCGTATTTATGCGTATACTGCCAGTTTTGGCGCACAAGGCGCTACATCATTATTACCCGCTCATTGGGCCAATGCAAACATTCCAACGACAAACTCAGCTCCCTGGGGAATATAGAGCCCGATGCTGCCATTTTGGCACAAAGCACCTGAAATCAACCGCGGTAACCATCTCTGCCCTCACAGGTACCCAATTTACTCCTGGGTGGGGAGAGGCAATGAGTGACAAAGTGCCTTGCCCAAGGGCACATGCACCATAGCCCCAGGCTGGACTCGAACCCACAACCTGCAGAATTACCCGCAGACCACGAATTCCATGCTCCAGAACAGAGTAAAAAAAGTAAAAGTAAAGGGGACGAACCTACGTTCACAGGAACGGAGTGCCCATCTCTCTTTTGAAGCAATTAAACCAGACTCAATGCTGCTGCTCTGGGGGGATCGCCACACCTCCTCCACTGTGAGTCTGTTACCTACCCAGCATCGAATAATGCCGGTACCCATTTAACACCTGGGTTGAGAGGAGTAATCGAGGTAAAGCGCCTTACTCAAGGGCACAACACGCATGGCCACGGCTGGGCTTGAACCCACAATCCCATGGTCATTGAGCTTGTGCTCAACCGCTAGACCACATGTGGGCACGAGGCCACGCCCCCCCCCCCCCATTATTTTTCTGGTCTCGAATAATGACCACTATTCCCTGGAAGCACAATATGCATCTCAGATCCTCTTTTATCAGCAGTTCTGTTCTAATGTTTTTGAACTTGATATTTTTCCAGGTCTCAAGTGGGACGACATTGCTGCCTGTGTTCACTGGATGTCGGCGTTTGCAATAACGATACGGGAGGCGGGGCTTGTGGAGTTGAAGGGATTCCGAAATATCTACGCTGACGAGGCCCACAATATCCAAACACATGCCAATCAACTTAGCAGCCTGGTGAGCTGTTTTATTTGAATTTTGTATTTTTTTTGAGTCGGGGAGTATTTGCATCCGTCCAGGTAACCATGTCCAAACTCAAGAAGACGCCATGTCACCAAGCATTTACCACTTCACATCGTGATTATTTTTGATGAATTTTTTTTTTGCAAAAGGCAAAATTTTTCAGCCAACTTCTTCAGCAAGAGTAATTTGAACAGTATTTGTACAATATCTCTTTCCGAAACCTCATGTATTTACATACTCTGAGGTGTGCACTGGAGCGTAAATGGTTGTTAATAGGCCCTGCACAATTCAAGAGCAGCACACGGTCCGCCTCCACAGACTTCACGGACTTTGTGTGTGTGTACAATACAAAAGGCACGAGGGATTAGTGTGTTTAGATGTCACCCGGAGGCGAGTCAAAACAATCTTGACATTTTGGCCCATCAGCTGTGCCTGCGTATTAAAACAGCCAGTGCATGTTATCGCATCTTTGGATGCACACTGGTTAGGGGCAACCAGTCCACACTGGATGACGTGTATACCTGCAAAGGTTTTGCGGTATTCTGAACGAATGACGGATAAACACGCAGGGAGCGCGACCGGAAATATCTGTCAGCGACCCGCTCGCAGCGAGCGAGGCCGGAAATATGAGTGTGCTGCCCAAGAGTGATGGCTTCAACCCGCCTGGCTTGAGGTCAACCGAAAAGTAATCCTGCGCCTCGTTCTGTTCTTGTCAAAATAATCCCGGCTTGAACTGGTTAATAGTAAAAAACAAAACAAAAATTCTTTTCAACTACTCCTGAAACAGTCTGATGACCATTATTTTCAATTTCCCACCCACAGGACAAAGCTTTGGAAAGACTACAGGAGATTACACGGCCCATCGACAGTAGCCCAATCCACATGGCCGGGGTTCTCACCCCTCCCCACAGCCACCACAAAGGTCACGCGCAGAGCATCAGTCTATGAAACCAGGTCGGCCTTATTTTCCATCAAATCCTGAGAAACTTACGGGTGTACTGTGTTTTTTTTTTCAACTACAGCTGATTAAGAAATGTCATTTTTGGAGAAGGAAAAATGAAATGCTGTATATTCTTTCTTCGAGATTTAAGTGTGGATTATATCCAGAGTATTCTTTATATCAAGGTTGTTATAACTGTATACAAAGTACATCACTGTTTTAGCAGCTATGATGATGTTCGGGAATTGCGTGTGAAAGTGAGCAACTGTCCTTTTTTTTTCCAAGAAAAGTTTGGTAAAATATCCACACGCAAAAAAAAACATGTATTAGATACACCTCCAACTGCTGCACTTCCAACTACAGGGAAAATATGTCAGTACTTAATACGAGTATATCGTCATTGCCATAAGTGCCTACTATATTTCAGTTTTATTGTTTATTGAATGAGTGACATGTATAGATGGAATTTTCACGATGTCATGATCACTGCGCCTTTATAAACCGATCCAATAACCCTCCTGCTGTCTGAACAGTCACAGACTGTCAAATCGATCCTTTCCCCCTGCCATGCCTTTTACACACGCTGGTCACCAACAGTCGGATCATATTTCAAGCAAGCACTGTGACTAGTCAAATTCAGGCACCAGACAAAAACAGGCAAGTGGTAGGCACAGCTGGCTTATCAATCACCTACAGTCAAAACATAGCTGTATCAAGTTACATAAACAGTCACAGCCAGTCAATCCTGCTTAATGTAGGCTGGGAGCTGTTGAAAACAGTCATTTGTTTGATTTTGACTGAAAGGACTACTTGGCAGAGGATGTTTGTTTGCGTAGGAGGGTTAAGCCCAGCTTTCTCTGCACGTTGGCACCAACGTGCACTTTTCTCCAATGTCCCACTGCATGTTCCTGCCGTGCCAGCAGTAGGCGTGATTTAAGGCAAACCTCATGCCAGCAATCCCCAGCTCTGGTATGGGATGGGCTCTTTGTTCCATTCCCACTGAATATAACAATTTGAGGATGCATGCTGGTTATATGTTTACTTGTTTTCTTTTTTTACCATTTTTCAGGTACAAACGGGTAATTTATGGTTTATGTAACATAAAAACCTCTGGAAAGCATGTAGTTTCCAGATGCCACTTCTTTTGGTTGTGTACAAAGTGTATGGAGAGTCGAGTGCCAGTCCCAGATTCGTTTCTTTTCAACAAATATGTTAGTTCTGGCTGAATGTCTACAGTAGTTTACTACACAGTGTTGGATTCTGATGGATTCTGTTGGATTCTGATGGATTCAGACAGCTTCTTAGCCACAAAAAAAAAAATTCAAAGGAGTTTAAGGGCCGGTCTCAATTCATATCTGGAACGACTTTCGGACAAGTTGCGTGGAGAATTATTCACTTTGTCCTGGAGAAGCTCTGTAGTTGTCCCAGACATGTTCCAGGGAAATTGTCATCAGCAACTGCTTGACTCACCAATACTGATAACTCCATTGGGGGAAGAATCCTGCTACTTACATCCGATACAGTGTCGGCAAATTTTTCTGGAACTCGTCCCGGATATGACTTTAGACAGGCCCTAAAATGACCCCTTTTTTGCTGTTTGTGTTGGTGTCTTAATGTTTGTTTTATGCTTGTTTTGGATTTTCAGTGGTAGGAAGCTCGATTTTCATCAAATAGCTGAACTGTTTTACGTATTTATTCCAAATTTTTAATTAGGTCGAAAATAAATTTGTGCCTTTGGGGGAAATCTTAAATGAATTAAGTTAAATATACATGTATTTAACAATTTCTTGTAGAAAAAAAACAACACATTGTACATACAAAGTTAAATATTAAGTTTTATAATTACATAAGTAGGCCTACTTAAAAGATAACTGTGAAATTTGGACTTAAGTCTTTTTCCTTCTTGTCAAAAGACCAAATTTCTTGTTCCCTCTTTTCTTATATTGAATACATATAATGGTTTTTGACCAGATTAAATCCACAAACAGGGTATATACACATGGATTTTTTGGGGGAGGGAGTTAAATTTGAGTCATAAAGTTTAACATAGTCATAGTTTTTTTGGGGGGGGTCGTAATATATCCACTTCAGAATATTCAATTGAGGACTTGGTGACAGTGCTTAAAGAGGATTTTAATTCAGGAAATGTTTGTTTAAAGCAGACGCAGGAAAAAAATGAGTTTCGAAGAAAGTTACTCAAAGTAAGTAAAGCCCGTCGCTAGCAAATGTGGCCCACCAGGCCGGCGTTTATCACCAGTTTCAGTCGCATAAAACGAATGAGAATATTTCTTCTTTTAAAACGTGACTTATGTACTGATCTAAACCTTTTAGCCATGAAACAGAGTTTTTCCTTTCATGAACTTGAGTTATTTTGTTGACACAAAATGTCAGATTTTGCACTATTCCTTCGAGTTTTGTCAATTTTAAGCTAGAGGTAAACATCACTGCCATGGCGGTAATATAAATTAATTTCCCTGACTTTGCTTTTGAGGTTATCTTCGGCAGTATTTGTTTTGAAATGATTGGAAATATTATGCCATGAAAATTCTTGAACGCAGTAATGTGTATGCAATAGTGGCCTCGGGCCAGTAAATGATAATAATTTGACATTCCGATCTTCCCGATTACCTTTAAAATAACTGGTATTATTTGAGTTTGGCAACTCATAGAAAATAATGGCTCTGACTATTTAAGTTTGTAGTGTTCTTTACTGTGGCGTATAAGACATATATTTATCGTTTTATTGTACAGAAAGTTTCTATTAGTATTTTGTTTTATGGGTTTTTTTGTCTTCATTGTAAGGAGCGGACATTTCCATTCAAGAAAAAATGTAATGAGTAACTTGATGTTTGACGGAATTTGTGTATTTAATTGTTATTTCTTGTCATGTATTTGGGACTTAGGAAAGTCCTAAAAGATTTCTCTTGTACTATTAATTATAGTTTGTTTCTGTAACAATTTTGATAAGTTTAAAAGTAATATATAACATCTGCTTTTGCTGTGATATTCAGAAATGGACGAATTTGGGGGTTAGTATTTAATAGCAAATATCGTTCCACTGACCTGTTTAAAGTTTAGTGTTAGTGGACATGGAAAAAAAACAAGGAAAAAATGTTGTTCTTATAGTCTGGTTCCCTGACCCGATGCTTCATACGGAACCGAACAATTTATAGACGTTAGAGAAGTGTCAGGTCGGGGAAACCAGACTATAGCTAGCTTGCACCCGTTCACAAATATCATGTTAGCGATTGCAAAATGTGGACAAATTTATTTCGGTCAATGAATTCGGTCAATTGAAAATGACAGCATGCGAGACGCAAGGATTTCGCAACATGCTTTGAGTTTGAGACTATTATTTACTTACAGAGGCATGCAACTTTTCCTCGGATCTGCTGATTTCCTCGTTTTTTACTTCTCATGAATGCCATAACTAATTGAAAAATACTGTACAAAGAATTGACTTTTTTTTTTTGTGGTTTGGAATTTCCTCGTTTTTCCTAATTTCCCAGTTGCATGCCTGCTTACAGCCCTATAAGGTATTTCATAATAATGTGGTAGTTCTGTGTTTTTAAATGTTTGCAAATGTTGTACATTGCCTTAATTTCAGCAACCATGTATGTTGCATAGAAAATGAAGATAGTGTAAAAACTGCAAAAACATTACCATTATTGACCATGAAATGGACAACTCACAGGGCAGCAATTTCATTGTATGTGTGCATTGTTACTTGAAGTTCGTATTTGTCCGTAAAAGGTAATATAAAACATTTGCAAACTTCAAAAAAACAAAACTACTAGATTATTATGAAATACCTTACTTGACTGTAAGTGAATAATAGTCTCAAGCATCCTGTGACATCATGGCACCTGGTGTGCTGTCTTTTTAAGTAAAGTGGAAATTTTGTATCAATTTCCAACCATGGTCGGCCGACCATCTTTTGGAAAAAAATGAGTTTTTCAAATACTGCCCCCAATTTACCATGTTTAGTTAGTCCACATTTTGTTTGCAATTAGTTACACAGCTGTGAAGGTCCATGCCAGCTAGTCTGGTTGCCTGACTTTACCATTTCCTGACGTCTATAAATTGCTGTGTTTCCTCTGAAGTAGGGTCAGGAATCAGACTACAAGAACAGCAATTTTGTCTTGGTTTTTCCAGCATCTAAGAACACCAAATTTTAAACAGATCAGTGTAACAATATTTGCTATAAAATACTCATCCCCAAATCCATCCATTTCTGAAAATTACAGCAAAAGCAAATGTTGTACAGTCTTAATGAAGTTTTGGTTGTCGCTTGTTTGCGAGTGTGTTTGTGTGTCAATTTTGTTTTCTGTTTGATGATTTGAAATTGGCTTTTAATATGTCTAACATTTGGGTTTTTATATCTTTGTCCCGTTAACTGCTTGTGAACCCAAAATGTCGTTTTGCAGGTTGTATCTGTTTCCATTTTGTGTAAGATTTGTTTTTAATTGCATGATTCGATCAATTTCAATGAGACTTGCGATTTTTACCAACGTATACCAGTAATCGCCGAGTAGTCACAAGACATGTAGAAATAATTATTGTAAAATGGAAACATATTTATGCAAAACCTGGACTGAAAGTATTCAGTTTTAGAACCGATGAACTTAATGTCAAAGTGATTTGAAAGTATTTGTATAATTGAGTGGAATTTGGGGATTTTGTTTATATCAGAATTGATCGTACTTCCTGTGTACATAATTTGAACCAATAGAAAATGGACCAAGTGGTTTTGAGTCTGGTTTCAGATTGAAACGATTGTGCCTTATTTTCTTTCTTTTTTTTCAGGGAGGGGGGCACCTTCAAGTTGGAGATTGTGTACTTTGTAAGAGAAACTAAACAGCCATGCAAAACAATGGTACCGATGATTTTTAAGGATCTGCAGTTTAAAAAATTATTCTAACTGCATGCATTTCCCAGAAAAGTGAGAATATTTACATTAACTTCAGAAAATGTGTTGGGTCTTGTTAGATAATTTTTTTTGTAATTTCCTCCTTTTTTTATGTGAAAGGGAAAATATGCAAAGAATTATTAATTTGTATATTTAATTCATTCTCTTACAATAAGTTCATCTTAGAAGGTATTCCCCTTGACAAATATGTAAGCAATGTGCTTCAACAATTTTCAAGTATATACATAAAGAATTAGAAAGTAAGAATTTTTAGTTCAACATTTGTTATAACACCTTGATTTTTATATTAAGTGTGAAAATGTTCTTATTTTCTTTTTTCATTTTGGATTGTAAACACTTCATTATTATGCTTCCTTTTTTTATATAGTTGATGAATTTTGTACCAAATGAGAAAAACATGTTGGTGCTTTGAAATAAAGTGATTAATGGTTCAAGTTAATTTGGCTGTTGAAACTGGTCTTTTCCTTTTCGTAACGTGCAAATTTTGCTCAGTACAAAAAAATTTGAAGAAATTAAATAGGTAAACGGAAGCATAACGTAAGTATAACTGTACGAATTGTTAGTGGTTGGAGGGGGAATCATATCACCTTCAACAACAAAATCACATCACTGTTTATACACGTTCAAAAACCAAACATGAAATCACCGCCAACGCGTTCAGAAACAACACGTACTGGCTGTATTTACTTGTTTTAGGCCGGGGGAAAAACAAATCCGGTCTTGAGCCAAGACTAGCAAAACATTACACCACTTGGTGGCGCACTCTCGAGCCTCGGGGATCTCCCCAAAATAACGACGTAGTCGCTAAAAATAGATTCTCAGTAACTCGCTGCTGGAAATTGAAGATATCACGTAGTTCATGTTGTAATGAAGTAGTGGCTGTTCTTTATTTGTCGGTGGGTTTTAAAATTAAAACATCTTTCAACTTCATCTTTAATTTGCTTGATCGAATTATCGTATCACAAGAGGACAGTATCAATAAGTAATATTTACACAAGAAAGTCATGTACTACACGTTATTAATACTTGACGCAGTGATGCAATGACCATGAATGTGGAAATTTCCAGATTCTAAAAATAGCTCTTAATAATGAGGTAATGCAATCCACACGAAGCGTTTGCTGTTGTGGGGATATTTGCTGCAAATGTGCAATAATCCAATATCGATACATGAATTAACTGATGTTCCTTGCTTTCCACTCGCGTCTTACAGTTGTTGTGGCTCTCAAAAAAGAAACGTAAGCATTTTTGACGGACTTTTTAGTGGCCTATCCCTAATTTAACTTAACTAACAACATTTTTGTGTTTGAGCATGTTTATTGTCATTGTTAATTAATTTTTATATTAGGCCTAATGAGTAATGTTACAATGTTAAATGGAAATTTAAAAAATAGATCAGAAATTGTCATGTTTATCAATGTCATGTTTGTTTGGCTGTCGTTACGATCATAACGGTAGACCTGTAAACATGGTTACAAAAAACATACTTATTATTAACTTATGTAGGGCGCGTTCAGTCAATGTGCGCAATCGGTCAATTGCATTGCGCTGTCGGTCAATCATGAGGCTATATCGGTCAATCCTGCTGCCACCCAGTACCAGTAGAACACCAGTTTCTTTGCGCATTTTCCGGCGATCGTGTACATGTATCTACGGGCCCGGCCCGGTTTTATTATAACTATTAAAAGGGAACAAAATCCACTTTTAAATTATTTGACCAACCAAACTAGTCATGCTAGTTGGTAGACCCGTACCCGTGAACGTGGCTTGTAAACTATGCCGCGCTCTTGTACATGTTCAAACCAAGCGAAATCGGCCTTCCGTGACAAAGACTGAACATCGCCTTACCGTGTGATAAGTATTCACATATCAAGCTTTTTTGAACATGTTGAAATCTGCTTTTACGCCAAATCTGGCATTTAAACGATATTCTTGGTAAAATCTGGCAAGATCTCGACGTCCTGCAACCTCCTCCTGATGCATGTGATTTACCACGTGATAAATGCTGCAGATAATTTGGTATCGCACTGACGCTCCGGGCACTCCTGATGTCCGGATCATAAGTGCGATTCCAAATTATTAGCTGTGTTTATCACGTGGTCTCGTTATTGGCCAATCAGACGCCGCCTATCATATGCGCCACATGAAGCAGATGGGTAGCTTGGAGGGCTCCGATAATTTTGCACGCAAATGACCCTGGGTACTCGTCCAGGGTCATTTGTCAGGGTCACTTGTCAGGTTAAAATCTAATTTCTGCACGTTCGTATGGGTCTTCATTGATGGCAAATTTCGTCGAAATGACACATCCTGAACACGCGGGAAGGCAAATTTAGATTTCTAGGTGAGTACTCAACATCCATACGAAATTATGTATGGCGGATCGATTTCGCTAGGTTCGAAAATACACAACAGCGTGGCGTTGTATACAACGCCACGTTCACGGGTCTAGCTAGTTGGCGACATTAAGAACATATAGGAATGTCATAGATAAAGGGCAGGGTTTAGAATTTTTGTACGAAATTTTGGGGTTAAACAAATGACAATGACAACGGCAAAGCGCAACACCAAAATAATGATGGGTGTCACCGCACGATGTACTGTGTACCACGCTGCACGGCACCCACCAGCCCGTAAACCGCGTAGGAAAATCGTAATTTCTACCCCAAGAAACTGTTCAAAAATTACCAAAAAGTGTCAAAACATTGAGAGAAGTCTGCTTTTAATCGGTTGACTATGTCATAATTTAAAAATCTTGATTCTGATTTGATCGAAACAAAACAGGGGCCCTACACTACACGATCGCCCATTTTCCAGTCAGTGCCATGCAAACAAACATGGTTTTGGGCATTCACTGGGAATTGCGGTGATTACCATCATTATTTTCATGTCGCGTTTTGTCGTCTTCATCATCGTTTTACCCCAAAAATTCCTCTCAAAAAAGCAAAACCCTGCCCTCTAACTGCTTTGGTAAGTCCAATTTATAACCGAAGAGTGGACATTTGTTCTCTTACAGGAAGGGGTTCCATAACTACAAAATTGCTGACGTATACAGAGGGATTTTGTTTTAATATTCATTTATTTATTTATTCCTCCCTGGATATTAAACTCAGGAATATGATTGCCAAGCAGCAGCACATCAATCATGATCAAACCTAGACTAGTTTGAATAGGGCCCAAAAAAAAGTCTCCGGTTTCTGGTATGGGGCTTGCCCCAAAAGTGGTGCGGCGACGCAGCTTTTTAAAAAAAATTTACTTTTTTTTCTTCAAATGTCGGCTGATGACAGCAAATGGTGCCAGACTAAATTTAGTGCAAAATATGTGGGAATCCAGAGAGGCCACATAAAGCTGATTCTCGATCATAACCCCATCTAAAAACACGTTAAAATTGTGGAGCAGCGGGATTCCAGTCAAACCAGTGAGTTTGGCGGTTTTGAGACATCATCTTACATTGAAAAAAAACTTTTTCATTTTGCCGATGCGCACGGCTATGGCGACGCGCGCGCATACCAGAAACCGGAGACTTTTTTTTTTGGCCTAGTGCTGCATTTTTTTGTGGTTTTAACTTGACCAGTAGTGTGTGATCAAAGAGAGAAAAGGGGAAATTTGAGCTTGGAAAGTAATTGTGCAATTCGGGGGAATGAATGTATCTGCTCGAAAGATGTTGTCATTTGCATTTTTTTTTTTCCTGGGTCCTGTAATGTTTATAGGTCTTGTTCACAATAATACCACACTTTTGATAAGCTGTGTTAGTCACACCGTGATGTATAAATTTGAAGGAAAAACAATAACCAAAAAAACAGGATTTTTTCAAGGAAAAACCAAACCAACTTAGTTGAGAATTACTAATGGTGTTGAATTATTAGATCCGGCATAGCATGAATTTTAAGGGAAAAAACACAGAAAATTGAGTCCCGAAAAGAGTGTCAGATGTCACTGAGAAATTGTTCGGTGAAGTATAAGGAAATTAAAGAAATATTGGTGTTTAATACCCCCAGTTACGAAAACCATATGTTTTACAAATCTGCTGATTTAAAAGCAACAACTTTCTGGTAGGTACTATTTTTCATGATTATATGAGATGAAAAAAAGTAAAACTGCTGCAAACTGCTTAATGACTGGATGGACCTGAAATGTATAAATCTTAAAATTAATGTGGCCTGACGTTGCGAACTTAGCAAGTTCTTCTTCAGAGGCTAAAACAGCCTCTGAAGAAGAACTTGCTAAGTTCACAACGTCAGGCCACATTAATTTTAAGATTATATGAGATGTTTAAAAACATTTTCATTGAAAGTGTGGAACTGAGTTTATTTGTAACAAATGTTTTTGGTTTTTTCCCATTTTGGACAGAATCATCTTTGATTTTATTCATCGTTTGTGCTCGCCTCATTTGCCTGTGATATTGACGTCGTGGTCTAGCTCTGCGTGGAACGATGGAGAACGGCCAAATAAACCAAAATGTATCGGTAGAGCCAGAGAATTTGCAGTATTTCCTGGCCATGTTGGCAGAAGAGAACATGGGGAGTGGTAAGTTTTTTGTTCTTTGGTTTATACAACTTTTCAAATTGCTTTTCCACCTTTCCTACAACGTTGATAAACATTTTTTGAGTACAGACAGGACTAGAACAAAATACTTTTGCAAGTTTATTCCATCCCGTATGCTGTCGATTTCAAAAGACCGTATATAAATTGTTTTTTATTTCTGTTCGGAATTTCCCAAAACAAGGGCCCGCCGGCGTGGAGGCTCTTGAGTCCAAGTTTGACGACGACGAGATGTACAGAGTTGCGCTAGCCATGGTAAGAGACAAATTCTTTCACTTGCAAGGTGGAGTAAAAAAGAAACATCAAAATCATCCACTTTATACCAAAGGATATCTATATCACATCAGAGAGGTTTTTTTCTCCATTCATCAGCTGTTTTTCGTTCCTTTTAAATCAACACAATTTGGAGATTATTTTGAGGAATATTTCAGAGTGATAATTTTTGTTTTTCTGATGAATGTTGTCAACAGAGCCCACTGGACGCAGGCTCGCAAGAAAACAACACTTCGTTACCCAAAATAGGTGAGAAATATTTTATTTGTGTGCAAAGTTAACCCTCATTCCCTTTAACAAACAAATCTTTTTTTTTGCAATACAAACCCAAATCGTAGTGTAATTTTGATTCAGGATTCTAATTTTTTTCGCAAGAACATTCACATTTCAAACGACAAATCCACATGAACACTGCGACAACTCATTTATGATGGAAACATTGTGGCAGCGTTTTTTGTTGTTGAAATAACGGCCAAATGTTACAATGAAATAAACTGGCGATTTCAGCGTACCAAAACATGTTTTTTGTGTGATCGCAAAAGGAAACTGAGAAAGATTCTTTACAAATTATTTTGAAATGGGGGCAGGAAAAATGCTGAAAAACCGTTGATCCACCAGAGTGAAAGAATTTTCTCTTGCCTGCAAAAAAGTCTTGCCCTTCCTGTCTTCCTCTGCCTGCTTTTTTTTTCTCTTCTTGCACTTTGAAATTTCAGATCTGATGATTTTAAATCTCTGCTGTTGAGTCAAAGTTGTTTGTGCTTGTAAATCTTTGTTTATTTTGTGTGACATTTATCATCATGAGTTTTCTGCTGGATATAAATGTTTGTCTGTTTGAAAACAGTGTATTCAATCGGGATGTGTGACATATTTCATTTTTTTAATATGTAAACTTTGGTTGGTTCAGTATCGAATCGCTTCATCAGGAAAAAATGATTTTTATGTTTAAAAATAACCTTTAATAAGGGAATAAATGTGTGCTCGAGAGGTTTTAATCACTCTGTTTAAGACCGCTTAGAGTCTGGGTGCTGATAACTACCCGAGCCAGAGGCGAGGGTAATTATCAGCACTCAGTCTCTAAGCAGTCTTAAACAGAGTGATTAATACCGACCGAGCACATATTTATTCCCATTCATAAATACCTTTTCGGTCAAAAAAATCCAATATTTTGGTAAAAAAATCCCGATTTTGTTCAACAAGTTCACTTCGTTCCTTTTGAAACATCCCTCTAGCTACATAATGGAGTGTTCAGCTGGCGATTAAGATGTAAACAACCCTTTTATGGCGATTGACGCGCGCGTGGCAGTTCTGTGTGATGTCGCGCAGAACACACGTGGGGCGTTGCGTTTTGAAATTAGAACTATAAAATTCTGACTCACTGGTAGTGTTGCGCATGCCTACGTGAGGACTGTGAACGTTCAACCAATAAAACGGTAAAAGGCACCTGATTTCATGGGAGTCTGCATTTTATGTGACATTGGAAAAGTGTTTAAGACCAGCTAGCCATGTCTTTATCATCCGTTTAAGACCGGCCACGTGACAGGCTCTCGACCAATAGGAATGCGTAAACTGCCTTAGGTATTTATGAATAGAACATAGTCGCCAAATGAATGTTGGCGGTTGTCATTCATCCTAAGGACCTGTAAAGGTAATCCTAGTCATCAACAATGTCACTTTTAGGCTAAACGTAAGTCCACATTGCAAATCACACAACTCAATCCATATCAATTATTACACACCCAAAAAAGGGGTGGATCCATAATTTTGGGAAAAGGGGGGGGGGCAACCTGTCATGCTTTATTCCCTAGGCAGTAAATAGGTTTTTACCTAGTAAACATTTTGCCTTAGTGTGTATTACATGAGGATAGTAGACTGCACATTATATGAATGTGTTTCCAAAGCATCGATAGTTTTTCAAACATTTTTTAAAAAGGTGAGTTCTCCCCACCCCCCCCCCCCAAGTAAAAATGTTTTCTTAGTGTGTTGTATTACATGAGGATACTGTCTAGATTGTATGTGTTCTACATAACCCCCGAGGACCGACACACAAAGGGAGAACAACAGATCCTTTCAGTCCTCGGGAGTTGAGTCTTTTGTTGGAAACAGCTAGTCCTCTATCCTACGGTTACATGCTTAGTCCATGGGAGAGTGTTATATTACAGGGACAAAGGAAAACACAAAGCCTTGTCCTTGAGAGTATTGTAAAACAAGAGTGTAGGCTCATTATTTGTATGTGTTTCCAAATCATTGGTTATTTTTCAAACATTTTTAAAAAGCGAATTCCCTCTCCCCCCCCCCCCCACAATCCACCCTGTTGACTTGTCTTAATTGGATTGTTTCCCACCCAGACCTAGCCATGATAAATGACATCATCGGACCAGACCAGGAGATGCAAATGGACGTCGGCGCCCCTCCCTTGCCGACCACGGGTGGTTACCCCTACCCGATCTCCTCCCCACACATGTACGACTCCAATTACGGCTTCGGGCAACAACAGATACCCAATGGTATGGCACTTGTCTTATGATAACAAACGTCAACTCATTTAAACAGTTTTCTTCCTTCGTGATTCTGAGTTAAAACCTTTGGTGATAGCAGAGGTTTTAATTTTTTTTTCACAAAGAGGCTGTATTTTTGTCTAGTTTAAAGGTAGGGCAGAACATCTGTCAGTTGAGCATTTTGTTTTGGTTTGAACCATCAAAAGTGCTCAAAATCTAAGATGGGCGCTTAACAACTGTGCTGATGAAGTTTTCGCACTGTGAATGCTGTAATTCCAAAAAATCTATGGTCTTGGTCTCAGTTCTAAAGTTGCCGAATCGTGTTTTGAATGGCGCCCTAAATCAGCCTCTGGGACACGTTCTCATTCAGCCAATTGCAGCTACGCGGTGTCACGCAATGAAATGACGAATAAGCACAACTGCGCGCACTTGTGCTTTGTGTAAACACTTGCGGGTGCCCATTCACGAGTTCGCCGAATTACAAACCCAAACTACTAACAGAAATGTCCAAAAACGTGTCACTTGAAGCATCTTTGGAAACGGCCTTCTTTTATTGTTTTCTTCAAAATGATGACATGCCAGAAAGAATAATTTCACATGGAGTTTAGTGCCATTACTATCTTTAAACCACGAAAGCTTTCAACCATAATTTCATCAGTTACTTTTTGGATAGCTGCAAATGATTTACTCTACCTTTAAAGATGTATTCCGTGTACTATTTGGATTTTTTTTCCTCAATTGCTATTTTCCTATTAAAAAAACTGATATCCACTTTTCAATGAGACATCGGACAAAAACAAAGCACAGATGCTTAGTTTGTGAAGTACTTTTTCACATAATTATAATTATTTTTCGGCCCGACAATAAATCGGCTTTCAAAAACAGTGTTCCCGTTAAACAAGTTGAACATTCTTTAGGAAAAAACATTAAGAGCACTGGGAACGCATCTTTAACTTAAAGACCTTTAATCCTAATAGAAAGTTTTTATGAAAGGGTGTTGTACTTTTTTCTTGTCAAAGGTCTTGGTAGATTCAATCTGTGTTTATCTGGATATGCTTTCAGCATCTACTGTGTGCTCTTAGTATATGGGTCATTCCATCAGGTTGGGGAACAAAGTGTGACATATGACCATATTAAGAAAAGCATGAATGCCTTGCTAGCAGTTGCCCTACATAATATTTTTTGTTGTGTGTTTCACTACTGCAGAAAGTTTGAAATCATTTCAATGTATTTTGCCAAAAATATGAGCAAAAAATGTCATTTTGGAAGTAACATTGACACCGTGTCAGTGTTTTTTTTAATTTCTGCAAAACATGACCCAAATTCACTTTGCGTACTTCTTACTATACATGCAACACAATAAGAAAAGCTTTTGTTATGGTAGTCGGGTATCAAATGGAGCAGAAATGATAGCTTGGTTGTGTGGATGTAACATTTACACGGTGTAAAACCCAAATGTCACACTTCCATTGAGTGATTTTTACACCGTTACATCCACACTTGAGGTATTGTTTCTGCTATATTTGACTATACCAAAACAAAAGCTTTTCTTGGTGCTTAGGTGTCCAGTTGTAAATATGCAATGTCAGTTTGGGTAAAATGTTACATACGTTTAAAAAATGGCAAAAAAAGAATATGTGGATGTAACATTGACACGGTGTCAATGTTATGTCCGAATTAGTACATTTTTGCTCATATTTTTGTCAAAGTACTTTCAAATGATTTCAAACTTTCTCAAATATTGAAACACCCTAAGACAAATATTATGTTCAGCAATTGTTTAGAATGCATTAGAATTGTTTGGAATGACCCATATGATACTTAATTTTGTAATTTAGTACTCTCGTTTGGTTACTAAAAATTTCAATTGAATTTCGATATTGATAGGATTGTAATGTCAAGTACTCTGACTCCAACTTATCACCACTGTAATACAGGGTGAGTAAAAAAAAAAACGAAACCCAAATGTTGGGACCATTGTTTTAGGGAAGACTGCATGTAGCATTTTCAAAATCTGGAATATAAAAGTCCAATTCATAAGCTTTCTTTTAGTACAAGAATCATTAAAATCACTCATGTACTTTTCAAGTCACGGAATTTTAATCACAACCACCGTCTTAAGGTTCTGTCCATGGGTCGCAAAAAAATCAGTGTTCTTTCAGCAAAACGAAATTCGCACATAAAGGGATGTGTGTGAATTATTTTCGTTTTGCTGAAAGAGCGCACACCTTTTTGGTGATCCGTGGACAGAACCTTAAATTAGTGGTTGTGTTCAAAATTCTGTAACTTGAAAAGTACATGAGTGATTTGAATGATTCTTGTACTAAAAGAAAGCTCATGAATTGAGCTTATATGTACTAGATTTTGAAAGTGCTACATGCAGAACTTCAATAAAACAAAAGTCCTGACATTTGGGTTTCGGGGTTGTTTTTTTTTACTCACAGTGTATATAAAGCAGAGAGGTGTATGTAGTCACGAGTTGATCGGCGAGGCAGCTGCCTCCGAGTCCCAAGCAAAGTGTGCGAGGCGAAGCGCCCTCCACCATGAAGCGGGCGAGGTGCAACTGTGCTATTTGTATGTCAGGTTAACCCAGTCACTCATCCACACCCTTGTAAATCCTCACGGTATTATTTCTGTATCTCTAACCAGAGGAACTTTTCCAGACCGTCCCCGTTCAGAACCCGTCAGCGATGATCTCGGGCGCCATCCCCGAGCAACCGGACTTTCTCCAGTTGCCCATGGTGACCATCGACCCATCGCAGCTCCAGGAGAACGCATCCTCCCAAACGATGTCCGTCGATGTCCCGCCGGAGGGCATGTCTGTGGAGGTGATGTCGGTCGACCAATCAGAGGTTATGTCCGAGGAGTCGGCCCAGGTCACAACCTCTTGCCAAGGGAGCACAACCTCAGAGAGTGCTGCCGAGAGTCTCCCAAAGCAAGGCAGAGCCAACATGACGGAAGGGGAGGGGCAGATGGCCCAGAGGCAGGGAAATGGAGAACCGCCTCAGTTACCAGACTGTACGAAAGCATTCTTAGCCGTTTTTATTGGAAATTGTTTGAACAAAAATGAATGGTTCCCTGCATGAAAAAAATAAGATGCTTTTATTGCCCAATAGCAAATGTTGGTGAAAAAGTCCCTTCAAAATTCTCAGTTCACTGTGTGCTAGTGAATCAGAGCTTACCTTAAAAACAAAAGCAAATTGAGATAGGCTGGTTGTGTCTAAGAAGTTTGTCTTCTTAAGCAGTTCACGCCGGGATTACTTTTACCGAAAGTTGCGATTTTTAAAAAAAAAGGCAAGATATAGCAGCCAACTTTTGATATTCAGCCAAATGCCACAAATACTGATTCGCAAGAGTCATTTCAACAGTATATGTACGATATTTCTTAACCCAACCTCATATTTTTCAACACTCTGGGGTGTGCCCACGGAGCGTAAATTGTACCACAACAGGCCGTGCACAGCGGCCAAGTTCAAGTACAACACACGGTCCACCTCCACAGACTTTTCAGACTTTGTGTGTGTGTGTGTTCAAAACAGATGGGGCATTAGCGTGTTTAGACGTCAACCGGAGGCGAGTCAAGGCACACTTGACCATCAGCCGATGCCTGTGTTTAGAAACAGCCAGATTGTGTTAACGTGCATCCAAAGCGAAGTGATCGAATTGACTATTCTCCAAAATAATGGTGTTACAATTGCCTAAAGATGTAGTGATGTCATGGGCCTTATTCATGAGTTGGCCATTTTTGTCGAGTTCCCTGAATGTATTTCGTTAATTGTTAACTGTTGAATGGGATGGCGCCAGACTATTTATGCAGGCACAATGCAGCCTTATTTTACAGTCATGGTTTTTTTTTAAATACGGCTTTAGACATTAGGGAATGTTTAATTACAAATTTTGATTTATTCTTTACAGCAGACTGGAATTTGTTATAAATTAACTTGCTTTCATTTCTCTTCGCAAGTTCCAAAAATGAAGATTTTACCTAACTTTCAATTCAATATGGCCGACTTGTGAATAAGGCCCATGCTTTCTCACGTGTACTTTCTTTGAAAGCCAGTTGGGAAGAGGCACACATTAACAAAGCCTGACGTCAATCTCATGTCAGTCCTGTGTACAAGATGAAGAAATTCAATAACATTTTGTTTCCTTCTCCCCCCCCCCCTTTTTTTTGGTTAACAGTTAAAGAACTCCTAATCAGAATTCGCTACCGTTCCAAAGAGATGACCAGAGAGCTCATCAAGAATCCTAACGGCTGCCTGGTGTTTTACGACAAACCTTGGAACTTCCAGGTCCCGCCAGAACGCTCCCCTGCTGGAGTGACCTTCCCAGACATCACCATGCAGGAGAGTGAAGGGATAACAGAGAGTCAGTTCAAGTTTACGGTGCAGGTCCTTAAGGCTCTGGAGAAGGGGTAAGTAGTTGGTTATTTGCTGCTTGACTAACGGAGTCTTATATAGCGCACGTATCTACCAACAATTAGGTACTCAAGGCGCTGGTTATTATGTCTATTATTAAAGAAAGGTAAATAAAGTTGATGAGAAATATGAGACCCATTATGTAGCACCTTATAAGGGTTGACAAGGTGCTGCGGCGCATATTGCAGCCACTGCCAGAAACACCGGGGCAAACCCCTTCTCTTAGCGATAAGTGTTACTGGGTTCTTTAACGTGCATTAACACAACACACGGGACCTACGGCTTTACGTCCCATCCGAAGGACGAAGCAATAATGGTAAAGTGCCTTGCTTAAGAGCACAAGCACCATGTTCCCACGGTCAGGATTCGAACTCATGTACCACGGCACACAAATTGAACACCGTGACCATTGGACCACAGCACCCCCACTGGGTGGGAACAAACAGCATTCACTGAGCTAAAATTTTATCAGGTTACTTGTTAAGCACCCTTCTTTAGAATGGTGCTTAACATCTTTTATCTTGAAGTTACTAGATATACTGTCTGTACTACTTCACCTTTAACTTAGAGTACATCATTTGTCATTCGTGATTTTTTTTTTTTCATTTGAAGCAACAAAAGTGCCCAGAATCTAAAGAAGGGTGCTTAACAACTAACCTGATAAAATTTTAGCTCAGTGAATGCTGTATGTTCCCAGAAAATATTCTAGGATCTCGATTTCAATTCAAAGTTGCTGAGTCCTGTTTTGAATTGGGCCTGAATTCAGCGTCCGAGACACGTTCTCACTGAGGCCATGGCGCTCCACAAAATCGGGATGATACAACAAAGGGATGTTACACCCTCACCATGAGGTTAATTTGTAAAACAAATTCCAGGCTATGCATGGTAGGAGCTTTTTCAATTAAAGTTGGTCACAATGTGTTTATAAGTGCCTGGCTGTTGAGTTTAAAGTGTCAACGATAAGTAAGCTAATTGTTGTTCGTTCCGTTCCAGGGTTTACCTCCGATGCGATGATTATGGTAACATCTTCGCCACCCGTTTCTGCCGGAGTAAGATTTTCTGGTACAGCACAGAGAAAGGGCCAATCGCCGAGGCCGAAATAACACGGTCCATGCCCAGCCTGACGTTCCAGAAACTGGAACGCAATCAGGAGGTCATGGTCTTCGACAACATGCTCTTCCAGCGCAAGCTCTTGCACTACGTCATCAACAAGCCCACGTTCAAGAACGAAGCGGCCAAGCAGGCCTCCGGCAAGCACACCATACCCATCAGCCCGGCCATCTTCTTCACGTTTGCGCAGTCCTGGAACCCCATGACCAGCGCCCTCAGCAGCTGTCTGGTGTCCATGGTGGTCAACCCCGTGCGGGCCAGGATGCAGCGGCAGTGGGGGAACGAGGACCGGCACGAGTCCTACGACTTGAGCAACTATCGGCCGCAGATCTCGGCCAAGAGCGACGCCAGTATGAAAAGCTCAACCGATAAACAAGTACCGAATGTCAGTCACTGAACGAAGGTCATTGAGTAACTATGGGGGTGTGTGACCATCAGCTAAGTCTTGCATCCTACACTGCATTGGTTTAATGTTCAACTCAGTCAACTTGACTTGACACAAGTGCTGTGCCACTTTTCTGAAACGTTCTGAAATACTTCAATCAAGTGTGCAGTCTGCAGTGAAAATCGTGTTCGTCAGCGTCAGCAATGTGACATTAGCATGATGTTATTTGACAAGATATATTTAATTACTGACTGAATCCATTGTAAATGACCATAAAAATATTGAGTAAAAGACTTTAAATAGCACTTAATCAGACCTATTGTTCATTTCCCAATCCCGTCACATTCGTATTCTGCCGGGTTTTTTGAAGGTACAACTGATTTTTTAACCAGTTCGTGCCGGAGGCCGTAATAACATGCACTGGCTGTTTTTGTACCCAGGCACGGCTGACGGATTAATACGTCAAGATTGCATTCGACTTGCTTCCGGGTGACGTCTAAACACGCTAATCCCTCGTGCATTTTGCATACACGCACAAAGTCTGTGTAGTCTGTGGAGTCAGACTCTGTGCTGACCGTTGTGTGGGCCGTTGTGCACGGCCTATTGAAACATATGAGGGTTCGGCAAGTAATAATATACAAATACTGTTGAAACCACTACTGCAAATCAGTATTTGTGGCTGTATATCAGAAGTTGGCTGGGATATCAGAAGTTGGCTTTATGTCCGAGGCCACATAACATGAAATGAATAAATTAGTCATGAAAGGACTGTTTCTTTGCACGAGTCATGGTGACTTACAAATTAAAATATCACCCACGTACTGCAGCGGTATTTACGGAAAGGAGGGGGGGGGGCGAAACTGGAGGCGAAATCCGAACATACAAGCGGGGCATATACTTGATCATGTGGGTAGCAATTTCTGTATTTGAAGTGATTAAATAACCAGAAGAAAGGGGGGAGACGAGACATCTCTCCTAGAAAAAAAAAAAAAATTAGTGAAAAAATAGCATGCCTGCTGCGCCCCCTCTTGATCCAATACTGTAGTGAAGGGAATTTCAGATAAATAAATTCCCATTTTGATACTTATTCATTCATCTGTACATACCTGTAAAATTTGGTTAATATTTAGTTATGTAATATATTTTTGCATTTTAAGATTAAAGTCACTATTTGATAGACTTCCAGCACCCGTGCATAATAGGCGAATGAAAACTGGCACGCACATTATCTTATTTATCTGCATTGGATGTTTCTCTGGGGAGTCAGGTTGGCGTAGTGGTACTTTCCCTGCCTTCCATCGCTGTGACCCGGGTTCGAATCCCACCTGGGCCAACATGTGGATTGGGTTTTCAGTCCCTACCTGATTCCGTGGGTTTTCCCCAGAATATTCTTCTGGGCTTTTCCTCCCACCTCTAAAAACTGTAACTTCTTCTCATTGTCTCCTCTCTACAGGTTTCTTCAGGCTTGCGAGCTACAGTGCCTAGGGCACTTTTGAGGAATCCTTGGTTTCATTACCAGAAATGATTAATAATAATAATAATGATTGGGTTATAAGTTTCATCCCATGAGGAAATGTATGACAGATACATTCAAAACATCTTCTCACAATTATTCTAATAATGAGTATCACCTCTAAAGTCCCTGTAAATAGCAAACTGAATATTTCATGAGAAATTTAAACGCTGTAAACTTGAAATTGCAATTTGCAGGTGGCAACTTTATGAACAATGTGTTAAATTATAAGGTTTAAAAAACAAACATGTTTTGAACTCATTGATATGTTTGTTATATTTCAGTGTTTTATTTCCACTCCTTTTGTTAAAAGTCTTTATATAATGATAAAAACGATTGAATTAATGTTGTGTATTTCCCATACAACAAGGGCGTCAATCGCTTCGCAACAGTGAGGGAGACATGTCTTGACAAGAACTGATGCGAAGCGCGATGCCCTAACTGCGTGGGGTTCTGGGCCTGCTCAACGGCCCCGAAAATTGTTGGATTCTCGACGCTTGTGTGTGGTGCGATCTGAGGCCATTTCTGACTTTAAACATTTTAAGCAAAAGATCATCATTTAAATATCATTTTGGAGTTTGGAGTCATTAAATCAGCTATTCTGAGCTATAGAATCATATGTGGGCTACAATTTATATTCAGGGACGAAAAAAAGTAGAGGGGGGGACAAACAATATGATATACCCCCCCCCCCCCCCACTTTAAAAAGTGGGGGCATCCCCCACCGATTGACGCCCATGAGTAATGATGGGCTTCTGCAGTTATTTTGACGAGGATGCATATAAGTGTTTAACTCTCTGATAATGTAAATACGTGTATGTCTGTATGTTTTCTTTATTTCACGTGGCATTATGTACAGTGAAACAAAGTTGTCAGTACATGTACATTGAATCTGTGAAAAGTGTTTTGAGAAACTGATTTCTATTGGAAACTGTCACAGGTTTTGAGCCATGAGGGGTGATGTCAATATTATACCGTTAATTGATTGTATATATTTAACACCCGATTCTGCCCAAAAAAAAGAGGGCCCTAAAAAAATCTGGGTATACAAGTTCTGGAACAAAAATGTTAAAATATGTCAAAATGATTTAATTTTTTTACGGATGGTACTTTCTTGCATCGCTTCTTAAGAGTGCTTTGCCCCCCCCCCAAAAAAACCCCAAATCCTGGCGACGCCCATTATGGTTACACCACTCCCTTACCACTGTAGATACGGAGTCATGCTTGTAAGCTGTGTTGCACAAGTAGGCGAAATCCAATATATTTGATAAAATCTGCAGTATGTGAAATAAAACAATTGATTGAAGTACAGTCTGTTGGTTATTATTTTTTAAATATTAGCACATTTTGAGTCTAAATGCCTAAACTGGGCCTTATTTTGTCGCGTATGGAAATTCAAGCTTGAGAGACCCGTACCACAAATTCCTAGTGCCCCTCTCCCCCCAAAAGGAACCCTAATTTGCCACTCCCCAAAAATGCATTTTTTTTTATTAAAACTTAAACCAGAGAGATATGTAGACGACTAGCTTAAACTCAATGTTGCAATAATTCTCATTCCCCATATGGATTTGTGAAATACAAATAAAAAGATAAGAAAAAGGGGGAAAAGAGCCCCCCCCCCCAGCTTCTATTGAGGTCCACCCCACCCCTTTGAATTTGCAGCTGCCAGTCGGTTCAGACCTTTGTGGCACCCAATAAAATGCGTTTCCCCCCCCCCCCGAAAAAAAAAAAAAAATCCTGGCTATGCCACTGATATGCTCAGTCCCGGTGGTAAATAAAGTTTTCATATTTTTTTTTATTGAAAGACATATTGATAAACAAAAACAGGCTAATGCCAGCTAAATTAATTGTATATTGCTTGAATAGTTATCAGCTGGTTTTAAATTTACTTAAACACTTTCTAATTGGGTGTGGTTTCATAGCATATCTGCTCAAAAACACTCAAAAACAGGACACTGAAATAACGCAAACTTGGAACAACTTTTCACAGGTCCTGCAAACTTTTATTGGAATACATGTAATTGCATTTGAATTAAAATTTTAAATTAAAAAAACCACCAAGATTTTATAACTTGTTGGCAAACAACATCAGATTCTATCCATCTGCAATTGTTTTTTATTAATATATCCAAGTTTTTCCTGCGAGGACAAATGCCTTATTTCACCAAATTTTAAACGATCTACCAATTTGATTGGAAAAGCATTTTGGCAAGACTATATCACTGCAAATGATTACGTAATTGTATTATTTTCAAAAGGTCCTGCAAACCTTTATCAGAATAACTGCATTTGAATCAAAATTCCGAATTAAAAAAAAAACCCAAGATTTTATAAATGTTGTTGGCAAGTAACATCAGATTCTCTCAATCCATCCACAATCTTATTGGCTAGCAATTTTGTTAATAATCGGAGTTTTTCCTGCGAGGGCAAATGCCTTATTTCACCAAATTTTAAACGATCTACAAGTTTGATTGGAAAAGCATTTTGGCAAGACTATATCTATTTGCTTGAAACACAAAAAAGTTAAGCTTTAAAAAAATCCTGGTTTAATGTAAAATGCATTGCAAATGGTAACATTATTCTACTATTTATTTTCTACGTTATGCTCAATTTTAATTGTATGTGAATTTCAGCAAGTTTGTTTCCAACACAATTAAGACACGAGATAAATTTTATTCCAGATATTCTTTAAGAATGTACAGTTTTCTTAGAAAGGCGAACTAGACTTTGTCATGCCCCTTTGAACAATGCCTGATATTATATTGGTCTTCCAACTACAAAACAATATATATTTACGTTACAAGCATATACACAGCAACTTCTTTAAAGATAAAATGGACTATTTGTTGTTTGTGCGATTGTCTTTCTTTTTTTTATTTGAAGCGACAAAAGTCCTCTTGGCTTGTGATTGACTTGTGATTGGCTTGTGATTGATGAGTGATTTACTTGTGATTAACTTGCGACCGACTTGGCAGTTACTTGTGATTGATTTGTGGTCAACTCCATCATGATTAACTTGTGATTGACTTGTGATTATCTTGTGATTGGCTTGTGATGGACTTGTGATTGACTTGTGATTGACTTGTGATTGACTTGTGATTGACTTGTGACTGACTTGTGATTGACTTGTGACTGACTTGTGATTGACTTGTGAATGTGGCGATAACATTTGTCTGGTAAGAACCAACACTTTAAATCCACAAATCAGGGATTTGTATAACTATTCAATCTGCCAATTCTATCCAGATTAATAGTTCCACATTTACATTTATATAAATATTTAATAATTATATAATTACGATATACAATTTCTTTTTTGAAATTAACAATTTGAGATGTATCTAGGTTAAAAACACAGCTATTAGACATGCTGTTAACATATTTTTCATGCAACCCCTTCCATTCCTTTTTGTTGTTTTTTTTTACAATTTTTTTTTTTACATTTTTTTTTTTTTAAATCATTTATATTCTATTTTGGCCAACACAACTCATTTGGGTAATGGTTGACCATTTGGACCATGTGAAGGCCCACCCTGGCTCGAGGACAAACTCATATCGGACATAGCCAAGATCACTGTGTCGCATTCAAAGGATTCGTGGTTGCCTCCGTTTAACACACATCGGTTATACTGGGCCGATTTTGGACTGACCTTAAGGTACACCAGACAATTAGACACAGGCTTTTCTGGTTCCCATTCCTGGCCAATCGTGAAAAATATGACTGGGCGAGGGATTTGGTCGGGTTTATAACTAACAGAACAATACCGGAGGCTTTTCTTGAATTTGGTCTCATCAAAGACCTTCACGATTGTGTCTTTTGGCAACTCCTTGACGTAGCGTTTATGTTTGTGGTCCAAGGGGGTGTTATTTCGCTTGCTGACAAGCTGAAATCCTTCATCGCCGGGCATGGTGGAGTAGCAGAAGACGTGGGACCGACAAAAACGCCGGGCAAAGATGTTTCCAGCATTGTCGCAAAATATGTGAATTCTGACCAAGATGAAAAGAAAGAAAAGAGGATTTTCTGAAGACTTTCTTGGCTATATAGCAAGGATGATAATGCTAATTATGGGGACGGGGGCAGTAAAGGGACCTTGGTAAAGCGTTGACCGTTTTTTTCTGAACTAACAAATATTGTCTTGGTAATATGTTGCTCCAGCTCCTTTCAAAATGGGAAGTGATTTTGTTTCTTACCATCACTCGAGACAACACCAAAGTATAAACAAATACACGTCGGTGAAGGGCACAACCTGCAATGTTGAATTCAAATCATCCCGCGGAGCATCTTATATGAACAGTTTCGTTACTGTACCCACTACTATATGAGATTTGAAGCAGCCAGCCGACCCCGGCAAGCTCAGTGGTCGAGTGATAAGACATCTTCGCTAGTAAGCAGAAGGTCGTGGATTCAAGTCCCACCTGACTGATTTTTTTTCTCACAATCACTCGGGGGCAACACTGAGTATACAAATTTTATAAAAAAAAATTACGTTGGTGAAGGGCAAAACCCAATATTGAATTCCAAAATTCCTTCGTAAGATCTGAAGGTGTGCATGAGAAGTTAGCAATACATGTCAATGTAAGTTTGTGCAGTGCTGCAGTCCAACGGTTACGGTGTTCAACGCATGATCTGTGATACATGGATTTGTCCCCAGAGAGGGGCATGGTGTTGTGTCCTTGGGCAAGACACTTAGCAACAATTGCCTGTCTCCAACCAGTAGTATAAATGTGACCGGCTCCACAAAAAAAGGGTATTATGTCGCAAAAAAAATTGAAATTGAGTTATATACATGGTTGGAAAGCCCACAACGTAAGCTTTCATTCGGTATATAATAAAGCTCTATATCCCCTCCCGTTCTGGAGATATGACGTATTTGCATACGAATTACTTCCTTGGAGTTAAAATTACACAACTGAGAAACCAGGCTTTAAAATAGCTGGCTTCGATGTAGAAGAACAGAACGATGCACACAAAATGGTTGTTTTTTCCACTTTGTTCATCAAAATCAACATTTCTGTGAATGAAACCTGAAACTGTAGGTATTAAAGATGTCATTCATGACAAGAACTAAAAATTACTTTTTGCCAAATGTTTACCCCCTCAATGTTGAGCAGGCCATTGCACAGTGCGACTTAATACCCTTTTTTGTGGAGCCGGTCACAAATGGGTACCTGTGAAGGTAGAGACCAGCTTGCACTGATCTTAAGCTGCTGCAGAAAAAAAAATTGTCTCACATGGCCTGAAGTACAGGGGTACTGATTGTAAAGTGCTTTGAGACCTTTGGTATAAAGTGCTATATTAACACCACACGTAATATTATTCATTCTACAAATAAAGATTTACCACAAATTCTTACCCTTTGGCCAGTGCATCCAACAACTCTCTTGTGGTTTCTGCCTGCTTATCTGTCATTTTGAATTTCTCTCTGTCCAGTTCTGGGAACTCGGTTTCGGTGACATCAGGGGTGGTGTCTCCAAAACGCCAAGGTTTCTTGTGGAACACCAGACCTCCGTTGCGACTGTTAACCTCCAGGGGGCATACCAGCAGCGGTTGTGACTGGAAGTACAGTTGGATATTGAGCTGCTGCGCTGTAAAGAAAAGAGAACAAAAATAAAACAGATATTCTCAAAGGTACAACTGCGAAATGTTGAGTGCACTTCGCTGGGCTGTTATTAACCAGTTCGCGCCGGAGGCCGTGATAACACGCACTGGCTGTTTTTGTGCACAGGCACGGCTGACGGGTTAAGACGTCAAGATTGCCTCGACTCGCCTCCGGGTGACATCTAAACGAGCTAATCCCTCGTGTCTCTTGTACACACACACAAAGTCCATGTAGTCTGTGGAGGCAGACCGTGTGCTGACTAATGATGTGCAAACCCGACCCGAAACTGAAACCGACCCGACCCAAAACCGACTTCGGGTCGGGTCGGTTTGTCCATTTTTTTCAGTCGGGTCAGGTCGGTTTCGGTTTTGCAATTTCATTTTCGGGTCGGGTCGGTTTAGCCATCTTTTGAAAAAACCAAAATAAACCGGAGTAAACCAAAATAAACCGAAACAGTTGAGAAATTTAGGTGATGCAATATTATTGACAGTCACTGTGACCGCAGCCCTAGTGTGGTGTGGCCACCGAGCGCACTATCAAGTTCCCACGGTGTGACTGACAAGATACATTGTAACCGTTTCGTGATACCGCGTGATGATACCATGCGTTTGTTCAATAAGCGGAGTTACTCTTGATCAACCCACTGAGTATGCCAGAGAGAGAGACGATGGTTTTGCAAAAGAATTCTTGCCATGTGGGTAAGGGCAGGCACAAAAAAGTGATCACTTTGTCCGAGCAAGGTATTCGTTTTTTTCGGGGTTTTTTCGGGTCGGTTCGGGTCGGGTTGGGTCGGTTTTAACTTATTTTTTGTTGGGTCGGGTCGGGTCGGTTTAAGGGAGTTAAGATCGGTTTCAGTTCAGATTCAGTTTATATCTCTAATGTTTCGGGTCGGTTTGGCCTGGTCAACCCAACCCGATGCACATCATGAGTGCTGACCATTGTGTGGGCCGTTGTGCACGGCCTACTGTTAAACAATTTACACTCCAGTGCACACCCCAGAGTATATTGAAACACATGAAGTGTCGACAAGACATATCGTACAAACACTGTTGAAATGACTCTTGCCAATCAGTTTTTGTGGCGTTTTATATCAGAAGTTGTTTCTGGGACATTTCGCCTTTTGACAATTTTGAAATTTTCGGCAAAATTAACTCAGCGCCACTAGATACATGCACTCACCATCAGGCGGTTCAGCGATTCCTTCAATGTCTGCGGTTTTAGTCTTTTTGGCATCTGTTTCCAGTGATGACAACTGGTTAGCGTCCTTCTTGGACTTGGCGCCGGCCTGACGTTTTGCTGTAGGCTTCCTCGGCTTGGCCCTTTTGGTCTTGGTTTTCCTTGGAGGATTCTCGTTGGTTTCTGAGGTGGAGTTAGTGGGGTTGCAGATGGGGGAGGCTGCAGTGGTGGTTCCCATGGCAGCATCCGTGGGGGGGTTTGAAGGGCTCAGCTGAGCCACGCGGTTTGTCGTGGACTGCGAAATGTGATTGGCCATCACGGTGGCGGGTACGGTCACCATGGCTACACCCCCCTGGGCAAGGTGTGCAGCTTGACCAACCAATGGCATTCCTGCAGCTGCTGCTGAGTTTCCTGGTAGTGCAACCTGATTGGTCGATGCTGTTACCATGGTATTAGAGAAACCAGCAAGTGGTGTAGCTGGATTGGTTGGAACTGCTGTCGCCATGGTAACACCTGGGTTATATGGGCACTTGTTTGGATAATCAAGTGGTAAACGATCAGTGTGCTGTCCATCTCCTGTAATTGATTTAAAAATATACATTTGTAATTAATAGAGATCATATGCACTATGCCCACATACAGTGGAACGTCGCTTTACTGAGCATCGCTAGACTGAACATTCGGCTAAACCGAACATCATCCTTGGCTCCCGATTTTTGTGTACAAAATGTACCAACATTTTTGTTGAAAAATGTCCACAGAATAGTGATAGAGAATAGTAGGGGAAAGCCACCCATTGCTGTAGGTAGTAAACTAAAAACTGTGTAATTAGATGATTCAATAGTTGGCATGTGTTCAAGGTAGTCTTTTAGTAACTACCAGGGAATGCAGGGTGAAGTTATGAAGGGCGCCATTTATTGAAAAATGAGTACCGGAGCACCGGCAGCTTAAAATCGCTATACCGCATGATCGCTATTACGAACAACTTCTGAGATGTTAGCTAAAGCAACGTTCCACTGTATTAACATTAAGGTTTTTTTGTATGTATACCAGAATAGACAACTTGGAAATAATGACAAAAGCAAATGACGAATAGACAAACCTCCTAGTTGTTTAAGAAGAGAATCAATTGACGTGTCAGTAACATCAGCCTCTGAGCTTCCGTTGAAATTGGCCATAAACTCGTCCAGGATGGAAGTCACTGTCCACGACAAAAAACATTAAAGGAAGAGTTACAAATACCTTAGACATTTTATTATTAGTATCATTATTATTAGTTTCTGGTAATGAAACCAAGGATTTCTCAAGGCTCAAAAGCGCCCTAGGCACTGTTAGCTCGCAAGCCTGAAGAAACCTGTAAAGAAAAGACGTAGAGAAGAGATTTCAGGAGGTGGGAGGAAGACCCAAGAAGAATATTCTAGGGGAAAAAAAACCACGGAATCAGGTAGGGACTGTAAAACCAAACCACATGTGGTCCGGGCAGGAATCGAACCTGGGCCATGGCGGTGGAAGGCGAGGAAAGAACCACTGCGCAAACCTGACTGCCCAATCACGTGGGATATTCTAATGAGCAACTAAACAGTGGACTGTTGCATGCCCCACCCAACTCTGACTTGTGTACATTTCTCGGTCCTTGTGACGTGGTTTGAACAAGCTACCATGGTCACCTGACTCAAACTTGTGATGTCATTGGTCAATGTCCACTGTTTAATTCTCAGGCAGGAAGGATCCATTGCGAGTGATCTATGCCTTCTGCAGTCAGATCTCTGGAATTTAACGAAGTAAGATCCAGTGTTGCAGAGGAGTCCACCACAAGTCCATCACATGTCCAGTCAAAAGTAAATCACAAGTCCTTTTTCGAGTCCAATCACAAGTAACGGAGGAGTTTAACAAATGGATGCTCTGTCAGGGTTCATTTTAGTAGCATGAGACAAGAGGTATCGTGATTGACTTAATTGTGGGGATTCGCGAGGACTTGTAAGGACACAGGCAAGACCATTACTGATTCCTCCTTCGGATGGGACGTAAAAGAAATCTGTCTAAATACCTTGATTACCTTGATTAGCTTGATCCTGGCCAGGTGGTGACTGGAACTGCGGATGATTGACATCCTGTAACTGGATGGGTGGCAACTGGATGGGTGGAGCCTGCAACACTTGTGCCAGCAGCTGCTGTTGCTGTTGCTGAAGCTGCTGCTGCTGCAGCTGCATCTGCTGCAGCAATAGCTGCTGCTGTTGTTGTTGTTGTTGCTGTTGTGGTTGTTGTTGTGGTTGTTGTGGTTGTGGTTGTTGTAGTTGTTGTTGTTGCTGCTGCTGCTGCTGCTGCTGCTGTTGCTGTTGCTGCTGTTGCTGCTGAAGAGGATTCAAGTCAGAGGTCACCTGAACGCTCGGCGGCATATAATCCTCTTGTTGTGCCACCTGCGCCGTCTGTAGATAAGTCGTCAGATTTGGCAAAAGCTCCGGGACTGGTACCTGATGTGCTTGAGGCATCTGGAGCATGGGCTGAGGATTCTGCACCTGACCATTGCTTGGTTGCACCCATTGAGCCATCGCTGCCGCTTCAGTATATGTTGGAAGCTGCATCATCAACTGCTTTTGAAGAGGATTGTAATTTTGGAGCAAGCCCAGTTCTGGGAAAACCGTCTGAGTTTCGCTGCCCTGAAATAGCATCACATTTAAAAGATGAAACTGTTAACGTTTCACTAAAAATGTAACTGTCAGCCAAATTCAGACGATTACTGAATTAATATGTTCACTTTCATTTGTCATTTCAAAAAGCACAATAAAGTCTTCAACGAATATGACACACAGATCAACAAATTTTTAAGTGTCCTACACTTAAAGGGACACTAGGTCCTGGAACAGCCCAATTAGGCTACAAAAGGCACTTTGAACGAGATGATAATCGGAAATAACTTTAAAAGTAGGATATAAACATCCACACAACTATCCTTTCAAAACTGGGCGTTTTTGTGTTATTCCTGTATTATGCGTGCGAGAACGAATTTCGGGTCCACTTTTGCGACCCCATAAATTCGAGCTGTTTGGATGCTAGTTGTGATTTCATTCGTACGCGTAAAGTGTTCGCCTTTTGCGGACGTTGAAGAAACCACAATTTTTTGCATTGGTGATTGGTCACCGCACGCTGTTCCCGAGACACATAACGTGTATAGCATACATGAGAACGACACGAAAAACGTATTCGTACTCCGTCATGTCCGATGTAAACAAGCGGGCTTTTTTCGTTTTTTCTCGGGAACGGTAAGACATTAGGTTGGTTTCCTTTCAACCAGATGTTTGAAATAGGCTAAGTAAACAATCCAAAACATAACATTTTCGGGGAATTCAGGACCTAGTGCGCCTTTAATCATTCCAAGGATAAACTGTGCCAGATTTAGTTTACAAACTACATTCAAACTGAAATGAGCAAACGCAGCACATATTAATTTCTTAATGAATAACCTTATTGTTTTCTCTTCCACTTACATGTAGGTACCTAGTTAAAGACTCAGCAATTTTTATAAGGGCTAGTCCATGAAATTTCACAAATTTTCGAACGATACAAAACTAGTTTTGGTATTGATGACGTCATGAAACTTGCTTCATTTTCGCTCCCACGTGAAACGTTAACCAACTGGAAGATAAAAAAAACTTGTGGCTGAAAATTACCTGCTGATCTAGAGGCACGTAGCCGTCCATTTCTTTTTGGCAGTGGACTTTGATGAAGAGCAAACTAGTTGATTTTGAATGTAGAAGAAATGTCCGCTGCCAGTAATACTGTTGGATATTAGAACAAAACAATTAAATTTGTAGCGTTCGGAATGTCAGTTTTCTATTTGAACAAATCTTTTAACATCTTATTTAACATCAGTATATTTAGCACTAGTGGGTCTGTATATCGGTCTGACTGGGCCTGGGCCAATTACGCACAATGAATCATTTGTGGTATGGCCGTATTCGGAATACAAGCACTCGTTCTTGTACTCGGAAGTACAAGTACTCGTACTCGTACTTGTACTCAGTAAGGCCCAAAAAAATAAATACTCGGTCTCTGGTCAGCGCGTGCGTCGAATTTAATCATGCGCGTCAACCTTTTTTCTTTTTTTCAAATTAACACGGAAGCTACAACAGCGCCCTCTATTGCCGCGCCTCCTCAAATTTTTGTACCAAGGAGCACCAAGGAATGGGGAAATTGCACCAAGGCAAATGATAAAGGGCACCAAGGCAAATTATGGAGGACACCAATGTATAATGAGGACACAAAAAAGCAAAATAGTACCCACCTTGTCTGTACAATACAAGCTTGAAAAAAAAAAAACACAACTATTTTTTTTTTTGCCTAACCTAATGTTTCAGCAGTACTCGGTATAAATACTTGACTACAACACTGATTGTAACCCCATCTAAAAACATGTTAAAATTTAGGCTGAAAATTTGGGACTCAATACTGTGTATGGTTAAAATTGTGCAGCAGCAGGATTCCAGTCAAACCAGTGAGTTTGGCAGTTTTAAGACATCATCTAACATTGAATATGTTTTTTAAAGACATTTTTTTGGCCTAACCCATATTATAAAATGGAAAGAATGTTGCAACCTGACGCTGCTTTTTTGTTCATATATCATCTCAATGAAGGTCATTCACTGGGACTGAGAAACATTTCCAGTTTTGTTAGGAAATACTTAAAAAATTTCTTGACTATCCGTAAACTTTGTACATAGCCGCTGAAGTAGCGTCAGGTTGCAACAGACTGGATCAGGTTTGTAAACACATTTGCATTTCAAACGATAATAGGGAGTCGGGGATTAGCGCAGCTTTTATGGCGGATACCAGTTCAAGCTGGTTCCCGATTCCCTTTTACAGTTTGAAATGCACATGTGTGTGTTTACAAACGTGACTGATTATCATAATCGATGCATCGCCCGTGCTCGGAAACGGAATCGCACTCGGGATACGGGGACCATCGAATGTATGCTGGGCATGAAGAAGAAATCGCGTCATTCAAACATTAAACACGATCGAAAATTTAACGTGTTCAAGATCGCGAGGGGAGCTCTCCGAAATGAACGGACAATTTCACTTTTTTCCGGATCGTAAGTAAACTTCAGTACAACCATCTTAATCATCGATGTCTACTTGTACCTCAGGTGGTATATCTAGTAATTTGGAGGCCGTTTTGAAGGTGAAATCTGATGTTTTTGTTGGAAAATGTTGGTTTTTGGGACGGTGTTGTCCAGCTCGCGGTATTAGCTTGGACCTTACTATCGCCAGACCATGTCCAAATGTTAAAAAAGGCGATAAGTTGGGTCCAAGTTACTCGGACTAGGCCTAGGCCTACTTCCAGAAAATTCTAAAAAGTAGGCCTACTAAACAACCATCATAATAGCGTCGTCGAGATGCTGAAGTCTTACCTCCTCCCCAACAATCCAGTAACTGATATAATTATGTAGGCTTATATCAAAACTTTACCAGTTAGCAGTTACCTATTTATGCGGCCAAAAGGCTTGGCCCACCACTTCTGACCACACAAGGATTTGATACGACTTCGTGATGTCCACGTCTTTCTTGCTTAGCTGAGCATCAACCAACTGCGCAGCGTATTTTCAGTTTCACTTTGGACACTGTAATTGTAAACCACACACCATCGGGTATTTCTGAGCTAAATTTAGCAGATTCTCTCATATTTGAAGTACGGGGAAAAACAATACAACGTCTGACCTTCTTTGGAAATACCGTTTTTCTGTGATAGTAGACAAACGTACAGTTCGTACCAGTTCGATCAATATGGTTTGTTCTACAGGCTCGAAAATAATTGCTTCAGGGATTCCCAGAAAATATTGGTGGCGCCCTGGACATTCCAAAAACGTGAATGTTGGGGATTCCCCTAGTTCTGGGGATTTTTGTTTTGTATTCAGATATACATAGCTCATGCATTGAGTGAAAATAATCCCTTCTGTTTATAGTATGCAGCATATGTAGTACGATATGTGACACAGGGAACCCCCTCTTTTGTGTTGGTCATTGTGTTACCAGAATCTCAGGAATTCTTTTCAGATATGTAGGGGGATGCGTTAGGTAACAATAGACTAGGGTTTGCACGGGGGATTGGGGGTACCCCTAGCGTGCTGGTTATAGTATACAGACTCAATCGATGGAAAAAAACCAAAAATGCAACAAAAGAGTCATTTTCTAGAAATAGCGATGGGCTTTTTTTTTTTTTTTTGGAAACATGCATAAGCTTAAAGGGAATGTACATCATTGACTTTTGCTGTAATTTTCAGAAATGGAGTATTTGAGGGGTTAGTATAATAAATCAAATATTGTTACACTGACATGTTTGAAGTTTTTTGTTCGAAAATGCTGGAAAAGCCAAGAAAAACAAAATTGTTCAAGTAGTCTGGTTCCCTGACTCCACTAAAGATGAAATGGATCAATTTATAGTTGCCAGAAAATTGTACGGTAAGGGAACCAGTCTTGCTGGCCTGCACCCGTTCATGAACATGTAACCAATACCAAACAAAATTTGGACTGAAAAAAGGTAAATTTGGAGCAGTAGTTGAAATATAGTTAGGTTTTTCCAACGGTGGTCGGCCGACCACCGTTGGAAATGTATACAAATATACTATTTTCTTGAAAATGACTTGACACCAGGTGCCATAATTTTACAGGATGCTTTAGACTGTCATTTACCAACATCCTAGTAAGGTATTTCTTAAAAACTTGGTAGTTTTATTTTTCGATGTTTGCAAATGTTGTATATTCCCTTTAAAGAAAATAGGAAGGGAATACATGTATCGCCAATTCTGAATTAGTCCCCAAAACAAAAAGTGAAAATGAACAATTTAAAAAAGGGGCCTAAATCGATGTCTCTTGAAAATCTTGGAGAGTTGTGAATTTTTCTTTCTTTCTCATTCGTGAATGTATGCAACACCCATGGGCGTCGCCAGGATTTTTTTCGGGGGAGGGGGGCAAAGCAAATTTTCGCTAGCATATTCTCCATTCATCATTTTTTTTTCGAGGGTGGGCGGGGGACGCCCACCCCACCCCATTGACACCCTTAAATGTGTATTAAATTAATAGCAAATATGACTTAACACCTATTTTCCCTTTTTTCCCCTATTTTTTCCTCTTTTTTTTTTGGGGGGGGGTTGCTTTTCCGGGGGAAGCGCCCCCCCCCCACTCGCGACGCCCATGGCAACCCCGAAATCTCTGAGACGAATTCGGGGCACGTGATCACAACTCTCCAAGATGTTGGAGACACACACATCAAATTAAAGTTTATTTCATCATCGTTCAATTTCTGTTCAATTTTTTTGGGGGGGAGGGGTGGTAATTCAAAAATACATGAGCTTTGGGAGAAATTTCCACCCAAAGATGATTACCACCTAAAAGTAATGGTGAAGCCCATCACCATCTTGAAAAAAAGATGCCTACACTCCATTACAAAATAGACACATTTTAGGGCCCAGTTTCATCCAACTATAACACAGAAATACCAAAGCTTGAAGTCATGAGCACGGCTTCTGCCCTTCTTCTTTTCAACCTTCAAGTTCATGGCCCACAAAATGCACAAAATGCAGAAAATTTGACGGCATACAAATTGTGATTTGGACCGCATAGCCAATTTTAGGCTTACTTACTGTCATACACCCTTAATACAAAGTCCTGATTTCAAGTTACCCCCACCCCCTTAATACTTTAAAGTTTAAACGAAGAAATCGAAGCCCTTTTTTTTTAATAGCCATGACCCCCTTCAAAACGGCCAACAAGCCGCCTACAGTATTTCCTATCGGAAAAAAAAGAAAAGAAAATCGGGGTCACCCTTTCCGCTGGAAATAGTCGGGGGATATAACAGAACGTTATTGCAACTGTAGAAGGTAGAAACACAAAAGTGTCAACACCGATCTCCAGGAAATACAGTAAGGAAATACAAATGGCTTGTTTTATGTTTTGCGCGAGACAGTATCCCCGTCAACATTTCCCAAACTGGCCTGGAAAATGTGTTCCTGGAAGTACTAATTGTTTCCTCGGATTTCCAGAGCGACTAAAACCAAGTTGGCCCCGTTAACGCATTTGGCACACATTCAAGAGTATGTCATGAGAATTTGTTTTGGCTATATAGGGCCATCGCAGATTTGTCCTTTGACCAAAAAATATAGGTATAGAATAACAAGCCATATTCAAAATTTTCAACATGGCTGCCATTGCTTGTTTTTCTACCTATATTTGTTTTCAAAGGACAACATCTGCGATGGCCCTATAGCCAAATATCTTTCTCATGATAAACTCTGACTGTGTGCCAAGTGCCATGTTTGTATCATCAATGGCACAATTCCCCTAAATATTTCCGCTATCTGCCCCACTAAACTGGGCCTACGTTCTCTCTATTGTTTCGCTGGATGGACTATGGGGGCTATTGTGGTAATAAAATCATAAGTCGATTTCTAACTGTTAAAGAGTGATAAACCACTCAAAAAGAGTTCTCCCCATATGGCTCTTTAAAAAGGTTGGAAGTTAATTAATGTTTCTCACTATGGGCCATAGTGAAAAACCACTCAAAAAGATCCAAACTTCAATCTAAAAGAATGAAAAATTACTCGAAAAGAGTTGTCCCCCATAGTGGCTCTTAAGTAGTTTTTTTTTTTTTAATCTTTCACATTTAGAGAAGCCAGCAATCGAGGGTGCAACATTATTCAGGGTTGTACAGTTTTTCGTCATGCATTGCGAAATTTAAAGGGGAAAAGATTTGCTGTCGTTTCGGAATTCCCCGTCTCTTGATTTCGCAAGTTTAGCTCTAACATTTTGTAGTCGAAATTTAGCAAAGGAAGTCACAATTTTTAATGAGTCATCATCAGATTCTATCTACACTAACACAAATTAATTTAAAGGGATCATGCAAAGTAATTATTTGAAATGCAATCCTTGAAAATGCACCTTAGTTTGTATTTCATTAATCTTCGGTTTTCGTTTTGCAATATGCAAGGGTATTTTCAGTGGTGTTTTTTGGTTTTTATGCTGATGCGAAATTCCATATTCATGAGCAAAAGTGTGATGTCATTAACAGGCAGAAACCTCAATGTTGCAGCTATTTCAGCACAAAGGTGGCCAGAATTGGGGCTACTTTCCTGTTCTAAATGTTCTTTTCTGTGGTGATTCGTTGTTGTGTTAGTACAAAGCAGTGAGCAAACTTTTCACACAGATTGTTCAATTAGCACATTGTTGGGTTCACGATTTGAACACAAAAATCCCTAAACTGAACTTCCTGAAATGACATCACAGCAACAGCGCCCTCAGTTGTCCGGGAAAGCATGGACAATTTTTTATGTTTAAAGAAGTGCAATTTTTAATACAATTAACCAAAAAGGGATGTCAAATAGTTTTCATACGTTTAAGAGGAGTAGAAAGTTGCCCAAAATATGTTTCTAAGAAAAATTCATTTCACGGACCCTTAAACTAAACCTTAATGGGGCACGAATGGAAGTATATAATACTCTATATTGTTAAAGGGAATATACATCATTTGCTTTTGCTGTAATTTTCAGAAATGGATGGAATTGGGGGGTTGGAAATATATAACAAATATAGTTACACTGAATTTTTTGAGGTTTTGGGTTCGAAAATGCTATAAAAACCAAGAAAAACAAGAAAAACAATCATTTTCCTGTAGTCTGGTTCCCTGACTCCATATAAGAAGAAACAGAGCAGTTTACATAAATTGGAGAATTGTAAGGTCAGGGAACCAGTCTAGCTGGCTTGTACCCGTTCATAGCTGTGTAATCGATTGCAAACAAGTGCGATGGTCAATTGGGGCCAGTATTTAAAAAAAGTCAGTTTTTTTCCAACGCTGGTCGGCCGACCAGCGTTGGAAATTGATACAAGAATACCACTTTTCTTGAAAATGACAGTAAACCAGGTGCCATGATTTTACAGGATGCTTTACACTGTCATTCACTAACAGTCCAGCAAGGTATTTCAAAATGATTTGGTAGTTTTATTTTTTGATGTTTGCAAATGTTGTATTTTCCCTTTAACATATAGTTTTACACTGAAAAAAAAATAGGTATCAGAACACACTTTATTTCTGTACAAATAACCGATCTTTAATGGCCAGCATCATCCGTTTCTAATACAAAACAATCACTTGATAAATAAAAGAATATCAAATCAATTCAGAAATGAGGATTAAATAATATCTATATAAAGGCATATCAGGCAATATATAGGCATAGCTGTTGCGTGCGTTCAAACGCGTAAAATTCGAGGATAATGTTCGCTTGATTTTGTTGGCATGGAAAGAAATTATTTACATCAGTATAAAAAAAACCAGCAAGATATCTGCGTATAAAAAAAGACCACCGTGTAAATGATGCAGAAAAATAGGTATTTACAAAAGTCCACTCTTTGGATAATTCACATATCAGTTTGTAGAAATATTTGTAAAAAAAATATTTACAGGTTTTGTTCCGTGCAAAGTTTACATTATGATGTCTCATTGAATTCGGTGTACTAAGACTGCTTACGACACCAGACTGTATAAGGAAATCGCAATAGGAATGGTAAAATGGAGTCGGCAATTGTCTGCGATGATGTCAGCGACTGTCAGGGAATGTCTGTGATTGAAGGATTACCCGCTCCAAAACCACCGTTTTATAGTGACGTAACAAGGCAAAGCAAATGGGCTACGTGTTCCAACTTAAAAAAAATGTTGATAGGAGAGTAGCCTCATGGATATTGCAACAATTAAGTCACAAAAAGATTAATTATATGTAGCCAGTGAATGATTGAAACGAAAGCACCACACACAAGCGACAAGCTAATTATGAACAGCGCCATCATCAGTCATTTTTGGGTATTAACCAAGGCCCGATTTTTTGATTCTGCGAATATTTTGATGTCCTCACAGAGCTACCGTGAAAATTCTGCGAGCGCCGTGCGAAGAAGCCAACATTCCTTGCTAAAGGTTTTTAGTGAAGATCAAGGTATAGAATAATCCGGGCACGGTATCAATTCTATCACGAAGGCCCCCTTCAATGGCGAAAATAATGCTTTGCACAATAGCGTGCACAGTGGTTTCTCCATTGAAGGGGGCCCACGTACAGCTGTGATCACGAACCGGATTTGTCTACCGCAGAGCCTTGAAATAGGGCCCAGGTGCGGTATCTGTTTGCATCAGACACTGACCGGCACATTCGATTTATGCATTTTCATATTTTCCTGAGCTAAGTCTTTCCAGTAAACCTTATTGGCCTCAGAGAGTATATAGGTCTATATCTACAAAGCTATAATACATACTTCTAAAATACAAAAAAAATGTACAGCTACAGTTTCTGAGGTCAAGGTTCATTGATTTTTTTTTAGGGGGGAGGGGGTGGGATGTTACACCACAGCACTCGATCTGCGGCAGCTCTGGGCCATATCGTTCCACGAGTTGGCGAAGGGCGAGGCACAGTCCGACCCCGCCCCCGAGATCTGCAGCAAACCGCTGTGGATGCTTCCCGGCAAGGAGTGGGCATCCGGGCTGATGGTGCGCAGCTCCTCGGACGCCCTCAGCGGCGTGACCACGATGGAGATGAGGCAGGCGTGGAGGGACATGTCCAGGGCGCTCCACTTCTGCGCCACGGTGAAGTAGATCTTGGGCACCATCGGCGGCGCGTCCTCCCCGAGCAGGTAGCGGCGCAGCTGGTCGTGGAACTGGTCCAGATCGAAGACTTTGACCTCCATGTCTCGCTCCAGCTTCGTCGGCTTTTCGTTGGCGTTCGGGGAGCACCAGAAGACGACACTGCGACAGCGCCGCGTGACGTAGATGTTGCCGTGACGACACTCCAGGCTCATTCTACACACACGGGAAAGGAAGTCGGCCATTTTTGATTTTTGGTCCCAATTTTGTTAGGAGCTAGAAAGGCAGCTGAGCTGCTGAGGTTCATTGAAAAGGTGTGCACTTTGTGGTAAAAGCATGGAATTTGGCATGCATGGCTGCATTGGATCTTGGATCTTGCGTATTTGGGAGGCGGAGCTTGATGTTTTAAAAAGCGGTGTACACAATTAAATTCAGAGAAACTGAAATTTTTGTTCATGCTCTGAAATAAATCTAGACATGAGAAAATACATCTTAACCTTTAAAACGCCTGTTATTTCCCCAATTTTGTAGGCGTTGCCAGAATTAGTAAATTAAGTCATGCTGGCTATATCCTCCAACAGCTCATAAATAAAATCGTTGACTTTATTTATGTGCAATTGAACAGATGGCCTCATTCGATTTCTTTGCATAAAAAAATGAAATAAATATAAAAATAATATTTATAAACCAATAAAAATAAGACATACAATACAATGGCGGAGTTGTCAGGGTACGGTCGGCTAACCACGCCCTTCCTTATGACTAATATAAATTATTTACATTTTAAAAATTTTTATTTGCAATTACTATATTAACAAAAAAAATCTCAAACTTCTTTTCTTGAAATAACGCCATACAATAATAAAGGTAATGTAATTGTTTTAATGTCATCATTGAAAAGGCACCTTTGTGTCCCATTTAACCTTATTTTCAATTTTCGTTTTTTCCCTTTCTAAGGGCATTTGGTTCATTTTTAGATTATATGCTAATGCTAATTCCCATATTCATGAGCAAAAGTGTGATATCAGCTATTTCAGCACCAAAATTTGCCAGAATTTTGGATATTTTGCCGTCGTAAATTTTCTTTTCTTTGGTGATTCGCTGTTGTTTTGGTACATAACAGTAAGCCATTGAGCAAAGTTTTCTCACAAATGTTTTTAGTGAAGCAAATTTTGGGTTCACGATTTGAACAGAAAACCCCTAAACTGAACAGCGTCTTCCTGAAATGACATCGCGGCAACAGCGCCCTCATTTGTTGGGAGAAGCATGGAACATTTTCAATTTTTTAAAAAGTGCACTTTTCAATAAGATTTTTTAAATTTTTAAAAGGAGCACGTTTCAATAAGATTAACCAAAAAGGGATGTAAAATAGTTTTTATTCATTTAAGAGGAGTAGAAAGTTGCACAAAAAAATACGTTTCCAAGTAAATTTCATGCCATGGCCCTTTAAGAAAACATTTTTTAACACCTCGGTAAAATCCCTTTAAAAACTCTGGATCCGTCACTGCGATGTACGCCCATAAACTCAAATGAGAGTATTATTAAACGAAAAATTAGCAAATCAAATAAATGAAATGAAAACTAAAATGGACAAAAACAAATACAAATGAACGAATACAAATGAATGCAAACAGAAAATTCTAAATTCTAAAATTCTACAACTAAAATGATGGACCAAAATAATAAACACAATGCTACTTGAAAAAAACTACAAAAATAACAACTCAACGAATACAAATGAATATAATGAAGAAAAAAAATCTAAAACTAAAATGGGTGGCAAAATAATGATCACAATGGTACATTAAACTATGGAAAAAATAACTCGAAAGCAAAATATGAAAACGGACACGCATGTGGACGTTAAACGATATAAAAAATAAAATCATGGCAACATGCAATGTAATTTTGAAATTTAACAAAGTTAAGAAATATACTGTCAAAACTGTGTTTGGAGTTTAAAAACATTTCTAAACATTTAATAATTGTACCAACTTTTTGTGTTGGAACATGTTTAGACTTGCGAATGTCCACGATATGCTTGGGTACACGCCTGTGAGTACCATCAAGTATAAATCAAGTATAAAAGTATGACAGGCCAAATAAACAATTTTGTCATTCTTTTTTATAACCTGTCTCAGTAATAAACACGAATTTTTAATTATAAATTTGACTTTTGTATCAGTTATTATAGATGCCACTTCCAAGCAGACTTTTGTATATTTTCGTCTTGCACAAAATGTAAACATGTCTTGAGACTAAAGAAGTGGGTACAAAAAGCGTTTAAGCTCCAAACAACAATTTGGCACACTCTTCAATAATTTGTGCTGTGTTCTTGTCATACCCTCGCTCGAAGCAGCCGAGGACCTGGGCCGTCAGACGTGCCTGATTCTCGGTCATGTCAGGGTGGGCGGGCACCGTTCCAATCTCAGGCAGGTGGATGGGCTCCATCCCCCGCTGAATCCCTTCCTCCCAGGGCTGGTTGAAGTACAAGACGCAACCGTTGGGGTTATCCACGCACCGGTAGCCGGCGTCGGTGGACCGGTACGAGATCTGGATGGACATGACGTGCTCTGGGTAGAACGAGAGGGAAAGAGAAATGGAGGAAAAGGAAGGAGTTGGATTTAAGAAACTTGTTGGTACATTGCAAAAACTGAGAACCTGTCGATATTCATTAGCCCCGCCCCGTGCATGCATTATGCTTTGACGTCCGTCGTGCGTGTGCTTGCGTACGACGGGCGCGTCTGACACAATGCAGTGTGTCATTGGTTGGCCACGTGCGCGTGGGCGGTGCATAATGAATCGGTACGTCTATCCCATAGAGCTATATTAAATATAGCTCTATGGTCTATCCGGTTCGTTAGTGACTTCGTCATACACGCGCGCGCACCACTGATTACTAGCGCCCATTGGCCAAACGCTCAAGTTGCGTTAACTTCCGTTTCCATTGGTTCCAGTGCTACTTACGTGCAGTGGGCGTGGTTTAAACTAAGTGACGTCACACCAACGAACCGGATTATCAATATGGTGTGCATTTAATACACCATTTCAAAGATGTCCATTTTTCGAAGGGTTGAAAGGGAAAGTCGATATATTTCGCGGAGCTAATCACAGAAATTTTAAGTACGAAATAACTTGCTTTGTCAAAACTAGTTCTCATCTAAAAATGTGCAATGATGTTCACCCTTAAGCCCCGCCCACTGCGCACGTGGGGAAACAACATGTGCGCATCTCCAACCAATGCCCTGCAAGTTCCAACCGGCGCGCATTATTTACGCGCGTGTACGTTTGTGCACGCGCACGCGTGCCGGACATGAATCGCAGTTGTGATTGGTCAGATCACCGTGGGGCGGGGCTTAAAATGGATCGGTCATCTAGGAGCTCAACGTAAATGGATCCAGGTGCCCTGCATGCAAAAACACTTTATGTGTAACACGGTGTGGAATCTATATTAAGCCACTTCATAGTTTGGCAGTTCATAGTAACGAGGTTCTACATTTCGTAAGTGTTGACAGCGAACGGTTTTAATGGGTAGCAGTTTGAAGTAAGGAACCACACATGTGCCCCCACATAGCACCCTGCAATCGTTTCAAATGGGTTCCTTTTTTTCTAGTTTGCCAACTTTTATAACGATGTGTACCAGGCGCGCCCGTGCACGAACCATTTCAACGATGGTATCTCCATATTCGGTACACCTGCGTTGCAAAAGGCCTCCAATTGTAGAAAATAAGATTAGAATGTGGGGAAATTGGCAATTATCCTTTAATTACGGTCGAGTCAGGAAACGGCTGCTTTATTTTGCCTCGCCGTGCCACTTCCACTATTGCACCGTATCAAATTGGCCCCAGAAATGTAACCCATGATATTCTTCGAATACGGACAAGCGCTGTATTTTTTTTTGTATTTGCGTAGCGGTTTGGAGGGGCGTTCCCGTCTAATTCTTTCCCGATGCTGTGGCCCTTGACATCTTTTAAGATATTTCTCCCCCTCAAATACGATTCTTGCCAAGTTTTTCTCGTCATTGAACGTCAGAGGCGCTCCCAATGCTTTCCGCACTTCGGAGCAGATTTAGAATTACCTCGGCTAATTTTAGCCCAGGTAATAACCCGTTATAAGTGTCCCCGAATTTTTTTGATTCACCCTTCCCTCAAAAAGTTTGAGATACAAATTAACTTTCAAAGGCTGAGCCCTTGACTTCTAGTAGCAAGAGATCATCTGGTAGTATTTATTGTCATCCTATACGTAAACGTGTTTGTTAATGACGGTATTCCTACCGTCGTATTGAGGGGTAAGGTATAATGCACTTTTACATCTGGCCATTTAAAAAAAAAGAGAGAGCACGGTGGAGAATTAAGTGACGGTGTTGGTTATCAGCAAGGTATAAAAAGATTGCAGGGTCCAAGCGGAGATGAGAGTAAAAATAGAGCGTCTTGCGGTCACGAGTTGTGGACAGAATAAATTGAATTTCAGTTAGGAATATCGTCATCGCGAAAAGTTCGCCTTTCCTCCCATCCACCCCCTCTCTTGCCTGCTACTTCTTCCCAAGACTTACCATCTGGCAAAGTGGGCTCCGAACAGGAGCGCATGCGCTTGGGCTGATGAGACGAGGAGAACTCGTGCGCATGCTCCTGCTGGTGCTGCTGGGTTTGCAGATGGTGATTGGCCATGTCGGTGGTATCCATGCTGACGGACTCCGTGGCCATGGTGACGGCGCAGGTGGTGGCGAAGGGCTGCGGGTTGGCCAGGGCGCTCTCGTAGCTCGGCGGCGGGTTGGACTTGCTGGAGGTGACGGCTGCCGTGGCTGTGGCCGGGCAGGTCGTGTAGCCCGTGGATGACGTCACGGTCGTTATGGGGACCAGGTCTTGGTAGTTGACGTGTCGAGGATCATTATTATTGACCAGGGCCTCGGCTGTCACTATTTCGAGGGGGAGAGGAAGGAAGTGACAGTTTGGGAACGCTGCAACAGGTTCGGTATATTTCGGGAAGGTCAACGACTAAATATAGGGGATCGGCAAATGTGGAAAATGTCCCGACCAAAAGAGCCAATTCCCTGGGCAACTTATATTCCATCAAGATATACAAACTCTTGAATGATTTGTTGAGTTTGCAAAAGAATATATCTATTTGACTGGGTTCAATCCTTACTTGATTGACCCTCAATTACATTTAGCCCAAAATTTACAAGTTAACTTGAAGTCCAATTGTAGACATCGACACAGACCCAGACCTGTGACATACATCGTCTTGACTTCTATAAATTACAAAAACAACAAAACTAAAAGGAGTAAACAGATCGGCATCGTGTAACAGAACAACACTCACCACCAACACTGTCCAATTTGGTGATACGAGTTTGCTCCATTGCGAGGGCGTCCTCCTGATTGTACACGTGACCATTGTAGTGATGTCCTAATTGGCGGTGGGCATGGTGACCACGCATGTCTCCATCGATGACGTCAATGATGTTGGACAGCGGATCATCAGAAGCAGTGCTGCCAGGTTGGTAGCCTGGTGCTAAAGAAAGAGCAAAAACTTCATTTACTCAATTGTCTTACAAGTTGCTTTTATTTTACAAAATCGAATCGTTGAATCGAGAATTCTCATTTTTTATCTTCAAGTTTTCTGTCTTTCTGTTTTAAAAATCTGATCAATGCTGTCGTCACATCAGTAAATTCATGTAACACGATACAAAAAACACCGTCGAAAATAGGCCTATAGTCATCAATAAAATAAATTTTGTCTGATGTCTCTTTTACTCTCCATCTTTTAATATCACTATATATACTTTCTTTTTTTATGAATTCTCTTTCTTTTTTTTGATAAAAAAAACAAACCAAAATACGTACATATGTAATTCCCATAGTTGTTGTAGCCGGACTCCATACCAGAAGTTGGAGCCTGTACAAAGAAGGAAAAAGGATGGTTACAAGTTTTCAGAAAACGAAAGGCCTTTCTCCGTAGAATGTTTCCAAAATCTATTTTATACAAAGCTTGTTCATGCGATCTTGAAGTGAAAGCTATAGGATGATCAGGGGGTATACGAAATACATGGGTTGGTGTTTTAGTGAAAACTTTAAGAATTTAAGATTCTTTTTAAAGACGCCTTACCGAGTTAAACCAAGTGGCTTCAGGGTGATGGTAATTTTGCTGTGGTGTCTGGCCAGGATCTTTAAAGTTAAAAAGGAGAAAAAAATCCAATTCATTAACGATTGAAAACATCGCATTGTTTAACCAACAGTTACTGTATTTAACAAACACAACAAACATTGACACGTCATTATCATCGATGTTAAATAATGATGTGTGTGCCTGGTTTATTATTTGTTTCAATTAGAGGATTTTTATTGTGACCGAGTTTTCGATTTGAGGCCTAAACACAAACGGTTCGAAGCCAATTTCGTCAGCTAAAAGTTTGTACCGGATCTTTGTGAAAGTGTCCAATCTCAGGGAACCAGACATGCCGAAGTGAATGGACTATTAATCTCGCACACATGTTAATATTGCGGACCTGAAAGAGATTATATTCATAAGTATAACAATTAAAACAAATGATTTCTCCACTTACAGTAGTAAGGCAAATGCTGATTCATGTTAATAGATGAGTAACCCCCTGCATAATTCTGAAAGTAAAAAAGAGAAAATGGATACTTTATTTTTCCAAATGTAAAAAGACTGGGGATTATATACTTTCGTTAGTTCTGTTTTCGCAGATATCAAAAGATTAATAGCAACCGTTCGGAACTCCATTTTTTTAATGGGCTCAAAATAGTACATTTAAATGAAGAAAAGCCAAATAAAAATGATAATTGATAGAAATGATAAAAACGTCAATCGTAGTTTTGTAGCCATAACTGTGCAGCACAATACATGAACATCATTAAAGGGCCCATGTCATGGATGAGTGTGTTCCTGAAGTGACATCACAGCAACAGCGCCCTCAGTTGTCAAAAAAGCGTGAAACATTTTGTTTGTTTGTTTTTTTACCAAAAAGGGATGCCTCATAGTTATATGATACAAATATTTGCTACAAATGTGCTCCGGTGTAAAATTCAATTCATGAACCCTTAAATAATGAGCCAAAAAAAAATGGGAATCGTGAAAACATTTCCCAGGCTGAGTTTGCGATCACGTGATTGCTAGTCTCCTGCGCGTGTTAGCAATACTAGTCTCCATCTCAAGCCTTACCCTGTGGTGATCCACAGGAACGTACGATGGGCTGGTGGGCATGACTCTCTTCACTGGGCCAGATGCTGCTGGAAAAAAAATCAAATGATCAGATGTTTAAGTTTGAAGTATTGAAAACTCAACTGGTGCAAATATATTGGATTATGAATATTATTTCGGCCATACAAATTACCGGTGGTATTGTCCTAATACTTACAGACTATTGTGAATACAGTAAATCTGCATTAAAAACGTATAATGCGCAATTGCGCATGTCCTTTGCATTGTTTTGCTGTAATTACGCATTTCTGAAAACTTGTGCTAAACGGGACTTTTGGAGTCATCAACGTCAATGCATAGCCTAAATTAGAAGTGCGTAGATAATTAGCTTTGTTTTTGATTATCTAAACGCAACACGCCAGAGCGATTTTTTTCTTCCAGATCTGTTTGCCAGTGTGTGGCAGGGAGCATTCCACTCCAGAATCAAGGCACGAAATGAGATTGTCTTTGTCAGCGTGTATACGGGGCCTTACACCCACACTGATTAACCCTCGCCACCCTTGTCTGACCACAAAAACATTCAAGACTGTCTACAAGAAAATTGGCCGTTTATTTTAGGTGCTCGGAGCTCAGGCGGTTTCGAAGTGCCTGAGACAACAAGTCCATGTAGGGGGTATACCGGCTTAGGCTCTGGTTGAGTCGTCCATATATACTCAACAAATCACGTGTCATTCCAAAACAATAGTTACCAAAAAAATTACTATTATGAGTCACCACCAGAAGAAGAAATAATATGACGTCAGAGGTTCAAGTGCGGGGGCGCACACAGTTATTGACGTCACGGGTTTGATGATCGCTTCGCAGTGGGAAAGCGGGTAAACACCGCGGCCCACTTTCGGCAGTCGATGTGGCCGGAGTTAATACGAGGGGAGAACCCCCCGTGATTTCTCTTAATTCGTCTGCAGGACAAGACCACTTTGGACCGGCCCCCATCGAGCGTCCACCGAGACGAGATTGACAAGTGGTTCAGACAGCAAGATTGGGCATAAATGTTAAAAATAAATAGTGGTGTTTTTCAGAATGATTGGTCTTAGTCTGAGAATTTGTCTAGTTTAGTTCAAAACATGATTACGAATCGTCTTAAAAATAGATTATCTACAGTTCTCACACTGTGATTGTTTGTCTCCGTTTTGTGGCACTTTCATGATATTAAACTCTGGATTTTGTTTTTCAGGAATCGATATAAAAAGGCGATTTAAAAAAACAAACTTGTTGGATTTGTTGGATTTAGTACAAGAAATTTCATTATTATTGCTTGTCGCGTTTTATCAAGATTTCGTTTAATCCGAAACTTTACAGTTCAATTTAAATTCAATTCAATCACATTTGTTTCCATCAATAGCTAAGTATAAGCATCGTGAAAACAAAAAGTAGTTAATTAAGATGGAGGCATGATTTGAAAAAAAAGCCGAAGCTTAAAGGGGCATGCCTACACTTAAACGCCAAACTGTAAAAAAAAAAATAAAAAAAAAATAATGATTTCAAAAAAGTTCAAGAGCAGCAGGTGAGGCTTAAAAAGCTAAGCTGTTTTTTTTGTTTGTTTTTTAAATGGACATATTTTTCTTAATTTTTTTTCGCCAATGTTCAAAATTTCCCCAACAAATATTTGCATTAAATCTTGACCACTAAAACTTGAATAGAAATTTGATAGAAATATTGCGTTGCAAATTAATTTTATATGCTCGGTGACCAGTGGAGAACAAGTCTCAAACAATATTAAAAAAACCCAGTTAATTATTTTAGTCAGGTTTTTTAGCAATAACTTAGCGTGATGGTACAGGTTTTGAAAACGTTGGACAGCTTAGTTTTCGTCTGTGACTCAAGAATAGCTTTTGAAGCTTTCCTGTCATAAACAAATATAAATTCTCTACAATTTGTTATCATTTTTAAAGGATTAAATTATTCCTGAAGTGAAAACGTGGACCAATGTTTTGAGCCGGAGTCCAAAAGTCGGGGTCCCAAAAAGTTCCCCCTGACGCCAAACCCGGAGACGAAGCCAAGATTTAAAAAACGGGATGAGTTCTTACGTTTCTTGGGGAGGAACCGGTAGACCCGATAAGGCTCGGGGATGTCGAGTTGCGTCTTCTCTTGGACCTCCTCAATGTCCGGGAGTTTGTTGAGAGCCGTCCGCAGCCGGGTCTTCCACACCGCCGGCTCCGGCACGTGAATGCTCGGCTTGTACTTGCCCGTGTTCAGGGACCAGAGCTGTCAATTCGCGGTGACAAAAAGAGGGGACAGTTGTCATAACTCGCTAAACTTGTCATAAATAAAAAATGTCATTAAATAATGGGAAAGTTTCTACTCTACTGGACTTATCTTTCTCATTCAGTTCTGAATATTAGTTTTCGGGCTCCTGAATTCTATTGTTGAGTTCAGAGAGTGTTATTCCGATCGTACCAAAATCGCTTCAAGTCAATCACAAGTCAATTTTTCACAGTGAAAAAAAACACATGTTACAGCTCAACTATATGGTTTGTTACAGCTTGTTGCAAAAAATCAGTGAATTGGAAAGTTTCTATACTTTGACTAACATTTTTTTAGTCAATTCTGTAAATATGTTTTCAGGCCACCGAACTTGTATTGTTGTATTATTTACACAATATCATTCCAGTCACACCCCGAATTTCGTAGCAAATGTCATCGCAAGTCAACACAAGTCAATCACGAAGTCACGTGATGTTACTGTTCAAATGAAACGTGACAATTGGACAAAAGCATTCCTTTGTCATTGTTCATCCCCTGTTTAAACTTTTGATCTGAATTGCGATATGACTGGTGTCGGCATGTGACTGAAACGTGTGATTGATAACGGCAATTACGATTAGGAATTTGCTTCATTTTTCACAAAAAAATCTGAACAATAAATTTGTTGAAATATCAAGGGTATTTAAAATTGCTCAAAATGTTCGACACAGTGACGTATTATGTCTCGATGCGTGTCAATCAACTTTTAATTTTTTTGGAGGAAAAAATCTATGGCGGTAAAACGAAACCAATGAATTTTGGGAGGAAATCCAATATTTTATAAACGTTCTGGAAACGTTCTGTCTGGAGCAGCTGTATTAAACACTGAAGTTTCTGCCTAAAATGACATCACAGTTGTGCTCATGAATGTGCAAATACGTATGAGCAGCAAAACAAAGTGGCATCCAAACACTCTTGAAATTATGAAGATCGAAAATACAGATAAATGTCTCATAAAGGTGTATGAAAAAGACGGATGGCGTTAAAAATATATACAATGTATAACATGGGCCCTTACACCCAGTTGGTCGATCAGTCAGTGAAAAAGTCAGTCAGAGATCAAAAGGTTTTCCCTTTGTGCCAAGCAAAATCTTACAAGCAGTTGAAAGCATCTGAGAAATTGTAGAACAAAAATCGGTAGCCTCGGGTACCCACCATAAATATCTTGGAGTCCTCGTCCTGATTGTAGTCCTGTTTCCCGGCGTGTTTCCAGGGGATCTTGAAGAGTTTCTTCTCCTTGTCGATCCACTCCAAGCCTTTGACCGAGCCCTCGTTGATGAGGCCCTCCAGCCAGGGCCGCAGGCGGGTCCGGGTGTGGTGGGTGCGCGGCGCGACCTCGTCGCCGCCGCCGTCCGTGGAGGTCGGCGGACTCTGGGCCTGCTGCATTGCCTCGGCCGTCCTGCGAGATCACACGGGACAAAATTGTTGGAAATTTGCCCGCGGTGGAAATGAATGATATAGAAATACAGGACTGGCAGCTGCATGACAGTGTCATGTTCTGTCAAAACCAGACTCTTTTGGGGCAGAACTTGAAATAGAGATATCACCACAGAAAAAAGGGAGTCGATTTCTGTTATTATTTGTTTTTCGATTTTCAGTGTTTTGCAAATATGTACATGTCATTCTGAATGTCTACTTTTTTATACAGTAAAACTTTCAAATTGTAATTTTGCTTCTTAAGTTTAATTTCTTTGGATGATTTGCAGAAAAGGGGAGTCGATTTCTGTTATTATTTGTTTTTCGATTTTCAGTGTTTTGCAAATAGGATGTACATGTAATTCTGAATGTCTACTTTTTTATACAGTAAAACTTTCAAATTGTAATTTTGCTTCTTGAGGTGATTCTTTTGGATGATTTGCAGAGATGTATATAACAATAATCAAGAAATGCATAACCAAAGACTTTAATCATGTCGAATTCTCCGTTTTCATCACAAATATGCGACATCACAAACTTCGAACGGACAAAAGTCTGTATCAAAATAAGACAATGTTTACACAGACGTTCCTAATAGATAACGAGAAGTTTCTGCTTTTACACAGAACGCGTCACTCGTAATGCGGGAGTGTAAATGAATATATTTTGACATCTTTGTCCTCACCCCCCTTAAGCAATCTATTTCGTGAGAATACGTGAATCGACAGTATTATTATTTTGGAAAATGTTTTAGAATAAGCAACGTTTTTCTCTGTGGAGTTGGAGGCCTGGAGGGGTTACGCACGGGCCGACGAAGCCGTACCGAACCAGGAAGTCTTTTGAGGGGACAAAGATGAAAATGTGCAGTTCGAAACATAGGTCATTGAAACGGTGTTAATGAAGGAAGTTCACCTTTAACAGGGGCAATCCAATAAAAAGTACTTTGATCTCGTGTGGTAGGCCTCGATAATTATGCAGCCACGGTGATGCGAGTCACCTCGTATGTGCCAGGGTCAACTACGACCGGGCCCGGGGACCCATCCGCGCCCGCGTTATCTAACCGTTTGTCGGTCGACTCACCGCGCGCGACGGCTGGTCTTCTCATTATCTCGAGGGCTGCACAGGCCGGGAAACGAGGCGTCATCTCCCGGCGAACTAGTGGCACGCAAGGTGGAAGCTGCAGGCATGGGCGGGGTAGGTGGTTTACACGCTGGATTATTGTTTCAAAATGAGGGGGAAAAGTCACAACCACCGACAGAAACAAGGGACGATTTTGAGCAAAATTCATTCAATCGAATAGGCCTATATGTTGTTTTCATTCGAGTTTTCACTGGAGTAATTCTTTTTCAAAGCATTTCGATCAAAAAGTGGAGTGATTTTTACTCTTTAAATCAACTGGTTTGGCTCTTTGGAAGAAGAGAGTGTACGACGAGGCCTGGAAATGAATCCTTTGGGAATGATCTCAGACTGAAATACATGGATGTGCTTTAAAAATAGTTGACATTTTATGAGGTACAGAAAGAAATATTAAAAGTTGTCAAATATGCCTAACAAGAGCTTTCCAACAATTGCCGTAAAAAAGTGCCGTCATTTTTTAATGATTTAACCGTGGTTGATGAATGGGGTGTGAAGGGTTTTGCGGTTTTCAAGAATACAAAGTAGTAAAATAAGCTCTTTTTCTTCCTTTAAAAAAAAAAAAATTCTCTTTTTTTTAATGAGCATGCAGTCAAAAGTCTTTTTCATCAATCAAACATTAGCGACCAAAGAAAAATGAACTCTGGGAATTAAAAATGGGTGAAGCTACTTTCGTGGTATTTTCCGGTTCGCAACAATACGTTGACGAGAACACGCCCCGAAAGAAAAGAAAAAAGAGAAAAAGCAATGCTGAACATTTTTGACTAAAATCCCATATCCCATGGTTCAATCTTAGCTTTATTATATACTTGCTAAGCCATATGAATAAAGTAAGCAAACTTCTTTACGTGAAAAACTACCCCCCCCCCGGCCAAAAGGGGGGTGTCATGTTTTAATTTTCCCCCTCATGGCTGGAAGCAGAGTAAACACATTCAAGTCACTCCGGGAAATGTTTGAGGAAACGTTACGCAGACCTTAAATGAAAGTAACTGCACGGTCATATTGTATTTAGGTGTAGGTCTATTTTGAAGGAAATAGGGTCACTGGGAAACACGAAATCCAGGAAGAACGTGTCGTGCGCTTTGCGGTAATTTAAGAAAACGCACGCCGAACACCTGAAGTTACGAAATGATTAACAATTTTTCTTCCTCCAATGTCGTCAATGGTGGTAATGTTTCTCCAAACCCACGCAAGTGGAAAGTACCCGTGGTGGACCCGCGACAACAAACTTGATGCAGGTGTCACGAGAAATAAAAGGTATTTCAAAATGCAATGAGTATATAGCATTAATAAAAATAGGATTGTCACTGTCATGCTGACTTCACTTTTAAGGGGCTCTGTTTTCAATGGGTCCGCTGTCCTTGTTTCGATTCGCAGCGAGCATGGATTCACGTCAAAATTCGGTGATGGTTGGAAAACCTTTTTTCAAGATGGGGTCTTTCTTGTTATCAGTATATAATGTTGGAAAAAAGAATGAGCTGTTTTGCAGCCATTGTGGTTTTTTTTCTAACGATTGAAACATGTTAATTCTTAGGTTGATTTTGATCCGATATTTGATGACAAAAAGTCACACACAAAAGTTCAGAAATCTTTAAAGACCAGTTACCAGCTCACAGTACCGAGAAATATGTAATTCTAGAGACAAAAATAAATATGTGATTTTGGAGACAAAAATGAGTTGTGTAACTACGGGAAATACAATTCCTCTGAAAATTAAAAAAAAAACCACTAAATAACAATATTAACCAAAAATTATTATTATTATTATTTTGGGGAAGTGGTTTCCAAAAATTCATGCAATGAATTCCAAGTTCGATATTTACCCTTTCAAGGATGAGCTTCGATATTGCTTTTAAAGTCTCGATACGTTTTTCTAGTTAAAATATTTCACCCAGGTACCCCTCGAAACTTAAACATTCCTCTCTTTTGTTCGTGTCCAAGATACAAAAGATACAAAACAAAAGAAGGAATTCGGAATCGGTATTTTTTTTCAGATTCATAATAATGTGTTGAGGTCGTGTTTCTGTGACATCCAGTGTTGTTCTTACGCCCAGTTCCCGAAAAACGAGGGGAACAAACTTCGGGGCATGTTTTGCCAGGGGCCGGGCCGGTTGGATGACAGTAGCGCCCGCCGCGTAAAACCACACACCGCCGGGGCCGCGCACAGCCCCTGGGCCCGGCCGAAACACCGCCGCGACCCGGGCAGCTTGCTCGGCAGGCACGCGGTATACAGAAGGAGGGAAAGGTGCTAAGTTTCAGAGCAGATATTGGGTGACAAAAGCTTGTCATTTTATGTCACGAGTGATCCCTTCCAGACGCTTGGCAAGACAAAGAAGCAATTTTCTGTTGGTCTGATGAATTTAATTGTCGCCCGTGTGCGCAATAAACTGAGAAATGCAACATTGTGTGGATTTTGGCTCTATATAATAATGAGTTGCAAGATATCGCCTTTTGTTGTAAGCCTAAAATGGAATAATGTGACAATGAATCTCGAAGTTTTGAGGTTCTGAGAACCAAATTGAACATTCTGAACAGGAAAATGCTCTACTCATCAGCTGAATTAAACAAAATGAAAATGCCATCACGACAAGCTACATTTGTTTGATCACATTTTTGTGTAACTTGGAGATATGTCCTCAGAGAGACGTCGCCCACAAAAAAACAACAACTTTATTCAAACTTTTACAACATAGCACAAGTTTCTTTCTGGTGATCTCCTCCAGCCACTTGGATCTAGACAAAGAACCATTTCTTTTGTCTGATGAATTTAATTGTCGTCCGTGTGGGTAATAACTGCCAAATGTAACATCGTGGATTTGCAAGAAATTATAGACGTGGATTTTCTTTTTTCAATGTAACTCTTGCACAAAGTGTTGCTTCTATAATTTAATATTCAATGTGTATAACAACCATCGCAGTTGTACATTTTCTTCGAAAGTCAGATTAAATCAACAGAATTGTCCACGATGGTAGTGAAAATTAAAAAAAAATCTGTCTAAAAAAGCACATTTTCTTTAACAGTATATAACTACAATTCCAATTGAAGAGAAATACCGAGTGTAATGTTTAAAGGGAACTTTAATGTATATAGCACCTGCTTCTCCAAAAACACAAGTTATATAAAAGGGCGGCTGTATAAGCTAAAACCACATTCAAAATTCACTCATTTAATTCAAAATAAACAAACAAACATCTCTCTAGAGTCAGTAGTATGCACTTGTTTCGGCCAAGTTTCAATTTCTTTGTTTACAAACATTCTAAAGTCTTAGCGAAGAGAAAAAAAAATCAAAAGCAATGCTTCAGAAGTAAAAAAAAAAATAAACGGAGAAAAGTTTGCAACTTACTTTGTTTCGGATGCTCGGTGCTGAGAAGTGGCGTTTGCTGATGACACGCTTGTCAGCATGTTGTCCGGTCGCAGACTTTTTTTCCTCTCGCAAATCCTATGAGATTGGCAACTTCGGAGCGAAAAGTTGTGTTCCCCAGTTCGTTTCGTCCCAAGATGGAATGTGGCTGCCAACGCCAGGCACTAGTGGTTTTATACACCGCGTCCGGTGTGTTGGGATATGATGACGTCAGAGGCAGTGACTGGTCGCACTGCGCTGGTGTAGTCTCTGTGACTAGCGAAGTCTGTGTGATGTACTACCGGCCCACCTAGGGTGCCCGCACTGAACCAGTCAGCTCGCTATAAACGGAGGGATGAGATCATAATAAAAATGTGGTACCCGTCAAATTCACTTTATATCAATTCCAATTTCGCTTTTATTTAAACCTCGGTTTTCTCGCAATGTTTTCCCTGAGAAGACTACAAAAAGGTTTTGAATTAGTTGAGGATCTATCGTTTAATTAAGCGACGGTATTAATTCAAAAATCTCTCTGTTTTCTTTTCTTTCTGGGAACGACGAAGGGCTTTTAGTTGAAGCACAATCTCTCTTTTTCTTTTTCTTTTTGCTTGGTTAAATTGGATTATTCTGACTTTTAAAAGCACGTGACCCGGGAGCAAACGCTGATTGGATATTGGCAGTCCAGAGCTTAATCAGACATGCACAGCCGTGTATGAATTTGATTGGTTGGTTGTTGGAGTGCGTGACCCGACGAGTAATAATTAACTAACTCATTAGAAAACCGTGCGCGGTCATCGGCCATTTTGATTGGTTGGTTGACGCGCGAAGGCAATTCGTTTATACGACACGCGCGATATATCGTCCGACCAATCAGCGATGGGGCTTTTTGCATATAGCGCGCCTTATTAGGCTTACCCAGTGTGTCAAGTTGTGTATACAATGACCATAGAGGGAAGTGGCAGTCACAATAATACATCGACACCTTTGTGATGTTTGGGGTGGGAGCTATTCTTTGCCAACAGTCGAACAAAAGTTCTGCCTCACGTGAGACTTGTTCAAAAGAGCCCTGTTAAAATGTGGGTCATAGCTAATGTTATAATGGAAGGATTTACATTTGAAAAGATGCGGGCATTGCAAGGGGCAACTCTTTGACGAATTTGGTTTTCTTTGGTGTTACCTACCTTACATGGTCGCGAAAAGTTCGATGGCATTTCTGATTTCTTTTCTGATGTAATTACAATGTGACAATGAATCTCTAAGTTTAACGCCTTACTCATGAGTCGATAAACACGTCATGCTGACGTCAATACGCATAATCTTTTGTCACAAAAGTGTTACGAGTCTTGAAGTAACGCCCTTATTGAAGTCGCAAACAAAATCTTTATTCAAATTAGTGCAACGTAGTCCGACAGAAATGAACTGTGAAACGTACAATTGGATGTTTTGAGGTCTGCGTCATTTCATCTTTTTTTTACGAACAAAAAATAGGATTTTAGTCATTTTACAAAACTTTCGTTTCAACGCGACATGCATGATCTGAATGATTTCAATGATCATCTTTCTCACAGTTGTATAAAATGAATAAATAGGATCTGAAGCTTCGGTATTTTCTCAAAATGTTTATCTGTTGAAGCTTGACTGTGGTTGTTGTTGTTGTTGTTTGGGGGGTTGGGGGGGGGGGGCTTTTAGTATTTTTACAATTACTCCTCATGTGCCCGCTGCTACATACATCAGATTCGAACCTGCCAACCAATCTCGCAAGCTCGGTGGTCGAGTGGTACGTCTGCGCTAGAAAATAAGAGGTCATTGGTTCGAGTTTCACCCGAGTAATTTTTTCCAATGTTCACTCGGGAGGTAACACACTGAGTAGGCATATACAGTGTTTATACTTCGATGAAGGGAAAAACCTAATATTGATTTACATCAGCCGACGCAAATTCACTTCATGAACACTCCTCGATAATTGAACTTCGCTGTATAAAATAAAAGAATGTCGCGTCCAATCAACTTGCGTTTGTATAGCTGTGAAAAACTCTAGTTGCAAATTTCTTTTGTTCTTACAGGTCCTTAATTGATTTGGTGGCACTGGGTTTTGGGTAACAATTGAACACAATTGAATTGAATTTCTATACAACAAAAAACTATTTTGCCTTCTTTGCAGAAACCTTTCAACCGATTTTGAGGGAATTTTGCCTCTTCCAGGTCTCAGAAAGGTTTCAGAGGAAATTAAACAAGGTATTCCAAAGAAAAAAGTGCTTCATTGTTTCTTTCGGTGTAGGGATACTGTTTCCGAGATTCATGCAGGAAACACAAGTATACACTGTATGCTTATTTCTGTGCACTTTTTGTGGAAATAGTCAGGGCGCAATCTTCCACTGAATCTAGCGGGGGAAACACAGCGAGGCAACGGTACTGGAAGTTTCCCTGTACACGCTAAACTTACTCGAGTCGGAACTCCACTTCCTTCTAATATGCTAAAGCATTAGACTAAAGCGGTTTATCGTTACAATATGGGGTTTCATTTTCAGTTGTTTGGAGGCTGAGTTTCCACTGTTTTGGGGTTTCGTGGAAAATATCAGCCGATGATTTGTCGGGAACCCATGAAACAGAAGCCTGCAGAATGACTGCAACCTTATTTTTTTTTAGCTTCTGAGGTTTCATTGTTCTTTTTTTTTTAAACCGTGTCCGAGGCCCTGGTTTTTCACAGAACCCTGAATCCCCGAAAAAAATTGTACCACAAAAGAGACTTTTTAATGACTCTTGTCAAGGAAAACGCTCACGGTGATTTTGCAATGTTGGCTTCACAAATTTTTCTTTTGTGGTTCACATGCCCCGATTTTCACGACCTTGCGTCAACAAAGACATACCCAAGTACACGTACACATGCACCGCGCGCCACAGAAATAAAATCCCCCAAAGTTAAAATGTCCAACATTCCGAAGTGATTGTTGTGATGCAATTTCGAGGTATATTTTGGCAGAAAGGGGGAATTGTGCTCAATAGCCGATTGTCTCTTTTGTCGGTGTTTGGATACTTGCAACGCGGGCCTTATATGGCTCAAGAGTGGTTGATCAACATGCATTAAGATTACTTTAAATAGTATTCGGATAATTTCAACTGGCTAAATTAATACCAAAAATGACATATGTGTGTGTGGGGGGAGGGGGAGGGGGCGGGGCGGGGAGGGGAGGGAAGGGGGGGTAGCCTAACCTCAACTTTGCATGTTGGCTTTAATTTCGTCTCCAGCTCAAGAATTATTGTAAACGCACGGACCAACTGAAAATTCTCCAATTATAACAGTTTTCATTTATTATGCGAAATAATTATGCCAATTGATGTATTCTGTCATCAATGGACAAACTGACACCAGGAGTAGGCCCTAATGCAAAGTTGGGTTGGATATCACGTATCAAGATGATCAATTAAAGAATCTTCGCGTGAATTTACTATTTTTATCGAAACATCGGTACCCAATTTGGCTGAAACTTCAAAGGTATATACATATTATAATTGTTAATAAACACACTTGCAAAATTGTTTTGTTACTTGTCAAACAAACGGCCTACCTTGTTATGTTTTAGGAACTTGTGAAAACGACGATTTGCCGATAGCAAATTACCGTTTACAAATATTGATACAAGAACGGGTGTCTTTGTCGTATATAGAAACAATCATCTAGTAAACTAGATATTATTTGTAATCTTAAAAACAAACATACCGGAGGCATTTAAGCTGATAATGGCTTACGTATTTTCGTCATTTCTTCGTTACAGCAGTCATCAGTTTATTTGTCGGGCAATCGTACCGTCGAACAGAAAGCAAACAAAATTGTAAATTATTTTGTGAGTATTTGCGAGCAAATATATTGAGTCAAGCCAGTTGCATTGTTTTTAAGCTTCAGTGAATTCACACCCAACACTGAAAATGTTTTGTTAAAGATACGCCATTAATTATAGTTCCTTCTTTTTAAGATAGGAGACTGGAAAAACCCGGATTCGGGATTTTGAACACGGACCGAAATCGTACATGTGATATGCAAAGTACGGTAATGCCGCGATAAACCTAGCGGAGCGGAGCAGGTGCACCGCCCGTAAAAGACCGGCAGGTTTTTGTTTCGTGTCTCGCTACTAAATTCACGTCTCGGTAAAAAGGAAATTCCCCCAACAACGTGAAATAGCTTCCTGTTCCTATCTGTCTTTGTTTCGTCTGGCATGGCGGATCGTCAACTGGACGGGATTATATGCGAACAATAATGATTGATAACAGACGTAAAAATACACACTGTATAAATTAAAATTAGAAATCAATTGGAATTTAAACAATTTGACAGAATATAGAGAAGTCATCTTCGTGAACAACGTTTTCATTTTAGAAGCATAGGCCTATATACAAAGACAACATTCTGGCAGCTTTTTGAAAACAAAACCATGGAGTGTCATGGCCGAATGGTTAAGAGCACCGGACTCAAGCTCTGGTGTTTCTGAGCAGCAGAGTGTGGGTTCGAGTCCCGGTATTGACACTTGTGCCCTTAAGCAAGGCACTTAACCATTATTGCTTCGTTCTTCGGATGGGACGTAAAGCCGTAGGTCTCGCCGTGCGTTGTGTAATACACGTAAAAGAACCCATAACACTTATCGCTAAGAGAAGGGGTTTGCCCTGGTGTTTCTGGCAGTGGCTGCAATATGCGCCGCAGCACCTTGTAATTAAACCCTTATAAGGTGTTGTACATAAAATGAGTCTCATATTTCATATACAAAAAAACTGTACTTCATTTACCTGTCTTTAAAGTAAATTCATATTAATTAGCGCCTTGAGTACCTAATTGTTGGTAGATACGTGCGCTATAGGCTCCGGTATTAAAACACGGTACTCAATATCACCGGATTTTTATGAAAGGTTTTGATAAAAATGTTCTATAAAATTAGTCTTTAAATTAAAATGGAGGTCTTCAGTTTCAGAAAAGATTTCGGAGGAAAGGTGTCGATAAGAAAAGTTAATGATGGTGGGGTAGGAGATGTAGAGACTAAAATGACTGCCAGAAAAACTCGTATGATTACCGTTGTACACGGTGAGTAAAAAAACCCACGATTTTGAAAGTGCTACAGGCAAAACTTCATTCAAAAATTGGTCCTGCCATTTGGGATTCGTGGTTTTTTTTACTCACCCATGTGTGTTGTATTCTGCTGAGAAACCGCAGTGAGTGAATAAAATAATAAACTTGAAGTTAACACCGAGATGACATTCAATTCGACGGTATTGTGTTTAACATGTCATTATTAAGAGCATATATAGGTCGTGTTTCTGGTCAAAAACACATAATGTGTTAATTTTACACTTGCGTTTTAAGCACGTATAGCATCAGGCGACACTTATTACAAAGATGCAACTGCTTAAGAACAAATGCAATAATTAACAACCGCTTCGTTTAACCAAAGAAATACGGAACCTGCAACGCGGTCTTCTGAATTTGATTGCCCCGTCAATGTTTTTTCAACTGAGTACAAACAAACGGCCAATAAAACTTATAAGCTGGTGTTCGAGACAGTCCAGAAAACTAGGGGAATCCCCAAGTTTCCCCTTCCCGCAGCTGCGCATGTACCGAACAAAGCGCCGATGTTCCCCCCTGCCCACACGTTCTCGCGTGGCCGCACGCGCACGGTACGGCGCCTGCATGCCCGGGCCGTCTGCGGCCTTACCCACACAAAAGGTTTATCAGGCTTAACTATGCGGTTATTATCATGAGTCTATATGGACTATATCAATAACAGCTAAATGATTCTATTATATAACACGGAGCTTTTGTTTTTTCGGTATCCGGGTGTCAGTAAAGCGTGCTCCATTTTTCAAAAATTGATTAGTGACTTTTTAATGGTCGGCTGTCCGGCTGAACACACGGAAGTCAATATAGGGCCTATATTTTCTGGCGTTTATATTATTTTTTGGCTTTTACATTAAACATATACAATATAATTATGCAAACTTCGTGAAGTGTAAATGCACTCTTTAGTTGTTTAACAAGAACATTTAAGGTCTGCGTTGCATTTGGATTTAGAATGATTATGATTAATGTGTTTAAAATTCTGTAACTTGAAAAGTACATGAGTGATTTGAATGATTCTTGTACTAAAAGAAAACTTATGAATTGGTCTTTCATATCCTAGATTTTGAAAGTGCTACATGCAGAACTTCACTAAAACAATGGTCCCGACATTTGGGTTTCGGTTTGTTTTTTTGACTCACCCGGTATAATGCACGGATAAAAATACTGCGAGTTGCGCGATCCCCCCAGCACGCTGGCAGTATTTATACAGTCAGTTAGTATTAACACACTTTTCAGTGGACCTAACCAAAATCAACAATGACCTCATTTGACCTCTAGATGACCTTTGACCTCAAATGTCTCAAGTCATCTGAAGTCCCCCTACCCAAAGATTATTGTCACCAAGTTTGGTTGAGAGCGAAGTCTGACTTTTCATATGACAGCACTAAACAGTCAACCTAACCAAAATGGACACAGGGACAGAAGGAAACACTATCGCAAGAAGCCATGGTGATAAAAAAAAAGAATATCAACGGCATGGCGAGGCTTTCAACTCAGAGAAAATATATTTAACCTGCATGTAGGACACCTCTGAATACGACTTCGGAAGACGCGTTTCAAACAAAAAATGGATTACCACAGAATTCTTTCTTAACAAAAGTGGGTCAACACCAATGGACATTGTTGCTATTTTCTGGTATAACAAAGAAGGAGGAAGCAACGCCAGGATCAACACAAGGGTTGAACGGGCGTTCCTAGGCACAGACCGAGGCCACACCGGAAGCTGATCGGGGGCTTATGGGCGTGAATGCTGACCCCTGGTGACCCTGCACCGGATGTCGAACTGGGCTCCTTTGACGCGCTTGGTGCCGTAAACAACTCGGGCTGAGCCTGATGATCGCTTAATAAGGTGATCTAGAACTTTCGATTGGCGTAATAATCGGATATCTTTTAACGATGACGAAATCAGTTTATTAAATGACAAAAATAATGTTGGTGTTTTGTCAGACTTAATATGTACATTGTTATATATCACAATATGAGTATACTTTTAAGAGAAAAACACAGCTAAAACTGCCACTAAAAAGATGGTACGTGATTTTAGCGATTTGGTTGAGCAACTTTTCCCTTTCTTTCCCCAAATCTCCTTTCACACCGATCTATACAGCAAACTACGCTGCAGAGTTTTGCAGCAAAATACAAACAGAGTAAGGTACCAACGTCACCGCTAGGCCTATTGAGCTCTTACCCCTGCATCACACAATAAAGTCACGTTTCACGGGCGATGCCCCCATACACACACACAGAAGAAAAAATACTAGAGCAACTTTCTATAAAAAGATTTCTGATGCGTTAAAAAAAAATCCACAAAACCAACAACCCAAGTATAGGGGCAACTGTGTCCACGTTTCAATTTAAAGGTAGGCCTACATATCATTTGCTTTATGTGCTTTGTTCCCTTCTGAAGCAAAACAAAATGCTCAAAACATTGTAGGTCCATTACCAATGTTCCCTGCACATGCCTTTTAACATTATCTTTGTAAAAGGAACAAAAATTTCCTTTTTACACAAAATTGAAGTACCGAATCGACTGACACAGTTTGAGTTTTAATAAGGGAATAAATGTGTGCTTGGCCGGTTTTAAATACTATTTTAAGACCGGTTTGGAGTCTGGACGCTGATAATGACCCGAGCCGAAGGCAAGGGACATTATCAGCGTCCAGACCCCACACCGGTCATAAACATTGTGTTTAAATACCAGCCAAGCATTTTATCCTATTCATAAATAACTTTTCGGTCAAATAGTCAAAACAACTCAAAAATTAAAACATTCAAACGATTTTGTTCAACAATTTTGCTTCATTTTTTTTTTAACATCCATCTAGCTATGTTATGATATGTGCCTCTTGCGAGTGGTCTTAAAGCAACCCATTATGGAGACTGGCGCGCGCGTTACGCGTACTGCGCGATGTGCCGCAGAATGCAGCTGTGCCGGTGTAGTATGAATGTTAGGACTATGAAATATGGTATTGTGCACGCCTAACCTTTGATTGTGAACGTTCAAATAATAACAGGTTAAGATGAATCGGATTTCATAGGAGTCCCAATATCATGTGACACTGGAAAAATCGTTGTTTAATCAACCGTTTAAGACCGGCCACGTGACGGGCTCTCGACGAATAGGAATGGGTAAGTATTTATGGATATACGATTTCCTTTTTTGAAATGTTTTTGCAGGGTCTTTGCCTCCCCCCATGAATATTTCCGGCCTGGACCCTGTGCGTGATCTATCTCGCATCACTTATTGTGAAGTTCTGTTGTTAGAGGGTAAACGCATCCCTGATTTTCATTACGAAGTACAATGTGCAATTTTCCTTTAAATATAATCCTTTTATTCCAATTTTCCAAGTAATTTAAAACGAAAACCGTTTTTTTTTTCGAAGGACGTGTCAAACTTGATCCACAGACTGGCCCTGAAACTATGAATGATCACTAAAAATGTTGGCTGTCACGAGGGATTGTCGAAAATTATCTGACTAAAGCGCAATATTGGACGATAGCCAAATATAATGTACATGTAAATTGGACATATACCCGGTAGCGTAATTGGTCTGTGATAATAATCATTATATTGGACCTAATCATGAGGGACGATAACCCAATATTGGACCAGAAGCCCAATATCGTAGGCCGACAAAGGAGGATGTAGAAATATTGGACTGGTAGCTCTTTTTGTTTTATTTTATAAAATAACTATCTAAAATTTGCAATGTAATCCCATTTTGATGATTATAGTTAAATCAAAACTAACAGAACACGTGAAAATCGGAATCGTAAAAAACAACCTCCATGACCAATTTAAAAGGAGTGATTCAACAGGGTGAGAAAAACATGATAAGCAAAAAGATCCATTACCTGAGATTTTTCCCCCGATTTGGTCAATTTTATTCGCGCCCAGACTCCGGACCCGCGATTGATCGCATGATGACTAAGTCACTACCGGAAAGTACGGGGCTCTGGACCCTTGCCGAGTGAGTCGGCCTACGGAGTGTGTCATCGTCGTGATTTTTCGCTGACTCTAGCTCTACACCCCAAAAATATATCTGGTTTTCCTCTCAAATTTGGCCGCAGGTAATCATTGTTCTTCTCGAGGGCAAAAACAACGGGATTCACCTTGTCTATTTTTAGAGCTGTTACTCACTGTCGGCTTTGTGTCGTCGGCCATCCGCAGCCAATGAGAGCGCGCGGTTGGGAATCCCCTCGGGGATGATTCATTCATGCTTCCGGCAGGATGCCCATATACGGCCGTGTGTCATGAATAATTCATGACCGTTTTGCGTTGCAAAAACAAAGTCTAAAGTTTTAGGATCATTGACGGGTAAGCCAAAAAATTAAAGTTATATTAAGGGGGGGGGGAATATTGAATAGCAAAAAACATATAGAGAATCCGCTTTTCCCGAAGGGAAAAGATAGGCTAGAAGGTTCCATGAAAGGATTAAGAAATAAAACCGGTTTTTAATGACACGAATTACGGTATAAAAGCCCCCAATACCGAGTTCTTGTTTGTTGGTTTGTCTTTTGTTTACTAGGGGGACGAAGAGGGTGGGGTTGTTTGTTTGTTTGTTGTTTGTTTGTTTTACTGACTTTCGCTTTCTGGGAGTGGTGTGTGCAAGTGGCGCAACTTTAGCTTGGGTTCAGTGCGCAGAGGGGTACTATTATAAGAGGGCTAGTCTGGTTCCCAGACCAAAAGATTCTGACTATTCCTGATGAATCTTAGGTCAGGAAGCCTCCATGGCTAAAAATAAACATGACGACATGGCGCTTTCAAAGCTCAAGCTTGTTTGTGATTTCTTTATCACTTTTTTTTTTTAGTTTTTAAATCATTTTAAATGTTTCTGTAAGATAACATTGACTAATGTTAATCTGGAATCTTCAAAATTTAGGCACCCAAATAGCACCGTTAGCAGGCGGGGCCGAATGAAGACCGAGTTTTGGAAAATCTTGGTAACGGTCGTCAAATTCAAAACTGTACAGCAAAACAAAAAAAGTTCGCATACGATCCTATTATACTCGGAAATACTCGGGCGCTATCCGATTGTCGACGAAACGAATTCGGCAAACTTCGGAAATTTTCGGACAAAGGAAGAATTCCTCCCGTTTTAGTCACGTGACGTAAATTGTAATACATTGTATTACCGGAGGCTACCGGACCTAAGATTCATCAGGAATAGTCAAAATCTTTTGGTCTGGGAACCAGACTAATAAGAGGGACTCATTTCCTGTGGGACATTCCGATGGGTTTGTAACAATTAAAAGCTTATATTACCCAGAATTCTGAGCAAGGGGCACAGGCCTGAAACGGGGGAAGGGGGGGGGGCTGCACATGTCCCGCTTTAGTTACGCAACTGACATGTGCTTATTTTAAACATTTACTTCGAATCTTCCGTTTTGGTTTGTGGCGTCCATTCAATGATTTTGCTGAAGAAAATAGACAAGTCGTCCCTGGCTCTGAAACATTTTTCCCAGACCCTTGCTACAAGCGGAAAAGTTTCAATCAAAATCGTAAATTATGCCAAAACTGCAAAACCTTGCCAGACTTTTCACCAGTCACATGATCTGATCAACAATTAATCATCGGAGGCCGCAGCATCAACCCACTTAAAAAAAAACAGGTGAAAATGTAATCAACACCCTAAAAGAAGAACTCAGTCCAAATCAGCACAAGAGATCATAACCCGTCCTTGGCTCTTTCCTTTGGTTTTTACCAGGTCAGTCAGCATAGATCCTAAGAGTGACACATTATTGGGTGATTCATCTGTGAACGGATCTTGAGTGGTTATGACCACAGTCGATGAGTCCTCGCAAGCCGAGGGGTGTCCCGACCGGACCGCAGTCACAGATGACAACAAACACTGTGACGTCTTCATAATCGTTCTCTTATTGGCTGAAGGTTTCAAGGACGCACTCTGATTGGTCTGAATTCTTGCAAGGTTGCGTTAACAATTTTCAAGGATTGTGATTGGTCAGGTTCCGAAAAAGGGTTTGTTCTGATTGGTCAATGCGGTTCCCAAGCTTAATCTGATGGTTTCATTAATCTTATTGGTCAATGAGCTTTCAAGAATTCACCGGATTGGTCAGTTGGAAATTTCAAGCAGTGACAGTACAAACATTTTTTTTAAAAAAAGTCAAAGGTAACAGTATATGAAAACGGAGAAACGTGACATTGCTTTTAGGTGGCTCTTTACTTCATAAAATAAAAGGATTAAGTAACTTTTGATGCGTCACCCTTTTACAAAATCTAATACAAGCCATCATGCATTCAAAAGTAAACTGGCCATTCAAAAATATACAATAAATTCATTTTACAGCTCATTATGCATCCTAAGCCAAATCCTTATCAATTTGTCTTTTTTTTTAGAATGAATTTCAATATCATAAAATGAAACAAAGTTTTAGGATCCAGACACGATTTTCCGTCCCACGCCAAGTAAAAGCGGCGCGTCCTCGGAGTATAATTTGGCCGTCCCACACGGTTAAACCCGTGACGTAAATCACGCTGTAAAATGACACTTTTATATCCATCCCAATTTGTCCCCAACCCGAGCAGATCACCCCAAGTCGGTGTAGTTTTCCATGTTTTTCCACCTTCCATCCACTCATCATGTCCCTGTCTTGAGAGAGTTTTTTCCCACGAATATGATATTCGCCGACTGGGGACTCGCCGACGTGAACTCGGCCACCTTTTAGTCTATCCGTCGAGACGAGGCGAATCCCGCACTCGGGGAGTCATGAGAAACTCGGGAAAAGGTAAACGAATGAAACGACCCAACTCTTAAAAAAAAAAAAAAGTTCCGGGAATGACGTATTACATTCATAGGATCATTTGCTTTTCATGCATTTTGTTCGTTTCCAATAATAGCACCACTCAAAATCCAAAGACGAATGTTCAAAACCTAACCTGATGAAGTTTCAGCTCAGTGGATATTGCATATTTCGAGACAACAGTGAAAAACAATGTTATGTACAACATTTTGATGATGAAACATGATTTCGTCTACGTCACTCTTTCTTTCAGAAAATCAATCAATGGACTGATCGTTGGAAATCACCTATATTTCTTGATTTCTTCCAAATGACAGCAAGCCAGACGGAATAATTTCACGTGCTGTTTAGTACCAATACGATCTTAATCAAAGTAAGCCATTTGATAATAATATAGGTTTAAAATGTTGGGGGGATAAAACTCCACATCCTTCCTTTAAGTTACCTTAGAGGAACATCCCCTACGTTTCGCTTCATTTCCTTCTAAAAAAAAGTCAGTGTGAACTGAAAAGCCGACAATCGCTCAAACACGTCAATAACAAAAGCCTTATACAAAACTCGGCATGATAACTGAAAAGCAAGCTTCCGTTCCGGATGATAAGTAACAATCGCTTGCGTCACTTCAATTCAATCTGGATTTATTTCCGTCAAGGCCAAAACTTTTGGCCACCGATCGAAATATGACATCAGCTTTTGAAAAAAAATTAACCAAGTTGCCAACTAAAGTGCGGTTTGCTCGTTGTCTGGGTTGTGTGTTATTATCAGTATTTTTTGTATTTTTTATATTTTCTGCGCTCCAGATCTGTCTAGTTTGCGGTTGTTACATAGAATAGCTAATTTGGAACGGTGGCCGATAAATTCTACTTTGTACATTAAAAATCAAACTTCAATCTGTAGTTATATTTACCCGGGCAAACACAACCATCACATTTTTTAAAAAAATGGCCTTCCCCTTCTTGGCCCAAGGCCAAGAGCACAAGACACCCTGTTATACTATATTGTCATGAATGTCATTCGGAAAAGATGCTTCATTTTTCTCACTAAAAATACATGTTTGTGGGAATTTTATTTTTTAAATACAATTTGAAAAAGATCGGAACAATATTTTCATTCAGATATATAGGCCTATCCTAAACCAAACTCTTTCACAAAATTCTAGATGACACATTTAGATACGTTTCCGTTGTCAAAGCCATTTGTAAAGCCTGAGTGATTGTATTTACTATAACACAAATTGGCCCCCCCCCCCCACACACACACACATTTTTTTGTTTTGTCCATCGAATTTTGACATCGTGTTTACACTAGCGGCTCATTTTCTCACCGTTGTGTTTACAGCTGAAATCTCGCCGTCTAGTTTGATTAGCTGGTGCCCCGCAGTAAACTCGATCCGATCAGACGGCGGCTGGGGATACCGGACACCAGCGCGGTGTCTGATTGGTTGATGACCCAACATGCCAAAGAGTGAGTCATTCGTCCAGGGGTCACCCAAGGTCAACCTAATACTATACGCGTGGGCGTCCCGTTTCCCGGCCGACATTCAACCATGATTCAGTTCTGTTGTTGACGTTCTTTGTTGTTGTTTGGGTTTGGCGTGCACTCACCGATATATCTCTTTGAGTTCCAATCCAAATGTCAAAAAAACCCATCATGTTTTCCCCAAACTTTTCGTCAACTTTCAGTTTCTTTCCGTAACTTCAATAGACCTTCTTTGAAATAGACGTTTCCGTACCAGGTATACTCGGGCCTAAATTGACAATTCTTTGATAAAGTAGTTGCCTTTGAAGGAGAAAAGAGAGATTCTGTGTTAATGGTCGCGGAATTTGCATGCGATAATTGTCGAGGAATGTGCACAGTCAGAGAATGATGAATAATCGAACAATCGAATAATCGACTCCGTTGTTGATGTTGTTTGTTGTTGTTTGTGTTTTGCTTGCATTCAACGACATTTTCTCTGAATTCCAATCCAAATGTCAACAGAGCCCATCACGTATTCCCCAAACTTCTTGTCAACTTTCGTTTTCTTTCCATGGCTCTAAAAAGACATTGAAATTGAAACTGACGTTTTATTATTATGTATACTAAAAAGGGTGATTCTTTGATTAAAAAAAAGTTGAGTTTGACACCAAGGAAAAATTCTTAGATAATTGTCGGGGAATGTGCATGAAAAAAATGCACACATTTCAGAAAAATGATGAAACTTTCATGAAATGTGTGTACACAGTCACAGAATGTCATAATCAATCATTACTCATATGACTTTAAAAAAATTGAAATTGGTGTATACGTGCTTTTTAGGTATGGCACCTTCAAAAGAGATTTTCAAATTGAATTAATGATTTTGTAGCCTTACTTATGAGCTTTCCAATGAGACATCGCACGAAAAAATTCGGCCCATGACTATAGTAATCAATTAATCAATTTCAACTTTGACGCTCTTAATTCGTTCTGAACTGGAGCGCGCCATTTAAAACTAATTTTAAAAACTGTATAAAGGCCTGCAAAAACAAACAAGCAAATGTATTTCCTTTAAAATTCGTTCGGAAAAGAAAATCGAAATTTTGAATGAAGCACGTATAGGCCTATACCAACTTTAACAGTTCGACCGGATAATAGACGCGCATTCAACCATAATTCAGCGCTGTTGTTGATGTTTTTTGTTGTTGCTTGTGGTTTGATTGTATCCAAATGTCAACAGACACTATCACGTTTTCTCCAAACTTTACGTCAACTTTCGTTTTCTCTCCATAACTTCAACAGACATTATTTTAAAGAGATGTCGACCAGACTCGAGTGTCTGTATTAGGTGTAAAAGAATATTATCAGGTTTCTGTATCAGGCATAAAATGAAGGAATATTCTAATGTGATTATCGTCAGGGAATGTGCATACGGTAATTGTTTTGGTATGTGTGTACTGTAGCAGAATAATCGAACATTCCTACTTGACATAACAATGAATAGTTTTCGACCGGAAATACATGTACAATGCGAAATACCATCGGACGTGATCGGTTTTCCACTTTAACTTTTGGGGATATGATCTCGAGTTTTCGGTGGATAATTGCAAGACTAAAATTTGACTATAACTGCGTCCCCTCTGGGACACCATAGCTAATTACCCAAGGTAAGTTTGGGAATGCCCCGCCAGTGATGTTGCAAGTGGCTCGAGGGAGTCATGCGATAATATTGCGGTGGCCAGCCAATGACGATATGCTTCGGGAATGCCAAGCCCAATCACCCAGAGCGAGAACTTTTTGTAGCAGGTGTTTACATATACCACAGTTACAACCTGTTGTTGTTGCTGCAAATGATGCGTATCCTTTTTTGAATTTGTTTGTATTTGATAATTTGGTGGGGAAACCTATTTTGCATTGGCGCGTAACATCATTTGTCACTATATGCGTTTCTGCATCTGATTTGACGAGTGAAAAGTTAATGTAAACAAGCTTCAAGAAGTGTTTGACATCGACAACGAAGAATATTGCTTGTGATTTGTGAAAATGTTTAAAAACGCACTGTAGATGGGAGTCAGGTTGGCGTAGCGGCACTTTCCTCGCCTTCCACCGCTGTGACCCGGGTTCGATTCCCGCCTGCGCCAATATGTGGATTGGGTTTTCAGTCCCTACCGTGGGTTTTCCTCAGAATATTCTTCTGGGGTTTCTCCCACATCTAAAACTGTAATTTCTTCACATTGTCTTCCCTTTACTGGGCCCAATGGGAGACCAGTGGATTCCACTGAATGGGCTACCCAGTTAAAATAAGAAATAAATGCATACAATGCATGCAGCGGTGTAAATCCCGGGGGGGGGGTATATACCCCCCCCCCAAACTTTTTGACCAAGGGGTATGGGCTATTGAATCATCCCCCCCTACTTTTTCGTGATAAGAAAAAAAAATGCGGATTTTTAGGTATTTTCCCAACGTCCCAACAACTAAAATGTATTCAAAAGCACTGGAAAGTTGAGAAACAAAGTACAAAAGCTTTAAAAATGTAAGCGCGAGTATACATATTGATATACATCTTTATCCTGAAGAGCGTCCCTAGTACAATGCGGTCCCCCGCTTTTCGAATTTCCACGGCCGGGTAATTTTAGGATTTTGGTCATCCCCCATCCCCCCCACCTTGCCGGCACATATTTATGCCACTGAATGCATGCACTGGCCCTCTTTTAATGAAGAAAAAATTCGAAAAGTTCTGTTCGTGACAGTTTGATACATTTTGAACTTCGATATCAACCCAGGAAGTACCGGTGTATGACTATTTTTTTGCAGTTCACAGTCCTTGCAAACAGTACACCAACACCGATGACCTTGTCTCCAGATCTGGCATAACTTACCCAACATCGCCTGCTTTGATTTGATTTGGGCTAAAACTTCGCATCTTTGACAACAATATTCTCTCATGAATTCACGAAATAAGAAAGTGTGTTCATACCACACTTTTTTCTTGGTCAGCAGTGATAAAGTTTTACGATCTCCCACACTCAACCCCACCACCGTTCCACAGGGGTTCGGATAATTCCTCCAATTAGGCCAGACGGTTCATTCCTTATTGGTCATAAATTATTAATTAGTCCTGGGTTAGCAAGTGCGAGAAGAGCGGTCCGCTCACCTGTGCGAGTGTTCACACGCATGAGGTAATCCTACCCGATTTACGGCAGAATTGTCATCAAGCATGACCGAATGACAAAATAAGTCAGTTGACACAATTATACCGGGTTTTTTTTTTCTGGCCACAAAAATTAAAACAATTGAAAGATTTAGGTGAGCGCGCGTGTGTGAGCCATTTCTTCTTTTACATTTGCCGCCGCTTCGTTTACTCGTTTTGCTGAGACTTTGCAATACTTAATCAGAATAATTCGGTGAGATCCTCTTTGAATAATTGCAGATTTGACCGCAGTTTCAAACTGAGTATACAGTGTTTATACGTCGGTGAAGGGCAAAAACCTAATACTATTTTCAAATTACCCCAGTTCTTAATCTATACATTATGTAAAATGATGGGCAATCAATTTTTAACGTATATACTGAAGAAAAGGTAATGAACAGTTAGACAGATTCACTGCCCCACAGTTTGTGCAAATGCCTTGTCGGTTAATGTGCTTGGGAAATATCCACTAAACGTGTATTCTAAACGGAAGTTTGAGTTTCGCTCGACCTATTTCTTTAGGATTTATTCAAAGTCCGCGTCACGCAAGGCTCCCCGTTGCGTGCCTAATTTTGTCAGTCATGGGGTGTGACAGTTTCGTTGGGTTTAATACAAATCCCTTCGTTCCAACTCTCCAACTCTCAATAAAAAACAAAAAGTTAAGATTTTTTCCTTGTCAGACAAAATTCGACGAAAATATGACAATGCTCCGGAAATTTATTTTCTGATGTGTCCTCAGACAAAAGAAATCTGCTACAGAAATAAAAATAGCCCAAAATTCTTCGGAAATTACACCTGTACCTTATTGGATTCCAGGCCGCCCTTCTCTGACAAATTCAAGCCCAGCTAATTCACTTACACATCAGGGGCAAAGTGAGGACAGCGATAGAAGTACACAAAAGCTTCTGCTTTTAAAGCGAGGGCCATCTTGCGGCTTGTTAAGGACATGGAGGAGTGGTATACGTGACTTTGTATATGATGATTCTGTAAAGCGCAACATTCCTCAAAATAATTCACGACAAGTTCTGAATTGATAAACAAAGGAATACAATGGTAGAAATAACAAGAACAGAATACTCACACGAGATACCTTTAAAACTCAACTATTGGCCAGTCCATATCCTAAAACTTGATTAAGATTTATATACTGTAAACACCGGTACCACAGACTTATAGTGGATAAAAAAGAGACAATTTCGTTTTGACTTTAATTGGTCTGACATAAAGAGATAGATAACTCAATGAAAGTGGTGTAAGATGACACGAACTATAGAGACAGAAAATCTGGGCACGTCAAAAAAAAAACATAAGCCCGTAGGGAATGACTAGGGATGACGGAGGTCGGACGAGACACTAACGTCCGTCACTACTCCCTGTGGCATTATGTCCCTTTTATAAAAATCATTTTAAAAAGTGTTGAAATAAATGGACTTTTTCACTACCCACATTTAACAATGAAAAGAAATCCACTTTTTTTTCGGGCCCCAAAGGGGCCACCGTAGTGTTCTCTTTGGCCTCGGACTGACCCAGGCTGATCTCTTTAAAAAAAAAAAATTGACAACCCATTGACTATTAGAAGTGAAGGCACCACCCGCCATGTTTCCACTCTCACAAATCTATCTTTATAAGAAGAGAGCATGTGTTCACAGGAACGGAGTGCCCATGTCTCTCCAGACTCATATGCTGTGGGAGGATCGCAACATCTCCACAGCGAGTCTGTTACCTTCCAGCATTGAATAATGCCGGTACCCATTTAACACCTGGGTTGAGAGGAGTAATTGGGGTAAAGCGCCTTACTCAAGGGCACAACACGCATGGCCACGGCGGGGCTGGAACCTACAACCTCACGATCATGAATCCTGCGCTCTACCACACGTGCCAGCATCTTTAAGTATACCTATTTTATTACATGTATTCATTCCCCCTCCCTTTGATTACCCCCTCCCCCAGACACCACATTCAAACTACTATCCGTTGTTCCAACCCCTCCCCCTGCAAAATCCTTTCCTTCTGCCCCCTCTTGATCCTACCCACCACATCACACTCCTTTGCTCCCTAATCCCCTTTGATCTTCACCCACATTGATCTGCCCCCCTCCCCCATCCCTCTGAGGTGTTCTCCTTCCAGCGGGTGCATAAGTATGTTCCCCAGTCCCTTATGTTCCCACTTCAGGTCAACAGAAAATTAAATCTGTTGAGGTAAATAATTGGGGTTGGGTTATGTGTACGATGGGAGTGTTATAAATACTGGTTCCCGTGCCATCTCATGTATTCGAATAGAAAGATTCGGAACCAACGCGTATAGCCAATCAGCTATGGAGATCAGTGATTCTCACTCACGTTGTAGCATCAATTTACGTTACTATGAAATCCGGACTCAGCGGTAGTATTGCGCATGCGTAAGTATGATAATTAGGAAAGTCACTGGTCACGTGAGAGGGATTAACCAATAAATGGGAAAAGGGTCTGATTTTAATAGGAGTCGGATTTTCATGTGACAACGTCACTGACATGACTTATGCCGTGTCTCGTTAGGGACATGACGATGGTTTTGGGAGGCGACGATGTGACCTTTGAGACATGGTTTGAAAATTGGCGAAGAACAAAATGTTAGTTTTGGGTTTTGGAGAACAACAACCCCCCCCCCAACTAAAAATCATCCGATATGAACTGTAAATATGAGGGCGAATTATATATCCATGCCCAAATTTCAAATCAATCAATCGGTTTTTTTTCCAAAATATTTTTTTCTTGGTATTTTTTTGTTACCTTGACACAGTCAAGTCGGCATCGTTTGGTGTCGAGTAAATAACACATCTCTGGCATATTTGACTTGAAATATACATTGTTTGTTCGGAATTCATTTGAACGCGTAAGAGGAAGCTAAACTCGGATCTCAACGTGAAGAATGTTCATGTATTGTTATGCACAAATTGATGCTCGGTTTAGTCGGTTGTCAAAACAAGAATAAACAGAACAAATTCATAATAAATACTTTGCTTGTCATTTTGGCCGCGAAATTTTTTTATCACGGGTGAAACTAAGGTACCAGACATTCCTTGTGATTATTGAAAAAAATCTTCAATTCAAATCACCCAAATCCAAACTAAATGCAAACATGCAGTGGTGTCTTGATCATCTCGTGCAGAAACCTTTTTAAATAATCGCATTCCCAAATTCCTTTTCTGTATGTAAATATTTAACGTATTTGCTCTTTTGACCAAAAAGCAGTATTGAAAAATATCATCGGCTGTCAAGGGCGAACGGAGTATTCAATAAAATCAGTGGCTGTAAATGGCAAAATGCAACGAGTCGGAACGATAAATAGTTTTTTACTGCCTTTGGCAACAAAACTCACCCCATGAAAAGAATCTAAACAAAAACAGAAAAACGGTTTGTGGAGACCTAGCAATGGCGATAAGAAAGATACAGTCTATTACCAATATCATCATACCAGAAATAAACATTTTCCCAACACTGCGAGAGACTTGAATTTGCTACCACTATCCAAAAACCAGCATTATGAATCGTAGAAGTATAGCTGATATTCACTCTTTTAACCAAGTGCTCCCCAACCCATCTGACCTCAAGCATGGCAAGATTTAGTGTTGTTCCAATCTAAGCCGATCAGTTTATTACATCAAGATCTCAAGAAGATCAATGCGTGAATCTTACCCGAGTCGCACCAAACCTCGGTGCCGGTCGAGTTGCTCAGTCACCCACGCGTCTGGGTCCAGTCCCAAGATGGTTCCGGAGTTTTCCCAAAGATGACTAGTCAGACATGCTCATTAGTGGCGGCCAAGATATAGAAACATCACCTGTAGATTGGGTTGGTACAGCTGCCTCCAACTGGAGGGTGAGCTAGGGGGGACTGGGGTGCTCACGGGGTGCAGCAGAGGGGTCTTGAGATCGCAGCTACGTACCCGGTCGATGAGTCACCGTGTTGTGGCGGATCGGATGGCACAACGTCTTGGTGTTTTCCCACCAGATGGTGGTTTCTTCAAGCAACGTGTAGACGGGGACATTTCTCGTGCGGAGTCTTAAAAGGATCGCTGGGTTTACTTGTATTGGGAACTATTGCCTGACGTGACATGTATTCCGTTTATAAAGACGTCGTTAATTGTATTACTCTGTTTTCCTTCCTCCATGCTTTAACAACATTTTAATTATGCAAAGCCTCAAATCTTACTTAACATTTTATTTAAAACGTTTTTTCTTGAAACTTGTTTTCTCATAAAGTCAACGGAAGATGTTATAGATCTTAAACAGTTATACATTCTGATCTAGAATTCGACGTCCATTTAAAAAAATCCTTCCCGGCATGCACTGTTGGCTTGCCAAACCTGGCAATTTTTTTGTAGGTAAACTCAGTCAATGCCATATGAATAAATTTTACCTGATTCATACCATCCTTATAACTTCACGTATTTAATTAAGCAATACTTGATGTGATTCGAATGGGGAGGGGGGGGGAGTGAAACATGCTTGGCATGCATACTCAAAAACTTCTTCCAAAACCGAAACATGTCACGAGGATATTTTGTAATTTTTTTCCATTCTACATTAATAATTGTGGAAAAAGTCTGCAAAGAGATAATGGCTGATGGTATTTTGATAGTCTCGAATTTTGCAAGTCACGTGAAACATTGTCAGCACGCCCTAATTCGATTTCAAGTAAAACGCGCCGTCCAAATTTGTGAATGGAAACATTACTCACAAAATTCTAGAAATTCTACCTAAAATACAAAACTGAGATTCCATGTGCATTGTGTAATCCCTGTCCACACCCTAATCACGTGAGACTACGATGTCACGATAGTTAATTTTATTTCACCGTGGAAACTGAAAGGTAAGGCACATTATAGTCAGGGAAAAAGCGAAACTGACGTTACGGCTGCCGTCACTACTTTTCAATTTAAAATTGTATTTTCCAATTTTGTATGAGGGAGAATCTTTTTGTGGGGGTGGGAATAAACTGGCATCCGGTTAAATAGTGACAACGCCCACAAGACACCTCTATATAAAATATGTGACAGGCATAATGTTGATGAAATGAATGAAATATCTTAGTTCGCTTTGGCACCGGAAGGTTTCCCAAAAAGACGACTCCCATGGATCATTTGTTCATTGTCTTCTCATCTAAGGTTTCCATTTTCAAGCGGGCCAAACCGAATCTTGGGAAAGCTTGTTTCATTATCAGAGCTTGAAAGGACAGAAAAGATGAGCCACTATTTTGTATACACGTTCAAAATAAATGTTGGTTGGTTGAAAGCGTTGGTAAATTTGTATTGTTAAGTTACAAGTAAGCTTTATATTTTCATTTGTAATGCCAAATTATAGGCTTTTTATGGTGATTCGGCCTTTAGTTTGGCCTTGGCCTTGAGGTACGTGTCCGAGGTTACCATTGAAGGATTGGATAAGAAGCTCACCGTACCTGATTCGTTACAAATTGATGACCAAGACCCGCTTGCACATGAAAAAAGTCCACCATCTCCATGCCACACACCTCTAGACCCCTCCCCCTCCTCTAGCCCCCCCCCATGCACTCTCCCCTTCCACGCCACTCCCCCTTCAGCAACCCTCCCCCTCCCCCCCCCCCTACACCACCCCCACTTCTATACCCCTTCCTTTTGAACAACCCTGCCCCTCCTACAACAACTTGCCTGTGTATCCATCTCTTAAAGCATCATCTACACGTTCCTTATTACATCCCAAAGTTAGTAAACTTTGATGGATTGGGGAGTACCACTACGCGTATATAGTTTGGACGCAGCAGCCTGTACAGCTAAAGTACCCGCGACCTGATTGGACCTGACAGGTATCGGATAACACTGACATACCAATCGAGTTACGTGTACTGGGAATGCCGTAATCACCTCACTGAAAAACAAAACAGTTCCGTAAAAATAGAGCCCCGAACAACCTTGCTCTGGTAATGCACTATGCTACAACTAAACTAAACAAAGCGCGGTGTGTATATCATATTGAGCAAGTGCGCAAGGCCTTGGAATACCAGCGCTGTACATATTTTAGAAGGCCAATCTTGGATAAAATTAAATAATCTTGACATAAGTACATGGAAATAGCGTGATCGCTTGATCATAAAAACGGTTGAATTTCACTAAAAGTGAAGTGCACTGGCCTAGCCTGCGCCCAGCTGCGTGCCAGAAAAGACTTCTTTTGAAAATCTGTGTCGTGACGTCAGTGTCGGATTTCTATCGATTATTTTCGTCCTGTGACTCGTGTCTATATACTTTATGTTTTTGTAAAAAAAAACTTTCACAAAAGACGTTGTCTAGACTTTAGTGCCAGTGCTAGTGATATGCGTGCGTGGGTGGGTGGGACTTTTGACCGGAATACTTTTTTTTCCAATCAGTTCTCCTCTATGGATCGAACAACGTCTGGCTCTGATTTCTGTACCGTGAATGATATTCGATTGTTGGTATATAGGGGCACAATAAAGGGGTACAGGATTTGCCTCTTTTTTTTTACATTTTTTACTTTTGGTCCTACAAAATTGCTCAAAATCTTAAGAACTTGGGTGCACATAACAACTAACTTGTTAAACTTCCGGTGTTAATTCACGTAAAATGCTGTTCCCGCGGGCACATTTTCGTAAACCACCTTTTATATGAGTGTTTTCTTAATCTTCCGAAAGACACCAATTCAGGTGGAGTAATTTATCACGGTATAAGTCTGTCTTCATTTTGAGAAAGGATTTCTCGTTAAATTGGTAGGTATAGTAATTTACGGGGAACTGCAAATGTTCCTGTTTATACTATTAAGACTCCTTTTCCGTACCTTTAGGTTAAAGATATTAATTGTCAACATTTAGTGCTTGGACTGGGTCAAAAGAAATCCCCATGTCTTAACATTTTACGGAGAAAATGTTGGGAAACCTCATTTGTTTACATCTTTTTTTTTTGTTTAGTCCGTGCGTATTTCTAGCTGTGAACAAAGCCATCGAATGGTGAGCTATAAATGACACACAAGTGACAATGGAGCCTGAAAGTACGCCATTTTGTCTTCCGGCCTTCTATGGGCATTTTACACGGCAGGGTTCGACCTTAACTTTTTTGTTTACTAGCCATCCGGGCTACTGAAACAGACTCTTAACTAGCCCGCAGGCATGTTCACTAGCCTGCATACGGGTTTTTTTCCCTTTTATATTCTCTCATTTTTTTATAAACAACAATGTGGCAATGTGCATACATGTAAAACGTGTATATGGCCTGAAAGTTGACCCCTGGTGGCCAGGCCCGGATTACCCAATAGGCACAGCAGGCACTGTGCCTAGGGCCTACGAAAAATTTGGGGGCCTACAAAAACTTGGGAAAGGGCCTACGAAAATGCCGCAGGTGCCATAACTGACGCTGTACAGCATGTATGCACTATGCATTGGCCCTACGTATAAAATGTACGTGTTAAGTCTGTCGTTCTGAAGCACGGTGTCAATTATGGGCGTCGATCGGTGGGGAACGGGGGCTGATGTCGTTCTCCAACGTTTTTCGTCCCTGAATAAAAACACGTAGCCTACACTTGATTTTATAGCTCAGGACAGCTGATTTAATGACTCCAAACTTGAAAAAGATGTTTAAATGATGATCTTGTGCTAAAACTTTGGCAGTCGTCAGAAATTGCCTCAAATCGCACCACAGGGACCCTAGAATCTGGTTTTGGGGGACATTCCTCATTTTGCCACATTAGGTCACAAATGTGCCCCGCCTCGCGATGAAAATAAAACTGCCCTCAAACGCACATGAAAGCATTATGATCGAGTTTAAAAATTATCTACTCTCTTATAATGCAACTTTGAAAGTTGTTTAATGACACTCATTGAAATGGACCATGTTTTTTCGACCGTAATTTGAAAACCTGACTCTCCATGGCAAACTCTTGGTGGCAAACTCTTGGTGGCGCACTGCATTGTGAATCGCCCGAATTTTATGATTTTGGTCATCCCCCATCCCCCCTCCCCCCTCGCCAGCACAGATTTACGCCACTGGCCGTCATTGCACTCGCGTGGTCACGATTCTAATCATGCCACCGGCTGACGTTAATGTGTTTATAGCTCCATGATGTGACACTGTATTATAATGGCATCATTCCCTAGACTTAGCGTATAGTACAAGAAAAGATGAAGTTTCCCAAGCTAGCTAAGGGAGCTGAATTAGAATCAGACAAACACAATTCCTTCGTAAACATTTGTAAACGGGTCAGTAGTTTGATATAAATATAATGATATCAATCATAGCGACATGCGATCATTGCCGGCCGAAAGACGCGCGACGCGAAACAATAATTGATGAGACAGAATAAGGACGAGCTTGGTAAGGTTAATTGCTCGTAGTGACTCTGAATAGTCAACTGCTCGGTACATAAGAACGATTGTAGAAAAGTGTTACGTAACCGTAACAGCATTCGTGTGTATAGCACGATGCTGATGCATCTTTCGTGCAGCTATATGAAACACAAAGCACAAAGTAACTCTCCCACTGCGGAAACAAGCATTATGGTTTAAACGCAAAGAAAACAAGCACCTACTGAAACAGCCTAGTTGTTAAGCTGTCTGACAGCGGACCCAGGGTTAGGGGTTCGAACCCCCTTGGTGTCATTTTTTGGTTTTCGATGCCCGTGGTTCTGTCATTTAAGAGTAATTTCCCGTCGTCATTTACCAACAGCAGTTAGCTCGGTCGGTCGGTAAGCTGACTCACAAGTTGGGACTGTCTGCGAAGTCCAGGTTGGCATCTGCGTATAGGTACGGGGTTCTTTTGCTGACTCGGCAGCAAGGCTTAGGGTGCCACCTCGTTTCCTCCCTTTATGGTGCCTGACTTTCGAGTTACATGGATGGACAGGGAAGGAGGTGTGGTGGGCCGGGTACCGAGTCCCAGAAGAGTTCTATATGGAAGTCGGTAAGGGGCTCATTGAGTTAGGGTCATAAGTCCGACTCCTGAAGACTTGGCCATCGCCACATAACTTTTTGTTTTATTTTCTTCTTTTCTATCGGAGGACAATTGCAAGAATTAATAATTTGTTATAATGAAAGCTTGAAGTGTAATCTTTCGAAATTAATTTTTAAAATTGGTCGAAAATACAAAATTCAATTCAGCTATAATGTTTTTATTTCATTGTCGCAAAACTGCATGTACATGCTCAGCACCTATGCGCATACCTTGTTCAGGCCTGTTCCCTGATCCCAGACTGCAGGGGGGGGGGGGTGTCTTTAAATCCTACAGTGGAATTTTATATAATATGATGAGAAAGAGGGCCTGGTGTTGGCGCGGGGCCCCTCGAAAAGAGTAACTAATGTGGAAAAGTCAGAGTTTTTAAAATTAGTTTGGTATATTGATTTCTTTAAAAAATCACCCGCGGAATTAGTATGGAAACTGAAAAATCGCATGATGAGAAAGAGAAATATCCTGCAAAAAATGGACCTCCGAAAACTTCCGTGTGGACTCGTAAAACTCGATCACTCGTTTGAGCATGAATATTCATGGAATAATTTTGTGGCTGACAATTTTCTCATCTATTCTGAGGCAATTTTGTCAGTGTTTTTAATAAACAGATCTTATAACTTAACCCGTTAAAACAGTTGATAAAATTATACACAAATTGATAGGTGTGATTTCTGAATTTCATGATTTATTTCTTCCTGTCCTTTCATCTTTGCCGTATCCCAATAATTTTGGACTCGCCAGCCGGGCTACTTAAGGAATAGTTTGACTAGCCCGCCGCTGTTTTGACTAGCATTTGGCTAGCGGGCTACCGCTAATTTCGAACCCTGCATGGGGTCACCCTTTCTCTTGCTACAATTTCTGATCGAATGATTTCTAACCGTAATCATCCCAAGAAATTAACATTCATGTTGGAATTTTATCATGGCATTCCGCGAGAAACAATGATGAGAAATCAGTTGGAGTAAAAACGAATTTTACTTAGGACTTTTCACATCCGGGTTTTCGTACTATAAAAGGTCTCCTTGTTTGATCACGTTTGTTTTCACATGAAAACGACGCGAAGATTTACCTACCTACATCCGATGGATTCTAGATTTAGTCGGGCTTGCTTGAATACACTTCATATCAACGGTCATTTTAGATTTGTTTGTAAATGAGGATTAGCCCTTCCAGATAAGTCAAATAATATGTGTCCCAAATGCTATTTAAGACTCCTATTTAAGTTTCAGTTTGTACCCAATGACCGCCACAAAATTATTTCATAAATTTTCATCTTTGTACGAGTGCTCCGAGTTCCACAAGTCCACATGTATTTTAGATTTTCGGAAGTGAGAGGTCAATTTTTTGGCACGATATTTTCTCTTTTAGTTTCACGTCATGCTAATTTTCAGTTTCCATAAATTGAGATGTATAGGTCGATTGCCATCTTTATTCTACAAAGCCTGGAGTAAAGTTTCTGCTAAAACCTGGAGCAAGTCCTTGCGATATTGGCACGTAAACTGAGCTACATCTTTTAAGGCGAAGCTTCAACTCCCAAATATAGCCATAATGCATAGATAAGAACGTGAACGCCCTCAAACACAATAGAGATTATTCTGCTCGAAGCTTGGATTGACCTTAGTATAGCCTTTGCGCCACCAAAAAAAGGAAAAAAAGGTTTATATATGTTTTGTTAATATGCTTTACTATTCGTCCACACCCTTTGCGACGTGTGTAAATTTTAACTAGATTGGATAATTTTGTTTGTACGTTATTTTTATAACAATACAAACTTTAACAAAAGGCGTGGGTTTAGACTTTTTAGGAACACGGTCGGTAGTCCTGGTAACTGAACGCGCGTTAACAGTGTGGATGAGTCAATGAGGGAAAAGTTCTCTATTTTCAGCCGGATTTCGTTTGGTGGATCTCAAAAGCTTTGCCATCGTACCAGGAAATCGAATCCAGAGTTTTTGTTCACCTTGATTTTTTTTTCAATACAAACCACCGATACGGGAACAATGGTTCCAAAAGTTGCATAATAGAACAGACATTTATGAGAGTCCCCCTAGGTTGTTCCGGGATTTATGGGATTTTTTTTTAGTTGGTGTCGCCTTTTGAAAATCTGAAAAACGGGTTTGCTTGGATCATATAGAGCATGGGTGCTTGGATCGCGTGGACGAGCCAGTTTTGCATTATATTCCAATGACTTTTGAGGTGTGCGAATCGAGACTTGGACGAAAAGTAGAGCATAAGGTACATGTTGGGCCGTTCACACTATCCAAATCTCCGCATTGACCGGGTCAAACACTGAGATTTCAGCAGCCCCTTCACACTAGACAAATCTCGGGGTTCACGCAGGGTTGACGCAGGGTTGAAAACATGCATCGTTTCACACTCTGCGTCAACCCCGAGATTGATTTCGCCCCGGGTTGAACTCAACCCTGCTCCAGACCAGGGTTGAGATTTTCAACCCAGGTTGAAATTCTTGCCAGGGTTCAAAGCAGTAGTAACTGAGCATGATAAGCTTGATTTTGCATGAAACAAGTGTGAAACGATGCAGGGTTGAATGCGGGGTTGAAAAATCAAAAACTCAACCCGGGTCGGCACTGGGTTTGCCGAGGGTTGAGTTCAACCCGGGTTGAGAAGGCCTTTTCACACTATCTCCGTTTCGAACCGTGTTGAAACCTACCCGGATCCAACCCGGTTCAGCCCGAGTATTTTTCGACACGGATCGGAGAGACGCGACGTTCACACTGTCCTTTACGGGAACGGCCGCTACGTGAACCGTGTAACGTTCAATCCGGCTACGGCCCACGTGTATTCACGCTAGCAACAATCCCACACGGGCTCTGCATGGGTCCAGCTCCCTACACGGGTAAAATCCAGCCCTGGTCGGGACCAGGGTTGAGAGGCTGATCTACCCCGGTGGAAAGTCCAGATTTTCAGCAGCCGATCCGTGTACAGGCCTACATGTACAACCAGTTTTTTTTACACTGGACAAATCTCGGGGTTGAAGCGGAGTTGACGCAGGGTTTAATATGCCGCGTTTCACACTCGAACATTTTCAACCCTGCACCAACCCTGCGTCAATCCTGAGATTTTGATTTCGCCCCGGGTTGACCTCAACCCTGCTCCAGACCAGGGTTGAAATTTTCAACCTGGGTTGAAAGTCTCGCTAGGTTCGAAAAGTACCGGTAGTAGCCTTACCGAACAAAACAACGAACATAGGGTTGAAAAATAAAATAAAAATCTCAACCTGGGGTGGCACTAGTTCGCCCAGGGTTGATTTCAACCCGGGTTAAGAGGCTCTGGTGTGATATTGACAGTACGTCTTGATCGTCCCATGTTCGATTGGACACCGTTCCGGTCTCGGCAACACGGTTATAGGTGAGACAGTTATAATAGGGTGAGCGATGGTTACCGAATCTGAAATCTGCAATATGCATGCAACCGAAAGGCAGATTGAAAATACCATGGGAAATAAACACCGCGAAACATGACGTTTTTTGGGACCTAATTACCGCGATTTCGTTACAGTGCACTGTATACGATTGGGTGCGCCTATTATATACGGCAGAAAGTTTATCCCGATTTTAACATAAAATCTTGAAAGGCCTATACTCGATCTCATGACGACGCCTGTTGTACAAACAAAAAAAGGCGATAATCGCTAAACTATTTGCCTGTAAAAATAGCAATCAAAAGTTATTCACTTTTGAATGACGTCGAGCGAAAAATGAGCCTATGTTTAGTTAACTCATCAGTACCGTACAATGAATGGACCGGCTGCAAATACGTAATATCCCATTATAAACACAGGCATTGTGACATTCGGTATAATAGTGGTTTGAATAGCTCAGTAGCATCATGTATATATGCTAGTGAAGAGCCTTAAACAGAAACGCTAAAGGCAATAGGGTTGCGTTTGGGAGTAATAACCGTGTCAACATTACACAAAGGAGCAGCGAGTCGCGCTACTGCTTCCAACCAGTGACGTTTGAGCCCTTTGTGTTCTAAATTTGGCAAGAGCTAAATCGTTTCGCCAAATTTAGCTTGTTGAAAGAGGTAGGCGTATAAATATGGCGGGATAAAGAATAGAATTATTTGGGGGGAATGACCGCGAATTCTGTTGGTTAGGTAAACTATGAGAATGTTGATCTGCTCATGTCAAAATGTTGGGTTTTTTTTCGAGGAACAATAATGTATTAATGTTCTGACTTGGTGGTCATTGACATTTGAACATTATTTTAATGCAACACACATGGCTATTGCATGGTGGACATGGATGTATCGTCAAATAACAATCTGTGTTATGTGGGGTGCTGTGGTCCAATGGTTACGGTGTTCGACTCGTGTGCCGAGGTACATGGGTTCGAATCCTGACCGTGGGAACATGGTTCTTGTGCGCTTGGGCAAGGCACTTTACTACGATTGCCTCTCTCCACACATAAGTATAAATGGGTACCTGTGAAGGTAGAGTTCAGAATGCGCCGCTGATTTTGAGATGCAGCAGGGGGGAAATGGTCCTATGTCCTGATAAATAGGGGTAATAATTATGGAACACTTTGAGATCTTTGGTACAAACCGCTATGCAGGGTGAGTAAAAAAAATGGCAGGACCAATATTTGAATAAAGATGCATGTATCACTTTCAAAATCTAGGATTTGAAAGCCCAATCAAAGCTTTCCTTAGTACACGAATCATTCAAATCACTCATGTAATTTTCAAGTTACGGCATTTAACACAAACACCGTTTTTAAAGTTCTGTTCACGAATCACAAAAAAAGGCAAGTGTTCTTTCAGCTGATCTCTAGCTGCTGCAGAAAAAAAATGGTTTCTTTCCTTATTAACAGGGATAATAATAATGCGCATTTGAACATATCCCATGGAATCGCGCAATAAAATGCAACATTGGTATTTATATTTATTTTATTAAAGGCAATAGGATCATTTGCATGTATCCCGAAAGCTATTTAGAGTAAAGATCGCACTGCAACAAAACACCCCGTGAAATTATTCCGTCTGGCTTGCTGTCATTTGGAAGAAATCACTCAATTGACTGATTTTTTTAAATACAGAGTGATGTTGATGGGAAAAACGTGTTTCGTGATAAAAAGGTTGTGCATGGTTTTCACTGTTTAAGTTTGTCGAATAGTGTAATATCCACTGAGCTGAAACTTCAACAGGTTAGGTTTTGAACATCTACTTCTTCAACATTTTGCGAAGTGTTCTTATTGGAAACGAACAAATTGCATAAAGAGCAAATGATCCTATATGGCTTTAATACGAGGCTCCTTTAAAACACAAATCTGCCGTAGTTCACTTTGCGTCACTTCTGAAATCAAAAACGCAGTCGACCGTTTCCCGCCAGATTTACCGTCGCCATGGCAACACTTACGCACTAGAGAAACCTCGTGGTCCGCGGTACCAGGACCCCGCCAAAAATATTGTTATTTATTGAAGTTAAAAATAGCGGTCACTTGTTCTCCTGATGGTGTTAACACGCATCATCCACTTTGAGACTTAAACTCTGCTCTTTCACGATGAAGCTTGACACACGATGTCAATGCGTGCAATATTTAGCAACGGTGTTTAATCAGCAGGTGGTTTCCAGTTTTAGACTTGCATGCGCCATGACCTGCGCAGTGACCTTTTAGTCCACCATTAATTAACGGGCAAATCTCATGGAGCCAAAATTAATTTAAACCAGTCGCAATATAGCCTGCGTGGCATGTCAACTTTGGCTAATCACTTGTTGTTGCTAAGCAAAGTAATACATGTAGGCATAGTTTAGTTGCTTTAGTCGTTCCTGTGTCTATTATGATATAAGTTTGTGTCATCATAGGGTTGCAGACCAGTAGAGGCCAAAAATTACCTACGCTAGCCAAATCACGATTTGCATGCCCTCAAATTATCTGCTATTAGAGCATTTTGTGGGCCATGAACTTGAGGGTTTGTAAAAAAAACACTTGATGGAAGCTGTGCACAGGACTTTGGGCATGTATTTCTGTGTTTGATGAAATTTTGCCATAAAGGTGCTTTATTTTGCAATGGAACGCGTAGGCATCTTTTTTTCCCTTCAAAATGGTAACAGGCTTCAGGACTATTTTAAGGGGGTTCATCTTTAGATGGAAATTTTTACCAAAAGTCACCGGATGACATCAAAATTGAACAGAAAATGAAAGATGATGAAATAGGCTTTAATTTGACGTGTGTCTCAAACGCCTAAATTGGAGAGTTGTGAGTATTTGTCCTGATGTTTTGAAGTGGGGGCATTTATCGTTGGGGTCTGTGGCAGTTAAATTTACTGGTTTGCAACCCTAGACTATTACAGTCATTAGTGTCTCTCTGATTCTGATAACTCAAGGCTTAATCGCAGGTGCTACTCTGAAGTTTAACGAGCATCCATATTAAGACCTGGTACTGTAGCGCATATACTGCTAAAACGAATGAGGACTGTTACTGGAACACTGGACAGCCTCAAACTCGGACTAAACATTCCTCCCGGCCCCGGTGAGGAAATTAATGAAAGTTGGCGGGAAAAGTTTACTGTAAGTCCGTGTAAGACACGGTATTTAGGAATTAAATGATAAAATCAAATTTGCGGATTACTGGGCCTGCCTTGACCTAGAAATAAGCTGCATTAACGAAGGCATTGAATAGAAGGAAGAAACCAAATTTGTACCTTTTTTAAAGGAAAACCAATTTGGTGTAAATTGTGTTTTTTTTACTGTTCTCTGGATATCGATAACCTGAATGTACCGTAAAGAGTAGCACCCGGGAACAAGTTGTAGTTGTTTTATTTTTGCGCAGTTATCACGAGCAACGCTTGATCAGGGTGAATACCTATGTTCCCCAATACTCCCCAATACCTATGTTCCCCAACCCTAACCCTAAGCCTAACCCTATCCCTAAGGTTGCAGACCAGTAAATCGGTCCGAAATTGCCTACGCCGGCCAAATCAGGATTTGCATGCCCTCAAAATCTTCAGTATTTGAGCATGCTGTGGGCCATGAACTTGAAGGTTTGTAAAAAATATGGGTGGAAGCCGTGCACAGGACTGTGAGCTTGTAGTACCGTTCAATTTGGATGAAAGTGGGGCACTTAAAGCGCTCTATTTTGCAATGGAGTGTAGGCATCGTTTTTCAAAATGGCCATGGGCTTCAGGACTATTTTCAGGGGTGGTCATCTTCGGATGGAAATTTCTCCTAAAAGTCATCAGTTGACCCCCCGAAAATTGAAAAGAAAATGAAAGATGATGAAATAAGCTTTCATTTGATGTGTGTCTCGAGCACCTTGGAGAGTTGTGAGTAGTTTTCCCGAATATCTGAAGTGGGAGCATTTACCATTGGGGTCTATGGAAGTTCATTGACTGGTCTGGAACCCTAAAGATTTTGGGGAACATAGGTACTAGGGAACATCGGGTAGTCCCCCTTGATCAGGTGTTCTGGCAATGTTTCTAATATCTGAAGTTACTTTTTTTCGTTAGTCCCAGGTTTGGAGACTTGGGATAAGGTGCCAACAAAAAAAGACAATAGCATTGTCTGCGAAATAGTTTGATTTGTCACACAAGGTCATCATATATGCTAATCAGCTGGGGAATCCCTTCCAGCGAGCTAGTCACATCCGGTATCTTGACTCATCCTTCCACTGAACTATCTGACCCGGCCTTTGCTGATTGTATCTCTTATACTATTAGTGGACGAGCCATATGCGCGCTACCGGTATACCGGGGATCTATAGTGTAAAGCGGTTTGGTTAAGGCAGGAAAAACGCACATCGCGAATGAGCGTGCGGCGGAAAGATACGGTCGGTCCGCTAAAATAGCTTCGCGAATAAACGTGTTGCACGGTCACAGGAGGTCAATCGGTGACAGCCAGGGACGCCAATTGTTTTTTTGCAACCATGTGCGGTCATTGACAATGATGCAGCACATGCGTGTGTGGTCAATGGAATGACTGTCGGACTTAAATTCTATTAAAAAGATCCTTTATGGAAATCTTAATTGTATTTCTTTCATTGGAAAGAAGGATGTCTAATTAAAGGAACGCCTGTTCCTTGAAGCGGTCGGCGGGCATTCGGACCTACGGCATTCCTACCCCCAAACACTATCCTAAAACCACTAGCCCACAGAATCACTTCGATCAGTTTCTCTGAAACCATTTCCATATAAAAATATATCGAATCACGTAATACATCTTCCATCACGTGATATTGCACGCATGCGTATTATAATAAACGACTATTTTAGGTCTTCTTGGTTACAGAACTGAAAAGCCTTGAAACCTACCCAGCCACCTTGCTATTTCTGCCGCTCGGGCCAGGGTTGCGACTGCATGACGAACTTTTTGTGTTGAGATTCGAAAAGGTTCCCACCTCATTCCCAGGGTCTCTAAAACCCTCTGCACACCATTCTAAATATCACAGTGGGGCGAGGATGGAAAAAGGGTTGTTAGGTTACCGTGCGCATGCGTGCTGTGACGGCGCATGCGTTGTTAGACAGAGTGCAGTCTACGCACCAAGTGTGTTCATTTCGCAAAGCAAGCCAAGCCATTTGCAAATTTAATCGATGCTTATAAGCAAAACTAGGGTACTTAAACCGTGAGGAATCCTATTTATTGTATTTCTAAAATTAATCAAAAAAAAATTATTTTGTTCAAAGCCCAAACTCTAAAGTTGTCATAACGAAAATCTGCAGTACTCCGGATTATGGTTTCCATTTGCAAACTTCAATGAAATTTAGATTTATGCCAACTTTTTTTTTTGCCCCATCCAAACCACGACACGCCCACAGTGTGGTAAACTTATACATGTACACTCGCGGTCATAGGGTTTTCCCCGTGATTGTCAAACTGTAAGCAATACTGGGGAAAACCCATGCATGAGTCCGACCTGAAAACAACAAAAGAAATGGGCGTTGTGCTTTCTCAGAAACATTCATGCCGACCAATTCTATTGTGATCCCCGCCAAAGGCACGGCGTATTGCTGTGCGCTCCATACACGAATCAATAAATACCATGTATTGGGGGCCTAGTAGTTTCAAACTTCCGTTCAATCGAGCCCAGCGTTCAGTGGGTTTATAACTGGCAACTCTTTCACTGGTTCAAGGGCGACTAGAAAGTGCAGTTTTTAGGACGACAGTTCAAGATGGGAAGGGAACAAGGTGAAACCGATGCCCTAGTGACATGCACTTTGTTTCAGGGGTAATATATTCCAAGGGCGCTGCAGGTGGACTCTAAATTTCTTTACGAGTGACCACGCAGAGCGCAATCTTCATGTAGCTGCATTAGGCAGAAAACTCGCTTAGCTTACATGTATGTGCTGAGCAAAAATCAGCTGGGTACCTGTTACAAGCTGTATACATCCCATGTATTTTGTGCTGGTAACCTGTTTCTGCTAATCCACTGTCTTCTGTGCTTATAGTAGATTTTTTTGGTGTTTTATTATTTTAATCCTCTGTACAAAGTGTGGTCTGTAGCGGTAGAGCCCATGCCGCATGATCGTGGGATTGTGGGTTCGATCCCTGCCGTGGCCATGCGTGTTGTGCCCTTGAGTAAGGCACTTTACCTCAATTACTCCTCTCAACCCAGGTTTTAAATGGGTACCGGCATTCCATGCTGGGAAGGTAACAGACTCGCTGTGGAGGAGGTGTGGCGATCCTTCCACATACCATTTGTTTTTATTCGCAATGTTTTGTTGTTTTACATTATAGGGCAGGTTTTGTGCTTGTAAACTAAAAGGGTGGTTTGCATGGTAATGATTTGGAACAAGCGCATCACCGGTTTGAAAATGAAGTATTTTATAAACAGCTAAAAAGTAACTGCTATGAAGAACTGAAAACCACAAGGTGCGTGGAACGTTCCCAAAATTTATGGCCTGATGCCACGTCGGCATCCTGGAATGATTGCATAATCTCCGAAATGAGTAATTTAGTGGCACATTGTTAAACTCATTCTTCGAAATCCTATGTTTTTTTCCAGTACTTCCTGCTACTGAAATCGGAACAAAACTAGAAATTCGGCTTTATTTTTTTAATTTATTTATTTTATTTTTTTTTGAATATTGTAGATGTTGTGGTTTAAAGCCACGTGTTTTTATTATTATTTGTATTTAATATTTTCTTCTTTATGTCAATTCGTGGGACATATGTGGTTGAATTCTGTGGGTTGGTTAATGCATATATTCAGTATGTATTCTGGGAATGAAAGAACTCACACCATTTTTGTTTACATTTTGTCAACATTTTCAATAATTTTTTTTTCAAGGGTGGGGTGCTTTAATGTATGGATCAAAATACAGTGGTAACGACACAATATAAATGTGAAAATAGCTGGACAATAAATGACATATACTTTGCAGAAAAATTGGAGAAAACAGAGTACATGTTCAGGGTGTGTAAAAAAAACACCACGAAACCAACGCTTTCTTAGTCAGAATCATTCAAATCACTCAAAGTTCTGTCCATGCACGGATCACAAAAAAAGTAAGTGTTCTTTCAGCAAAACGAAAACAATTCACATAGGAATGCATGTGAATTGTTTTCGTTTTGCTGAAAGAACACTTACCTTTTTTACGATCCGTGCATGGACGAGAACTTTAAAACGGTGGTTGTGTTCAAAATTCCGTAACTTTAAAAGTACATGAGTGGTTTGAATGGTTCTTGTACTGAAAGAAAGCTCATTGATTGGGCTTTCATAACCTAGATTTTGAAAGTGCTACAGGCAAAACTTCAATTAAAAATGTGTCGTGCCATTTGGGTTTCGGGTTTTTTTACTCACCCTGTTTAAGGCTTGAAGTCGTTTCGGGACATGATTCCGCACAAACGATTTAGTATTGCTCCACTGTGCCAACGACAACGATATCATAGAACAAATTTCAGTGAAGGATTTTAGTCGTAACGCAGCAAGACGTTTAAATTGTGTGGCGTAATGAAGTAGCAACGTGTCTGTGTTGCGAGATAAGACTGCAACTATTAACCACAACAAAAAAACAATAAAATAAAACTCTAAAATTAAAGCTCTCTAAATATTTACGCTCATTTTATGGTTTCCTTCCTCTAATTAAACAACTGAGGCTATAGCGCTTATTGAAGTAGACCGACCAACAATGGTATATAACTCACCGAAGGGCTATATCATTTTATATTTCCTATGCAATTTAGATTTTAAACAATTTCCCTTCACGATTAAAAACCTTGTATGCGTTCCATGCACTCTTTATAAGGATATACATGTAGTATTTTTTACAGCGAGCTATCGTTTTCCATTGAAACCTCTTGTTAATGATCCTCTTGATAATTTTACCACAGTTCTTGACATACATGTTTATGATTTTTTTGGAAACCTGTCGCAGGTCGCGAGACCTTTATTATAGAATTTCAAGGATTAAAAAAATATATAATCCGTTTTCATAAGAAAAACATGCGTTCTATAGTGCAGTATTGGGTAATCGTTAGTCGATTGGACTAAAGTTTAACCTTGAATACCAAAATGCGACCATTTTTAAGAACTCCACTCAAATTAGTTAAGAATTTATAAAAAAACACTTCAGAAATAAACCAATATGTGTTGGCTTGATCATGATATAAGAGAACGATATCAGAGAATGCAAAGTGAAAACTCTACAAATGTCAGATTTTAAAATTACTGATGTAGTCATGCTTTCAGGTAACGCTGTATGTTTCATTTTGCTTTATTCTATGGCGGTCTGTACATGTATAGACGGTGCAGGTCATTCGTTGGCGACAAGGGACAATCCTATACGATAGAACTGCCCGGTTTTAAGGTGAGTCAGTCAGTCTGTCAGTCAAATAGGAACAAAGAGGACATTTTACTGGCCGCATGGGACATGCATCCTTCTCACGCCTCACCGCACCCATCCTTATAACATCGCATCATCGTTGGAATCCCTCATTCTCCTGAAGAAGGGCAGAGCATACTGTTCGAAACGTTGAGTCCCTCCGGTTCTTTTCAGAACCACACATACTCACAAAAGAGATTTATTCACATGGTGCTACCGCAAACTTATCTTGTCTTCGCATGGGACATGCTAAAAATGAAGCAGTATTGAAGATAAACTTCTTTGTCCACACCAGAAGGGTCAATGAAATATACGTTTGCCTTACCCCCCCCCCTCATCTTAATACTTATAAGAGCCCCAAAAACCTCATTTTTCTCATATTCGTGTTCATTTTACATTTACACATCTCCCAAATTTCCCCGTTAGATTCTCGGACAATTTAACCCAACTTCCTAGAAACAAAACCCTGGCTTCCTGGAACAATACCGGGCCACCAACTCTGAAGTCTCTTATCAATAAAGGAAGAAGGGTTTTGGACAAAAGGTCGACTCGTCTGTGGTCTGGACTAGGTGTCGCCTCCGACTAACATTTTCCCACTCAATTTCTGATAACTTGTTGCAAGAGGATGATTGCAAGGTTATTGCTCAGGTATCTTTTGATCTTGAAAGTTGCCTCTGTTGTCGGTTGAAAGTCTCCAAAACCAAACGGGTCTTTTTTTTTCATTTGGTCACCTAGAAGTAGGCCTACAACTGCTTGCTGCTTCCGTGTTTTTTTTGCGAGGCTCTAGCGTCGGCGCGGAGACACGTACCGCTGTCACATGAAAATCGGACTCGTATGAAAATCGGACTCGTTTTCCCTTTTATTTGTTAAACCCTCTCACGTAACCGGTCCCTCTCCTAATTATCTATGCAATGAGTCCGTATTTCATAAAACCTAAATTCATACTACACCGCCATTATTTTTATACCATTTTAAAGCTTGGAATCTGAACTTTATCCCTGGTAAGTATTGGTTTGATATTTAAAAGAGTTTTGCAATTATTCGTGTTCAAATAAAAGGCATGTCGAAAACTCAACCGATTTCAAGGGAAAATCGATGATGCGGTACATCAGATGCAAACTCGAGTCGCGCTATGAGCGCGCTTTTTGAATAGGTACTTGCACGTGAATTCTAAAATTTAACTTGAAACGAAGAACAATTTTGTGAATTCATTTAAAGTGAAGTCCACGTGGATCAGGAAGAATAGGAAACACAGAAAGTATAAAACAACGAGATCGTCACATCATGAACATGATGAACCATGCATTCCCACATTAGAAAAAAATGCGCACGATTGATTTCCTTGAAATGGGTTGAGTTTGTTTTGACATGCCTTTATTTGAACACGGATCATTTCAAAACCCTTTTGAAAATCAAACCAACAGGGATAAAGTTAACATCCCCAGCTTTAAAATGTTATAAAAAATAATGGTGGTGTACGTGTTTCCGCGGCGATGCTAGACCTCGCGAATAAAATGTCGCGGGTATTTTGGGACGCGCTGTACAGAAAAAAACACGTACTTACTCTATCATGTCCATGACAAAATTGGCTTATCGATAACAGTTTCCGTAAGCATCCAGTTGAGCAATTAGTTCTTAAATGTAAAAAACAAATTATTTAAATCCATGCGAAGAGAAAGAAAATGACCCAACTAGGCCTATTCCCGGAAAAAATACTATATTTAAATATCAATGGATGTGTTATGCTTTATCGAAGATGCAGTGATAAAAAAAAAACTGCATCCGAGAAAAAAACACGTTGATTGGTGCGATGGGATGAAATTTCAGCTGTTTCCGTTTTCATCATTCGGTTAGCAAGCAGGTGGATATCCTCGATCAGCGATGGGGCTTTACGGCTAGAAACTAGGCAGCCTGGGTGAGACCATGGGGCCGGCCCCGGTTCCGAGTTTCAGCTCTACGGCCCAGGTGCGTCCGAGCCAGGAGCGGTGTACGGAGCGGGGGGGGGATCATGGGGAAACCCCCGTCATTTCCCCCATGCCCGCATCTCCGCCCGCCTCGCTCGCTTTACACGTAGTTCGTCGTTTAGCGGAGTCTCGAATGCTTAAACAATACCTCGAAACAAAAAATAGCCCCAGTTGAATAAAAACGGAGTTCCCCATACAACTGATTGAAACTATACAAAGGAAATTCAGTAGGAGCAAACAAGTGGGATTTTTGGTCTACAACTCTACTTTATTAATTTCAAAACTTTTACGATTGTTCTCCAATTTTTGATTCCCAAAATGCTTAATCTGTTAATTTGAATCATTGTAATTATTACTTTTAATAATAAGTTTAAATGATACAATAGAGAAGTTTACCATTCAGCATCAATAACCTTACAGATGTGCAAAAACCGACAAATAAAACAACGATTCCTTTATGGTCAGCATGTACTGCTCATATGAACAGCTTGAAATAGGTTTAAGGAGTAATTAATATCTGTGCTCGAATTTTGATCTCATTGTTCTTGGCCAGATAAGTTTATTGTGTGGTCGGACCACGCAAACATTTTCCACGGCATGATGAACTTGTGACAAAAAGGTACATTGCTTGAAGCTATAGATCATTCTGCAGTACATGAACATTCCATATTTGACCCCACGCTTCCAAAAACCAACACTGATGAAGTGAATTTTCTGACAAGACAGACGTTATAAGTCAATCAACAGTGTCAATTAGTCGGTGATATACTGATACGAAAATTGCACATATGACAAATTATTTTGGTAAGGGAGAGGGCGCTGTTCCGTTTGGATGATAGTGTACGATTTTTTTTGTCTAACAGTGCCAGGTGTTCACACAAAAGTGATGATTCTTAGAACACGAAATGAATACAATATTTTTGTTCTATGGTAATATAGTATAATTTTACTTATGACAAATACTAATAGCCTATTTCAAAGGCTTATATTATTGACAAAAACTGATTTACATATTAAACTACTCTCGAATACAACTTGAATAAAATTTGATAATTTAATGTACAGGGTGAGTCAAAAAGAAAGTGACAGAATTAAAAACAATATATTTTTTTTTAAATATGTTGCTCGCCCCATTTAAAAAATACAACAGACATAAAGTCCATATTATTAGCTAGTAACTGTGAACATTTCACGTAATTTGCATACTCTATTCACAAGTTACGTCTATTTTAATAAGATCACCAAATCCAGCTGTCCACCACTGATCATTTACCGTTCTACGAACGGATGAATACCCATTAAATACAATGAAACATGGACGTTTTCCCACCTCCATGAATGGGGGAGAAAGGAAAACACACCAAAATCGGCATTGATATTTCAGAAATATTTGACTTGTTCCTCATACTCAAAACACAAAGTCTGACAGTAAAATAATGTTTCAGTCTTGATTTAAATGATTAAAATATCTTGTTTAAATGCTTGTGTAATCTGTAATTCTCACTCAGCTCAATAGCTTCCAATGGCATTCCATGGACAACTATAAAAATGTCTTTTTTTTAGTAAAACGTGCATAACTTCTGATAGCGTGGATCAATTGAAGTCATTTTTTTTTTGATGAGTGGAAGAACATGCTCTTTAAAGATATACTTCATTGGTGCTTTAAATTCGATTGCTTTTTAAGAATAAAAGTCACTAATTCGGGTCACTTTCTTTTTGACTCACCCTGTATAGCACAAAGTGTATCGATTTTAAAATCAATCGTAATTAGTATAACCATGAGTTGACAACGAAAATGAAGAGCGTTAATGAAGTACTATATACAATCACTTTTAACGCACAAAGATTCTTGTGAATATAATTATATACAATTGTAATAGAACGCTTGACTTAAGTTTGAAATCCACGGAAAGAATAAAATTTTGCTGTTACCGTTAATGATCTGTGCTCCGATATAAAAAAAAATAATTAAAGGGAATATACAACATTTGCAAACACCAAAAAACAAAACCCAAATTATTATGAAATACCTTACTGGACTGTTAGTGAATAATAGTCTCAAGCATCCTGTAAAATCATGGCACATGGTGTGCTGTCATTTTCGAGAAAAGTGGTATTTTTGTATCAATTTCCAACGCTGGTCGGCCGACCAGAGTTGGAAAAAAACTGGATTTTTTTCTTCAAATAGTGTCCTCAATTTACCATATTTAGTTATAGACCACAATTTGTTTACAATCGATTACACACCTACGAACGGGTACAAGCCAGCTAGACTGGTTCCCTGACCTTACAATTCCAGGGAACCAGACTACATGAACATGATTAGTTTTCCTTGGTTTTTCCAGCGTCTACGAACACAGACCTTCAAACAAGTCAGAGTGACAATATTTGCTATAAAATACTAGGCCTTACACCCAGATCCTTCAATTTCTGAAAATTACAGCAAAAGCAAATGTTGTATATTTCCTTTTAAAAAATCTTCGTCTTTCAAATAAAAAAAAATTGAAGGGAAAAACCTTCAAAAGAGGGTCGTTTAAAAGAAAAGAAAATTGTTCATCAAAAATGAGAGGAATTTAACATCACAATCTGACATTTCTGAAAATAGGGTCCCTATTAGGAATTGAAAGTGTCTTAGAACGTTCGAGTTACATCCACGTGACTCAACTGAGCGTTTAATAAAAGTTAACGAAACATTATCTTACAAAGAACCACCGGTTCAGAGAAATAAGTTTTACCATTATCAGCGAATACAATATACCACTGTCCTTTGTTTTACCAACGTCCGTCGTAAAATTTATCAGAGAATTAAAAGTCTAGTTGACTGGAATGCAGAGATATTACCCAACAGAGAATACACAGTTTAATCACGGGAACAGAAATCACCACCTGTTCATGTTCAATTATTATTTTTAGGGGATTCTTGGAAACCAAAACTCTAGAATTATTGAATACATTCGTTATTATGCACATAATTATGTCGGCCTGTATACATAATACATGTACATAATACGCACATGAAATAGAATTTAATACGAGTGTCTTACATCAATGTGATTTCTGTCCACTTTTCTCACACAAGATCCGGGATTTAAATAAACGCTTTGTCGATCACCCAGACTGGGGGGGGGAAAAAAATCATTTTTCACCCCCTCAAATTTAAGTAACAATAGGGCCTATGTGCTTATGACCATGGAGGAAAGGAAAGTGCACAAATCAGGAGCAGGTTTTCTAGAGAAAAAAAATTTGACCCTTCATTCGGTATAAGCATGGCAGTCAGATCAAGAAGCTTAAACACTGGGAGGGGGGAGATAACTAAGGTGGACAGCTAGTGTGTTGAAAATAAGGATGAGCAAAGATTTGAGGCATCTTTACAAAAGACCCGATTTAATGAGATCTCATTTCATCCCCTCAGTCTTATTGTTACTCCTCATCTAGACTTGCAAACTGTCCTATCTCCGCAACATTTCCGACCCTAAGACGACAGTCAGAAGGATGGAGGCGCCCACAAACATGAAGAGGAAGATGCGATCCACGGCCTTGGCCAGCAGCTTCCACTCGTCCACTATCGCCTCTTCTTCTTTCTCCTCCTCCTTGTGCTCCACCAACTTCTTCAAGTCCCCGGAGATGTTGGTCAGCAGGCGCTCTAAGGCCGGCGAGGCCCCATGGGCGGCGCCATCTTGCCGGGGCGCCCCAAGCGGCGAGACAATGTCCAGCGTCGTCTGCAACCCCGTTTCGCCCGCCTCTCCGACTTGCTCCTTGGAGCGATCGCGGCTCACCGGCCGGCCGAGCTTCGGGCTGGACGGGTACCGTACCATCCCCGGCGTGCCGGCCTCCGGGGCGGGGTCGTCGCCGCCCGCGGAGAAATCTTCAGAGATGCAACTGGACTTGGTTGTCTTGGCGGAGGGAGACAGCGTGTAGGTCACCACCCCGGTTGGCTGCTCAGTGTCGTTGGTCGCTCGCATAACATCTTGAATATTGGATCAAAAATGTGAAATGAATTGTTTTCGCTCTTCTTATGCCACCCAAATGTGTCGAAATACAACAAAGCAAAATGCAATCTATAGTTTTTCAGCGCTGTCGAATTGACCCTTATATAACACAATAACATCCATACGAAAAGAGCAAAGTGAAAAAGATCATGTATAGTACGGCAGACAGGTGATGGGATTGTGCTTTTGATAATACAAGCATGGCACTTAGCACACAGAGTACGTCGCGAGAAAGATATTTGGCTATAAGGCCACTGTAGACTTGTCCTTTGAAAAAAATTGGTAGAATAACAAGCAATGGCAGCAAGTTTTGAAATTTTGTAAAATTGCTTGTTATTCTACTTGGGCAGATCTGCGATGACCCTATAAAACCAAACATCTTTCTCATGACATACTCCTCTGACTGTGTGCCAAATGTCATGCTTGTATCATCAAAGGCACAATTTCCCCAAATGTTTCCCCTATCTGCCCCACTAATGCACCAGCTGCGATTAACAAATTAAAATTACGCTTCCTTTCGCAAATAGCTGGACAAGCCTAGTACAGAAACTTTTTTTTAATTCTTGCAATCAGAGAACGAAATTGACGTAAAGAGGAATCGAAGTCGAGACAAGACGAATACATTAAGTCAATTCGCATCGAATGTATACCAAGCAAATTATGTTTACGCTCGATCCGAAACATTTTGTAATCGAATCGAATCAAAGATGAATAAAGGAGATACAGGGGAAAAAATAATCAAATGTGAGCGTCAATTCAACAAGCCAAAAAATAATTGTTCAAAACAAGTTTTAAAAAAACCTGTTGCAAGATTACTTTATCAGCACCCCCCCCCCCAGATTTCCCTAAGCGGATACCGCAAAGCACGAAACAGGTGTAAGGACAACTTTTATCTTAGCAGGACCTTAATTGATCTGGAGAGGGGACCCAACGAGACAGTGTAATATGTTTCTTTGACCTATTACTCAGTATTGAAATTTGCAGAATCATGACCACTGCGATACACACATTGTAGATTTAAGCCTGTGATGTTATATAAAGCTCCGTCGACTTAAGATTCATTTCCGTGAGATTGAGACGCGGACAGTGCTCGATTTTAAATTTTAAAGTAGTTATGAAGAAACTTTGAAGCCGTCGACCGCCTGAGTATTATAGATTTGCTCTATTCTTTTCAGGCCCCCTATCTATCCACAGTGCCAGTGATTTGTTGTGAGAAGAAAAACCGTTTCATTTCACCAGAAATATTTGAAGTTGAGTCTGTATATGCGACAGACACAGACTTCAGTATTTACCGAAATGACTCAAAATTTTGCCTGAAATATTATTTTACGGGCGGCCACTGGGATTTTGCCTTTTGAAAGAAGTACCTAATGCACGGCATATTCCATCCCTCGAACCAATCATTGAATCCAAGTATTTGAATCCAATTTGAATTTATATAAAGGAATCCTGAAGCCCCTCTACGAAAAGGTCGTCCCAACATGACCCTGAAAACATCCATCGAGCTAGAAACTGGTCTGAGTGGTCCATCTCTTTCCAACACTATGCTCGACAGGGACAGTTGGGCCCAACTCATCAAGTCATCATGGAAATGAATGAATGAAGAAGAAGATAAAGGATCCTAATACAGTGACGGAAATATTCAGGTGAAATCAGCACTATGTTTTATGTAACATGCAAATAAACTGTTTGCGGCTGAGTATTTATCATCATGACGGGGTTGATAATTACCACAAACGACATAGTAATCCTCATCAGCGTTATTTCCATCTTTACAAATCGTCATCATAGTTTTTGACAATCATCCTTTGCATACTTTTCCGAGGTCGAACTATACTTGGCTACGCTTGTTGCAGTGACTCACGCGTCGATGGGACGTGGAGTCTGTGCATACTCTATTCCCAAGTTTTTAATAAGAAGATCACACAATTCAGCTGTCCCCCATTCACCGTTCTGCGAACCGATGAATATTCATTAAATACAATGAAACATAAACGTTTCCCCACCTGCACGAATGAACGAGAACTTGCAAATGAAAAAAGACAACTATTTCCATAAATAACATGAATAAAAAAAATGAAAACTGGTACCCGTGTACCCCCCCCCCCCTGGATACTCCACTGAATCTACGACGATTTCTTCTTCATTCTAAGGCAATTGAAAACTTAATTTAGGATCTTTACCATTCTATTGATTATTTTGGCAAAATTTACATCTTTCACAACATTAGTCAACAATTTACATCTGTTCACAACTTTAGTCGGGGGGGGGTGGGGGGTTGCACTCCCGCTACTGATATAGCCGACATTGCAAATCTTTAAGTGGAGACGTTAGGCTGGAGACGAAAATCGTGGGCTTTTTCGCTTTCACGAAGTAGGGTAAACTGCAAAGAATCGTATTCCCAATTGCTCAGTAACGAAATCTAAAAATTCAAATAATGCCCTCTGTATCGGTGTGATGACACGTATTTTACCCACACGCCGTAAAGTTTTGTCAACTATACTTTTTTTAGAAAGCCAATTTCTCCTAACCGAAATCATTTTAGTAATATCCGAGGATATTTTCTTCGGTTCTTTTTTTAATTTTCAGTAATTCATTTATTAATACATGTAGTTGTACATCCGCCAGAAATTAATTTAACGGGATGCGGACAGCAATTCAAACTCCGTCCCCTCCCCCTTCTGCCCCCTCCCGTTTGATTTACGGAGACCAAGTGTCCGGGAAAAAAAAACACCTGTCAACATTTCGGCGCGGATATGCGACTGCTGTTGTTCCCCCTCCCCCCGCGACATCAAAAGCTGAATACTCCACTGTCGCCACCAAAACTGTAATCGCCCATTCTCGTCACCATCACCATTGCCACCGTCCGTGCTCCAGTCATCACAACAAACACGGACCAAGCAATCATCAAAATATCCCCTCCCCCAAAACCACCACCATTTAATACTTCAATATATCCCCATACGAGAAAAAAAATGTTTTAGGAGCTGAAGGCAAACAAATAAGTGAAAATGGACTTCAATCCTTGTTTTTGCCTTTACTGACGTCGCAGGGAGTAGTTGGTTCGAGTCCCACCCAAGTAAGTTGTTGTGGTTTGTTTTTAATTCGCAAGTCCTTGGAAAGCACCGAGTATTCACTGCTTATGAAATTGAGTAAGTGAAGGGCAAAACACAATTTTAAATTTACCAGTTCCCGACTTACAAAACAAAACAAAAAATCTATCATTATAGAAAAAGTAAGAGTAGACGTTGGTCTACTCCAAAAGAAACCGATGCCTTTTAAAAACCGACATGTCTGCAATTCTAATTTTGATCCATCCCTGCCTGAATTTTGAATGCTACGTAATGATGACGTACAGTGACGTAACATAAATTACTTACTGAATGACCGCATGCCGCGGAGGGAGACGCACCGCGAACACCGAGAGTGGAGGAGCAGGCGGCGCATCCACTCCGGCGCCCGGCGAGCGCCCGGAGGCCGGTGGTTGAAGTTGAGTACCATGACCGACATGCCCACGGACGCGGCCACTAAGACCATGGTAGCTGTGTAGAACTGGCCTGAAAAATAAAAACAAGAACATTTAGAGAAAAAATAAAGAATTTCTTATTTTTCCCCCAATTTCATTTCAGCCGATTTAGAGCATAGCAGTTGTGTAGAATTGGCTTAAAAGCAGAAAAGTACAAAATTGGAGGAAACAAAAACATTTTTATTATCCATTTTATTTTTAAAAAAGTGCTCGGGAGCCTGTCAGATTGTTTTGTTCCTGTTCATTAAATATGTGGACCAAATTCATATTATATTCATAAGACAAATTCGCAGCTGAAAGCTGAATTGCATGGTTATTACATGAACTTCAATAGAAAATTAAACACAAGTAATAATTGGAATTAAAAAGAAATAAGAACTTCGAAATTAGACAAACAAAAAATAGAAGATTAAAATAAATGAATAATCAAATCAGAATAACTATCTAACAACACGCAAAATGGGTTCCATATCATTTCTTTCTTTCCTTATTTTTGTTATTATAATGTCACATTTCATGAAAATTATGTCAACATTTCGATGCAGTTGAAGATCTTACATGATCTTTGGGGGTTGTTTGTTCTTCATTTTATGTTCAACAATTGTACAATAATATTGTCCAAATTGCAATAGCTCACAAGTCAAGTTTTAGTTTCTTTTATTTCTTACAATTTTTAATTACAAAGTCACATTTGTTTTTAAAGATGGAAGAACGTTTAGCGCGGTCGCGATTTTAAGACAGTTTACGCACTTGACAATAATTATTGTAGTTCCTCATATACGGTAGTATTTGTTGGACTATTGCCGCAACTAGAAAAAAAGTTTTAAAAAATCTACTTCCAACATGGTGATATCTCGTTTAGTAATTATTGTTTCTAAACAAACATATTAAGTTAAGAAGATGACAATACATTTCAAGTTCACTAGCGTGGTATACATACATGTTCGTGAAAACATCCATCTGTGTTTTGTACATTATTCCAAGATGGCGTCCGCTCATAGACATACACACGTAAATCCTACTTCCTCCTATATAGTGTATTCCACATGTGCTCTTTCAAATTTGTGCTAATCCTGACCATCTCCGCTTGAAATAAAAGCTAAAGTTGAACCACAAACTGCAACTCTGAACTAAATTTCGGATTCTGGGTCTTATATACTCGACAGTAAACTCTCACATCTTACATCGTGCTCAAATTATAGGTATAGTGATGTTTGTTCATCATTACAATGCCCGAAACAGTTTAACAAATAGTTGCAAAACAAGAATATACTTACAAGTTTTGTTTTCGGTGTTTTTCAGCACCGTTATGTCATGTTCTTGAAACCCGAAAGACTTGGGTGGATTTTGTTTTTACCTGGTTTCTGTTGGTTATCGTTGTTTTGTTTGTTGGTTCCCTTCGGAAAGAGAAGTTTAGACATGTGGGTTTTTGTTTTCAAACTGGACCATCACAAATCATGGGTGAACTGCACTGCACATTAAGCAAACTTAACAGCGTCTGAAAATGAAATTTAGTGACTGGTTTGCTGAGTTAATGTGCTTTTCGATATAATGAAAAAGATTCGGGTTTTTTTTTTCAATTGCTGTTTTGCTGTGTAAAAAAACAAGTATCGATATTATAATTGTTTGAGCTTCAAGTTCCAGTTTCAGGCCGAGTGTCGGAAATACAAAACGAGTAGAGTGAAGATGAACTCCGTTGCCTTTATAATAAGCAGAAATCGCTTTGAAAATCATAAGAAAACGCCTCTGTATGTGTGTATACTGTGGCTCACTTCTTGACATGACGATGTCATGAACAACCGAAGTTTTTACGTCTTAGTAAATAATGGCATTGCTGTTAAAAAGCTCAAAGATATTCATCTTTGATGCTTGATGCTTTCTCTTTGCTGAAATGCATTGTCAGTTCATCATTTAGACGAAGATACATCTGTACCGTTAATGTATAGACTCATGTGTCAACCATGGTATTTGTGATATAGTGTCAAGACGATTTTATATCGTACCGGTAACCAATTTCTCGATTGTGATGTTCTTGACACTCTTGGTCGACTGCTCAGGGTTTTTTTTGGGGGGGGGGGTAACATGTATTTTGCTGTATTTTGATTGACTTTTATACAAACGTATTTTAATATATGTCGTATGTTGTAATCTCCTTTTATGGAGGTCTGGTTGAAAAATAAATAAATACATAAATAAACAAAATAAACATTAGGCCACGCACGATTGGTAAGAGCGACACGTCTTTATTCTATAGGGCCCATAAATTTGTCTGGCCCTCCCAGCCCAAAAGAGGTATAGTACTATTAACACTCTGAAATTATTATAAGATGGAATTTTTGCGTCGGGGTGATATAAATCAAATTAGGTTTCGCCCTTCACCGACGTTTAAACACTGTATACTCAGTGTGTTACCTCCCGAGTGAAAGTTGAAAAAAATCACTCTGAAAATGTTATACAATTTTCGACAAGATTAGAGATCTATTCTTCAACTCCAAAACAAACCATTGCAATTTAAAGATGATATTCAGTCATTTTCTGGAGCCTTTACAATATTTCCGACCTTGGAATTTGTAATTAATCAAAGCCTTTTCCGTGTGCGTGACATGCATCGTCATGGTGGCAGACCGAAAATCGCCGGTCCTCGCCACAATGGAAAGTACCCGATGAAACCGAAGCTACTTTATTCCGAGTAAGTTGAGGATTTGCGCATGCATGCTTCCATGGTTGGAAAAAAAATCCCCAAAGATTGTATCCATGAATGTAATTATAATACATGGTATTAATTCGATAGTTCCTGAATATTTTTATCATTGAAGTTTTTTTAAAATAAATTTTAATGAAAGTTATATTCTTTTTCTTGTGATTTTTATAAATTTACTGAAAACCTGTGTTACGTAATTGAGTAAGCAACAGCAACATTTCCCAACGAGCTTGTTAATTATATTTAGCAAAGCCTCTGCAATTCATTTGTTATTTAGCAGGTTGTAAAAATTGTAATGAATAATAACATAGGATAAGATAATTTAGTAATAAGATAAGATGAGATTAAAAAAAAGATTAGATGAGATAATTCAATCGAATACTTTCGAATGTCTCAAAATATAGCTATAACACATCCATATCTCCAACCGCAGCCCGACCAATTTAGGTGTCAAGACCGAAAAAGCTAAAGTTCAACAAAGCGTCGGCCTACTTAGAAATAGAGAGTTTTGGATTTTATTTTTAGCTAATATGCAGGTTAAATTTATGAAAAGAAATTTCGGGGGAAAAAAACGAGACCCACATGAATGACCCCAAGCAATATCCAAGTACAACGCATGTTGGCAAATCTAACTTGCCAAAGTTACTTTCCAGGAACCTAATTATTATTTTAGATTTTGGAAACCTTTCTTTTGAGTGACGCAGTCACATTTTTTCGAGTGAAGAGATACTTTAATCCGGCGACCACAATTTGAAGACGTTAATGAGGTCCTACCTCGCTAATGCGCATGTCAAACGCGTTCTTAAATTCGAGGCGCGCGCGCTGTTTTCGAGGCGCGCGCGCTGTTTGGCAACGCTATTGGTCGACGGAGCAATTGCGCGTTCGCGTGCAACCTGCGCCCCAGCGTTGTGTACCACTACTTTTGGTCTCCGGGTTTGTGCGTAGATTTCTATCTTACCAATCAGTGGGAAGTTGTCAGATGTTGGCGGCATCATGTCGGCTGAGATGAGCATGAAGACAGTCAGTGACAGCAGGATAGTGATGCCCAGACCGATCTGTAGAAATACGGAGAGGAAACACAAGAATCTCTGAGAGGTACAGAGACAATATTTGTCACCTTTGGCATGTGGTTCGGCAAGGAAAACGAGGATAGGCAATTGTGATAAACCAGCTCCAACCCAAGCAATCCTCGTTCCCTAAATTTCTTTTTGTCCTCTTTGAAAAATTTCCCGCTCGCAAAACCTTTGAGATGTGTTTGTATAATTGGTGACATAAGTGACCATTCAACGATAAACTCGACACAAGAATCAACTTGACAAGTTTCCTTCTTGGGAAAAAAAAGTTACATCTATCCCCAATTTTGAGTTTAGGATTGTCATCAATACAAGATGAGCTTTGTAGCAAAGTATAAGCTAACACCGAAACCGCAGTTTCTTCTCAAAACCTTTTAAAGGAGATGTATTTGAATTGTATTTTTCCACGAATCGTCGTAGTGATGTTCCCCTAACACTGCCCTCTGTATGAGCACTTGAAACAGTGCATATTTGAACATGAAACCAGGCGCGGTTCTAGAACCAATATTTGGGGGGGGGGGGCTAGCACGGTGGATCCAGAATTTTTTCAGGGAGGCGTGCTGAAATGTAGACCGGTTATTTTTTTTCCAGACACTTAAGCCTCCGAAAATCAAAAGGGGGGCTCATGCCATATTTTTCAATGGGGGGGATAAAATAATCCTAAAATCATTCACACTATATTAACTAATGCACCCTTGTCACGGCTATTTCTTCTTTAGGGAGACCGTTCGCATGTACATCACAATCCTTCTTTTTGCTTATGCATTTTTTTTTTTTTTATTTTTTTTTTTGGGGGGCTAACAAAATTTTGGGGGCTACAGCCCCCGTAGAACCTCGCCTGCGATGAAACAATCATGAGTCGAGCATCGCCTGAAGACGACCGGAGCATAAATCGACATGTTGAGCCCTTACTAGTTGGATTTCTATTATTTTCACCACTCAAAGGCGACATCTTTCCACCATGTTTCTACCAAACCTTCCTCGCCATCTTTTTACCGTTAGCGAATTATGCACGTGGGCCTGAAATTACAACACACCCTATAAGTGTTGATATCCAAGTTATGTCCGTTGTTTGTCAATGTTTAATTCCATTCCGATCAAACATTCAGTAGTCGCGCTGTAACCTGTTTTACAGGTCGGTTTACTCTTGCGATCAATCTTCGTAGTAGGGTGCTGGAATAATCTAATCTTAGGATGAGACTTCGCGTCGGGGAGATTTAAATTTTAATATTTAGGCCTTTTTAAAATTTTAAAATCTGCCTCTACCTGACGCAGTATTGGCCCATATAAAGGCAAATCCCAATATAACAAAATAGCTGATATCTTCAAAAAAGGTGCCCCACTTTCTAAATTGTGTATTTCAAAATATGTCTGAAATACAACTTTTTGACATCCTCGATTTTTCAATATCGTTATTCATTTCGTTTACGGGTAATATGATTCTAAATATTTATACGATATTCATCACAGCCGCACCTTGTTTTTTATTTTCCTTTCACCATCATCAGAAAAATCGCGGAATCGTTTGTTTGACAACTCATTATTTTCTTTGACAATGATATGGAAATGATTATGGGATGTAATTCCAGGGATTAGTGTTTATTCGCTTGCTACCAGGCCCCTCGGAGTGCCTGGCCGGCCCTCGGAGTTTTAGCCATATACGGGCATGCTTTACACGGCGCCCTACCTTCTGAAACTAAACATTTATTGTCGCATTTCTGTTATCTCGCGCCCAGTTCTGCCTCTGCCAGTTTCGTATTTATTCATTCTCTTCAGCGCCTGTCCTTACAGAAACAAAAAGAAGATGGTTCCTCTTTCATCCATCCAGGAAATACATCTTGTTATTTATACCTGTCGAAACTAAAAACTGCACATTTCTGTCCTTTTTTGTCTTCCCGTTAAGTTTGATTAAGCCGTAGTGTGTAAGTGGAAAACCACCGGATGACAGAAATGGAGTGGTGCGCGGGCAGCGTTTTCATTGGTCAAATCACTCGCGCATTGCCGAATAGTTTCGAAACGGCTCTGCTAACACTACAGGATTGTCCTTTACTGACTTAGGTAGATAAACGTTGTTGACCTTTGTTATAATATTTGTTGATCTGAATTACCACTAGATAAGTAAACACATGAATAAAAGTCAAAAAGCTTGTATCAATATCATGGAATATTAAGTTGATGCTCTTCTTAGAACAAAAGCGTTGACCTTTGTACTGTTTTCTGTATCAACTTTTTACTTGTAGTTGTTTTAGCTGTATCATTTGCCCAATTATGGCAGTGCGTCTCGAACTGTAATACTGTTTAGATTAGGAAATAAAAATTATATTAATAATTAAATATTATAAATTAGGAAATATCTCAAGAAAGACCAGTCCCTTAAATCCAGAATATTTTGTGGCGTTTTATCTAAACGACAGCGAAAGAATTGAACATTTAGAAATAGAAAAAAAAACTTTTAGAAATTGATCTCATATTTTTATGGAGATAGATAATTGACCGCTCGGCGATAGTCCGAAGTTTCGTTAGCCCGAAGTTTCGATAGCCCGAGGTTCGATAGTCCGAAGGTTCGATAGTCCGAAGGTTCGTTAGTCCGAAGGTTCGATAGTCCGAATAGACGATCAAGTTCGATAGTCCGAATCGACAATAAGGTTCAACTGCATGTCCGAATTGACAGCACTGAACATTATTGTCAATTCGGACTACTGAACCTATATGCTTTCGGATTAATGAACCTTCGGACTATTGAACTTTGTTTTCGTTGCGGACTATAATTGAACCTTCGGACTAATTAACCTTATTCTAAATTCGGACTAACGAACCTTCGGACTAACAAACCTTCGGACTATCGCATCAAATACTCGGATTAACGAACCTTATTCTATTTTCGGACTAATGAACCCCAGTTGTGGGAAATGTGTGTGTTCGGATTATCGAACCTTCGGATAGACTTGGGATAGACTCGACTATACAACACTGCCCAGGTGAGGCATTTTTTTCACTCCGTTTCTTTCTCACCTTTTCGCCCGAGTCACAGGGGAGGCAGAAGCTGAACAGCGTCAGGCAGTAGATGATGAGACACGGCACGATGATGTTCATGACGTAGAACTGCGGCCGTCGGATCAGCGCGATGCTCACGATGAAGTCGCTGAAGCTGCCGTGGTCCTCGTCGTACTCTTCCACCTTGCCTTTCATCTCGGAGATCATCCACTCGCCGTGTTCCTCCGTGTCGTTGGCCTGGGATCGGGGTTGGGGGGGGGGTGCGGGGGAGGTACAGGGATACCAAGGGGATGTAGTAAGCAGGGGGAGGTCAAATGATCAATAAGAATATGGACCAAGACTAGTTGAAAAAAGGAATCCTGTCCAAAAGTTTTTAATAACTTCTTGTATCGAAATTTAACTTGATCCACAGTTATATGAAAGACCTTCAATATTACCCCTCCCAAACATTCAACATGTTTAAAGAATATGGAACAAGATTAGTTTAAAAACGAATCTCATCAAAACAATTAAAAGAATCTTCGTGTACCGAAATGTTAGTACCTTAATCCACATTTAAGACCTTTAACAATTTTCGGCACCATTCCCGTAAATTCAAGAAGCTAAGTCTTGTATTGTTGGCTCGTCATCTGTAACATGTGAGCTAAGTTTACTGTGATTCTTCCTGTGACATTTTCAGTGAAGGGAGAAATTACGATTTTTATAACACTTGTGCAAATGCCACTTGTGCAAACGGCAACTCGCACTGCCAAATGAAGTGGAAATTTCACCAAAAACAGAAAGCAAGCAGATGCACTAAAAGTTCCCTTGTACTAGAGGCTGCAATTCGTTTCATTCAAATATCATGTTGCCAAAGAAACAATGCTGACATTTTTAGGAACGCTTTTCGGTAGTGCGATGGGAAGTTCTTTTGGAGCGGCGCGCACTGCAAAACGGTAACCGTCGATCGCCCTGGACGCACGGCGCAACTCTTGCCCACTCTCCGGTAAATTCTACACCAACCCATTGTTCTAAATCCATTGCAGACGTCAATTTACCATCGACTTAATGTAAACCTTTTAACTACAAAAGGGTACTATTAATGCCGCAACTGCTGGAAATTTTAACGTGCGTACAACCTAAAAGTGGACCATGCCGAATTTGGGGTGGGTCTTTTTTTAAACTCCCACTAAATACGGGTTTTATGGTATTGAAATGGTCTGATATAAAACGAAAATACACAGGGTTTGTTTGTGTTCATATTCGTTCGATTTACATTGAATTCGTCACCGGGGATGAAGAGCACTTGTTCCCGCGGGTAGGTCCAGGCGCGAAACTTGAGCTGACAGCTCTGCTCATCGTACGGGAAGAAGGCGAAGTTGATCTTACAGAAGCTCGTAATGACGATGAAGGCACGATACTCGATCTCACCGCTGGGCTTGACACGGACCAGACGGTCTTCCAACATGAAGTTGACGCTGTCGGCACTGGGGAGAGTGGGTGGCGGGGGGGGGGGTGGCAGGGGAAGAGGGTAAGAGGTGTTTGGTGAAAGAGTTGTGCAGGTTGGAATTGGTCAAGATTGACTTGATGAAATGGAACTTTATTCCAAAATCGGCATCAGCATCGTCAACATTGTAAGCGAAATCGCCTTCATCAATGCAGTAATCACCACCGTAATCGCAAAATCACCATCACTATTATTACCACCATCATCACCACCATGAAAACCTCAATCATTATCAGAAAATCACCATCATCTTCACAATCTATATATTATCACCAACATCACCATCATAATCGCCTTTATTATCACCATCATCACTACCATCATCATGACAATCACCGCCACAGTTCTCAGCATCACCACCATAATCGTCACCATTATTACCATCACCACCACTTCTATCACCGAAATCACCATGATCATCACCATTATTTTCAACAGCATTACCATCATATTCACCACTATTATCACCAGAATTACCAACATCGCCATAACCATCTTCTCCACCAACATTACCATACATAAAAACGATGAGCATCTGTTACTATAATGACCTGAACCGTCATCTACACCTTGACTACCGTTCTCAACACCATCAATATCACCATCTCCTCCACCAACCTCACCACGGCGACCTTTCATCACCACGCTCCTCACCTGTTACGCAGGGTGACGTCAGGCAACCACAACTTCGAAGATGGTATTCTCATCTCAGTTACTTCAAAATTGTGTGTATCCCAGCTCAGATACTCATCAATCCAATTCTGAAATTAAAAAAAAATCAAAGGTTTGCCGGCCCTGCCCTTGAAGAATAAATTAATTATGCAGTTACAATGTATATATTAACTAACTATTCATTATGTATTTAGTAGGGAAGTCTTGATTTGTGACATTAATTTGTCGCTCTTCTGGGATATTTGAATGAGGTTTTGAAGAATTGTAATATCCTTTCCTCTTGACACCTTTCTTGTTTTACACAAAAGTTAATGCCTGGGAATGCTCAATTTACCGTGCAAACAAGTCGGTTAGATAACTAAATGGAATGTACAACGATCGTCCTTCGTTTCACCGATGCAAAATTCTGGTGTTTAGGCTATAACAAACGTGCTTATATGAATCTATTAGGAATTCAATTTGTATTTCTTTTTAACCCATTTTGATGATTTTTCCTTAGTCCAGCTGAGGCAATTTCATGCTAGTTATACCACTCATAATCCTTGAATAAACATAGGGTATATATTATAAATATCTGGTTAGGGAAAAATAAGGTTTTTGCGCTTTCTACATAACATTTCTGCTACATTAATGGCTAGGCCTGCTGTGTAAAAAAGATATTGTTATTATTTGTTAAAGGGAAGATACAACATTTGCAAACATCAAAACACGAAATGATCAAATTGTCACGAAATACCTGACTGGATTGTTAGGGAATGACAGTCTAAAGCATCCTGTGAAATCGTGGCTCCTAGTGTGCTGACATTTTCAGAAAAATTGTATTTTTCCAACGCTGGTCGGCCGACCAGCGTTGGTGAAAGCTTTTTTTTCTCAAAAACTGCTCCTAATTTTCATATTTAGTTATTCCGCATTTTCTTTGCAATTGATTACACATCTGTGAAGGAGTACAAACCTGCTAGACTGGTTCTCTGACCTTACAATTCCCCAAAGTCTATAAATTGCTCCGTTTCATCTTAAGTGGGGTCAGGGAACCGTACTACAAGAACATGATTGGTTTTCTTGGTTTTTCCAGCGTCTACAAGCCCAAAAAGTGAAACAAGTCAGTTTAACAATATTTGCTATAGTTACTAATCCTCCAATTCCATTTATTTCTGAAAATTGCAGCAAAAGCAAATGTTGTACATTCCCTTTAAACTATTCAAGAAAAAGCAAATATTATTTTTTTCGAAGCTCCATGACAAAATTTAAAATACGAAAAAAAATACTCAATAATTTTTTAAACAATAACTGACACACAAACAAAAAGTCCCCACAAAAAACTCCAATCATAAAGGTTTCTTTTGTCACCTGTCAATCATTCATTAAATTTTGTTTTGATCAGGAAGTGTGTTCAATAAAAATATGAATCCTATACACACTTCCGAAAGTGAAGGTATAATTTTAGACAGCTTTGTTGATTCAAACAATTCCTTTATCCGAGGTTACGATACCGCAGTCACGGGACAGAGAGTATTGTTATACATAAATAAAGATCTTCTCCGAAGGAGGCAATCATAGTCATGGAGTTCATTATACATGTAAAATGCGCATTCAGATTCTGTCATAATGTTGGAAGGATTTTTAAATGCATTTGAAACACACTGAGATGATAACAAACTACTTAAAAATTGTTTGTTTTATCTTAGTACGTTTCAAATTCATCCGAATTTACTGTGCCATAATTTTTTCCTTCATTACAATACTGGATGTCAGTATAAAAAAAAACACGAAACCCAATGTCGGGAGTCGGGACTATTGTTTTACTGAAGTTCTGCATGTAGCACTTTCAAAATCTAGGATATAAAAGCCCAATTCATAAGCTTTTGTTTAGTACAAGAATCATTCAAATCACTTATGTACTGTTCAAGTTACGGGATTTTAAACACAATCACCGTTTTAAAGTTCTGTCCACGGATCACACAAAAGGTGTGCGTTCGTTCAGCCAAACGAAAACAATTCACATACATCCCTTTGTGATTTGTTTTCGCTTTGCTGAAAGACACTTACCTTTTCGTGATTCGTTGACAGAACTTTAAGACGGTGCTTGTGTTGAAAAGTCCGTAACTTGAAAAGTACTTGAGTGATTTTAATGATTCTTGTACTAACAAAAGGCTTATGAATTGAGCTTTCATATCCTAGATTTTGAAAGTGCTACATTGGAACTTCACTTAAACAATGGTCCCGACATTTTGGGTTTCGTTTTTTTTACACACCCTGTATAGATGGATTGCATTTAGCAGCCATATTTGAGATGTGTTTTGTTATGTTAATTCATTAACAATGAATGCACAAGAGGTCTAAGCTTGCGTACCCCTGTTGAACAAAAGCACACACCTCAAACATGGCTGCAGTGCAAACGCTCTATTGTGTCCAGTAACCTTTTAGGGTATAAACTCCCATAGACCCCAATGGTAAATGCTCCCACTTCAGAAATTCGGGGGAAAATACTCACAACTCTCCAAGGTGTACGAGACACACATCAAAATAAAGCTTATATCATCATCTTTCATTTTCTTTTCAATTTTTTGGGGGTCAACTGATGAGTTTTAGGAGAAATTTCCATCCGAAGATGATCACCCTTGAAAATAGTCCTGAAGCCCATCGCCATTTTGAAAAACGATGCCTACACTCCATTGCAAAATAGAGCGCTTTAAGGGCCCCAATTTCATCCAAATTGAACGGAACTATAAGCTCACAGTCCTGTGCACGGCTTTCACCCATATTTTTTTTACAAACCCTCAAGTTCATGGCCCACAGCATGCTCAAATACTGAAGATTTTGAGGGCATGCAAATCCTGATTTGGCCGGCGCAGGCAATTTCGGACCGATTTACTGGTCTGCAACCCTAAAGCCCGCATTTGGGGCTTCCACTTCTCATGCATTTTGGATGCAATTGGGTCCGAACGTGGCGCTATATTTAGCCATGTCGTGGAGGGATCCTTTTACAAAATGGATACTTTTCCAGTTTGGGAAACATTCGTTATATGGGTGGTCTTCTTTGGGTGAGAATTTCTCGAAAAGTCAATGGTCAACCCACCAAAAATTGAAAAGAACATGAATAATGACATGTTGATCATCAGTTTTCTGTGCAGTCTGATAACCTGTGAGAGTTTTGGGTATTTTTTTGAAAGAATTTTGAAGTTTGGGGATCTAACACTGGTATTTTGGGGAATGTTATACTTCGGTGCTGGGAGTTGGGAGAGCGGTAAAACCGACAGCGCCCTCTATCGCTCTGCTTTGCAGAATCAATTTGTGACAAAATTGATACACATAGCTTGGGCTATAAAAAATTTCTTTTAGCTTGTTTGTCAGTTTATTTTGATTCTAACTTCCAACCCCTTTATATCCCTAATTTATATAACAGAATGACTACGATTTTTGAATCGAAGCTGTGCCGCCGAAAACGGGTTCAACAAAAGCAATGCGGTTAGTTGCGAGCAACAGAGGGCGATGTTTACAACCAATGGAATCAGTTTTGAGCAAAGAAAAGTCGGCTCGTTGCGGAAGAGGAAATTCGTATCATATTGCTGCTTAGCCATCACTTTCAAGCTTGATAGGCAATACATTGAAACAGAGTTTTCAATAGTATGTGCAACGATAAAAAAATGAGGGCAGTGTTTACCATAAACGGAGACTGCCTCAATTAAAATGTCAACTCATTGATAAAAAAAAAACCTCCTTTGCTTGTCATGAACGTCGAAGTGTGTACTATATTAGCGGTATTATAGACAATAATAATTTGAAGCAAGACACGTCAGGTTGGGGAGTTAGGTTGGCGTAGCGGTACTTTCCTCACCTTCCACCGTTGTGACCCGGGTTCGAATCCCGCCCGGGCCAATATGTGGATTGAGTTTTCAGTCCCTACCTGATTCCGTGGGTTTTCTTCAGAATACTCCTCTGACCTTTTTCTCCCAGCTCTAAAACTGTAATTTCTTCTCATTGTCTTCTCTCTACAGATTTTGTTTCAGGCTTGCGAGCTACAGTGCTTAGGGTACTTTTGAGGAATCCTTGGTTTCATTACAAGAAATAAAATAAATAGTGAAATCATTTTACTCCGTCTAAAACAATCGAGGCCTCAGAAATCCAGCATCCAAGAGCCTCCCTATAATGACTTAATCACTAGTTCACTGACACCTGTGTTCATTTTCACCGTCTCCTATATACCCTCCTTCGCGCTTCAATGTCATCTTAGACACGCTTCATCAATTTCAGTTGGCTGATGATGGAGGAGTCGGCGTGTACGTCTTACCAAGACACAGTACGCGGCAACTGTCACTGATGCGTTACGCATACTGATAATGATGTCATAATCATAAATAAATAAAGCCGTATAGTACTGTGGTACCTGTAGTTTTGTGTGAGCATCAAATTATTTTGCATGAAATTTCCATCTACTGCAGCAGCTGCACTTGGAATTTCAAGGACTGGCTGCAACCAATCAAATCTATTGTTAATGATTGTGAAGGTACAGTAACGCTCTCTCTGATTGGACGACGACCTGGTGATGACGCTACGCGTCATTTTCTTGTAAATGATATGGATAGATTGGTCAATTTGTATTGAATATAAAAATACTGCGCATAGTCAAAATTACTTACCAGAATTACTGTAACTTGGGTTTTCAGAAGTTGTTTGGGCTCGTCCTAAAAATGGAAGAAAATATACATAATAAAAGCAGTTTTTCATTTAAATGAGAATTTAAAGGGCCCATGCAATGCAATGTTTTAATGCTATAGAAAATGTACCTTTGTGTCCAATTAAACCTTCTATTTTCGTTTTGCGATTTGTGCCTTTTTTTTATGTTGCACCAGCACAAAAAACTTCTAGAATTTTGGACATTTTGCTGTCATACATTTTCTTTTCTTGGGTGATTCGCTGATGTGTAAGACAAGTACATTGCAGTAAGCCAATGAGCAACCCTGAGTGAGTCAATGGGGGAATCAGTCGGGGAGTCAGTCAGTCGGGCAGCCAATCCGGTGAAAAGAGCGCCAAGAAAAATCACGCTAGTTACCAGGTCGATGATGGCGTTAAGCTCCAGACCGAACTTCACCGGGGTCGCTTTGGACTGGTCTTTGGTGGGCCGTGTGTGCTCCGGGTAGACCGAGTCGTTGAGGAGTGTCTTGAGGAGCCTGACGTGGTCATCTATCCCGGAGTCTCGCGCTGAGGGGCGGTTCCTAGGGTGTGGCGAACCTACGACGGGGTGCATGTAGAAGGAAGAAAGGGACTTCGGTTTGATAATAGTGACAAAAATATGTATTGAGAAATAAGCTTTCAGTGAAACAAAGCACATCTTAAAGCGCAAAATATTATGTAAAGATGTACTGAAAAGACAAAAGGGTACCAAATGAAAAAAAGGTCTAAAAAGATGGGGTGTGAAGACAGGACATCAAAATATCATACTGTTTTGCCCTTATAGATGTGCCAAAGATATCTGAAATGTTTGACGTTTTATATTGGGTTTTTACCTTCGTCGACGTATTAGCATTTACTCAGTGTTTTTTATTCAAGTTATTTTGGAATTAATTTAGGAGGGAAAAACATTGAATACCGAGTCTCACTATCAACAGCAAATTTATTGGTTAAGGTATAAAGAAATATAAAGAATTAGATTTATTGGTTTAGAATCCATGCAGTAATTGGAATCCATGCTAAAGCCTTTGGACGAAACGCCGAGATTGGTGTGGTTTTATTAGTTAATTAGTTATAAGCTTGTCTTTCTCAGTTGAAAATCTTTCTCAATTTCGTGTATTACTCATCGGTTTCACAGTCGAAACGCACCCACCTGATTGGAAGGATCCCAGCAGGACTAGAAGGGCGAGGCACACCGTCAAACGACGCATTTTGTCCCGTCAAACGTGGGCTTGGCCGCTCGCTGACGCAGTCCAAACGACGGTGATTATAGACGGCGACTGTGATAAGATGCTAGCAGGCCGGTACACACAGGACCTCAAGTCTGTCTTGGTCGATGTATTAATTGTAGGTAGGAGGAGCCCAAAAAAATCCCAAGATGGCCAGAAATCGAAAGATGAACATTGGACAACTTCAGCAGCCGACTATTCCTTAAACCAAACTAGTTCAACCTAAAATCGCAACTGCAAATGCTTGAGTCTAAATTGCTTTCAAACGAAATGTAGTCTTCAACTACGCTCTTGCTGCAGGCTATAGGACTGCAGAGCGTACCGCAACAGAAGCTGCACCGCACCGGCAGCGACTTGTTTCAATGTTGTCGAGCGTCAAATGCACGATCAGACGCACGAATAGGCTAACGAGGCATCAACCGCCCCCGACGTCACCTGGCATCAGCGTATTTGAAAGGTTAAAGAAAGACAGTCTCCAAGATGAAGCAAGGAAGCTGTTGACGTAGATGGAGGTGAACATCCAAGGTAGTCGACGAATCGTGCCAACTGACGCGACTGGATTAAAGACCATGCGTTTCGGCCGCAATTACTTTTTTTTCTGCAACCAAGTATAGGCATTGACCATAATGCGCATGCGTCAGTTGTTCACTGGATGAATTCTCGAACAGACTTGAATCCCCCCCCCCAAAAAAGTCCCCCAGAACCACGAATCCGAGATAAAAGAAGTAATTATTTCATTGAAATATTGGACTCGATTAATCATGATAAACGAAAGAAAAAGGTTTTTTTGGGGGGGTGGGGGGGGGGTGGAGGTCACTTGGATTTAGTGTCCAGTGTATACACCCTTAACCACTGGACTGAACTTTGGGTTTGATTTTTATTTCGACATCAAAACCGTATCTATATAATCACAAATCACGTGATAGGGCCTACATTGTTTCAATCACATGATGTTTCACGCATGCGTGTTATGGTAAGTAACTATACTTGGTTGCAATTTGAAAATCGTGAGTGTGATTGGAAACCAGGTGCTACTGTCTTGACAACCACTTGTGCCCTCCCAATTTTTCTTCACTTGCACCAGCCGTCCCTCGAACTCCCCCCCCCCCCTCCCCCGAGTCCATGCATCAATGTCTTCTCCAGCCCTGTCTTCGTTTCCACCGGCCCGGTCTAGCGGAACGGAGCAGGAGCATGTGGCCGGCTTCTCTCCCGGTCCCTTATCAATATTTCATGGGTGTTTTTCTCGGTCTCCACGAGCTGTGAATGTCACGTCTTGGCTTAGCTGGCCGGGCCGGGAGGACACCTAACGGCTATATACCGGGCCCTTCATCAAGTTTTTGTTTAATGATTATTTGATGACGCTCACGCAACATTAAAGGCAAGATAATATTTTGTTCGTTTCCAATAATAGCACCACTCAAAATGCAAAGGAGAATGTTCAAAACCCAACCTGTTGACGTTTCAGCTCAGTGGATGCCAAACTTTTGAAAAGAAAGTGAAAATCATGCACAACCTTTTGATTACGAAACACGATTTTGTCAACAGCACTCTTTTTTCCTAAAAATCAGTCAGTTGACTGATCGTTGGAAATTTCTTGATTTCTTCCAAATGACGAAAGCCATGGTGTTTACCAGTGCGATCTTTAATCCAAGATATGTTTAAAATACTTTTGGAATAACTGCAAATGATCCTATGGCCTTTTAACAATCAGTAACTCAGGGCAAGGGCGGATCCAGAACGCAATTTTTTTGGGGGGCCAAAAAAAAATTTTTTTGGATTCTAGATGCTCTGTGGTGTGATATGAGGCGATTTCTGACCACTTTAACCAATGTTTTTTTGAGGAAAAGATGGTGGTGTACTCATTGCCTGCCTTTATTGCGATGTCACTTTAAAAAAAAAAATTGGTTTCGTTTTGGGGGGCATGGCCCGACCCGGATCCGCCCTTGACTCAGGGTAGAAGCCCGAAGTACCTCGCAAAACCCCGTAAAAAATCGAGGTAGTTCATGAGAAAAAGTACGATATAAACACGACGATATATCAAAAAATATAACTCCTCACTGTTTTATTATTTTAATACTTGACGTTAAGAACGTGCAGTGACCATTTTTTGACGCGCCAGTACCTGACAGGGAGGTGGTAGCTTCACCGTCCAGGCGAGGCCGCAAGGTGAGAACAATCTCCCCTTTGATTTATCCGAGTAGCTCGCTGATCCGGAGGATCCTCGGGGAGTTTGCCAGTAGGCAAACAAGGCAAGGCCGAGAATGATGATGAGGCAAGGAGATGGCGGAGGGAATTACAACCCTGCGTCTCCCTGAGGATGCAGGGATGCATCATTCAGGGCATGAAACCTCCCGCGCACATCGGTCTTGATGCAAGTATAATACGGGACACCGTCTTATTGATGCATGCCTTGCCAAGGTGGCTGGCTGTCTGGGGCGGGGCGAGATGGTCGGTGGCTTGACCCCGATAAGCGATAGCGAAAACATCCAGCGTAAATATGGTTCAAGAGAGGAATTGTACCAACAAAAACAAGTCGGATTATGAAAGATGATAGATTGCAGCTGATTGGATGTTGTGGTCACGTGATGCCAATTTTCAACAAACTTTCTCTTGTGTACCTTTTGAAATGTGACTGGTGTAAAATTGCTGACATAAACTTTTTAATGGCAAAATAACATGCACAAGATGCTTAAAATTATAAATTTTTCGTATTGGGCGAGACCACAATTCGCTGAGACACCGTTGTTTTTTTTTACTTAAGCATACAGAGTCTGATTATTAATCTTTTTCCACAAACGTGCGAAGTGACGCAACAGCTCAACATGGGGATTGCCCTACGAAACAAAATTCCAAATACCGTTGAGCGATGTTGTGACAAATTTGTTTCGCTTTAAGCTGACATAAAGCCGCTCCAACCACCGTGACTCTAATACTGAGTCGCAAATTCCGCTTCAAACCCGCTTGTTCATGGATGAAAGGTCGGTTCAATCTAGGAGGCGTGACTGCAAATACTCAAGACACTTTTATCCCAATACGTGCATTCATCAGTTTTAAAAGGAACAATCACGCTTGAAATTTTAAGAGCAGCATTCCTGAAAAGTTGATTTAAAACATAATTAAAACGCTGTGGTGCGTAGACGAAACATGAGCCCTTAGCGTCGCTTTAGAAAGTGCATCCGCACGCGCGGCATCTCTTTTTCAATTATTTCTCGGAACTATTTTCAATGATTTTTTAATTAAACATAATTATTTGAAGTTCAATTAGTAGTCAGTCTTGCGTGACAGTAAGTAGACTTGAACATCTGCTGAGGCTGACGAAGTTCCTTTTTTTCCGACGACTGTTGGGTGTTTTATTATTTATTATTAAAGACCAACCGACGGCTAATTGTGTTAAGGAGCATGCGGTTTTCTTCAAGGATCAAATGTGATCAATCTTATACCATTTCAATAAACAAATTGAAAAAAGGAGAATAGCTTTTAGGGAGGATCGGACATCATTTCATTAGAGAGTTTCGGCATCAGCCTTCACTCAACAACCCCTCCACCTTCGTATCACCCCCCTGTTTCATGAAAGCTGTAGATCTGTTCCTGCCGTAGGCCTATGGCATCACGTGGTGGGGCATTCGAAATTCAGTTTCGGCATCGCGCAGCTATAGCTATACGTACACGTATTGTTGCTAACGAAATCCAGCAAGGGGCAACAGAAAAAGAAAAAAAAATAGACTACAAAGTTCTAGTCCAAGACAGCAGCCTGTTTTTTTTTACTGGCAGGTATCATGGCCTTAGAAAGTGCTCTTACTGTACAGTCATTGATTCACTGTGCTGAGAAGATTGGTGGCATGGGTGGCTTATGCGTAAAGCCCTCGCCTCTCACCAAGGTGACCACGTTTCGAATTCTGGCCGCGGATCGCATGTGAGTAGAGTTGTGCGTTGGTTCTCTCCTGTGCCACGAGGGTTTTTCTCCGGGCCCTCCGGTTTTCCTCCCTCCGGAAAAATCAAACACTTTCGATCTCAGGCTGTGCTCCGTGGTCATATATGGGTCGATGTGGCCGGCAGCCATAGGCGCCTTTACGTGCCAGCGGCCCGACCAAGTTGTAGCCGCGTCCTTCGCAATTCAGCATCCCAGCTGCGAGTAAGGATGACTAGCCTCCCAAATCAGTATTATTATTATTATTATAAGATTACAAAATGGTTCCTCGTGCTATTTTCGATTTTCACCTCGAAAAATACATTTTTTTTTTAATTGCTATTTTCTTAGAAATATAAAAGCTATTAAATATTGAATGAGACATCGAACAAAAACAAAATTCATCGAAGTTTAGTTATTGACTTGTTTCTTCACAAAATTCGAATTTTTGGCTGCCAGACAATCATTCGGCTCTCGAAGGGAAAGTTCATTTGTGCGCAAAATGAAATTCCTATTTCAGAGGATTGCGTGCAGACGCCCACAATTGGAATGAAGTAGTATGTTTTCGTTAAAAAGGGAATAACTTCCCTTTTGTTACCTCAGAAAATCATTTTAAAGGGAATAGGCCTATACATCATTTGCTTTTGCTGTAATTTTCAGAAATGGATGGAATTGGGGGGTTGGAAATATATAGCAAATATAGTTACATTGACTTTTTTGAGGTTTTGGGTTCGAAAATGCTATAAAAACCAAGAAAAACAATCATTTTCCTGTAGTCTGGTTCCCTGACTCCATATAAGAAGAAACAGAGCAGTTTACATACATTGGGGGATTGTAAGGTCAGGAAACCAGTCTAGCTGGCTTGTACCCGTTCATAGGTGTGTGATCGATTGCAAACAAGTGCGATGGTCAATTGGGGCCAGTATTTGAAAAAAAGCCAGTTTTTTTCCAACGCTGGTCGGCCGACCAGCGTTGGAAATTGATACAAAAATACCACTTTTCTTGAAAATGACAGTATACCAGGTGCCATGATTTTACAGGATGCTTTACACTGTCATTCACTAACAGTCCAGCAAGGTACATATTTCAAAATGATTTGGTAGTTTTATTTTTTGATGTTTGCAAATGTTGTATTTTCCCTTTAAGTTAAATATAATTTGTTGTTTTTGAAATAATGACGTACTAAGTTAAGAGCACGTCATAGGGATGTGTGTGTGGCGTGGACGATAGCTTGGGACGATACCAAACACTTAATGGGCCTTAGTCACGAGTCAGCCATATTGAATTGAAAGTGACGTAAAATCTTAATTTTTGGAACATGCGAAGAGAAACGAAAACAAGTTAATTACTAATTAATTCCAGTCTGCTTAAATGAATAATTTAAAAGTTGCAATTAAACATTCCCTAATGTTTAAAGCCAGATTAAAAAAAAAATGACAGTAAATGAGGCTGCATAAAATAGTCTGGCGCCATCTCATTCAACAGTTAACACTATATGAAATACATTAAGGGAACTCGACACAAATGGCCAACTTGTGCATAAGGCCCATTGTCCTACCGCACCTGATCCTTAGACTAGATGTAAAGCGATCTTATTTTTTTCCCAATATTTTCTCCGTAAATGTAAGACATAAATGGGTGAATTTTTCGTGACCCAGATCTTTGAAATATGGCTAGCAAACAACTGCATTGCCAGTGTGAAACACTTATTTTTGTTCGCTGTCCCGAATTTGCATCTACATAGGCGTCCCGATTTTGTGCTTAAAATCTCTAGCCCGTTGCACTCTGCCACTGTACCCCCAGCCCCGCCCCTTACGCAATGAACTGCATACCGCCTTTTTTAACACCGCTTAAATGAAAGGCGCCACCTATCGATGTGGATGCAACTGTAATCTGCGCCTATTTCGCATGGATGCATGAGCTTGATATCGCTTCCTCGCTGCATTTTGCTTCAAAGGTGACAAATAATGTTTCCTCTAGGGCCAACTCTGAACATGAATAAGAAATTAGTGAAAGTTTTACTCGGTAACGTCTTCAAATTCCCTCCACTCACCACTCTTTTAAATTTTTTTGTCTTTTCACCCCCTCCATTTTTGGAACACCCCCGGCCCTCCACACACACATACACAGTGTGACAAGTGTATCGTTCCGACCCTTAGAGAAAGACGTTCACCGTTGTAGGTCCCTTTTTGCCAATTAAAATGTCTCTCGATTGAGTCGTTTCAATGATGAAAAGGACAGAACCCCACCCCACCCCCTCGCGGAAGAAAAAAGTTTGTTACCGCTCATGAATAATTCATAGTATTCTGGGTTCTAAATTCGTTTCCTACGACAGTACTATAAATTGATATAAATTGTCAAAACAAAAGACCTAAATAATCAGTGTATTTTGACATACATGATTTCTTTAGAAAGTGAATGGAAAACTTTTTTTTTTTTGCTTCTCCTTTTTCATTTGGAAATTCTACTCATAGTTTTGAACATGATCCTGTACAACAGTGGGAAACTAAATTTTAAACACACGCACGGTACACACATGTACATGTACAGCCATGACATGTTGATGTTGGACTCGCCATCAACGTCTCAGAAAAAGTGCAAGTATTTTCCGTGTTTCTGTCCTTTTTGTGATGTAGCGACTTTAAGATGTTTACTGGCGCTACGATAAGGTAGTATAGTACACACACTTCTTCATTTCGGGATTTCCATCCCCAAGAACGGATGTATTTTTAGGGTGAATTGATCGTAAGTTTTGACCCGGGCGGGCTGAAGACACGCCGTACGCAAGCTAGATCGCCCACGAAGTTTTCTTGAAGGAGGGTCGGCCGTGCGTAACGGGAGCAGATACCGCAACAAGGCTGGGCTTTATGAACTAGCTCTCGGACTCTGTGGATTTATGCTGAGGTATTACTGACGTGAAACCGCACAAAAGGCTCATTCTTCTAGCGCTGGAAGTTCTTTCTTTGCGGGGCTGATTGTTACTTGCAAGGAGGATCTTAAGTGGTGAGCAAGACGGTTTAATTTTCAGACGTAGAAGTTTCAAGTTTTATTTTGTAACTAAAAAATCGGAATGTTCACAAAATTCTATGTTTTCAGAACCAGCTGATTTAGAGTATGTTTTTTTATTGCATGATAAGAGCAAACTAGTTGTTCACTTCATGCATACAAAATTGATATCCTCTTTGAGTTTGATAGTTCAATAATTTAAAGAAGGGCAAAAATTCTCAACTTGTATGAAGTAAAAAGAAAGAAAGAAAGAATTTTTATATTAGAAATTTTACAAAAAGAGAAACTGAATAGGCCTATATGCCAACTATTAATTATTAATCATTTCTGGTAATGAAACCAAGAATTCCTCAAAAGAGCCTTAGGCACTGTAGCTCGCAAGCCTGAAGAAACATGTATAGAGGAGACAATGAGAAGAATTTACAGCTTTATAGGTGGGAGGAACAGCCCAGAAGAATTTTCTGGGGAAAACCCACGGAATCAGGCAGGGACTGAAAAGCCAATCCACATATTGGCCCAGGCTGGATTCGAACCCGGGTCACAGCGACGGAAGGCGAGGAAAGTACCGCTACGCCAACCTGACCCCCAAAATGACTAAAATGAACTAGTCTAAGGTTATTGCTTGTGATATTCTTATCCCTTATGTTTTTTCCCATACATTTGACCAGTTCCACATCTAAACAAAGTTTAGGGTTTGTATCTTTGGGCATAATGAACAGACAAAAACAGATTGAATGTTGTTTTATTATAAATTATAGACTACATTATAGACAAAAGAACATTTCAGAGAGATTGCACAAGATAGATGGAAAGTATGTTGTATCAAGATGCCACTGTTTTTCCCCATCATATATCATCTCAATGAAGGCCACTCATTGCAAAAATGTTGATAAGACATGAATCTGGGACTGAGAAATATTTCCAATTTTGTTAGGGAATACTTTGAAAATGTTCTTGACTCTCCATAGACTGCACACAAACGCTAAATCCTGTGTATAATATTTGTGAGCATGTTTAAGCCAAAATATGAACCATTTCAAGAAATCACAAAAACAGTTCAGATGTCATTCCTACAGTTTAGAGGACTGTACTTCAAGTTTTATGTGTCAAATCCTAAATTTTAATACCAAAATTTCTTAAAAGACTGCCAAGAAAATACCATTGCTTTAAAAAAACCTTTTCTTTAATATAATGTTTCATTGCATTTAATTACTATTCACTTTTCACTATTAAAGCAAGCATTTCTGGTATTATCTGTATATAAATTTGCATTAAAAAAAATTGTAAAGTTAAAAATCTTAAAAACTAGGCAGTTCCCTTTTTTTATCTGAGGGATACGTAAAAATCGTGTTGCTTAAGTTGATACTTAAAAAATGACATTTCTAATAAGTAGGGCCTAAATTGTTCCCCTCTCAAGATGACATACATACACGAACATAATTTCATGTACTTAAAGGATGAAATAAACTTGGTTTTTAACTTGTTTTAAACCCTTTAAATGCATCTTTTGAAATTGTGAGTTCTAAATAAACACAAGTTGCGGTATTGCTGGCATCATAATAAAACCACATAAAGTCTAGTCAACATTCTGTGGTCTGTTTCTCCCACTCCTTGTAGATTTGTTTCACGTGACCTTTGAGGTCAGAGGTTAGCATGGGTGCCCTTTCGCTGGAGGCAATTTGAAGTGGGACGATCGCTGATCACATAAATAAATCCCATATTGTCAATATTGGTTTATATAAGAAATTGTGATTTAGAATGGGCCAGCGCTGAAAGGCCGGCACGGAGTGTGGCTAGCATAAACAAAGCAACATGGTACACATATTTGGTCTGATTATCAATAGTACAGACCGAATAAATAAAAAGTGTAATGACATTGGTTTTATGCAGGAAAGAAAACTTCATCAATTTTATTGGATGAACAATACTGAAACGTTTATTATGCTTGTACAGTACATGACTGCATGTTAAATTACAAAATGAAAATTGTACAAATATGTTAATGAAATTGTTAGTACCCTGTGATTTGTGTTCAAACAAGAAAGGGAAAAAAAAGTAAAAATCTTAATGGTCAGAGGTTTTGAAGTTTCGATCTTAAAAGAATCTTTCTAAATTACAACTTAGGTATTTAAAGGGAAATATACAACATTTGCAAACATCGAAAAATAAAACTTAGCAAGTTTTTACGAAATACCTTACTAGGATGTTGGTAAATAATGACAGTCTAAAGCATCTTGTAAAATTATGGCACCTGGTGTGATTTCATTTTCAAGAAAATGGTATTTTAACTATTTTTCAACTTCTGCTCCAAATTTACCACTTTTCTTCAGTCCAAATTTTGTTTGCTATTGGTTACATGCTCATGAACGGGTGCAGGCCAGCTAGACTGGTTCCCTTACCTTACCATTTTCCGGCATCTATAAATTGATCCATTTCATCTTTAGTGGAGTCAGGGAACCAGACTACTTGAACGTTTTTGTTATTCTTGGTTTTTCTAGCATTTTCGAACACAAAACTTCAAACATGTCAGTGTAACAATATTTGATCTGTTATACTAACCCCTCAAATAGTTCATTTCTGAAAATTACAGCAAAAGCCAATTATGTACATTCCCTTTAAAAGCCTTTTGAATTTGCTTAGATGAAAGCAGTACATTTGGGTAAATCTATACATTTGGGGTCCAAAAGTGTGACATTTTAGTGTCCCTGTTACACCTGGCCTGTGTGTAATTTGACATGGAAATATTGAAATTGACTTCAAACTATTTTTATTTGTTAAGCAGGTACTCTGCATTATCACTTGTGGAGGTAGAAGGCATAGGGCTCTCTCAAAGACGGCCATCTGTGTCTACAGGAGAACTGCATATTTTACGCAATCAAGCACGCATTGCGCAGTGTTGAAAATGCTTCAAACACACGCTCTTGTTGCTCAAATTCAAAATGTGTTCGAAATAAGATGCAGCCAATGCACGTTACGTACATGTATGTAAGTTAACGCTCAAAATGCTGATGCACGTGGCTGGTCTGTAGGAAATGATGTCATTTGAGAGAGACAGGTCTACTAAAAAATGTTTTCTGAATTTACAAAATCGTATTTGAGATTTGAAGGGGGCACCAAAAAAAAGCCAACGGACCCGAAATTTATAGAATGACCCATTTGTACAGTGAACTTCTTTCTTCATCTAGCATAAGTCCTTTTCACACTGGAGCCTCTCAACCCGGGTTGAACTCAACCCTGGGCGAATCCAGTATTGCCCCGGGTTGAATTTTTTATTGTTCAACCCCGCGTTCAACCCCGCATCGTTTCACACTTGTTTCATGCAAATCAAGCTTATCATGCCCAGTTATTGTTTTCAACCCTGGCAAGAATTTCAACCCGGGTTGAAAATCTCAACCCTGGTCTGGAGCAGGGTTGAGTTCTTCAAGTGTGAAACGATGCATGTTTTCAACCCTGCGTCAACCCTGCGTCAACCCCGAGATTTGTCTAGTGTGAAAAGGGCTATTGAGTTATGACCTGTTCTACATGCACATGTGTACATGCACATGTACAGTAGCTGGAGCAGTAATCTTGGCACATTACCATAGCCAACATAAAAACAATGTACACATGCATGATGCAATTACATGTAATGTATAAACCAATGAAAAGATACATGTCTTTTTTTTCTGGTAGTCTTGGCCTTAACGAGCGCTCCTCGGAATGAGAGGAATTTCTGAATCTAAACTGTCCAAAAAGGTTGATGGATGGATGTGCGGACCAACTGGGGAATGTCACGTTTGATTAAAGTGCCAAACAAAATGCACAATCGTTTACCAACCCAACCACAAGTAAAAAAGCTGAACGTTGTTTTTTCAGGGTTAGTTTTTTTTAATTTGAAGAAATCTCCTGATGATCAGTAAATGGAGAGCACACCAAAAATAAAACAAGAAATACATGTATATCCCCCCCCCAAAAAAAATTAGATCAAAATATATTTTTTTTTAATTTGTTTCAAATTTTGCATTTTTATTTTGTTGTTAAAAACTTATATTTTGTGTTTTACTCTGAAAGAGTAAATCGTAGATGCCTTGGATAAAGATTATCAAAAAAAAGGCTTTGATTTAGGCCTATTCAAATCTTAAGTTAACTTAAGGTTTCCTTTTTAGTTTGACTACAAAGTACAAGTGAACAACTATGACAACATTGTTGTCTGGTTCCAGTGTTGCCAGTACACGTTTCTATTCTGTGAATTTCCCAAAGGCACAAATATAAATAGCATTTTTCCACCGCAAGTATTTCACCAAGCAATGCTGTGACCACATGTCCAGCTCTCCGCGGGGAGTCTTTGAGAGTCAGAATGCCGCCCTCCCCACGGCTGACTGGTTGTCCCCTGATTGGCCGAGGGGAAATGAGAAACAAATGATGGAACTTGGAGCTGATCCAGTTTTCTGAATCATGGTGGAATTATAAAACAATTTAGGCCAGTAATTACTACCAGTTTGTCACATACCGGTAGGCCTACTTGTTAAGGCAAAATAAAAAATATGTTAAGCGTCCTGCCTTTTTGAAAAAAAAGGAGGAGGCCCTTTTTTCCCCCTTCCAAAATGGCCGCTCGACAGGGCTATTTTTCAAGATGGCCGCCAGCTTTTTGTTTAAATGGCCGCCACTTGGACTCAGGAATGACCAGCTTTATATGGGCTAGATGCAACAGACAAAGAGGCCAAAATGATGTAACTGTTTAAAATTTACATTTTTTCGTGTTTTAAAAAAAGAAAAAGAAAAAGAGGCGATCTCCAAAAAGGAAGCGAGCGGGGATGCTAAACATGTTTTTTTTTATTTGGCCTTAGTTCGTGATTCCACAGGACAGTCTGAAATTGAAACAAATCCAGTTGAAACCTTCATACTAAGATGTACGGTGAAAACTGTGTTTTCACTTTGAGTTCTTGAAACTGTCAGTCAATAAACTGTTTAAAAAATGCTTAAATTACTTGAGCATGTATATTTTTTTCATTTTTCTTTTTTTTTGAAAACAACTGAGAGTGCCTTGAGAAAATTATGGGAGAATTTCTAACCGCCATACATGTATTAAAGGGAATATATACAACATTTGCAAACATTGAAAAATACAACTACCAAGTTTTTACGAAATACCTTACTAGGATGTTGGTAAATGACAGTCACAAGCATTCTGTAAAAATTATGGGTGTGGTGTCATTTTCAGTCAAATTCAATATTATATATATATATTAATTACCAGGTCGCACCCACCCACCATTGAAACCTAAAAAAAAACTAACTATTTTTTTCAGCTCTGCTCTTTTTTACACTTTTTTAGTCTAAATTTTGTGTGCTATTGGTTACATGTTCATGAACGGGTGCAGGCCAGCTAGGTTCAGCCCCTTACCTTCAATTTTCCAGCATCTGTAATTGATCCATTTTATCTTTAGTGGAGTCAGGAACTGACTACATATTTGATCTATTATACTAACCCCTCAAATAGTTCATTCTGAAAATTACAGCAAAAGCCAATGATGTACATTCCCTTTAAGTAGTAATATTTTAATACTCTTTCGTTTGTCTCTCTTTTTTGGTAATTTTGTGAGGAAACTTCCTTATTCCACCAAAATCTAATATTATAGGAACAGAATGGTGAGTTATTTGTTCTAAACCAATATAGGACATCAAACTTCATGTTATACTATAGCAACTGGGCTGTACTTTCCAGAATCTACAAAAAGAAAAAGATGCAATTCGCAGGTTTCATTGAATTAAGTGTTGTTAGAGAACTTCGCTTTGAAGTTGACAAAACTAATGTGTGTTATAATGTGAGTCAGGAAAAAAAACCTCTGCAGTGCAGTGCATTGTATGCTGATTGGGAAATAACGAGTTTGCAAGTTGAAAAACAGCCAAACCTTGTAAACACTTCCCAGGGTGTGAACTGTGCTAAAGTAAAGGCCAGACTTTTCCCCTGTAAATCACAGATTTTGTCAAGTCATATTAAGTCTGTGTTGGCTCAAAATTTCCTCTCTGAAACTCTACCCACCCCCCCCCCCTCCACCCCTCTCCTCATTAGGTGAATTACGTGTCTGGCTCATGATTTATGGGCAATTTTCCTTTATTGCTGATTTTGCCTTCAGAGATGATTTATTTTGTGACTAGATTTACGCATTAACTTTTTAATCAACAGCTGAAGTTCTTGGTGCAGTCACATCCGGTGAATTGATTTTGTTCCTGAACAGACCCCCTGAATTTAATTTCAATTTAGATCCCATGACATTTACTTGCAATTTTCAGGATTAAGCAATCACATAATTCTGTGATTAAGATATCACACTATTAGTTGTAGTAAACTGAAAGAGGCTTTTGGAGTGTTGCAATGTCTATTGCCTCAAATGGACAATATTTGCTTTGCTGTAATTTTCAGAAACGGATGGATTTTTTTTTTTGGGGGGGGGTTAGTATTTTATAACAAATATTGTTACACTAACGTGTTTGAAGTTGTGTGTTCGTAGAAACTAGAAAACCAAGAAAAACAATCATGTTCTTGTAGTCTGGTTCCCTGACCCCACTTAAGATGAAACAGAACAATTTATGGCCGTCGGGAATTGTAAGGTCAGGGAACAAGTCTAGCTGGCTTGTATCTGTTCAAAGGTGTGTAATTGGTTGCAAACCAAATGCGGACTAACTTAATTGTAAATTGGGGGTAGTATTTGAAAAAAGCCAGTATTTTTCCAACGCTGGTCAGCCGACCATCGTTGGAAATTGATGCATAAATACCACTTTTCTTGAAACTGTCAGCACACCAGGTGCCAAGCTTTACAGGATGCTTTAAACTGTCATTCCCTAACAGTCCGGTAAGGTATTTTATAATATTTTTGGTAGTTTTGTTTTTTTATGTTTGGGCAAATGTTGTATATTCCCTTTAAATGAAGCACAAGTTTTGTACGTCGGTATTCTTGTCAGCTAACACAATCTGAATTAGTCCAGGTGCGCCAAGTCTCTCACCAAAAATACTGAGACAAAGATTGATGGATTGTTAAACTTTGGAAAAAAATATAAACTAACTCTAAATCGAAAAGAAAAAGAAAAAGAAAGAAAGCCGCAGTGATCAATCCTTCGTCTTGCCACTGACAAAGAGGAAGAGCACGCTTGACCCCCTGACCCTAACCTTTGACCTTCCCTCTTAATCATCCTGGCACAACAGGTGTTTCGGCAGGTGTGAGGCAGAAATGTTGGAGACCATGAAAACATCAAGCTTCATTACAGACATCCCTCAAACAGGGAGTCAGGTTTCTTTTTCCCTCCTCAAAATCTTGGAGAAATCTTTCTCAAATGTATGATTAAGTTAAATGAATGGATTTTAGTATATGGGATTGAGTTGCAGAAATGAAGTGATAATGTATCCAGCATTGAACATCTATAAGTTGCAGATTTTCTTGATTAAAACTTAAGTTTTTAAAACAGAAGTTGTCAGAACTGTGTGTGGTGCGGAGTTGACAAGAGTTTGTTCACAAGCACAAGTATGACAGAACTACTCAAACACGTACATGTAGTGTTCGAACAGTGATGTTCCTTGCACATGAGTAATGTGACGAGACTGTGTAGTGTATACTGTACATGTTTTAGAGGATATCACAATTTATTGGAAGAAATGTTAAAGGTCACGGAGGCCTTGCGTGAAGAATTATCGGGGAGGGCTTGAAAACCCATTTTTTTGTTTAGTAACGTCTCAAAAAAGCAGCCATTGTGTTCACTACCCACAAAACGCAACAAATGCAATACATTTGCACCCCTCCCCTTGCTTTTCATATTAAATTTGGGGCGGACAATTTTTGGACCCACTTTCTCTGGAACTCAATTTTTTATGGCCCCCCCCCCAAAATTGTGTTCAAGATCCGGCCTTGATACCTGTGTTCCACTTAATTCACAATTACTCAATTTGTACACACATCTCTGCCAAACTTGAAGCTGTTTCATACTGTGCAATAAACCTTGTGAACAGTTGAAATACCTATCCAGATCGGACTCTGCGGAGGGCCAGTCATGATGAGAGAGGGTTCAAATAACTTCCTCTGACTATAACCTGCCAATTTTCCGCGCTTCCTGACCGCAAAAATCCCCCGAGTTCCAGTTTATGACTTCACAAGCTTGGAAGGGGGGGGGGGGGGAGCTAGGCATGACAAAGTTTGGATAAACACAACCGTGAATCATGGACAGTTGTAAGTCAAGCACTCTATCATGTCTCACCAATTCCCAAAATAACTAGGGACCATGGAAAAAATAAAATTGAGCATATCCCTGACTTCCAACATGTTTTTGATACTAGAAACCTTCGTAGATCCTCAAAAATTATCCACGGTGCACGAAACCGACAGTACATCATGTTTGTAAAAATGCCCATCGCCATGTTGGTCCGAGGTCTCTGAAAATTGTACAAAATGTTAGAAAATGCTTGGAAATTACATTTATGATTTTTAGGTCTGTCATAAGTAAGGTGCCAACGTGTCCATTAGAATCAAGCTGAAAGGATGTGATACAGTTTAAAAAATCGGAACACAAACCCCCAAAAATATATTTCATATTTACAAAAATATGTAGCACAAAAAATAATAATGACTGTAAAGTCAATTTCATAAGCTACGTTTAGATGAAAAAAATATTGAAATTGCTCAATCCGTTCAAAGAATATCACCAGTTAAACGCAATGACCCTAAAACCTGTCTCGTCCAAAAAAAGCAATTTATTGTGTGTTTTGACTGTTTGGAACAACAAAGAAAATGATACAGAATACTTGTTTCAACAACTGTCACCAACTGTAATACACATTATCTTTATTAACTTTATTAACATTATCTTTATAAACCCTGTTTAGGCAAGCAATATGATTTATAAAATCTACTTTTTTTAAAAGACGGGCCTTCAAAAGGAGTTTGCTGAATATTTTTAACATTTAAACTGAGAATTTATCACTGATGATGTTTGAAGGCAATTGTGACGACGATTCTTGAAATCACATTTTTTTTGGACGAGACAGGTTTTAGGGTCATTGTGTTTAAATGGTGATATTCTTTGAACGGATTGACCAATTTCAATAATTTTTTCATCTAAAAGTAGCTTATGAAATTGGCTTTCCAGTCGGTATTATTTTTGGTGCACAATATTTATTTAAATATGAAATATAACTTTTGGGGTTTGGGTTCCGCTTTTTTTGACTCACCCTGTATAAACAATGTTTTTAAATATTGATTTCTCCACAGAAGGTGTCGACCAAGCAGCTTCGTAAAATGATTGACAGACACTGGCTGACCCTGGCCCTACTGGGCGTGCTCTGGGCGGTCGCCGTGGGCAACATCATCGGATGCAACGAGAACAAGTGCGCGTCGGAGGTCAGCAAGTGCCAGCTGATTGGCTCCTGCGGTTGCAGCTACCACGCCGACAACTGCACGTGCTGCTTGAACTGTTCCCGCTGTCTGGCCGCTTACTGGGAGGAATGTTGCTCCTGTACAGGTGGGTCACAGTCACAGAGACAATCCAGACTGATGGACGGACTAACAAACAGTACAAAAGCCATTTAACATTATATAACCGACATACAGATCCTTGTCATTTGATTGGTGGAACTCACATCACGTGACATTCGTTATTGCCCCCATTCACGCCACGGCTCAAAATGTACTATGTACTATGGGGAATGGGAAATACTATTGAACAGTTAGGATCATTCTTGTTCCATGACGCAGTATTTGTGTGCAAATGCATGCTGGTGTGCGCGTTGTTCCAAAGAGCCGGCGCTACAGCGTTGGGTTCAAACATTTTCGTGAAGGGGTGGTTTGGAAGAGAGAAATAAGTTTTCCACCAATTTTGTATTGAAATAAAAAGTCAAATATATCAAATGACAAAGATCTATACATGTATGTCAGTTATATCAAACAAATATTAAATTGTGAAATGGGAGGAATATTATCGCTCGGTAAAATCTGGACTTTCCCAGTTCACTTGGCTTCGCCTTGTGAAATGGAAAAGTCCAAATTTTACCTTGCGTTAATATTCCTCCCATTTCACTCTGAGCCACTCAATAGGGGGCAAGATGCAAAACGAAAACAATTCTCATAAGGATGCATGGGAATTGTTTTCGTTTTGCTGAAAGAACACTTAACCTAGAACTTAACAACGGTCTTTGTGTTCAAAATTCCGTAACTTGAAAAGTGCATGAGTGATTTGAATGATTTTTGTACTAATAGAACGCTCATTGCTTGGGCTTTCATATCCTAGATTTTGAAAGTGCTACAGGCAAAACTTCATTCAAAAATTGGTCCTGCCATTTGGGTATCTTTTTTGGGGGGACTCGCCCTGTACAATTAGCACGATTAATAGCAAACAATTGATAACTGGTTTTTGTCAGAAAACATGACTGGTTTATCCGTCAGTAATGAATTGTTCTTGCATCATTCCCAGGACTGTGCCAGGTGTTGGGAGAGGACCCCATCCCATCCTGGCATCTGAGCACCCTGGTGGACCTCGACCCCTTCCCCTCTCTGTTCAACGCCTTGACCAGCTTGGAGGCCTCCCAAGACCCTAACCTGAGATGGACGGCCTTCCCCCTCACGCTGAAGGATCAAGGAATACTGGTTCTTCCGACAGGTAAATTGGAATTTCCTTAACCCTAAAAGGGAGGGGGGTGGGGGCGGTGTGGGGGGGCGGGAGGGCGGAACCCCTCGACTTTTTCCGCGATAGCCTTGACAATTTTTTTTCGCGACCTGATCTGTTATGACTTTTTAGCCTCGAGCCTTTCGCATCTTTTGATACCAAAAACATATAAAACGGACCACAAAAATTTTGCGGCGCTATGTGCCGTGAAAACTGAATTTTGCCATTTGCGTCGTGTACATAGAGCAGAATTACCATTCGTACATATGAATTATCAATTAGCCATAATTCTACAACCCTTTGGCCTATGGTCATGAAATTTCTTGGGTATATTAATGATGAGTTGCTCTCTGCATGTATCGAGTTTCAAAATTTTTCGTCTCTCGAGGGATGGTCAAAATAACCTGGCCCTTTTAGGGTTAAAACGCTGTCGGTGGTTTTTAGCTGTTGAAAGCAGCTCAAGAAATCATCGCGTCTTTCCATTGGTTGGTTGGTTGGTTAGTAACACATCAGCTCATGCCTTTTTTGGCAATCAATCACCTTGTTCCTTAGGCCCTCGCAACAACACTTGCTTCAGGTCTCCACTGACCAGTACCTATTTAGTGCAGTCGTGGAAAATTGGGTCACGATTGATAATTAATGTAACCCTCACATTGTGCATTATTGTGTTATCATTGATTGGGCTAAACAACTTCTCTCAGTATCGGTAATAATTGATGATCGGTGTGGGCATTGAATACTGACGACATTTGACCCATTCCCCCACCCTTCCCCCACCACCCCCTCCCAGCTATGCCTACAGTGTACGAGGATGAGTCGCCTGCGGTTGCCGCAGCCAACACCACGGTATCCGATGAGTGCATCGTGGCCTACATGCACGACTGCACCTCCCTGGAGAAATGCCAGACGACCTGCAGATCCATGGGGGCGGCCAAGCAACGCTGGTTCCACAACGGCTGCTGCGAGTGCATCGGCGAGATCTGCCTGAACTACGGCAAGAACGAACCGCTCTGTAAAGAATGTCTGGCTGGGGAATATTAAGCAGACACAGTTGTTACCAAGTTGAAATCGAGTCCATCACAAGTCGTATCACAAGTGCATTTAAACCACATGTCAAAGAAATAAGTACTTGTATAGTCGTGCTTAACAGGGCTTACCGGTACGCCTTTTTTGATGGTTCTTTTTAGCTTGAAACTCGACTTGAGACTGCAAGTCTTTTGATTGGCTTGTTAGGACTTATGATGGACTTGTGATTGACTGGAGGACTTGTGAGGACTTGTAAGGATTGTGAGGACTTGTAAGGATTGTGAGGACTTGTAAGGATTGTGAGGACTTGTAAGGATTGTGAGGACTTGTGAGGATTGTGAGGACTTGTAAGGATTGTGAGGACTTGTGAGGATTGTGAGGACTTGTAAGGATTGTGAGGACTTGTGAGGATTGTGAGGACTTGTAAGGATTGTGAGGACTTGTGAGGATTGTGAGGACTTGTAAGGATTGTGAAGACTTGTAAGGATTGTGAGGACTTGTAAGGATTGTGAGGATTATGAGGACTTGTAAGGATTGTGAGGACTTGTGAGCTCTTGTAAGGATTGTGAGGACTTGTAAGGATTGTGAGGACTTGTAAACATTGTGAGGACTTATAAGGATTGTGAGGACTTGTTAGAATTGTAAGGATTGTGAGGACATGTAAGGATTGTTAGGACTTGTGAGTAATTTGCGGACTTGTAAGGATTGTGAGGACTTGTTAGAATTTGTAAGGATTGTGAGGACTTGTAAAGATTGTGAGGACCTGACCACATCTCTGCCAAAGTGTGTAAAATGGAGTATTTATTGATGGGAGTGAGAATGATTTGCCAGGCACGGCATTTATTGGTTGAGTAGCTTGGAGATCAGAAAATTTTTAATCCGGTCTGCAGATTTGAAAAATAGGTCGAGTCTTCCATTATTAAAAGGCTTTTAATTTTTTTTAATGTTTTTGTAGATATTTCTGCCATTTTGAAAGTATCCTCAGCCAGCTTGTTGGTTTAGATGCATTGTATTGAAAATTCTACTTCCTGGATTTAAATTTCAGTATTTTCTCGCCACTTAGACTATTATTTATTTCTGATCGTCACATCGAAAGAACATGTATGTGCTTGTGTTGCCTTGTCCTGGAGGTCTAGTAAGGGGATATTGTGACTTTTAGGCCCCTTCTGAGGAGAGGGGAGGGGGGTCTGCACCCTAGGCTACGGCCCAAACCTTCTTAAGATCGCTTCGGAAGGATACCTACCAGGCCATGTGGTTAATTCCTGCTGTGTTGTTCCTCACCACTGCATAATTTACATGTACACAAAACGATTTCATTACATAACAGAAACAGCATGGTCACACTGTTGTGCAGTTGAATGGCATGTTGGTAACTTGAAGCCTACATGTACAACCTTGTTAGTTAATACTTTGGGATACAATGTGATTACATGTAATAAGATTGTGGTTTTCAGGCGAGGATTCGGTCCCCTATTGATATGCGAATCAGACGCAGTATTTTGTCCATTCCCCTTATTTCTATATTGTATGCAAATGGGTCATTCATGTTTCAGCTTGTTTTTGGAGCAGCAAAATTGGGCCATCTTGTCTCCAAGTCCACTCTACTTATAAATAACTTCCAGGTGCACTGTTTCTTGCACATTGCAACACATTGCTTCTTGCAGTTGATATCTATTTGCTTACCAAGTTTAATTGTAAGATTTTTGTAATTTTATCAATTTTTTTAAAAATAGTACAGTGTAGTTACATGTGCCATTTTTTTCATCAGAATTTGGGAAGTGTCAACATGTCAAACCAAAATAATAGTAGTTGATTGTTTGAAACTGTGTTTAACCGAATATTCAAATATTCGAAACACGGCAGTCAAGTTGCCAGCTGTGACTGCATGCCCCACCTGTCAAAAGTTGCACACAAAGCGCGCCAGTTATAATTTGCGTGCGCTGATCGATGTTATGGGCCGCGGGAGTGTTTTGTAGTAAGTATTTATCAGTGTCATTGGCTTTTATACCTGCTACAAGGAAGGGAACAAGGAACCGCCGTCGACCACAAAAGTTACTGTCAACATAAATAGCATCACAGTTGTGTGTGTCCATGTGTGGTTTGTTATCTTTGGAATATTCAAACCAGCAGCAAGCTAATTGAATATTTGGTTGATGATTGACTTTTCGAATATTCGGTATATTTTGGGCAGCCCTAAATTGTCTGGAGTCACACAGCTGCAATAGACATGTAGTTGTAATTTATTAGTGTAATCACAATTTTAACATTTATTTAAAATCAAACAGTTATGTGCTTATGGAAACATCAGTATTTTGCATGTGCATGTACATCTGGGGACAAATTCACTTCAAGCTGCTTGGTAGTTGGAGTAACGTGCTTACAACAGCAAAAAAAATATGCCAATTTAGAGCATTTTGACGTATTTTGATGATCTTGACTGTGTTTACTGCTCTATGAAAATGCTTGAAGGGTGGAGAAACTTGTGTGCTTAGAAGCTCCGTGGAATTATCCCCAATTTGACATCTGTTCTGATTATGAGTCATCCCTTACTGTTATGAAAGTGGCTATGATCACGCATATTATATCTGGCGAAATACTTCAATATATATAGCTCAATGTATTTTATGTAAATTTCTACTTATTAGGTACTAATAGTGTTATATTTTCAGTTGCCATTTTCATAATACACTTGTTTAATGTACATATTGTACTAATGGAATAAGCCCTTGGTGAATTGAATTGAGTCATTCGTCGGGTAACAAAGTTTGGCTCATTTGAACTAACTCATGGTGGTGTTTCACATTTGGGGGGGGGGGGGTGAGCCTTCGCATAATTACTTTCAGTACAGGACACCCTGTAATGTTGTAGTCCGAGTACCTAGGACTCTACGAATCACCTTTTTTAACATTTGGACATGGTCGGGCGATAGTAGAGTCCTAGGAACATAGCCATTCTGAATACATGTGCACAAACCAGCACAAAGCCATAGCGTCTTCGTGCAGTACATTTGAATGGCCCTCCCTGTGTCCCGACATTTGAATCTAGAGCCTGCGAAAAAGCTTGAGTAAGTATAAATAAAGCATTTTTTTGAAGGAAAAAAAAAAAGGTGAAAAGTAGGAAATTGTGTGAAATTAAGATTGATTGCAGGTAACACCAAATTTGCTGAGCTCTGCGTTAGAATGTTCCAATAACAGGAGATGAGTGTTAAGTGGTTGTAATGAATGTTTATCTTGAAACTGGTTATTTCACTTAAAATCATCATGATGATTTCCGTTCTACAGATAGATCTCTGGGGGATAACGGCTGTGCGTGAGTTCATTTCTGTGTAAAGTTTGTTGGCTGTTGACCGTAATTTTTGTTCCGTTTGGGACAGACTTGCTAACACCATCAAAAATCATTAGGGCAATTCCACGGTTACTCACGTTACATTTTTGATGTATTTTTGAGTTTCCTTGGGCTGTAATTACCTTACTGAAAAGGTTTAATAACTGTTATCCCCATGGTAGATAGAGTAGACCTAGACCTACCTAAGTACCAAAGATGACATCCAGAAAAATGTGTTATGTATGATAAACAAGATGTACAAATTCAGTTACTTGCATTACATTTTCGTAACGTGAGTAACCGATTTTGTGCGTCTTGTTTCTACCCCTTCTACCATGGGGATAACAGTTATTAAATCTTTTCAGTATTAAAAAGGTAATTACAGCCCAAGGGAACTCAAAAGTACATCAAAAATGTAACGCGAGTAACCGTGGAATTGCCCATTAGGGTGAACTATTCACTTTTGACTTTGTTCACACTTCATGTTCACACTCAAACAAAAAATTGCCTGTCTGAGTGATCACCCATTGTCCAATGGAGCTTTCTCTGTAACCAACGTCTGATATATGTGAGTAATGCAAATTGTATGCGACCCCGCGCGCCAGCAAATCAGAGTCGACTTTAGAAATCGTGATCTCATTTTCGATCAGAAATGTGGACTAAGCTGTTGATTGGTCAACTTGGTTGCCATGTTTTTGTAATACATCAACGGGTTACGGAAGACCCAATAGAAGGCGCCCGCTGAATGGTCAGAATCTGGAGGTCAAGACGCAGTCTTGTTTTGCATAATTAATTGCAGAATCGCAGAATCTGTCGGTGCCAACTACATGTATTCACAACAGGTGAAAGTTAAAGTGAACTGAAATCTGGTGTCGAGCTTGATATATAAAACTTGAAATAATTAGTTGGGTAACAAAAAAATGGTTTCATGACCATGTAGGAATTTACTTGGCCTTTTTTTTTTTTGAACTGGATAATTTGGGTATTCTTATATTTTGTTGTTGACATGTTTGTAAAACCTTTTTACAACAGGGCCCAATTTCACGGCGCTGCTAAGCACACGATTTTCTGCTAACAGAGCCTCCGTCTATTTCATGGAGACCGTAAGCATTTGCACAGCAGAGGAAAAATTTGCTTAACTTAGTGACGTAACAATAGAAAGCTCCATGCACGCGCGACCATTAGCACACACACGCCGTGAAATAGTGCTTAAGGCTAGCACATTTTTCTGCTATGCTAAGCACAACTTTTCTGCTAACTGTTAAGCAGCGCCGTGAAATTGGGCCCTGATCTCAAGTTCAAATTTCAATTTCCATTTGACCATGTACATGTGTATTTGGCAATGTTCCCAATTGCATGTACAGCAGTTAGATCACTGACAAGTACATGTGTACTATCGTAAATTGTGCCATTTGGGAGACACTTTTATATGTTTTACCTTTGAGGCACGTGTAATTAGGGAGACATTTCAATGTCTCCTTAATGCCTCAGCTCCGATTTAGAGGCACAATTTTAGTGTCGCAAATAGGCTAGATCGGTTGCTCGTGGTGCAATTAGTAAAAATACCAAAATTTGTGGTGGTAGGATAAAGTTAAATTGGGGTCAGGGGTCAGGAAAGTCAGAAAAATGTTTGTACACAAGTCTATGGGTATGTCTCCCTAATGGTATATTTTTCGGTTATTTATTATTATCCTTTTATCAATTTGAAATCGTTCTAGATGATGCTTTTGCCTTTTTTTCCAGTAAATTATACGAGCAGCAGCTTTGAGGTAGCTAAAAAAAAGGAAGTATTTTTTGTACTCATAGACTGCTTATTTAAAAAAAAACATTGTACATTGTAGAATTGGTGCTTTGAATTACTAAAATAATAAAAATCTGTAAAATAAAATTAGAAATTGTTTTGCATTGCATTTTTATTTTATGTGAAGTTGTCACGGCAGGAATGACGAAAGTCAGAAATAAATGAACACAGACATTTGCTACTAAATTTACAAAGATTCACAATGGACTCTGCAAGTTTAACATTCAACATGAAATTTTATTTGATTTTGAAGTAGCAAAAATTGTATTACAGCAAAAACAAAGTCCGGCATTATCGTCTTTACAAACTATCACTTGTTATATTTTGTCCCTTCACTGAAGGGAAAGAATATGATTGCTGCCATTATTGTCAAAGCAAATGCAAAAAAAGTAAAATTACTATTTTTTTTTTACTGTGTGCCCACCACAATCTTTATATTTCGATGTTTCTAGAAAATCAGTGCATCTCCAAACACGACTTCTCTCATAAAAACATACAACCATCAATCCAAACTGAATGCCAAATTGTTACAGCAAACGAAATTATTTCAATGATTGGACCAATCAAGAAGCATCTTTTGAAAAAAAAAAAATCAAAACAAATAGCCTCACAATCAGCAGTACTGATATACATGTATAAAGAAAGTGAAACTTCCATTTTTCTTGAACTAAACAAAAAATAATTCGTATTCGCTATGACCAACAAAAACTAGAATGTAAGAAAATGCAAAAGTTGTCAAAACTCAATTTGCCAAAAATTGTAAAAAAAAAATCACTTAAATTAAAGTTAATTGGATTATGAATGCAGCTGGAACTATTTCATAATCAAAGAATTCATTGCTATAAATAACTGAGTAATTTGTATATATTTCAGCATTTTTTCTGTCTTCTACATTTGAAGCACCATTTAAGTTTCTCTTTTTTCTAGCTGCAAACTTTGTATGTGACTTATCAAGGTGCGCTTTTAGAACCATTAAAAAAGTCTACAAATTTAGCGTACATGTTCGAGTATAATCGTCACTGCTTTAATACTTTCAATTGAGGCATGGATACCAGGGAAACCCATAGATATTTACATGAACTGGTGGGTACCAGGAGACTAAGGCTTTGTAAAGTTGTATGGCTAGGGCTAGCAGTGACACGCATGTCTATGGGAAGTGGCTCAGCCGCTTCCATAGGTGCATGTGTGATTACAAAGCCATAGTCTCTTAATTTGGACGCAGCCTGAAGCTCAGCTGGTATCCCAGTTACAGACTGGTTCCCGACCTCAACCTAATTATCATACAAACCACCGGTGCCCTGACAAACAAAACAAATGAGCACTAGCTGGTTCCCTGCACCAGTTGAAGCAATCAATCCAATGTCCTACTACAAAGTCTACTTGTTTGCTTCCAAGATAAAGCAGCACCTTCTACGACGAGAGAAAAAAACTTCTCAAATTTATGGTGAAAAAAAAGCAAGTTCATTAAACCCGTTCTCTGGACCAGCCAGATACTTGAAGAAACTGGGAGTCACAAAAATTCTGTATTAAAGTACCGTTCAACGTTTTACCTGTATAAAGTTTTACATGACACGACTTGGGAAAAACATGGACAAGACCCCAGTTTGTTTATGAAAAGACGATTATCACAAATAAACTGTCAATCACAAACTGAGCACACAACTCTGCTCACAGACAACATATACGTCACATTTTTACAATTTGACACACCGGGCATTCATTTTTTTATACAAGAAACTGGTATTACATTCAATTATGGAAGCTTGGTATTTTTTCAAAATATGAACAGGATGTTGGAAATTACAAAACACATACAGAGTAGGGCATAGAAAATAGTCAACACTTCAAAATGACACACATGTACCATAATTCACAACCCTTCGATGTATTCAAATCTGTACTGGTGATTTGTACTAATACCACAAATACCAGGTTTTAAAGCTATAGTCCATCATTTGCAGCCATCCGAAAAAGTAACTGGCGTATTATTGTTGAAAAACATACTGGTTGAAAGATAGTAAGCGGACTAAACTCCCTGTGAAATTAATCTTTCTGGCAAGCTATCATTTTGAAGTAATCAACGAAAGAAGGCCTTTCCAACGGTGTGTCTTAAGACGCACCGTTGGAAATTTAAATTAGTAGTTCGTTTTGTTATTCGGCGCAGCGCGCGCAAGCATTGGCACGACGCACAGGCGCGCGCGGTTGCTATAATTCGTTGGATCAGTGCGCGACATCGCGTATAGCTGCAATTCAAAACAATTCAAGACATGATTCAGCAACTTTTGATTTGAAATTGAGATCCTAGAATGCTGTTTTTCTCGGAATATACAGCTGAAGCTGAGCTGAAACTTCATCAGGTTAGTTGTTCAGTATCCTTCATTAGATTTTGAACACTTTTGTTGCTTCAAACGAAAAAAAATGCACAAATTACAAATGATGGACTATATCTTTAAATGTTTTTGAGTATAGCACTCACATGTTACTATTTTTTTTAAGCAAGTGGGGTATATGCAAAGGGGCGAATCCAGAGGGGGGGGGGTTGGGGGGGGGCGAAACACCCCCTCTGCTCTGACACCAAGTAACAATATGCTGCATTACGTACAGATGCCTGTCGGCAACAATCGGACAAAAAAATCTGACAGGCCTAAACCACCCCCCCCCCTCTGCAAAAACTCCTGGATCTGCCCCTGGTGCAGTTTGATATACATGTACCAGGAATTAGGTAAAAAATGTTTGGACACTTAAATCAAACTCAACTTTTTTTTGGCAACATAAGTAGTGTCTTAAGCAGCGGAGAATAACATGACATGAAGTGTGATCATATAAATGTGAAGCTGAAGACGATGATTTGAGTTAGGGTAGGGGAGGGGTTAGGGGATGGTTAGGGAGGGGGGAATAAAACTTTCACTTGCCTTTTACAAGAAATTTCAAGGGTATCAATGAAATGTTGCCGCTCATTACAAAATTGTTCCAAATACATGTAGCAAACTATAATACATGTTCGTAAGAAATAACACAAATAACAGTTCCCCCGAAAAGTCACAAATAGGGGGAAAAAAAAAGAACCATGACTTAATAACAGCCAAAGTTACACTGAAAATATTTTTTCACTAATGCTATGACAGACAACAATATGGGTCATTCTATAAATTTAGGGTCAAAAGTGTGAACGTTTTTTTCCTGTCCCCGTTAACTCTAAACTTGTGGGTCTCCTATACCCTGGGTCCTTCCTCTACTGAGACTGCAACCCTACTGTTCCATTTCATTGGGCACACCAAGCTTGCCCCAGGATCTTAGCTACTTGGCATCCACACAGGATGCAACTTCACACTTCATCCATTTCGCTTCTGCTACTGAAGTGTTTACTTTCTTAGAGTTTAGGCACTCTCCTGAAGACGGTCAGAGCATACTGACCGGAACGTCGTGTTTATACCTCTGGTTCTTTTCAGAACCATTCTTTTAGTTGAGAAATTATTCGCACATGGTGTTTCCGCAAACCTTTCATTCATAAGTATCTCCACCATGCAAAGGCTCAAATCTGACTTATCTCAGAACTTTTGTCATTTGCCATTCAAGTGTCATTAAGAATGACTTTAAACAAGTTTTTATTAACCCTGACTCTTTAGGCATTTTTGCTAGGATGCAACCTCAATCCTGCAAAATCCTCCAACTGCCTCCATGTAAAAATTGCATACAGCTTCAATCCTCCAAAATTCATCCGTTACTTCTCGAATGTGGTCCTTGGAGGGGTGACCACTGCCTCAATCCTGCAAAATCCTCCAGCAGTCGCCAGTGACATCCTGGAGCAGTGCGGAGGATTTCAAATATACAATGTAATCTAGGCCTAAATTTATGCATGGCTGAGCATTAACAACACAAGGTCCGGACTAAGACCTTGACACAGTGCATCCCCAGAAATATAAAAACAAAGATGCCAAATGAAACAGGGACAGAAAAAAAGTGGACCCCATATTTACAGAATTACCCATGTCCAAATAAGCCCTGTACATATAACAGCAAAGAGACTTTCTGCAATACAACATCCGGATAGACTCATAATATCTTTTGACTGTAGAAAAAAAAAGAATCCAATCATTTTGGCCACACTATAAATTCACTCATTTTTTTTCACAAAATGCAATTCATATGAATTTTTTTGTACAAGTAACAAAAGTTCGCTCTGCGAGGCACCAGGCCTGTATTTCAATTTATGTACATAGTTGGCAACTGAAGCCAGATTCGTTCCAACAAATTAATTCTAAAGAAAAAAAATTGTCAGTACTTTTTAAAGAAAAGGACTTCTTGCCAAACATGTAAAAACTTTTCATTTCTTCAAAAATTAATTATTTTTTAAGCGAAAACCAAACTGTGATGTACTCTTGTAAATGGCGCCCCTGCCTGACTTTTCAAGGCTTGCCCTTGTAAAAAAAAAAAAATACAAAATATATTTTAAAAATCTTTTATTTAAAGTCTTGAAGTTCTTGCAATCAAGGCTCGTGATAGTACTTAAAATAATCTCTAAAGAAACTTGAGGTATATTTTTTGAAAGAAAATATATCCTTTCTTTAAGCTTCAAAATGTAGTCCAAAAAAAGTTAAAATTTAGGCTGATATGACTAGGCTTTGCTTTCATCAAAATTGTCATAAAAAATCGTCGAAACTATTTTTTTCTACTTTTACAACGGTTATATTTTGTAATCAAAATGACAGATGCGCCATTTGTCCGCAAAACAATCAATAAAACTGAAAACAAAATACTTCCGAGTCAAGATGCTAACTTCTTTGATGCGAGACGGGCAAGGTGGAGGAATATGTAATCTGATGCGATCAAGTTTAATCAAATCGGATGTGATCCTAGAAAGCCTAAACCTTTTACCGATAAACTGAACATCCTCTATGGATGTTTGGTATATTTTTAAGATGATAGCGAACTTTAGAACTACTTAAATTACTTGCTTATGGCATTTCCATCAGATGTTCTGACAAAAATACGAATCGAAGGTTTTTAAAAGCAAGAAAGTAAAACAAATCGAAACTGAAGATATCAGTTATAACAATTGTGCAATTTTCAGCAGATATGGGCTCCGTGCACAAGTACCCATTCACAGGCCAAAAAAGGAGAGTTGGGGGAGACCTAGACTGGTTCCCGGTCCATCCACCGCATATTTCGAATGATCCAAAGTTATTGGGGGCGGGGATTAGTCTGGGAGACCATCACAAGTGACATTCGAGTGCATTCACGCGCCGACGATGCCTGACGCCCACGCGAAGACGCGGTGGCTAATAGCTTTGGCACATGCAGGAAGTCGTGCATACTTTGCGTGCGAACCAGTACAGTACAGTGCGCACACGCTGTGTGCCTCGTCCACGGGCTCTCAAAAGTGGTAAAAAGCGCCCTCATTTGTTAGCGCATGGAGCAAATACCGGCTAATTACAGGCAATGATTTGAAGCTAAAAATAAAACAAAAAGAACGAATATGATGAAAAAAGAAAGAAAAAAGAATCCTTGAGGACGAACCTTCTTTTGTCTTTGCTCAAGTATCACAATAAGAAACTTTGACAGGTTTGCCCAGATGTCATCAGTAGTCATCGTCAAACTACAACAAAACTGAGGAAGCTTAACTTGCCTAGTACTGGCTGTAAGCGTACTTGCGGTCCAGCTTAGGGTGGGCGCGTGCCATCCCTGCGCCCCCCTGTACGCCCCCCATCCCACCCACGGCAGACCCTCCTGGTACCCCCTGCTGCACCGGCTGCTGCATGGGGGCCAACCGCGACATAGAGCCCGCAGGCGAGACGGGCGTGGAACCTCCCGTCGGGGGCCACATCGGGGGCTGGCGTAAGGTCACCGGGTCGCTCCATTGCGGGGTCAGGGGTGGGTGGACTAAGAGTTGCTCCTGAGGGGGGAGGGGGTAAGGCCCGGGGGTCGGGGTAGCACCGTCGTTAGGGGAGACGGGTCGTTGCCATAGGACCTTGGGCGGCCAGGTTTTGGTGGATTTTGGCTCCTGTCATAAAACAAAACAAAAACAAAAATATGTGAACTTAAACAAAAAGAAGAAATTTGGTAAAGTTAATTTACACTCATTTCTGGCATTCCAAAGCTGTGCTGAACCATATTTATAGTTCGAATTTTGAATTAGGTATATAAAACTGTTTGAAACAGTTAGGAGTGACTACGTCGAAAAAGTGGCTGTTGTCAACAGTTTGAAACAAGTGCACGGTTAAAGAATTTCATTTCCATCAAATTCTGGAGTAAATAACTATTCCTTTTTGGCAGGTCAGTTGGACAAACCGGGGCATAAAGGGGCTAGGTCAAAAATTGATTTGATGGGGCGACCATTATTTGTATTTCTGGTGCTTCCCCAGAAAGATCTGATTTACAAGACTGTGCAGAAATACACAACTTATAAACTTAAACCAACAAGCACACAATAAGAATTTATGACTTATTATCCCTAACCCTGCTCAATCCAACAGGATCCAACTATTCGACATACCCGCTGGGTCCTGTTGGATTGGGCAGTAAACCCCTTGTATATATTCCTGTTGGAATCTGTTGGATTCAGCAGGCAACTGAAAACATTCAGAATCGGATTCTGTTGGGTACTGGTAAACAACAGCATGTTGGACTCTGTTGGATCCAGCAGACAACAGAAAAATAAGGCACAGCTGAATTCTGTTGGATTGAGCATGCCAGTCATTTGAGCTTTCAGGTACCCAACAACTTGGCAAGTTGGATTGTATGGGACTGTGTTGGATTGAGCAGGAAACTCATATGAGTATAAACTGTCAGACTCTGTTGGATTTAGCAGTCCTAGGGAACTACTAGGGGATTAGGGTTGTAATTAAGGGAAGGTACCGGGGTCAACTTTTGGACACCGGCTAAGAAGCCTCTGGGAATGAGGTTGCTGGAATGCAGCTTACCATCTGTGCAACTTCCAGGTACTTCATCGCCGCCTGCCCAGTTGGATCAAAGCTCCGCCCATGATGGATGACCTCCTCCCCTCCGCTACTGTGTCTCCTGTATCAATAAAACCCAAAAAATTCAACATGTTGATCCTGTGAACGATGTCCAACCAGGGGTTGCCAACCATCAAGTCCGTACAAGCAAACCAACTTTTTTTCTGATCTGCAGCCTAATGCAGCAACATGACAGTTAGCCATGTCCAAATTACGTGGCTACAGCTGGCTATAACACATGTGCCTATGGAAGCAGCCGTAGCTGCTTCCCATAGACACGTGTGTAAATGCCAGCCATAGCCAAGTCGTTTGAACACAGCCTTAGGCCGTTTCCAAATTTGTGGCTGCGGCTTGAAATTACACAGCAGTCTATGGGTAGCGGCTGCAGCGGCTACCATAGACCCGTGTGTAATTTCAAGCCGCAGCCACGTCATTCAGACACAGCCCTAGTTTATAAAGTAAGAACATGTCAAATTTGCCTATATTGTGGTGACGGCTTAAGTTTTGGTAACTGCAGCGCTTCAGTAAATCATCATATCTGCAAACCAAAATGCCCATTTTAGACAAGCTCTAAATAAATGACTTTCACATGCGAGACTTTATGAGGTGTATGGGCTCCGTGCGCCGACAAAAGAGGGCGCCCTTTTACCTAGCAACAACGTCCCATGGGCGGGACATTTTGCTGGTTGACGCGCACCGTTCCTTGTGTGTGACGCATGTACACCAGGGGATTTGTGCTACGTTCACGCAGTGGCTGCGCTTCGCACTTGGCAAATGAGTTGCAGTTAGGCAAGATGGCGTCGGTCGGTCACCAACAACTGTACTTTCTTTGCCAGTGAGGGGGTACTTGTGAACGGAGCGGATACCCACTGGTTTGTCAATGTGAACAGAACGCACTGCTTGCACCAAACTTCCTTCTGCTATCAATCTCCCTGAAATGTGTTGGACTTTTTATTGAGTAGTCAACAAAACTTTCACAGTTCCGTTTGGGCTACCTTCTGTTGACGGAAGCGACAAAGTTGGGCCCAGTCAGCCCCAGCCCCATGGAGAATGCTGTGTCGCCGTTCTCTCCCGATTCGTCACTGGAGCTACCGGAATCGTGCTGGCCTGAAAAGCTGTGGCTCAGGTGCTCTGCACCACTAAAACAAAAAAACAAATTATAAAATGTCAAATTTGGGTCACAATGACCTTTCAAATTGTCACCGTTTTCACGAAGAGCCACATGTCAAAAATTACCATATTTTTCGATTTTGATTTTTTTCAATATTTTGCTTTAAAACAATGTACTTAACCATTTTGACATGTTTCTGTAAGCAAAACATCATTAATTTCCAAGTTACATTAATGTTGCAAGGGGTAGAAATCTCGATAAATGCATTTTGCGTTTTCACGAAGAGCCACAGACATTTTGGCCCTTTGAATATGTACAAAACCCATTGCACGGAAATATGCAAAAGTAGTTCAAGAAGAGCCTTTGTTACATTTTCAGCTGCGCGCGTGTACTCACGCACGCCTATGGGAATACATGTTGAATAGAAAGGGCCAATATGTCGGAAACCTGAATTTGCGTTTTCACGAAGAGCCACATATCTTTACTTATGTACTAAGTCTTATTACTGGGTTCATGTAAAAATTCAGCTCTCGTAGAATCATGTGATGGTTCCCTTGCTGCACAAAGTTGTTGCAAAGTGGTATTTTTTGCAGTTTTAAAATATGAGAATCTTCTTTTGTGATTATCTCGAAAACGCTTTTTAATCAAAATCCTCATATGTGGCTATTCATGAAAACTGTGACGAAATGTTAGAACTATGAAGAAAAATCTCAGGAAAACAGGGGCCGTCGTCATTGTGCTGCTTAAAAGCATATAGGACCATCTGCATTTATCCAAATATTGACCGACCAAATTATTACGCAAACAGCTCACTTGGGACTTAACATCCCGTGAAATTATTCCGTTTTGGCTTGCTGTGGTTTAGAAGAAATAACAAAAAATGTAGGCGATTTCAGTCAAAAAACTGATTTTTGGAATAAAGAGTGCTATTGACAAAATCCTGTTTCGTGATCAAACGGTTGTGCATGGATTATCCCTACTTTCTCGAAAAGTGCAATATCCACGGAGCTGAGACTTCAACAGGTTAGGTTTGGAACACTTTTCTTTGGATTTCGAGTGGCATTGTTATTGGAAACAAACAAAATGCATTAAAAGCAAATGATCCTGCATGCCTTTTAACAGTTAGCTGAAAATTGTGCTAACCTTATTAAAGGGAATAAACAACATTTGCAAACATTGGAAAATAAAGGGCAATTCCACACCAAAGTGGACATGACACCAAAAAATTCAAATACATGTGACTTAAACAAATTTGGCATCAAATGAAAGCTAAAAGTCTATATTTTCAAGATTTGAAGTCGGAATTTAATTTTTTATACATTTCGGTACCAAAAAACTAGGATTATGTAATAATCCTGTTTTAATCCTAAAAATGTGATTAATAGTGATATGAAAGTATTCTACCAATAGACACACAAAAATATGTACTAATGCCATCAGTTTCTGTCATGAGAAAGTATTGGTCTTGAAAAACCGACTAAAACTTGTTTTTAACATTTTGCATAATTTGTTTTGCTTCAGTGACTTCTAATATTTCAGCCTTCGAAATGTCCTTCCGTTACCGAAAAAATACATATTTTTAATTTATTTTTAAAACTTGCAGTATGAATGCATTGAAACTTATTGTGCAAAGCAAGTTTAGGTAGGCCTTCAATATGACATTATAACTGAAACTGCTGTACTTCTCATTTTTTAATTACAATTAATTAAATCACGTCCTTCCGTTACCAAATTGGTAACGGAAGGACGGTAACGGAAGGACAAATCGTATTTTTATCAAATGTTACGACATTTGCGCTCATGTTTGAAAAATGAAAATCACTGCAAATACATGCATGTATAATGAGCATTGAAAGGACATTCATGTGACCCACCTTCACAAAAGCGGGATAAGCAGGGCAAGGTGTTTATTACAATTTGAAGGCACAGGCATGTACAACATGTACAATGTACATGTACATATATGCCGATGTACCAGTACTTGTACATGTATGGAGTTGTTGCAGGAAATCAAATCATAAAGTTGCTGCCATCAGCATGCATGGACAATAGAGAAAGATACAAATTCTGTGAAGCCATTCCAGAAGCAAACTAAGTAGAAAATGAGATGGCAGAAAGTACCGGTACTTTGGGGCACTTTCATTCAATTTACATGTGTAAGACATGTGAGGTGCAGTCTTTGACAAATTATGCCCAAGTTAACAACTTCAGTTCGGATGTTTTTAAATTAATTGTTACTACTCTAAATCATTGTAATTTGATTTCAAACATTGATTTTAGAGTTCAATTAAAAGCAACACCTAACTGAAGCCATCAGTTCTACCGGTAGATGTTTTGACCTTAAATGTACATGTAGGCTGGTCGCCCCCCCCACCCTTTACATGTAGGTAAACCTTTGAACCTACCGGTAAGTTGTTGGTAAACATGTAACCAATATACTCAAGAGTTCAAATACTGTGTATTTAAACTTTTAAGGATTGAGGTGATGGGTTTGAAGTCTATTTCTGTAGTAGTCTTGTGTTCGTGAATTATGTGTTTTGGGTTGTTTTCGTTTTTCTTTTGTTATCATTAATTAGCAGGCTTCTATCTTTATCTCAATAGTTTCTTGGGTATAATTATTTATGCCAGGTCTGCATATTGTTGATTTCACATTCAGTTACACATTTAAGCAATTTGTTTCACTTGTATAATTAGTGTAAATTCACATTTTGTTCATGCTATAATTGAGTAAACCTTTTGTCCTTCCGTTACCGTCCTTCCGTTACCAAATTATAATCTGCTTAAAACGTTGTAATTATATTACCGAAACACTTAAAGTCAATTGAAAGGCGGTATAGTATAGATAAAGCTTCAGGGATTCCATTTCCTACCTTTAAAATATAATTGCCCCATAAAATTCACAGAGTTTTTGCAAAACGCGAGTAAGTTGGAAAACCCTTGTCTGTTTTACCGTCCTTCCGTTACCGACCTCATTAATATTCATAATTCATAAACGGGAGGCATTCATGCCCCCCAAAAGTGTGGAAAATGAAAGAAGCATTATAGCAATACAATTGTGACATTTGTTTGCTGTAACTATGAACAGTGTCTGTGATACACACATTTGAAATTTTGTTTAATGAGTGAAAACGTCCTTCCGTTACCGTGGAATTGCCCTAAAACTAACAATTTGTACGAAATAGCTTACTAGGATGCTGGTAAATGAAAGTCTGTAAAATTATGGCACCTGGTGTGAAGTCATTTTCAAGAAAATGGTATTTTGTATAAATTTCCAACGGTGGTCGGCCGACCACCGTTGGAAAAACCTAACTATTTTTCAACTACTGCTCCAAATTTACCATTTTTTTTTCAGTCCAAATTTTGTTTGCTATTGGTTACATGTTCATTAACGGGCGCAGGCCAGCTAGACTGGTTTCCTTACCTTACAATTTTCCGGCATATATAAATTGATTCATTTCATCTTTAGTGGAGTCAGGGAACCAGACTACTTGAACATTTTTGTTTTTCTTGGTTTTTCCAGCATTCTCGAACACAAAACTTCAAACATGTCAGTGTAACAATATTTGATCTATTATACTAAACCCTCAAATAGTTCATTTCTGAAAATTACAGCAAAAGCCAATGATGTACATTCCCTTTAAGCACAATTTCACGCCATGAATGTGCAAACCGTTGTGCGTGCATGAGGATGTATGCCATGTGTCCCTCGGATCTTAAACACCGCCGTGTCCCACATTCAAGCAGTCAACAGTCGTACACTGATCGTCTCAAGCCAAGTCTGAATGATATGGCTATGGCTATGGAAGCCTCTGAATCCATTTCCCCATAGTCACACGTATTACAATGAGCCACAGCCAAGTAGTTTAGATGCAACCTTACCTATCTGATGTTCCCTCTGGCGGAGGCGGCCATGTTTGATTCAGCCTGCTGTCTGGGTAGCCCCACTGGTCCCCGACCATGTTCAGATCCTTAGCGTAGCCCTTCGTCCTCTTCCCCAAGAAGTTTGTAGCGATGTACTTGGCAAACTCCTCATCCGTGCTGGAGTTGTCGTACATGGACACGATGTCACGCTCGGCGTCGTGGTTGCCGTATGACTCGTGTCGGTGTAAGGGCTGCACGGGATGCTGCTGGGGACCAGTTTGGCGGGGCACCGGGTTGGACCAGGCCCGGGAGACGGCCACGATGTTGTGTGTCGTTAAGGGGATCTCCCCCACCCGGTCTTGGGCCTCCGCCTCTTGGAAGGTGGGGTTGAAATTGCCGAATTTAGCCGGGTTGGGGTCCATGCCCCCTCCCCCTCCACCGCCTGGCCAGGTCCCGCCCACCGCGCTGCGGTTACTCCCGCTGCTGGAGCTGGACGAAGGCGTGGTGTTCTGGGTCGACCGCTGGGATTGGCTGAAGGTATCCAGGTGTTGACCAATCACAGTCTGAGGAGGCCTGGTGACCCCTGATAGGAGGTCAACGATATCTTGGACCTCTGCGTCTGATGCAAAGCCCTTCCTTGCTGTTATGACAGGACCTGGGAACATAATGTAATCACAATCAAAATGTAATGAAATCAAAAAAGTATTCCGTTTCTTTCAGAAATATGCAAAACAACTGAAGAACATATTAAATCAATGTCAGTCATGTGAGCTTGAGGTCATTTCTGAACCAGCCTCCAAACCGATAAAGTTAAAAAAAAAAAAGGCTAATGACATGACAATTGACCCCTCCCATAGACATAAATCTTCAAAGGAAAATTACAACTGCGTATTCAACGCCATCAGGTGCATGTACCGGCAGTGTGCAAAATGTTCTAATCACGTGCGCATGTTGCTCCAAATTTCTTCAAAATACGGCACAGCCGATGCGCGTCAAATTTGACTCCCAAAATGCCGATGCCCATGGCAATCTGTAGGCGGTGACATCATTTGAGAGATTGTTTATTACATATTCACTCAAATTGTCACATGTGGCTGAAGTCCAACGTGATTTCTGGTTATTGCTGTGGCATAATTTGCTTCTCAGGTACTACATGTAGTTTAACTTTGTGGATAAAAATTGTTGTTCTCATGTTCAAGTCCCCAGCTTCTGTTTCTATGTCTTAAATTTAAGTTCTAGTTCTTAAATTCAAGTTCTAGTTCTTAGGTTTTGGTTTTAGTTCTTAGGTTTTGGCTCTAGTTCTTAGGTTTTGGTTCTAGTTCTCAGGTTTTGGCTCTAGTTCTTAGGTTTTGATTCCAGTTCTTAGGTTTTAACTCTAGTTAGGTTTTGGCTCTAGTTCTTAGGTTTTGGCTCTAGTTCTTAGGTTTTGGCTCTAGTTCTTAGATTTTGGCTCTAGTTCTTAGGTTTTGGTACTAGTTCTTAGGTTTTGGCTCTAGTTCTTAGGTTTTGGATCCAGTTCTTAGGTTTTGGTTCTAGTTCTTATGTTTTGGTTCTAGTTCTTAGGTTTTGGCTCTAGTTCTTAGGTTTTGGATCCAGTTCTTATGTTTAGGTTCTAGTTCTTAGGTTTCGGTTTTGGATCCAGTTCTTAGGTTTTGGTTCTAGTTCTTAGGTTTAGGTTCTAGTTCTTAGATTTTGGCTCTAGTTCTTAGGTTTTGCTTCTAGTTCTTAGGTTTTGGTTCTAGTTCTTAGGTTTTGGTTCTAGTTCTTAGGTTTTGGCTCTAGTTCTTAGGTTTTGGTTCCAGTTCTTAGTTTCAACTCCAGGTCCTAATTATTGTTCTTGGTTTCTAGATCCCCTCCCCCTCATACATGTACCTTTGTAGCCAACCACGTTCTTATTCCAAGAAACCTGCTCCTCCGTTGGGCTAGGGTGGGATGTGATGGTCACCGTAGGGCTGATCATCGCCGGGCGTGGCATTGCTGTGGGGACGGTATCCTTGGCAACCTCTCTCTTCGGGGTGCTGCAGCTCACCGGCCCCTTCAAAGTGAACAATGAATTCTTTTCACTTAACAAAGAAGACTACAGTAGGGCTCACACCTGCCACATCAGAAAACCATTCCAGTGCTGTACCAAACTGAGCTACACATTATTCCCGAAGGTTGCGTGTTCAAATCCCGTTCAAGACTGTAACATTTTTGTTCACAGAGAAACTTCATATTTACTTAATGGCAATGTATCTCATAAATTGTGGGGAGTATGGCCAAGTGGATAGGGTTCAAATCCAGCTGCTGGCCATATGTTGTGTCCTTGGGCAAGCCACTTCACCCCCACCACTTGCCTCTCTCCACCCAGGAGTATAAATGGGTACCGGCATAATTAGCTGGGGAGTAACCTACAATTGAGTAGCATCCCATCCAGGGGGGGGGGAGTAGAAATTTTCTGTCATTTCATGCCAAGGAAAGTGGATATAAACGCCGGCCTGATGGGCTATATTGGATTGTGACAAACTTTACTACTATCTCATAAACGATGGTCTTTATTCAAGTATGTTGACAATTTATTTGAAGCTGGTTTATCAGCCTCAGCCAGGAGACTATGGTTCCCAAAGCTGATGAAAAAACTGCCTAGCAAGGGCTGTATCCGCTCCGTTCACAAGTACCCCCTCACCGGCAAAGAGAGTACAGTTGGGGGTGACCGACCGACGCCATCTTGCCTGAGTGCAATTCATTTGCCGCGAAGCGCAGCAACTGTGTGTACATGCGTGCACTGTGTGTACATGGTGTACCTGCGTCACACACAAGGAACGGTGCGCGTCAACCAGTGAAATGTCCCGCCCATGGGACGTCGTTGCTAGGTAAAAGGGCGCCCTCTTTCGTCAGCGCACGGAGCCCATACAGCTTCCGTGTGATCTCGATATAAGCACAATTCCTCTACAGAAAGCTTACTCAAAAGGAGAAAAAAAGTAGCTTTTTTTCCAGAACTTACTTTATGCTGAGCAAGAGGCGGCTCCTCTTTCATTTTTGATTGGCTGTTGGAGGAACCGTTCGAATTGTGATTGGTCAGTTCAATTTGCTGCTCCGGTACCGCATCCACGCTCACATAGAACTCACTGCTGGCAGACTTGGGCACCGGGGCCGATCCCAGACCAAACTTGGCGGCTAACTTCTCCATGGTGTGACGGAAGCCCTTACCCAGGGGAGACCCCAGGCTGCCGTCCCCTGGGGACCTGAGACTCCCCTGGGGGGTGGGGGTCGTTGGGGAGGTTCGCTCCACCTGACGGAGCTTGACTTTGATTGTTGGCAAAGGTGGATGTCTTTAACGGGAGAAATAAAAAAAATATGAGATTTAAATCTACGACAACTGAAATAACGCCACAAATACTGATTCGCAAGAGTAATTTCAACAGTATTTGTACAACATTTTTTGCCGCAACCTTTAATGGTTCAATACTCCGGGGTGTGCACTGGAGCGTAAATTGTACAATAATAGGCCGTGCACAACGGCCTCCAAAGACTTCACGGACTTTGTTTGTGTGTGTACGAAAGGCACGAGGGATTAGCGTGTTTAGACATCACCCGGAGGCAAGTCGAGGCAATCTCGACGTTTCAACCCGTCAGCCTAAACAGCCAGTGCGTGTTATCACGTCCTCTGACGCAAACCGGTAAAAAAAAAACAGGAGCATCAACTTCAGGTATTCCAGCTGAATTGAGTAAAATCTTAATAATGAAATACAATGCAATACAATGCAATACAATGAAATACAATGTAATACAATGTAATACAATGTAGTACAATGTAATACAATGTAATACAATGTAGTACAATGTAGTACAATGTAGTACAATGTAGTACAATGTAGTACAATGTAATACAATGCAATACATTGAAATACAATGTAATACAATGTAATACAATGTATTACAATGTATTACACTGTAGTACAATGTATTACAATGTAGTACAATGTATTACACTGTAGTACAATGTATTACACTGTAGTACAATGTACATGTATTACACTGTAGTACAATGTATTACAATGTATTACACTGTAGTACAATGTATTACACTGTAGTACAATGAAATACAATGTAGTACAATGGAATACAATGTAATACAATGTTGTAATACAGGTGCTACTGGGCTAAACACAAGGTACACAAGATGAACATAATTCACAATAGCAAAAAAAACTCTAAAGTTCTACCCACCTTCCTTCCAACAGCTCAATCCGCCTGACATACACGACCTCCACCACACCCAGACTAGTCTCCAGACCGGCCGCTGATTTTGTCCGGTAGGTCTGGTCCAGTTTCCAGACAGTTGGTACTTCAACAGCAAAGGCGCCCTCCTGTGATGAAATCTGAGCATACTTCTGGAGGTTGCCGTGGAGATTGGAAGGCTTGATTCTCACCTTATTAAAAGAATTGGAAAAAAAAACCACCAAAACCACTTCACTTTTTGGACTCCAAAGAACAGACTATTCCTGATTTGGCCATCAGCCCCGCCCACCTTAAGCTGGTGTAGTATAAGTACATTTCTCAAGGTGTTTTCGACTGAGTTTTACCAAACTACTACGAGTCTCCTCCCCCCCCCCCCACAGCCTTCCCTCCCCACCCTTCTAACCCGACCCCCAGCCACCAAGGAATCGTGAGCTCACCACATCAGCTCTGCCAAAGATGAACTGCGCAGCCAGCCTGCTTTGGTTCTCAGCCACCGATGGACAGGCTTCACACAGCAACCCCAGGGCCACCTGTTCCCTGTTGACGCCAACACCGAGTTGCTTGGATGTTTCCTTCACTAACTTCTCAACTGCTTGCTGCAATAAAACGAGCGAGCCAGAACAAATGCACAAGCCTTAGTTTTTAACTGACCACGGGCAAACTTGCCATTAGGGGAGAATGAGAAATAAAGCAGGAAGTTTACCTCAAGGTTTTACGAGGTTCCGCTGGATTCTCCCCCAAGTCCTGCCTGTTAAATTGTGCATTGTTCCTTTGGGGAGTTGGGCTGGTTAAGTGGTTATGTCTTTACTTTCAATTTCTGGTGCCGTGGTGTGAATCTAACCAGGTTTTATCAGTAATTTAGTCTGGCATAGACCATTTTTTTTTCATTGTGGATTTAGGATCGTACGGTGGTACATGTAGTATCTTCACCGTTAATTACTGTGGCTGTGTTCAAATCCATATGGTTTTCACTGGTTGGTGCAGTGGTATTAATCCCTCATCTCAATGGCCTGGGTTCAAGTCCTATAATTTCTTAGTTTTTAAGGAGTAGACATGATTCTTGACTTTGCAGCAGAGCTTTAATCAAAATGATTTGAAAAAGGATGGGAATGCTTACAACAATCGACAATGTGATGGTTTTCATAGTAGGCTCATTTTGAAAACAGGTATTTACGTAATTTTTGGTTTGGTTTCTCTCTTTTGGGATTTAAAACCCCCCAAACATACTGGAACATTCACAGTAACATCACCCACCAGTTTTGACTTGAAGTTCTCCTCCTGATTCTGTGACGTGTGACACGGTGACCCCTCGACCTGCAAGGACACGTCCCGGAGATCTGTCTGCAACACCGCCCTCAGCTCCTCGGCGCTCAGTCGCTGCTGCTGTGGTTGGTGGCTCCGTTCCCCCGGCATGGCGTGGTGTAGGAGCTTGTTGTTTGATTGGCTGTCGAGGAGCTCGGTGGCTTCCGCGTTGCTACAGCAGCCGTGCAGGAGGAGGGACGTGCATTGCTGTTGGAGGTGGAAGCCGCCGGTTAGGGTGTGCTCCGATCGCGGAAGCTCAGACAACGCTTGCTTGTATACCTGCACACAAAAATTGTAAAGAATGAGTTTTAACCCGATCCCTCCAAGAGCTATCAAAATCAGGCAGGCAGGTTTCTGGAGGATTTTGCAGGATTGAATGAGAAAGAGCCCCCCAACTGCCCCCATCTGGCCCCGTCCAAGGGGTCACCCCCGTTTGTGTTGGACAGACAACTTAGAGGGAGACCTCAGGGCACTGGGGCTGAATCTGTCAGCTGGTTGGAGACTTGCCCAGAACCGGCTGGACTGGGAACTGCGTTGTCGAGACGCTGCGCTCTTCCCGAGCGCGCGCAATTGATGAACGAGGAAAGTAGACCTCTGCTTCTTTTACTTTGCATAGTAGGGGCTGGATACCTCTTGTTTGTTTAAGTTGACAGAAAGAGGGATTGGGTTCGTGCACAGAGCACGATTTGGGAAGATTTGGGGAGAATCCAAGCACAAATGCTCAGAAAAATGCTCAGGAAGCTAGGGTTAAAGCAAAGACACGCTGCACAGAGGTAATGTGCTGTGACTGTTTCAATGTCGGTCTATTACAGCTTACATGGTTTCAGCAAGCATGGGTTCCAGGCACATATATATCAGCTCATCAGTAAAATGTGATAACTGGGAAGCCCTTGCCCTCTACCGTCCAACCTGTCGCAGCATGCTTACCAAGGGAGCGCTTGCAGCTGAAACCAACCGCAGTGCAGCAGCGGAGCAGAAGCGGGCCATGCGGAAGGCTAGAGCGTCAGCCCCCACCAACACACCACCAGCCCACATGTGTCCCACGTGTGGGAGGACTTTCTGGGCCCGGATTGGCCTCATTAGCCACCTCCGGACCCACCGTTCTCTTCCCTAGACCACGAAGCCATGGTCATCTATGACTACGTAGGACAAGTAGCAGCAGAAAATGTGATAATATTTCAGGATGGTCCTGAAATCTCAACTACGCTAGTACAGCTATTGTTGTATTTGAAGCAAATCAGTGGAAATATATTTGTAGTAAACATGCTTTAGATCCAACATGATCCTTGATGCAAGTCTGCACAAAGCCTCCTTCGGTTTGCATGAAGAACCCGCAGATGAAAACAGTAAGTTGCTGCCTGATTTCAGTACCACAATGCCACCATTACAGCCCCTTTTGTCATTCACAGGACATTTTTACTTCTTGTGAGTGGACTATTTCGACGGTGGGTAAGACATTGCTATCAAGTATGCAAGACTCTCTGCACATGGAGCACCTCAACAGTAATAACGCTGGAGATATGAAAGACGCGCAAATAACACTACCACTGATGGTAGAGTATCCACGCAGAGACGCTACAGGTTTACGCTCATTCAGATGACAGTCATGCACACCCCACCTCCAAATTAGTCTAGGGGCTAGACGTTGTTCTTGTTTGATACATGATAACCCGCTGCCGCTGCGATAACCGGCCACCGCAAGAGGGCGCTATCACGACCAACCAAAATCGCCCACAAACCTTTCAGAACAATGTCTAGGGAAACTCTTATTGGTTGTGCAATGCGCGCGCACTTGTTTGGCCTAATATATGCAGCGTGCAATTCAAAAACTATTATTGTAGTTCCGAAGCAAACTCTCAAATTTCTTCCAGTGCAATAAAAGATGCAGCAAGACCTTTGTGCAACTTCACTGGTCAGCTCTTTTGTTATGTGTAGTATGTGTCGGACTGAAAATGGTCCGTGATTGCCTGCAGCCGTCGTGCATGCGCACTAGTTTCCCCCATTTTTCGGGGGGAAAAATCAGCAGTTTCCCTAGACGTTGTTCTGACAGGTTCATGGGCGATATTAGTTGGTCGTGATAGCGCCCTCTCGCGGTGGCCGGTTATCGCGGCGGCGGGTTTTCGCGTATCAAACAAGAACAACGTCTAGCCCCTAGACCACCTCCAAATGCATTTGACGACACCGAACACATCTACTATTCCTACACCAGGGTCCACAGTACTGTGTATTTCTACATGAACCTACCGATGATTGAATGTCCAACTTCTGCTTGACCTCTGACACCTTGGCGTCCCCATGGTGACCTCTCGGGTGGTGCGCATCGTCCAATAGCTGTTGCTCGTTGGGGGTGAGACTCACTCCTGTCCGTAGAGACTTGGTTGCCTGCAATGTAAATATTAATTTATGTTTATTTATTCATTTATTTCTTATTTTATCTGGGTGGCTGTTTCATCGGAATCCACTGGTCTCCAATGAGGCCCAGTAAAGAGAAGACAATGTGAAGAAATTACAATTTTAGAGGTGGGAGGAAAGCCGCAGAAGAATATTCTGAGGAAAACCCACGGAATCAGGCAGGGACTGAAAACCCAATCCACATATTGGCCCAGGCGGGCTTCGAACCTGGGTCACAGCGGTGGAAGGCGAGGAAAGTACTGCTACGCCAACCCGACTCCCCATAGTTATCATTAATTTAGGGATTTTGCTTATGCCCTTGGCATTTCATATTTGATAAAAACAGTTATTACTGTCTCTTTTATGAAGTAATACGTAATACAATAAATAAAACCGTAACCTAAATGTAAACCAATTTTTTAAAAATATGAAAAACTGGACAATGTAATCATATACCCAGAACAAAATACCTTTGATTTTGATTAACTTTTTCTGTTGGTTAATGACAACTATTATTAATTAAGGGGTTTTGCACAATGTGCCATTGGCTTTAATCAGTTTAATTTAAAAAAAAATATTACTGTGACTCTCATATATTACTTGTACACAATAAATGAAACCTAAACCTATATTGTGTAAATGTAATAGATTTTCTAAATGCTACATGTTTGTCCAACAAATTCATTTGATAATGCTTTCGTTTCAAGAAATAAAAATTAAATAGTACAAAGAATTTGTTTGTACATTGTACAAATAATGACAACATTATGTACATTGTACGTTATTGTGTACTGTCCTGGAAATGGGCATTTCTCCCAATGAGTGCTAAGCAAGTTCATACTTGTTTACCGAATAATTTCAATAATTGACATAAAACTGCAAATCCAGCAATTGTTGGTCGTCATTTTTGTCACTACATTTCCCACAACGAAACACAACCTAAAGCTTCCATGCCTACTTATTAAAGCCAGAGTCCATCATTTGCAGCTATCCAAAAAATAATTGGCGTATATTATTGTTGAAAAACATACTTGGTTGAAAGATAGTAAGGGGACTAAACTCCCTGTGAAATTATTCTTTCTGGCAAGCTGTCATTTTGAAGAAATCAACGAAAGAAGGCTTTTCTAATGGTGCGTCTTAAGAGGCACCGTTGGAAATTTCCGTAGTTTGTTTTTTTCAAAAGGCGAAGTGCGCGCAAGCGTTGGCACGATGCACAGGCGGTTGCTACAATTCACTGGATCGGTGCGCGACATCGCGTAGCTGCAGTCGGCTCAGTGAGAACGTGTCTCGGGCGCTGAATTCAGGCCCAATTCAAAACATGATTCAGCAACTTTTGATTTGAAATCGAGATCCTAGAATGATGTTTTTCTCAAAATATACAGCTGAAGCTGCGCTGAAACTTCATCAGGTTAGCTGTTCAGCACCCTTCTTTAGATTTTGAGCACTATTGTTGCTTCAAACGAACAAAATGCACAAATTACAAATGATGGACTATAGCTTTAAATCTGTTATTCTCGTTACTCCATAAATGCACCTGGCTTAAAAAGTACAGGTTGCTCATATTTACCCCCGCTGATCAATATCTGCATCCATCAAGTCAGCTGCCCATCTTCTCCCTAATCAGTGACACTGGATCCCTAAAGAATCATTATCTTTTCTTGTCGCTGTCTCGCCCGCAAAAAATAATAATTGTAATAACAGGGATGATCTTGGGCTGATATTAAAGAGGGGTCGTAAAGGTTCTCATGTTTCGTACTTTTATTGTTAACCCTAACTCCCTGCATTTTTGCTACGATGTAGCCTCAATTCTGCAAAATCCTCCAATTGGCCTCATCGAAAAATAGCATATAGCCTCAATCCTGCAAATTCCTCCGTTATTTCTTGAATATGGTCCATGGAGGGGTGACCATTGCCTGAATCCTGCAAAATCCTCCTGTTATGACTGTCAATAGGCTGAGGCAGAGGCAGTGACATCCTGGAGCAGTGCGGAGGATGTCAAGTATAATCAAGGACTAAATTTATGCATGGCTGAGCATAAGCAACACAAGGTCCGGCCCAAGACCTTGACATAGTGCGTCCTCCGAAATCAGAAACGCACTTTGGAGTGTAACCTCAATCCTGCAAATTCCTCCAATTTGCAAAAAGGATTTTGGAGGATTTGGGATTGTTAGGGTTAAAGATGCATTCCCTGTGCCCTTTCCAGTTTCACCCCCCAAAAAGCTTTGTTTTTTCCACTTGCTATTTTCCTAGCGATATAAAAGTTATTCATTTTTGAGTGAGATATCAATCAAACGCAAAAATCCACCAACATTTACATTGTAGTGATTGATTTATTTCTTGACAGAATTCGAGTTTCTTGCGGCCCGACAACAATCCGGCTCTCACAGGGCGGGTGCATTTGTGTGAAAAATAAAAGCTTCTTTTCAGAGGGATGCAGATGCTGAGAATTGGGGGGGAGTACTTTTTGTAAAACAAAATTAGAAATCGGAAATGTGTCAGAAGAAAAAAAAATCTGGTTTTTTTTAAGAGCACGGGGCATGGATCTTATAACCATGACCTCTGAACAGAGTAATGTGAGCAACTGTGATACAAAAACGTATGTGCTAATATTACATTATGAGGAGTAGTCATGCTATGCTCAATTTCCGAAAAATAAACCACATAAAGTCTCAATAATCCATGCAAAAAGTGTTATACATGTAGATCCCAGTGAATACAATCTCAAATGAACAAGGTACTTTAGTCTGCGATAGAAATCACAAATCATGAGAATTTTTTTTCCGAAATAGCTCTGAACAATCATAAAAACACGAATGATGATTACAAAAATTACAACTAATGCAAAGTTACTCGCAATAAACCTGTTCAAATTTTTTTATTTTATAAAAATCATAACATTTATGCAAATGTATTCACAACGAACCCCTCTTACTATCGATAGTATAGATAACACAAAGATTGATAAATTGCATGCAAATGTACTCATATTACACCGCCCTCTACTGACCTGCGAGGCCGCGATCCACGTACTGCAGGCCTCTCGAATTCCGTCGTCCTCGCATCGCTCCCCGATCAATACGTCTTCCACCTCCTCGTAGCGGCCCAAGGGTGCGAAAACATCGGTCGCTGACCGGAAGAAGTGGCACTGGGTCTGCAGCATCAGGAGGAAACATCTGGCGAGGACCTGAGAGATTGAGAGAGAGACGGGAGACAGTCTTAAAGATGAGGCTAGACACATCAATCTGTCTAAAAGCCCGTTCATACTTGGTGCAAATTAGAACATGAACATCAGCACCAGGGTGACCGTAAGGTCAGAGCCAAATTCTGCTCAATGCACATCAAAAATCTGTCAGATTTATCAAAAATCTGCCAAATTCCCCAGAATTACTCGAAATACTCTATAAACACTTAAATTCACATGCAGATTGGTACTTTTGCCTTAATTAAGGTTCAAATTACATTATAAACAATCTATAGTCTCATAAAGATGTTGTGAAGACCAGCCAACCTGTCCCTTTATGCAAGGGTTTGTTTTTTGTTCAAATTTGCTGGCTAGTATATTCACATCTCAAATTTTAAAAAGTTGAAAATTTTTCAACTCTGGAAAATCTTTTTTATCTACATGCAGAGGCCACTTGGAGGTAATGATAAATTTCCACCTGCAGAATTTATTTTAAGATACTTAGATAACAGTTTGCAGTGGTTAACAAGGAATTTTGGCTTATGCACTATACATCCAGTAACTATGGATTCTATGCTTACAGGGTAAGCATCTTTTTCTGCTAGCGCTGTTACTTTGTTAGCACAGTATGGTGATCGTACATGTAAGCCTGGTATTCTGTGGTTAGCCAAGCCATGAAGTTGCGGGTCCAGGTTTAATATCTGGGTCACCTAGCGTGAAGCTACATGTATCGTTTCTGAGAAAGCATGCTCGAAGCCTGACCCAACTGATCACGAAGTAATTAAATCAAGATGGATGGGGCTTCTCGGAATCTGATGACTCAACCCTCGACAGACGCTAAACAATAACAACAGCTGTGCATACTAATTAGATAGGACGGTTCAGAAATCTATATTCATTGCTGGCAACTAGGAAGACAACCGAAGGTGGAGAATTGAAATCTAATTGGAATGGACATTTCTTGGAAATCATCTTTGGTGTTGATTGTCAATGGAAAGGGAGCATCTTGTGATTGAAAAAAAAAATCAATGGCTACTGTTTGGGCAATCACTGCATTCACAGCCGACACTTGGGAAATAGTTTGAACACTACAGGAAGGGACGAGGATAATGTGGACAAGAAATTGGCGCAAATGTGCTGTAGATATATGTAGATTACAACAACATTTGTCTATTCAACTATTGAAACTCCCAAGTACACATTCAATGTAATTAAAGGAAGAAAAATTAGGCTTAATCGACTAAAATGCAAAAATTGTAAAAAAAATTCAATAACACCCCCCCCTAAAAAAACCCCAACACTCGGATGGCCAAGGACTTGTAAACACTAAAATTCCCTGTAATATTTGATTCCCATTATTCTCCTTGTAAACATGCATGGCTTTGTGTACAACTGCATTTTGCCAGGTACTATTTGATATGATATGCAATATTAATACTAGTATAGTATAAGCACTTGTAGATGAGTTGGTAAAGGAGTTATCAGGTTTTGTACGCATTTTAAAGGGAATGTACATGTACATCATTGGCTTTTGCTGTAATTTTCAGAAATGAACTATTTGCGGGGTTAGTATGATAGATCAAATATTGTTTCACTGACACGTTTGAAGTTTTGTGTTCGAAAATGCTGGAAAAACCAAGAAAAACAAAAATGCTCAAGTAGTCTGGTTCCCTGACTCCAGTAAAGATAAAATGGGTCAATTTATAGATGCCGGAAAATTGTAAGGTACATGTAAGGGAACCAGTCTAGCTGGCCTGCACCCGTTCATGTACATGTAACCAACAGCAAACAACATTTTGACTGAAAAAAATTGTAAATTTGGAGCAGTAGTTGAAAAATAGTTAGGTTTTTCCAAGGGTGGTCGGCCGACCACCGTTGGAAATGTATACAAAAATACCATTTTCTTGAAAATGACTTCACACCAGGTGCCATAATTTGCTTCAGACTGTCATTTACCAACAACCTAGTCAGGTATTTCATAAAAACTTGGTAGTTTTGTTTTTCGAATGTTTGCAAATGTTGTATATTCCCTTTAAGAATGGAAGTAAGCACACCTTCGGAAGTATGGAGTGCCTAAGAGGATAAATTCATTCCAAGAGCTCTATTAAGTAAATTAAGCTAGGGAATTTCAAGTTTTCTTAATGGAAAGTCAACAGCCCTACAAACCTATGAAGAGCAACAGTGGTGTGCCAGAGTGCGAGTGTGAGAGGTTTGTGCGTGGGAGGGGACCGGGAAGCAAATTTGCACCGAGACAGCGCAGCAAGTGTATGCACTTACTGTAGCTGCACTGACTAGCATACATACATGTACATGTACATGTTCATGTACATGTTCAATGGTCCTTTCAACCTTTTAATGCATACGCGGCCCCCTTCTGACCTACTGTACATGTACATGTGAAGGTAAAAAAAAAATTGTTTCTGGTACATGAACACCCATTAAAAACATTGTACTTCTGGTAAATACAAGTGCACACATGATCTGATGCACCGTACCCTCTGGAGACATGCACACAATAGGGAACAAAAGATTGTATACAGTACGTCTCCATGGGGTCATTTCTATAGATGAATACGTCTCCACAAGGTTTTCACGAAATAGATATATGGATTTTACTCAAAAACCAGGAATTTCCAAGGTATGTTGATAAGTCGCAAATGGTAGAGATTTAGAAAAGGGATATTAAATGCGAATTTCAGCCAAGGAAATTAATTCTGGTTATAATAAGAGCATTTTGAAACTGTACTTTCAAACTCGAAAACTTTAGTAGGCCTACACGAGAACAAAGAAATGTCTCCACAAGGATACAAATTTCAGTGTGTCTGCGAACACATCAGCTGTTTGGTGTTGGCCTAAATAAATTTACAATAAGTATTTCCATTTAGAAGTTGAACAAAGTAATTGATTGGAGCGGGGTTTGAACCTGCGACCTCCATACCATCCAGTGCTCTACCAACTCAACCTCGTCCCCAGGGTGTCGAGCAGTACGCGCCCACCACTACCTGCTCTCTTCTCACCCTGGTATTGGATCATTTGCATATTATGTGCAAGATTTTTGCACACGTATGCAAATGAGGAACAGTCTGGTGCCTGGCGTTTGTTTTTGCATGCGGTGTCTGGGTAAAACAGAGTCAATTCAGCACGGCGTGAGTTACGAAAACACGATTTTTGAAATCAAACTGTTACGATCTTATCGACACAACATGCAGTATCATATTTCATATTAATATGAGCAAATTAGAAAGGAAATTAGTATTTTCGAGAAGGCGTGGACAAATGATCGCGAAAACACGTACTGCACATTGTGAATAATAGCACCAAGTACACGATAAAAATCCATTACTAGCCAATTGCGGTATCCAATCAGGATACAGGAAGAAAGTTTCCTATCCAGGGTTTACTATTGGAAACCGTGTTGGAAATAAAGTAAGCACTGGGGACGAGGTTGCTACCAACTGAGCTATCCAGCCCTATATGTTGGCGAGTTGCCCAATTCGTCAATGTCTTTGCTCGAGGGACGCTACTCAGAAGCCACAAAGAATATTTTGTAAGCTTAGGCTTCACCTCTGGCCCAAAATCTACATGTACATGTACATGTATGAAAAGTAATAATGACTACAATTACTGACTTCAAAGTCCTTGGAAACCAGGGGCCAATTTTATGGTGCTGTTAAGCACAGTAAATATCTGCTTAGTAGAAATTGGTCACCAGCCAAAAATGCCATTAACTGTTGACTGCTTACGACCGGTTCTCGGTGGATTTTTACTCAACACATAAATCTGATGAGCAGTATATTTTCCAATTTGCACTCCATGAAATTGGTATGCAAATTTTGACGGATTTGGAAGAGAAGAATTTTGCTAACTCTATTTCATCATTTAAAAAACAAATATTCCCCATCATTTGTTACCAATACTACATTATGAAATTATTATGATCAATAACCCTTTTTTCAAATTGGAGTGCAAAGTCTGACAGATGTGGACTGAGAAGAAACTTTTTGCAATAAGAAAGTTTCTTGTTTTTCTTTTTCTTTTTAAATATCCCCATCATTTGATACTGCAGATTTCATTAAAGGCATTGGCTTTTGCTGTCATTTTCAAAAATGAAATATTTGAGGGGCTAGTATAATAGATCAAATATTGTTACACTGACATGTTTGAAGTTTTGTGTTCGAAAATGCTGGAAAAACCAAGAAAAACAAAACTGTTCAAGTAGTCTGGTTCCCTGACTCCACTAAATATAAAATGGATGAATCTCCAGATCGATGCCGGAAAATTGTAAGGTAAGACCGGTAGCTGGCCTGCACCCGTTCATGAACATGTAACCAATAGCAAACAAAATTTGGACTGAATTAATGGTAAACTTGGAGCAGTACCCCAGTAGTTGAAAAATAGTTCGGTTTTTCCAACGGTGGTCGGCCGACCACCACTGGAAATTTTTACAAAAATACCATTTTCTGGAAAATGACTTCACACCAGGTGCCATGATTTTACAGGATGCTTTAGACTGTCATTTACCAACATCCTATTATAAGGTATTTCGTAAAAACTTGGTAGTTTTATTTTTTGATGTTTGCAAATGTTGCATATTCCCTTTAAATTATTTTGACCAATAACACTTATACAGGTACAATGTACATCTAGATATCCAATAAAACCTACAAGATTGTAAACCTCTACATGTAACAGTACCGGTACAAGCCTTCCGCCCTACGAGATTGCATTATTCTTTTTCTAGTACAAGCCTACCCTCCCTGCCTCCATAAATCTGTAAACAAGAGATTGAATTGGCCGTCGGGAATTAAACGAGGTGTCTCCTCTCCTCTCAGGCTCGGCCCAGCAAGGTGATGAATTACCGTGACGACCGCTCCTTGCTGCCAGAGGAGAATCAATCAGAGGCCTCGGTGCATTACCCAACAGACGCTCGACCGACGTGTTTTGTTTACATCATCTTCATAAGTGATTTTGTTCTTTAATTATGTACATTTCCCAAAGATACTAGGCGAATGTGTTTTGTTGACGTCATCTTAATCAATTGTTTTTTTCTAATTTGGGGGAAGGGATATCTTGGGAACGGCATCTGAGTTGAGAGGTTCTGGTTAATTTGACAGTCTGTAGTTTTCAACAAATCTACAATTTCTTTTCATTTCAGAAAACAAATTAGTACGAAAATCCCTCAAACATGCGTACATAATGTACATGTACTTAAAGGGAAGATACAACACTTGCAAACATCAAAAAACCAAATGACCACGAAATATCTTTCTGGATTGTTAGGGAATGACAGTCTAAAGCATCCTGTAAAGTTGTGGCACCTGGTGTGCTGATATTTTCAAGAAAAACTGTATTTTTCCAACGCTGGTCGGCTGACCAGCGTTGGAGAAAACTGGCTTTTTTCAAAAAGTGCTCCTAATTTTTCAAATTCAGTTCGTCTGCATTTTCTTTGCAATTGATTACACACCTATGAAGACTACAAGCCTGCTAGACTGATTCTCTGATCTAACAATTCCCCAAAGTCTGTAAATTGCTCCATTTTATCTTAAGTGGGGTCAGGGAACCAGACTACACGAACATAATTGGTTTCCTTGGTTTTTCCAGCATCTACAAACCCAAAACATGAAACAAGTCAGTGTTACAATATTTGCTATTTATATACTTATCCTCCAAATCCATTTATTTCTGAAAATTGCAGCAAAAGCAAATGTTGTACATTCCCTTTAATACATTTAAAAAAAAAATTAATATAAACCTTGATTAGGCAACAAAAAAAAGGTCTCCGGTTTCTGGTATGCGCGCGTCGCCATAGCCATGCGCTTCGGCAAAATTAAGAAGTTTTTTCCAATGTAAGATGATGTTTCAAAACCGCCAAACTCACTGGTTTGACTGGAATCCTGCTGCTGCACAATTTTAACGTGTTTTTTGATGGGGTTACGATCGAGTATAAGCTTTATGTGGCCACTCTTGGCTCCCTAACATTTTGCACTAAATTTAGTCGGCCATCATTTGCAGTCATCAGCCGACATTTGAAGGAAAAAAAGTTTAAAAAGTCAACAACAAAAAAAGCCGCGTCGCCGCACCACTTTTGGGGCAAGCTCCATACCAGAAACCGGAGACTTCTTTTTTTTGGCCTTAACCCTAGCTCCCTAGGCCTTTTGCTAGGATATAGCCTCAATCCTGCAAAATCGTCCAATTGGCCTCAAGGAAAAATGTATGTACGTGTGTACATGTAGCCTCAATCCTGCAAATTCCTCCATTATTTCTTGAATATGGTCCGTGGAGGGGTGACCACTGCCTGAATCCTGCAAAATCCTGCGGCAGTGACTGTCAATACGTTGAGGCTTGGCCAGTGACATCCCAGAGCAGTACGGAGGATTTCAAGCATAATCCAGGCCTATATTCATGCAAGGCTGAGCAAACACAACACAAGGTCCTGCCCAAGACCTTGACAAAGTGCATCCTATGAAATCAGTAACGCACTTTTGCCATGTAACGTCAATCCTCCAAATTCTTCCACTTTGGCAAAGAGGATTTTGCAGGATTCAGGGCAGTTAGGGTTAAAATATATGTTCATACATGTAATTTGTAAAAGTATACGAAAATTTTATTTCTGTGAATGCCAGGCTACGAAACATCTTAGAACAACTTAATTTCTCAAAAGTACAAGTCCGCTTTATAAAGAGAAACAAAAAATTACATGACCAATAAATGTTTATTTTAAAAACACCGCTATTTTTTTTATCACGGAGATGATGTATCCTAAAAGGAACAATATACAGTCTACTTCTCCAAACGGAAACGCCAGAAATGTAACAGGAAGTACTTGTGTGTGTGTTGAAAATGCAGATGGTGACAGAATTATGTGTCCGCCTGGACAAAAATGCATTATCGGAAAAGTTCAGGAGTAGATTAAAGGGAACATTTGCAAACATCGAAAAAATAAAACTACCAAGTTATTACAAAATACTTCACTAGGATATTGGTAAATAACAGTATAAAGCATCCTGTAAAATTATGGCACCTGGTGTGAAGTCATTTTCAAGAAAATAGTATTTTTGTATTTCAACGGTGGTCAGCCGACCACCGTTGGAAAAACCTTACTATTTTTCAACTACTGATCCAAATTTACATTTTTTTCAGTCCAAATTTTGTTTGCTATTGGTTACATGTTCATGAACGGGTGCAGGCAGGCTAGACTGGTTCCCTTACCTTACAATTTGCCGGCATCTATAAATATTGATCTATTTCATCTAACCCTCCTACTATTTAAGAGGTCACCAATGGTCAAAATTTTCTTCCTCACCTTCTGGCATACTGTGTACAAACCAATTGGGGTCTTGACCAATATTGACCTACATGTAAGTACCGGTAATAACAAGGCTGACAATTGCATGTTTCCATAGGAGGGTTAATGGAGTCAGGGAACCAGACTGCACAAAACTTCAAACATGTTAGTGTAACAATATTTGATCTATTATACTAACCCCTCAAATAGTTCATTTCTGAAAATTACAGCAAAAGCCAATGATGTACATTCCCTTTAACACATGTATTGTGCAAACTTATGAGTTAAAAAAAAAAAACCAATCAAAATTTTAGACGGAAAACAAAGAATCATTTCAATTTGGCCCCAAAATGTACAATTTTACGGCATTGGAATGCGCCCAATTGGGCTACGAAACTTGTTTTAAATGAAATGATGTTAATTGGAAAGAGCCTTTAAAAGTAGGATACAAACGTCCACACAACCATCCTTGAAAAACTGGGCGTTTTTGTGTTATTCTAGCGAGAATGAGTTTCAGGGGTCAAAATGTTCACTCTCAAAAATCGAGCTGTTCAATGCTACATGTAGTCGTGATTCCTACCGCACACGTTCCACCGGTGCGTCGCATTCTGCGGACGTGCGGGAAACAACATTTGTGTATTGGTGCTGTGTGTATTATGTGTCCCAAACACGACGAGTACCGTGACATTGACACGGCTGGAAATGTGTGTATGCCACAAAATATCCACTGCATCAGAAGTTAAAAACCAGGATTTTTCGTCTTTTTTTCAGGAACAGTGCCACATGAGGTTTAATAAAGTTTCCTTTCAACCAGACCTTTGAAATAGGATTTAAGTAAACAATCCAAAACATACAATTTTCTGGGATTTCCAGCCGTAATGCCCCTTTAAGCCTGTTTTGGAGGGAAAAATCCCACACTTGGGTTCTAAACAAAATATATAAATTGTAATGCTTATAGCGCTTTCCATCATATCAACGGTCTCAAAGCGCTTTACAATTATTCCCCTGTTCATCAGGCCACGAGACCACGCGGCAGCCGATATCAGCACTCATTCGGTCCTCTACCCTCACAGGTACCCATTTATACTCCTGGGTGGAGAAAGGCAATTGTAGACAAGTGTCTTGCCCAAGGGCACAAACACCATGTTCCTGGCAGGGTTCGAACCCACGTACCATTGTATATGAGTCAAACACCGTTACCACTGGACCATAGTATGAATTGTGATGGCTTATTCATGTATAATTCAAACTGAGAATTAGGACATTTATACAAATTACATGCAGGCAGCCAGGGACGGGAAACAGCACTTAATTATCAATTGGCCCCCTGCTGTTGAGCCTGTATTTTTCCAGGGGGAAAATCATTCATGGTGGATATGGGTTGTGATGCTTATTCACCGACCCAAACTAAGAAGTTAGACCTTTATAAAATAAATTAGGCGCAGGCAGAGACAGGAAACAACCATTAATTATAATTTGGCCCAATGCAGTTGAGCCAGTCTTTTCCAGGGGAAAATCACACACTTGCATTGATATGCGTTGTGATGGCCATTCACTGACCCAATCTACGGATCCTTCAATCCCATTAGGCCTCACGGCTGTACAGACATTACACACTGGCCCGTCCTAGCAGTGTTGCGCAGTCTATTTTCTCCGAGGCTCGAAGAAAATTTCCCAACCCGCCCACTAGGCACTAGCATTATGGGGTTAGAGGAGGTGGCTTTTTGCAGGGGCAGATTAACGATGATGCTGAGGCCCGGGGAAAAATAAAACGCAAAATTAAAAACAAAAACAAAACCAAATCCCTACTTTCCCAGCGATATCGTGAGATAGCTAGTCACGTGTATTGCAACCGCAGGGCATACATGTACATGCAGGGCTCGACTTTAACTTTTTCTTTCACTAGCCAACCGGGCTACTGAAACCATCCCCATGTTTTTATGTTATAGATTGTCTCATAAACAACAATGTGCATAAATGACACAATCTTGTCAGTGTTTTTAATAAACAGATCTAATAAATTCACCAAAATTTGACAAAAATTGATACAGGTTTGCTTTCTGAATGCAGTCCTCGAAATAGTACTAGCCCGGCGTACAAATTCTAGCGAAAAAATGCTCCGGGCTACCTAAACTTGGCTCCTTGGTTGCCCGGTGGGCTAGTGAAAAATTCAGTATTAAACCTGCCTGTTAAAATTTTGACCAAACTTTATAATGCTTTCGGTGATAATAAAAAACTGAGTCGTTGTGGATGTTTTTATTTGTGTTTTCGAAACGTGATACTCGCGCGATAGGGCGATATAAGCGACCGGACCGCGAATGCCACGAACAGAGTAGACAATGTGCAATACATGTACTGTAGAGTGATCTGTTTCCAAACCTAATTTCCTTATTTTCATTTACTGTTTATAAAGAATGACTAAATCAAAGTTTCATTTCAGTCTCCGTGTGCAATACATGTAAAACTTCAATTTATGAAAGCTGGTATTTCCTACTTCACAAACTCACTTCGTTAAAGGTATAGTCCTGGTCCATCATTTGTAATTTGTACATTTTGTTCGTCTGAAGCAACAAAAGTGCTCAAGATCTAAAGAAGGGTGCTGAACAACTAACCTGATGAAGTTTCAGCTCAGCTTTAGCTGTATATTTCGAGAAAAACAACATTCTAGGATCTCGATTCAAATCAAAAGTTGCTGAATCATGTTTTGAATTACATGTAGGCCTGAATTTCTCACTGAGCCGATTGCAGCTACGCGATGTCGCGCACGCATGTGTGTCGTGCCAATGCTTGCGCGTGCTTCGCCGAATAACAAATCGAACTACTAATTTGAATTTTCTACGGTGCTTCTTAAGAGAGCACCGTTGGAAAGGCCTTCTTTTGTTGATTTCTTCAAAATGACAGCTTGCCAGAAAGAATCATTTCACAGGGAGTTTAGTCCCCTTACTATCTTTCAACCAAGTATGTTTTTCAACAATAATTACGCCACTTACTTTTTGGATAGCTGCAAATGATGGACTCTGGCTTTAAGTATCTTCAAATTTATATTAGCAGAAGTTTGGGGTATCACTAATCTTAAAAGATAAGAAACAATCCCCTCCCAAATTAGACAAAAGTTGTTTCTGATTTGTCGGTGACAGTGCAATACTAGAGATCTACGTACATTGTACATGTACCTGTAGATAGGACAACATGAATGGGAGTTCAAAAACCTTGGACTAAGAATGCATCATACTCATAGGAAAAAATTGCATACATGTACAGTTGTACAATGTACATTTGTACATGTTTTGTACCAGTCCCTCACAACAGTAGTTGACTGTGTCATTCAGGTCAAAATTCTTAACAAAAATCCACAGTCCATGTATGTCTACATTACAACAATCCATCAATCTAGAACCATGGAGGTACATGGAAACACCTCCATGCTAGAACCAAGGCCCACTTTCAAGAAGCTGCTTAGGCACAGAATTTGGCTAAGCATAAAAAAATTGCTCAGTGAAAGATTTTGTTACCAGCCAGAATGTCACGTGATGCATATTGATTGTGACTGGTTCTCTGATGAATTTTGCTTAGCATGTGAATTTGCTTAATATAATGCAACATTTTTTGGCTTAGCATTTCCACAAAACTGGGCCCGAGTACTTTCCCTTTTTACTGATGATGGCTCCCACTTAAAGGTAAGATACAATATTTACAAACATCAAAACACAAAACTACTAAATTATTATGAAATGCCTCACTTGACTGCAAGTGAATAATAGTCTCAAGCATCCTGTGAAACCATGGCACCTGGTGTGCTGTCATTTCAATTAAAGAAAAGTGGAATTTTTGTATAAATTTCCAACGATGGTCGGCTGACCATCGTTGGAAAAAACTGACTTAAAAAAAATACTACCCCCAATTTATCTAATTTAGTTAGCCCACATTTTGTTTGCAATCGGTTTTACATCTGTGAATAGGTCCAAGCCAGCTAGTCTGGTTCCCCGACCTGACAATTCCCAGACGTCTATAAATTGCTCTGTTCCATCCATTATAAGCTAATGTTGTACAAATACATCAAATATGTATCATTAAAACCCATACAGGGATCTACTCTGTGTACACACATACTGAAATTTGTATTCTTATGGAGACATTTCTTTGTTCTCATGTAGTAAAGTTTTCGACTTTGAAAGTATAGTTTCGAAATGCTCTTATTTTAACAAGAATTAATTTCCTGGGCTGAAATTCGGATTGAATATCCCTTTTCTAAAACTCTTCCATTTGCGACGGATCAACCCACCACGGAAATTCCTAGTTTTTGAGTAAAATCCATATTTCGTGAAAATCTTGTGGAGAGGTATTCATCTGCAGAAATTGCTCTGTGGAGACATATACAATCTTTTGTTCCCTATTGTGTGCATGTCTCCAGAGGACACGGTATATCAGATCACATATTCACATAGATATATCTGTCCCTGACTGAAACTTGACCCACGGGTGAACCTACTTTGTTAAAACAATAGCCTATAATTTGATATCCTGTGATGAGCTGGGTCACAATGTCACGAACAGTCTGGCCCCAAAACACCTTGAAAGTCGTTCAAGGAACCCTATGAATACGTACATACATGTATGTGCATACATTACATCACAGACAGAGAGAACGTTCAGTCCGATCGGTGTCGGGTGTCCCTTAGGGCAACCTGTTTTTGAAACTGGATACTTTTTGACGGAGCTGTTCCATTTGCCATTCATGAGCAAATATATTACATAAAATTTGTAGACTGAATTGAAGCCATAACGTGTACATACATGTAAACAATTTTTTTCCAGTTTTTGTCAGCTTTTTGGTTCACAAGAAGGTAATAACATCTTTCAAACTAATTTCACATATTGACCACATATTTAAAAAAAAAAACACCCACAGAATCAGTGACCATATTACCAAAGCATCAACATTGTATTGCATAAAGGGAAAATCTGCATTTTTAGGGGAAAAAAGGGGGGGCGGGGAGGTATAAATGACCCCAAAATATAGCTGTAAAATTTTTTTTCATCCTTAAAACATTTCGAACACCTTCAAACATAATTTTATACTAGCAAGTTATTTTCTCATGAAACAGTGGATGAACACCAAGAAGTATGACAAGGGGGACTCTATAAAAAAAAATAAAAAAAATCAGTTTCCTTGACGATTGACAAAAATGAGCAATTCTTTGTTCATGAACAAAGACATTCCCCTCCCAAAAAATCGACCTCACCCCCCTAAAAACACAAAACAGACAAACACACAATTGACCTAAAACACTACAATTTGCTGATACAGTGAGGGGAAAAAAAAGGAAATATGACATGAATTGTACCTGAACTCCTTCCTCTGTTTTCTCTTTGGTGCCCCGCCCAATGAGCCTGGCTACCATGGCGATACCGTCCTCCTGGATATGCTCACTGGCGTTCAGCGTCCTGGCGGCCAGGTCCTGCGAGACCTGCTTCAGCCGCAACGCCAGCTCCATAAAGGGCGTGTCCTGGAACACGCCCACAAAGGTTTCGGCCAGGAGTGCGCTTGACCGGCACAGCGCATTCATGGCCGCCAGGACATCCTCGCTTTGGGTCCGGACGTCCTCGGTCTGGGCGTGGAAGCTGTTGGGGTAGCTGCGATGGAAATGGGAGCGGCTGGCTGGCCCCTCCCCGGCCTTCATAATGGGCATCAGGTATTACTAAATCAGAAACGTTCAATCCGGCGGATTATTTATTCGGCTTTCTTGCTGTCATCTTGTCGGTCGTCACTCGCGCGAAACGATTCACATCTTTCACTCGCTGCAAAACAAAATAGGAAAACAAAAATAATGCAACTTTTTTTGGTTAATCTCGATCTACTTCTCTGTTAACCCTAACTCCCTAGGCATTTTTGCTAGGATGCAACCTCAATCCTGCAAAATCCTCCGACCGCCTCCATGTGAAAATAGCCTACAGCCTCAATCCTCCAAAATCCTTAGTTATTTCTTGAATGTGGTCCTTGGAGGGGTGACCGCTACCCCAGCCCTGTAAAATCCTCCGGCAATCACTGTCAATATGTTGAGGCAGAGCCAGTGACATCCTGGAGCAGTGCGGAGGATTTCAAGTAAAATGTACATCATGCCTAAATGTATGCACGGCTGAGCATAAACAATACAACTCCGGCCGGCCCAAGACCTTAATTGACATGGTACAGCTGCCGAAATCAGCCACACACTTTTGCCAAAGCCTCAATCCTGCAAAATCCTCCATTTTTGCAAAGAGCATTTTGGAGGATTTGGGAAGGTTAAGGTTAAGAAATGAACCATGTGCATTCTGTACTTCACAATTGCAAATGCATCTAGATACACTGTACACATTTATAATACTGTTCCCAGGTACTCAACATGTAGTTATTTTATTGACAAGTTGGGAACCACACAAAGCTGTGTGTGTGTGTGTTTTTCTCACAGTTTTCACTTTCAATTCATGTATGTTTCCCTCACAAATATTTTATGCTGACTCAAACAAAAATGCGCACTGCAGTTCGTTTGCATGCACAATACAGCTCCTTTCAGTTTCATTAACCGTGCCATTTTATTGTCAAGGCTTGGAATTGAAAGCTGTTTTATTCCATCCCAAACCAATGTTGTTGTTTTTTCAACATTTCAGCAATGGTCATGATAAAATGTGGATTTCACTTTGAACTCTCAAATTCAATTTTAAAATACAGCCTAATTTTCAAGAGAGAATCTTAAATTTAGACAAAGCTGAAATTTGGACAAATAAAATATCAGACAAATGCACTAAGCAGCAGCTACATAATCAGGCCTATGTTGTAGGTAAAAAGTAATTTGGCCTTAGTAGGTGGATGTTTTTGCAAAAGAGGAAAGACGTTTGTTAACTGGATAATGCTAGAACTTTGAAAATCTTTTATTAGAAAACAGGCGCGGTTCTAGAGCCTATATTTGAAGGGGGCTGACAGGGGTGGATCCAGAAATTTTTCCAGGGAGGCGTGCTGAAATACAAGTTTTTTTGTCCAGACACTTTGCCTCCGGAAATCAAAGGGGGAGGGGTTCCTACCATATTTTCAATGGGGAGCACTGATCAAATCCTACTATCATGCACACTATATACCTAATAGTGGAGAAGTGTCGCCTTCTAACGAATGGTTACGCCTCTGGTGGACATGTACGTTATTATCAATACAATTTTCAACAGTTTTCAACAGGGAGGGGGGATGTTTGACACAAAAACTGCCCCTCTGAATCCGCGCCTGACTGGCTGTAGCGAATATTTCACATGTGATTCACCTTCTAACACAGTGCTATTTCATTTTTATTTTTTTTTGCCAATTTTTTTTTTTTGGGGGGGGGGGGAGGGAGGGGGGGGGACTAAACCAAAAATGTGGGGGGCTAAGGCCCCCCTAGAACCACGCCTGTTAGAGAAACAGATAGTGTTTCTGTCTCATATAATGTTAATTTTAACAATTTCTAAGCAAAACTACCGGTAACTTGTAACATTGAAGGGTGGAAAACACTTTGCCCATAAAAACATTCGCTGAAGGATTTACCTTAGGGTGAGACGTCGCCCTGCAGACAAACAGACTGATGTCTGAGCTCTCTCTCACATTAGCAGTCAGTCCAGTCTTCGGCGAGCAGTAAAAGCCTGTTTACTTTTCTTGTCTCCAATCATGCAATTCTGCAGTCCACGGAAAATATACATGAATGCTTGATGAAATACTAGACAGTACTGAACATGAGAAAATCCCTTCAAATGAGGTAATATAAATTTACATTTTAATCTGCCAAAAGTGCAGAACACATCACAATGATGATTTTTTATAGGTATACCTTTTTTCAAGTTGCAAAAACTATTGAAAGTGACCGTCTGTTGCCGATGAGTATAAAAGGAAGTTAATTTCGGTAGATGCTATAAATTTATGACCATAATCTTAGAAAAACCAAAAAGGGAAAAAAAAGAAAAAAAATGGCAATTTCCCGTCTAAGTCATTATGGCAATTTATAGAGAGAGAGATACATGTATATATTTAGAATGTTTCATGCACGGCACTGAGTATGAAGTAGAGGTCTCATAATCCACAGAATAACAGAAAGATCTTAAAAAGCAAAAAGGAAATAAAAAAAAGAGAGGCAATTTCCCGTCTAAGTCATTAAGGCAATTTATAGAGAGAGAGAGAAAGATATAGTTAGAATGTTCCATGCACTGCACTATGAGTAATATCAGAGTATGAAGTAGAGGTCTCATAATCCACAAAATAACAGAAAGAATGGTTTCACTTCATCCTAATAACGATTTCGTTTTTAGGAATTTCTCTGATCTTCCGAATGGGTGCGCTCTTCAAAACTGACCATTATTATGCATACTGGAAATCATATGCCGATGTTCACGGCACATTGTTATGGTTTTGAAATTTGGAGTAGGTTTTCTCTTTTTACATGTCGTAACTCTCTAAGCATTTATGGACATTTATTGTAGTTACTGAAAAAATATCTTTCAAAGAAATCAGGGGGGGGGGCAAGGTGAACCCCCCTGCCCCCCCCCCCCTCCCCCTCTGGATCTGGGAGTGGTGTGTGTGGTAGTACATTTCCTTAATGAGACGGTGATCACTGCACTTAAGACAGATGAAGTTGACAGTCTAATTTCACAAGTCACTGATTTCAAATTGGCATGAGGGAATCTTGAAATCTTGTGCCACACATTTTTTACAACCGTATTAATCAGAGCGAATAATATGGGAAACTACATCGAGTGTGGTTTTTTTGGATTTCAATGGATTTTAGGACCTTGGGGCCTAGTTTCCTGTGTGGTTTAAGGCCAGTTCAAGTGAAGCAAATTTGATATCAGGAAACATTCCCTGAGCACCAAGTTCACCGAAATTGTGTTCAACTCTTTCGAATTCACAGCGCAAATGCTCACCGTAATGTCACAAAATTGCATTCGCATTCAAGTTCGTGACGAGTATGGACTGGACTTGATATGCGATGTGGCTTGGTGTTCAATTTGGTCAAGTGCAAAAAATAAGACCGTGATTTAAGTGCATAGCAATGTTTGCTTGTGGAATGCTCATAGTGGACTTTACTGACTTTGACTTAAATTAACTACATTTCATTCCAAAGCTTTTAGACCTGTTTCTCATAATTTCTAGGTCAAGCAAACGTGTACATTGCATTTTGAGAGGGGCGGGGATGGTCAAGTTAAATTATTTGTGAGAAAGAACACAATAATTCAAGACCTGATTATCTCAACGTGATGAAATACTTAGATTAGGTTATGCAATTTAAAGCCATTTTTAAGTGGGAAAAATTAGGCGGTTCCCCTAGGCGGGTCTACGTGATTCAAAATCACACCCTCCATTTGTCAAAACCGAACTACATGCAAGTATGACTGAGGGATATTTACACAAGAAAATATGGTTTCTGTCCATTATAGAACTCCCCATGAGACAACGCTGATTCACCGTCAGACGCGCTTGTGTTGCAAATCACGACATTTTACAAAATTATTTAAACATGACGTCTGGAAAACGAGCCTCTAGTAATCTTCGTTTAATTATTCTCACTTTGTCATGTTGTCATTTTTACTCATACAACTTTGATTTGACAATGTAAATAATATAAGACCCCTTTGGTAATAAAGGTAAACCACTGGAAAGGTTAACTACGGAAAAAAGGGGAAAATATATGGGGAAAAAAGGGGAATATATATAAGTATTCAGATGCAACATGTATGTAAAAGGCCGCTTACATAAAATCTACATGTATATGGGGGTGTTAGGAATATGACAGTGGATATTTGGCAGACGCCAGTTAAAAAAATCATTATCACAGAGGCTTTCTCATATACACTGTATTGGAATATTCTAAAAGTACATTCAAACAAAATGTGATATCATTCTTGATTTTGAATCTGTGTTTAAGGTTATTCCAAATAGTTAATGTGACTTGCTGTAAATGAGGATACATCCTATGATTGAAAGACATAGAGAGAATTAAAAAGGGAAAGATTTCCATATACGAAGTTCACTAATTTTCCTCTGTATTGACTAACAAGCCCCCAGATAGCAATTTCATGTCATCAAAGTCAATTTGAGCAGTGAGAAAATACAAGCATTTTCTTAGAAAACACTTAGAATTTTTCAGTCCAATCTCATAGGGTTTGTACACAGGGTGTTGAGTGAACTTCGTATATGGAAATCTTTCCTTAAAAAGAAATAAAAATCACAGTCACGCCAACAAATGGGCTTTCCTTTGTCACTTTGGAAAGAATGTTGCAACCTGACGCTGCTTTTTTCTTCATATATCATCTCAATGAAGGGCAGTCATTGCAAAAATGATGATAAGACATGAATCTGGGACTGAGAAATATTTCCAATTTCCAATACTTGGAAAATCTTCTTGACTCTCCATAGACTTTGTACACAATCGCGAAAGTGGCGTCAGGTTGCACCACGGATCCTACACACAAGGATTAATGACTCGGCCTAACTCCTGGTTAGACGCGTGATAACGGCCCGTACTGGTGGCAAATACCATGAATACTTTTCAACAAAGACCACTGCGCGCGGTGGCTTTCAGATTTGCAAGGCTCTTCGCCCAATCTGGCCTCGAAGATTGTCAAGCCAGCGAATTATATTTTTGAATATTCATGAGTCTACGTTTTTGGTCTTTATTATTGAATTCTGATAAGTGATAACTACATAACCATGGTAATGCCGAGCACAATATCTTTAGCTTTAAGATGAACAATGTTTCATCGGTTCGGCATCATATCTCTCTAAAAAAAATTTTTTAAAAGTCTAATTAAAAACGAAATTTGGGTAAACGGTGTTCTCCTCTAAATTTGACGTTTATTTCCTGGGTAAATACTTCATCTATGACGACAAAAACTGCACAATACCATCCGTTATATCCTGAAGTATTTATTTTTAAAATAATTTGGAACAATTATATCTTAAATAAGAAGTAGTTTTGCATGAGTTTTATGAATATTTCCGTTTTAGATGTCATGCAAAAACCCAACACAATGGCACATCTGGAAAATTCGCGATTACGCACCAACGGGTATTTATGCCCGTTATCACGCATCTAACCAACTGAGGCAAGTCCGCTCAATGCATTTTGTACTAGAGCTCAGAACAGTCGTTTATCCTGGTGTCTAGCCTGCCTAGGACATGTAGGATCCGTGGTTGCACCTAGCTGGAGTTACCCAGCCCTGAGGTTTATCATTGGGTTGTCATCTAGGGCTGGAGCTCATTTTTCTTGAAAACGATAGTATAGGCAAAAAAAATTTGGAAAATGTTGAATTTTGTCCCCGTTACACACTAATTGCAACTGCAACTCACCCCAAACTTGCCTGGAATAACCATTACACCGGTCCTTGAAGTAAAAAACGATCCACGATGAAGATTCAGCCTACAATTGCAGTGAAAACAGGAGGAATAACCGCTAACCTGACAACCTTGCGAGCATGGCCAGGATCGCCAATGGTTTGTGCACACAAAAAAATTGTGTACGATTGAATGGCGGTCGGTTACCGGTACCAGGCTGTCAACTAGTCGTTTTTGCCGGCTGGCGATTGGCTGTTGGCGCATGACGTCGCGCGGAAGCGTAACACCCGATGACTGTTTCATGCACTCATATTAAGTTTACCACTCGCATCACAGCTGCGGTACTGGAACCGCAACCGATAGTTTCACTGCAATTGTAGGCTGAATCTTCATCGTGGATCGTTTTTTACTTCAAGGACCTGTGTAATGGTTATTCCAGGCAAGTTTGGGGTGAGTTGCAGTTGCAATTAGTGTGTAACGGGGACAAAATTCAACATTTTCCAAATTTTTTTTGCCTATACTATCGTTTTCGAGAAAAATGAGCTCCAGCCCTAGATGACAACCCAATGATAAAACTCAGGGCTGGGTAACTCCAGCTAGGTTGCACCATGTTTTTCTACATTCTTTCCCTTTTCTGTTTTCTACTTTTTAAATTAAAAGTGCAGTTATGAATACAATGGTACATTCAAATGGCGATGATGGGAAAAGCCACTCGGTTAAACATTTCGAGGAACACAGGTTTAGTGGCAAATCTGATTTGTACAACTCATCACTCATTCATTTGTGCATAGCGCATGTGCTTACATTACACACGTACTGCTCAATACACGTACAGTACAGTACAGTACAACCAACAGAAACTCTGACTTGATTTTTGTCAAATTAAAGCAAAAAAAATACTCACATTTCTGTAACCGTTACGTCCGACAGAATAACACAAACATTACAAAGGGATCCACAATCTTGACAGGTAATGTTCAGTGTCAATTACATGGTAAATGCTTCGTCCAAAAGTGAGATTTTCGACGCAGGCAAGTTGTGGATTTTTCGTCTAGAGTGTAGTCGTCGTGTGTGCATGTATGTTGTTGACAGAGGTCAAACTCCCATCGATATGACCCGGAAGTAAAAGCCTGTCCATACACCATATTCCTTATATGGCAGCAATGCGTGGGCTCCTTTTGAGCCGTTTTATTGTTCAAGTGTGAAAAAAGTCTCAATAAAAAGTGCATGCGTCATATAAAATGTCTATTTATAGTCATTACTGTATCATTGTCACGGGTTACGACGTTTTAAATTTGTGTAAAATGACAAATTTCGCACGATGTGTCTTCATTTTGAAAATTGAAAACTTTCAGAGTTGTGCATTAATAAAGGGAAGATACAACAATTGCAAACATCCAAAAATGAAATGATCACATTTCAGGAAATACCTCAGTGGATTATTAGAGAATGACAGTCAAAAGCATCCTGTAAAATCGTGGCTCCTGGTGTGCTGACATTTTCAAGAAAAACTGTATTTTTCCAACGCTGGTCGGCTGACCAGCGTTGGAGAAAACTGTTTTTTTTTCCAAAAATTGTTCCTAATTTTTCAAATTCAGTTATTTCACATTTTCTTTGCAATTGATCACACACCTGTGAAGGAGTATAGAAGCCAGCTAGACTGATTCTCTGACCTTACAATTCCCCAAGGTCTATAGATTGCTCTGTTTCATCGTAAGTGGGGTCAGGGAACCAGACTACAAGAACATATGATTGATTTTCTTGGTTTTTCCAGAATTAACCAGCCCAAAACATAAAACAAGTCAGTTGAACAATATTCGCTATGACATAAATCCATTTATTTCTGAAAATTCAGTGCAGCAAAAACGAACGTTGTACATTCCCTTTAATTCGTGCATGTACAGTAATAACATGCCCAGTAAGAAAATGAAAACTACTTGTAAGTGTCTTTTAAAAAGATCAAATCACCAACTACACGCTCTAAAGAAAGAATGAATTGGAGACATTTTTATTAATTCACGTCTTTATTGGATATTCGAAACGGGACATCAAAAAACAAGATTCTTAAAAATATGTGAAAACAGAAATCAAAGCAATTAAGGCCGCAAGTAACGTGTCAACAAATGAAAAATAAAATCAAGTTAATGTGCAAGTTCATTGTGCAGGCCGTTGCAAATTTGAAAAGTGTAGGGGGGGGGAGGACTTATTCATCCATAGGGGGCGCCCTTTTCTACACTGTTACACTCCCCCTCACCTATGCCATGGCAACTACAGTGTATGTAGGCCTTCCTGATGATCGATCCTGTTATTTCCAGAGACGGTATATACTAGAGAACTTATTTTTTTATGTTTACCCAGATATAGGAGCTACAGTACACTATTTTGGGACCTGCCAAGGGAGGGGGGTTGCATGACCCCCTCCCCCCCCCCCAGTTAAATAATACAAAAAATGACCCAAAGTGGAAACAAAGAGAAAAGAAAAAGCTCAGTCGCCTGACAACAAACTGCGCATCAAATCACTCTTTTAATCTCTCTTCGAAGAAGAAGGGACCAACAATTTCATAACCCGCCTCTGAATACGGCAACTGCATCATTTGTCTTATTTTACTCTAAATACTCAACCAACTGGATTGACACAGACAATGAGTAAACCCACTTCACCTTACTGGTTAATTTACAGTAAAAATGTTGATTTATTCGGTTGAGCACCGGGGCAAATTAGCATAAATTACTTTAGCGCTGGTATGTCAATCATGCATGGTTCAGTGGATATCAGGGTGGGTTAGTTGAATAGGGAGTGTCGCATTGTGTGTTCAGAATTTCGGATTGATGCCCATGAATAGAGAGTATATTTTGTGAATTTCCAGCACCCAAAAAAATAAATAAAAATCGGAAAGGATATTTTTTTATGCACACATGTGTGACATCACAAAGCTTTGAACAACAAGAAGCACCCACATTAAAGTTATTTATTAAAATTACGTTCCCCGTGGTAATTTCAAGTTTCATCCCAAAAAATAAAGTCCTCCTCTAAATTGCTATTTTTCTATAAATACAAAAGTTATTCCCTTGTGAATAGGACATCGACCAAAAAAAAATCGGCCCTTGTTCAGTTACTGAATTATTACTTTACAATTTCAAATTATTGGCTGCCAGACAATAATTCTATTCTCGCGGGGAAGGCTGGTCCCCGACCCACAGTCAGTATTGATAATGCAAGGACCAGGAGCCAGTCTGCTCACAAAGCGGATCTGTTTGTGCTCAAAACACAAACCTTATTTTCAAAGGTTGCAGACTTCAAAAAAAGAAAAACAAGAAGTTTTTGGTTGGAATAAGACAAGTCAAAAATTTATTAAAAGAAAGAAAATTGAAATTGTTGTACAGCACAGGGACGCATCTTTAAGGTTCAAACTATCCTAAATATTCAAATATCATGAATATTCAGATGGAACATTTGAATAATTATGCTAATTAACTACGCATATGCATTAGGTTCTTCATCTTCCTTCTTGTTCCGTGGATCTTTAGGCGGGTCGTTGCCACTGTCGCTGTCGTCCGCCTCACCCAGGACGTCAAACTCGTCCAGATTGATCTGCTTCTTGGTGCCGAAGGGAGGCGGGCCCAACAGGGCCTCGACATCAACGTAGTTTAAGACTTCAGTTTTCAGTAGTTCATGCGACAGCTTTGAAAACAAAAGGGAAATTATTTCACTTGTATTAAAAAAAAGAAAACCAAAGCAGGATTTGAACTCGTCTATGGAAGAATAGATGATTGCACGCGCAGCAAGCATCTATGATATGCATCCAGATTTTGCAAAACAACACTGTGTCTCGTCCTCCAGATTCTGATTATTTAGCCGGCGCCTTCTGCATGTCTTCGGTAACTTGATGTTCTATGAGAAAAACAAGGCAGCTATTGACCAATCAACAGCTCTGGTCCAATTTCTGAGCTCTTAAGGACGTCACAACTTCTAAAGGCGGCTCCGAGTGTTGATGGCTCAGAGTTCTCATTTTTGCTCTTCATTCATGCCAGTGACTCGGTCAGTCTGTCGGTCGGTCAGTCGGTCGGTCAGTGACTCAGATGACAAGGACAACAGGCCGGCCTGTCCGGTTCAGCGAAGTTTCTTGACACACAGTGTAGGACGCCTATGACTTTAGGGGAGACTTTCTTCCAATTTTCGCAAACTTTCATCAAGAATATTTTGTCATTAGTTGAAACAAGTGAGTTACGTGTTCTGAGATGATGTCAGCAAGCAGTCAGTATTTGACTCACCATTTTCAGTTGGTCCATGTTATCAGACAGGAGTTTCTCTGTCCTTCTATATGCGCTGGTGACGAGCTTACGGGCTTCCTGCAAGTAGCAAAAGTTGGAAATAGTTCAATTTTCCAAAAGAAGTGTTTCTAACTTATAGCCTCCGTTGACACTGTTTTAACAACTGATATATCCCTCACTTTGACATCCTGACTGCTTATTTCACTCTGTCTGAATTACTCATTCACGCTGTGACCCAACCCAACAAAAAAAGGCTTAAAGTCCTATGAGCTACTTCTCTGTAACAAGCCCTAAATCTTCCATATGTCAATGTTTTCACCAACATTTCACATTCAACAGGATGTCAAAGTGAGTGATTAAGCGAACTGAAAAGCTGAGTAAGTGAATATACGGTATTATATAACCGACATACAGATCCTTGTCATTTGATTGGTGGAACTCACATCACGTGGACTTCGTTATTGCTCGCCGCGGCTCAAAAAGTACTATCCGCCCATGGGGAATGGGAAATACTATTCAACAGTTAGGATCATGACGCGGTATTTGTGTGCAAATGCATGCTGGTGTGCGCGTTCAGCGTTGCGCGTAGCGCGTATTGTTCCAAAGAGCCAGCGCTACAGCGTTGGGTTCAAACATTTCGTGAAGGGGTGGTTTGGGAAAGAGAAATGCATTTTCCTCCAGTTTCGTATTGAAATAAAAGTTCAAATATATCAAATGACAAGGATCTATATGTCAGTTATACAAAACAAATACTAAGTGGCTTTAAATTGTGAAATGGGAGGAATATTATCGCTCGGTAAAATCTGGACTTTTTTCAGTTCACTCGGCTTCGCCTCGTGAAATGGAAAAGTCCAGATTTTACCTTGCGAATATATTCCTCCCATTCCACGCTGAGCCACTCAATATTTGTATACTCATTCTAATGCCTGTGAAAGAATGGTAAGTAAGAAATTGTTTACAATCTTACAAAGCGTGAATCATTAACAACCTGTATTGAGGACCCTTAGTTTCATGGGAGCAGAATGCAAGTACAATACACACATTTTTTTCGATGTTGTAATTTTTTTGGGGGGGGGGAGAGGGTGGGGATATAATTAAGATACAACATTTGCAAATGTCAAAAAACGAAATGATCATATTATCATGAAATACCTTACTGGACGTTTAGGGAGTGACATTCAAAAGCATCCTGTAAAATCATGGCTCCTGGTGTGCAGACATTTTTAAGAACAATTTTATTTTTCCAACACTGGTCGGCCGACCAGCGCTGGAGAAAAATGACTTTTTTCAAAAACTGCTTCTAATTTTTTTCATTTAGTTATTCCGCATTTTTTTGGGAAAATTGATTACACCCCCATTACAGAGTACAAGCCTGCTAGACTGATTCTCTGACCTTACAATTCCCCAAAGTCTATAAATTGCTCTGTTTCATCTTAAGTGGGGTCAAGAAACCAGACTACAAGAACATGATTGGTTTTCTTTCATTTTTCCAGCATCTACAAGCCCAAAAAGTGCAACAAGTAAGTTTAACAATATTTTCTACAACGTACCAATCCTCCAAATCCATTTATTTCTGAAAAGTGCAGCAAAAGCAAATGATGTACATTCACTTTAAACCAGAGGAGTGAAGAAAATTATTTTTAAATCAATGCAGTAGTCTACTCATACCACTTCATCCACAGATTCATGAAACTTTAGTGAAAAAGAAAGAAAAGAATAAGTGGAAAAAGAGTGCCCTTTAAAGTAAGTAGCCCCCTCCCCCCCCCCAAAAAAAATAGTTGAGGTTCTGGACCAACGTTTACAGTACCTCATCAATGATTGATTGTAGTCTCTGGCTGTACGGTCTGGTACCCAGCTCGCCGGACTTGCTCTCAGGGAAGGAGACCTGACCGACTCTCTCATTCATTCCATAGGACTGGATCTGTGCGTACGCCATCTTGGTGACCCTATTCAGGTCATCCTGCGCACCTGCGAAGAACAAACACAACAGGTGGTAATTTTTTGCAGCCAAAGGCGCCCTCTATTGATCAAAAAGATTTTATTCCGCTGTCAACTTTAGATGAATGGAGCCCCCAGTAATGGCCGAAATGTTGGGTCAGCTATTGTTCAGATTTTTTTTCAAGTTTGGTTTATTTCTCACCCATTAACAAATACATTCAAGAAATTGAAGTTATCTATCAGTGGGATCATCTAGAAACTCAGTGGGGCATACTATGGGCTCCGCGCTGGAACGAAAGAGGGCGCCCTTTTACCTAGCAACAACGTCCCATGGGCGGGACATTTAGCTGGTTGACGCGCACCATTCCTTGTGTGTGACGCACATACATCAGGGGATTTGTACTATGTACACGCAGGACAGTAAGGCCGCGCGTCACGGCAAAATTGCAGTTAGGCAAGATGGCGTCGGTCGGTCACCCCCAACTGTTCTTTCTTTGCCGGTGAGGGGGTACTTGTGAACGGAGCGGATACCATAACAAAAGAGGGCGTTTTTTTACCCTTTTTTGACAGCCCCGTGGACAGGACACAGTCCGACACACTGTGTGTGCGTACTGTACTGGTTTGCACGAAGTACCCACGATTTATCCTGAATGTGCCAAAGCTTCGCATGAGCGTCAGGTGTCATCGGCGCCAAATGCGTTCACATTTCTCTTTCGATGGTCTCCCAGACTAGTTCCCGCCCCCTATAACTATGGAAACATGGATGGACCGAGAACCAGTCTAGGTCTCCCCAAACTCTCCTTTTCTGGCCGTCGAGGGCCTACTTGTGCACGGAGCCCATAGATGACCCCAAATAGAATTAGTTTAACTTTGATGCAAGAATATTAAGACACGGTTGATAATCAAACTTTTGAGTATAGACCTTTATCATGCTGCCACCATTTCAGTCATGTTCCCTGTATCCAAGAACAGTACTGAATGATAATGTTTTTGTGCAAAAAGGAACCAGACTATTTTTCCTTCCAGCCTCGCTTTGGTTATGTTGATTTGAATGGGGAAAATATCAAGATAGCCGCAACATGATAATGGTCTATTTCGTATATTCGGGACGGCCCTTCACCTTATACACGATAACTCCTCTATTTTGTTTTTCCCATGTACATACCTGTTGTGACTTTGTTAAATATCAGTGCCTCTGCTGCCCGCCCTCCTAGCGCCATGCACATACGGTCCAAAAGCTACAAGTCATGAAAATAAAACTAGAAACTTAGAACAATACACACACACACACATTTTCTACAAGTGGGGAACAGTAAAACAGTCAAAGAATTTTTTGTCAAACATTTAGTCCACAGAATCTGAATAGACAACATCACCAGAAGAGCAAGTAATGTTCAATATCAGTCTTCATTCTGACAACCTCTGTTAAGAATTGATTTCTGTTGACGAATTCTTCTTAGTAAACAAAACATTTGCTTGTAAATATGAATTCTGCTTTAACCACTTCGCACTGGGTTTATTTCCCAGCGAACAATATTTGTACAATATTTCTTGCCGAAACCTCATATGTTTCAATACTCCGGGGTGTGCACTGGAGCGTTAATTGTACAACAATAGGCCGTGCACAACGGCCCACACAACGGGCAGCACACGGTCCGCCTCCACAGACTGCGTGACTTTGTGTGTGTGTACCAAAGGCACGAGGGATTAGCGTGTTTAGACGTCACCCAGAGACGAGGCGAGGCAATCTTGATGTCTAACCTGTCAGCCGTGCCTGGGTACAAAAACAGCCAGTGCGTGTTATCACGGCTTCCGACGCAAACTAGTTAACAGAGTCTATAAATCCCATCTATTTTCTGCTAAAATCCTGAGCCCCACATACCTGTTCTGTTGAGTAGAGTTTCTGATCGGACGGCAAGTACTGAGCGAACCCCAGCGCGGCGCTGGCACGCGGTACGATAGAAATCTTCATCAGTGCGTCTGTGTGCTCCAGCAACCATCCCGCCAGCGCGTGTCCGGATTCGTGGAACGCGACGACCCGGCGTTCCTCTTCCGACATGACCCGGTTGACCTTGGTTGCCCCGGCGATGACCCGCTCGATGGCGCTCTCGAAGTCGTCGCCCGTGACCATTTTCTTGCTCTCCCGGGCGGCGTGCAGGGCGGCCTCGTTGCAGATGTTGGCGATGTCGGCACCTGATTGGCCAATAGAAAAAAATTGCCTTAGCAACCAAAACATACTTTTCACACACTTTTTGTGTTGGGAAGATATAAATATAGGATTTGTCCTCCGGTGACGTAAAATAAAAATCTGTATACGTTTATATGTATGCTTATATTACAGCAGCAATGGTATAATGTTAAAATTTACATTTCCAAGATGCAAATTCACATTTTACAAGATGCAAATTCTAATCAAAAGCCATCATCCTTCAAAATATTGTTTTTTCGATCATCAAAATATCGAGTTGCCACCAACCCCCTCCAAAAAACCAACCCAAATGGGTAAATGACTTCAATAGCTTGATTTCAGCAACTGCACGTAAATAAGTTGTAAGTATTCAGAGAAAATCACTTCAAGAGCAGAAAATAATAAACAAGGAGTTTTTCTTTCCTCAAAGTAATATTAGTGAACAGAAAACAAAATTTTACAATATCCTGACGCGAAATGTCATCAAGTTTTACCACTCATTCCCGGGGTAAGCTGAGCAAGCCTCATCGAGTATGACTCCGGTTTATTCTCCAACGTCAGCTTCTTGAGGTGGACCTCAAATATCTCCTTCCTCTCAATCAGGGTGGGGGAGTCGATCAGAATGTGACGGTCAAACCGACCCGGCCTCAGCAGAGCCTTGAAGGATAAAAAACAAAAGCCAAAAGTACTGAAACCTACAGGGTGAGTCAAAAAAAGCGGAACCCAAACCCCCCAAAATATAGTTCATATTTAAAAAAATATGTAGCACCAAACATAATAATGACTCGAAAGCCAATTTCATAAGCTACTTTTAGATGAAAAAATTATTGAAATTGCTCAATCCGTTCAAAGAATATCACCATTTAAACGCAATGACCCTAAAACCTGTCTCGTCCAAAAAAAGCTATTCATTGTGTGTTTTGACTGTTTGGAACAACCAAGAAAATGACACAGAATACTTGTTCCAACAACTGTCAACAACCGTAATACACAATATCTTTGTTAACAACCCTGGTTAGGCAAACAGTATGATTTATAAAATCTACTTTTTTTAAAAGATGGGCCTTCAAAAGGAATCTGTTGAATATTTTTAACGTTTAAACTGAGATTGTATCGCTGGTGATGTTTGAAGACAATTCTGACGACGATTCTTGTAATCGCATTTATTGGACGAGACAGGTTTTAGGGTCATTGTGTTTAAATGGCGATATTATTTGAACGGATTGACCAATTTCAGTATTTTTTTCATCTAAAAGTAGCTTATGAAATTGGCTTTCCAGTCATTATTATTTTTGGTACTACATATTTTTTTAAATATGAAATATAATTGTTGGGGTTTGGGTTCCACTTTTTTTTACTCACCCTGTAGCAAACAGGAAACGGGCACGTGGATTTTCTAAAATTAAGTATACAGGGTGAGTCAGAATGATCTGGACCCAAGTTCAGCATTTTTTGGTGGCAAATATACCAGCCTATAACATCACTCATTTGCACTTGTTTTGATAATTGCTACATATTTGTAATATTTTCTTTAATTTGGGTCCAGATCATTCTGACTCACCCTGTAAATACGGTTGGAGAGTGGACATATGCCACATGGTGCTACCGCAAACTTATCTTGTCTTAGTATCTTTCCACCTTGCAAACCTTCAAATCTCAACACTGGTGATGCCTTGGGTTTAAATATACTTTGAATTCCCATTTGATTAACTATAAAAGGGCCGGGGGTCGAATCCATCTGCTGGACATTTTTGTCAATATCATCGCCGTGCGATTTTTCTTTTTGGTGATTGATATCCTGTACACATTTTGGACGTCAATATCATAAAAATCAGATGTAGTGTTCACCCAAAAAGTCAAATTTTTGATGTTGGGTGCCCAAAATTACTTCGTTTTCCATTTGTGTGTGAAATAATGGTGATCAGAGAATGCTTTGTCTGACGGAGCTCCAAATGTTCGTTCATCATGGAAATGAATGTCTCTGCAAACATAGCAAATTTTTATAAAAATCAGACAATGTTATTTCCAAGATTGGAAGGTGGCAAGGGGCTTACTTTGTCCAGGATATCTGCCCTGTTAGTAGATGCCAGCATGATGACGCCTTTCTTGGTACCCATACCGTCCATCTCAACCAGCAGCTGATTCAATGTCTGTTCTTCTTCCCCAGAACTCCCCAGTGAAGCACTGTAAAAAAAAAATATGTAGAGAAAAATTGATTGTTGCTAAACTGAAATAAATCTGAAAACTTCAACTGCAAGCAAGTGTAGAATTTTCAGTACAAAAATAGAGTGGTTGACTGCTTTGTCAGATTCAAACCAGCCAGCCAACCCCACTGAGCTCGGTGGCCGAGTAAGACATCAGCGCTAGCAAGCAGGTCGTGGGTTCAAGTCCCTTCCAAATACAGTAAACTCCGGCTAAACTGACATTGCACAACTCGTCAAATCGCTCAAGTCGGCCGTCTGACTAAAGTCCTGATTGTCCGTAATGCATTTCCATTGAATTCTTAATTTTTTTAGTCAGCTTTTATAAGTCGCCATTTCGCTCAAGTCGTCATGTTACTCTCGGTCTCCTTTCCATAAAAAGCATTACAAAATCCTTTGTGTAACTCGGCATTCAACAAATCACACATTGGCATCGACAGTCCTGTACAGCGGTTGGCAAAGTGTCGAGTGAAAAGTGGTTTTGCACTGCCCGTGATCGCTGCATGCATTGGTGTCGAAAAAGGGTGTCCTACTGCATACATCGCATATGCATCGTGGGCATATCAATACCAGTACCCCCTCTAGGCTGTACGCATGCGCTCTGTCCATTTTGGGGGCCTGGCGTCTTATTAAATGACTACTGCTGCAGTCAATGCGTGTGTGGTATATACTGGACCACGCACACATTTAATTCGTTACTGTGCACGTTCATACATGTATTATCGTGGTCTCCAATATCAATACCCCAAACGTGATGATACAATTCGAGGATTAATTTGCTGGATTCAACTCAAGCATTAAGGAGATAATCCAGGGTAAATCGAAGCCAATTAGTGCAATGAATCATGTGTGCAAAAGACCATTCTATAAGTCGGCAAAATGACGACTTACAGCAGATATCGGCATTCGCGTAAGTCGTCACAAATTCTCGGGTCCTGAGAGTGCCGGTTTAGCTGGAGTTTACTATAGGCTTGTAAATTTTCTTTGCAAGCCCAAGATTTCAGAATCACTGGGAGCATTGTGTCCTCTTTAAAGTGTATAATATAATGTCACAACTCCAGTCTCACTACAAGAACCACTCACTTGTCTGTCCTCTTTCTGCCGATAGCATCCAGCTCATCGATGTAGACGATGCAGGGCGACCTCTTCCGAGCTTCCTTGAACAGGTTCCTGACCCTGGCCGCGCCCAGGCCGCCGATCATCTCCACGAACTCTGACCCAGCCATGGCCAGGAAGGGAACGTTGGCCTCTGTGGCTACAGCTTTGGCTAGGAGGGTCTTGCCGCAGCCCGGGGGGCCCAGGAGTAGGGCTCCTCTGGGTACCTACAAGAATACAAAATGAAGGACTTTACCTAACAGAGCTGGGTTTTGACCTTTTTTTAACCCCCTTTTGATATCAGAAATGCTATGACCAAGGGAGAATAAACGTTTGTGAATTATCTCACTGAAATCATTATTATAGATCGTCCATGTTTGTATTTTTTACATTTGGGCACACAGTGAATTTATTACCATCGTGGATCTAGTGTTATAGACTGGTTCCTTATCCTTTTATTATGATTCTTACTATTGTCTTTAAAGTGGTATGGCAGGAACCAGTTTACCAGAACTGCCAAAGGGATATTTATTTAATAAAATTAGCATTTTTGACATCCAAATGCCATTGACATTATTGATAATATGAATGCATTTTCCGATGAATTCAGAAATGTTGGGTATAATTGTACATTAAATTCTGGAGCCACAAGGGACGTTCGGTGTAGCTGAATGTTCGGTGAAGTGGTGTCCATCAAAGCAATGCTCTACTTTACACAGTCAATGGAAAGCAAGATTTTTTCGGTGCCCCACATGTACAATTTGACACCCGCAAGACATTGATAAGCATGGGAAAAGCTGAGACTAACGTGCCCACCAGCTGTCAACTTCCAACCCAGCATGACTGGGCAAGCCTAGACTTGTTTACCTTTGCTCCCAGCTCCTGATATTTAGCAGGTCGTTTCAAGTAGTCAACAAACTCCATGACCTCGATCTTTGCCTCCTGCAGACCCGCGACGTCTTTAAAGGTCACGCCCTTTGACCCGCCCTCCTCGACCAGAGTGAACCGCGCTTTAGCTGCAATAGTAACACAGTATGAAATTTATCTTTGAAACGGTACATAAATAGTCAATAATGCATTGGTAATGAAGCATTCACAGGTTTTTGTAAATTTTTGAACAACTTTCCTTCATGAATGACGTTTTTACTTACATTGGCTAAAATCTGTACAAATCATCGGTTGCACCACGAACAATGTTTATAGATATATTGTTCAAAATATAGGCAAATACGGGAACGTTGTACACTCGCCAGGCCCCCATCAATGGAGAAACCATTGTGCATGCTATTGTACAAAGTAACATCCCCGTGACAGATTACCTCAACATTAGCTAGCACAATGCTTTCGCCATTGAAGGGGGCCTTCGTGCTAAAAATGCCATCATGCCCAGATTGCTCTCTAGAACAGCTCTTAGTGAAACAACTACACAGGATACGTCACTTGGGGTGACAAAATATTACAAAACGACAAAAATGCCTCACGCCAAGAAAGAAACTTCAAACACTGAACACGCTGTTTGAAACAGCGCCCTCATTCTTTGCCGCGCTGCGACTCACTCATCTGTGTGAAGGTATTCATGCCACCGCCACCTTTCATCGCCGAGCGGATGATGTAGAAGATGACGGCCATGACCAGCACGGTTCCCAGGATGCTAGAGAGACCGTCGCTGGTCACGTGCTTGTATTGAATCTGGATCTGTAGCAAAAAGGGAAAGTAATACATCAGTGGTTTAACCCTAACCGCCCTGAATCCTCCAAAATCCTTTTTGCAAATTGGAGGAATTTGCAGGATTGAGGTTACATGGCAAAAATGCGTTGCTGATTTCGGAGTACGCACTGTGTCAAGGTCTTGGGCCAGACCTTGTGTTGTTTATGCTCATCCGTGCATAAATTTAGTCCTTGATTATACTTGACAACCTCCATACTGCTCCAGGATGTCACTGCCTCTGCCTCAGGCTATTGACAGTCATAGCCGGAGGATTTTGCAGGATTCAGGCAGTGGTCACCCCTCCATGGACCATATTCAAGAAATAACGGAGGAATTTGCAGGATTGAGGCTATATGCTATTTTTCCATGGGGCCAATTGGAGGATTTTGCAGGCTTGAGGCTACATCCTAGCAAAAAGGCCTAGGGAGTTAGGGTTAATGCAAAGAGTAAGCATTATGGGTGACTCTACAGGGTGAGTAACAAAATGACGAAACCCACATGTCGGGACTATTATTTTAGTGAAGTTCTGCATGTAGCACTTTCAAAATCTAGGATATGAAAACCCAATTCATACGCTTTCTTTTAGTACAAGAATCATTCAAATCACTTTTCAAGTTATGGGGTTTAAAACACAACCACAGTTTTAAAGTTCTGTCCACGGATCACAAAAAAGGTGTGCATTCTATCAGCAAACTGAAAACAATTCACACATATCCCTATGCGATTTGTTTTCATTTTGCTGAAAGAACACTTACTTTTTTTGTGATCCGTGGACAGAACTTTAAAACAATGGTTGTGTTTAAAACTCCGTAACTTGAAAAGTACACAAGTGATTTGAATGATTCTTGTACTAAAAGAAAGCTTATGAATTCGGCTTTCATATCCTAGATTTTGAAAGTGCTACATGCAGAACGTCACTAAAGCAATGGTCCCAACATTTTGGGTTTTTTTTCTCACCCTGTAGTAGGACTAACAGCCACTGTACGATGATGGGTAGACAATTTTTTTTAAGAAACAAAATGGATTTAAAGAGCTTCGTTAATTACTCACCCTGTCATGAAGGGCTATACCCAGGCTGTCCTCCATTTGTCTCAACTTGGTCTCAAACTTGTCAATGTTGCCCACTCGCATGCGGAAGTGATTGGGCTGACCTCGACCAACCTGCCGATCAAAACCATGACGGGATCCTCAAAATCAGTCACAAAAAATTTCTTTCTCTTTTTATAAAGACATAATTGATTTGTATAAAGTTGAAATTGTAGCAATTTTGTACAGACACTACAGAAAGTGTCTATTGATGGATCTAGAGCAGGCGGGGGTGGTGGGAGAGGGTGGGGTGGTGTTTTTCGGTCGGGTGGGGGGGGGGGGGGTAGAGAGAACAACTTTCCGTTGTCCCTTGTTTTCTTTAATATTGTATTTGCAATATGTTGCCCCCCCCCTCCCCTGTTGAACAAAGACATTGACTGGAGCAGGGTTTGAGCCTGCGACCTCCGGATTACCGTTCCGGTGCTCTACCAACTGAGCTATCCAGCCCTATGTTGGCAGTTCCCCATTTTGTCAATGCCTTTGTTCAAGGGGTGCTAGTCAGAAGCCATAAACCCGTATATGCCATGTAGCCAGGGAACACGCCCACAGTGACGATGCTAGAAACATTGGCAATGCTGCAATTCTGGGTAATCTTTCAGTGTAAGAAAAACGTGACTTCACATCAAGGGAAACTCAAAGCTGTAATGCTCAAAGATTGGAAGCAAAACCTGAAATGTAATCTAAACATTTTGAATCAATTGTTAGAATATGTAGTTTATTTGTGTAAAGACACAAATAAACTACATATTCTAACAATTGATTCAAAACGTTTAGATTACATTTCGCTCGCCATGCAATACAACATGCTATGTCAAGATCTTGAAGATTTATGAAAGACCATGAGAAAGTTGAAAATTCTTCCAAGACAGTGTTTCATTGTTTTATTGGACACCTTACATGTAAAACGTGTATTAACGTACCTCTCTTCCATGGACGATAGCACCATCATGAGCGTACACGTGAACCACGTCAGATTCAGGGTTACTGCTCTTACCACTGCCATCGGAGTCATAATACGTCACGGATACAAACTTGATCTAAAAACAGCAAATCAAAACAAAGTCAGAAAAAATATCATCATTTTCTGCTGGAGCCAAAGGACAAGCCTAATGTCCTCTGACGAACTGACTGACTGAGAATCTGAGTATCAACACTGCCCTCAACTGAGTCTTTTGATCCAATTCAACTGGGCCTGCTTTGTCTTTTTTTTTTAAACCCCAACTCCCCAGGCATTTTTGCTAGGATGCAACCTCAATCCTGCAAAATCCTCCAACTGCCTCCATGTAAAAATTGCGTAACAGCTGAATCCTCCAAAATTCATCTGTTATTTCTTGAATGTGGTCCTTGAAGGAGTGACCACAGCCTCAATCCTGCCAAATCCTCCAGCAATCATTGTCAAGATGTTGAGGCAGAGCCAGTGACATCCTGGAGCAGTGCGGAGGATTTCAAGTGTAATCTAGGCCTAAATTTATGCACGGTTGAGCATAAACAACACAAGGTCCGGCCAACGACCTTGACGAAGTGCCTCCTACAAAATCAGCCACATACTTTTACCATATAGCCTCAATCCTGCAAAATCCTCCATTTTGCAAAGAGGATTTTGGAGGATAGGGGAAGATTAGGTTAAATGAAGGTATTTCTGTGAAAAGAAAACAAATTCAGTACACTTTCCATAAGTACACATGCTTGATTTTGCTTATGAATTCAATATTCATGAAGCTTTGATTTATTACTAAAAAAAATGACTCATGAATTGACAGCGATCGAGATCAATAAACTTTTCAGTCAATCAAATAATTCAATTGTTTAATTGATAAACAAACACATCAACCCTTCTTGTTTTCGTAATTGGAACAATTGTTGATCAATCAATAAAATTAAAATCAAATCAATCAATCAATCAACCAAAATCACTTGTCAATAAATCAACGGATCACCGAACGAACCTGTCATCAAATCTTTCAAAATATTCAATTATCCATCACCATTCATTCAATAAAACCTATATAAAATATGCCAATCAATTTATCAATTAATCAATCAATAAGCCAATCAATTCCTCAATAAATCAATCAATAAACCAATAAACTCATCAATGATCAATCAATGAATGAATCAATTCACCAGTAATCAATCAACTGATCAATTCCGGTGATTCACAATGCAGTGCGCCACCAAGAGTTTGCCACGGAGAGTTCATTTTTCCCAGTGCATTGTGGGAGATGGTCGACAAATTCGCAGCGCGGACATTTGAAATGGTTAGTTTTCCAGTCAGTAGTTTCGTAAGCGTGTGATTCGAGTATCTGTTTGCCCCTTTTTTTTTTTTTTAGCAATATGGTGTTTTTTGTAAGGCGGCAGAACACTATGCCCAAATCTATAACAAACTAGCTCAAGTTGTCTACTGACACTCATTCAAATTGTTCATGTTTTGTCGACAGTAAACTTGAAAAATAGACTCTCCATGGCAAACTCTTGGTGGCGCACTGCACTGCGAATCGCCCGAATTCACACATACATCAAGCAATTCGGGCGATTCACAATGCAGTGCGCCACCAAGAGTTGGCCATAGAGAGTCAACTTTTCAAGTTTATGGTCGACAAATATGGCCCATTTGAATGAGTGTCAGTAGACACCTGAGCTAATTTGTTATAGATTGGGGCATAGCGTTCTGCCGCCTTACCAGAAATAACCAAAGTGATACAAAGAAAAGAAAAGGGCAAACATGTACTCGAATCATACGCTTACGAAACTACTGACCGAAAAAAAATGAACAATTTCAAATGTCCCGCGCTGCGAATTTGTCGACCATCTCCCACAATGCACTGGGAAAAATGAACTCTCCGTGGCAAACTATTGGTGGCGCTCTGCATTGTGAATCGCCCGAATTGACCAATAAATCAATCAATTTACCAATCAATCTTTGAGGTTGTCTTACCTCTCCCTTCATCAGCAACTCATTGATGAATGTCTGCCACGAGATGCTCTGCGCCTCATCCTCCTTGGACAGGAAGTTAAGAAGCGTCAGGATCAGCATCAGGACTAAGAGCATCCGTATGTTATCCCCCTCACTCCCTCGCTTGGCGGGATCTGGAAAGGCAAGGGGAATATATAATAATGGCTTAGAATGCTAGCATTAAAGGGAATGTACATCATTGGCTTTTGCTGTAATTTTCAGAAATGAGCTATTTGAGGGGTTAGTATAATAGATCAAATATTGTTACACTGACAAGTTTGAAGTTTTGTTCTCGAAAATGCTGGAAAAACCAAGAATTTTTTTTTTTTTTCAAGTAGTCTGGTTCCCTGACTCCACTAAAGATGAAATGAACCAATTTATAGATGCCAGAAAATTGTAAGGTAAGGGAACCAGTCTAGCTGGCCTGCACCCGTTCATGAACATGTAACCAATAGCAAACAAAATTTGGACTGAAAAAAAGGTTAAATTTGGAGCAGTAGTTGAAGAATAGTTAGGTTTTTCCAACAGTGGTCGGCCGACCATCGTTGGAAATTTATACAAAATACCACTTTTCTTGAAAATGACTTCACACCAGGTGCCATAATTTTACGGGATGCTTTCGACTTTTATTTACCAACATCCTAGTAAGCTATTTTGTAAAAATTTGGTAGTTTTGTTTTCCAATGTTTGCAAATGTTGTATTTTCCCTTTAAAGGCATGTAGGATCATTTGCTTTTCAAGCTATTTTGTTCGTTTCCAATAACACCACCACTCAAAATCCAAAGAAGAATGTTCAAACCTAACCTGTTGAATTTTCAGCTCAGTGGATATTACATTTTTTTTGAGAAAACGGCGAAAAACCATACACAACCTTTCGATCACGAAACACAATTTCGTCTATAGCACTCTCTATTCCAATAATCAGGCAACTGACTTATCGCTGGGAATCATCTTGATTTCTTCTAAATGACATCCAGTCAGACAAGATAATTTCACAGCGTGCTTAGTACCAGCAAGATATATAATCCAAGTAAGCTTTTTGGGAATAATTTGGTAGGTTACTACCGTTACTTTGGGGCTAAATGTAAACGATCCTGCCAGTATATGCTTTAACCCTAACTCCCCGGCATAATTTACTAGGAACCGTACCCATCCCGGCAAATTCCAACACCCACATGGGAAATTGTACACACACACTGTTGGACGGAGGTTCTGGAGGTATGTCAAACCCAATGTAAAAGACCATCTGTTTGGGTACTGTACCTATCCCAGCATGCTGTTGAACTTTGATGGGTTGAGTTCGGTTGGGGTTAAAAAGCTTGAAACATATCAGTGTGGTTGCATCTCCAAGGGTGGTTTATCAGTTTTCTGCCGATACCTTATGACAAGCAGAGCATACTGTTTGAAGCGTCGAGTTAAACCAACTGGTTCTTCCCAGAACCACACAACTCACTGAGAGATATCTTTCATTCGCATGGTGTTACCGCAAAGCTCCCATTCATTACTGATACCTTACCTGCATCCCTGCAGTCATTGATGACTGAGCACAAATGATTTCAAAACAAAGGGAAAATAGGGGTCGTCTTCTTTGGGTGAGAATATCTCGAAAAGTCAATGGTCAACCCACCAAAAAATGAAAAGGAAATGAAAGATGACACATTGATCATCATTTTTTCTGTGCAGCTTGAATACCTGTGAGAGTTTGGAGTATTTTTAAAAGAAATTTGAAGTATGCACATTTAGCACTAGTGTCTATGGGATTTTTTTTGCAGGGTTGCACCCGTAGGCCTGTTACGCCCAACTAGACCATTGTTGGGACTCTAAGTTGGGACCGCTCCAAATAAAGAGTTTCATCACTAACACTTCAGTTGGGATGATCCCAGTTTAAGTTGGGTCCCAGTTTAAGTTGGGACCATGGTCCAGTTGGGGCTTAACAGGCCTACCCATTCAATGCGCAATCTATACCAACAGCACATTGTTTGAGAAGCTCATGATATAACTACTCAAAACTCAACCAAACTTTACAAAAGGAAGTTACGCCCTATCTTCAGCAAATGCCCAAACTAAAGTTGGGACGGTGCCACTAGATCTGAGATGATCCCAAAAATAAGTTAGGATCTGAACTACAGTCGAGACTTGGGACAATACTGCTGTTGGGCACAACAGTAACAATCTTTGCTTAGCACTCAAAAGTTTTGCTGAGCTAAAAAATATTGGTTACCAGCCAGAAAGACATACGATGTCTATTGCCGGTGACCGGTTCCCTGCTGATTTCTGCTAAGCGTGTTACTCACCTTCTTCCTCATCCTTTCTTTCTTCATTCTTGTTGTCGTTTTGCTGACTCTGCCTGGATGATGTGCTGAAGAAATTGACATTCCCTGATTTTAATAAAAAATAAACGGAGCCAGAGAACTCAGGGTGAAATTAGATGCAGAAACCATGTGTACAAGTCAAACTGGGACAATCAGTTTTAACTAAGGCCAAAAAAAAAAAATTGTTCTGCTTCCGGTTTCCCTACCTATCCTATTCTGACAGCCCCTACCCTAATTTTGTTATGGGAAAATGAGAAAAAACACCCCAAACCATCAATTTCTACGTTTTACCCTTGATTACATGCAGACGCCTTTATATGATCGTACAAAAAATTTGGCCAAAAAAAACCTTACCTACCCTATTTTGGAATGCCATGTAATCGGAAGCAGAACTATTTTTTTTTTGGCCTGAGCTGTTTCAGCTGTCTGATGTCAGTCTGTATTGTCACCAACCCTCTACAAAAATTAAAACCCTTTTTAAGAAACCATTTGCTAATGTCTTGGTTTTCTCACTTGATACTGACCGTACTGATCCCAGGTTGGGGAGTCGTGTTGGCGTAGGGGTACTTTCCTCGCCTTCCACCGCTGTGACGCAGGTTCGAAGCCTGCCCGTGTCAATATGTGGATTGGGTTTTCAGTCCCTACTTGATTTTGTGGGTTTTCCTCGGAATATTCTTCTGGGGTTTTCCTCCCACATCTAAAACTGTAATTTCTTGACATTGTCTTCTCTTTACTGGGCCCCATGGGAGACAGTGGATATGACTGAATGGGCTACCCAGTTAAAATAAGAAATATATGCAAAGCTTAAAGGAATTCATTTGTGGCCTCAAGACATCTTGTGTGTACATAAAATTTCATGATGAGGGAGTTTTGGCCCAAACAATTTTTTTTTTTTAGAGGTACTGAAATGGAGGATGGATGCGTCTGAAGCATAGAGCTATATTAAATTACTAGAGCGCTAACTCGATGTACAAAGTAATGCCTGATGGACGCATCCATGTTTGTGCAAGAACCTATGGAAAACTCGAAATTTTGTAAGGCTTTTGTACGGCTATTTGCATATATCTGCATTTGTTTTCCATACCGGTGCGTCATGGAAGCCGATACGCCCAAAACCGAAACGCACGATCAGCAAATGAGCGTTTCATTTTGCTCTACGCATACAGCGCAATGTGTGCGCGTATTCGCTGCAGATGCTTTTCGCCATGACCTCTTTTGAACCGTCAATGACGCGCTTAAGTTGTTTGCGTATCTTCTACTTGCGCGTTGCATTTAGAGTACACTTTTAAAATTCAATCCATCTGTTATGATTGTGTTCTACAAACACGCACATAAATTCAAAATGTCTGCACCCAGAGCGGCTTCAAAGCGTCTCCGCGCGCAAGAATGAGGAGTAAGCGCTCTAGTAATTTAATATAGCTTTGTGGTCTGAAGCCACTGGGGTGTAAAGTCAGTCATATTATACATTGATACAAATTTCAAGTCCGATAATTAAAACTCATGGGACATTTCCTTGTACAAGAGTTGTGTTATTAAATAGGGTTACATCCAGTGTTGTTGTCTTGAGGCGCTGACTCGGACTCGGGTCTGACAAAAGTTGCTATTTTTTGGACTTGAGACTTGACTTGACTTGGAAAAAAATGACTTGCGACTTGGCTTGAATGGAATAAATTTGACTTTTAGGCAAAAAAAAAAAAATATTCGGTCTCTGGTCAGACCAAAGTTCCGGAATTGATGCGGCCACGCAGCTTTTTTTTTCTTTTTTTTTTTCTTCAAGCTTGGATTGTACAGACAAGGTGGGGTACTATTTTGATTTTTTGGTGTCCTCATGTACATTGGTGTCCTCCATAATTTGCTTTGGTGCTTTCGATCATTTGCCTTGGTGCAATTTCCCATATTCCTTGGTGCTCTTTGGTAAAAAAAATTGAGGAGGTGCGGAAATAAAGGGCGCTGTTGGAGCTACCGTGGAACATTTTGGAAAAAAACAAAGATCGACGCGCATGATTAAAATCGACGCGCGCGCTGACCAGAGACCGACTTATTTTTTTTGTTGGCCTTATAACAATTTTTTTTGGGCATATGCAAAATTCGGTTAACAGAAAGCCAAGGACTCAATTAAGCACAATTCCCACCTGTAACTTGTACTCGTATATATTACAAACTAAATACTTGTATCGTCAATAAAGGATGTCAGAGAAAGGGTACATGTACATCTGCCATATGAATTATGACTTAGCATGTTCAGACGAACTTGAAAGAGATATAGTCCATCATTTGTAATTTTTGCATTTTGTTCGTTTGAAGCAACAAAAGTGCTCAAAATCTAATGAAGGATACTGAACAGCTAACCTGATGAAGTTTCAGCTCAGCTTCAGCTGTATACTCCGAGATAACAGCATTCTAGGATCTCAATTTCAAATCAAAAGTTGCTGAATCATATTTTTAATTGGGCCTGAATTCAGCGTCCGAGACGCGTTCTCACTGAGCCGATTGCAGCTATAACCGATGTCGTGCACTGATCCGACGAACTATAGCAACGGCGCCCGCGTGTGCGTCGTGTCAATGCTTGCGCGCGCTTCGCCGAATAACAAAACGAACTACTAATTTACATTTTCCTACGGTGCGTCTTAAGACGCACCGTTGGAAAGGCCTTCTTTCATTGATTTCTTCAAAATGACAGCTTGCCAGAAAGAATAATTTCACAGGGAGTTTAGTCCCCTTACTATCTTTCAACCAAGTATGTTTTTCAACAATAATTACGCCAGTTACTTTTCGGATGGCTGCAAATGATGGACTATAGCTTTAAAAAATTGACTTGCGACTTGGCTTGACTTGTAAAAAATTTGACTTTGTTACAACACTGGTTAAATCTAGCCCCATAAAATGTGGCTCAAATACTGGACCTCCTCTGATACAGAGGAAGTCCAGTATTTAGAGCCACATTTATAAGGCTAGGTTAAAGTCATACCGAGCCCAAGGAGCTGTTGCAGAGCTGGGACATTATTGAGACCTGATCGCTGAAGAATTCTTGTCAAAGCGTGGTACTCTCTGGTTAGAAATCTTGACGAAAACACCTAAACAAAATAAAAAGAATGGAAGTGACGAAAAGTTAAAATTAGAGTAAAACAAAAAAACACCAATTGACACAAAAAAAGACCATACTATTTATTTGTCAAATATTTTGTTTTTTATAAAACAAAATTCGAGTTCCAAACAAAAATTCTCAACTCGACAAGACAACTGTTTTCAAAGATGTAATGTTAGGTGAAGCATCTTAACAAGTTTTACTTGACACTGCAGATTTATATCAACGGTTGAACTTTTGTAGGATTTGTGACTTTTTATAACAAATAAATATTAATTTTCCAAGTTTCTTTACGTTAGAATATGAATGAATTTGTGATGAATGCATGAAAAAGTAAATAACACAGCACGTCATAGAGAGAGACACTCACTACTTCTTGTTTGGGTAATGATGATCCGTTTGAACATCTCTCTGTTGCAGGAATTTGCGAACACACAGTTTTTGATTCATGTTTTTGACACTGACACTGTTTACTTTTTCGAGAATGTAAATTTATCCTCGAAATATATCTCTCCTGAACTTGATGAAGAGTTCTTGTCACACTGTGTGACCACTGTGAAGACGACGAAGTAGAAATTCCTGTATCATCCCGATGAATAGAGTCAAGTGTTCGCGAGGAACACACGGCTGGACTTGAACGGCTGGATTTGAGTCTACCGATCAACTGTGCAGTTTTGTAACACGGATGATTATAAAATACATTATTTACACCGAGTGCGTGGTTTGATCGCGCAAAGAATCGGAACATGGTGATAAAATTGATATTTTCTTCGAAAATTTGCAGTTGTATTACGACAAATAGTAATCATTACGAAGAATTCTACGATTTCGTTTTCCCAATGTTTCATCAGATCTCAATCCAAGGGCAGCGCCATCTTGAAACTTTCCGTAAAGTAACGCTAGACTGGCACCTACTGAAAGTATACGTGATTAGTAACGGGCATTTACATTGGGAACCAGCCTTCAAAATGTCAACATCCGTGGGATAAAAATATTAACCAATCAAAGAAGATCTTATGTACCACATCTTGCGCGGCTCTGGGGGAAAGGACCAATAGCATGATCCGTTAGAAGTTGAGCAAGGCGGCGGCGGGGAAAGGGTATTTGCTAAATTTTCGCATGTGATATCGATTGTGAGTCTTCGTGGTCGTCAACGTTTCTCCTTAGGAATCAAGGTAAGATTTCACTTACTTGAAAACACTTCCTTGGAGTTTCTTTACTGTGATCATGTTTCAGATTTGTTGGTGATTCTCTGTGAATTGTGAAAAGTCTTATTTGACGAAGGAAATACAAGCAAAAGTACACCCAATCTCGACATTTTCAGTTTGTTGATCATTTTCTGATTTTGGCAAACTTCCCAAAATGTGGAATGGCGCCCTCATGTTGTATTGTAAATAAGTTCATGAAGTTTACAGGGCGGGGATTTTTTTTAATCTGTGTTAAAAATCTAACACTTCAGTTCGCTGCCAAAAATCTACTGACTTGACTTGGAGGAATAATAAAATATTTAATCGTGCAACTTATTTTGCTCGACTTAATATTATTGTTTTGTTGGTTGATATTTTGTAAGATTTATGCCCACGTAAATTTTACAAAATTTTTATTGACAAATTTTATTTGCCAATATTATTATTAATATTAGCAATATAAAATAATGTTAACATGTTTTAGTTGTTATTGACAATTTAAATCTAAAAACTTTTCAAGAGTAGGCCCTATTGTCGTTTTTACAAACTGTAAACAGTACAATTTTGTTATTTTTTACAACTGAGGAACAATAGTCATGACAGTTGAACATTGAACTGTATTTTTGAAATAAAGTCTTAATCTTGCTTGTTATTCAGGATAATTTTAGCCTACAATGTTGTAAACAGATCTTCCCCAGGTAAATTAAAAAAAATAATGTTGCATTTTTTTGTCCTGAATGGGGATTTAGGTTGGAGTGAAAAATGAAATAAAAATGATTTTTATTTAATACAGATGCTGTCTCCAATTAACTTTACATAACATCAGATATTCACAAGGACATACAATTTATCGTTTATGTTTAGACATTTTTACAGTAGTCACTTTCAGTATTCCTTATATAACATTTATCAAATCTGCACACAACATTTTATACACAACCTGCTTTGGAGATACCATTCCTAAAATTTCCCACAGTAATGTGCATTTGCGTGCAGAAAATTTATTTTAAAACCAAGTCCAGAATGCATTGGTTACCATCAATCAAATACATACGGCCTTGTTGCTTTTGCCGAGAAATTCTAACCAATCAGCACGGCCGATGCAAATAATCCCGTCGCCCGGGGTAAGAAGATGCGGCTTTTCTATTTTAATCAGGATTCCATTTTCTTAATGCGTTTTCCACTTCATTTCTCGCAGGATTAGGCTGGCCGTCTTTACTAGACTCTTGTTGAAACGAGCTTTTATCGTGAAAGAGATTTGACAGACAGGCTTTTTACTCTGAAAATAATCTGGCCCTTTCTTTCTAGAGTACTTACCGGGTAGATGCCAATCAAATGGAGAAATTACAACATCGAGTTACAAATTTCGTGTGGGCAATACACTGAGAAATGGAGCTATTAAGGTGTCAGAATACATGCCCTCTGCAGTCAGACAAATTTATTATATTTCACTTGTCATTGCTTAAAGTCATATAGGATCATTTTGCAATTGTCCCAAAAGTAACTTACGGAATTGTTGTCAACAAATCTTTACTTGGATTAGAGATCGCACTGGTACCGGTACATGTACTAAACACCCAATGAAATTATTCTATCTGGCTTGCCGTCTTTTAGAAGAAATCAAGACATGTAGGTGATTTGGGGAAATATCGTGCTCCTGATCAAAGGTTGTGCATGGTTTCTCGAAAAGTGTAATATCCACTGAGTTGAAATTTCAACAGGTTGGGTTTTGAACATTCTTCTTTGGATTTGGAGTGGTGTTATTATTGGAAACAAACAAACTGCTTAAAAAATTATTGTACATGTATGTACATGTACATGTATATGCCTTTAAAACAATCCTGCAATGAAAAGTTTGGCTTTTTGTCTCAAGTACATAACGGTGCTGGTACATAACATAAATATTCATCTATTGAGCAGGGAGTTTTAATCAACGGACTATTGATTGTGGCAACATGTGACCACTGGTGGCCAGACAAACTATTGATCTCCTTCATGAGGTGGAAGTAGCGTGAATACAAAATGGAAATGTTCATTTAATGAGGGGGGAAAAACAGCTTCTTTTTCCTGTTTTGTTGGATTTTTTTTTTTTTTATAATAAAACATTTTCCTCGCTTTGAAATTTGGAACCAAATCCTAACTCCGTAGGCCCTTTTTGCTAGGAAACATCCTCAATCTTGCTACATCCTCCCATTGCCACCATGTCAAAATTGGATTCATCATCAATCTTTCAAAATCATCCGTTATGCCAAAAAAATAAAATAATTAGCGTCCTGCCTTTTGAAAAAAAAGGAAAGAAGGAGGCCCTTTTTTGCCTTCCAAAATGGCCGCCTGACTGGGCTATTGTTCAAGATGGCCGCCAGCTTTTTTTTTAAATGACCGCCGCTTGGACTCGGGACATACCAGCTTTATATGGCCTAGATGCAACAGATAAAGAGGCCAAAATGATGTCGCTATTCAAAATTTATCATTTTTTCGTGTTTAAAAAAAAAAAGGGTGGCGGGCTCCAAAAAGGAAGCGGGCGGTGACACTAAACATGTTTTTAAAATTTTATTTGGCCTTATTTCTTGAATTTGTTCAGTGGAGGGGTAACCGTTGCCTCAATCCTTCAAAATCCTTCAACAATCACCGTTGTTGAGGCAGTGCTGATGACATTCAGAAGCAGTGCGGTTGATATCAATCATAATCCAGGGCTCAATTATGCATGACTGAACGTAAACAATGCTGGGTACAGCCTATGAACTCAACACAACACATCCTACCAAACAACCGACACTTTTTTGCCATTCATCCTCAATCCTCCAAAATCCTTACAGTTAAAATGCCAGATGAAGTCATTCAAATAAAGTACCGATGAGAACGAGCTGATATTTATTAATCCTACATAGATATTTATTAATCAATATGTGTGGGAAAAAAATTTAAAAAAATTTGAAAATAAAGTTTGCCGCGTTTAATTAAATAAAGAAATTTGCACACCATGAGCTGAATTGGAAGATGAAGGTCCAAATGACATGTAAATGACATTCATTTGGTCTGCCCGTTTCATCCATTCATTTCTGAGTTCCAGTCATGCAGTCAGTCACTGAGTGAGATCATATTCTCAGCTTTGTGTCTTTGTTCCGGCTGATGGCATCATGCATGCGGGAGCAGTACATGTATTGTGACAGATTTTTTTTTTTCTCCGCATCTATGTGGAATTAATTCAGTCCCGCTGAGCCACCTCGCCTAGCTCTTCCCAGCAGCTGAAGGGCCTGGACAAACAGCACTGGTGGGTGGAGAAAAAAAAATGAGGAAAAAAATAATTGAGGGGAAACAAAAAAAATATGAATATCTGCCCGGGGCTGTGTCAGTGTGCATACAATGCACGCACAGAGCGTTATTAACAGTGACCGCGATTTGCCCCCGAATGCCCATTGTTTTGTGCTCAATCACGTCGCAAAATTGATAAAAGTACACGCTGGCCTCTGTCCCAGCATCTAGGCATATATTGTGATTCACTTTGTTGATTGGTGCCTCATTTTGGCCTGCTCCAAGCAGCGCTCTTTGTGTGTCGCAGCCATTAGGGTGTGGCTCCGGTTAGGTCGACATGGCTACATTCAGAGCAATGTTTGCTGTAAAGGCTTATCAATATACTGTGCATACACTTGGCCATGTTGGTCTAGGAATGGAATTGAATTGAAATGAAAATATTATTTTTGGCAGAATGTTTTTGAAACTGCATTGTCAATATTGAAAATGGCATCTGCTTGCATACTGTGCATGCATACAGCATTGTCTATGTACATGTACATGTTCAAGTATACATGGACACGTACCGGTATGTTAATAAAACTTAATATGTGTTTAAAAGCACTGAAGTCTGTTTCATACATTAGCCATGTAATTTCATTATTCCAAAATGAGACGTCAATATTTATGTATACCAGTACATGGTCAATCAATTATTTAATTATAGAAATTTCCAAGGACTAAAACAATTACCATCCATCAAGAACAACATTGATTATTTTTTATTTCATGACATTTTACATTGATTAGTTTCTGTTATAAGTGACATTCTTCCACCCCTCCCTTTTTTTCAATACAAAATTAAACCGATTTAGAGAAAAAAAATGTACAAATTAAATGCCTTTTTTTCTTAAAATTAAAAGAAAATCAATACAATGTATGTGCAACACAATTCAATATATTATCACTTTATCGCCACAGTGTTTGAAGGTTAGGTTTCATCTCTCGCTATTTACCCTGCTTCATGTTGAAGATCATTACGCAAACAAAATATTATAAATAGCCGCAGGTTCGTGTTTTCCATTGAATTTATAATGAACGAAACGTTCATACAAGGTTGGCATTGTTTGTTAATGCACACTAAAAAAAAAAGGTCAAAATTCCTATTCTTCTCAGCGGTGCTCTGGACAATGAAATTCTTCCAAATTTGTGCATTGTGTGCCTGATCTATGATCCTTGATTCAAAGGTCCCAAAGATTAAAATTGATCTGAAATAGCAGAAAGGTTAAAATGATAATCCTCACCATGGTCATTTTAGACGTAAATTTCACAAAAAGCTGGTGACTTCATGTGTGTCATATTTGGCATTACCATTGCCATACCAGCAATTGAAGTAGTTTTAAGAATATCTAAATATGCTGGTACGAGAATTTTGAGTGCGTACAGGTGTAATTGAAATACAGTGAATATAACAATAATATGTTTATTCTGAAAAGTTAGTCAGCAATTTGCTATGTAGGCAATTTAATCATACATTTATTAGGCCTAAATCCATTGTATGACAAAACCTTCAACTCTAATATTGACTTAAACTCAAGTGTTGTACATATATCGGAAGTTAACGAAATGTAAACAAGGAAAAGCTGAATTTATTAATTGTTGAGTTAAATGTACATGTAGGCCGAAAAGGGAATTTTTTGCCTTGTTATTCCCCATACATAATGACTTATATACATGTATATATGCTTGCATGCAAGCCTACATTCATGACATGTAACACATATTTACATGGATCTTCCATTTCAACAAATTTGATTGTTTAGTGAAACTGACACCAAAATAATAACATGTCAACAAACAGTACATTTACTTAGAGTTGTGGGAAGTTTATATTGTATTCTTTTGTAGAGTGATGATAAGCAAGCCTGTAAGCCATGGCACCCCAACAAAAAAACCTTCTTCAGTGCTTAAAACTCATCGATCTTCTATTTGACTATTTCTACTGAAAACGACACCAAAAATAGTAACATGTCAACAAGAAACTACGTTTACTTAGAAATGAGAGAAGATTTTATTAGTGCATTCCTTTGTGGAGTTGATCCCTAAGCAAGCCTTCAAGCATGGCACTCCAACGCAAAAAAAAAGAGAGACCCTCCTTCAATGCTTAGAACACTGATTGGAACGCCGCTGTGTATCCTTTGATATTGCACAGCCATCGATCAAAAGAAGTGCTGGTGCAGTCTGTGTGTGATGCCTGAGGTCAGCGTGGCTGTGCCTCCTGGGTAGAAGGCTGTCCAGGGATTTTGAAGCCTGTCCAGTGAGTCGAAAACACCTGAGCAAGGCTAATAATAAAGAAAACATCCATTGACATGTTCGGTACATTTTCAATGAAAACGAGGACAAAGACCATGAAAAAATGCAGTTCATCCACATGTAATCCTTTTTCACAGTTTTGTTTTTTTTCACAGTTTTAACCACTCCCTACTGTCTTTTAATAAGTAGTGGACCAAGTCTGCCAAAAATCCATCAATCACTCCATCTGGCGATAAGCAATAAAAATGTGCTTGCTGCTCCATTAATTTTGATACTGTCAAATAAAATGTAGTGCACATTGTACGTGTACAGGTATCCATGGATAATTTTATTGTAGTGTTCTGAATATTAAGTCAAGCATTAACACAATGAGTAGTACATGTACATACATGTACATGTACCGGTACGTGATATTACCACCAAATGGAGGTGATTGCACAGTATTGAGCAGAAACAGAAGCAAAAGTACATGAAGTTTTTTAGAACAAAAATATTGGTCATAATACTTTAATAATACAACCAGCAACCTAACACGTACCGGTACCTAGTAGATCACAGCAGTAATAAACACCATTTCTCTATATTGTACTTTCTCCCATATTAATATGAAATTGAATTGGACTGCTGCAAACTGCTCACTGACTGAATTGACCTGAAATATGCAAATCTAAAAAAATTAATGCGGCCCGACGTTGCGAACTTCACAAGTTCTTCTTCAGAGGCTAACATTTAATTTTAATACATTAGTTATTACATTGAAGAAGAAAGTCACCAGATCCTGGTTTGTCATTAACTTGCATCAACGATAAGATACAAAAAAAAAGAAATCCAAAATGCTGTCACGCTGGCACATGTGTTATCAATATTTAGCGAACAATTTCAGGAATGTTATGTTCTCCCGACATGCAGTTGCATACATTTTGATTAATGGCAATAATCAAATTTCCATAATAATATGAGCTACTGAGGACTCATTCCTGATGTTGAATTGGTGTTGATAAGATTCAGAGTTATCTTTATTTTAAGCTGTTGACATATTTTTACTTGCGAATAGAAATTGTTGGCGCTCTCTTTGTTGGATTTTGTTAACTCAAAAGATTTATATTTACATGTTTAATACAGGAAAAAGATAATACACCTGCGAGAAAAACGGACAGGATTACCACCGGCAAGTCACTGAAAAGTCACACACATCTAAATTGGAAATACAGGTATGTGAACTTTGGAAAATCACAGATAATCATGGTAATTTCGCTCCATTAGTGGCCCTCATAAATATTCTTTCCACTGCAAAGAATGGACAGAGAAAGGACAGAGAAATCGACACTCCACGGTTGCTTACATGGCGCCCTTCCTGCACCACTCGAAATTCCGTCCCTGGCATCAACCAGTGTGTGTTTGCCTAGCCTCCCATGGGTTCATGAAAATTTCATGCGAGGCAAGGAAAAAATCCATTTATTTTGCGAAATTAAAAAGACTGGGGGCCAAGGCCACTAGCCTAATGGACCAGACTGTCAATAAAGGTTCAGCGCGTAATTATTCAGGGAACATTGCCCGGTGCATCGTGGGTACAGGTCCGGACAAAGGCCGCAGCGTAAATTTGTAGTTGTATCTAGCTTCCTGTGTTGTGCATTATGGAGCCTATAGCTGTAAAGCCTAATACCGCTTTCCTAGAAGTCCTTGACTGTATCGGCAGCTGCCATTAAATCCTATAGGCTTCGATTCTAATCAAGATGCTTTTTGTGTATGTGCGTGGGCTTGGAAATTTGTGGCACACTAGCTTTTAAACATTTTCCAGTTGACGAGCAGGATGCGTTCACAAAAGGTTGAGCCATCACACTAAATGAACTATTGATGAGATTTTTCCCCCCATCGTTGTGGTACCAGGTACCACCTTACTTGGCAGCTTCAATTATTTTCTTGTTGATACAGAGGAAATTAAATCATGTTGAACAAGTTGACCACATAAATAACTCTGTTGTCAGAGTGCCTAGTCATGTTGGGATACTCTTTTGTTTTTTAATAAATAATTTATTAAAAATTGGAAATGCATAAAAATGGATTCAAATCAAAGAAGTTGTAACATTGGTTACAAAAGTGAATCAATCCATTTTTTTTTTCATTCTTATTTAAAACTACAAATTGAAGATGATGGCAGGCATGCAACTTTTCCTCGGATCTGCTTATTTCCTTTGTTTTTTGATTCTCGTGAATGCCATTACAAATTGAAAAACACTACAAAGTCAAGATCTTGTGTGGTTAAAAATTTCCTCTTTTTTTTTTTATTCCCAGTTGCATGCCTGTGTCGGGGAAGGCATTTTGCATTAATATAAAACAGATCCAAGTATTTGCCATTTTTAATTTAAATTTAATGTAATATTTTCCCTATATTTTGATGTTGTTGGTCTGACAAAGCCAGAAATGAATCATTTTGTTTATTGTATGATAATAATTTTGTTGTATTGTTTTTAAGCGTTGATTTTTGTTTTGATTGTTGTATCATAAGTAGCTTATTACTCAGAACAGGAAATCAAGATTATTATTAAGGCTAGATAGAAAGTTGTTATTTTATTAGCGTTCCACCCAATTTGTGTCTTTCGCGCACGCATGCGATGCCGCTGGGCATTGGGCATGGGAATGGACTGGGGGACCTCCCCCTTGTGGCACATAAAAAATACAAATGGGCGTTGCATTTGTCTGGCCGTGCAGCAAATCCATACTTCTAAACAAGCTTGAAATGACTCGGAATATCAAGAAAAAGGATGCTGAGGGTGAGTCAGCACGGTCGGCATGGCAACGGATCTTGCGGATATAATTGTCCCACATAATGCTTGGATTTTTCCTTATTACCATAAATGCTTTTTAAGTTTTGCCATAAACATAGTATACAAATGCTATGATAGTTCCATGTATGGTAATTGTATTATTGGGGAAGGGGAACTCATAATTCAATGTAAATAAAAATAGGAATAAAGATTGCTGTATTGTGTGTTGACATTAAAATCTTGTTAATGTGTCATAGGCCTACATCATTCTTTTTTGTGTGTGAGATATCCTAACCATGTAATATGATATTAATTCCTCTTCCACGAAGGTTGTTATTCAGTATTTTGTAATGCTGTTATTACCGAACGTGACCTAAAAATTAACAAGACAGTGCGTGTTATTCTGGTTTGGATCAGAGAGACATCATTGTGAAGTAGATCTTCACAAGAGAGTTTAATTGCAACGCAAACATTACCCAGGGGTCTTCATTTCGCTCATTTCCTTTCGACGTCTTTTGTCTACTCCTTCTCTCTCGGTGCGTGGGACGTCCAAAACAAATCCCAGCGTTCCCCCCCCCCCCTAAATGTCAACTTCATTTTCATCAACGAAGCTCACATTCGTGGCGCTGGCTTTTCATAAAATGACGAATGTGTATGCGCGGGGGTATGATTGACTGCTTTGTTTTTGCCTGTGATGTAAGGGTTGCGTTTACGCGTTACCAGGAAGAAGACCCGAAATTGGCGGGTTTGCCCGAGGACTCGAGTTTAATTACTCGCATAGTCAGCATTGCAGATGGTCTTCAATTTCAATTTCGGTCTCTTGAATAATAATCGTTCGCTGCGGTTTATACGACTTGTGTTCGGATTGAAAGTGGGTTACTGTTTCGACGGCACTGATGCAGTGCAGCAAGGTGTTTGACAGCTCTTGAAAAAAATTATTACTTTTTTATGCATTTTTCTCACGGACTTCTCAAATGGAGGCCCTGAAAACTGATGACTCAACATTGGCAGATTGTCAATCTTGATAAAATCTTATTAAATTGAGCCTCTTGAAAAGATTCACATGTGCAGGCCAGGCATAGGATATTAAATGTACCTGTACATAGACAGATATTTTTGAGATAAATGAATTAAACTTGGTCATGTTCCTTTTCTGGTTTCTGTGAATGTTCCCAATGGCAATGTGTCAGTATACTGAAATTCAATTATGCCAAAACTCCCCCCCCCCTTTCAATTCAGACAGTTAGTGGCTTGTGAATTAAATTTCATCATTGCCCTTAGCTTTGAAATTGCCTACTTTACTTTTGTTGAGTCATGTCCTTTTCTTTCAGCAACTATCTGCCGATTTGTTTATAGAGCAAGTAGCATCTCTAGTCCATGTTAAATTTAGTTACATTTGTATTTTAAGCGGAAGTCTGGTCATAATATGAATTTTACCCTGGGGAACAATAATAACTTGGTTTTGATTTACAATTCTATTGTCCTGTAAACATAGAATCATTCAAGGGGGGGGGGAGTAATTTGCTTTATTTTTTACTGGTAAATAACACCAGATACACTACATGTTTAGTACAGTGTACATAAACTGAATGAAGCATCATTTTCTTAAAGAATATCCACAGATAAACCCTACAGGGTAAGTCACCAGAAGGTCAAAGGTCACAGACAATTTTTAATCAAAATTTTCTGGTCAAAATTTTCGTTCTACATTTTCATAAAATGTCACTCGCAGAAAACTATAGTTGAGCCTCTCCCATACAAGTCAGGTAAACAGTTTAGATCGATTTCCCAATTTAAATTGGGGCAGTTTTGAAAGCCCGTTGGAACAACAGACCCGACACACATCACACACTCCCACCTTTAAGCGAAGCGCAGTATTTTTCTGCAGCGACCTGTGTACATATAGGGCCAAAAAGAACCGAAAGAGGTTTAACATCTAGACTTCCTGCACTTTCAGCTTAGAGGATATGAGATGTTCTCCGTTTCCCCTGTTCTGTTCCCCCCTCTGAAGTAGAGTGATGATGGCGAGATACTAAGTACATACAGCTTGTTGATCTACACAGGATAGGGGTCATATTCACAGAGCTGCGAGACCACACATTAATTGACCTCTCAGGATTTTTCTAGCACAAAAAAAGGTTTCTAGCTTTGAAGTGAGGTGATTTTCATTTAATCATTTTGTGCTCTGGACAAGAAATTCAAAATGTATTTGCTCGACTTTATTTTCTGAGTCACTCAGCATTTACATGTATGTGCACTTTTGAATAATTTATTACTTGGATTTGGGATTTGGTCAAGTATTCAAAATATCGAAACATTGACATCAAGGTAAAACCTTCTTAATTTTATGAATATCATGTGTTACATGTATCAATATATTTTTTCGAGTTGACTAGCCGATGTTTTTAAAATTTTAAAGATGGAAATTTGGGCTATAAAACAACCCAACTTGCATGAATAAATTTACATCACATACGTGTACATGTACCTTTTTTTTTTTGGTCATCTTTTCGAGACGACTCACATTCTTTTAATATTCTGATGTTGTTAGGATATTCTGTAGATAATTGGATAATTATTCAATTTATTTATTTATTAAATGTTTTTTGGCCACAGCCCTAGCAGATTTTTTGTGTTAAAATCACCTTGAGTTTTTAAGAGTGTTGCATGTACCGGTTGGCCTTTAGGGCTGACATGTGGATGACAGGTTAATGGATGTTGATGTCCAGTTCCTGCCATTGTTTTGACAGAATTCCATTTGTAGGGTATTTTGGCAGCATGCGTGTGTTTTTATTGTGTCAAAGTGAAAAACAAAAACTAAAACCTGCGCTTTGCCTCCTTTTTTTGTTTACTTTTAATCGTAGTGGTGGATTTAATTTTATTCTCAACCTCCAGTCATTTTGGTATTCTTTTGTTTAAAGGTACAGTCCATCATTTGTAATTTGTGCATTTTGTTCGTTTGAAGCAACAAAAGTGCTCAAAATCTAAAGAAGGGTGCTGAACAACTAAACTGATGAAGTTTCAGCTCAGCTTCAGCTGCACATTTCGAGAAAAACAACATTTAGGATCTCGATTTCAAATCAAAAGTTGCTGAATCATGTTTTGAATTGGGCCTGAATTCAGCGTCCGAGACATGTTCTCACTGAGCCAATTGCAGCTAGGCCGCGTCGCGCACTGCTCCGACGAATAATAGCAACCGAGCGGGTGTGCGTCGTGTCAACGCTTGCGCGCGCTTCCCCGAATAACAAAACAAACAACTAATTTAAATTTCCTACGGTGCGTCTTAAGAAGCACCGTTGGAAAGGCCTTCTTTTGTTGATTTCTTCAAAATGACAGCTTGCCAGAAAGAATAATTTCACAGGGAGTTTATTCCCCTTACTACAATGTATCTTTCAACCAATAATAATTTTCAACAATAATTATTCCAGTTACTTTTCGGATAGCTGCAAATGATGGACTAGTATAGCTATAGTCTCTATGTACATAGTAAATCTAATTTCTACATGTGTATGTAACGTCACTGATAATATCAACATGTTCAAAAGTTACATTGAGCTGGAAAAAAACTAACAAATCAAATCCAAAACAAGGTTTACCCAGAGTTAGGTAAGAGTTTGATGGCTTCAATTTCATGTATTGATTTTCATGCATAATGTTTTATTTACATAAACAAAAATCCCATTTCAAACTCGCCGTGTCCGCACAATTATTTCCCTACAGTACAGGCATGTTTACTCAGGAGATGACACACACACACTCACTCATCTGGAAATAAAATTACTTTTTAAGAGCGTGTTTTTCAGCTTATTTTTTGTTTGTTCCTGAACAAATCCCTGAAGAACCCTTTGACACTGATCCCTAGTGCTGCTGATGAATGGCCTTCGCGTTACCGATGCTTGAATCCTCAGCGCAATTTGAATTCCCAAGTTTTTTTGTGCTTGTGAAAAATGCATGAGATATCAGCGGAGATGGATGTCAGTGAATGTAGTTGAAGGTCAATGAGAGAGAGGGGGTGATGGATAATATTTATACAGCGTACATGTATGTATTGAGATCAGAGGAAATCCAATATGATATTGTAGGCCAAGTGTACAGATAGGCTTACACGTACCATGTACACATTGAAGTTATATGCACAATTCATGGGCAGTATAAAGTCAGGCAGTATTGTGTGCTGTCACCTATGACATTTTGTTTCTTTGTGTAGAAATGCACAATAAAAAAAACACAAGAGATGTAATCATTTACCGGGACGTTAAGTTTGCGTCTTTTTTGTTCAAATGTGACATACAGAATGTACTTTCAAATGTTAGGTTTTATGTCACCCATGTGCATGTGCTGGTACATTACTACTTTTATCAGCAGTGTACATGTACTGGTAAATTTCCATTTTATGCCCAAAATAGTACATTTTTGACACTCTCAATCGTGACACCGGACTGCACTGCATATTAGTATTAGATTATACAACTGACAACAATACACACATGTGTAATTCCCAATCAAATTGATTATGCAATCCTGGCTCAGTGTAATTCCTCTCTTTGAGGCCTTGTTTGTCCATCAGCGCAAGGTCACTTCCTTTCCACATCTACAGATCACCTGATCTGCTGATTGTCAACTGCACAATGACAACTACTACTGGCCTCTGTTGGATGAATTGGACAATTTCATTTCTCTGCTTTCAGTTTTTGTGCTTTCAGTTGAGAAACATTGAAATATGTGTAAAAAACATACATGTGCGGCAGTGGTAAGGCAAAAAAAAATCCTGCTGCTTTCGATTACATGGTATTTGAAAAATGGGTACGTACATGTACGTACATGTACAATGTAGGTAGGGAATTTTTTTTTTTTTACAAATTATTTTTGTGTACCATCATATGGAGGCATCTGCGTGTAGTCAAGGGTAAAAGGTAAAAATTGATGGTTTTGGGTGTTTTTTCCCCTCATTTTTCCAATAAAAAAATTAGGATAGGGGCTGTCAGAATAGGGTAGGTAGGGAAACCGGAAGCAGAACTTTTTTTTTGGCCTAAGCTTGTGGTAGGACAAGTCAGTGTAATAATTTCTGATAGGTATACATTGGCTAAAGTAGCCCTCTTCACACTAGAGCCTCTCAACCTGGGTTGAAGTCAACCCTGGGCTAACCCAGTGCAGCCCCGGGTTGAGTTTTTTTATTTTTCATGCAAATCAAGCTTACGGTACGCGTGCTCAGTTACTACTGTTTTGAACCCTGGCAAGAATTTCAACCCTGGTTGAAAATCTCAACCCTGGTCTCGTGGTTGACGCAGGGTTGAAATTCTTCAAGTGTGAAACGATGTATGTTTTCAACCCTGCGTCAACCCCGAGATTTGTCTAGTGTGAAAAGGGCTTATATATCCGTGTCAGTGAACAGTTTCGTTGAAAAACATTGGAAATTGCTGTGCATTTTAAAATGTTGTAACAGCGAAAGCAAATTCAGTACCCTGTATTGCAAAAGGTTGAAACTGCCTTCCATTTTGCGATATGTCATTTGCGTAATCCATTATCAATGCATTATTAGTGAACATGCATGTAAAAATAAATATTGAATGTGACCTGTATTAAGAAAAAGTAAATAGGCCTATTTGATCTTGATGAATTACGTGATGATGGATTACGACTTGGCCAAAACAAAAATAGTTCTGCTTCTGATTTCATGGCATTTGAAAATAGGGTAGGTAGGTAGGGAATTTTTTTGCAAATTTTTGTTGTGTACAATCGTAGGGAGGCGTTTGCGCGTAGTCAAGTGTAAAAGGTAGAAATTGATTGTTTGGGGTGTTTTTTTCCTCATTTTTCCAATAAAACAATTAGGGTAGGGGCTGTCAGAATAGGGTAGGTAGGGAACTGGAAGCAGAACTATTATTTTTTGGCCCCTAGTGTGTATGCAGCATGATGAAATGTACAGTAAATAAATTGACATGGTTGTATAACAGATAAATGTACGTGTTGCATAACAGGGACAATAGTGAACTACATTGTATGCCATCATCAGCTGCAGGGTTTTTGTTTGATGAATTAAAGATGTGTACAGTAAAACATTATTGATTTCAGCATTGTCTGAATTCATTTGGATCCATTGAAGGTGCACCATTGTGCACATGGGCCTTCCACATACATGTGTAAGTCTTCTCTTTAAAATTCAACTTTCAAATGTGTCATTTTGGATCAAACCACTCAACTACACTACAAAGCTCCTTTCCCTTCTTTTTCGGTGCATATTTCTTCTTGTTTTGATAATGAGAAAACAACAAGTACTATGCAGCATTCTCATCTGATACCAGTACTTAAAAGGAAAATACAACATTTGCAAACATCAAGCATCCTGTAAAATCATGGCACCTGGTATACTGTCATTTTCAAGAAAAGTGGTATTTTTGTATGAATTTTTGAAAAAAAACTGGCTTTTTTCAAATACTGGCCCCAATTGACCATCGCACTTGTTTGCAATCGATTACACACCTATGAGGGATGTTAGACTGGTGGTTCTGACTGACCTACAACATCCCATTCCCCAACATATTTCTTTTTTTTTTTTTATTTTATATTGAGTCAGAAAAAGAGACCAAGGAAAATGATCTTGGTTTTATAGCATTTTTCGAACCCAAAACCTCAAAAAAGTCAGTGTAACTATATTTGCTATATATTTCCAACCCCCCAATTCCATCCATTTCTGAAAATTACAGCAAAAGCAAATGATGTATATATTCCCTTTAAGAGTGTTCCTTCTGTAAATGATGAAGTGCACAAATTTCCATCAAATATTTTTCAAATGGATCGAAGCAGGTGCAGATCACAGCAGGAATATTTCAAATTATGCATGCGAAATATGTGTCATGTTGCACCATCAGAATGTACGCGTACATGCAGGCATCCGCCCAGTGTATTCGTCTAGACCATAGATTTTTTAAAGCTAGGGTTAAAAGACACATTTCAAAGTATTTTAGTACCATAAGTTGGTTGCATGTTTTTGTTGAAGCACCATTGGGTGTATATATGTGCAGACCTGTATTGTGTGAACAGCTGCCGGCCGTAAAGGTTGCGGGAGAACAAAAAATGTGTCGCTTTAATTGCTCAATGGGAAATTAATTTGGTCTTCTTGGTTGAGAGCTGAGCATTTGTTTCCTGTATGTGATTAATATGGCACTTCATGTCTTAATTTTATATAATAAGTGGCCATGGTAAAGTTCAGAGATTGTCTAATTGGCCAACATGTACCGGTAATTTGAAAGAAATTAATTTAACTTTTAACAGATAAAATGGATTTTGGGTTATAAATTGCAATAAATCATTCCGCTAGCTGCATAGTCCTCCAAACAAAGTCCCTTTCTTGATTTCCCTTGAAATTTCATTTAAAATTTGTTGCTAAACTTTTTGTTTTATAATTTCAAATTAGTTGACCTTCAAATAGAAAATTGTTCAATGCATTAACCAAGATACATGTACGTTTGGCCTAATGTACATTATTCTGAAGTTTCTCAGTTTACAATGAATGTGTTGGAGATACCGGCTACCGGTACATTCAAATTGTGTACACGTAGGTAATGTGTTTTGTCTTTGTTTCACATCAGTGAATCCCACATGTTCAGCCTACAGCAGGTCAACAGGATGCCATATTATTACTGGGTACCTTTCTTTCTGTACAACTTTTGTGGGTTCATAAATTTGTGATTTCAAGTGGTGATCACATGTCTACTACTTGTACCTGCATATAGTTAAAGGGAAAATACAACATTTGCAAACATCAAAAAATAAAACTACCAAATCATTTTACTGGACTGTTAGTGAATGACAGTGTAAAGCATCCTGTAAAATCATGGCACCTGGTAGCCTATACTGTCATTTTCAAGAAAAGTGGTATTTTTGTATCAATTTCCAACGCTGATCGGCCGATAAGCGTTGGAAAAAACTGGCTTTTTTTCAAATACTGGCCCCAATTGACCATCGCACTTGTTTGCAATCGATTACAAACCTGTGAACGGGTACGAGCCAGCTAGACTGGTTCCCTGACCTTACAATTCCCCAATGTATGTAAACTGCTCTGTTTCTTCTTATATATGGAGTCAGGGAACCAGATTACAGGAAAATGATTGTTTTTCTTGGTTTTATAGCATTTTCGAACCCAACACCTCAAAAAAGTCATTGTAACTATTTTTGCTATATATTTCCAACCCCCCAATTCCATCCATTTCTGAAAATTACAGTAAAAGCAAATGATGTACACGTATATTCCCTTTAAATGTGCTCAACCCTAGGTTTTCATATTTTTTTTTATACATGTGCGTAATATGATCTGCATTGGTCGTAACTACGCATGTATACATGTAGTTCCAAGCTGATTTTTTGTTAAAATTAAATTTTGTGAAACAATATTTCCTGTGTAGCATGATCTCCATAAAATTGTTTGTCTGTTTCATGTCATATTCACAAAGTGATTACTGGCATTTGTCTGTTTATGTCATGTACACGACTATTGCTTAATTAATATACAATGAAATTTTGCTTGTGCTGTATTTTTCAGAAATGGATGGATTGGGGGTTAGTACATGTACATTGTTACGCTGACTTTTTTGAAGTTTTGTGTTCGTAGATGCTGGAAAAAAAACAAGAAAAACAATCATGTTCCTGTAGTCTGGTTCCCTGACCCCACTTAAGATGAAACAGAGCAATTTATAGACGTCGGGGAATTGTAAGGTCAGGGAACCAGTCTGGCTGGCTTGTACCCGTTCATAGGTGTGTAATCGATTGTAAAAAATAAATGCGGACTAAATATGGTATATTGGGGGCAGTATTTGAAAAAAGCCAGTTTTTTCCAACGCTGGTTGGCTGACCAGCGTTGGAAATTGATACAAAAAAACCCACTTTCTTGAAAATGACAGCACACCAGGTGCCACAATTCTACAGTATGCTTTAGACTGTCATTCACTAACAGTCCAGTAAGGTATTTCAAAATAATTTGGTAGTTGTGTTTTTTTATGTTTGCAAATGTTGTACGTTGTGTATAGTCCCTTTAAATACCTTGGGGGGGGGGATTAGGGAGTAAATAAATCACATAGAAAAACTCCCTGTGATTCAATTATGCAATAATAAAAAAAAAATTGCCATGGGTGGTGTTGTCGTTCCCATTTTCTGGTAACCCTTTTCAATTCCCCAAGTCCTGTTTGTATACGTCGAAGAGGGGACCATATTTGGGTAATGACGACCTTGTTGCCAGAACCTTTTTCCCCTTTCGAAACAACCTTGAGACTAAAGTCACTCACACGGTCAAAGTACGCATGAATTTGATAAACAGATGTCATCTGTACGATAATGATGGGAATTTTTTTTTGGGATATGTTGATTATTAATTTCCATGGATTGTTTGTCGATAAGACATGCTTGTTTTGATAATGGAGCTATGTTGAGAGATTTTGTGTAGATATTTCGACATTCTTGACACAGTTTTAACCAGAAAGTACATTTGTAATTCAGTATGTGAACATAGACAGTACGCTATTTAGCATTCCGTAACTCAATGCAAGATTGATTTTGTTATGATGTTACATGAAAATTGGTTTATTGCTCTGTACATGTATGCTCAATTTGAGGTAAAAATAAAATATCAGTTTTGAATTTGATACAGTGTCCCCTTTATTTCAAAATTTTCTTGATGTTTTATCCTCTTTTAGATGTTTGTTTTCTTCATGCCAAATGTCTTACATAAAAAAACACAGTTTGTGCCTACAAATCTGTTAGTCCAGGGTCTAAAACTGTATAAATGTTTTCACACTAGTGACCAAAACATGTGTTAATTGTAACACCACAGATTTCAGCATTGACAACAGTTTATTTATCAGATTTTGAGTCTGACACTTGACAATGGGGGAACTAATCCTATAATCACCCACACACCCAAGCTCTGGGATTGCTGATGTTGTGTCTCTGGTTAACACCTTCCCATGTTGTAGGTGTGAGGTCTTTATAAATCATCCTGTCTGGGGTTCCTCCTTGACCTTCAGAGCAAGGGGAGTCCCTCTGAGAAAGCTAGGGTGCCAAAGTGCCAAAATAACATACCTCATGTGAATACTGAGGTACCAAGTTACGTGCACAAGACTGTGCCAGCAACAGTTGCGTATTTTGGCCTATTCTAAACTGTTGGCCTAACTGTACAATGGACATAAAACAGACTAAACAAAATTGTGGAAAGCCAGTTTAACTTACAAAATCACATCTATTCTCAAAATATAGCAGTTCACATGAAAGAAAACTGTCATGCATTTCTTGGGAGGGGGGAGGGGGGACTTCAGCATTAGTTGATTTGCTTTCAGTTTCACCATCCTGAAATACTTTACGGTAGTATTTATCCCAACCACACACAAAAAAACAGTAACCAAAAAGGACTGTAAATTGTGTCATAGAGCAAGGTATGCACATTGGAGCTGATATTTTTAACAGTTTGGTTTTTGAGTGTGTTTTACTGTAGGTGCTGTACTGGTTGTACTTGTGTGTAGGCATACATGTATGGATCATGGGTGTAGTTGGACCTGGGGAAAAACAGATCAATGAAAATGTAAATGAACTTGATTAACTTGAATAGATTGTAAATGCATGTATGTACCAGTACATGTATCAGCCAGTGTTGTCAATACCTTGCCCTTTTAAAACAGGTGTGGATTAGGATGGGTGTACGTGTACTATGTGCAAAATTGCCATCAGACCCCAGAGCGGCCTTAAAAAAAATGGTGTCTCCTTCAAATGCACTTTCTGTTTGACCTTTTGACACTGTAAGTACTGTCAGTTGATCGAAGTACTTATAACCCATGGAGTTCTGTGCAAATTGTTCAGTTCCATTTGATACATATTGTTGTACGGTGTACATGTTGGTATGTTTATGTGTTGGCTGTTACCAAGTATAATTGCATGGATGTCCATGTGATCACAATGTGATAGTTTGCTGGCATCACCTGTTAAATCAAATGTGACTGAATCCCGCGAAATGAGTCTTAAGAACAATCTTTCAATAGTTACATTTTTACAGTATGAAGTGCTGTACAGGTGTATGTAACCCAGTGTGCACTACGAAGCCCATCATTTGCTCTTTTCTTTCTTAAATTTATATCACTCAATTTGACATGTTGAAAAATTTGGGTGCAAGAAGTTGACTGTTCACTATTGATTTCCATTGTGTTACTCAAAAGTACATTTTGTAGCTCTGGGGACTTGTGCCTCATTTTGTTGTGTGGGGTCACACTGTCACAGGTGTTGGAAGGGCAGGGATGACCCAGTTTCCCATACAGACAATAGGGCCATGATTGCATCATGGCTGGGTCCAGCCCCTTAAGTACTGATAACAATAGGGATTAGTGTATGGCAGTGTTTGCTTAAGGCCCAAGTAGGGCTCAACATCCAGTATGGTTCCTGTAGTCTTGGCTATTAGGCAGTGTTAGTCAATATCATGCACTTTATTTGTACATGGACCTACATGTAGTTGGGTCCATGTGGACATAACAGAAAGCTTGATGCAGTTTTACTGTACTTTGACTCTTGTATTTCGATAAGCAGCCCACACATCTTTCAATAGATGTAACGGTACATGTACAAATATGACTCCGCATCATATTTTGTTTGTATAATTTACAAAAGCCACATGCGGTGGGCTTTTATATTTTGTGTGTGGGTTATTTTTTTTACGCAGAAAAAATACGTTTCATTGTATTTTCACGAGCATGAGATAAAAACAAATATATTTAGTTGAATGCAGTATATTGGGACCTTTTTATTACAAATCCAGAGATGGGCACAAAACACAAAATATCCTTAAAATGTACATGTAGCATGCAATGTATCTACAGTTTCAATTCACTTCAATTTCTCAGTTATTTTAATCAGCCTTCACCACTTTCAGTTTTCAGTGTTTAATTTTGTTGAAACCGAAAAAAAAAGAGTTAAAGTGCAATTAAAGTTGCATGACATCAATGGAACAGATGTGGGGTTCAGTGACATTTGTAAACAGATTCTAAGAATTTCCAATATCCATAGCGTACCTTCATAATTAATGCATTATTTGACTAACCATTAAATTGGGTAGTTGGTTCCGCAGATGGTGTTACGTTATATTTCATAATCCTTTCATGAAACGGCAGTTCACACATAAAAGGTTACAGCCTGCCTGCGTCAAAGAAGGACAATGTACGGTGTTCTTGTTCAGATTGCGCAATGTGAACCCCTATAATGATGGTTTATTGACAGTGCAGTACAAACTGAAGTAGGCATGTAATTGGAATTTTTTTCTCTCTGTACATTAAATGCCAGCAGCTGCTGAGATTTTTTTTTTATAAATTAGTACTTTTGCATTCCTATCAATATGAAATATATTTGGTTAATTACAATGTATGTAAACTATGGTGTTTGTGTGTACAAATACATTTTTTAATAATGTATTTATGTTGTTGTTTATATTTTCTTACTAGTGTACCGGTACCAATGTAATTAATAATTCTGTACTGTCTAATTCAGAAAACAAACATGTATACAGTACGTGTCTGTATTTCAGTTTTATAATTAATAATAATAGTAATTTAAAAGTTCTAGTGCGCCTTTTGCATATAAATAATCAAAACATATTCATGACAATTCAACATATTCATGACAACTCATTAGCAAATACAATATAACAATCTTGAACTGATAGACCATGTAAAAATCCCCATGCTGTATGATAAATATGGAACTTTACAATGCGATGCGATGTGAGGGTGAAGCCTAACCTACACCAACTCGGGACTTGGTTGCCGCCCTCCACTCTTCCCTATATATCCAGCATTATACTGTCCTCAGCTCCCCCGTGTCACTGAGACCAACATCTTGCTGCACATGTACGTGGCTCGGCTTGATAGGAATGCTCGTTTTTACATGTTTTTCGAATCCATGGATAATAATGAATGTTGCGTAGGAGGAATATGAAATTGGTCACTTTGTGAAAACGCTAATGACAAGAGTACGAATTGATCATAAGCAATATCCCATTAGATTCACTGATGCCCTGTCATTTGACTGTATTGTAACGCATGTTCATAGCCTGCAGTTTGTGTTCACGCATCCCAATTAATGTCAATTTTTTTTTTTTAAGGACGTGCTCAGACATCGCTTACAAGTACTGTACGAACAATGTGTAAAGGGAATATACAACATTTGCATACATCGAAAAACAAAACTACCAATTTTTTACGAAATACCTTACTAGGATGTTGGTAAACTGACAGTCTAAAGCATCCTGTAAAATTATGGCACCTGGTGTGAAGTCATTTTCAAGAAAAGTTGTATTTTGTATCAATTTCCAACGGTGGTCGGCCGACCACCCTTGGAAAAACCTAACTATTTTTCAACTACTGCTCCAAATTTACCATATTTTTCACTCCAAATTTTGTTTGCTATTGGTTACATGTTCATGAACGGGTGCAGGCCAGCTAGACTGGTTTCCTTACCTTACAATTTTCCGGCATCTATAAATTGATCCATTTCATCTTAAGTGGAGTCAGGGAGCCAGACTACTTGAACATGTTTGTTTTTCTTGGTTATTCCAGCATTTTCGAACACAAAGCTTCAAACATGTCAGTGTAACAATATTTGATCTATTATACTAACCCCTCAAATAGTTCATTTCTGAAAAATGAAAATTACAGCAAAAACCAATGATGTACATTCCCTTCAAACATCACTCCATGTTTGTAATGTATGCAAACTTGTGACTGTGTTTTTCATATCGTAATGGCCATCCATAAATTTATGCAGCCGTCAACCTGTGTCCATATATGCACCCGTCTGGCAATTTCTGGCTTCATCCTGATAGTCAAAACAGACAGGGAATTATCTGCACACCCGGTCCACCTTGTCCACATTAACCTCAGCGGTTAAATTTTGCCGGTTTTCCTATATGCATTTATGATGTTAAGGTCAGGGCTGTTTTTCTTTCATTCTCACTTCCCTCAGGAAACGGTCTCTTGTTTGATGGAAACACCGGAAGGTCTTTTGTTTCCGAATCGGAACTTTCTGTCCAAAATGTGATACCCAAGCAAATGATACAATGTACGTGGATGTAGGTGTACATGTACGTGAAAACTTTAACTGCATACATGTACAGTGCAATGCCGCTATAATGTCAACACCGCTATAACGACTATTTGGCTATAACGAACACCCCCTTTGGCTCCAGAAATATTAAATTCTTTCATAATGCACAATAACTATAACAAAGGACCACTATATGGAACAATTTTTTATGGACCCCATCATGTTCATTATCCCTAACCCCTTGGGCTCTTTTACCAGAAAGTATCCTGAATCCACCAAAATCAATCCATTTTGCCATGCAAAAAATGTTGGTGTCCAATGAGTCCATTAGAATCCACCAGTAATAGGCGGAAGTAAATCTGTTGAGATCCTGAATCCGCCAAAGTCCCCCAACAGTTCAAAATAGAAGTATCCTGAATCCATCAAAATCCCCCAGTTTGTGTAATAGGGAGGTATCCTGAATCTGCCGAAATCCCCCGAAGCAGGGGTGTGGATTTTGATGGATTCAGGTACGTTAGGTTTAAAGTGGCGTTCTACTACAGTTGACTCTCTCTTTAGTACAAACACTGTGAATACAAATTTTGGTTATAAAACAAAGCCTTGGTCCCAACTGTGCATTTATGTGCACAATGAATGGGACCGGCACTCCTCTTAGTACAAAATTCTGATATAACAAACATTTTGGCTTGGCCCAGCCGAGTTGGTATTAATGAGAGTTGACTGTACATTTTTTTTTCTGTTCCTCCCCCCCCCCTCTTTATCTGTCTTCAATATCGGTTAACCCTTGAGCAAATGACAGTAAAATGTTACGATAACCCGCTTTACTTTTTGACCTAGATAAAAAAAAATTGGCAACATTCCATATTCGGGGCACCTCCATATGGTATTACTCTTTTGTACATGTACATGTATACCAACTTTGATTGGTAACAGAACATTGAAAATGGAAATTAGATAAAACATATGGTACATGTACATGTATGTATATACATGCTTGCATTCTTTTTTGTCTTGTCAGTGAGCAGACCAATGCTCATGATAATCCAGTTTTGTATTTTTAATTTGACAGAATCCGGATAATGTTTCATTCTCTTATTTTCTAATTCAGATGCTTCAGCAAATTTGTTTTCAAACATCCTGTTTTCACATCCGCGCACAAAAAAAAAAAATCTGACTGACATTGACAATAGCTGTAGTGTATTCTGTTATTTTTTGTTCAATGACAAGGGTATTTTCCCCTTAACATTTTCTTGAAAATCGATCCAAAAACATCCCCCTAGGATCCCAAGTGCTTTCACTCCCAAATACTCAGACAGAAACATCATTGCCAATAGTTTGTGGTTTTAGGGGGAGGGGTTTCTGAGAAACTCGATATTTGTGGTCAGCGACTGACTGTGCTGTCATGGTGCTGACCCCTAGGCAGAAATATGTGACTGTCACCTTCACAAGGGTCACTCACACTTTATTTATCTGGAAAGCTCAATTTTTCCATTGAGTAGAGGGGGGGGGGGATTACTCATAAACTATGGAGGCGTTGTGGTGAAAATCGGTGACTGCTCTATGTTCCAACAACCCTATGTTCCGACAACCGGCACATAAGATTATGTTTACTCCCGGTTAGGGTTAGGGATAGGGATAGGAATATGTGCAGTTGGAACATAGGGGTGGTGGAACATACCGTAGAGGTGTCTGAACATAGAGGTGTAATTGTGAAAATCATTTGTATCTGGTGGAGCTTTTATAGTTTTGTTTAACATTTCATGAACAGTTTTGATATTTGAAGAGGTAAAGTTGTAATGCAGGTATGCAACTTTTCCTCGGATCCGCTGATTTCCTCATTTTTTTTTACTTCTCACGAATGCCATTACAAATTGAAAAACACTGTACAAAGTCTTGTGTGGTTTGGAATTTCCTCGTTTTTTCTAAATTCTCAGTTGCATGCCTGATAATTGTTTAAGACATAAAGTTATAATTGTAAAGACATACAGTTTTACAAATGCAGTATATTTTGATGGAGCTATAATTTTTTTTTGTATTTTGAATTTAAAAACAAAGTGACTCATAATGTAGAAAAGGCTAAAATGTGTGGTTGCGTCGAGATTTTAATCTAACTGATAGTCTGGACAATTCCATTCTAATCAGGATATCACATTATTTGATGATCACTAAAAAGTTTAGGAAAAACTAAATAAATTTTGTGAAGGCTGTCCTTTTTTCGCTTTCGTTTTATTTTTCAGTTTTAATCTGCATCCACACATGTTTTTGTGCTCAAGCACATATAGAGTCAGACATTTTAATTAAAGATTAATTAACCAGCATGTAGAGGTGTATAATGTAAATCAAGTACCCTATCCCTGTACAACTATGGTAAACCAAGCCCATGGTTTTAATTGTAATACACATGTGTACATTCAACATGCACACATGCATAGTTTTAATACAATGTTTCCTACATCATAGTACATGTACATGTATGTAACTTCACAGTACGTTTTCATGTTTTGTGAATCACACGTACATGTAACTTCTGCCAACAAGCTGTTAATTACTTTTTACACAGAGTGTCAAACTAAAAATAAGTTATCTATGAAAATGTACATGTTGTATCTGGGCATAAATGCGTATTATTTAATGGTTATGTACATGTACATGTAGTGAATTTAAGTACATGTACCAGTACATTAACATGCAATATTCTTATAACTGGATATGAGGTAATAAACCTGTAAATGTACATGTGCATTGTCCAAGGACTCTCCTTTGGCACTTTGCTTTGCTTTCAACAAATACAGGAAGGAAAGGAGTCATTAGACACAGCGTATTTGACCTCGTAACAGATTTTCCTATTGCTCTATACACATGTACATGTAAATACATGTACATGTACATGTACATGGTCCTTTATAATCTGCATGAGATCATCCTGCCAATTATGCCCTCTGACCTCCCTGAGCCGCATGCATTCTGCACACATTCTGAGTAAACAAACTGGCTTTTGTTATTCCAAAGGGCACTCTCTGTATGAGCTTCAGGGACGGGCTCATTTATTGTTTTTTCTTTAATCCAAGCTGTGAAAGTGTGTGGTTCATTCTCTTTGACAGCTAGACTGATGCATGTTTTTAATTAAATATCAGGTATGAGAGTTTCAGACTTTGTGTCTGAAATCCGCCTTTTTATCCCAGAGAAAGACATTATCAGCGTGAAAAGAAATGCATCTTTCAGACTTTTCATCCAATTTTCAGACTGGTTTAAACTTTTATATTGACAATTTCATTTCTACTTCATGCGCTGTCTCATGGAGTCATACACCGTGACGTGCATGTGATTCTTCATTCTAACTTGCATTCCATTACTTGTGGCCCATGATTATTCATCCACATACATATTTGTACATACATGATGGCAGCAATATAATCTTCATATATTGCCCTTCTATTAATATTCTGCTCACCCAGACATTTCAAAAAAATGAATACAATGTATGTTATTATCCAGACGACAATGAATGTATATTGTGTAAATATTGTGGCCCTTTCAATTCAGGACCCAGGGCTCACCATTATAATATCCTGTCGTTTTTTTTTTTTTTCGTTTTTTTTTCTTTTGATGACTCAAATTTCCAACGTGTTCATTGTGCTTTGTGTTTGAATAGGGAGGCTGTGGACACATACGTGTACAATCATAGATGCTGACCCTTATGTATTTGCGTATGGAGTTTTAATTTAATTGTCGTTACTGTTGGTTTGTATCCTTTTTGAAAAGGCACATCTGTTGGGAGCCAGTACGTTAATTTCGCTGATTATTATGATTGATTGATGAAAATTTTCCATGATGAATATGATTATGGTTTTGATCAGTGGTTGGATTTTTTTTATGGGAATGACTTCACTTACAAAAAAAAAAGTCCGGTATAGTACATGTACATTGTACATGTGCCACATTTACATGTACCATATTTAGCCTAATAGTAATATTAACCCTAAGCCCCTAGGCCTTTTTGCTAGGAACCATCCTCAATCCTCCAAAATTATACAACAGCGCCTAAAGTCTTCAAAATTTTCAGACAGTCCTGCCTCAAAATGCATTCATCCTCAATCCTCCAAAATCCTCCTCATCCAAAAATGTTGCACACACACACAAGGTTATGTTCAAATGAAGGGTACCCAGCCCCTCAATCCTTCAAAATCGTCAGACAGTCCTGCCTCAAAATACCATTCAGCCTCAATCCTCCAAAATCCTTATCTGAAAAAATACCATTCAGCCTCAATCCTCCAAAATCCTTATCTAAAAAAATACCATTCAGCCTCAATCCTCCAAAATCCTCCAAAACCACAACGAGGATTTTGGAGGATTGAGGAGGATTAGGGTGATACATAATGTACCACATTCAGCCTAATGACCCTAACCATGTTCAATTGAATCAGTAAGCTTCTTCATCATTCAAATGAACGCTTTTGGGTTAGGGATGAATGGACACCACATCAATCATCAGAACAAGTAGAATCCAAAGCTTGCTTTTTTTATTTCAAATATGCATAAATCTTTCAGCACCAACATCAGTACAAGGAAACAACTACTATCTGTACATGTACATGTAAATGACAATTGCAGGTGTAGCCTGTACATGTACTTGGCCCAGTTATTACATGTACTGTACATGTATATCAAAATATTTCTAAATGTATAAATATACATGTAGGATCTAGTTGAATGACAAAATGAGATCCGGAGGTTCGTACTTAAGTGTTAGCTTTGAAATAATGGCTGACTTATTATGTTTTGGTATGCAGTAAAACCGAGTATAGTTGTAAAATGTATGTAGTAGTTGAATGACAAAATCGGATCCGGAGGTTCATATTGAAGTGTTAGCTTTAAAAAATAATGGCTAACTTATTTTTAATATTAATCTTTTGGTACATACATGTAGTTAACGGGATATGATTCATACTGCTAATAATAGTGTCGACATGTGTCATTGAATACACTGAGTTGAACATAAACAAGATAATGAAATCTTGATTACAATTTCTGCCTTTCCTTTATTTTGGTATTTTTTACAGAAAACATTTTGATTGGGAACATTTCTAATGAATGCCCTAAGGCGACCGGTGTTTGGATTCAGAGAAACCATAGTTTTAGGACCGTCAGTGGAATTTGTTTTGTTTTTAAAAAAGGCCGGAGTTACCGCTGTTGGTTACGGACTCTGAGTAGCAGAGGCATGACCGGGCAAGACTGTCACTATAGCTGATCATGGGGTCCCGGCCATGCCCAGTCATCGATTGCCAAGATTTCCTGTTTTTCTCAGAAAAAAAATCTGCTGAGCTTGAGACACCCCGAAAAAAAAAAGCTGCCCACAAAAAAAAAAGATCAGAGACCGAAGCTTGGCAATCTAGTCAATTTCCTCTCTCTTGGAGCTTGTTGTGTTGTCTCTGGGTCACGCGGTGAGGGCCTGAGTGGCTTTTGTTGCCGGGCGTGGTGTGTGAGGATCTTTCTCGCCTTTTTTTTTCTTCTGGCTTGCTCGCTGGCCAGTCCAGGCCCGGCCATCTGTTGAGAGAGGCGGGAACAGCAACAGAGGGGAGACAAGGAAAGGAAGAAGTGAATTTGGAAGAAATTAGACGCGGGATTTGGGAGGATTCGGGACAGGGTCATTTATTGTTCGGTGCTGCTTCAATTTAACTCTCATTTGCTACTGGTTCTGTATTTTTTTTCTCACCAATCAAATATTTTTTTATAAGATGGAATTTGATGAAATACTGTTCATTGTCGGAAATTGATTGAGTATTTCTTTGTACTCATTCAAGTACATGTACATGCATAGTAGACGGTGTTGTGTGTATCATAATAAAGCAGGCATGTACTTGCACGCTGATATTCTGAAGCGCGTGCTGAAAAATCCTCAACATTAACTGCATCATAATTTTATGGATTTTAAAATGCATATGGATGTACCGTACGGTGAACTAGAATTTATGTGAATAGCATTTTTAACCATAAGGTTACAATTTTTTGTTAAAAAGATACATGCGAGAACAACGTTTCAGAGAATATGTTTGATTCATGGTATTTGAATTAAAACTCCTGAACTTTTTTAACTGGCATATTTCTACTGATAACAGTTTGAGAATAATAATCTTGATAACTATTTAGAATTGTAGAAGAATTGTATGTCTGTTTTCAGCTTCTTGCAATTTGAATGCCGCTGATCTAGTGCAAAATTGTAATACATATATTTTGAAATGATTTATCATGATGTACCGTAAAAAAAAAAAAAGGCTAAATGCTTCTCTTTTCCTTCTGATAATTAATTTAAAACAAGCAAATCCCCTGGTACGGAGGGGCTTTGCTTTTGCTATTGAAAATACTGTTCCAGCTTGGGGTTTTCCCTTCAAAAAGGAAGCAGTCAAATTCCTCTGAAAAAAGTGAAAGCTATTGATTAGTAGTAGTGTGGTGGTTTATTTTCCCCTTGTTTGTGTTTGGTTTCTGTGTCCATGTGGAGTCGTTAGACTCCATTCATGCATGCATTACTGGCATTGTGTGTCTTCCTAACCACAACACCAGGCGAAATTATGCACAACCTGTTTGCAATGCAACAGTCTACATGACCTCGCCATCACTACACAAACATAACACACAGCTTGTGTGAAAGAAACGGATTAGAAAGTAAACACCCCCTGCACACCAGTTGTCTCTCCCATTCCTGTGTTGCCACACAAGAGACGGGTCTATTTCGGGGGCACCGGAGGGGTCAGGATTTTCATCAGATCGCACAAATTATGATTTCAGTTGCAAGTTTTTGGCAGATTTGGAAACGTGCCCGTTTTTGTCCCACGATAGCGAAACAGGAATTTTATCAAAACTATCTGCTGTAACAAAGCCGGTGAGTCTAGAGATATAACATTTGTTTATCAGCGTGACCCTCACGGGGGAGAAAAATGGAACGGTCCAGAAATATCCAGCAATGCACATTGGTACACCTGCGGTCTGTTCAGTACATGTGTTTTAATAGAAATTGGAAAGGCTGTGGGTTTATAGCATAGCCGGAGTATTCTTGCAATGCTAAAAAAATTATACTGGTTTTGAATTCTTATTCCTGTGTGCTGAATTACTGTGATACATCTGTGAAAGCGAAAGGATAGACTACCAAGATTTGCTTCAAGAAAACATCTTCGTATCAAAGCGCTGTCACGGCCTGACAATATTTTCGCCTTTTTATTTCTCTGCTTTTTTCAGAGTTACTACAGTTACGTCTTGCCCAGGTGGAATTGAAAATGACTTGGTAAGTGAAATATTTGTTGAAACTTTCTGAAATTGACATATTTTGTTGTGTTTTTTTTAGAATTAGATTTAAAAGTGCTGCACTTTGTTGTTGTTTTTTTCCTGGGGAAATGTAAGGTGATTGAAAGATTTATTCAGAGATGGAACTGAAATATAGATTGACTTCAAAATTGTCATGTTTAATTTGTTTAAATTTTATACTGAACGTCGGGAATATCATTTTCAATAAACATGTAGGTTGTCTTCACAATGTTACTATAAAAATAAAGTAAAGCTGTCATAGAATATTTGAGTTCCATTTTTCAGTGACCTGTTTTCCACATTTCGTTTTGTTTCAAAATCAAGAAATCTGTTTTTTGAAATGGCCGTTCAGTTTTGATACTGAGTAATCTTTCATTTCACTCTCCTACATTTCAGTTTCTTTTAATCATAGTACATTTATGGTAAATGGTTGTTGCAATCAGCAGAGTGTTGTAACATTTATGGTAAATGGTTGTTGCAATCAGCAGTGTGTTATAATATTTTGAAATAAGACTAGGGTAAATTTTTCGTTTGAGTTACCTGCACATGAACTTGCCTCGACGTATATTCTGTTTCATTTTCAGTGGCACACAATTTGTTCAACTCTCGTATACATCATTACATCATCTTGCATGTTTCATTCATGAAGTTCAAATGTAGAAACAATAGATCTGTATGTTAATACATGCACCTATAGTAATACAATGTAAAGAATGTTGGAAAAACTGATTCAGGAAAACTTCCTATCTGAAAATAATTTGTCATTTCAAATAAAAAATGAAGTTATCGTTTTGACTGGATTCATGGATGAATAGTTGTTGATGATAACTGCGGATCCGTCACCTTTTCCTGAAATTGTTAGTCTTTAAAATATGTGATTCCTTACTTTTGTGTAAGGTTATGTTTCCTACACTTGTGTAAATGTAAAAAAAATTATCATTGTACATGAATGTAGCATTTGCAAGAACCTTGACTTCAGGACTATAGTGATTGAAAAATGTCAGTTACCAAGGGGATTGGTAGCAAATCAGCATTATCATGAGACATACTCATGCCCGGTCCACGTAAAGAGAGAATTATTTTTGGACATCCGGTACAAGATTTCTTCGTTGGGGAAAAAACAGAAGTTAGTTAGCTTCAGCTTGCTTGTTGTATCAATGGCCATGTTGCGTGTTATGTACCGGTACGTTCGACTGCAGGAGGTGATGAGTAATTTGCATGGGGGAGTATTCTACTAGAAACGGGCCAAACAAGGGCTTACATGGACGCCAATGATTGATCACTTCATGTATGTGCGTCAAATTAGTCTTCATTCATGAAGCAAAATTTGCGGTTTTCAGAAAGTAAATTCCCAGAATGTTTTACCTTTCATAGTAGGAGAATATGACAAGACGATAATCCTGTGTAAAAATGTTCTAAAGTATCAAAGATGCATACAGTTGTCATTGATCAAATTGTCCAGAGAATCAGTTGATTACAAGTTTGCTTGGGTTTTTTTTGGGTCATTTTTGATTGATGGTTGGGAAGAAAGCAGGGTCGTCCATCAGTGGTCGAAATTTGTTTACGTTCAGAAACGTTTCGGGGAAACGGTGCGTATTGTAAATGACCCTCCCATGCCGTCAAGTAAATGCTGTGAAAGTAATAAAAAGGGCACGCTCGCACACGCTACATTGCAGTGACACACATCCCGCACGCTATATTTAATTACAGCCTGAACTTTTCCATTTAATTAACTTGGGAACGCTGTCATGTTATTTTTTTTTTCTTCTGAAGACAGTTCTCACGTTCTCCAACATTAATTGAATTTGGTGAAATAATCTTAGTAAGAGGTGATAAATAATGCGTGTTGCAAATTGTGTCTTTTTTTTCTGTTGCAATAAGTCCAGCAAGTCTTCACATGTTTTTGCGGAGTATCGTTCAAACACGGCCCACGCAAGAAACCCGAGATGTTATTCATATGTGTTCAATTTGAAAGTAAAACAAAATTAATCCTAGGTAATATAGAATTACTGCGCATGCATGGCTGAACACGGACTGTACCGTAATGTCCATGGGAATAAAAACTGCAGTATAAAAATGAACATATGTAGAAAAATACACATCATACTGCAGTGGCTGTAGGCAATTATAGACTGATTAAATTTTAATAGCCTGTCATTTTAGTGTAACTCATTTCCATATAAATGAATATTTATTCAAATGTAAAATGAAATATAGTGAGAAGTATTAATTATAAAAAGAAAACTTGAGGGGTCATCAATTTGGCATAGTTTGTAACAAACAGGTGCTGTTTTGAATTGTGCTGACTTAAGCGTGTATATTTATGTCCGCATACATGTCATGTAGGATGCTGAAATTAAAGTGGATTTAGTTTTGATGAAAATGGTTGCATGCAAATTGTAAAGAATTTACATGGTTTTGCTACTCATACCTTTACATGTGAAAATCAATTTCCAATTCACTTTATACTTTTTTTTCTGTAAAATTATGAAAAAAAAAAAAAACTGCGTTCATAATCAATTGAACAGGCAGTCCCTAAACATGCATGTTGGTTCCTGGAACATCTCTCCTATCCACCATTCAGTGATTATCTTTTGGGCTTAAAAGCAATAACTACACACTGTTATACTCAACATTGAAAGGATGATGTAATGGCGTAGACATCATTTCAAATGCTAATTAAAACATCCCTTTCAGGCATTCTTAGTCTGTGTTTATGAAAAAGCTAATCCTTGGTCCCTAAGCTTTCCTTTGGTAGTTCAACAACTTGTCTGTATCCAAAGCTGCCCCCCTTCTTTTCCTTTTCAAAGAGCCAGAACCACTGGTGTTTAGAAAGTAAAAAAAAAAGCCTTTCTCTGGGTATGATCGATTTAGGGTGTAGTATGGAACAACTCTCTTTGGCAGGGGATACAAGTCTTTGTATTGCGCTATTCATGGGTAACAAAGGGACTGGCCAACTAAGGGTCCCAGCTTGGTATTGTCACAGGCTATTGAGAGTTCTGGTTATTGTTTGGCCAATCCATACAGTGCTTAACTCAATGGACAGGCTTAGACCAATCTACAAAAATTGGGGCAAGGATTTTTGTAAAGGTTCCCTTGGTCGGCTACATGTATGATAGACAAACATGTCAAAGTGGTTGATATAATGTGTCTCTTGGATTGATGCGTGGCATAGCTGAGTGATATTTTATGTCGCCTATTAATAGTTTACTTCCTGGGTTTGATATCACTTGACAGGGTTGTGTAATCTGTTATTGCAAACCACATTTTGAAGAAAAAAAATAAATAATCCATCTTACATGATCAGTTTTTTTGTGAAATGAAAGAATTTCTGGTCGCTGCGTGAGAGACGTGAGTCATGGCGTGTGGTTCTTCAGTTCAGGTAGTCATGCTTGAGAAGATCTATCCTGTGTTTTGGCAGTGATGGTGTGCAACGTGTAATTTTCCACAGATGATTCAGTCATAAGTACAGTACATGTGAGTGCATCGAAAACCACAAATTGTAAATAGAATTTCATCATGTCATATGGCACATTCCGATTGCCGTCAACTGGGAAAACAAAAATGTGTGAAATCTTTTTTTTTCCATTCTTTTGCATAGTTCTGTTGGAAGGGTCCGCATAAAGTAATGGTTAACCAGTGTCAAGAAGTATTTTCGTACGATATAGTAAACAAACACCATCTTGTAGTTGTTGGAAATAAGCACTTTTTCTATTATGTACACTGTTCGTGTAATTTTTATTTTTTGCACATCCAAACGTACTGTATTTTGCCCTAGTCACTAAAATTATTCACAATTTTGCAAACATAAGTACAGTGTACAGACAGTGTACAGTTTCATGAAAATCATTCAATTCCTGTAATTCTCCAATTTCTGTGTTTACAGAGAATCTGTTAAGTTGAAATATTACAACCAAGCCATCATTAGTGTAATTCTGAAGAGAAAAAAAATATTTGTGATTTTTACAACAAAATAAATGACTGCCTTTCAGAAAGCATGTTTTAGTTGTTTTTGATTGTTAGTGTTGTACAACTTTTATTCTGAAAAAAAAAGGAAAAAAAGAACTGGCACCAGTCAATTATTTTTCCGGCGAAACCGTGACCACCTTCGGAAACTCAGTGACACGTCTGTTTACACAATTTCATAGATGTCAAAGGTCTTTGTTGTTTTTCTTGTGTCAACAAGGAGTTATCAGAAACCTGTTATCAGTTAATCGGGTTTCCCGGGGAAAGGCTTATCAGTCAAATGTTAAGTTGTAAAGTTGTATTGATTTTCCCAACTGTGAGTTTTGTTTGCAAGGGTTCGGCTCGGAAGATTCTCGGAAGTGCGTACTGAAGAAGAACGACTTCTCAGAATTTGTAAATTTTAACACATGTTCTGGTTTCACAAACGTGTATAATTTGAGTTGATGATTTTGTCATGGTATAAGTCTGAAAATTCATGTTAACCAAAATGCCAATGAGGTTTTTTTTACTCTGTAGGATCCTTTCTCTTTCTGAATCTGTCAAAATCCAACAGTGAGTTGTAAAACTGCCTGTGCTTTCCATGCATTTTTTTCCAGTCCGTTTTGCGTCTACCTACAGTTAAGAAAATAGGCCTAAATAGACTCATGTACCGTACATAACGGACACAAAACGCACTATGGAAAGGCACACTAAATGCATATGGAAAGGTTCCTAAGTTACACCATCATCTTTGTGTGTGTGTATACTTCAAGCAATATATTAGCACATGTAATAATGAAAATTACTATTACACATGTAATAGTGAAATTTACACTTTGTGAACCCAGACATGAACCCTAAACCATAAAAAAAACTACCAAAACCATGGGTGGGATCTTTGCAGGTTAAGGTTGCCATTTTTATATGCGTAACACATGCTCATCACATGATATTTCACATTGTTGTGCTGATATGCGCAAGTACAGTGGAACACCGCTGTACCGAACACCGCTATACCGAATATTCGGTAATACCGAACATCATCCATGGCTCCCGGTTTTAATGTGCAAAAGGTACCGAACATTGTTGTTGAAAAAAGTCAACAGATCTACAAAAAAATATACCGAATGTATTAAATGCTATTTCTGTCACTTTTAATTCCTGAACAATCAAACCACCCATGGTTACATCATGTTTGAATGTTGAAAAGCGATATACGGCTATTTTTCCCCAAGGAATAAAAGGGAAAACCACCCATTGGTTAAAGTTTCGTGATTACTGCTCGTACTGCCGCGGGATGTGAGAAATGCCTGGTTCTCTATTGGTCAAAAGAGGGTACCGGCGATTCAATTTTGCTATACCAAACGATCGTTGTTACGAACACGAGCGGCGTTCCACTGTATGTGCATAAATGTTCAAAATATGTTCATGTTCAACCTTGGACACACCTTTAGTTCATTTCCATTTCCACATGAAAGCGGAAGAGTATCCGGGATATTGCACTGAAAGTACATCGGAAAACAGTTCTTTCCTGTTTTCAAAACCACTGTACATTTTGTACAGTTTGCTTTGTATTCAAACCGGACGACTAAAGAAACTTGTATTCATAAATGGCTTCAAGGGAATTCTAAAAAGTTCAAATGTATTTGTAATTTCTCACAGCGCAACCATGAAAGCGGTTGCAGTAATTAATATGCATTGTGTACAAGTAAGTAGAATGTAACCAGTTAAAGGAAATAACATTTGCAAACATCAAAAACCAAAACTACCAAATTATCATGAAAAAAACCTTACTGGACTTAGTGAATGATAGTCTCAAGCATCCTGTAAAATCATTGCACCTGGCATGCTGAAATTTTCAAGAAAAGTGATATTTTTGTATCAATTTCCAACGCTGGTCGGCCAACCAGCGTTGGACTAAACTGGCTTTTCCCCCCAATTTTCCATATTTAGTTAGTCCGCATTTTGTTTGCAATTGATAATTGATTAAACATCCAAGAACAGGTACAAGCCAGCTGGACTGGCTCCCTGACCTTACAATTCCCCAATGTCTATAAATTGCTCTGTTTCATTTTAAGTGGGGTCAGGGAACCAAACTTTCTTGGTTTTTCCAGTATCTACGAACACAAAACTTCAAACAAGTGGATGTAACAATATTTTCTATAAAATACTAACCCCGCAAATCCATTCATTTCTGAAAATTACAGCATAAGCAAATTTTGTGTTATTCCCTTTAAGTTCAATCAATATGTCATTGTTCATATACATTGTATCCCCACTCTCATTTCAAAGAATTTCTGGAATTAATGATAACACATGATTTTGTTTTGCTGCTGAAACAAAAACGAACTATTTCAATCCCATGACTATTCTTTGAAATTATATCCCCCAAAAAAACCTGTGCGGTAATAAACTCATTCAGTAAGATCGGGCAAGAAACCGAAAACACGTATTGCTGTAAGTGCACCGGAGGCCGCATAATGATAATCATACATCGGCTGAAATTGAATCCAGAAATTCATATTTGTTGCGGCCCCAAGGGAAGAAATCATATTTTCTTCTGGAATATCCGCAATGCCTCAGGTGAAGATTGTATATCCCATCATTTTTTTTTCCTGCAGTTTTCTGTTTTTTTTCCCCTCCTGAGTCCTTTCTTTTCATGGGATATGTGCATGTACCTGCACTGCTTAGATTAAAATCCTAGGGTTTAGTTTGTCGTGTTTGTTTACAGTTACTTTTATGTTTATACATGGATTTTTAGAGGTACATGTCTATTTTTGTAGTAAGTACTGCATCTTTGACATACATATCTTTTGTCCTTCATATGAAACAAATGCAGATGTTACAGAAAATTAATTTCAAAACACCCTCTTAAAGGGAAAATACAACATTTGCATACATCAAAAAATAAAACTACCAAATCATTTTGAAATACCTTGCTGGACTGTCAGTGAATGTCATTGTAAAGCATCCTGTAAAATCATGGCACCTGGTATACTGTCATTTTCAAGAAAAGTGGCATTTTTGTATCAATTTCCAACGGTGATCGGCTGACCAGCGTTCGAAAAAACTAGCTTTTTTCAAATACTGGCTCCAGTTGACCATCGCACTTGTTTGCAATCGATTACACACCTATGAACGGGTACAAGCCAGCTTGACTGGTTCCCTGACCTTACAATTCCCCCAATGTATGTAAACGGCTCTGTTTCTTCTTAAATGGAGTCAGGGAACCAGACTACAGGAAAATGATTGTTTTTCTTGGTTTTTATAGCATTTTCGAACCCAAAACCTCAAAAAAGTCAGTGTACATGTAACTATATTTGCTATATATTTCCAACCCCCAATTCCATCCATTTCTGAAAATTACAGCAAAAGCAAATGATGTATATTCCCTTTAACATAAAGATAATACTACTTTTTGTTTCTTTTATTATAATATTTTAAAACTTCTGTAAAACAGACTTAAAATATGAAGCACCACAACCACCAAAAACCAGTTGCCAAAAAAAACCCAACCTTTTTTCGGAATATTTTTAAACCAAACAAATCTTTTCCTTGTCACAACATTTCTTGTGAACCCTAAACAGAAGAAATATGACCAGTTATTAAACACTCCCTGTTTCATGAGGACATTTGTAAAAAGCGAATAATTCACCGTGTAGTTTTGGGCTCGGAATTTGATCGGTGCCCGGGTATTGATGCTTCTGTCGCCCGAGGAAAGAAATTTTCCGCAGAATCCAGAGATCCGGTTATCCTGACTTGTTTACTCCTGCACCTAAAGTTTCACGATAGGAAGAGTGCTGAATTTACACTTTGATTTTTTGTGTTTTTTAAACGGTTTTGGTTTCTGCAAGATTTTGTTTCAGACGCCCCAGAAAATTTGTCACCAAATCCTGACCTGAAGTCTGAGAAATGATGGAATGCTCCAAGAAGGAGGGGAGGGGGGGGGGGGGGGGGGTGATCAAACAAATAAGATTGGAACAGGAAAGCTGATTCTGTCATCTCCTCTATTTCATCATAGGGCAGGATGGGTGGGAATCCCCTATGAATTACACACACAAACAAGTACAAGATGGGGCTTTTTCCCCTTGTATTTTTAGAGAGAAAATTTTCCAGCTTTTCTTTGCATGCTTTGATTACTTCTGTATATTTTCCCTGTTGGCCGATTCGGCTGAACCAGGGGTGTATTTTGACATCTTTGCTTCTTTAGAAAATGCCCCCCCCCCCAAAAAAAATCCCCCCCCCCAAAGATATTTAAACATTTGGAGTTGAACTCTTCTATTTAATTATGACACAGCTTGTTATAACCCAGGGTTATATTAAAATCCAAGACGTCAACGTTTGGTAGCAATTTACAATCAATGTTGAAATAGTTCAACCACAGGGGATATTGATCTCAAATTCAGTACTCTTTTTTTTTCTAATCTAGCACTGCGTATTATGTACGGGGATCAAGGCATTTATAATGTAGGTACCAGTATACGAAGTGCATTTGAAGGTATAAATTTGAACTGTAAATTTTTCTTTTGAACAGCTGTAAATTTTTGTGAAATTTTGAATCTGGCTGCCATATTGTACACGAATGCATGTCATATTTTTTTTTGGGGGGGGCATAAAAGCTTTAAAAATTGCTTTGCAACAGATTTTATTGAAATGATTAACCTGATATTTATCAAGATATCATTTATTCTCTTGGCCATCTCGTGAATTATTAATAATTTTGGCTGATCCATTAAAAAAATCACGTATCCTGTTAATTCATCAGCACGATATCATCTGAATACACCCACAATCGTTCCTCCCTGTAGATTTTAAACATTCATATGTACATGTAGGCCCTATGTAAGTTGTTTACTTGAAATGACACATTTCTATTTCTCCCAAACATGTATCAATTTATTGAACCCCAAGGGCAGATGAAGAGATTTATTATGAGCCTTGTTGTTGACAAGGAATTGTTGTGGTGGTCCCTAACCCATACATATCCCCCTTTGACCTCTACTGAGTGGCTGGCAGCTTGCCAAACAGGATGTACCATTATTATTAAGGGGGGGGGAGACTTTGACTGGTTCAGACCAGTACAAAATATTTTATGGCACAACATGTAATAAATTGTGGGCACTGAAATGTTTGGAATTGCAGTTTATGTAACCTCTTCCTAGTACTGTTATGAACATTGTATACTCTGCAGAATGTTATAACTTGTGGAAGTATACATTGTATATATTGATGCTTCCTGTGTGTAATGAAATGTAACAAAAAATGTATACATTGTACAGTACATGTAAGTAAGTGCATTGTATCAGTGAATAAATACATATTACATACATCTTATAACATGTAGAATTTAATGTACAACTACACATTTATGGATTGAAATTTCAGGCCTTCTGCATTTTTAGCCTGTTGGATTGAGCAGAAATCCCTTGTACAAATCAACATGTAAATATTCAGAGTCGGATTCTATTGGGTACGGTATACTGATAAATAACGCCAAGTTGGATTTTGTTGGATTTAACAGGAAGTTACCGTTGGACTCTGTTGGATTTAGCAGGGTAGTCCTGAGGAACCCTTAGGGGTTAGGGTTAACATGTTATTTTCATTTTGTTTACAGAATCATAAACAATATCAAAACAAATCAACAAGCATTCCCACACTTTGTTTAGAGTTTGCGTGATTGTATTTCTCGTCATCGGTGTTTGTTTTTCTGGATTTTGTTTTGTTGGGTTGTTTCTTCAAGTGATTCTGGTTACTTGTTAACCACAGCACTTTTATATTTTTGATATAGATTTCCGTATGTCCAATGTGAATATACTATAATTTTTGTTTATTTTCTCATTTTAAAGACAGATTTATTGTCAGAATCTTTGCATACAGGCAGGCAATTTCGCCTACTCTAGCCAAATCATATCTTTGCATGGGGTTTGGGAAAATAAATTGTCTGTATATCATATGCACCACAGACGTTTTGATGAAACATTGGTCGGGCCGTCCATAAACTTTAACTCGCATATTTCTGTGCTGAAGTTCATTGCTGACAGGTGGCCGAGTGGTGGTGCCTGATGATAAGCACACACCATGGACAAAGGAGTGACTCCTTATTTTTAGACAAATCTGACAGGCATTTGGTCATAAATCAAGCCTTTTTTCCAATGTGCCATACAGGGTAGTGGTCAGACACGGTAGACATTGGCCCAACCTATTAGTATTGTCAACTGTGTTTATCTTGAAAGTTAAGGCCCATTGCTCACAAAAAAATTTCAACATACAAGTTTGGAGGATTGTGGAGGATTGAGGGCACATGAACGTATTCAGTATCGGTTGATTTTGGGGGATTGCGGCCAAATGGTGTTTGAAGAAGAGTAGGATTTTGGAGGATTTGAGGCTGAATGCATTTTGAAAGGCAGGGCTGTTGGAGGATTTTGAAGGAGTAAGGCAGTGGGTATCCTTCATTCGAACAAACATGCACGATTTTGGAGGATTCAGGATGGTTCCTAGCAAAAAGGCCTAGGGTTAAGGCAAAGAAGATGTAAGAATTACATATTACGCCATTTTTCTTGTTTAAGCAAACTGAAGTGAACAAAATGTTTACAGTGGATGACGTCTCCTCAGTTTCCTTATATTATTGACCAATTCCGTACTATTACCAGTACTTCATAGTAATACATAACTAGTCATTAAATGTAACTAAATGCCCAACCACATGTAAGTTATCAAAAAAATCCTGCGCCATATATTGCATTATTTTGAGTTTTGTCGCTTCAGTGTGCTTTTTGGCCATTGAGTGACTGCAATATAAAAAAAAGTGGCATGAAATGTACAATTCGTTTCAGTTTGCACCATTCATTGATGTGGTCGACTGGTCGTGAATTCCATACAAAGATGGAGCTTTTCGTTTCACAATTTTTTTCCCCACAACTATGATGCATAAATGTGCACAAATAGGGTGAAGTTTGCATGGAAGAATCACATCCCACCATTCATGTTGTATCGGTAATCGTCTGCGGTCCTAGTTTATACAGACACGGTTGAAGTATTTTCCATTCTGGGATACAAGCCGATCCCTTCCCTTCAGATTTCTCCAGCTCAAATTCCTGTTGTGATTGAGCCTGAAGGGGGGGGGGGGGGTTGTCAGCTTGGCAGAGAGCCAGCCGAGCATAGAGTACAAGGGCACAGACAGAACCATTAATAACAGCAGGAAACTGGTATCCGGCAATGTCATCGGGTTACCGGTGATGATGACTTGGCTGCGTTTTCTTTTATGGGTTCCTGAATATGTCACACGAAATGGTTAAAGCGCACCTGCGGATTTTGGGGAAATGTTCGACAGACCTGTGGAACACTCCCTATTGTATGTTACCGGGGTACCATTACTGGATTTTCGTTTCTACTTTCTTTTTTCTTTTCTTTTTTAAATAAAAGTAAATTGATTTTTGAATTTGATTTAGCCTACACGTTGGGAATCAACTTTTTCTCCCACAAAATTTCTGACACATCTCTATCAGCAATACATACATGTACATGTATGTTAATCAGCAAGCATATTGTACATGTGTGTGTAATCTGAATTTGTTTTGTGAATTTGTCTCAGATTTATACCGGCACATAATTCATGTGTACAATGTATGTACATGTAATTTGAAAGTTTATACATTTGACTGAACGTTAGTAATATTCTCTGATCCAACGATTACTCTGATTACAGGATAGGAATAAAAAAAAATTCTCATTTTCTATCAGCAAAACATGTTAATCAGCAAGCATGTATAGTGCATGTACATTATTGTAACACAATGTAAGTGTGTGTTACCGGTACTTCTGAATTTGTTTGTGAATTTGTCTCAGATTTATGCATAATTCATACATGTAATTTCAAAGTTGATACATTTTGCTGAAGTTTAGTAATATTCTCTGATCCAATGATTACTCTGATTACATGTACGTGATAGGAATAAAAAAAAAGTCTGATCTCTATCAGCAATACATTGTACATGTATGTTAATCAGCAAGCATGTACATGTACAATGCATATATGTAAAGTGTGTACACAATGAACTTCTGAATTTGTTTGTGTATTTGTCTCAGATTTATGCATAATTTATACGTGTGATTTCAAAGTTGATACGTTTTACTGAAGTTTAGTAATATTCTCTGATCAAAGATGATTGCCTGTTCCATGCATCGTTACATTTTAAGGCTGTGTGTTGTCAGTTATTTTAGGTTGATTATAGGCCCGAATCTTCGCTCAGAATGTAATGTTAAGAGAAATTTTATGATGATGCACAGCCTTGTAGTGCATAATAGCAAATAAGTGTTTATTGGTTGGAGCACGCAGCGGGGTATTTACATAGGCATCTGGTTGGGTTGGTAGGGCCATGTGGTAACCAAGCAATCCTGGTTGACAACGATGCGTACGGGCAAGCCTCCCTCGTCTCCTTGAGACGTGCCCACGAGACGTGCTCGCGATGGCACGGCCGGGATGGGCAGGGACGCAAGACAAGATTCCATCCAGTTTAAGTAAGGCTTCAAATTCTTGTCGCTCGCACGGCGCCGGGACTTAATCTTTATGATCTTCTGAATGCATGTACTGTCCACAAAGAGGGTGCATGTGTTTGTTACATTTTGGAATCCCTATTCACAGCATGTGGGCAATTCCACGGTTACTCACGTTACATTTTTGATGTACTTTTGAGTTTCCTTGGGCTGTAATTACCTTACTGAAAAGGTTTAATAACTGTTATCCCCATGGTAGATAGAGCAGACCTAGACCTACCTAAGCACCAAAGATGACATCCAGAAAAATGTGTTATGTATGATAAACAAGATGCACAAAATCGGTTACTCACGTTATGAAAATGTATCGTGAGTAACCGATTTTGTTGGTCTTGTTTATCATACATAACACATTTTTCTGGATGTCATCTTTGGTGCTTAGGTAGGTCTAGGTCTACTCTATCTACCATGGGGATAACAGTTATTAAACCTTTTCAGTAATGTTATTACAGCCCAAGGAAACTCAATATGTAACGTGAGTAACCGTGGAATTGCCCATGTCTGGTTTTTTTTTTATGGGAACATAATGTTCTAGAAGAATTGATTCTTTGTTGTATTACAAAATTTGTAAAAAATGGAATGAAATTATTTTTGGTATCCAGTGACACAGTCAACGACTTCATTGAGTGCCTAGATGATAATGTCATTCCGGTATGCAACAATGTTTATTTGTGTGGGTTACGCTACATGTATTGCACATACATGCTGGCTAGTTTCCAATTAAGACGAAATACCCCTTTTCCCATTGATGTAATTGAATTTGTGAAGCGTATCAAACAAACTATTAGCAACCAGCGAACCGAAAAGTACAATTTGAAGTTGGCATACTCAGCTATTCAATTTTTCCATACCAGTTCCCTCAAGAATATTCAGGAATATTTGTATTGTTATCGTCAACAATAGAGTACTGTACGTGTACATACTTTTTGCGAACACATACGTTGTGGGAATACATATATACTTACCGGTGCATGGAGTTCTTTTCACGCTGTTTTGTATTGCATTTGTTTGGGTTTTTGTGTGTGTGTGTGTTGTATCGTATTTTATGTACCGTGCAGTCATGGTTTCTACACGTAGGCATTATCACCTTTTAGCCTTTCAGGAATATTGGCCATGAATAATTTTCAAATGGCACGATCCTGTAAATTATGATATAAATAGTGAATACTGAGTGACGAGTGAATTTCATATGAAAACCATGGACAAGATATTGAATCGAGTACATTGCATTTCTATCCTAAGTAGCCCCATCACAAATGAAAGTACAAACATTCACTACAAAATTAGGGGAAGTCACAATTAAAGTGTGACATTTTACGCAAATGTCTTTAACTTCAAGATTTTATGAGCTCTAGTGAGGATCTTGGTTTTTAATGCATAGATCATGCTAGATTTTTTTATATTATAAAAGTTTCATTATCTTATTACATAGCAAGTCTGATTGCATAATTTATATTTTGCTACACCCAAAATAAATTAATGTACATGTGCGTCGGTGAACATGTACATGTACATACTTACATGTGACCATGGAGCTCCTAGATAGATGTGTGATTACATGTAAATTGTTTGTGTACATGTACACAATGATGTGTGATTAAATTGTTCACGTCTCAATGATCTGAACAACTGATGTGATCAATTACGTAGAAGATTAGATTTTCAAATAAGTGAGAAAATCCCCCCCCCCAAAAAATGCTTGCCTGTGTGACTGAGTGAGTTTTCTTCATATTTGTAGAATATAATAGAATCTGTTAATTCAAAAAGGTTTGTATCTTGGACAAAAAGACCAATTAATTAATTTTGTATAAAATACACCTGCTTCTGTGAGATCCACCTGATTAATTTGATTTCCAATTTCAGGTAAAGGCCCTTGTCATGCATTTGCATTTTCTACAACCGGTACAGGGGAAGCATTTTAATGCGGAATATTAATAGGGAATAAATTTACAGGGCTGTGCCCAATATCCATATTGAAAGAGAACCGCAGGTGATGATGCACATAATTTACGGCCAACAGAACACAGATCCCTGAGCCCCGAGATGGGCTGATGCAAGCACTTTGCATAATATTTTCCAGGAAAATAGGAGCCCGTCCCTAAACCCGCAAAAACATGAGTCACCCTCATGCTTGTACCACCTGGCCAGCGCTATTTATAGTGGAGCTTCCATCAAAAAGAATAGGAGCTGCTGTGTGTGTGTGTGTGTGTGTGCTGAAGCAGCCATACATTGGCTGGTGTAATATGCAGTGTGCGCCATGTACATGTACATGGTTGCTACCAGTGGTGGGTCTGCCTGTTAATGTCTGGAGCGACATTCTTTCCATCCAGATTGTAATTTGGTTGGAGTGTCTCCCACAAAAGAACGAATGAAAGAAATTGTTGACTGTTTCTATAAAACTGTGTGCACGCTGGAAATTCCTGTTGTGTAACTGCTGTACATGTACATGTACATGTGCACTAACAAATATGTAGCTTCTTGTCAATGTGTTCTTAGGTTTCAGGTTAAACTAGAAAATAAAATTGAAGTTGTGAATAAATTAAATGAGTGCCGTACGATATCATCTTGAAAACATAATACATGAACCGGTACACAAATTACAATGAACCGGTATAATATTACTTTTTTGGGGTCCATTTGTGATGCTTTAATTTGAAGTCTTTCTGAATTATTTTGCGCATGGCATGCCATTTTGCACATGCCAATATATTGACTTACCGGTACTCGTTGGATAAAAGCTTGATTTAAATTACATGTACATAATTCTTCCATCAAATTAAATCGTTTCTGTAGTCTACACACGTAGGACATTGTGTAGTTTGGTGAAACTGTAGAAACAATATTCTTTTTATAGAATACACACATGCCCATGTTTGTACATTTGTACACGAAGGTAATGTAAATGATCGATTTGGTTGTTTGCACAGATCAGCCTCAGCACAAGTCAGAAAACAGACTGGTGTTTCGTGGAGTGGGAAAAAGCAACAATATTTTTCCTCCACAATTATATAATGAAGCTCTGTTCAGATATGTGTTAACAAAATGTCAAAGGTACATTTGTCCAACGTGCCCCGAAGAAGTCTGTGCGGAACAGATATTAGCGAACATTGACATTTTCCAAAGCGTAGATGTCATTAATCATCATTTTGCAAGACCAACATTTATCTGGTTTGTAGGCATTGCCTCTGGAAAGGAACCTTTTCGAAGTCACAATGGGACTAGAATCAACACAGAAACACATTAGGGACAAACAGGCCAGACTATATGCAATTAACCAACATGTGCGCAGGTTTTTGGATGAGTCACTGCGAGCGTAATTTGGAAATGCGGGTTTTCAACAAAGGGTAGTTTGAAGGTGTGCGCCCGCGATTGCATTGAATCAAGAAGCTGTGATAAAGATCCGCGCATTTGTAATAATTCCCAGAAGGAAAGCGATCGCTATCCCATAATAACACCATGACAACCACCAGGAAATGTCGCCTCGCATTGTCCACTGCTTTCTGTTTTGAAAACTAATAATCAGCGCGTGTTGCTTCATCAGAAGAATTTCTGTTGCAATATAAAAACTTGGCATGAGATCAAAGCCTGACTTTTACACAAAGCATATATCTGGTTTAATTACTGTGTAAGAATATGGAGATAATAAAAACCCAACCTGCATTTTGTACACATAGTATGGAGGGTGTGGTTTTTCCCCTTCATTTTTATTAGACCACAATGTTCATTATTACTTGGAACAAGCCATGTTGTATGTGCTTTCTTAATGGGAAGTGTTTTTTTCCTTCTTATTTCATATCAATACCAAGGGCGGATCCAGGGGGGGGCCAAAGGGGGCCCCCAAACGTTTTTATGTGACATCTAGAATCCAAAAATTTGGGGGCCCTAGCGGCCCCAACTACGCGCTCATTTTTTTTTGTTTTTTTTTTTTTTTGGGATTTTTTTTTTTTGCCCCCCGAAAGTGTGGATCCGCCCTTGATCAATACGTCTGTAGTACCACAGCATTCATTGAAAGGCATGGGGGTTGCATTGTTACCGAACATTCAAACCTCCCTGAATGATCCCTGTTTTGCTATTTTCGAGATTTGCAGCATTTCTAATAATGCAAGCATCTTGGCTTTGGGCGTGATCCCGGCTACATCATGGCACATAATTTACAGGTTTATGGCTTCTGACTAACGCCCCTAGACATTGACAAAATGGGGCCATATAGCTCAGTTGGTAGAGCACCGTAACGATTGTCCGGGGTTCGCAGGTTCAATCCCCGCTCCAGTCAATTTCTTTGTTCGACTTTAAAATTGTTTAAACATTGTATAGATCTTATGGTCTGAGCTCCTTGTTGCACAGGTACCGGTGTTTGCGTAATCGTCAAATACATGTTTACATTTGTTCTTGGAAGGTTTTTTTTTTTTTTAATAATACTGCTTTTCAATAAAGTGAAAATTTTCTTCTTCTTTTTTTTTCTTAAATAATTTACTTGTGAACATTGTAGAAATCAAATTTACCTCCAACCTTTTGTATATCTTCAAAACCATTGTCATTACTTGAAAACAAAAAAAATGTGAACGTTTGGTTGTCTCAAATAAACTTAAGGCCTTGGTACCGGTATTGTCAGTTTTTGTGCAGGTGGACTTAAATACAATTTCCGATATACCTTAGTACATGTAGCCGGAACGGTAACCGTTTCATACTTGAGTGGATCTGCAAGGCTCTTTATTACACTGGCCTGTATTTAATATGCTGGTATGTAAGGTCAGGAGCAGTGGTGCGTTACGTCCTCATGTGGAATCCATATCCCCTGGAGTGTTTTGCGCATGTAATTATGCACGCTTCACTGCACGGGATCTGTTGTATAAATTATTCACTTTTTTTTTACCCGCATTTCATTTTGGACACTTGCGTGTACATGTACATGTATGTATGTATCGATCTTATGTTTCCCCTACATACCGGTAGGTCATAACGAAAGTATAGCATATTGCATTTTTGTTTGCTTATCGTTTACATGTACAGTGTACATGCATAGGGGAAGGCCGCTACACTGAACATTCCGCTAGACCGAACGTCATCCTTGGCTCCCAGTTTTTTTATCTGTACCGAACATTGTTGTTGAAAAAGTCAACAGATAAACAAAAAATCTACTGGTTATATTAACTGCTACTTGGGCCATTTTTTTCATTCCCGAACATCAAACGACCCATGGTAACTTACGTTGTGTTTGAATGTTGAGTGTGATAGGTGGCTATTATTTTTCCAAGGAAGAGAAGGGAAAATCCAGTCAAAAGAGGGCGTACTTCAAGTAGGGTACGAGAGGGCGCTATTTAAACGGCCAGACACCATTTTAATTACCAGCGGCTCGAAATCGCTATACCTATGATTCTGATTCAAATAGATTCTGTGTATCACGCGCTGTTTGTTATAGCGCCTAAGCGGCGTTCCAAAAAATATTATTTAAAAAACCCATGGATAAAACAATCGGTATGTACGGTGTAGGTGTTTTTTTTAACATGACAGTACCCGGTATGTGCCATTTGTATTTACCAACAAGAGGGATACAAATTGATAATATTTGTAAAAAAAAAATAATCTATTTCTCTATTGAGAAAAATACAGGCTGTATCGTTTGACACATGACATTAACTGACCATTCACAATCACTCATCAATACCATTCATCATTTTGTTCGCAGCACCATATTTTTCTTTTCAATAAACAAAACACGCCCAATCTCCAGAAGATAAAGTTCATTCGCAATCGTTCCTTTCCCATAAAAAACCCCCAAAATTATTCTTATCTGAGCGCGACAGGAAACTTAATCACCGTTATCCCTTCAAAACACGTCCCAGGTCACTAGGGTCTGGTGAACTCTGCGGCTTTTGCATAATTAAGGTCACTCGGGGGTCAAGTGCATTCCGGTCCCTCTTGGGTTTCCAAATTGTAGAGGTTTTTTTTTTTTTTTTTACCACCTCACTGTCAGTATTTTTAGTGTCGGGTATTTAATTGGGCTGAGCCCTTTCCGAAAGTTCACCCCCCTAAAAGGAATTTGTTGGTTTACCATGTTTCTCGGGTTGAGGTCAGTGCTATTTTGTGGTTTTGGGCAGTGGCCCATTGAAAGGGTTTAGATATTTGTGGGGGCTGTTATTGTACATGTACATCCAAATGCTGCCTGCCCTTTATTTTGTGGTGTTGAGTTGGCAACACTGTTATTTTGTTAGACCAGTAGCTTAAACCTTGTTACAACTTTGCTGTTCTGCAAGTATTTCGTGAAGTGGCAGTGACCGATTTGTTGTTTTTTAAATCATTGTCCAAATTCAGGCTGCTTTCAGTGAAATTAAATTTTAAATCCGTTGGTCCACATGAAGAACTACACAGTAACACGAAGATAAAAGTTCCAAGCCAAATTCAAACTATACGCAAATTGTATAAAGCAACTATAAAAACATGCCCACAATAAAAGTCTCGCTGTGCGTCAGTGCTGAGTTTGCATCTAATATGCATCATGTTTGGTCATTGTCTTTGCTGAACATAAACATGTACCAGTATAATTTTGGCAATGAAACAATGGGGGAAGCTTTAACATTTTAAAGACATTATATACAACGTACACAAGCACAAGGAGAATATGAAACCATTAAAATGTTAATTTTTCATGCTGTGTACATGTTGTACGGTGCATCATGATCTGTAGTTCTGTACATTCTGTAAATGTCATTTTTTCTCAAAACGTCTTTTGTAAAGGACTCACAAGATAAGCTTTCGACTGTTTGTTGTATTTTTTTTTCCATGCAAAGGACGAGCCGCAGCTTGAAATGAAGTGCGTTGTTTTGTTGACGCAGTAATCGTGGCCTTCCTCGAGGCCAGATCTTGAGCCAAAATAGAATTCAATCCGTATCAGATGACAGCCGAGGAGACGCTTGGACTTTCAAATCTCTCTAAATCCCCCCGACGTACCGTGGAAAGTTCGCTCAAAGTATAAAATGCAAGATTTCTGTCTTTCTCAAAGTTTTTTCCTGTTTATCGCAGGGAGATATTTCTTTTTGCGTCAAGATCGTGTTCTGAAATTTGAGAAAATTTTGAATCTGCCCTTAAACCAGTTGGCTTGTACGTCAAGAAGTATTGCAGGTTTTGAAAAGCTTGAATTAATGATGTAGACTTTATGCGTTGCAGGTACTTAGAGGGCGTTCTTTACTTCTTTTTTAAAATTTGTAACAGTGAATGCACAAAAAAGATTAACTCATGCCTAACCAAGTGATAGAAAACTATTGTTCCCGGACTCTAAATCTTTTTTTTTTCAAATGTTAGGTTTTTTTGTAACAAATTTTTGTCAACAAGACATCTGCATGTTACATGTGCATATCGTGTGTACGCATACATTGCACATAATTAAATTGTACATTGCAACTTATTTGTTGTACCGTACGCAGATGGTCCGTGTACATGTACTGTACATGTGCATGAGGGAAATAATGGTTACACAACCACAATGTACATGTACATGTAAATTGCATTAACCCTACCATCATATTGAAAAGGCTTTTGTGCCGGTAGAGTGATATCACCAATCAAGAATTCGGAACCGAAGATAGATTGCGATTATTATTGCCGCGGCTTTTGTGTAGCAAACAGTGGGGAAAAGTGCATAACGACCTTGGAGACAATTCAGGTATGGAATTTGTCCAGAGGCTAGAAAAACTGACAGCGCCATTCAAAATGTCATGGGTCTATTATTATTCAGATTTTTTTTTCTTTGGGCCTTGTTTGTCGATTGTCTGGTGTTGTGAGCACACCCTTTTTGCTGCAAGCTGGCAGGCTTTCAAGTTGAGTAGCCAGCGTGAAAAGGACTTGTCATGTTAATTCAGAAATTTGTGACTGGATTTAAAGGATCAAACTTAGGAAATGTACCAGGTACCGATATGTGTACGTGAATGGCTTGATGCACAAGGATTCTTTTATCACAGTAAGGGCGCTCTATTCCTTGAAAACGTTTTATATCCGACGTCCTTTGAATGAATACAATGTACGCAAATTGTACATGCATTCTTTGTCCGAGGGAATTTTTTAAAAAGTTTTTGGTTTAAAAAAACAACAAATGGACTGCCTGTATTTTCAGAAGATTTGGTTAAATCACGACTACACAATGATCGGTTGACGTTACAGTACTTTTCATGAGCAACACATTTTACGGTCTGACCAAGTCGAGACACAAGAGTTTTATTAGTCGTTCCTTTAAAATGCATATTGACTGTGACTCTGACCCAGCATTCAGTTGCATTTCAAACCATACAGAGATGATTGACTATTTTTTTAGTGGATGGAAATACGCTTCATTTGCAAATCTTTAGTGCTGTCCATTTCCAGCGATTGCAGGTGCCGGGTCTTTCGGGATTCACGAGATGGCTTACTTTGTATTTCTGCCGGCGACAGTTTTCAAAAACCGAGCCGTTTTTACGCAGATCGATTCAGCCGGATATGTAAATCTACACACACTGCTTCCTGTGTCTCCATCCATGTTACACCTGGTCTGATTAAGACTCTTAATTCACGTCATCTGTTTCCTTCTTGTCTTGGCCTACGCAGGATCGTCACTTGCTACTAGCCGGCCGCAGGATGGAGGAGCTGAGGTAGTGTCCACGATGCGACAGAAATCTCCTCGGACGCGGAACGCAACCCCCTGATGACCACTTCTTGCCAGTGTACAAGTGAGCGCGTCTTACTTCCCAACGAGCAAGATCTATGGTCCAGTATTCAGGAATGGCTGAGAAGTCCTCTCCACATAGGAAGGTAAGATGAGAGGGGTATCGAGGGGGGACGGGGTTGGGGGTTGAGGAGCAAGTTTTCTCACTTATTGTCACACCATCCACCGCCCTCAATTATCCACTTCTACTCACACTACCCCTCCCTTAACCATTCCCCACCCCATAGATAACCACCCCAACTCCATCCAAATCCATCCCCCCATTTTGGTGGATTTCGTTGGACTTGGTCCAGAAGGCCTGGCGTGACTAAATTTTGATGGAGTACATGATGGACTTGGGCCTAATGGCCTGAAGCAGTGCTAGGGGTATCCGATTGATCTTGCCTAGCTTCCTGTACTGCTATTGTGATAAAAGCCATGTGTAGCAAGTCCATGAATGTCAACCAGTGCGTCAGTGGTGGATTCCATTATGTCATGTACAGTTTTGTATTAGACGCACAGTGATTGATGGATTTTGATGGAATTGGTCCAGTTCCTAGTGAAAGACGCTAGGGAGTTAGGGATAATGGCAATTTTTTTTTTATTTGGTTCCTTCTTTTTTTCTTTTATAAAAGAATCAACATTTTTTTAATTGACCATGAATCACAGAAAACACTTACATTTTTGTCTCTCTTCCCCATCCAGCTAAAAAATTGTATTAGGCCACTTGTCACTTCTGTCTAACGTGACATTCCATTAGGGTAGATGAAACTTATTTACATTCAACTTGCCGGTCGCCAGGGAAACTCAATTTTGTTGTCCACCTTAATTTAGTTGAAAAAGAAAAAATAATTCAAAAACATTTCTTTTTTCACAATTTATTTTTTAGACTTCAGGCATTTTGTTATTACTTGAATGCGAGAAGCGTTGTGGATAAAAAAGGCTCGTCCGTTACCCCAACTATCACTGTCACTGTGTCTGGCTGTTTAATGTGTCTAATGGTGTATCTATCACACTTTCCGTCGGTCGGTCTGTCTATCTGTTTGCCTGTCTATCAAGACCTCTTGCTGTTGTAGCGGGCGTGGGTTGCTAAAATTGTAATTGAAGAAAAAAAAGATATTCTTTTTGTTTCCCATGTTTGTTGTTTTTGAAAGATGGGTATTTCTGTTCTGTTTGTCTCTACTTTCTGTTTTGAATTTTCACGATGAATTAGCGACTCCATTTTATACCTTTTCTGTTTCTTCGACAGGAGAAGCAAGGAGGGGTGAAGTCTCCCATGGCAACCAAGGGGGAGGGGGGTAAAACCCTCAAACGCAAACTCTTCACTGGTGTCAATGGGGAAGGGGCTGAAGGTAAGGAGCGAATATTCTTATTCAAATTTGAAACAATTGCAATGATAGATATTTCACACGGCTTCTTTTGAGAGTGAGTGTTGCCACATCATCGATAACAGAAATTGATATGTTGGTATTTTCGCCACAAGAACGTTTTTTTACAGTTTAGAAAAAGGGGGGAAATCTGTAGAACTCCAACCACGTTACTTACTCTCTCATTAAGATCAACTTGTATTTTTAACAGAATTTTTTTTCCGAGGAAATCTTTTGAAAGATGTGCATCTCAAGCTAGTACAATCTTAAAGTCTACATGTACCTATAGGCCTACATTGGAATGTTCATGCCTATTCAACGATACACCCAAAATACAGTCATGTACATGTACGCTGTCCAAAACAGTACATGTACATGCACATTGTGTTGACATGTGTGAGCCCTCGTGCGTTCAAATTAGTCCAGGTTTTCTAAATCTGACACCGTTCAAGGGGTATTTTTGTTTAATGTCAATACCTTGCATACTATGCGGTACTGTCACCCAATATATTTACATTAAAAGAAAAGTGCATATTTAGGGCTGACATCAAAATGGGTCACTTAGTCGAAAGGCTTGACAAATAAGTGTATTTTGAGAGCGAAATTTGATAATGGTTAATAATATCAATTGCACCAATTTTTGTCTACGGTCGATGATTCAGTGTTGTTCTGTCAATTTCTGTCCTGTTTTACCAATAACCAGTAATTGAATTTGTTGGAGTAATATCATGTAATGTACTGTAATATAATGTAATGGATGTTCCATTTTCATTAATATTTTTTTTTGTCCGTCCGAGCCATTTCTGTTGTCGTCAAGGTGGGAATGGAATGCTTTTACAGCCTGGCCTGACATTTAGCTGATGGCATTTCACTCTGCCCCAACACTTCAGGGATTACACTTACCAAACTAACCCCCTCCATCATGTTCTGAACACAGCTCTTACCAAAAAACCAAGTCTGTCGTCATTCAAAAAGTGACATAACCGAGCCCCAGGATTTAAATAGAACTCTTAATGTGCCCCCTTTCAAAAGATCAAGGTACAAGTATCGCATTTATCTTGGTTGTTCGGTTGTTGTTTCGGCGCCGATAACGTGGGATGCATTGTAAGTAGTAAGACACCCCGGCGGAGAGATGTACGAAAATGGATAATTGCAGGAGGGTTTGAAGTGGGCAAAATTAATGGTCTGATTCATGTTGGCGTGTTGGGGGAAAAAAATCAACTGTCAAGATTCATGTTCAAATTCTACCCCTTTGAGATTCCACAATCTTCGGGAGCATACGCACAGGACGTCCGTTTTAAATTTGTGTGCAGTTGCTTTTATTTAAAACAAAATGATTGGGGCATTTTGCCTTCGAAGTGCTTGATAAAATATTTAATGAAACTACATATCGAGGGCATTTAACAAAAAATGCCACTAGTTTTAATCCTTGGCATTTCCAGCATCACGAACATTACAAATCAGGCTTTTGGGTACTTCATGAGCTCAGTGAATAAACCTGAAAATGTATCACTCAAATCTTATACATCCATCATCCAGTAATAGTCAAGGAGATTACAGACTAGGAGTTTGGGATCATTTCTCTAAATCACTCGTTAGATATCACGGTTAATTGGCTCTGTCTCTGACATTACATTTTCTTTAATTGCCCTTCTGTGAGTTACGGCACGGTGCGGAGAGTGAGAAAAAAAGAAAAGATCAGACTAGAAAACAGACGATTCAAACAAGCTTGCGAATTCACCGGTCAAACCTATTTTTGTAGGTCCCGTTTTGGCTCCAATGAGATGTTAGCATTTCAAAGACCCTCTTGAATCTCAGGCCGGCTGGCATGGCAGGGCAGAGGCATTGGGTTACCTAACCCGCCTTGTTTTTCCTCTCGGACATTCTGGTCAGTTCGGCCAGACGGTTTTTGTATGTTTTCTTCTCGAGCTCGATCCAAACACCTCTCTCCCGAGCCTTTGACGTGGGTTATTGACGTAGACACAAACAAAGTTGTTTTCCTTTTCTTTTTTTTTCCTTCACCCACTCGTTTGCGTCTTAACTATTCCTACCCACATATCGGTACTACACAATTCTTCTTTTGATTTCTCCCAGGATTAAGACAATATTTTTTTTTTGCTGTTAATTACTGTCCGTGTAGAATTGACTATACAATTTTGTTTTGTCATAAAATATTGGATTCCCGGACCTCATGAATACAATTTCCTGGGCACACCGTCAATATTATTTTAATTTATTTTATTTGATAACAATTTTATTCATTGGTATTGAGTTGCTTAAAAATTATACATCTGTACACTAACTCTGTGGAATACAGTATACATTTTGTATGCAGACATGTGCATTATGAACATGTGCATTGTATGCACGTGTACGAAAAACGTGCACCAAATCTGTCCATATGTACATGGATCTGAGAATTTTTTTTTAGGCATCATAATTAAATTACGCAAAAGCATTTATGGAGACTCTTGACCTATATATTGCTCTCTGAATTGCCAAAGGAAACATATGTTGAAAGGTTTACTTTCCTGGAGGGACACAGCTGATGTTATTAAAGGGTTCCGCGATTGCTCTCCATGGAGATTTTGGGCCCCAGAACAAACTAAAAATATCGCACTGGAAGGAAATGATGTTACATGTACATGTATGCCGTGTTTTTTTTTTTTTATTATTTTTTTTTTTTACTCGTGTTTTGTTTTTTTTCGCCAAGAAATGTTGCTGTTTCTTTAATTGACTAGATTGCCCAGCTTAATTCATCTGATATAGTAATTTTTCTTTAAGGGGAGTCAGGTTGGCGTAGCGGTACTTTTCCCGATTTCCACCGCTGTGACCAGGGTTCGAATCCCGCCTGGGCCAATATGTGGATTGGGTTTTCAGTCCCTGCCTGATTCCGTGGGTTTTCCCAGAATATTCTTCGGGGCTTTTCCTCCTACCTCTAAATTTCTTGTAATTTCTTCTCATTGTCTCTTCTCTATAGGTTTTGTCAGGCTTTCGGGCTACAGTGCCTCGGGCACTTTTGAGGAATACTTGGTTTCATTACCAGAAAGACATAAAATAAATAAAATAAATTGTAATGTTTTTAATATTAGACTTGAACATTAGTTGGCAAAAGTAAACTGTGAAAGAGTTAAGTTAAATCAATCATTTGGTTATGGTTTCATAAATGTGTGAAGTATTATAACGATGGATGAAAAACCGGCATGTTTGAGTGAAGTTTTTTTTGGCTATCCTGTTATTCTAATCATTCCTTCCTCCGTGTTCCAATCTCCCTCACGGAATCCAGGCATGCATCAGCCGCAAAGCAATTTGACTAATTTGAATTTCCTCATCAAACAGAAAAGACACTTATCAAATTTCCCATCTACGTGTAGATTCAGAAATTATGCATTTTGAAATGTACTTTCCCTTTATGTTGCTTTTAATATTCCCATGGCTCTACTGCCATTCAGATTTTTTTCCTATTATCCAACGTCCCTCCACATAATTTGTTTCTCAATCAAGTTCTGAAAACTGTACATTGACAGTGTTTTTTCCTCTTAAAAGCAATTTGGAAATGGCTTTAAAAATCCATGCACACAGATAAGAAGCTTTTTGTTCGTACATTTTGCTAAAACCAATAGCCTATCCATCTTCTTCAGCGTTGCCCTTACTAAGCTCTTTCCGTTTCTGTATTGTTTGCCTCAAATATCCAAAACCATCTCTTTTCATAAGTTGATTTGTTTCCTCTGCCCCTTATCTGCAAATCTGTCCTCGTTGATTCCTTCCTTGTGGCTTCCTCCGTACGTAATCCACCAAAGATTCGACGAGATCTCTGATAACTCGTGCAGAGATTCATGGCGGATAGTGTATTGATTGCACTGATGTCGGAGGAATTTGTCCCGAGCTTTTGAGAGAAGACGCTAAATATAAATTCAAGAGTCTTGTTTTCCCCCTACCCTTTCCTGTTTTTTCCTTTATCTCTGGTTTGATAACAATCGCTTGTAGTCCACGCTAAATATATCTCGGAGAAAAACATGTGCAAGACTGTAACCCTTTCTCCCTATACAATTACACATGTAAATATGAAATTTGAAGAAATTTTTTTTTGTAGTTGTTCTTTTGAAAAGAGAGATATGCAGACCTCGCTCAAAAAGTGAGACAGAAAATAAGAGAAATTGATGGAAACGGCACTGTTTTCTTGAAGACTCGGGTGCATTTTCTATTCCTGTGAGAAATCATTTGTTTGAAAATATTTTTTCAATATATGTAATTACTTTCTTGAAACGCATGGCTATTCAATTGAAATTGTGTTTTGTTTGATGCAACCCGATTCCAATTGACTTGTCATATGCTCAGCCATACATGCACAGCCGTGGCCCTGTGCATTGTACATCAAGGATCGAGAATGTGAATTAAAAATGTCTTCAATGACAAATGCTCATGACTCAATCTGAGAACATTTTATGAAAGGTTGGGAAGTTTTGGTTTGAAATAATGAATGTTGACATAAGATTATTTAAACAAAATTGCCAAGAGGAACATGATTTCTTTTTAGTATATTTTTACTGTAAATTACTGTATGTAGATGTACCAGAAGTATACCTTTTCACTGGAGTTTACCATACCTGGGGTAAATGTACCTTACAGTATAATATAATCAACAAAATTATCTGAAATTCTTTATATTTTTTACAAGGATTGTGACATATTTAACGCAAACTGTCGGGCTAGTTTTTACCCTTGATGCCTTTAATTCCTTGGTAGTCTCGGACTTGACCCCAGAGGTGAGTTCCATGCTGCATATGCCATATCAATCAACAATCCTCAGTTATTGCTTCCTGGGCAAAAGAATGCATTCTTGACTGGATCATTTTTTTTCTGTTTTGATTATTTTCTTTCGTATTTTTTTTTTTTTTCTTTCTACGGTACAAAACAGCCCGGCCCTTGATTAGATTAGCCGAGGCTTAAACAGTGCGTAGCTGTTGTCACTGACAGATGTACAGAACGTAATTGAGGAGTGGGGCGTTCAACCGTGTGGATGAATTTGCATGACATTTGAAAACCAACCATAAAAAAAAAAGAAAGAAAGAAAAAAAGAGGAAAAATAAAAGGTCCATTGCTTTGTAAAGTTTAAATGCACTTCTACTTCGTTTGCTTGGTTTTTGAATCTCATTTGTACAATGAACTGTGGAGAAGGATTATTTACATGTACGGGTGTAGACATTTGGATACAGTTGTGTAAAACTGAATTTAAAGTAAAGTGAAATCAGTTTTCACACCAGTCAGTGTAGGGGGTGTCGTACTTTGTCAACTGTTTTGTGGTTCTCCGGTGTAGTTGGTTTTGTAACAACATATTTTTAATTTTTGGAAAAATGTCCATTGAGAAATACATTAGTTAAAGTCTTGTATGGCTTGTACATTGTAAATCTCGTAAGTTGTATGTACATGTGTAATGTTTACATTTTCTGCCTGTTTAAGTTAAGTTTAGGGAATCCCTTCTTTTTTCTTTTCTTTTTTCGACCCTATTTTGGGCCCCCGATCCAAGAAAAACAAACAACTTTTATATTACCGCCAACCCTGTCTGGAGCCCCACTAAAAAAAAAAAAAAATATTGAGAAAAAAAAAAAGAGTATCAAATTCAGGCAATCTGGCGCTCTGTTATTTGAAAAGTTATGAAAAATAATATTTGATTTTACTCGAAGCACAGCGTATTGGCAAACAGTGCAATCTCAGAAGATGTGAGGGTGTTCCCTCTCATCATGTCAGGGGTCTAGAGTTTACCTTAATCACGGCTGCCACCAACACGTTGGTGAGGTGCCTTGTGCAGATATACATGGTCAACTACATCATGCCAATGATGGCTTTCTTTCATTGCAATAAACAAACAAGAGACGATAAATGTATTTGGCATTACTTAATTTAGCCATCTATATGGTTGCAACTGCAAAAAAAAAAGTCCCTTCAGATTTTTATTTTTCGCCGATCAACCGACCCTAAAAATACGAGAACGATAGGAGTAAAGAGGAATATTGTATATAAATAAATATTTCCATACATACTCCGAGTCACGTTATTGAACTACAACAAAGAAATTTTCCCAAGCTTACGCTGATGAACAAAGATTTCTATCTTAAGAAAATACAATCTGTTGGAAAAGAAAAACCCTGAATAGGTATAATTGAGAGCTTCATTCCCTTAGAGTATAGATACATGCGTAGACAATGGATGTTGATGATGTCCGTGTGTTAAGCGAGTATATTTGCAGCCAACACTAAGGACCCTTAGTCTGTGAATTGACGTCAGTCGATGGAAACGTTGCCCGGCACACTGCTGTTATTTTTAAAACGACCTGTACATGTTGTTGCGTGTTTTCCACTGTCGCATTGAGAGATAGTCCATTTGCGTAAGCAGGAAGTAGGGGGGGGGGAGGGGAAGCCTTATAAATACATTACCCCCTCCCCCAACCCTTGTAAAAAAAATACATATCAGTTAAAGAAAATGTTAAACTCCGCTGTTTTTTGTTATCCACTTGAAAAACAGAATTAAATTGATGTAATTTTTATTCGGTAAAACACCGATGATACAAATGAATGAACAAAAATAGAAAATTAAAATACACATGTTTGTTAAAGTTTTTTCTTTTGTTAGAATATTAAAAATGGGTCCCTGTTTGCATTTTTTCTCCTAAGTCTTAGAAAAGTCTTCCTCAAAACTCGGGGCTACAAACTATTCTTGCAATTTTTTTAAACTTCTATTTAAGAGATTTAAGGCTGAAAAAAATTGAATTGTTGTCCTGAACAGAAAGGCAAATTGTACTTGATGACAGGCCTTAATTTTGGTTGGGAGCCTTGAATTTTTGGATCTGTGTTTTAATTATAGCCTCAGTGAACATGTATAATACCGTGCCCCGTACAGCCTTGCAGTCATTAGAACAATGCACCCACGCAATATATTTGTCTGTTGATGCACATTGTTAGAGAGTTCGAATAATAACATGGGTGTTTTAATGAAGATTTACCTTCATAAAATTGCATTATATTTTTTTTCCACCTCAGACAAGAAGCCTCCCAAGCCGACGCCGAAGCGCAAGAAACCCACGTCCCAGCCGGGCAGCCCGACTCTCATGGGAACGCCGGGGCGCTCCATCCCGCTGTCGGAGAGGCAACAGTTGGCTCTGCTCATGCAGATGACGGCTAACGAAGAGAACAACAGCCCAGGTAAGAATCACGGCCCAAGTAAGGATAATGAGCCGCACAAGATATAACAGCATCAGTGGAAGTGGCAGAAATTTCAATAATTGCCCAGTTGAGAATCATGGCCCAAGTAAGAATAATGACCGGGCCATGATGTATCAGATATAGGCATGTCAGAAATTTATGTAATTGCCCAGGTTAGAATCAGACTTCGATGCAAGAATGGCTGCCTGGATGAACATTTTCCAATTATCGGAGTCGAGGCTAAAAAATGCCCAAGTGAGACTAATTGGCGATGTTTATAGTCGTACATGTAGGCGGTCTTGAAACACAATCATATTCAGTATGCGAGAGAAAGCTCTGAAATGTAATTTATATTTAATTCTGTCAGAGCTGTTGAATGTGGAACCATCAATCACCATATTTTTTTAGCTCGATATTTGCTTTTTAGAATTTATTCATTTGGAACAAATTTGGAAATGGCTTTCCGCTGTACGAAAAATATTAAAAATTAAAAAGATTTTGCAGTATTTTTTTAGAATAAATGCAATTATTTTAATAACATTATTTTTAAAATTAATGCCATTTTAATAGTAATTGAGTTTAGGACTTTTACTTGAAAATTAATACTAGTGCATCAAATAACCCTACTTGTGCATTTCATCGACGGACTTTAACCAATTTTTTTGCCAATGTCCAAATTGTCTAGTTTCCTTTGCATTTGATTCACACCCCGATGATTCATATCGTCATAAATTCAGGAGAAGCTTCCATGTCAGTCGTTTATTTTCTTACTTTTTATTTCTTGTTATGCAGTCGTCAATCACCCTCCAGCCAAGCCCCTCACAACCCCGGGATCGGTGGGCGGGGTCAAGAACAAGGCCAACAAGCGCAACGAGCGAGGGGAGGCCCCACTCCACCTAGCCTCCATCCGGGGCGACGTCCAGGCCACCAAGAACTTGATCAAGCAGGGGGCGGAGGTCAACGTACAAGACTTTGCAGGTCAGTTTCATAAAATCAACCCTCACACTATCCTCCCCCTCCAAGTAAGCCTTTTGAGAGATGGACACATTATGAGGGCGTTGTTTGTGGGCGGGAGGGTTTGAACTTCTTTTTTTATTTTGCCAAAGTTAGCCATTTCCAATAGCGCCCTCAAGTTGTCTCCGTAATATCTGGAAAAGGCTAACAGACTTTCCCCTGAAGGCTTTCCAAATATTCTAAATTCGAATGCATTCTTTGTTTTTACCAGCCATCTTCAAGGTGTTTTTCGTTCTTTTAATTAAGTAACAATGAACGCACAAAAGGTCTGCTGAGACAGATCCTGTGGAACGAAGGCACACAATTCCAAAGGTAGCTGCAAAACAAAGGATATGTGTTGTGATGTAAAGCAAAGGCAAATTCTTGCACTAAAATTTTTAGAATATTTACTTAATGTATTTCCACTGTGGTGCACAAAAGATTCAGCAATTTTTTACTTGAATATAATAACATTACTCGTTACAGCAATAAAAATTGGCATAAGTTGTATATGTCGTCTAGTGATGTAAACAATTGATTATTTTACATCACGAAATCCCTCAAAATCTGGTAAAAGTGGGCGGGCGATTATTTCTCAGACTGCCTTTTGTTCATATTTGTGGTCCTGATGACTTCATCCGAATTTGTACAAACCTACAACTTATGAGACATTCCGTACAGGTGGGTTAGGCTTCACACCTGTTGTAAATGACGCGATGATGTCATGAAGTGACTCACGCCGTGGGTTTGTAGCACTCTTGTCCAGGGGCTCGAGGGCAGAGACCGGAATGACTCAACCCTGGCAGATACACATCACGAGATCACTCGATAAACCCCGCTTTTGGTTTCCCCTAATGGAATCCTTACTGCAACTCGTGTACCAAATAAGCCTCTTTCAGCGGAATATCTGAAGTTTTCTAAGTACCCACTGTAAAGGATTCACCCGGACCATCTTTCGGTTGTCCTCTTTCAATCATTCACGGCCTAAATCTAGTAAATTCCGAATGTAGGTTAAATAATCCCCATAAAAAAAAACTTGAAAGGTTTTAACACAGCACAGTAAAATGTAGAACATCATAAATATTGTGCAGCTGTGGAACTGTAATGGGCACCGCAGGCAATTCCGAATGCAGACAAGTCCTAATGCTTCTTGGCCCAATTCGATTGCTCTGCTAGGCACAATTTTCTGCTAGCTGAGCCTTTTTTCCCTTTTACGTAAGCAGTAAGCACGGCACAAAAAGCACGCTTTCTGCACAAATAGAATTTGCTCATATTAGTGATTCGGTTAGAAAAATCTCTGTGCACAAATGAGGTTAGCACAAGTTTTGCACAAGGTTAGCGCAAATTACAATGCACATTGTACTTGCCATAGTACGCAATCTACTGTAGTACATAGTATGCGCCATAAATTGTTCCCTGGTTTGTGCCGCATGACTTGTTAAAAAACGTGCCCTTGACCAAAGGAAAATTACCTTTTTTTCATCATATTAAAAAAACTTCCAATATGCGCGATGATTTTCTTATCTGTTACGCTAAAGAAAATGTTTTTTGCCGTCACCAGGTTGGACGCCTCTCCACGAGGCCTGTAACCATGGCTACTATGAGGTTGCCAAGCTGCTTCTCAAGGCCGGAGCATTCGTTAACACCCAGGGACTAGAAGATGACACCCCGTTACACGATGCCGCCGTGAATGGCCACGTCAAGGTAATGCAGTCTTGGACTTCTTGATTTCTTGGGGAATTGACTTGGGGGCTTTTCCAAACCTGGGTTTGCCTTGAGCTTTGGGTCAGAGGTTCTAGTCCCCTGACTTGGGGTATTCCGGCTCAGTATCAGTCCATGTTACAATTTGGGAACATCAGATCATCTAACATGGGTCCAACGCTAAGAATATTGCCATTTGGTTGGGACATGTACCGCCCTAAACCGCCCTGCCTGTTACTCCCTGTACTGCCCTAAACCACCCTGCCTATTACTCCCTGTATTGCCCTAAACCACCCTGCCTGTTACTCCCTGTACTACCCCAAACTGCACTGCCTGTTACTCCCTGTACTGCCCTAAACCGCCCTGCCTGTTAATCCCTGTACTACCCCAAACTGCACTGCCTGTTACTCTCTGTACCGCCCTAAACAACCCTACCGGTTACTCCCTATACTGCCCCAAACCTCCCTGCCTGTTACTCCCTGATCTGCCCCAAACCGCCCTGCCTGTTACTCCCTGTACTACCCCAAACCGCCCTGCCTGTTACTCCCTGTACCGCCCCAAACCGCCCTGCCTGTTACTCCCTGTACTACCCCAAACCGTCCTGCCTATTACTCTCTGTACCGCCCTAAACCACCCTGCCTGTTACTCCCTGTACCACCCTAAACCACCCTGCCTGTTACTCCCTGTACTGCCCCGAACCACCCTGCCTGTTACTCCCTGTACTGACCCGAACCACCCTGCCTGTTACTCCCTGTACTGACCCGAACCACCCTGCCTGTTACTCCCTGTACTATCCCAAACCGCCCTGCCTGTTACTCTCTGTACCACCCTAAACCACCCTGCCTGTTACTCCCTGTACTACCCCAAACCGTCCTGCCTATTACTCTCTGTACCGCCCTAAACCACCCTGCCTGTTACTCCCTGTACTGCCCCAAACTGCCCAAACATTCTACCATTTTATGGAATCATCAGGGAATAATCACAATGTAGTACAATGTAGTACAGGTGCTAATGGGTTAATGGCTTCGAAAGAATTCCTTAGCTAACGACAAAGCTGCAGAGACAAACCCAGATTTCAAAAGAAAGAAGTTACGCCTGATAGTCCTGAATCCTGCCAAAATACTCCAAAACCTGGGGGTGGATTTTTATAAATTCAGGACAGTACAAAGACAACAGAGTTCAAACACCTTGCAACATCTGTCTGTTTATGACAAGTGTACCCTAACCCCCTCTAGTTATTCTCTTGACACCCTGCGGAATGTAACACCAGCTGAGTGGGCAGCATGTTGGTCCAACAGACAACAAGAGCTACAGCCTAGCGGCAAATCAGCAGAAATCACCCACTTTTGGAATTTCTTGTTATCACGAAATCGTGATTAGGGCGAATCGTTATTATTTTGTAAATAACAGTCGTTACTCTTGATGGACTCCCTCAGGTGGTGGAGCTACTCCTGAAGCACGGAGCCAACCCTCTCCAGGTCAACAAGCGGGGCAAGGCCCCCATCGACCTGGCTTGCAACGCCGAGATCCGCAGCCTCATGAAGAATGAGATCATCGAGACCAGCAGCGACACCTCCCTGGCCGAGGCCCGGCCGCCGACGTCACCGGAGAGCGTGGACTCGGTGGACGGTCATGAACTCAGAAATGGCCAGGCTAGACGTAAGAATGCTTTGTTTTATATTATGTACTTTTTATCTGAAGCTCTTTAGTTTGCCCACCTTTCCTCCATTTCATAGGCCTGTCTTTTCTGGACTGTAATTTAGTAATGGTAACTGTATCTTTATGCTCTTCTCTTTTAGCCGATCCGTATGAGTTTGACCATCAGGATCGCAGTCCGAACGAGCAGAAGATAACGATTCACTGGGCGTCGCCGGACAAATCTGGCAAGGGGGCAATCATGGAAATCACCAGAACTATCCCCAAATTGAACGACCGAGCCACCCCAAACTCCATGACCTCGACCACCACGTCGGACAGCGATCTGTTTGATCCCCACTTAAACACAAAACCTTTGAATAATGCTGCGCCTAATATAGCTGTTCTTAAACAGCAGCAGCAACCGCAGCAGCAGCATCATCTGCAGCAACAGCAACAGCAGCAACAACCTGTGCGCGTAGTCGTTCCCGAGGTTCGGAACTCGCATCAGGACTTGAAGTCCCAAGGAGAGGTGTGCAACAACGCCTCGCGTTCCTCCCCAAAGGAATCCAACACTGTCCCCATGTGTGATACGGGGGTGCCCAGGGTAGCGGGCGCCAAAGAGGACTCGGACAGCAGTCTGAGCGATTTGAACTTGATCATGTCGGACGACTCCAATGCAGCAACCGAGACCAAAGGGACCTCAGGTAAAGCGGACAGCACCACGGCAGAATCCACGCTCTCCTCATTCATGTGGAACACCGCCAATGGAAGAACTTTACCGCAATCGAGTTATGTCAGCAACGCCATGGTTCCCACGATAGACTCCAGCGCCCAGCAGCCACAGCAGCCGCGTGTGAATGCCGCTAGTGTATCATCAGGCTCTGTTTTCCCGGAGAACTCTTCCAGCAAGCAGGACACGTCCCTAGCCAGTTTGAATGTGAACAGTAAAGCCTCCTCGTCCTCAATGAGCCCCCTGGCTCCATTCAGTACTTCGTCTCTGTCGTCGTTGCCTGGACTGCCTCTCCAACAGGCGCAGAGCCACATTGCGCCAGACATGCCCTCAGAGTCTGTTGACTCGCAACAACGCCCATCCAGTAACGTTGTCGTCGGGCAGGATTTGCCGGTGCAGCCGTCGCAATCCACTCACCCTAACCGCTTAGTATCAGCTACCTCGGCGAGTCTGACCAGTACCAATTACCAAACGGAACAGAAGCCAGTCGATAGACCGGTGCCTGGCTGTGCTGACACTCAGGCTACAAACAGTGTGTCAGAGTGGAGGACAGACACCAAACCAGTCATGCCTATGGCTGATAGCCGCTTAGGAAGTGAGTCGGATTCAAGTATGGATAGACTTATACAACCTCAGGTGCAGCAGCAGCAGCAACAGCAGCAGCAGCATGAGAGGCGGGATCGCCCAAAGAGACACAAAGATCGCTCGCATCAAAAATCACATCGGAGACACCACAGACATCAAAGTCAATCTAGTCAGGGGTCACGCTCCTCTAAGGATGAACGCTCCTCTAAGGATGAACGCTCCTCTAAGGATGAACGCCACTTCAGTGAGGAAGCCAGTACCTCATCCAAGTCCCCGTCACCGGAGGTGAAAGCTGTCGAGAATGGACAGGTTGAGCTCGCGGAGAACTCCCCGGATGGCCATAAATCAGACCCCCAACAAAGAGCATCACCTTTCCCAGTTGCGAGGGAATACTACATCGTCTCGCAACCATCCTCGGCTGATAACGCCGGAGAAATCAAAGCTTTGTTGCTCAGACCGCGGGATCCGAGTACCATCCCACAAACTCGGCCCAAAGAGGCCACCTCCTCTCCGACATCTGTCTCTTCCACAAGTGCCTCTCTGCCTCCGGAAAACAACCAAACACCAGCTGAGCAGGACCCCACGACCTCCAACAGGATCACGGACTCTGTCGCTGCCTCATCTAGCACTGACTCGACCAACCGCAAAAGTCCTGTCTTACGCGATTTGGAAAGGCGGAGATCGCCAGCAAGGGGAAGCCCGGATGTGACATCGTCGTCCTCGTCCACCTCGAACCAGACGGGGAAAGGCTCTCCAAAAGCTCAAGAGCAGCCTCCAGCCGTGCAGGAGAAACCCCAACCTCCCAAGCCCACACGGACACTGCGATCTAACTCAGGAATGGTGAACTCTAACAGCAACAGTGCCGCCAACGAGACCAACGGTAACGAGAAAGAAATCACGATGACCACGCCCATGACCAGGAGTCGCCGCATACAAGCTGCCGAGTCCTCCTCCTCAACCTCCACGCCGGAGCCCAACTTGGAATCCTCTCATCCCAGGAAGCGAAAGATGGCACGGCACCGCCAGCAGCAACAGAATAACGGGGAGTGCTCAACCAACGTTGAACGGCAGTCACCGCCGGCTCCCTTGGAGAGAATCAACACCATGGAGATGTTTCTGAACATCAGGCAGAGGATTGCGGCCCGGCAACGGACGATGATAGCCAACGTCCAACCTAAGCAACCCAGCGGTTACAGCGAGTACCTGATGCATAGGAAGACCTACCTACTAGCCAGTGATCCAGACACCAAGATCAGCGTGGCTATCCCTAATGTAAGTACAGTCACTTTCAGCTCTACTTTAAGATCTCAAGAAAGGATGGGTAGAAATGTTTGGTATACTGGCTTTGGGAATAACAATTATATATAAATGGAATGCAATGTGCTCCAGAGCTATATTTTGTGGTGTACCCTCATTACAAAGTTCTGCTATATTTGTTCATTATTTCTGACAAATAATCTTACAATGGACATTAATTTTGCATCCGCTTTCCAGCTTCCAATAAGATTTTGTTTTCTTAGGTTACAAAAAATTTTATGTTGTAGTCCCCAGATTGGCACATCAAAAATAGGTTGAAATGCTAATCATTCACTGGTTGCATTGGGTAAACTTTCACAAGCATCATAATCTGAAGTACTGGGGTTTTTTTTGAGGCATAGAAATTTTTAAATAGTTTGTGTTTATCCCCAAAGCTTACCAAGACCTGCTTATTTTTCTCAGATGGAAGCGCCTGCTGAGTTACACAACATCTGTCTGCAACAGTTCCGAGAACAGGAAAAGAAGAGACATGATCTGAGATGTCGACATTGTATTGAGAGAGTAAGTGCCAAGACTTCATCCTGAGTCTTGAAACTTGAAATTAATTTGTTTTTATTTTAAGAACAAACATGAGATTTTATGACTAACCTAGAAAAATGCATGTTGAGTAAAGAGGTTTTTCAACCCTTAAAAGTTGAACAAAATGAATGTAATCTTTCTGAATTTAAGACTCCAATTTTGTGTGTGTAGATTTTGCGAGTAAGCAGTGAGCGAAGTACTTTCTCAAACTTTTGGATTCTGTTTTGGATGCAGTAGGCTTCATATTTTTACTGCCGTTGGATTGGAAGCCTCATAAAATCTTGTAGAAATTAGGGTTTGGAGAGAGTTTTGACTTGAGGTAGTGAAATATTGCACCCTTTTCCTCTTCTTAATAGGAGAAACTGATGTTAGCAGCTGAGCAGGACATCATCCGAGTGTACGGCCGAGCGGCGAGGGCCTTAGCCAATCAGAGCATTCCATTCAGCGTCTGTACGGTTCTCAAGAACCAGGAAGTCTACAACATGCCCGAGCCCATGGTGAGTATGCGCTACGGGTTAGACTCACGGTTGAAATCAAAGAATGTTTGCATTTTGCAGTACGGATGTAGTCGAGTTCATCACAAGTCCCTGCAGGTTCATCACAAGTCCTCCAGTCCCAATTCAACTCACAAGCTATTCAAATGAGTTTGACAAAGGCATTCCTTTGTTATTGTTCATCCACTGTTACTTGTGACTGGACTTGTGATGGACATGAGATGGATTCGAGTACATCCCTGTTTTGCAGACTGTCCAATTCTTTAGCGACCTTTCTTTAAGTGCAGATTTGACAAAGCAAACCCATACTCTATCAAACCAATATGGTAATGTGTTTTTTGTCGACTCTAAACGCACTCTCTGTTTGTCCATTCTTTGACTTTGTCTGTTTGTCAAATTGGTTTCCTGCTTTGGCTGTAACCCTGTAACAGTCCTCTGATTTCATAAATGATTTTTCACACACCCTAGGGAGTTTGGGTTAATGTTTATTGTTAACAAGTGAACGGAAGTGTTTAACGTAAGTGTAATTTCACTGTGACTATTTTTGCAGCCACATGAAGATAGCAAAGGAAGCATCCGTCAACGCTACAACGGTCGACAGCTACTGTCGTGGCTGCAGGACGTGGACGACAAGTATGAGAAAATCAAGGTGGGTTTGTGTTTCAGTTAGATGACACTGACTGCGTGTATGAACAGTAGATGGGGCAGTGTGACTACTCAAGAGTGCTCCAGTAGCACAGACACACTGCGGGTTCACACAGTCGTGCTTTACATAACTCTCGAGGACAATGCATTGTCTTTCCCTTTGTCCCTATAATATAACACTCTCCCATAGACTAAGCACACAAACACACGATCGAGGTCCATTGTCAACAAAAGATAAATGATCGAGGTCAACAAAGAATCTGTTCTCTCTTTGTCTGTCGGTCCTCGGGTGTATATAGTGCACGTACACACTGGTTGGCGCATGTATGGCGAAGAAGTAGCCCATGATTAGATTTATTGGGAATGCGCTGCGAGTTCAGATAAGTTGAACACATTTAACCTTTGGTGAATTTTGCTGCGAAGGTTTGAAGTTTGAACATTCATGTCATTCACGTATGCAAGAAGACCCGACAATTTATTGGAGCACTTACAATTGAAGTTTAAATTGTGACTGAATTTTTATTTTGCATTCAGGAGGACCTTCTTCAACGGCATCAACACGAGGCGGCGTCGCTCTACGCCATACAGAAGCTGGAATGGGAGCTCAAGCTGCAGGAGTTGAAGCTGTGGGACCCCAAGAATCGCCCGCAGATCCCGTCCTGTCACGTGCCCATGGTGGAGGTCGACAGAGACCTGGATCTGCTACCGGCCTAGAGGTCTAAAACCATCGAGGAAAAAAACAAACGGATGAGGTCGGAAAATCGGATTGATTACGGAGAGGATTGAAACCCATGTAACTGATTTACACTTGGGGAAACCGGCGGAGGATTTGAAAAGAGATGGGCGGAGTTATTGAATGGGAGGTAATCCCGTAAAGGGGTGGATGTTCAGGTTGGGTCATTCGGGGGATGTTGGCATGGTCGATTTGTCGGTAAAAATTTTGCCCGCACGATTTCGTGTTCAGAGGTGGTTTGTTATTGGAAAGTTTTACGAGCGAAAATTTTGGTAGCTTGTTGGCACTAGAAACTAAAAAAACAGTAAGGTGGCGGTGGAATATATGGAACAGGTTTGAATGTGTACCGATTGGTGATTTTGAAAAGTTTGATTTTATGACTGACTAGTTGTCAAACATGTGAGGTTTGGTTTTATTGAGGTGGGTTTTTTTTGTTGGAGATTTTATTTGGTCAAATTGAAAGATTGGGTGATTGGGATGTCGGGACGAAAAGAGCTTTAGGGGAACGTAACTACCATTTCCAGAAGGACGACCGTTTTGTGGAGAGGAAAATCTGGCTGTCATTTTGGTGGAATTTATTGTTATTTGTTGGGTTTTTTATCCCAAGGGATAATGAGAAAAACCAATTATTTGAGGAAAATATTGAGAAACAAATGTTGTCTTTATCACAGGTACATTGTAAATAAAGTATACATATAAAACAAATGTATATATATATAAAAACAACTTGTGTTTGTAAATTACACATTGAAAAAATTCACACATGTACAGAGAGTTACTCTTTAACACGAATTGATTGTTGTTTTTTTCTAACAAATCAAGAATCTGTTTCTGATGGAGATTTGTTCTTAACAAAATTTGGAAAAAAGTTTAACAACTGAGGGAGGTTTCCCAAGTTGTTGTTGTTGGGTTTTTTTTAAGTGATTGAGCTTTGTGGATTTATTTTTGTTTTTAGTGATGTTGACCGAAAATTCTGTTTTTAATAGTGGAATTATCTGTTATATCGTTGCGACTCGTGTTCATTGATAACTGAAAGAGTTTTATCCAGTTTTTAGGGTCCTTTAATTTTTCCCTGCAGAGATTTGTTTTCAATTTTGCTAATTTTTTTTTGGTTTGATGTTTGAAGACAGTTTGATGTTGGAAAACTGCTTTTGAAGAAACAGCCTGCGCCAGTTAGTTTATGTAAATTAAAAACAAAAACCATCAAATTGAAAGTTGACCGTAGTTTTTAAACTTCGGGTTTAGGTAAACTAGTTAAATGATAAACTAGTGCACAGCGTTTTAACTAGATTAACTAGTTATATGGTTTTATCAGTCGACATGGCTCACAGCTAAAGCTGTTCAACTGTAGATACCTTACTAATAAACCGAAAAATCCGTACGTGTTTCGCTTAAACCCCCCCCCCAAAAAAAAACAAACCTCTACACCCAATCACAAAGCATGTTAATCACCTAAACTAGGTCAAGCCTTGGCAATCTTAACACAAATAAATAGTAATTTTCCCGACCCTAAAAAAGAGATTTTATAGAAGTTATGGAAGGGAAAAACCCTTTTTACTAAAGATGTTACTGCTGGTTTTATTGTAATTTCCATTCATTTTATAGAGAATATGCGCTGGATTTTGTGAAATCTGACCATTAGTCCGTTGATTCTAAGTATTATCTTTTCAAAACCACTCTTTGCGGAAAATAAAAGGTATCTAGAACGTACTCCTGTAACGATGAGAACTATACTTGTGCATGTACATTTTCTTAGTGCAAAGAAAATCTAACGTACCGGTAAGCTCCTCAAAATTAGCATTCCCTATATAAGCCAAAAAAAACAACATGTAAGGGCATAACAGTTTCGTGATCGAAGTTGATCCAAGTTATAATAAGCCAGTATTGGCGTGTGATTTTGCGATATCATTTACTCCCGTTTAGTGTGTATGTGCGTATTGAGGAGTTTAACTGTCGTTTGAGTTATTAACGTGGCCTCGTCTACGGTATTCGTTGTGCAGTGCCACATTTGTTATCCATGATTTGTGCACAAAATAATGGGAGTTGTTCCTTTTGATTAGTGTACGTCATTCCTTTCCCATTTTAATAAAGATCAATCCCTGCTTGTTTCCGATGAGAAATCTGACCGTTTAAGTAACAAAACATTTCTAAGATACGCATATTTCCCCTGTAGTGAATGAACAAAAAAGTGAAACTTTACAAGGATGTAAACCATGTATTAGTTAACTCACGTACAAACTTCGTTTTGTTCTGTATTTCTTTTCTTGCGTGCAATTATACTTATGTACCATTTAGATTATTGCGTTTTTGTGTTTACTTATGGTACATTTATTTGCTTTTGTTGTTTTTTGTTTTTTTTGGCTAAACTAGCATGATCGATTGGTTAATGTGGTATTTTGTTATCACCAAAAACATTAAAAAGAACATGAGTTCTTAAAAACCACTGCACACTTGAAACTAGATGTTTAATCAAAGTTCTCAAAAATGTACTGTTGTCATTTGGTGTGGTAAAAGAAAATTATTGTATAAAAAAATAATAACGTGAAGTCCGATGCTTGAACTGCCAAGGTGTATAGAATTAAAATGCGATTAACATCAAAGAAAACAGGAATGCGAGTTTTGTCTCTTCGATTTTGTGTTTTTGAGTTCCTTTTTTTTTTCTTTGAAAATTTGACGAAGAAAAGTTTAATTTTTGTGTCGCCTAAAAGTTTTGGGGGACACTTGCCAGTCCTAAATTCTGTTTGACAATATGTTTAAAGTTTAGGTTAAGTTTTTGGAAAAAGTGTATAATTTCTACATGCTTACGTGGATTTGGATGAAACTTGGATACAGTGACCCTTGGGTGGGAAGACACAATTCTTCATGGGATTACTGAGGTCAAAGGTCATGTAGGGGTCATTAGAGGTCATTGTTCAAATACTCTTCAAATGTTTCTTTGTCTACAGAAAATGATGGATTTTTCAGGTAACTTAGATGGAGTGATCCTTGGGTGGGGGTTCATCACGACTCTTCCAAAATTGGAGGTCAAAGGTCGTCTAGGGGTCATTTGAGGTCATTCAAAAATGCACAAAATTTGACTTTTTTGAAGAACACATTAACATATAGGGATCGATTATGGAAAAAGGCAACACGTGTGATCCAAGGATCACTTTTTTGTTTAGTCATCAGATCTTGAACAAAATAAGATTTGAAAATTGACAACGTTTGAGGGGTCAACTCTGTGGAAACGAACAGATATATGTTAACTCAAAATAATTAACACCTATATGAAATGCACACAGCATTGTTTTAATTCCATATAATTAAGGTTTTATACACACCAACGTCAACGAGTAAACAACTATGCATATATATGATTTTTATCAAGATGTTTTTGACATCCGTCTCCCCATGAAAAAAGGTCCAAGCTATTACCAGGCATGCAACTGGGAAGTCACAAAAAAAGAGGAAATTCACATTTTTCCAAGACTTTGTACAGTGTTTTTCTATTTTCAATGGCACACATTGGAAGTGAAAAAAGAGGAAATCAGCTGATCCGAGGAAAAGTTGCATGCCTGTATTACATATTTTTCATGAAAATTAAATTATTTACAGAAATAAATGAGTAAAAATTTCCAGGGATAACATATTTTTTAGACCAAATATTGAAGATTTTTTTTTTTTGAATGATGTTTTTAACTTCACAGTTCAAAAGTAACATTGTTAAAACAATGAAATATTACAAAACATACATGAACATGTGCGAAGTAATTCTGCAAATATAGAAACATGTTGAAATTTCCAAACAAACTTTTAGCACACGGAAGAATGCCTGTACAAAGAAATTTTGATCAATTACAAAAATGATGACTGGAAAAGCAATTAATTCCTGCCAAGTTCAACCATAAAAGTGAATGAATATTCAAACAATGAAATTTGGACAAATTCAATCAAATTAATTTTTTGCATATTTGTTTAAATTTTAGAGACTTCGAACATAAGTCATTCATGGGATCGAATCTAATTTGAGTGGTAATTGGTAAAAATCAGCTGAAAGAATCCTCAAAAAATTACAAAAAAATTTGCATGACATTTGGCTGTTTTGGCTTATAAGAAAATATCTACCCACTTTCTATTCTTATAACTTATTAGCTCCATTTAATTGCACCCAATTGTTATTTACAATAATCATCTTTTAGTGAGTTGAACAATTTGAAAAAAAACACATCATATTACCAACTTCATGGACTCTGCGCGCCAACTAGAGAGGGCGTTTTGACGTGTGTGTACTGGTTCGTGCGCATATGGTGCAAAATACGCAACACTAATTTTTTTTTCTTTTCTGAATGCGCACAAAGCAACAGTGTCTTCGCATAAGTGTCGGGCGTAGTGGTCTACCCCAACTCTCCCTTTCTTACCGTTGAGGGGGTACTTGTGCACGGAGCTCATAAGCAGCGTAACTTTTAAATATTAAAAAAAAAAAAACAGTACAAGCCAATATACAGCTTTAACTCAAAAAAATGCTGGTTTCATACAAAGTGCTAATAATATCACTATATGCTGGTAATTTCTTGAAGTTTTACATTGTATTTTTTAACACACATCTTGTACAGCGTCCATTTTGTACAGTGTCACAATAAAACTCAGTCATGCAAGAAGTGTCTTCTCGGTACAACCCTCATTGAAGCTGGGCACATAAAACCAAAGTGTTTGGCAAAATATATAGAATGTGAAAATGTAGCATTATTAGCAATATGTACACGAATGTGTAAGTTGAATAATGGTGGTGGCAATGCTGCCCTCTTGTGGCAAATCTGGATCACAAAAAATAGCAACCACCACACAGAGCAGACCAGGCTAGGGTATTTTATAATAAGAACGATATTCTGCATACATGTGACATACACTGCACTTTTTCAACTGCATGTACAGGGAGGGTGACCCCCCAAAAATGCAACCCTGAAACATTTGCCTTTGTTTTTTCAAAATCGTGATCGGTGAATTTTGATGTTTTTGATATCAGATTAAAGCTGAGAGCTTTTTCTTTCAAAAGCTAAAAAAAATCATGAAAACAGTACATTGGGTTGCTGAAAAAATGCCAATTATGTGAAAGAAGTGATTTTTCATTCTTTCCAAAACATGTTACTGTAAGCCCACCGTGCAATTGTCTTTCATTTGTGCAATTTCTTGCAATATTTTGACATATTTATGATGCTGAAAAGGTTTAATACCTGTTCAGGTGGAAAATAAAAAGGTATTTCCATCAAATTCATTTGTGCTCTTGTCATATTATGTGCCGTGTTGTTTGTAAGGATTAGGACATGCACAGATAGGTACAGTGTATATCCGTTAACTGTAGTAATGCCATTCGAATGGACCAAAAAAGGAGTTGTGTTACACAAACCGGCATTTTCTCAGCAACCCAATGTGCTGTTTTCATGATTTTTTTCCTCAGTATTTGAAAGAAAAAGCTCTCAGCTTCAATCTGATATCCAAAACAAAATAATTCACAGATCACGTTTTTGAAACAAGGCAAATCTTTTAAGGTTGCATTTTTGTTGGGGCACCCTGTACTACAACCAAATTCTTTCCACACGAAATACAGATGTATAGTTACAGTAAGAGTGAAGGGCGCCCTCACATTCCCCATCAAGACTTAAGCCCTCACAACGCTTTGTCCTTCAGTAGGCGCAGCTGTTATCGGTTTGCATTCCTCTTTCGGCTTGAGGTTGTAGAAAGGAAACTCGCACAGGAACAGGCACTTGGCGACATCCGGCAAAGATCGGTAGAGGCGGGGCGGAAAGAGGAGGATGGGGCTCGTCTGCTTCTTGTACTCCTGGTAGCCCGCTCGGCTGGATTCAATGACAGGGAACAGTTTATTGGTTTGCGGTTACCATCTTTATTGTACTCTTCAATAATAATAATAATAATAACAGGTTCTTGGGCCGATTAACCATTCCAAATACCATTTCAGCTCCCTGGGGAGTATACAGCTCGATGCAGCCTGTTAGGCGCAAGGAAGCTAATTCAATCACAATTACGATCTCTACCCTCACAGGTACCCATTTACTCCTGGGTGGCGAGAAGCAATGAGTGGCAAAGTGCCTTGCCCAAGGGCACACGCACCATGACCCCGGGCTGGACTCGAACCCACAACCTGCAGCTTTACCCACAGACCGCGAATCCAGCGTAATTGCATATGTTTTCTTCAAATGTTTTCTGTAACAGCAAGTAAGGCCACACAGTAATAGAATATGCATAGTTGAAGTTGATCACAAATTATATGATCTCAACTTGACGTCACAAGCTACTCATATATGAACTATGACAAAGGCTTGCCATGTTACTGTTCATTCACTGTTACTTGCCATCCAACTTGGTCGACTTGTGACGGACACGACTACAACACTGAAAATGTGATGTTTTCTGGTTACAACTACTATCAATCACATGAATAACAACTTCGACTTTTAAATTTTACTCAGTTCATCATGATCCAACACGGCCCAAATGCAACTGAACTCTTAAAGTAATATACAACATTTGCAAACATCAAAAAAAAAAAAACTACCAAATTATTATGAAATATCTTACTGGACTGTTAGTGAATGACAGTCTAAAGTATCCTGTAAAATCGTGGCACCTGGTGCGCTGTCGTTTTCAAGAAAAGTACTATTTTTGTATCAATTTCCAACGCTGGTTGGCTGACCAGCATTGAAAAAAACTGGCTTTTTTAAATACTACCCCCAATTGACCATATCCGCATTTTGTTTGCAATCGATTACACACCTACGAACGGGTACAAGCCAGCTAGACTGGTTCCCTGACCTTACAATTCCCCGACGTCTATAAATTGCTCTGTTTCATCTTAAGTGGGGTCAGGGAACCAGACTACAGGAACATGATTGTTTTTTTCTTGGTTTTTCCAGCATCTACGAACACAAAACTTCAAACAAGTCAATGTAACCATATTTGCTATAAAATAGCAACTCCCAAAATCCATCCATTTCTGAAAAATGACAGCAAAATCAAACATTGCTCCTCTATTTTTCATTTGTAGCTGGTACTGCGACTGGTACTGCGACTGGCCCTTAGCCTTGTTGCTGGAATTTCGGTTGCAAGTCTCATAATTTTTGGTTTTGTTTAACTCACCATCCGTATCGGTCGTCTGATTTCTGCTCCAGCATGGGCACGCCGCTGACAAACAGCAGGATACAGATGACGAAGATTGGGCTGATGGCGACGACCCACTCGCAGTCTGTGACGACGCTACAGCTCAGCAGGAAGATGCCCAACCACAGGGTGATCTCACCCAGGTAGTTGGGATGACGAGACCAGCTCCACAGACCTGAAAAATAATCAAAAAAAAAAAAAATTGTTAAGGAAAAGCGTTTTCACTCAAATCCTTGCAAGTCAGTCACAACAGCCCTTCTGTTTTGAGGCGTATGTGATCACACCCCCACGCCATCACATGCCTAAAAACTTCCCGAGAAGTGTGAATAATAGCACCCCAGAATCCCTCAGTACCGCACACCTCAGCATACATTTACGTCATAATTATACTTCATAATTTGTGAAAAATAAAGTCCGTCGGTGAACAGAAAACCGCTTTATTGTAAACCAAGATGAACATTTTGGAAAAAAGTACCAGATTGTTCAGTCCCAGCTTGGAACACAGAATCACACGCCTAGACAAATCACACGCCTAGACAATCACACGCCTGTAAAAATCCAGGCGGGCCTTTTTACACATACCTGTGATTTTCAAATCAGAAGGACTGTCACAAGTCTCTTTGGTACCCATTTACTCCCCACCCAGGAGTAAATTGGGTACCTGTGAGGGCAGAGACGGTTTACTGTGATTGATTTTAGCGGCTGCTTTGCGCCGAAATGGGCAGCATCGAGCTGTATACTCCCCAAGGAGCTGAGGTCTTTGGATTGTTTCAATGGCCCAATGAGCAGGGCAATAATGATGTAGCACCTTGAGCACCGATAATGGTGAATAGGTGTGCTTTCTAATATTATTATATTAGAAGTCAGTTCAAGCCCACTACCATAGGCCTTAACTCCCAATCCATTAAAAAAAAAATCCCCAAAATAACCAGAGTTGTGGTCACGTCCTCGTAAGCAGGGGGTCTTACCAGAAATTTCGTTCAGAGTGGGGAAAATTCTAAAAATAGAGTCAAAGGTGGGGGACTTTCTGTCTTGGCAGGGAAGCTACAACGATTATTTGTTTTTCACATGACTCTTACATGTAAATGTCATTTTCCAGAGTGGTGAACCAATTTTTCAGCGTGTGGGAAATTGTTTTTTCTTCAAAAAGCATGGAAAAGAGCACCACACTTATTAGCTATGCCTGCTTGGACTGGGGGGCTCGCAAGTCAGTCTCAAGTTGATGACAAGTCCTCCAGTCCCAAGTCAAATGAACTGCGCAAATGAACTGCAACCAAAGCATTCTGTTGTCACTGTTCATCCCCTGTTACATATGACATTACTTGTTCCAAAAAACAACAAAAACTAGAAACTTTCAACTATTATTAGATATGGGTATTTCAAAATTGCGTTGCGCAGAAAGCGTCCTGAAACAAGCCTACCAGTCAAAATACAAAGCTCTCTGGCAATCCTTCCGATATACCAAGGCATCTCCGCCAACAGACCTTCAGTCTCAAGACAAATGTTTGGATAACCTCAAGACAATGATTCTTACCGACGTCGCACCACTTGCCCTTGTTCTCCGCCTTGTTGCGGAAGCTGAACTTCTGCTGGTCGGCAACCGTCTCAATGACCAACCCGATGACAAAGAAGACAGTGCCGATGATGTCCAGGACACCGAAGCTCCCCTCACAGTTCTTGGCTGCGTTGATGAAGATGACCGGCAGGCTGACCGAGAAGACCCACACAGCCTGGCCAAACCATGAAAATGTAAACAAAGTGAAGGTTTTATAACATGGGTTTTTCTCTTTTACCAGTATAAAATCATGTTCTTCCAAAAGGTGTTGTGGAAATTTGCTGACGGCTTTCTTAACACCTTCCCGCAACCAAGTTGCATATTCTATGTGCATGAACAAAGTGGGACACCAAGACCCATGTAAAACAATAGTAGCCAATATCTAGAGTACAAAATCCCTCAAAATTGTTGGGGAAAAAACCCTTCAAATTAGACAGGAAATTGCTAGAAAGCACAAATAATAATAAATAACCTAGACCCTTTGCGATTTAAATTTGAATAATGTCTGGTACACAGACTTGCTCATAATGCTTGGCACATGTTAACTTTGAATTCTCCAGACCAAAGACACTGTTGCTAATCACATGATTTGGGGCAAGCTCTTGCACAGTTACGTAAAAGACGCTCAGCACCAATACATTGTTCACAATGGGTGAGAATGGCACAAAGACACCAGACCATGACAGAGCTGGGGGTTGCTAGCATAAGGCTTGCCCCGAATCACGTGATATAGCAACAGTCTCTTTGGTCTGGAGAATTCAAAGTTAAAAATGTGCCAAGCATTCTGAGCAAGTCAGAGTTCCAGATGTTACTCGAATTTATTCGCAAATGGGCTTATTTTGAGCTGTCCCGTGCAGAGTGCCAAATGTCTTCACTATTAATACAACATACATCATTTGGCAGTTCAGGTTTTTTTTTGTAATAGTTTGGATTAGTGCGGTTTACAGTTGGAAAATATCTGGGGTGAGTTTTGGTGGTCATAACTAAGAATTGGTTTGGTTGTTTCTTGTCGGTGATTTTCTTCGGCAGTATTTATTTGGTAAGAACTACGCATGATGATGTACATGTAGTACCGATACTCAAATCGCCCACACAATTAACCAAAGAGAACTAACAGAACCAATTCTTGGTTACGACTGCCAAAACACCCCAGATTTCTGTTTGTAATTCCATCTTCTGGTTTCTGGGATCTACAGAACAGAAAAATAGATCAGATCTGTGATCTTCCAAGCCAAAAGCAAAAGGTTCATTTTTCAACAAACCAATTCAAATTTGGAAATGTAGCTAAAAGTGGCTCATCATTTACACAAAATCATTACGATTTCTTTCGTTTCATTTCCTCAGAAAAAAAAATTAAATAAAGTGGTAAGATTTGCTGGTATACCATGGAATTAATTTTTTTTTTCTGTGAAGAAGTGCGGTTCTGTAAAAAAAAAAAAATGCTGAGAAACGTTTTCAATTTTCGGACAGTGTACTCTGTCTAAAAAAACACAGCAAAAACACTGCGACAATAGTAAATAAGAAGAAGCTGATCTTGTCCAACCTGGAAGAACCAGAAGCCAGCAAATTTCAGGAAATTTCCTCTGATTTCGTCGAAGCGATTGTCTTCGCCAATCTTGATGATGCGATACAGGAGGTAGCCAGAGAGACGGATCCCCCAGGCGCAAACGCAGACGGTCACGACAATCTGTCTGGCTCCATAGGTCTGGAGTTAAAAGGGGGGGGGGGTGGATAAAGGGGTGACAAAGGGTGTGGGTTAAAAACATGCGAATGAATGAAAAATATAAGGTACAGTTGAAGTGATCAAAATTGTAATGTCAATGGGTAAAGCAGCAAACATATTTTCTAACTGTTGTTGTTATTTCGTTTTGTGAATACATGACGATGGGGTATTAATGAATTCTAGCACATCAAAAAGTTTTGTGGAGGCACTATGCCTCTGAAATCAAGCAACTCTTTTGAAGAGGAAAAATAAAGTGTTCATTTAAAACAAGGTCAGACAAGATATTTTTTACTCGGCCTTACCCCAGTTTGAGCACAAAATGATGGAAATTAACCTGGCATGCTTCAAGCCATACATATGCATGTAAGCCAATGCGCACGCACAGCGTCTCCTGCACATGAATGGAGATCTCAAAGAGTGATTACAAACGCCAACTACACTGTCAAATGCCATCGCACTGCTCATGCAGGAATCTATGCAGGGTTTGTTCATCCATCTTGCAAACACAGAATAGACAATATCTTTACCTTGCACATTTTTTTGGTAGTGACACGCGCAGTTCACGTTAATCTGGCCAACTTACCCCTGCCAGAAAGAAAGTCAGAAGTGCCAGGACTACGAAGTTACTCCCTCCGGCGAAGTCCGTGACTTTGTCAAACTTGCAGGTTGCCGCGATGATGAAGAACGTCGTCTGCATCGCCACGGTTACGATGGCAGACATGGCCAGGTTGTAATCGTCTAAAATGCAGACGGCCCCTTGGCCGCACGGAGGCAGGCACTTGCATATCATGATTGACGGGTTGGTAAACCTTTCAAATCTTTTTCCTGGAATTAAAATTGGAAAATTGTTAGTTACCGGAAATTTGTTAGTTCCCACTTTGTGATTGTAATTCGTTTTTTATTTCCCTCTTTTCAGTCAGCAAAATTGTACCTGAATTTTTGTACCAATCTTGACAACCGACAAATAATCCACCTGTTAGAAGGATCAGATTCCTTAATACCTGTCTACAATTCTTCTTGGAAAATCAACATAAAAAAACAACGCTCAAAGGGGAATCTGCCTAGGTGGCATTATATTGGGCCTCGTCAGTTTCCCTTTGTGTTTTATTTGAAAAATTGTAATGTAGGTTGTCCGGGCTATTTTAAAAGATTTAGTCATTCTAATTAATACCAACTCTATCATTCAATTTCATCCACGAAATATTTCACACACTTTTGAACAAAACCAATTTTGTCAATTAGCCCATATTCGTCATTATGGATCAAATTCGTCTAAGCTGTTGTCGAACGGAAGGCATTCAAAGATCGAATTTGTCTTATATTTAAATCAGTTAGACTAATACGAGGTGAAATTGAATACTCCCGGTGAAAACGTAAGCTCGTTGTTTGAATTAGCTTGCACTGAATTTGAAATTGTTTGACCAAAAAACAAAATTAAACATTGGAAGTACACTAAATCGATGTCGATGAACGTATTAGAATATTAGAAACGGTGAATTTAAATGATAAATGTTATAAAATAGCTGGGAATCAAATGTATAAAAAGCCTTATCCTCTCTGAGTAATCCCTGTTTGCTATTTTCCCAGGTTTGCAGTATTGCTAATGTTGCTAGCATCGTGACTTTGGGTGTGGTCCCTGGCTACATGGCATATGGGTTTATGGCTTCTGACTAGTGCCCCTCGAACAAAGACATTGACAAACTGGGGAACCACCAACATCTATAGGGCTGGATAGCTCAGTTGGTAGAGCACTGGAATGGCAAGTCCAAATCTCGCTCTAGTCAATTTCTATGTTCAACATTAAACCATTTAAAAACAAGGCTCAATTAGCGAAAAAGTACAAAAGTATGAAAATACATTATATTAATTAAATGATACAGAAGTAGTTCTGGTAGTAAGTACAACCACGTGATATTTGGTCCGAAAATCTGGGACTCTCAATACTGTGTATGAGAGTCCCAAAACTGAAGGTATTGAAAACATGCAATACAAGAAAATAGACAGGCATCTGAGACAACCAGTCCAACACCATTTCAGTACTGCATCAATCAACTGTCAGCTGACTGTGCCAAAAAAAAAACTATCGGCCTGATCTTATTTTGCATCGTTTTGAGCACTTAACCCTAACCCCCTAGGCTCTTGCACTAGAAAGGATACCAAACCTAACAAATTTCAACAGCTGCATACAGGTCTGTAAGCACTGGTACCAAAACTGCCAAACTCCAACAGGCCTTGTTGGATGGGCCTATGCATTGTCGAGTGATTGGATAGGGATGGTACCAAACCTAACAAAATAAAGCAATATATGTACATGCACATTTGACCACAAGCTGTGCTGAGGACCGTGGGTGAGCATACCCACGAAGAAATGCCAGTGAACTCCAACGTGTTCACAAATCTCATGCCCTTCTGCCCCGAACCTCACAAAATTCAACAGGGTCTAAATCAAGCAAAACCCGCTGTTGGAGCTTGATGGGCTCAGGGTTGTTAGGGTTAAGGTCCCAGTCTGGCTAATATTGTGCCTGAGATAAAGACACCACTCAAAGTTCCAAAACCTCTGGTAAGTCTCAAAATATAAGGAAACCTACAGGTATACAGGTGCATGTGTCATTCACTGTTTACTGTTCAAGAGGTGGTGGAATGCTCGAAGACATTTCCGTCATTTTTCGGGTATATGTACATGTAGCCTAAGGTGTGATGAAATAAAAACGACTATTGTGTCTGTCATGAAATGAGTACAAAAGGTACTTTTGAGAGCTGTTTTTCAGGTCCTGTTTCGACCCGAACGTGCAATTTGTGTAAAAGTCATTGCTGGGGGCAGCAAACAAAACATACTAAATCGCGACGTAATAAACAGGACTCGTTTATACTACGCTGCATCGGGAGTCCTGTTTATTACGTCACGATTTACTATGTTTTGTTTGCTGCCCCCAACGACGACTTTTACACAAATTGCACGTTTGGGTCGAAACAGGAACTGAAAAACAGCTCTCAAAAGTACCTTTTGTACTCATTTCATGACCGACACAATAGTCGTTTTTATTTCATCACACCTTAGGCTACATATACCCGAAAAATGAAAGAAATGTCTTCGAGCATTCCACAACCTCTTTAATTTGTTGTCCTAGTTACAATGCTAGGCATAATGCACATGTACTGTACAAGCAATATCAATGAAGTTCACTGTTAATGTACTGGTACACAGCTACATACAGTATAGGAGACACAAATTACTCTGTCTACATGTGCCAAGAAAACAAAACATGAACATACCACAATCATGTATGTAATCACTGTTTTTCGCCGTCTGCTTGGTTCTAGACAGCTTGGAATGTGTTCAAATGTCCCATTTCCTTATTCGGCAAATAACGTCAGATTTTATTTGTTGAGGTGTTTCCTCCTTGACTGAATTATGAACCAGACTGAACGATGCATATTTACATGTACATGTAAATAACCCCATAGGTCGATGGTGCTATACACACAATAGCCCAGGTTGGACTCCGTTGTGTACACGCATGCAATGAAGTCGTAGTCCAACCTGGGCTATACACACACACAATGAACATGAACTGGGCGGGACTGCATTATGTGGCGACCATACAATGTTCGCGACAAATCACAATGGAATTTATGGGTTCATGTCCATGATAAAATGAAGTGCATATACACTGTACAGACTTTGTACATAAAATCAGATTATTACAGGTACATGAACATACAGCATACATGTTACAATATGAACATGTATGTGTTCAGTGTACTGTAAAATGCATCCGTACACATATTTGGCCAAAATTTTTTTACTTCTGCTTCCGATTACATGGCATTTGAAAATAGGGTAGGTAGGTAGGGGATTTTTTTTTGCAATTTTGTTTGTGTACAATCATATGGAGGTGTCTGCGTGTAGACACTAGTCACGGACCATGGTCCGTTGTGTAGTCAAGGGTAAGAGGTAGTAACTGATTATTTTCGGGTTTTTTTCTCATTTTTCCATAAAAAAAATAAGGGTAGGGGCTGTCAAAGTAGGGTAGGTAGGGTAACCGGAAGCAGAACTATTATTTTTTTTGGCCTTAACACCACACAAGTTTTCACTTTTTGGATAGCTGCAAATGTCACTTTTTGGATAGCTGCAAATGATGGACTGTAGCTTTAAAGGGGCACTAGGTCCTGAAATCCCTGAAAATTTTATGTTTTGGATTGTTTACTTAGCCTATTTCAAACATCTGGTTGAAAGGAAACCAACCTAATGTCTTACCGTTCCTGAGAAAAGACGAAAAAATCCGCTTGTTTACATCGGACATGACGGAGTACGAATACGTTTTTCGTGTCGTTCTCAGTGTACGATATACACGTTGTGTGTCTCGGGAACAGCGGTGACCAATCACCAATGCAAAAAAAATGGTTTCTTCAATGTCCGCAAAAGGCGAACACTTTACGAATGAAATCACAACTAGCATCCAAACAGCTCAAATTTATGGGGTCGCAAAAGTGGACCCCGAAATTCGTTCTCGCACGCATAATACAGGAATAACACAAAAACGCCCAGTTTTGAAAGGATAGTTGTGTGGATGTTTATATCCTACTTTTAAATGTTATTTCCGATTAACATCATCTCGTTCAAAGCGCGTTTTGTAGCCCAATTGGGCTGTTCCAGGACCTAGTGTCCCTTTAAGCAAAGAACCAATAGATTTGTGCCCATGTAGTTTAGAATTTCATGATGCCACTCCCCACAAATTCAATATGAAGAGCTACAAATACAACATGGGAATGTTAAATACCATATTCTTTCAGAAAACTAAAACAACAAAAAGTACAAAATCTATCCTCCGCCTCTGAAAATAACTCAAAATAGACTTGAAGCATCTTTCATTTTAAAGAATTAAAGTTTTGAAGAAGGCCCTGGGATTTGCAAATTTGGACTCGCCTAAATAGATAGTAATAAAATCTATTTAAATATTTGTTTGTACAAATGTATACTTATTGCATATTTAATTTTATTTTTCTGTGGAAAGAGGGCAGTGTTTTGGTTTTTGCAGTTAAAAATTGGGTAAAAGTAAAAATACAAATTATACAAAATGCTTAGCAAAAACTGCTATGCCTACATGAAAATGATGTATTTTAACAAAATAACAGAAAGTTAGGCCTACACTATTAAGTTCTTGTACTTATAGTTGAAACGTTTTAAGTAATTATTTATTGATTTTTTTTTGTCAAAATGAAAAGAAAGTTGCATGTAAAATATTGTTGACATTTTTTTTGAAACATTTAAAGAATGAAGAAATGGCGATCTTAGTTTTTATCAAATTAGAGTCCAGGACGTTTTATCATTGATCATTCCAAAGTCATCGTCATTTTAACCCAAAATATCCGTCAACAAATCAAAACCCTACCCTGTATCTATGACATACCTGTTTCCCTTATAGATAGAAACCGGGCCCTACACAACACAATCGCCATCCATTTTGCCTCACGTGCTGCTCAAAGATATCCAAGGTTGTGTGACCATTTATTTGTGCACTTTTTTAGGCCTACTTTGACCAATTTTTTTTACTGAATAAATAAAGGAAAGAATGTTGCAAACTGACGCCACTTTTTTCTTCATAATCTCAATAAAGGTCAGTCATTCTCATTGCAAAAATGTTGAAAAGACATAAAAATCTCAATCTGAGACTGAGGAACATTTCCAATTTTGTTAGGGAATAGGCCTAGGCCTACTTAAACTTATTTCTTGACTCTCCATAGACTTTGTAGTTTGTACACAGCGCGCTGAAGTGGCGTCTGGATTACTACATTCTTTCCCAATCATGACAGTCAAGGTAGACGGTAGCCCCATAAATGTGGCCTATTTACTGGACTGCCTCCGTAAACATAGGCCACACAGCCACATGTACAAAAACGTGTCGACTTTGCCAAATTTTGATTTTCACATTTAGGCTTAGTTTGAAGGTTTTTTTTGCTTAAGAAGCATACTCACCCTCTTTATAGGCTAATCAGAAAGTGCTGCCTTTTTCAGATGTATATTTTTTGTGAAATTTCATGTTGAAATTTTGATACGAAAACGTGTAAAAATGAATCTGAAAATTTCACGAAAAATATACATCTGAAAAAGGCAGCACTTTCTGATTAGCCTATAAAGAGGGTGAGTATGCTTCTGAAGCAAAAAAAAACCTTCAAACTAAGCCTAAATGTGAAAATCAAAATTTGGCAAAGTCGACACGTTTTTGTACATGGGGCTGTGTGGCCTATGTTTACGGAGGCAGTCCAGTAAATAGGCCACATTTATTGGGGCTAGGTAGACGGTTGAGTTTGTGAAGACTTGCCCGAAATCCGGACAACAACTTCAGGAACAAAACGTCTATCGATATAGTTGGCGCACTTACCTCGGCTCGAGCTTCTTTAAATGCAATAGTTTCCACCTCGCTCTGCTACTTCCTGGTCCTTGCTAGTCCTAAATAGAACTGCAGTCTGATTTTATTTTTATAATTTCTCGATGGTTCAGCTCTTTATCCTGATTAAGAATGTAGGTGACGTAGCCGCCGCGCCTGTACTATGTACTGCACTGCTGCGTGACGAACAATTTTGTTGTTATACAAGATAGCATGTGTCTCTAGCTAGTAATTAGAAAATTGCACGGACAGCCACGGCCCGGGTCTGGGAACTAGACTGGTCCAAATGCACTGAGGGGTTTTCCAAAATTGACTCTCTTTTCCACTGCGGATGCATAAGTTTTCTGTGCCCATGACTCGAGGGACTTGGACTTAAATAATGGTTCCGTGTTCTACTAGTTCAGAAACATTAAATGCTAGTTATAAAGTCTAGGGTTGGATTAGTTTTAGTTGATTTGGACAATAATACTCCAATATTTTCCAAAGCCAAAGATGGGACCACAGCTGGAGACAAATCCCAGGTTTAGGAAAGCCATCCGGATCCGATTGGGTCAGGGACAAATTGAGGCACGTGTTCTGACCACGTGCCGTGACCACGTGCTTTTGTTTACATTTTTGTTATGTAATCAAGACAAACGCAAAAACACGCCCACGTAGCACTAACATGCGCTGTACGAAATTGTGCAAGGGGAATCAGGAAGAAAAACAGAAGTTTGAAAAAACACGCATGAATCAGCAAAATAAAAGATATTCATTCAGTCCCATCTTTTTTTCTTTTTTTTTAGGGGACTCTATATATTGTTTAAATTGAATTTTATATGTGATTCTTTGTCTTTGGTTCGATCATTTTATTTAATTTTGCGAGACCATTCAAACAATCTTTAACATTCTGTAACCATTCTGTTCCTTGCTCTATGATTTACGTTTAACTGAGGAAACATTCCTCTAAAAAATTCAAAAATATTTCGAAATTATTCTTTGGTGACAAGACGAACCTTGATTTTCATCCAAGGAATTTCAACACAATAGAGTGAAAGGATAATCATTGGGGCGGGGGGGGGGGGGCACTAAATGGTCTATGATTTTTCCACCAAGCCTCAGTACCACCAATACAAGAGAGACTTAGTATGGAGTGACAAATACATAGCTTCTTTTTATCATCAATCAGTATATTTTTATTTTTCAATGTTAAACCTATAGTTATGGATAAATAACTTGCACATCAAATTAATGAATTATTCCACACAAACAGAAACAGATATTAAAACAGAGATATTTATGTGAAACAGATGTTAAACAGCAGCATGCAAATAAACGACAGAAGAAAAGAGTTGTATTCATTTTGGGAGTTAAAATATTCGGCTTTGCTGTTATGAACAATGGAACAAACTTTAGTGTGAGCAATACCATAGATCTGTCAAAATCGGGCATAATGTATTGGATGTGACCAAAAAACAGGTATTTTTCCATCATTTCCGGCTGCAAATTATCCTGTTTTCTTAAAATTAGGAAGAATGGTCAATTATCCAAGTTTTTTTGGTTAATCACAATATACGAATATATATTAAATTAAGTTGGCAAAAAAATGAAAGTAAAAATATACATTTCGATTGACCAAATGCTAACATGTTAAGATAGTTACTGGCTCCCCATTCTACAATGAGAATATTTACAGAATGATCGGTTTAGTAATAAGTACGATTTATAATTGGTTTGTTCCATTTAACATTTTGATTTGATTTGTCACAGAAAGAGTAAAAAATGTCTTCCAAATAAAAAATATATTTTTTCTGCCTGAACTATGCTAAAAACCCAATGGTGTTGTTTCATAGTCACGATGCACTGTCTATTTTCGATGTTTTCCACACTTCCAAACTTGTCCGTTTGTTTATTTATATGTTTTTTTGTTTTTTTTAAGTTGATGCAGTGCATGCTGGGATATCCTATAATGAAACCCTTCCCACAATGCATTGCTGTCGTGTGACTGGATCCGGATATGGGAGTATATTCACAGGACAACAGGATTCAACGGGTGTTTCTAAAAAAATAAACGTTTGTTTATTTATATGTTTTGTTTTTTTAAGTTCATGCAGTGCATGCTGGAATATCCTATAATGAAACCCTTCCCACAATGCATTGCTGTCATGTGATTGGATGGGAGTTCATCCACAGGATTCAACGGGTGTTTCTAAAAAATAGACCAACAACGCCAAACTTCTCAGTCACGTACAAATTCAAATAAAATTTCAAAATAAAACAAATTCAAACAGCTCTATACAATTTTCCCTGTCACAACTACATACATTTGAATATGCTACAAAACTTTGACTTTTTTCTTCAAACCACGCCTTAATAAGGGAATAAAAAAGATGTGCTTGGCCGGTTTTTAGGGACCTGGACGAGGATTATGGCCCAAGCCAAGGGTGACGGTCATTACCCACGTCCGGGCTCCTAGCCACTATTAAACGTACTTGTTTAATACTGGCCAAGCACATATTAATTTCCATTCACAAATACCGTTCGGTCAAAGTCACAAGTTAAGAATTCCTAAATTTCCAACGATTTTGGTTAACAATTTTACTTCATGTTTTGTGAAGCACCCCTCTGGCCAGGTGTATGGTATGAGCCTCATTAAGGTAGTGCTACCATTTCCTTATATGGAAATTGGCTCACGTGTGGTGTGTACTGCGCGATGTGGCACAGAATGCAGCGGTGTCTTACCGGCATTTTAAAACTGGTGAACTGTCTCAGGTATTTATGAATAGTTTTTAAACATTTTTAAAAAAATTTGTGACGAGTACAACAACAAGGATTATCTTGTTAGTGGCATTTCTGCAAGGGATTTCATTTAAAGTATTTTACAGTTGAATTGAATAGAAAATTAAACATTTCATTGTTTATTTAACTGTGCCCTTTATCAGAATTTTTTTTCTTATATCATTTTATGATCCGAGGAAAATATAGCTATCAGCACAAATTTCTCTGAGTAGTCACGTAATATAATTGTTTTACTTTCATTTTAGTGAGTGGATATATGCCTCATTTTAGTCTTAGAAGAAAGCCATCAAATGAATATATTTGCTGTTGTAGTAAATACTGTGTATAAGTGAATAATCTATGATATTTTTTTTACAAAAGATTCTGGTATGATTAAATATTTTGAAAGAAATGCAAAGAAAAGTCATCGGCACAGTTACAATAAAATATCTGCACTTTTTCAAAAGATTTTCATCGCATTGCAAACATTAAAGAAAACGCTGGTTAAACTGGTACAAAAAGACATTAACAATGACTATGTTAATAAATATAACTCAATTCATGCGTCATACATTCTATGTACAGAAATATAACCGGTTTAAATTGAAGCACACTGAAAGTTTGCACAATAGGTAACCACAAAATAAGTCCTTCAAATCAAGTTTATAAAAGGAAATCCTAAACTTCAACCACATACTATACAGGGTGGTAAAAAAAACAACGGAATGGCATACTTCCACTACCCTGAGACTCAAACCACATATACCAATGCATGGAGAATCTTTTTAGAAGAAAAATGAAACCAAGATCGCCCGATTCGGTCCAGTAGTTTTTGTTCTAGAGCCTATTTTGTGAAGCAAGGTGGGGGTCATTTTTGTCCCGATGAATTACTAAACCGCGCCCGGGAATTTGACTTACATTGTAATTGATAGAGGGATTGTTATGTAATAATACCCGCATGAAAGAAGGATGCATCACAAAATAGGCTCTGCAGCAAAAACTAATGGACGAATCGGGAGATTTTGGTATCATAATTCTTCTAAAAGGATTCTCCAGCAATTGGTACAGGTGGTTTGAGTCTCAAGGTAGTGGAAGTATGCCGTTCCATGTTTTTTTGTGTTTTTTTTTGGGGGGGGGGACCACCCTGTATTGATTACTTGATTTGAGTTTGTGTCCCTAAACAATATTTCAATGATAATTTTTTACCCTCAATATTTAAGACCAATTTCCGATATTCATCGAATAGTGAATGTGTGGGAATAAGTGCCAATTCACTATCGAAGTGGTTATGTAATATCTACATAAAGTCGGTCGTTGGCACATCAACAATCACGCTGATGCAAACATGGCACGCTGATGCAAACATGGCACGCTGATGCAAACATGGCACGCTGATACAAACATGGCGGCCATTTACTACGGACTTGTGTATTTTCTGAGCATTTTTGTGTCTTTTCGTAAAAAAATCCACAGGTGTGGCTTTTCTTTGTATGACTACAGTCCGCAGCGAAACAGTTGACCATCGTGAGGTAGCATTTATTGACCAATTTTCCGAACGATTTTACTTTCGCTTCGAATACACGTGCAGTATCAATTGCCGGATCAGTTGTCAAGTGTGTGACATGATCCGTCACTAGGATAAGTCTAGTGACCTCGCTCGCTATTACGTACTTCCATAGTGAATATTTCACAGAAAAAGAGTAAGTTTTTGCGTAGGCCATTGGGTATAGACATTCAAATTGCTGAATTTGGTCCATTACGACGTCTTGAATTTAAAAAAAAACGGAGAAGATAATTGAAAGGGAGAAAATGAATGAATCAATCAAAATTAATTAAGCTTTTGGCCAAATATTTTGTGCTTCAGGGTTACATGAAATTATCTCCGGACTTAAATATTACCAATATTCAATTTTAATAGCACGGTTGGGCTCACCTCCGGTCACAACTAGCACTGAATACCGTAGCATTAAAGAATACAATAGATTTCAAAAACACAACGCTCAAATCTGAATAATCTCGTTCAGCAAACTACAAATCCAACACTATGAAAAGAATGGCTATTGGTTGGCATAAAAATCCAATAATGTTCTCAAAAATAAGAATATATTTTAGTTGATACATAAACGATTATAATGTACAGTGATTTACATAAGTTTTAAGTACAGCTTGAACCAAATACAAACAAGGTAGAATATTTTTTTATCATTTACCCATTCAAATGATAAAAGACTTTCCATTGAAGAAGAGGGCCATTCAGAATTAACTTAAGCAATAATTTATGCAACTTCTGGGTGGGTTTTGGCAAAAAAAAACCCACCTTATTGTACCCCAAATCAGCATCACTGAATCAATTTGAATGGGGGGGGGGAGATGTGACCAATTTGCTGGGGAACATCATCTGACCAATACGGGCGCTGTTTTAATAATAAAAATAATATTGTGCTTACACAAAGCACTTTATACCAAAGGTCTCAAAGTGCTTACAATTATTACCCCAGTGCATCAGGCAATGAGACCAATTTCTGCAGCAGTTCGAGACCAGCTCCCTCACAGGTACCCATTTATACTCCTGGGTGGAGAGAGGCCACTGTAGTAAAGTGTCTTGCCCAAGACACAAGCAGCATGTTCCCTGTCAAGGTTCGAACCCACTTACCACGGTGTGTGAGTCGAACGCCGTTACCATTGGACGACAGTGCTGCACATATTTTAACATATTTTAAGTGAAATATTTTAACCCTGCCAGACAATAGATGGTATTATTTGTTACAGCACATTTGCCGACGGATACAAGATTTTGCCGACAAGCCAATGATTTTGCAGAACAATTTGGGGGGGCTAGCGATGTCCATGACCCTTTGATCCTAAATCCAATCCATTCGAATATCTAAAAACTTTCTGAGAGGTTTGGGTGGTTTTGGGAGGATTTACGGCTAAACTCACATGTGCTAACATAAATGCCTCGTAAAATTTTGGTAAATACAAATATATCCAAAATGCTCTTCCAAACTCAATTTTGAATGGTCCCCTTTCAAAATATTACATCAGAAAATACTGATGGTGTGTATTAAAAGCGCTAATTTAAGGTACAATGAAATGTAATATGTACCGAAAAAATGTGTTTAAAGTTATCAGTTGAGGTAGCCAAAGGTTTGATAACTTGTAATTCAAATTTTGAGTCTTGTGCCCCAATCAACATCAAACTATCAAGTGGTATTTAAATAAGCTTTGTATTTTTTAGCCAATGTGAACATTCAATGCCCTCATTTGCATAATGTTTATTCATAATTCACGTGCACCTGAGCTGGAAAAATTAATGTTGAATTTGGTCAGAAAAAGGCTCTGGGTTCAAACTCTCTGTTGAAGACACTTTTTTCAAAGGGGCACAATTTGATTTGCCGAGTAATCTCAGCATAAATAAATTCATCCATTTGGAAACGAACCAACAAAAGGAAAGTTATTTAAATTAGTCATGCACAGCCAATAGTAACACACAGCAATGCCTAATTTGCATAGATCTTTCCTAACTTTTGATTGGGTAACTATCTCAACGAACCAATTTCAAATTTCAACTTTTTAGTTAAAAAAAACCCAAAATTCCCAGGAGGGTACAGAATGAGACTTTGACAGCAAACGTATGAAGCAATAAGAAAAATGTATCAAAATGTGGCAAGACTTTGATTCAGTTTTTACTTTAGTTCATACTTCACAGTAGAGAGAAACAAGGCGAATTCGAGGCGTTCAATCCACAAGGGCCTAACAATGTAGGACAATTTCTATTGGTTATTTAAGAGCCTTTTCACGTAATGTTAAAAAAGCCATGCGTGCACTTTGCCAAAACCAAAATTCTATCCAAAACGTCATTATTATCTTACTGTTGCAATCAGATCCGACATGCAACAACTCTAATACATGCATTGGTCGATTTATTTACTGGTATCTCTGAGTTGATCACAAGGGCGGTTCCAGAGAGGTTACTACTATCGGGGCGCGGAGGGTGTGCTGGGGGGGGGGGGGCAGAAGTGCTCTCTCAAGTGACAAATGGCCTTACATGAGAACATTTCGGTCACTGCTGGGAAGAGGGGGAGCGGGCCTACCCTTCGCATCCCCCTAGGTCCACCACTGGATCACCAACTTGTTTGATTTGGAAAAATACTTTGCGAACACTACTGACCAAGCAGTTACCATTCAATCGACTTTACAAACTTTAAACCAGCCAGATATTTTAAAAAAAAATGCTGTACAAGGTCTGGTTTTGGGCTATTTAAGTACAAGTGATTCTGGTATTGGGAGTGTAACTTACAAAGGCTACTTTCACTGTAGGCAGATGCTGTGGCTCAGAATTTATATCTGGAATACAGGGCTACACTCAATAACTAACTTTCTTCATGCTTGCAGTCTTCAGGGTTTTTTCCGATCAGATTAATCTTCAAACGGTGATCCTTTCTTTTGGCACACCATGATTAAGTCAGGGTTCAGAGAGGGTATCCCGCTACGCAGTGTGACTATCCCACAATGCATTGCCACGCGGAATCTACGGGGCGTGCTCAGTGCTCACATCCCGCGAAAGAAGAACTGCGCGTTCAACCATAATAAATGCCGCATTCCGTTATCCAGTGAATCTGAGCTCCTTCCCACCAGTACTGGTGCGAATGACCCTTGCCCTTTGACCCGAGGGGCGTGACCCGCAATCCATTGCTGACACCAAGGCATATTTCCCAGAATGCAGGGCATGTATCCCATCATGCAAAGAGTCCCATCCGTGTGACTTTGGCACTGAGGAAGGTGTGGATGATAAAAACGATGGGCTTGGGGCAAGTGTGAAGGTCCAGTTCCTGAAAGTGGTGAAAAAAAGGAGCAACAAAAATAGTTACAAAAATGCATATTAAAGGGAATGTACATCATTGGCTTTTGCTGTAATTTTCAGAAATGAACTATTTGAGAGGTTAGTATAATAGATCAAATATTGTTACACTGACATTTTTGAAGTTTGGTGTTCGAAAAAGGAAAAAGAAAAAAAAAAAAACATGTTCAAGTTGTCTGGTTCCTTCTTGACTCCACAAAAGAAATGGATCAATTATTTATAGATGAGATGATGCCCAAATTGTAAGGCAGTGAACCAGTCTACTGGCCTGCACCACATGAATGAACATGTAAGCAAACAAAAAAAAACTGAAAAAAAAAAAAAATTTGGAATTTGGAGCAGTAAAATAAAAAGTTTTTTTTTTTCCATCAGCCGGTCCACCGTGGAAATGTTTACAAAAAATACCATTTTCAAAAAAATGAACACACCACATAATTTAATTTTACAAGATTTACAAGATGCTCATTTACCATCATAAGGTATTATATTAAAGTAAGGAAAACTTTGTATTTTTATTTTTCGATGTTTGCAAATGTTGTATATTCCCTTTAAAGATGGACTCTCAGTAAGTATGGAACTTTTGTTTCGCAAAAATGGTGGCAGTGACTGTCAGTGTTGTTGTCTGGTCCTTTTTCGAAGTGGGAAAACATATATACCAAATATAAGCTTGAAAAGTAAGAATTAAAGTTAAGAAACTCAACATAGTCATCCGAGTAGGTATGCTATTGGTTTTGAGGAAGAATTTGAGAATTGGGCGAAAGAGCTAGGTGTGCTGAAATTTACAAGAAAGTCACAAAGGAAATCTGAATGGACTGGAGTCTGAATCTTCTTGACAACATTTGTGCATTTCTTTCATATCAGTGATGCGTCCAAATACTCGTATAGTCCTACTCATTCAAAGTACTCAGCACAACTGCATTTGCGTCTTTAACCTTAGTTTGCTGATGCAAAATTTGCTGATGAAAATGTACCCTGTTCCAACTTAGTACAGGATTACTTCTTTATTACAACTGTGGTGCTCTCTCTCTGAAGGATTGCCCCTGTTTGGAATGGTATAAGACGTTGCTTAAGCACAAGGATGATGCTGCCGGGCTACGTTTTCCTCGCTAATCACTTTGAGCACTGTGAAATGAAGAATCGATGAGACACGCTAAGTACAAAGCAAAGAAACATTTCTTGAGCAAATTTAGCGCCAATTATGGCAGAAAAACCCCCCTCTGATTGGATGTGAACCACACTTACAAATTCTCCTTCTCCGGCCCCGAAATCGAGCCACATAAGTCTCTTGCCGTCGTCGGACGAATACCGGAGTTTCTCGTAAGGGTAGACCCAGTAGACCTCGCTTTTACTACTGCTGTTCTGGCCCTCCTGTGGGTTGCTGGTAAGCGTGAATCCATTCTCGTAGTGGATGGTGAGTTTGGCCTCTTTGCCTTGCCACGTCACAGCTGCCGAGTAGTGGTAAAAAAAAAAAAGCAAAAGGAGTTTTAGTATTAATAAAAATCCTGATTTTGTAAGGGCTCATTAAAGAGTCCACCCTTACAGAAAAGTAAGCTTGCCGCCAACTTGTATTAAGCTGGTAACTAGATTGCAGCAAGCTTAATAAGCTTGCGTGACATGGAACTTTTGCATGCAGTCTAGCTGCAAGCAAATAACCTTGCAGGCTTGTAATGCTTGCACAGGTATGAGGCAAGCTTGCACATGTTGAGGCAAGCTTGCGCAAGCTTGTGGTAAGCTTGTGTATGTACTTGCAAGCTTGTACAGGCCTGCAAGCAAGCATGTACAAGCCTGCAAGCAAGCATGTACAAGCCTGCAAGCAAGCGTTTACAAGCCTGCAAGCTTGCTGCAAGCTTGCCGCGAGCTAGCCGCGAGCTTGCCGCAAGCTTGCCGCAAGCTTGCCGCAAGCTTGCCGCAAGCTTGCCGCGAGCTTGCCGCAAGCTTGCCGCGAGCTTGCTGCGACCTTGCCGCGACCTTGCCGCGAGCTTGCCGCAAGCTTGCCTGCCTGCCCGAATTTACATATTTGAAGCATGCAAGCTTGCGGCAAGCTTGTCTGTGAGCTTGTGCAAACTCGCTGGCAAACTTACCCGAATGCTTACCTGAATGCTTGCCTGCAAACTCTCTTGCAAGCTTGCCTGAATTTACATATTTGGAACTGTGCAAGCCTGCAACAAGCCTCCCTGCCTGGCAAGCTTGCAGGGATTGCAAGTCCTTTCCTTTCCATAACAAATCCTCTGATCCCAAGTCAACTCACAAGCCATTCCAAGGAGCTTAAACAAAAGGCATTCCTTTGTTATTGTTCATCCACTGTTACTTGTGACCGGCTTGTGAATGGACTTGTGATTTTCCTGTGACCGGACTTGTGATGGACTGGACTACAACACTTGATCATGAGACCGGTCAACAGAAAACCACCAGTCCAGTCACAAGTAACAGGGGCAGAACAAAGACAAAGGAATGCTTCTGTGACTTCTGTCAAAGTGCATTCGAATAGCTTGCGACTTGACTTGAGACTGAAGGACTTGGGATGGACTTGTGAAGAATTGTGAGAACTTGTGACAAACTCGAAACACCACCATCAAAGACTGACTAAATGTATAGGTATGATGCTTAGGAGCGGAAAGATTGTTGTTTATGAATAAGTATTTATCAAGGCACAGTTTTATCTACCATTCAACAAGTTTAAATTTTTGTTTGAAGTGACAAGAGAAGTCCTGCTGGGATGCGGCCCTCGCATTAACTACCCCCTTAACACCCCTCCCCCGTAAACAAGATGTAGCCTTTAACTTACCGCACACTATTTCCTTGACCAGCACTGCTGCATTGTGGGATCCCTGCACGAGGTGGCGCGTCCAGGCCCCAAGGTCTCGCCTCGTGTCCACCCTGAAGAGATGCGCCTCGATGCCGTTGCGGGTCCCTGTCCGCGTACCGAACGTCAGTTCTACCTGGTGACGCGGGCCAAGGCCTTTAGGGCTCCCTGAGTACAAGAGTCTGGAATCGGGACACAAATCAAATTGAATTTTGTTAAAGAATAAACAGCTATTCAAACAAATATCTGTGTTCTCCACAAGTGGTACATTCAAATTTTATACTGCTATTTGTTGCCCTGTTACAATTTATAAAGCCTTCAGTTTTTTTTCCCTACAACTACCTACTTCAACAGAAAAGATTGCTTAGTTTGCTCGTAACCAAGCATATTTTTTTTCTGTACAAGACTCCAAGGATTTGTGATTGCTGAAATAATATAAAAAAGTTTAAGCACCCAAGTGCAACTGTATGCTCTCTGTAAAAGTGGACGAACCTGTGTTAACAGGAACGGAGTGCCCATCTCTCTATGGTCAACGATTGGGCCAGACTCCTATGCTGCTGTGGGGGGGGGGGGATTGCCACACCTCCTCCACAGTGAGTCTGTTACCTTCCCAGCATTGAACAATGCCGGTACCCACTTAACACCTGGGTTGAGAGGAGTTATTGAGGTAAAGCGCCTTACTCAAGGGCACAACACGCATGGCCACAGCGGGGCTCGAACCCACAACCTCGCGATCATGAATCCTGTGCTCCACCATTAGACCACACGTATGCTCTCTGTTAGTGCCGCATTTCATGTCTATATGACCATTCTGAAAGACTTTTTTATCTGAAGAGCATCCTTAATGAAATTGGGCTGAGTTTGGCATATTAAAGTCAAGCCTGCATAACACAGAGTGAACAACACAAGAATTCAACTCGTTACCATCGACAGGGAAGCCAAGAAAACTCAATCCTCTCAGAACATTTACTGACTTGTTCTTAAGAAAAAAGATTTTTAATGATTTCAAAATGTTTTGAAATCCATCAATTTCAAGACTTCCCCAGACAAAAATTCTAAACATTTGTTTCCTCTGACAAAAGGAACATTATAAAAAAATTCAACAAGCAATCAACGACATAAGAAACTGACATATATCTACATATACCTTCAAGTGAGTAATATTTCATTTGAACCAAGGGGTCTTGAACATCTTTCAACCATGTTTCGGATATCACTACCACACAGGGCGATATGTTAATCCATATTTCCACAAAAATAGTGAACTTTTGAAATATTCTTCTTCTTTTTACGGAGCTTTAGTAGTTTAAAGCACCCAAGCAATATCTACTTTGACAGCTGGCATAGCTGTGAACAAAACTATAAACAAATTTGACAGACGTATGACAAATGATGTCATTGCGTAGGATCATCAAACAACCTCAGCCTTCAGTGGGAGTTTGTTTCCGGAACGCACAAACATAAACATTGTCTTTATTTTTGCAGGCGATCCAAGAACGTTTGTAATTTCACACTAAAAAAAAAACCTAGCTGTTTATTTTTTCTAGCAAGCTATACTTGAACTTTTGGGGGGGGGGGTATTCAGTTGAATAGACTACAGTAATTAGGGTTGATAGACGTTTGACGTAATTTTTTAGGAGAATCGCTTAGAGCCATCCAGATATTACACATTTTGGTGACTACATTTTGCTGATTTCTATAAAAATAATTTCTCCATTTTCAGTCAATTCCGTTTTCTACCTTCCTCTTCACATTAATACTGCTTTCAAAACTGAATCGTATTTCTCACGTTCGCAATTTCAACTAATTTTCATGGGTTTTAAGCCAGAACATGTCTTTAGACTGGCTACAGCCTGTTCCATAGACACATGTCCAAGAAAGCACTCTGCCAAGGCTAAACAATTCCTCGCCATATTGTCAGTACACCCAAAAGAAATAATCTTATAAAAGGCGAAGATTCCTTCAAAAAATCCTGGATCCAGACCCAGATCCGGAATCACTTCCAAAATCGAATCGATTTGTACTTGTACCAAGGACAAACAATAACAAAAATTTCATGTAAATCCGTCCATAATTTTTTTTGGGGGGGTGTTATCTTGTTAAAGGGAATGTACATCATTGGCTTTTGCTTTAATTTTCAGAAATGAACTGTTTGAGGGGTAAGTATAAAAGATCAAATTATTGTTGCACTGACATGTTTGAAGTTTTGTGTTCGGAAATGCTGGAAAAACCAAGAAAAACAAAAATGTTCAAGTAGTCTGGTTCCCTGACTCCACTGAAAATTAAATGGATCAATTTATAGATGCCGGAAAATTGTACGTTAAGGGAACCAGTCTAGCTGGCCTACCCCATTCATGAACATGCAACCAATAGGAAACAAAATTTGGACTGAAGAAAAAATGATAAATTTTGAGCAGTAGTTGAAAAATAGTTAGGTTTTTCCAACGGTGGTCGGCCGACCACCGTTGGAAATGTATACAAAAATACCATTTACTTGAAAATGACTTCACACCAGGTGCCATAATTTTACAGGATGCTTTAGACTGTCATTTACCAACATCCTGTAAGGTATGTCGTAAAAACTTGGTAGTTTTATTTTTCAATGCTTGCAAATGTTGTAATTTCCCTTTAACAGACAAACCAACCAACCAACAAACTAACTAAATCCGATGAAAACATAACCTCCTTGGCGGAGGTAATTACAAGACAAAGTCACAGTTAGGATGAAGCCTAGAATTTCTCGCCCTGGAGAACAGGGCAGTCAAATCATTTTCCTGAACATCTGTCCCAAAAATGAAAGATGACAAAGTCATCTCTCAAAGTGATCACACAATTTTGAGTCCAGTGCAATAATTATCTCAGTTTACCCGTTCCTGTCAGCGTTGGACAAATCACTCTCCTCTTGCGATACATCTGTGTCCAGGTTGACAGATAACAGCAAACCCTCCGCACACTTAATTTATGATCCAATCAGATGTGACGACTCATTTACGTGTCTGTTTTGTCACTGTCAGAGTGCCCATGTGGAACCATTTTTCAGTGCACGTCCCTAAGCAATACTCAATTAAAGGGAATATACATCATTTGCTTTTGCTGTAATTTTCAGAAATGGATGGAATTGGGGGGTTGGAAATATATAGCAAATATACGTAGTTACACTGACTTTTTTGAGGTTTTGGGTTCGAAAATGCTATAAAAACCAAGAAAAACAATCATTTTCCTGTAGTCTGGTTCCCTGACTCCATATAAGAAGAAACAGAGCAGTTTACATACATTGGGGAATTGTAAGGTCAGGGAACCAGTCTAGCTGGCTTGTACCCGTTCATAGGTGTGTAATCAGTTGCAAACAAGTGCGATGGTCAATTGGGGCCAGTATTTGAAAAAAGCCAGTTTTTTTCCAACGCTGGTCGGCCGACCAGCGTTGGAAATTGATACAAAAATACCACTTTTCTTGAAAATGACAGTATACCAGGTGCCATGATTTTACAGGATGCTTTACACTGTCATTCACTAACAGTCCAGCAAGGTATTTCAAAATGATTTGGTAGTTTTATTTTTTGATGTTTGCAAATGTTGTATTTTCCCTTTAAGTAGTACGTGCAAATTTAAGACAGTCACTGTGATTATGTGACATGTAGTTGGTGCTAAATCCTGATCGAGGTCCTGCAGAAAGTCTAGAAGACAGTGCAATGGCATCAACGATAATTTTTTATCGTTACGTGTATTTTTCGTTACTTGTCAATTGTCTTCCATTTTCAAACTGTTGTTTTCCTTCCAATTGACTAGAACGTTTTGATAGGTTTTCAAGAAAAAATACCTGCAACGCCAAAATATCCTATAAGCAGTTACACTACGAAGCCCACTTTAAAGGGAATATACAACATTTGCGAACATCTAAAAACAAAACTACCAAATTTTTACAAAATACCTTACTAGGATGTTGGTAAATGACAATCTAAAGCATCCTGTAAAATTATGGCACCTGGTGTGAAGTCATTTTCAAGAAAAGTGGTATTTTTGTATAAATTCCCAACGGTGGTCGGCCGACCACCCATGGAAAAACCTGACTTTTTTTCAACTACTGCTTCAATTTACCATTTTTTTTTTCAGTCCAAATTTTGTTTGCTATTGGTTATATGTTCATGAACGGGTGCAGGCCAGCTAGACTGGTTCCTTTATCATACAATTTTTCGGCATCTATAAATTGATCCATTTCATCTTTAGTGGAGTCAGGGAACCAGACTACTTTAACTTTTTTTGGTTTTTTTTGGTTTTTCCAGCATTTTCGAACAAAAAAGTTCAAACATGTCAGTGTAACAATATTTGATCTATTTATACTAACCCCTCATAAAGTTAATTTCTGAAAAATACAGCAAAAGCCAACGATGTACATTCCCTTTAAACTTAAAAGGACTACTGCTTTCAACTTTTTTTTTCAAACTAATATTTATTAGACTCTGATTTGTTCCGTTGGAAAGATAAGAACCCATTGATTCAAACGGATCACATTTCAACAGCAATAGACGAGCCCCCAAAGGTTGCGCATACAGAACAATCTGCATTGAGGGTATCCATTTCAACCCCTTTATTTAACCGAGAAGGATGATACGGCTATTGTAAACCAGTCAATTTTCTTTTGCCGTTCAGCTGGCGGTGGATAAAGGAATAGTGTGGACATGAAGGAAGCCTAAATCAGGACACTCGGTGCTCCAATGATGAGTACAGCATCCAGCGATGCACAGAATAATGGGTTTTTTTTTCAGAACTGAACAGTATAGTATGTTCTCAAGAGATTTTCTGTTTCAGAAAGACAATTTTGGCAGTAGCACCCAACCATACCAAGCATTAAATCTTTCATGAAAAAAAGTAAGACTGCTGCAAACTGCTTACTGACTGGATGGACCTGAAATGTATAAATCTAAAAATTAATGTGGCCTGACGTTGCGAACTTAGCAAGTTCTTCTTCAGAGGCTAAAACAGAAATGACAGAGGTACATACATTAACATGGGGGTGCACACAAACATGCAGGGCTGAAAGAAGAAACACAAAAGGAGGATTAGGTGGGAAAGGTGTGGAAAGATGCAGGGGAGGGTGGATGAGAGAACAAAGGAACAAAGGGAGATGGCAAACCACAAGGGGTCTGGTGTAAACAGGGGAGGGATCAGAAAGGGGAAGGAATCTTTCATTATTTAACAATGATTTTCGGGAAAACTGTATAACTGATGTCAAATTTCATTTAAAGTTCGCTCTTCAAAGCAGGATTCTTTTTTTCATTTTAAGGTATAAATGTGTAAATGTCACACCCGTAGAAGTTGTACTCTTAATGTAAAAACTGATAAAATTATAAAAAACTGATACAATTTGTGAAAAATGTCAAAATGTTTTCAATGGTTGTCCAAGACACAACTCCAAAAATTGTAATTCCAACCTCCCCTTGAAGCTTAGGCATTGCAGAAAAATGCAATATGCTTCACTACACTCTGAAAACGCTTCAGGGATAGATGAAATAATAAAAAAATAATTAACACACGCATCTGGCCTTATCCAATCATCACCGCACGCTTTCTTCGCTAATCATGGTAAACCTGTCCCTCTACGCCCCGTTGGGGAGAAATTTTTAATCTTCGCAATGCTGTGTGACCGCAACTCTATGTCCCTAATGAAAATAAGACTCTTCGGTTCTGAAAGCTGAGGAAGATGATTTTGGCAAGATCGCAAAGAGGGTCGTCATGTTTGTAATCCTAGCAATGCTTTTACTTTTATATTAGTAACCCTCCTGCTGTTTGAACATTCACAGACAGTCAAAACAAATTAAATCCTCTCCCCTGCTGTGCCTTTTACACAGGCTGGTCACCAACAGTCAGGTCATATGTCAAGCAAGCACTGCTAGTACACAGATTCAGTCAACAGACAAAAGCAGGCAAGTGGTAGGCACAGCTGGCTTATCAATCACCAACAGTCAAAGCATAGCTGTGTCAAGTTATATAAAGAGTCACAGGCAGTCAATCCTGCTTTATGTAGGCTGAGAGCTCTTAACTGTTGAAAGCAGTCACTTGACTGATTTTGACTGAAAGGACAACTTTGCACAGAGTGTATGTTTGCATAGGAGGATTAATTAATGATCTAATGAATTCTAAATTAATTTTATTTCAAAGTTGAACGAAGAAATTGACTGGAGCGGGGTTTGAACCTGCGATGTCCGGATTGCGGTTCCGGTGCTCTACCAACCGAGCTTTCCAATTTCCGTTTGTGGATCATCGTCAGTCAGATGCCGTTTGTGGATCAGTCAGATGCGGTTTGTGGATCAGTCAAATGGCATTTGTGGATCAGTCAAATGGCATTTGTGGATCAGTCAAATGGCATTTGTGGATCAGTCAAATGGCATTTGTGGATCAGTCAGATGCCGTTTGTGGATCAGTCAGATGCCGTTTGTGGATCAGTCAGATGCCGTTTGTGGATCAGTCAGATGCCGTTTGTGGATCAGTCAGATGCCGTTTGTGGATCAGTCAGATGCCGTTTGTGGATCAGTCAAATGGCATTTGTGGATCAGTCAAATGGCATTTGTGGATCAGTCAAATGGCATTTGTGGATCAGTCAAATGGCATTTGTGGATCAGTCAGATGCCGTTTGTGGATCAGTCAGATGCCGTTTGTGGATCAGTCAGATGCCGTTTGTGGATCAGTCAGATGCCGTTTGTGGATCCAGTCAGATGCCATTTGTGGATCAGTCAAATGGCATTTGTGGATCAGTCAAATGGCATTTGTGGATTAGTCAAATGGCATTTGTGGATCAGTCAGATGCCGTTTGTGGATCAGTCAGATGCCGTTTGTAGATCAGTCAGATGCCGTTTGTGGATCAGTCAGATGCCGTTTGTGGATTATTTAAGTTCTAACTATACATTCAGAGCTAGCTTATCCATGCACATGAAAGAGCACATTTTCATTTTTATGATTCTCAACTTTTCGTTTCTGTACCTCGTTGCGAGAAGTCCGTGGACCAAAAACGCCTTCCCCCACTCTTCCCTGGTGAAGGGAACGCTGTCGTACATCAGTATATCTTTGTCTGTGATGGCGACGAAGACCGGCTTCCACGCTGAGCCACCAGATTCTGTGGTGCTCTGCAGAGAAATTACGGGATTTGATGATGAAACCATTAGCATCTGTAGTACATTGTATTATATTGTATTTAATCGCTGATGAATTCATACAACTATGACTATAGAGTGATGGGGCAGTTTTGGGCAATACAGGGAGTAACGTAGGGCAGAGCAGTTTGGGACGGTACAGGGACTAATCAGTTAATAGAGTCATTCTGTGCGTTTTATTATGTAAGTCTTGCCTGTCACTTGAAAATACATGCAATTAGCAATGCAACTACAGTTGCTTTTTTTGTGTGCAGAAAAGGTTGGTAGGGCTAGTGACATGAAAATAATAGAAGGGTAACAGTTTAGCCACATTTTTGAAACTTCTGTTCAATAAATGAGAAAGCAAAGGACAGCTTGATATGTTCCAGTCTCCAGTCTCCCACATTTACTCATAAACTCTTGACATAAATTCATGAGTTCAACTCATTCCTCCAAATCTGAGAGTTCTGCATTTGAATAAATTTTAGACTGTAGAGCTAGGCATTGTTTGCTGGATGTTCACTGCACAGCACTGGAAATTACTTGACAGATTCAGCAAATTTCTTAGCAAGTATATAGCCAGGGTGTTTAAAGAGGAATGAAATTGATAACAATTTGCTTACTGTGCGTTGAAACCCTCCAGCTTTGCTTCAAATGTTTCATCTTTGTTTTTAAAGGGAATGTACAACATTTGTTTTTGCTGCAATTTTCAGAAATAAAAGGATTTGGAGGAGTATGTTAATTTAGCAAATATTGTTAAATGACTTGTTTCACGTTTTGGGCTTTTAGTTGCTGGAAAAACCAAGAAAACCATTTATGTTCTTGTAGTCTGGTTCCCCGACCCCGCTTTAGATGAAACGGAGACTTTATAGCCTTTGGGGAATTGGAAGGTCAGAGAACAGTTGTGTAATATCAATTGCAAAATAATGCGGAATAACTAATTATTAAAATGGAGGAGCAGTTTTTGAAAAAAAGCCAGTTTTCTCCAACGCTGGTCGTCCGACCAGCGTTGGAAAAATACCAGTGTTCTTGAAAATGAAAGCACACCAGGAGCCACGATTTTCAGGATGCTTTAGACTGTCATTCTCTAACAATCCAGTGAGGTATTTTGTGATAATATTATCATTTCATTTTGTGATGTTTGCAAATGTTGTATCTTCCCTTTAAGTCTGTAACTGATGCAAACTAGTGCAAATATTGGAACCAGTTGAGGTTTGACACATTTTTTTTCTGATACATTGGTCTATATATTCTCACGATTTACGATCCACCAATTAAGGTCTAGCGACCCGTCCACTGCCCAGTCAGCGTGCACACAGTTGTGGGTGTCAATGCGCAAACAGAGCGCGGTTCCATCACAGTGCTTGTCATATTTACCATTTCTTTGACTAGTACCTGCTCACAGACCCAGCCCATGTGCTTGATCTCCCGGCTGCCTGGCATGGCCCGTAGGATATCGTTGGCCTCGGCGATGGCCTGGATGGTCAGTAGCGACACGTTGGCCTGTAAGTAACAAGAAAAATCATCGTTTAATTTACAACGCTCTCTGAGTGATCCCCATTTGCTATTTCCCAGGTTTGCAGCATTGCTAATGTTGCTAGCATCGTGACTCAGGGTGTGATACCTGGCTAGTGGCATTTATGTAAAGCGCCCTTTACCAAAGACAATGACAAACTGGGGAACCGCCAACATAGGGCTGGATAGCTCAGTTGGTAGAGCACCGGAACGGCAATCCGGAGGTCGCAGGTTCAAACCCTGCTCCAGTCAATTTCTTTGTTCAACTTAGAAATAAATTTACAGAGTATGAAGAGCAGTGTAGTAAGTTTGTCATCCCATCCCGACTCGAGTCGTAAGGTATTCAAATGAACTGTTTGACAAAAGACATTCCTTTGTTATTTTTTTTATCCTATGTTGCTTGTGAATTGACTTGTGATTTACTTGTGACAAAGACTCGTGACCAACACTTGTAATGGGTGGACTTGCAATGGACTAACGCAGGCTGGCCGATCCCTGACAAGTGATAGCAAATTCGGGCGAGAACCGTTGGAGTTGATTTGTGACGTACAGTATCTTACCCTGCGCAGTTATAGCAACGCGCAAAGGCCTCTAGTCAAACAATGGTCAACAGTCCTGGCTTCCCGTTGTGCTTTACGATGCCCGCAGATATTGGTTACCAGCGATAGCCCCAAGCCCAACGCTCTGGTTCCAAATAGTGGACTAGAGTAGTCCAACCATCCTTCGTTCGAGCGGAGTTAGTCGAACTATGGTTACCTATAGTTCGCTCCTGAACTCGGGTCTCAGCGCCAGAATAGCCAAGACTTGGTTGATTCATCTCTTTGATAGCGCCCCCTATTGGCGCAGTGGCTTGACTGCGCTTGCCAGGGCCCAATTTCATGGCGCTGTGTTTACCGTTAGCGAAAATTCCCTGCTTACTGTAGCAGAAAATGCTGTGCTTACAGTTAGCATGATTTGCAGGTTAGCGAGGAATTTTGGCTTCTGCGCATGTGTACATCCCGTAACTAAGAATTCTGTGCTTACATGGTTAGCACAGAATGTTTCTGCTAGCGCGGTTAACACAAAATGGTGAGCGCAAGCGTCAAATTCTGTGGTTAGCACAGCCATGAATTGGGCCCAGGAGGGAAAAAAAATCCAAGTCTCATCTTGAACAACATTCTTACTTGCAAGGCGCTGAACCATTCACTGGCGCTGGTGGCGTCCTTGCAGCGCAGAATGCAAGAGCTTCGGCTGTCCGGCGAGTGCAACTCGATGGTCCGGTGCTCGGGGTCGTTGACGGTCAGGTTGGACGTCACGTAGCACAGCTTGAGCGGGATGGTCCGCATCTCCGTGAAGTTGTTACGGGTGGCTCGCGGGTTGGCGCCCGGTTCCTTGATGACGTAGGGGGAAGGCGTGTCCCAGCCCACTTCCCCGATGACGGTGCTTCGACGGAAGTAGGGCGTCACCTCCCGTAAGTATTTGACTGCAGAAAACAGGAAGTGTAACAATATGCATATGAACTTTTGATCTTTTTTGATCTGTCTTCGCTACTTCAGTGTTGGTACATGCGTTTCATGCTTGGTACAGAATCCCAGTGAGTTCATTACAGTTTTAAAATATGCCAATGAGTTTCAATACTTATAAGTAGTGGCAAATTTACATTTCAGTTCACTATGCTTTGTGACACCCCCCCCCCCTTCCTCAGATACAAACTACAAAAAAAAACTAGAAATTGTGGTTGTGAACAACCACAGAGCTGTTCCCAATATTGATTATCTGTTGGACCCATAGACATATAAGTAGAGATCTATGTCTGTTTGCAACAGAAAACAGGGCTTTCCGCATTATGATTTGTTTTGATCAACGTCCCTGACTATCACTATGCATGAACATAAAATCTGTCAAAGTTAGCCGGAAATCGGCTAAAACGGTCACTGTGGACAGGATTTGACCTCAGCGACACGGGCGCTAAGCGCGGGCTTACTGACATACGATAATGTACATGTACAACGTACAATGTACGTGTATGTACATGTCCATTGTGGACGTCTTGTGCATGTTTTAATGCAGAGATATTGTCAACCTGAAGTTTTAAGCGTGCACGGGGCATGTCCGAGTTTGCTAATTGCCTCAAAGCTTTGAAATGTTTTAGACCTAACCTTAAATAGACAATTAAAGTAAAAACTAATATAAAAACTGCCATGGTTGATTTTTCAGGAATTTTCTAAGGATAAAGGGTCTTTTCATTATAACTTCCGGTCTGATGACGTCATACCCCTTAAACTTCGCACACGTGTTAAGTGGGTCAAGGTCATCATATATACCGATTATTAGGCAATTCTGACAAACTTCGCCACAGACATCTATTCAAAATACATTTTTGAAAATTTTCAACCTGTCGCTAGAGGGCGCTCGAAGATTGCATGACGTCATCGGTAGATGATTTAAAGAATACTATTAGCCAAGACACTAACACCGTTAAAAGCAAGTTCATATCTATTACCACTTTTAAATAATAAGCCACTTCCGGTTTTGGCCTTTTTCGACCGGAAGCAAGGGTCACGTGATTTCACGCACACTGAATGAAATAAAGACCCTAACCTACTCTACCACTTGCCGGCAACAGAATGCTGCGGACGCGTACGGTTGATTTCTTATGCATTTTTTAATATTAAAAGTGTTACTATTCAATTGACTATAAATAAACACCGGATGACGTCATCATGACGTCATCATTACAAAATGTTGTTTGAATTAGGGTATTTGCTTGGACAAAGATTGGTGTAAATGAATTACTGGCAAAGAGTTGAAAATGCCCTCTGAAAATCGAGATTTAAAAATAAAAATCTGTGTACAAAGTCTATGGGAAAAATTAAATATTCAAAATTCTATAATAAATCACGTGATGACGTCAGCATGACGAAAAGTTTCGGCATACATCCTCAGATGATTGTTAATGACTATGCCAAGTTTAAAGTTGATCGGATTTAAAATAATTGCCAAAGTGGCTTGTAGAATAAAAACGTGTACAAAACCTATGGGAAAAGTGGAAAAAGAAAAAAAAAGAAAAAAAAAAAGAAAAACTAGAGATGGTTGTAACTGAACAACCACAGAGCTGTTCCCAACTTGTTTTTGATTGTCTATTGGATAGTAGAAAAAATGTGATGATTTTTTCCAAAATCTGTAACTGTTAAAATTGACATTGTAAACTTATATAATTGCACTTCTGGTAAAACCGGAAGTAAGGGTCACATGACGTTGACATAGACATTTTCATTTATAACACTTCCGTGTTTATATATTTACCAAGTTTGAGATCAATTGGTCAAATAGTTTTAAAGTTAAGGGACTATTAAGATTGCCTCATGTAATATTCATGACGTCATAATTTTATGACATATATCATTAATGAAAATGCAACATACTGATTCTTTATTGTTGCTTAATGCTATTATAAGGTGTCAACCCAATAAAAGTTATAATTCATGAGATATGCTAATTAGGGTCTAAAATTAACACTTCCGGTATTACCGGAAGTAGGGGTCACATGATCTTGTCATAGAAATTTTCATCCATAACATTGTCCTGTCTATATAGCTGCCAGATTTGAGATCAATCGGTCAAATACTTCTATAGTTACAAGATTGTAAAGATTGCCTCATGAGATATTTATGACGTCATAACATAATAATTAAGTGCACAGTAATAATAAAGCAATATATTTATCTGTCAATATATAGCTTTGTATTAATGTGAAGTTTCAACCCAATCAGATAAATAATTCATGAGATATGATATAAATTTATAGGGGTCTAAAATTAGCACTTCCGTTACAACCGGAAGTGAAGGTCACGTGACCTTTACATATTAATTTTCATCTATAACACTTCCCAGACAATATGCTTTCCAATTTTTAGACCAATATCGGTCAAATAGTTCAACATTTATAAGACTGTTAGAAATGAACATTCAAATCGTAATCATAATCATCGAAAATGAAATCGACGGTGGTGTTTATACAGTGCGCCCTCTATTTTAACAAGTGCATTGACCTCTCCAAGCAGTTGAGAAATAGTATGGTTCCAATAGTGTGTTGGAATGTGATCCGTTTTACAGTGTGAAGGTTTGGGAACGAGATGCAAGTACAAGTACGTGCACGCATTGTTTCTATTTGCAGGTACGCGTACGGGAGTGCGTGTTTGTTTGTGTAAATTTATGATTGAACAGGGTTTGCTTTCGTGGAATTTTCTTATTATTTTGTAGTATAAATGAAGCAGTAAACTATTAGATATTGCTAGTATGTCGATAAAGAAGACTCTGAGGTTTTCTTTGAGACGTATAAAAAAGTTTGTTGTGACAATGTGTGACTTGTCAGCTACTCACTTGCTTTGGTCATGTTCAATGTTGGTCATGCTGGTTGGTTGTTATGTTTGTGATGTTCGTATTTGTGTTTAGTCAGTCATGTCAGTGTACATATCATTTTGTGCATAATACTTGTTTAGGGCTACAGTGTTTTAATGATGGAGTTTATTCAAAAGCTCCATGACCTGATGTATATGAAGTCACAAATATATGGATTTTGGTGCATGTGTTATGTGGGAAAGAATGTTGCATCCTGACACTTCAGCATGTCATTGGTTGTGTAGAGAGTTTATGGAGAGCCAAGAAAATGTAGTTTTGATTTCCTAACAGAAGTGGAAATGTTTCTTACTCAGTGCCAGATTCATGTCTTATTATTTTTGCAATGAGTGATGTTCATAGAGAATATTACGTGGAAGAAAAACTGGTGTCATGGTGCAACATTCGTTTCGTTATGTGTTAAGTAATGATTTAAATGGTAATCCTTACTTTTAGGGCACCTCTATTTTTTACAAGTTCTGTTCAAAACTGACTTTTGCAGATGACTGTCCAGTACCAAAGTGACTTTTGCAGGCTAAAGCAGTCTTTTTTTTCATATAAACTCATGTTAGTTGTAATTTTGAAAGCACTTTCGAAGAAAATGTGACTTTCCTACCTTTTTTCGCAGTCAGATGTGCATGTTGTAGTTCTCACACGCATGAAAGCCCTACATAATGAAAGCCCGATGCTGATTGGCTGCTAAAAAAATTAATTAGTCTGGTTCCTAGACCAACAGATTTTGACTACTCCTGAATCTTTTGGTCTGGGAACCAGACTAAAATTAAATAAGTTAGTCTGGTTCTCAGACCAAAAGATTCTATTCCTGAATCTTTTGGTCTGGGAACCAGACTAAAAATAAATAAGATGTTTATTTTTTATCAGCCAATCAGCATCGAGCTTTCATTGCATCGAGCTTTCATGTTTGCCATCTTGGTTTTTGAGTCTGTTTTCTGGTTGTCATCGTCGTCTTTTACCCCTGAATTTCCCTCATAAATCAAAGCCCTGCCCTCTTTTTCCACAAAATTAAACCTGCTGATATTCAAGAAGGTGTCATTGCCAATTGTTCAGATGTGCCAAGAAGTATCAGAATGTCAATTATGAATGTCATTTAGTGAACTATTTTGGTGAATCTTTCCCTTCCTATATAGGAACGGGTTCCTAAAAGTAAGGATTACCATTTAAATTACTAATACTAAGTGCACGTAGTATGCGGCAGATTTGGCATGTTTGGACATTTGTTAGCGTGGTTAGAAATAGCTGATATACATTTTGTTTACACATCTGGAAAATTACATTAAAAGTGACAGATTGAAATCTGGTCAGGAACATTAAAGGGAATATACAAGTTGAACATTTGCAAACATCGAAAACAAAACTACCATTTTTTTAACAAAATACCTTAGTCCGAATAAAAAAAACATGTTCCTTGTCTGGATTTTTGAAGAAAAGGAGGAAGAGGGGCTTTTTATTTTTTTCAAGATGGCCGCCATTTGAAAATTTCCTGCAATTGTTGGTGTTTCCACTGTTCAAAGACACTTTTACAATGAAAGACAAGTTGGAAGAGAGATCTGAACATATTTACAGTGTACAAAGTGACCGACAGAGTCTATACTAAAAACTTTGACTCACATATTTCGCAAGTTTTTATTTTCCCATGAATTTGTGGACTTTTTCGGTGTTTTTTTACTGCATTTTTGAAAAAAAGATAATAATAAAAAATCCAGGCAGCTTCTAAAAAGGAAGTGGGCGGGGACGAGAAACATTTCTTTTTTTACTTCGTCTTACAAGGATGTTGGTAAATGACAGTCTTAAGCATTCTGTGAAATTGTGGCCTCCGGTGTAAAGTCATTTTCAAAAAAAGTGGGTTTTTTTGTATATATTTCCAACAGTGGTCGGCCGACCACCATTGGAAAAACCTAATTATTTTTTAACTACTGCTCAAAATTTACCATTGAAGTACCATCCAAATTTTCTTTGCTTTTGGTTACATGTTCATGAATGGGTGCAGGCCAGCTTCGACTGGTTCCCTTACCATACAATTTTCACTCATTTATAAATTGATCCATTTCATCTTTAGTGGAGTCGGGGATTCAGAGTACTTGAACATTTTTGTTTTTCTTGGTTTTCTTGCATATGCCAATGATGTACATTCCGTTTAAGCTTACTACATATATAAATAGGCATGCAACCGAGAATTTAGAAAAACAAAATGAGCCAACTCCATACCACATATTTTTTTAAGTGTTTGTTATTTGTGATAGTTTCAAACTTTTTTTTCCACAGAAAACTACCAAGAGCCATCATGAAAGTGAAGAAGGAGTTGAGGTGTGTGCAAGGCCTGAAGAAGGGGAGGAGTTCTCCATTTCCCTTGTCTGTCCGTGGTGTGTCTCATTTCATTTCCCAATCATCCATCCAATCATTTCATTCCATCCCGTCCGTGTGTTTTGTTAATTCATCATCACCCACTTCATTATCCTCTGTATGCGGGGCTCACCAGGCCGCTAATCCTGGCAGAATTACGGAATGCGGGGCTCACCAGGCCGCTAATCCTGGCAGAATGAATGAATGCGGGGCTCACCAGGCCGCTAATCCTGGCAGAATTACGGAATGCGGGGCTCACCAGGCCGCTAATCCTGGCAGAATTACGGAATGCGGGGCTCACCAGGCCGCTAATCCTGGCAGAATGAATGAATGCGGGGCTCACCAGGCCGCTAATCCTGGCAGAATGAATGAATGCGGGGCTCACCAGGCCGCTAATCCTGGCAGAATGAATGAATGCGGGGCTCACCAGGCCGCTTATCCTGGCAGAATGAATGAATGCGGGGCTCACCAGGCCGCTAATCCTGGCAGAATGAATGAATGCGGGGCTCACCAGGCCGCTAATCCTGGCAGAATGAATGAATGCGGGGCTCACCAGGCCGCTAATCCTGGCAGAATGAATTCTGAATGCGGGGCTCACCAGGCCGCTAATCCTGGCAGAATGAATGAATATGATGAAAACTATGTTAACGCATATAGTCATTCTATGGTGAATGAATGCAGAAAGCGCAAAAAGTTTGAGGACAAAAATGATGACTTGAGACAGAAAGTACATGAAATGAGAAGGAAAAGAGTGCTGAAGTTGACGAAGAAAAGACTTGATGATCAGAGAGCTATGAGGCTGTTGTATGGGTACTTGAAAATAAAACACATTGTGAGAAGCAACAAGAGAACTTGTACAGAACATCAGCATGAGAATAGGTCAAGAAAGAAGCATGTGAAAGTTAGTAGAAAGAGAACAAGAAGAGAAATTTGCAAGGAATCGTACAATAGAAGAAGACATGGAAAAAGAATTGAACTATGGCTGAGTAAGGAAGAAAAAACAGTTCATCAAAAAGTACAAAGGAATGTATTCTGTAAGACTAAACGAAGTCTGTCATTTGTTTTGAAGAAGATGAAAGATGTCAGTACAAAAACGAAAAACCACAAAAGGCAACGGAATAATGAATGTTGTGTGAAAAATGTCAAGGAACATGTCAAATATAGTTCTGAAATGAAAACGGCAGAAAGGAAGCAGACAGTGATGGATATGAAAGTAGTGAAATCAAAAATACAACGGAGAAACAGTCAGATGTGTGATGGAAACAGACATGATCAAACTGTCAAAGCAAATCAATGCAATGAAGAGTGTTGGTTGTGTGATCAGAGTATTGATTTCTTTGAAAGGAAAGTGCAATGTGATGGTTGTAACATTTGGTACCATGTCAAATGTATGAATTTCTTGAAGATGGAGGAATTGTTGGCAAACAGAGCAGTAGTATGGATGTGTCGTAAATGTGGTAAGAGTACTTACTCTCAATCTCTTTTGTATGATCTTGGTATTCCAACAGATGACAATGTGTTTGAGTTGACTGTTGAAGAGACATGTACTATAGATGATGTTGTTCAGCAGACCTGTATTGGAACATGTGCACAGGGTAGCAACTGGCATGATGAAACAAATAATGTAAGTAGGCAGGGAAGAAAGACAAGTTCAGTAGGCATTGAAGAAAGTACATGTACTGTACGATTGATGAGTAAAGGAAAAGAAGTGATACGTAAGCAGACGGGTGGTTATTCATTAAGAAAGAAGAAAGGCCAGTCTTCAAATTCACAGAATGTAGATGGAAGTAAAACTGAAATGGCAAAAACAGTTGAAAAGGAAAGTGCAAATTGTATTGCACACAAACATGTCGGTGATGGTGTTATATGTGATAATATAGACAAGTCTGAAACTGCAGATATGCAAAGTGACCACAAAGAGGTGTTACAAACAAAACGAAGTAGAAGATATGAAATGAGAAATAGGAAGCGACAATTGTCACCTACTACTAAAAGCTGTGAAGTGAAATGTAAAGAAAAGAAAATGATGGATGTAGTTGAAGAGAAAAAACATGAAATTAAGAATAGTTTAAATAAATGCACAGTTCAGAGTAGTGGGAAATTGGACAAAATGATTGTGCAGGGAACCTTTCATCAAGGAGATCATAGATTTGGTTTAAACTCTGGTAAACAATGTGTTTCAAATTCTCTGTGCGCTGTTTTGATAAGTAAAATAAAACAACTGAAAGACTGGTCTTGTCAAGATATGGATGCTACACTGAATACTGGAAATGAATTGTATAGCCACCTGTCTCGAAGTTCTACAGTTACTCATGATTATTTGTTGGTAAATGAATTGCCAAATGAGTTAGACCTGCTGAATCATCATTTCAATATGGAGTTCCATGATCCTGTATGTGGTGCATTTGGAGATGAGTACAATTTGCCTGAATTTAATATGATGCCATTGAATCGTGCACTTGAACAGATGCTTCAGCAGTACTATGCATGTTTCATATGTTTCCATGAAAATACGTTTGTTGTGATTGCTCAAGATGGGATGTATTATATTTTTGATTCTCACTCTAGAAATCAACAAGGCTGTATGGTTAGTGAAGGACGAAGTTTGCTGAAACGTGTTTCTGATTGGCAAGATGTCCACAGGTATTGTACTGATTTGGCAAGATCTATGCGTTTGTCTAATAATGAGCAGTTTGAAATTACAGGTGTATCTGTGTTGTTGGATGATGAGCCAAAGCATTACATGGATAGTACATCTTGCAGTAGTAGTAGACTGGACAATGAGCATGTGGACAAGACAGGTCATAGTACAGCAAAAGAGGTTGGAGGAATTGGTTCTGAAGCAAAGCTTGATCCTTGTTCTTTGTCAACTAGTTGTTCAAGAGATGTCACAGATAGTTTTGACATGATAAATGACAGTAACGAATGTGATGAGACTAGTGATGTTGAAATCAAAGAAGTGATTCAATTGCACAATTTTCATTTTGCCCCACTGACACATGCAAAGAAAAAGGAACTGTGTAAGAAACATGGCTTGATCAATGTACTCCGCAAAGGTGGTGAAGTTTCAGGTGATTGTGAGGAGATGGGACCACCTAATTGCGTAAAGAAAATCAAAGGTGATGGCAACTGTTTTTTCAGGGCAGTTTCATTCTGTGTATCGGGAACTGAAGATAATCATTTGAAGTTACGGATGGCTACTGTTAATCACTTGTTGAGAAATGGAGATAAATTTAATGGTGTTCTGCATGAAGGGTTCAGGAATGTGGAAGAATATGTGACCAGGCAGAGAATGTTTGTTTCTGGAATTTGGGCTACAGAAGTTGAGATTATTGCAATGGCACATATGCTGTGTACAGATATATATACATATGATGATTTAAATAAGTGGTACGTATTTTCTCGGAGTATCCTAGAAAGAGAGACTTTGAAATCAGACCAAGGAATTTACTTGTATCATCGGCAAAGAGTTCATTATGATGTTGTTTTGTCAGTTTGTCAATCTACAAGAAAATCTGTTTCTGATGTGTATGGTCAACCAATGGGTAATTCACAAGAAACATCCAAAAAACAATCAAATGATGATGAAAGAGAATTGAAGAAAACAAATATAACTTCTGACAAAATTGACAAGATTGACGGACAGAATAAAGATATAAAGTGTAAAACGGTGAAACGTGTTAATGTGCAATTGAAGCGAAAAATCGCAAGAGAAAAGGCTAGGGAGAGATACAAACAGAAAAAAAATGATAAAAAGGAGGATGACAAAGGAATGAAGATGAGCAAATGTAGTTCTCATGATGGGACAACATTGAGATCAGGAAATGCAGGAAATCGTAAGAACAAATTAAAAGATGAAAAGAAATTTAGTAAGGATGAGTCTAAGCAAAGAAAAAGAATCTATGACCAAATGAGATACAAAGAAAAAGCTGACAAGAAAAAGAAAGCACTGAACATAAAGTATCGTGATGACACTGAGTATAAAACACAGCGACTGAAGGCTGAAAAGGGAAAGTATCAATTAAATGCTACTTATAAAGAAACCAAAATAAACCGTGTTAGAGCTAAGTACCATAATGATGCCGAATATAGAGAAAGTTTAATGAGCATTCAAAAATCAAAGTATCATTGTAATGCTGCATATAGACAAAAAAAAATTAACTCTGGAAAAGCACACTATCTTGATAATTCTGAATATAGAAAAAAGCATATTAAATGTGGAAAAGCAAAGTATCGTGATAATTCTCAATATAGAGAAAACAGCATTAAATGTGGAAAAGCAAAGTATCGTGATAATTTTGTGTACAGAGAAAGGCTAATTAATTTTGGAAAAGCGAAGTATCGTGATAATTGTGCATACAGACAAAGGCTAATTAATAGTGGTAAAACAAAGTACCGTCAAAATTCTCAATATCGAAAAAACCTAATTGATATTGGAAATATAAAGTATAAGAATGTTGTGTACAGGCAAAGGAAAATTGACAGAATGAAATGTACATACCGTGATAACGTTTCATATAGAAATATGCTTATTGCAAGTATCAAAAAGAAGTATCGTTGTGTTGTTTCATACAGGATGAATTTGATTAAGTATGGGAAAGAAAAATATAAGACAAATCATCGATACCGTAGAAACATGATAATCAACAATCACAGACGTGACCTTATGAACAAAGAAAAGAGACGTAAAATGTGTTTTGTGACAACAAAATTTAGAGAAGACATCTCTAAAGGACCGGAATATGTCTGTGCATGTTGTCATAAACTTCTTTTTCGAAAACAGGTTTTAAAATGTAATAAATATAAATATGAAGACCAGGTGTATATTAGTGATACATATCTGCATGTGTGTAGTGACAATTGTGAGTTAAAATGTATTGTGGGAGAATCAAGTAGATTGCATTTGTGGATATGCTATACATGTCATAGAAAACTACTTGTGAACAAAATACCTGCAGAAGCAAGTCTAAACAATTTAAACCTGATTAATATCCCTGAAGAATTGGCTCGTTTAAATACGCTAGAAGAACATCTAATCGCAATAAATGTACCATTCATGAAAATGATTGCGTTACCTAAAGGCGGGCAGCATGGTGTTAAAGGTCCAGTAGTATGTGTACCATCAAATGTAACGGACACAGTAAATGTGTTACCGAGGCCTGAAAATGATGATCAGTTGATCCGAGTGAAATTGAAGAGAAAATTGACTTTTAAAGGATATTATCAGTATCAGTTTGTAAATAAGGAGTATGTTGAGAGTGCCTTGAACTACCTTAAGCACAATAATAAATGGTACAGTGACATTGAAATAAATACTGAATGGGAGAATCCATTGTGTGAAGATGCTGATGAAATAGAGCAGCAAGTGGATGATGTCAAAGAAGAAGTTAAAAATAATGAAAGTGGCAGTAAAGATGACGAAAATGATGAGGAGGAAACAGATGATGATCGTTATGGGTGTTGCATTAGACAGTTGTCTTCAGCCGAGTAACATAGGCCAGGAAATACTTGATCAGTATTTTGACGAAGTCATATGTGTTGCACCTTGTGAAGGCAATAGTCCAATCAGAATATTAATGGAAAAAGGTAATGAAGCAAAATGCTTTCCAGCATTATTTCCGATAGGTCAGCCTACATTTGATGATGATCGTAATGTGAAGTTAACTCTGTGTAGATACTTGCACAATCGACTGATGAATGTAGATAATAGATTTGCAAAGACTACACAATACATCTTTTATGCTCAATACTTATCTGAGATTCAGAAAGTTATGTCTAGTGTTTCTATTGCATTGCGTAAGAGTTGTGATAAAAAGCACAGTGGTGAGAGTGTCAATGCTTCCATGATCAATGACAGGGACCAACTACAAGATATTTTGAAATCAGATAGTGGATATAAATTTCTCAAGCCTATTCGTGGTACACCACCATACTGGCAAGCAGCACAGAAGGATGTTTTGGCTATGATCAGACAACTTGGAATACCAACATGGTTTTGTTCATTTTCTGCAGCTGATATGCGGTGGCCTGAGGTAATCAATACAATTCTAAGACAGCAAGGTGATTCTAGAGATGTAAAAGATTTGGACTGGAATGAGAAATGTACCATATTGAGAAGCAATCCTGTGACTGCTGCTAGAATGTTTGATCAACGATTTCACACATTTTTGAAAGATGTAATTATGTCTTCAGCTGAACCAATTGGAAGAGTCAAGGACTACTTTTACAGAGTAGAATTTCAACAGAGAGGGTCACCACATACACATTGTTTGTTTTGGATTGAAGGTGCACCAAAATTGGGACATGATAGTGACAAGGATGTTGTTAATTTCATTGACAAATACATCAGTTGCAAATTACCATCAGAACAGCAGGATGAACAGTTGAATGAAATCATCAGTCATGTGCAGTTACACAGCAAAAAGCATTCCAAGTCATGTAAGAAGAAGGGTACTGAGTGCAGGTTTAATTTCCCCAGACCTCCATCTGAAAGGACATTCATAACAGATCCCTATATGCCAACAGGTGATGAGAAAGAAAGTGAAGAAGATGACATAAATGAAAGAAATAAGGCCAAGGAGTTGCTGCAATCAGTATGGACTGCAATACAGAAAGCTGAGAATGAACATATGACAACTACTGAATTATTTGGAAGCGTAAATATAACACAAGTTGATTTTGAGAAAGCTAACAATGTCTTGAGCAGGAAGGCCAGTATTGTTCATAAGAGACAGCCTCAAGATGTATGGGTTAATTTGTACAATTCTGATTTGATGAGATGTTGGAGTGCAAATATGGACATTCAGTACATTTGTGATGCTTATGCTTGTGTTGCTTATGTGGTGTCTTACATGTCTAAGGCTGAACGTGAAATGGGTATATTATTGTCACATGCTCAGGCTGAAGTGCAGAATGGTAATTTGGATGCGAGACAGAGTATGAAGGAAATTGGCAGTGTATATTTACACAATCGTGAAGTATCAGCACAAGAAGCAGTTTATCGTGTTTGTAATTTGAGATTGAAGGAAGGATCAAGGAAAGTAGAATTCGTACCTGTCGGAGAAAATCCAATCAGAATGAGCTTGCCCCTTAGTGTAATTCAAAACAAATGTGATGAAGATGATGATAGTATCTGGATGACCAGTAGAGTTGATAGGTATCTAGCTAGACCAGAAACTGATCAATTTGAAGCAATGTGCTTAGCGACATTTTGTTCAGAGTATAGAGTGATATACAGCAACATGGCCAAAACAAGTCGTTCTCCAGTACATGAATTGAAAAATGGGTTAGGTCACATACAGAAACGTAGTAAGACAGATCCAGCAGTTATTCGATTCCCAAGATTTTCAGTCGCAAAATATCCAGAGAAGTACTATCAAAGCATATTGCAATTATATCTTCCATATCGTATTGATGCTCAGCTTAAACCACAGCAGTTTGAAGCATATGAGGAATTCTATAGAAATGGTAGTGTTAAGTTGAATGGTGTGCTGAAATCTGTAATGAATATTGTGGAAAGTAACCGGTCTTTGTATGAGGCTAATGCTGAACCCATAGACGAAGCTGAAGAAATGTTAGAAAAGTTTGGTCCGCTAGAAGATGCTTGGGCATTAATAGCTCCAGAAAGTGAACAGGAAAGACTTGAATGCAAAGTACAGAAGCAACCACAAGAAGAAGATAGTGAGAATGAGTGTGATATTCCTGATTTGAAATCTAATCAAGATAATGATATAAAAAGTACAATTGAACCACATCCAATGAAAGTATCCAAACAAGAAGCAATGAATATGTTAAGGTGTCTGAATGACAAACAGAGACAAGTGTTCTATAAAGTGAGACAGTGGTGTTTGGATAAAATTAGTGGTAGAAATCCAGAAGCATTTCATGTATTTGTGACAGGTGGAGCAGGTACAGGAAAGAGCCATTTGATTAAATGTATTTACTATGAAGCAACAAGACTATTTGGAAAAATGATGGAGAGTCCAGACAACATATCAGTTCTGCTTATGGCGCCTACAGGTGTTGCTGCATATAATATCCATGGTGCTACCATCCATAGTGCTTTGTCAATTTCAACAAATGTGAGATTACCGTATCAACCACTCAGTGAAGAAAAGATCAGTACACTAAGGCATAAATTAAGGCAACTACAAATTGTAATTATTGATGAAATTTCAATGGTTGATCAAAAAATGTTGCACTACATTCATGGTCGTCTTCGACAGGTCAAACAATCTCGTAATCATAATCCTTTTGGGAATGTGAGCATAGTTGCTGTTGGTGATTTCTATCAGTTGCCGCCAGTCAAAGGAAAATCTCTGTACCAGACTGATGTTACAGGTGATTTGTGGAATGATAATTTTGTCAAAGTGGAACTGACTGAGATTATGAGGCAAAAGGAAGATGCGCAGTTTGCTGAACTTTTAAACAGGTTGCGTGTCAGAAAGAAGAAAGAGCAATTAGAAAGTGATGATGTTACCGTGCTAAAATCACGTGAAACTGGGGAAGATTGGACCGATGCTCTGCATATTTATCCTTGCAATAAACAGGTGGATGAGTATAATAGACAAACTCTTTTTGTGAAGTGTTCAGAATGTGTATGTATTCTTGCTAAAGATTTCCAGAAAGATGCAAAAAGTGGGAAAATGATACCCGTAGTGAAATCACTAAAGAAATCATCACGTACTAATTTATCTGACTGCTTGTGGCTTGGTGTTGGTGCTAGAGTCATGCTTACAAGGAATCTTGATGTATCTGATGGACTTGTTAATGGAGTATTTGGAACTGTCTCTGAAATAGTGATGTTACCGAATGAACACTCGCCAAAGATTGTGAAAGTTAAATTTGATAATGAGAAGGTTGGAGCAAAATTGAAGAAGCAGTCCTCTGGTAATTCTACAGATGTAGTTTGTATTGAAATGGTAGAAGACAATGTGACTCAGGTCTTTGTAAGACACCAGTTCCCTCTTAAGTTAGCTTGGGCATGCACATCTCACAAGGTTCAAGGAATGACTACAGAAAAGGCTGTTGTATGTTTAGACCGTACATTTTCCGCAGGACAAGCGTATGTTAGTTTGAGCAGAGTGGTGTCACTGAATGGCCTGGTAATAGAAGGATTTCATGAAAAATATATCTACTGTAATGAAAAAGTGGCCGAGGCAATAACTGAAATGCCATTATACATTGATAATAATGATGAACAAAGCAATGGTAGTGTTGATGAAAAGGAATTTGCAAAGCCCCATGAAACTTGTTGTACAACCATTGCAATGCACAACATTCAAGGACTTCAAGCACATTTTGTTGATTTGAAGAGAAACAAGGAAATGTTGTCATGTGATGTCATATGTCTGACAGAGACATGGAGTAATGGAGACTTCATTTGTAATTTGGATACCGATATGAGTGATTACAAATGGTATCATCAGCCAAGATGTATGTCGTATGATAACACTAGTCGTGTTACACATATGTTGAAAGAACAGTGCCATGGAGGTGTAGCTGTATGTGGCAAGAAAGAGAAAGTTTTCAGTAGGCTTAACTTACCAGTCCACAACCTAGAATACATTTCATTTCAGATAATTTCTAATGTGTCAGTAGCCATTGTGATCATTTATCGACCAGCTTCATATGTTCTAAATGAATTTCTACCAATTCTTCAAATGTTGCTAAATGAGCTACACAAGGTGTCAAACAAGTGCATTGTCATGGGTGATTTCAATGAAGATATCATGAAACAGTCTTCTGTTCAGAAAGTGATGCATGATCATGGATATAAGCAATGTGTGACTGAAGCTACTACTGAGAATGGCACTTTACTTGATCATGTTTATGTCAGGAACATAGACGTCATAGAAACTTATGTGAGCCCAACATATTATAGCTACCATGAAGCAGTGATACTTAAATGGTGAATTTCTAAATTACAAAATCTATGTACATGTATATTTTCCAGTATGTAGTTTTAAAGATCTTATCATTTGTAAATATCTATTGTGTTGAAACCACATTTGTCTGTGTGCTAGTTATTTGAGCATTCGGAAGTGTATTCATTGATTTTAAAATGACGCTACTGGTTTCTATCTGCAGAGAAAGGAACATAGTATAAGGCCAAAATGACATTATTATTCTTACAATTATCAAAGAAAGGTAAAACAAGGTGTAGATATAAACTACAAAAAGTGAACTTCTTAAGTTGAATTTTGAAAAGTATGAATCATATATGATGAAACTTTCATTTAAAACAGAGTAGAATAACAAGTAAATTATGGAGGTCGATGACAACTGTAAATAATACATAGTAGGCATGATAGACAACAATGAAAATGGCTATGCAGACAAACAAGTATGGTACCGTACTTGTAAATGTCAGAAGAATGCACTAGATATGGTGAAGTTATTGGGCCATAAAGTATACAAAAATAAGTACAATTACATGATTGAGGTAAGTGATCAATATGAGGCACATCATCAGTAAATGATTACTAAATTTATTTATACATAATAACAAACTTTTAGCTTTTTTACAGTTTGAATCTGGCAGAGATTGTCATGCATACATTCAAATAGTTGTTTCTGTGATACATGTACACAGAACATGATTAATAATGTTAGCTTGTAGAACAAAACATGCTGATACCCATACCCGCAATGTGAGTTACGTTTTGAACATCGTGTGATGATGTGATAGAGGAACATATAACATACATGTACAACATGTTCACAATACAATGGACTTTACTTTGAGATAAATGGAAAATGCACTGATATAAATGTATGTAACTGACCAATCGAATGGCTATACTGTGGTATAAAAAAGAAAACATCGCTGTTATTATCTGAGTTTAATGTCTTGACATAAGTCACCATTAAATGTCATCATTTATAGAATATACTATGTGTAACCAGAGAAGTCCCTATGAAATGTCTCATCACCACACTTGTTGAGTGAGAGGTGGTCAATGAAATATTTTTCTGTAATGGTGTGTTGCCTCTGACTCTTGTGCATGATAGTTTCAACTAGATCAGACACTGTTACTCCTATACATTTGTGTGTCTCATCACATAGTTAGGACCCAGCTCTAGGGTCTCCTGACGAGGAGGCCTGCATTGCATCACCAGACTGGCTGAGCAAGTGGTGATGAACATACATTTGTACACTTCAGTTAAGGAATATGAACACCAACACTGCCTGCAACACTCATGGGTGGGTGTTGTCATCTCCAGGCTGTCACCAATTCATTCTGGAGTGTGACTTTGGGCAAGATGGAGTACCGCAACAATCCCTGCAAGACTCATGGGTGGGTGTTGTCATCTCCAGGCTGTGACCAATTGATTGTGGACTGCGACTTTGGGCAAGATGGAGTAACGCAACAATCCCTGCAAGACTCATGGGTGGGTGTTGTCATCTCCAGGCTGTGACCAATTCAATGTGAACTGCAACTTTGGGCAAGATGGAGTACCGCAACAATCCCTGCAAGACTCATGGGTGGGTGTTGTCATCTCCAGGCTGTGACCAATTGATTGTGGATCACACTTTGGGCAAGATGGAGTAACGCAACAATCCCTGCAAGACTCATGGGTGGGTGTTGTCATCTCCAGGCTGTGACCAATTGATTGTGGACTGCCACTTTGGGCAAGATGGAGTACCGCAACAATCCCTGCAAGACTCATGGGTGGGTGTTGTCATCTCCAGGCTGTGACCAATTGATTGTGGACTGCCACTTTGGGCAAGATGGAGTACCGCAACAATCCCTGCAAGACTCATGGGTGGGTGTTGTCATCTCCAGGCTGTGACAAATTGATTGTGGACTGCGACTTTGGGCAAGATGGAGTAACGCAACAATCCCTGCAAGACCCATGGGTGGGTGTTGTCATCTCCAGGCTGTGACCAATTGATTGTGGACTGCAACTTTGGGCAAGATGGAGTACCGCAACAATCCCTGCAAGACTCATGGGTGGGTGTTGTCATCTCCAGGCTGTGACAAATTGATTGTGGACTGCCACTTTGGGCAAGATGGAGTACCGCAACAATCCCTGCAAGACTCATGGGTGGGTGTTGTCATCTCCAGGCTGTGACAAATTGATTGTGGACTGCCACTTTGGGCAAGATGGAGTACCGCAACAATCCCTGCAAGACTCATGGGTGGGTGTTGTCATCTCCAGGCAGTGACAAATTGATTGTGGACTGCCACTTTGGGCAAGATGGAGTACCGCAACAATCCCTGCAAGAGTCATGGGTGGGTGTTGTCATCTCCAGGCTGTGACCAATTGATTGTGGACTGCGACTTTGGGCAAGATGGAGTAACGCAACAATCCCTGCAAGACTCATGGGTGGGTGTTGTCATCTCCAGGCTGTGACCAATTGATTGTGGACTGCCACTTTGGGCAAGATGGAGTACCGCAACAATCCCTGCAAGACTCATGGGTGGGTGTTGTCATCTCCAGGCTGTGACCAATTGATTGTGGACTGCCACTTTGGGCAAGATGGAGTACCGCAACAATCCCTGCAAGACTCATGGGTGGGTGTTGTCATCTCCAGGCTGTGACAAATTGATTGTGGACTGCGACTTTGGGCAAGATGGAGTAACGCAACAATCCCTGCAAGACTCATGGGTGGGTGTTGTCATCTCCAGGCTGTGACCAATTGATTGTGGACTGCGACTTTGGGCAAGATGGAGTAACGCAACAATCCCTGCAAGACTCATGGGTGGGTGTTGTCATCTCCAGGCTGTGACCAATTGATTGTGGACTGCCACTTTGGGCAAGATGGAGTACCGCAACAATCCCTGCAAGACTCATGGGTGGGTGTTGTCATCTCCAGGCTGTGACAAATTGATTGTGGGACATGACTGGCAAGATGGAGTAACGCAACAATCCCTGCAAGACTCATGGTGGGTGTTGTCATCTCCAGGCTGTGACCAATTGATTGTGGACTGCCACTTTGGGCAAGATGGAGTACCGCAACAATCCCTGCAAGACTCATGGGTGGGTGTTGTCATCTCCAGGCTGTGACCAATTGATTGTGGACTGCAACTTTGGGCAAGATGGAGTACCGCAACAATCCCTGCAAGACTCATGGGTGGGTGTTGTCATCTGCAGGCTGTGACAAATTGATTGTGGACTGCGACTTTGGGCAAGATGGAGTACCGCAACAATCCCTGCAAGACTCATGGGTGGGTGTTGTCATCTCCAGGCTGTGACCAATTGATTGTGGACTGCCACTTTGGGCAAGATGGAGTACCACAACAATCCCTGCAAGACTCATGGGTGGGTGTTGTCATCTCCAGGCTGTGACAAATTGATTGTGGACTGCCACTTTGGGCAAGATGGAGTACCGCAACAATCCCTGCAAGACTCATGGGTGGGTGTTGTCATCTCCAGGCTGTGACCAATTCATTGTGGACTGCGACTTTGGGCAAGATGGAGTACTGCAACACTGCCTGCAAGACTCATGGGTGGGTGTTGTCATCTCCAGGCTGTGACCAATTGATTGTGGACTGCGACTTTGAGCAAGATGGGGCACGGTTACAAGTGTGTTTTCTGCAAGTGTCATTGAAAGACTTGTGGACAGTAATGTAGACATTTCAGTAATGCAGTATGACTGTAAGACTCCAAACTGGATGCTTATCTCCAGGCTTTGTGGTCATTCATGGAGAATGACCAATCCATTGTGGACTCTTTTGGCATGATGAGACACTGTCACTGCTGCATACACATCACCACCATCAGTCAGTCTAATCACCGGACTTTGTGCTGTAGAAGAATGAGTCAACTTGAACATCTCAGTAATGGAGTGTCACCCCTGACCATCTTTGTTGGGAGAGCTTGGTCATGAAGGAAGCATGTTACTACCTTCATAAATAAGTAAGAGACATGACCAGCATCACTGTTAAAAAGGAATAAAGACCATCGTTGTAATAGTGCTCTTAAAGTTCTGAGTACTACTGCTACTATGAATGATTTGGCACAGTAGTGTGTATGCCATTATTATCTGTTTTGAAACATCAGGTAATTGCACACATCTTGCACACATCGCACACATGTTGACTATCACAAAATTTAATTAAGTATGAAACATTGCAACAGTGAGGGTGAAGTGAATTGATTGTTATTTTACCAGGCTGTATTTTGTATGGAAATGACTGTTATCTGGTATAACTACATGAAGAACAACATTGATTTTTCAAAGGAACATTTGCACTTACTGCATGGCAAGCAAGTGTTTGTAAAAAAAAATACATGTAGAATTTAAAATGATTGAGTTCTTTGCTTTATTGTTTATACATGTATGCATTAGTGGAATCTGGTGTTCATGCAGATGGGCGATAGAGACATGCGCTCCATTGTTACAAGCCGTTTTACTGATGTGTAGCTGAAGTGGTAAGTACTTGCTACTTATGAATATTTGTATGCAATACTTGTATCCTCTGAAAAGGTGTTGAAGTGAAGTCTATCACAAGTCCTGTGTTCTAAATTCAAATCACTACCTACATTGTATTTAAATGAACAGTTACAAAATCATTACTTTATCATTGTTCATCCCTGATTTTTGACTGGACTTGTGACCAGATTTGTAACCATACATATTCAAAATTGGATTTTTGCCCTCCCTGATGTAGTTTTATAAACAGTGTATATACTCAGAGTTGTCTCGCATGATTGTAAGAAACCGAGTGATTTTGTTTTTCAATCACTCAGTACAATACTGAATACATGTACAGTGTTTATAAAAATATCTCGGTAAACGGCAAAACACGATTTTCAATTTACATCACCCCGATGCAAGTTCCATGTGCTGAATAGACTGCAGTTAACAAAGAACTTTTAAGTGAACTTGTGAATGGTTTCCCAACAAAAGGCAAGTTTGTAAGGTCGATGAATGACACTGTCATCCAGCTTCTCCACCAAATGAAATGCGCAACATTTCTTTTTCATACTCTTCTCTTTCATTTTTTTCAGTGTAAATTCCCATCTCAGTCATTGATGTGCTGATATGACCTGCCATCAAATGTGATGTGGATGACCTGACCTCCAGTCATCTGTCAACAACCCCATGCCCAATGCTGTTTGTGTTCTCCATTTGGTCTCTGCTTGAAGAGTAACGAATATATTGTAGTGTGCCAATAGTGATATGACCTGCCATCAAATGTGATGTGGATGACCTGACCTGCAGTCATCTGTTAACAACCCCATGCCCAATGCCGTTGTGTTCTACATTTGGTGTTTGCTTGGAGAGTAATGAACATATTTTAGTGTTAAAATATAGTGATTACTAAGTAACACTAATTTGGTTTATTTTTTTTAATAAACAACAAAATATTCTTGACAATGTACAATGTACAATCTTTACCAATTAATTATGTAAATCCAATATGGGACTTGGACATATGTACATATTAATGTTGAATTGCCTTTACAAGTAAGTATGATGGAAAGAATTTACTTGCTATGTATGGCCTACAGCTACATGTACGTAATAATTGTCACCATGTTGTATATACATGTGCAGAGGAAATGTAGTTTTGCAAGAAAAACAATCACACCTAATACTACATTTCTCTTCAAAAACATAATACTTTACTGTCCTTGATACTAACTTGACTTGTTATCACTGATATTAGTAATAATTGACATCAGAGGATCTTGACAAATTGCTGATGCACAATACATGTATGTAAATAATAAAATCTCAGAGTTCAAAATGCATCTGGGCTTGTTTCTATCTGTAATAAACAAAAAAAATGCCATTTTAATGACAAGTGTGCCGATTTTTAATATACATTTTCTAATTTTATAATTGTGTGCAAATTTGATGTCTCATATGATACATTACTTGTGTAACATTTTAGCAAAAGATGAAAATCGATTGTATTTCTCTAATTGTAAATGAAAAATAAAAGTGAATACTTCACGTGGAATTGGAACCTATACGTTCTGTGGATAATTTTGTTTATATATGCCTCCATAAACAATCATTATATAAACAAGTCTCATGTAGTCATCATTTTATTGTTCACTTATTTAAAAAAAAATGTTATTTTTGTTTGTGGCCTTGAGCAAAATAAGAATATGTGGAGGAAAACGATTTCATTTTGAAATGCACGATAAAGTATTGGAGAAAATTGCTAGTCGGGTGTTTTTGCATTTAGACATCTAATATACATTTTACAAATTGTCTTTTTAAATACATATGCGCTAGAGGGCAGTAAATCAGTTTGATAGTGGCAGCATCTAAAGAATATGTATTTTCTATTTGCTGCTAGAGGGCAGTATATGACCTTTACAACGGCAACATTACAAATTACACGAGTATTTATCTACTATGAATCAGTAGAGGGCAGTAGTCGAGTGCGTGTGTGGCGTACATGGGAAGCATGCGATGCCGAATCTGGTCAATGTATACACGCACACACTGGCGGTTTATGCTTGCCGCAACTTGCGGAAGAATATTTTTTGCCGACGCCGCGTCAACTGTGTGAACAATTGCACAAGCTGGGACCTTCACCTTGTTGAAGCAAATGTTTACACTATCATTTAATGGGCAATTCAAGATTATATCCGTACGGATTGATTTGTTAGCAATTTTTGAAAAAGGAAAGGTCTTTTCAACGGAACTTCCGGTCCGATGACGTCATACGCCTACAACTTTGCACACGTCATAAGTGGGTCAAGATCATCATGTACACCAATATTTAGGCGATTCCGACAAACTTCGCCTCAGACATCTATTCAAAATACATTTTTGAAAATTTTCAACCTGTCGCTAGAGGGCGCTCGAAGATTGCATGACGTCATCGGTAGATGATTTGAAGAATACTATCAGCCAAGAGACTAACACCGTTAAAAGCAAGTTCATATCTATTACCACTTTCAAATAATAAGCCACTTCCGGTTTTGGCCTTTTTCGACCGGAAGCAAGGGTCACGTGATTGCACGCACACTGAATGAAATAAAGATCTCAACCTACTCTACCACTTGCCGGCAACAGAATGCTGCGGACGCGTACGGTTGATTTCTTATGCATTTTTAAATATTAAAAGTGTCACTTTTCAATTGCCTATAAATAAACACCGGATGACGTCATCATGACGTCATCATTACACAAAGGTGTTTGAATTAAGGTCTTTGCTTGGACAAAGAGTGGTGTAAATGAATTACAGGCAAAGAGTCGAAAATGCCCTTTGAAAATCGACAATTTATTTTTAATTTCCGTGTACAAAGTCTATGGGAAAAATTAAATATTCAAAATTCTATAATAAATCGCGTGATGACGTCATGATGACGAAACATTGCGGCATACATCTACAGATGATGGTTAATGACTATGCTGAGTTTAAAGTTGATCGGATTTAAAATAATTGCCAAAGTGGCTTGTAGAATAAAAACGTGTACAAAGCCTATGGGAAAAAGTGGAAAAAGAAAAAGAAGAAAAAAAAAAAAAAGGAAAAAAAAAAACTTTAACGAAAACAAGAGCTGTTCCCAATTGAAATTGGGAACAGCTAAAAAAGGAAAAAAAAAAACTTTAACGAAAACAAGAGCTGTTCCCAATTGAAATTGGGAACAGCTAAAAAAAAAAATCCTGAATCTTTTTGAATTCACAATGGATCTAACACAACATGAGTGTTGTTGCAAGCCAAAAGCACAAAATTGGGTGAGGAATGAGATTTGGACATATTTCGGGAAGTTTGGGTAATAAATGGCAAATTTGAAATGAAAACTTTAAACAAGCTGCTCAAATTCAAAGAGTATCAAGCTGATTCTATTCCACCATCCACATAAATATATAAAACTTCTAAAGGTGCTGTTATTGTTGGAGTTCATTCTCTTGGAGTTGACAGAGCTATATTAAATTACTAGAGCGCTAACTTCTCATTCTTACGTGTGGAGACACTTTGAATCCTTCCTGCGCGCAGATATTTTGAAATCATGTCGCGTGTTTGTAGAACATAATGAAATTAGATGGAGTGAATTTTGAAAGTGTACTCTAAATGCAATGCGCAAATAGAACGTACGCAAACAACTTAAGCGCATCATGACGGTTAAAAAACGTCACAGCAAAAATCATCTGCTCCGGATACACGCATGCGTTTGCATTGTTTGCGCAGAGCAAAATGAAACGCTCATTTACTGATTGTGCGTTTCGGTTTTGGGCGTATCGGCTTCGATAACGCACCTGTATAGAATACAAACGCAGATATGCAAATAGCCGTACAAAAGCCGTACAAATTTCAAGTTTTCCATAGGTTTGTGCACAAACATGGATGCGCCCAGCAGGCATCAATTTGTACATCGAATCAGCGTTCTACCAGGTAGTTATTTAATATAGCTCTACGTTCGGCCTACAATGTACAAACTGTATGAACATCAAAATTTACAACTGTATGTACATTAAAAAATTACAACCTTTTATGAATATTTAAGACCAGGCAAGTTATGTTTCCACAATATAAAGTTATGAGTCTACATGCTATATTGTTTCCACAATATAAAGTTATGAGTCTACATGCACATGAGTCTCAATCTTTGAATCAAATGGGTTTCAATCAAGGCAAAATAAAATGAACCCTGAGGGCACTTGTTTAAATCTGATCACTTGTTTTTCATCGAGTCTCATGGCGCCGAAATGACGTGAAGCTACACTGCCGAGCGTAATAGGATGACAGAACACCATTTGTTCCAATCATATCATCTGCGACGAATGGCTAATTATGTTGACCAGGATCTATGCATATTGTACATATTTTTTCACTGCCTTAATATACTTTGTATTACATTGTATACTCTTCATGATGTTATATAGCGTGTATTACATTGTTTACACTTCACCGAGTTATTATATAGCCTACATTGTACTACATTGTATCCTCTTCACAGTCTTCTTATGTATATTCACTGTATTACAATGTATTCAATACGCTTCACTGCCTTTTATGATGCACAATTTGTACATCACACTGTCTTTTCATACATGTATACTGTTCATATATTACACACAGTTTCTACATCACTGATTGCTAAACAGATACTACGGCAGGTACTGTATATTATGTGAATGTTAAAGGCAGTGATGATAGAGCTATTTTAAGATCAAATATCAACCGAGTATATGTGTGTGTGTACCTGTGCGATAGAACATGTAGGCCTACGTGCAGTTCAGCACAAGTGGGAAGTATAATAATGGTACTTTCTATTGTATCAATGTTAGATGCTTTATTGTATTATAATGTACATGTATATATTTCTGCTGGGAGATGTTCTGATCAGTGTTCAAGCACATTTCTCCTCAGGTTCCAGCTTTGAATTCAGAGAAAACGCGGAGGGAAATTTCAGTTACAGAAATCAATATTAGACCGATCCGGGATTGCTATCAATTGTATCACGACGGCTCCTTCAATGGCGTGAGCATGCGCCGTAGAAGTGAAATGTCACTTGAGGTTATAGTGTTCATTCCAAACAATGGCTTGTCCGCCATTTCTTACCATAGGATTTGTACGGGCGAATTAGGTGAGCATTTTCTGCTAAATTTCTCAAACATGAAGAATAAATAAGACTGGAAAATGGGGCAGTGCTTCGTAGCTGACTTGTTATCACTCCGAACGTGACTGCTTTCCGTTATTTTTATTTTTCAGTGAATAAACAAAAAATGATGAAAAGTGGGCACCGTGCATATCGCTACTTAAAGGGAATATACAACATTTGCAAACATCAAAAAATAAAACTACCAAGTTTTACGAAATACCTTACTAGGATGTCGGTAAATAACAGTCTAAAGAATCTTATAAAATTATGGCACCTGGTGTGAAGTCATTTTCAAGAAAATGGTATTTGTTTATACATTTCCAACGGTGGTTGGCCGACCACCGTTGGAAAAACCCAACTATTTTTCAACTTCTGCTCAAAATTTACCGTTTTTTTCAGTCCAAATTTTGTTTGCTATTGGTTACATGTTCATGAACGGGTGCAGGCCAGCTAGACTGGTTCCCTTGCCTTACAATTTTCCATCATCTATAAATTGTTGATCAATTATTGATCCATTTTATCTTTTGTGGAGTCAGGGAACCAGACTACTTGAACATTTTTGTTTTTCTTGGTTTTTCCAGCATTTTCGAACACAAACCTTCAAACACGTCAGTGTAACAGTATTTGATCTATTATACTAACCCCTCAAATAGTTTATTTCTGAAAATTACAGCAAAAGCCAATGATGTACTTTCCCTTTAAGTCCAGGTTTATATGGGAACATCAACCCGGGCAAGCAATGCATGACATCAGCGGCGTGTGACGTAACCACTTCTACGGCGTATTAATGCTAGCTGTTGTTCAGTATAATCCGTCACGGACTTTGGTTTGTACAGTAGCACGCATTTTTAATGGCTTCTTCATTGAAGAGGGGCTCGTGACTGTACAGTGGTCACGTGCCCGGATTCGCCGATACAATCAAATAAAGAAATAGACTAGAATGGCAACAATGTCAAAAACCCAGCCAAACCAACCTTTTCTTTACTGGCTATTTCAAGTTTGGTTTATGTGACAAACAAGAACAATTAAAAAAAAAAAGGATGAAAAATCATATATCCTTTGTGGATTTTTATACTCAGTTGGCCGAGCACACTGCAGTGGCCCTGAATAGTAGGAAGGCCCTCAAGCATTATATTTCTTTCCCTGACCCATCAAAAAAGTACATGTGTACAATCTGACCCATCTGGCCAAGCACATCCCTGTTGCGTGTTGGACTCGCAAGTCAACAGCATCTGATTCCTTAAATGCAGGTCAAATACATGGATATAAAATGCGCGGATGCAGTAAGACTGAAATGCACACTCAAGGGACAATATGCACTCTCCTACAAATAGCGCGCGCCATCAGGCTGCAGCACAATACAGCGGTTGCCTAGTATGCGAAACATGTTATTTCCAGAAAAATATACAAGTCCGTTCACCCCAACCTTCCCAAATCCTCCAAAACCCTCTTTGCAAAATGGAGGATTTTGCAGGATTGAGGCTATATGGCAAAAGTGTGGCTGATTATGGAGGATGCACTGTGTCAAGGTCTTGGGCCGGACCTTGTGTTGTTTATGCTCAGCCGTGCATAAATTTAGGCCTAGAGTGTACTTGAAATCCTTCGCACTGCTCCAGGATGTCACTGGCTCTGCCTCAACATATTGACAGTGACTGCTGGAGGATTTTGCAAGGATTGAGGCAGTGGTCACCCCTCCAAGAACCACATTCAAGAAATAATGAATGATTTTGCAGGATTGTGGCCGTTTGCAAGTTTACACGGAGGCAGTCGGAGGATTTGGCAGGATTGCGGCTTCATCCAAGCAAAAATGCCTAGGGAGTTAGCGTTAATGACAATACAGCATTCGTCAATATATCTTCAAATCTACCGGTACAACCATTGAAATTACGGTCAGGCGTTGGACATTTACTGAAATTGTAAATACCACGGTTGAAGGAACAAATGTTGTCCTGTAAGCATCTTAAGTGCCTTGGACAGCTAAAACTTGCTTACATGTATAGTATGATATTGTTTTTTTCTTTAAATTTTGATCATCTTCTCATAGATCATTATGATGCCCAACACAATTCTATTCAGGATCACATGTATTCATCAGTGACGGAGATCGATCCAGGGGGTGACCGAAATGTTCTCAAAAAAGGCAATTTTTGACTTGAGAGAGTCCTCCCCCAACCCCCGGCAGTAACCTCTGACCTCACTGGATCCACCCTCGTTAAAGGGAATATACAACATTTGCAAACATCGAAAAATAAAACTACCAAGTTTTTATGAAATACCGGTACCTTAATAGGATGTTGGTAAATGACAGTCTAAAGCATCCTGTAAAATTATGGCACCTGGTGTGAAGTCATTTTCAAGAAAAAAGTATTTTTGTAAAGATTCCCAGCGGTGGTCGGCCGATCACCGTTGGAAAAACCTAACTATTTTTCGACTACTACTCCAAATTTACCATTAATTCAGTCCAAATTTTGTTTGCTATTGGTTACATGTTCATGAACTGGTGCCGGCCAGCTAGACTGGTACCCTTTTCTTCCGGCATCTATAAATTGATCCACTTCATCTTTAGTGGAGTCAGGGAACCAGACTACTTGAACATTTTTGTTTTTATTGTTTTTTCCAGCATTTTTGAACACAAAACTTCAAACATGTCAGTGTAACAATATTTGATCTATTATACTAACCCCTCAAATAGTTCATTTCTGAAAATTACAGCAAAAGCCAATGATGTATATGCCCTTTAACAAGGTGTCACACTCCACACACAAAACAGGGGGGGGGGGGTTTAACCCAAATTTTGTCTCCAAAATTTCAATTTGCCAGCCGGCCGAGAAGCGGTCTGAGACTGATGGTTTAAGCCACGTCCGCATCCAGAGCACCACGTTCAAGTGGGTTGTATGCAGAGAGTGCGTACAATGTGTGGTTCAGATGTGTAGTTACTCCACCCCCCCCCCCCCCCTTTTGGGGCATTTTTTTTTTACACCCCAAAACCCCACCGCTCACAACTGACAAAAAAGATACGAACGGATTAAAATTACAGCTGTCTGGTGAAATTCTGTATTGAATTAATCTTAATAATCGTGCTTAATAAGACAAACGGACGTTACAGGACAAGGGGAGCAAGGCTTGTGACTTCAACGCATTGCTGTTTCCCTACACACACATCCGATTTGATTAACCAACAGTACGGTAGAAGAATGCATTTCTTTCCCTTTCTTTCTTTTTTTTCCCCGCGCAGTTGATCGATGGAGCCTCACGCTTGATTTCTCGGCAACCTAGCTGACTCATCGCTCTGTCTCCAGCGACGATCGACCTCAATGTCATTCCAATGTCATTCTCAAACACATACAAAAAAGTGCTTTGTAACAGTGGATCAGGCCCGAGTACGCATTGTCAGAGTTTTCAAATATGGTTCAAATAAAGGTACATGTGGAACATTTGTTTTTGTGCATTTATTTGTTTGAAACAATATAATTGCTAAAAATCTTAGGAAGGGTACATGACAACTAACATGTTGAAGTTTCAGCTTAGTACATGTAGATACCGGTACTATGCATTTTGAGAAAACAGAGAAAGTGTGTACACAAGTTTGGGGTCTCACAACTGGATTCTGTTGGCAACACATGTACAAAATCTGTGCCCGTGGGCGCAGCTCCTTAAACCACCTTCAATGATTGTCTTCTCCCGAATGACACCATTTCAGGCAGAATAATTATACACGGTATTTGTTACCAGTCCTAATCGTTAGGTACGGTTCCGAGTAATTGCAAATGTCTCTACGTGCCTAGTTCCACATGAAACCTCATCGTTAGACAGTAGATTTGACACCAGACTCCGCAACTGTGTATTTCCCGCTCCGGGCTCATCATGTATGCAAGTCAAGCCTCGGCTTAGGAGAACAAACTCCTTGTAGTAGAGAACCTCGTCGTTGTCACCTCAGCGCTTGATCCCAAGTGACAAGGGCTGTCTTTCTTGTTTTCTGCTTCATTTAACGTGGCAAAACGTCTTCGCACCATCGTTGAAAACAGATGAGCCCACCCTATCCATTCCGAGACACGTGGGGCCGGGAGAATTGGAATCAATTTTGTAAGTCGCTCTTGTCGGGAAGTAGACCCGTAGGGATGACGGAACAGTTTTATCATTGGAAAACAATCGCTAAACGTAGCCGGAGGATAAATTACGATCTGATAGGGAGTGAGAAGCATACAAACCAGCAGCAAAATACCATACGTTTTTATTTTGAGATTACTATCAGTATTTTCTGAAAACATATGTTTGCATTTTTTGGATTCAGGTACACGGACGTTGATGGGTATACCTATTACCTACTTCGAATTGAATTGGAATAAAATATAAATTAGTGATTACCAGCATGAATTCTCCATGCGGTGATATTTTTTTCCTAGTAAGAGGCTTTCAGAGCAAATGAAAAGCATGAATTGTACAAGATCTCCTCTCAATAAAAAAAGGACAGAGGTTTTAATAAAAACATGAGAATTTTAGGCTGTGCCATACGATGTGACCTGTTCTGTCAAAATCAGACTTTTCTAGGCATTAAGTCAAAAATGAGATTTTTGCATATTGTTAAAATATGTTCTGGTTTAATTTTTGAAACCGGTCATTCCTGGGCAGAGTTATGCTATTTTGAAGTTCATTGTGTCGAAAAGTAGAAAACAGAGAAAATGGCCACGAACGTCACAAACCAGTAATTTCTTTAACTGATATACCTTAACAAATCATCAAAAATACTATAATTAGAGATCAAATTGGGGTTTCAAACTTTTATAGTATATTTTAGACATGCTCAGGGTTACAAATATGCAAAAATTAGAAAATGGGAAAAAATCACCCCCACAGCGTTTTTTGGCCCTATCTCTATTTCAACCTCTGCCCAGAAGCGTCTGCTTTTGACTGAACAGGTCACTATATTTCCTTGAGAAAATATGTGAAGAGTACCGGTATATGTGCAACATCTTATAGCTTGACATCTCTATGAATCTCTGGCAACAGAGAGACTAGTACATAAGGGGATACAAGTAAACCCAACCAAACCTCCCACCCCCACCCTACCCTAGCCCCAACCCCCTTCCCTTCCCCACCCCCACTTCAAACACCACCCCCTTCCAACCCCACAGTTTTTTGCAAACCAACATGTACCGTACATGTATGCTTCACACACAAAAAATCAACTGTAAATACTGGGTGCCTTTATCAATCCTAACTCCCTACTGTCATTTACTAAGTACTGGACCAAGTCTGCCAAAATCCATCAATCACACTGCTTCCAATGCATGCTTTGCTTTAGGCCTCCAGGCCCAAGTCCATCATACTCCATCAATATTTAGTCCAACCAGGCCTGCAGGACCAAGTCCCCCAAAATCCACCAAAATGGGGGGATGGATTTTGATGGAGTTGGGGAGATAAGGGCTAATAAAGACGTACCCCTTGGAGCTTAAAGTTTGTCTCCTTGGAGGGGGATACTTTTTCTTTACATACTAATAATTTTGAGACAGGACGTCAAAATTCTGCCACAAATTAAAAATGTGCATATATCATCCAAAACGTTCGTCGATGACACATGCACAAGGAAATGTCAAACATCCAAATGTGGGTGGCCTATTCACTTACACTTACGGTTTAATGGGTAAATTAATTAGGCATAGCCTTTGTGACCCCATATCCTATCTTTTCCTCCTTCCCGTGAGAATCCAGTCTTTTCTTGAATGCTGCTACACTTTTGGCATCCACTACTGCTTGTGGAAGGGAATTCCAGATGTTTATCACTCTTTAGGTGAAGAAGTTCTTCCTACATCCAATGTTTTTCTTCAGGGATGGCTTGAAGAGTTTAAGAGAGTGACCTCTTGTCCTGGTTCTGTCAGCTGTTTGGAAGAATCTGCTGCTGTCTACTTTTTCAAGGCCTTTCAATATCTTGAAAGTCTCTATAAGGTCCCCTCTTTCTCTTCTTTTCTCAAGGGAATACAGGTCTAGAGCTTGCAGTCTTTCTTCATATGAAAGCTCCCTTAGAGCTGGGACCAACTTGTGGCTCCTGGTGTGCTGACATTTTCAAGAAAAACTGTAGTTTTCCAACGCTGGTCGGCCGACCAGCGTTGGAGAAAACTGGCTTTTTTCAAAAACTGTTCCCAAGTTGTCATATTTAGTTATTCTGACCTTTCTTTGCAATTGATTACACACCTGTGAAGGGGTACAAGCCTGCTAGACTGGTTCTCTGAGCCTACAATTCCCCAAGTGTATTACATTTAATTGCTCTGTTTCATTTTAAATGGGGTCAGGGAACCAGACTACAAGAACATGATAGGTTTTCTTGGTTTTTCCAGTGTCTACAAGCCCAAAACGTGAAACAAGTCAGTTTAACAATATTTTCTATAACATACTTAATCCTCCAAATCCATTTATTTCTGAAAATTACAGCAAAAGCAAATGTTGTACATCCCCTTTAAGTGGCAGTTTACTGTACGGTGTTTCTCGCTGTAGTTGCGTTTTGTCTGCCCACTGATATTTCAAAAGAGCTCGGGAATTTGACAGCACTGGAATTCATGTATTTCCAAGTACAAACACTAATCGAAATCCCAGGTACCTATCGTAACATACTTCCGTCTCCATGTTTCAGGTCGTTGTGTTTTTCCTACCCGAGCCCAAACCTCTCGGCAAACGCGATTACAAGTGGATGTGAAGGATCTCTCTCAATGTTGCCAACTCCTGTCAAAATGCGCCCGAGCGCACATGATAGAAACTGCTTAAAACTCCAGGTGTTTCTTTCTCGCACTGCTTGTGCACTTATGGTACAGTGTGGATGGAATTTCTTCTCTTAAAATACAAAATGCATAAAAGATTACCGAGGTGAAATGAACTTAAAGGGAATGTACCGGTACCGGTACATCATTGGCTTTTGCTGTAATTTTCAGAAATGAACTATTTGAGGGGTTAGTATAATAGATCAAATATTGTTACACTGACATGTTTGAAGTTTTGTGTTCGAAAATGCTGGAAAAACCAAGAAAAAGAAAGAAAGGTTCAAGTAGTCTGGTTCCCTGACTCCACTAATGATAAAAATGGATCAATTTATAGATGCCGGAAAATTGTAAGGTACGGGAACCTGTCTAGCTGACCTGCACCCGTTCATGAACATGTAACCAATAGCAAACAAAATTTGGACTGAAAAAAAATTGGTAAATTGGGAGCAGTAGTTGAAAATACTTAAGTTTTTCCAACGGTGGTTGGCCGACCACCATTGGAAATTTATACAAAAATTCCATTTTCTTGAAAATGACTTCACACCAGGTGCCATAAGTTTACAGGATGCTTTAGACTGTCATTTACCAACATCCTAGTAAGGTTTTTCGTAAAAACTTGGTAGTTTATGCAAATGTTGTATATTCCCTTTAAAGTTGTTCTGTCTGAGCTTTTCAAAAAAAATTTCCTTTCAGTGAACTTTAAATTTTCAAGTTTTATTTGAACCAACGAGAAACTTTTTTTATTTTGGGCATCTGCAAACCTCTGTAAAAGGTTTGAATTTATTTTTAAATTATTTGTTAATTACTGCTTTGGTCTTTCCTTCGTTTGCAATTGCTTTAGGATTGCTTTGCCATTTCGCCCTCTGTTTCTACCACTCTGTGATTTGTTTTTATGATGATTTACTCTATCGCAAGTTTACAGTCTTTATGTCCGTTCGTTGTTTTCGCTTTGTCTAATTAACAGTTATTTTTGTATTCATATATTATCGTTTCTGTTCCATTACTGATTGTTTTTGTTTACCGCATCTGCACTACAAGCCCCCGCTTTTTGAATGGTTAGATTTTACCCCTGTAGAGTGCCAGACCAATGAAAACGTAGAAGCTCTGTTGGATTTTTTCTAGTGTTGCAGAACCTCAATGTTACAGCTAATGGCATTTCAGCGCCAAAAGTTGTCAGAATTTTGGATGTTTCACTGTTGTAAATTTTCTCTTTTTCTTTGGTGATTCGTTGAACATGTGTCAGCAGTACATGGCAGTAAGCCAATCAGCAAACTTTTATCACAGATGTTTTCAATGAAATACAGTTTCAACAGAAAACCCCTAAACTTAACAACAGTGTCTTCCTGAAATGACATCACAGCACCAGCGCCCTCAGTTGTCCGAAAAAACATGGAAATTTTTAAATGTCAGAAGAAGAGCACTTTTCAATAAAATTTACCAAAAAGGAATGTCAAACATTTTTCATACATCTAAGAGGAGTAGAAAGTTGCACAAAATATGTTCCTCAAAAAAATTTCACTTTATAGACCCTTTAAAGGGGTTCCCGAAATCTACGTGTTGGAACCAGGTACAACCATAGAGCAAGGACCCACAGAGATTGTCGACAGTGTAAAAGGTCCTACAAAATCCATAACCTCAGCATATGAAACCAATATAATAATAATAATCGGCATTTAAGAATGCTCTTATTAGTAAACTAAATCACAGCGCTTACAGTATTGTTATTACCCCTGATCATTGGGCCAATGAAACATTCCAAATACCATCCCAGCTCCCTGGGGAGTATACAGCTCGATGCTAACTGTTAGGCGCAACGAAGCTAATTCAATCACAATTACCATCTCTGCCCTCACACTCACAGGTACCCATTTACTCCTGGGTGGAGAGAAGCAATGAGTGACAAAGTGCCTTGCTCAAGGGCACACGCACCATGACCCCGGCTGGACTCGAACCCACAACCCGCAGCTTTACCCACAGACCACGAATCCAGTGCCCTTAACCACAAGGCCACAGCACTCCACTTATCCCACACAATAAGGAACTAACACCTGAAAGTTTACAAAAAATGACCCAATAAGCTCGTCAGATTTACTCCAGTGAGCCTACACATCACCTTGCCTTAGTCAATAAGTTAACTGTTCAAGACAATCACAGCCACAACAGACTACACACAGAGACAGGGAAAGGTGACTTGTAAACGCCAGGATCTGCTGGAATTTGAGCATTTAATCCCCTCTTTTTAAGAGCCAGACTCACTCCATTCATGGATCACAAACACGGCAGACAGTTAATCCCCCTCCAGCTTTCATGGGCTAGCCCTGAGAAGCTAGGCATCAACCAAACATGTCATTCAACAAGGAGACCCGAAGGTTTCGCTGGGGAGAAGCCTTAGAACAGCGTGCTACCAGAACGTGAAGTAAGGCTGATAAGTGGGGGAGAATAAGGCCTCTGAGGCCTTGTCTCAGTCTCCTTGTGCTATCTCTCCTTGGAAGAAGTCATAAAAGTACTACTTGACAGACATTTTTGCTGCAGTCAAGGATCATGTTCCTTCAATGTAGGATTTGCCCCTCATTATTTAAGCACTGTATGTAATACTCAGTGTTGAGTGGGGTTTGCAAGAAAAAAAATTCACCAGTTTACTCAGGAGGGACTCGAACCCACGACCTCCTGCTTACTAGTGCAGACGTCTTACCACTCGACCACTGAGTTTGCTAGGGTCAGCTGGCCAGTTTCAATTCGATACGCAATCAATCACAATTTTATATGATGGAATTAAAAACAGTCTCTTTTAGGACCACGTGTCCTCATGCGAATCCTCATGTAAGTATGTGACGAGCCAATATGGCCCATCAGGCCAGTGTTTATCTCCGGTTTTAGAAACATGAATGACTGAGAATATTTCTATTCTTCCAAGATGTATGCGCCAGTCCATCGCGGGTTACTCCCAAGGTAATGCCAGTACCCATTTATACTCCTGGGTGGAGAGAGGCTAGTGGGGGTGAAGTGGCTTGCCCAAGGACACAACATATGGCCAGCAGCTTGATTTGAACCCCTGACCCTCGGATCATGAGTCACAAACCCAACCACAAGGGCCGGTAGTATCGAAAACGAAGACCCACTCGAAAACGAAGACCCACTGTTTTCGAGTGGGTCTTCATTCTTCGTTTTAGGTGTCTTCGTTTTTGATACTACCCACTAGGGCCACGCTCCCCCTATGTCATGTACATGCATCTGCAATACAATGTACATGTACATGTACATGTATCCACAGCTTGTACATGTACGTACATGTACATCCACAGCTTGTACATGTACTGCAAAATGGTCATTTTTTTGTACAATGTTCATATACATGTACATGTACATGTATCAGCCGTACAATGTACTGTGTATATGTACATGTATGTGAAAATGCACTGAGAAAAACAAGAAAAGCATGTCATCCCGTTTGCAATGCATCTTTTTTCTCTTTTATGTATTCACAAGGCATTGCGTTGGGGCCAGATAGTCTGCGTCTATAGGCTAACAAGTCTGATGTGTGGATTGAGTACCAGCACGCCCGCGTTTCAATACCCACAACGAATGCAGGCACACGCACAGATTGTACTATGTATAATGTCAATGACAGAACAGACCCCTATATTATTGGCTCAATGTAGTCCATCTATGCAGGACATCCGTTAAAGGTAAAGTCCATCATTTGCAATTTGTGCATTTTGTTCGTTTGAAGCAACAAAAGCGCTCAATATCTGAAGAAGGATGCTGAACAACTAACCTGATGAAGTTTCAGCTTAGCTTCAGCTGTATTTTTCAAGAAAAACAACATTCTAGGATCTCGATTTCAAATCAAATGTTGCTGAATCATGTTTTGAATTGGGCCTGAATTCAGCGTCCGAGACACGTTCTCACTGAGCCGATTGCAGCTACGCAATGTCACGCACTGATCAGACGAATTACAGCAACCGCGCGCGCGTGTGCGTTGTGCCAATGCTTGCGTGCGCATCACCGCAAAACAAAACGAACTACTAATTCAAATTTCCTACGGTGCGTCTTAAGATGGACTCCAGCTTTAACAAATGTGATGCAGAATGTCATATTGGGCAGAACTTGGGGGCAGTGTAAAATAAGGAACGGCTGATAAAAATTATGTATGGTGATTTTGTGGGTTTTTTTTAAACCGATGTCTAGATTTTGGACATGTATGTCACTAATCTAATAATATCTAAGTCCTAAATCAAATTCATTATCTAATTGTTATGTATTGTGTAAAAGTTTCAAATTGAAAGCATGTGTGTAAAGTTTCCTGAATGACTGAACTTGGAGCTTTGCATATCACTTATTACAGATGCACATTTTGAAATTGCGTACATGTAACTTGGTTTAAGAGAAATCACTTGGAAAACGAGGGAACAAATTCTGTAAAGTTAACTTTATGTAAGTATGTTGACAATTTCATTGAGGAACTCCCCCTCCCCAAAAAATGTGTAGAGTTTCCCAACAAAATTTCCACTTCAAAACCATTCTAAATCCACTCAAATCTGACACAGTGAAATCACTCAGAAAGTCAGTGCACTTTGCAAACAATGGCAACATGTTTGCAAATAGCATCCACTGTTTCCATGGTAACCATAATAATAAGCACATTTGCAGGCGCAATTTTTTTCTTCACCAGGTTTTGGATTTTTTTCTCCCCTTCCATCTCTACGGCCCGGGTTCAAATCCCAACCAGTTGTGGATTGGGTTTTCAGTCCCAACCTGATTCTGTGGGTTTCCCCCAGAATATTCTTCTTGGGTTTTTTTTCCTCCCACATCTAAATAAACTGTAATTTCTTCACTGTCTTCTCTCTAAAGGTTTCTTCAGGCTTGTGAACTATGCTTTTGTGGTATCCTTGGTTTCATTAATACCAGAAATAAATAATATGAATAATAATACATAGTATCAATGAATTGGTTGTGAATGTTTTTTTGCCTAAAATATTTGCTTAACACATTTGCAAAGCACATATTTCTGCTTAAAGGGATATACAACATTTGCAAACATCGAAAAATAAAACTACCAAGTTTTTACGAAATACCTTACTAGGACGTTGGTAAATGACAGTCTCAAGCATCTTGTAAAATTATGGCACCTGGTGTGAAGTCATTTTCAAGAAAATGGTATTTTTGTATATATTTCCAACGGTGGTCAGCCGACCACCGTTGGAAAAACCTAACTATTTTTCAACTACTGCTCCAAATTTACCATTTTTTCAGTCCAAATTTTGTTTGCTATTGGTTACATGTTCATGAACGGGTGCAGGCCAGCTAGACAGGTTCCCTTGCCTTACAATTTTCCATCATCTATAAATTGATCCATTTTATCTTTTGTGGAGTCAGGGAACCAGACTACTTGAACATTTTTGTTTTTCTTGGTTTTTCCAACCTTTTCGAACACAAAACTTCAAAAATGTCAGTGTAACAATATTTGATCTATTATACTAGCCCCTCAAATATTTGTTTAAAATTACAGCAAAAGCCAATGATGTTTCTGCTCTAATATAGTAAATGTATCGTAAATGCAGCAAATGTGGCAGAGAGCTTGTAAAATGATCAATTTTTTTGCACTTCTGTGTTTCTTTTCCTCCTTTTGTCCTGAACAGAAGCCACGCTGCTCATTCTCAGCATCGGCGCGACTTTATGAATCGCACTCCCCATGATCCTCCAGAGCAGTTCCTGGTAACGAGATTGGACATGAGGAGGTATTCCATTCACTGCTCGCTTGATATATCGACTCCGGCCCGCGAGTGAGTTATTACTAGCCCAGTGTGGCTCCAGATGAAGAAAAAAAAAAGATGACAGCCCCAGCGGGAAACATTCCTGAATAGTTTTCCTGCCAGTGACTTAAAACAAAAACTATTGGAGGATGTGCACTTTATGATAGCCGATGCCTCTATCCTCATCAATTTAGAATGCATGAATCAGAACGCTACAAATACACGCAGTGTTATTTTTAGACACTTCTTGCTGCCACGATGATGACAAGTGCATTTTTCCACATCACTTCTACTTTCAGGATCAGGTTGAATTTTTCTTTCTATCCTTAATTAATGGAATTTGTACTTTTGCTAATTTCGCGGAGGTTAAAACTATGAAACGCTTGCCAAAAGTGGAAACATAAATAAAATTGTAAAAATGCACGATACAAAAATGACTGAGAAACTATTTTACCCTCTTTAATTCTATGTTTTTTATGTTGTGTTTTTGTTGTTATTTTTTTAATTTAAATTTATAAAAAAAATATTGGGGGGGGGAATATTTTTCTGGGCGGGATCATGCCATGTTAAAGAGTAAAACAATAGATCTGGTAACAGATAGAGCACGTTCTCAACCCGAAGTATATGTTTGACCTGGTAGAAAACATTGTACAACTTAAAAAAACCATTAATGGTGCCACTCTATGCATCTCATATAATCAACTTCTGCGGCCATACAATGAAATAAAATAACACAGTGGTATTAGCTGTTCTCCAAGTCCAATATACACGAATAACAATAATCACAAAACCATCATGAAATTCTAAGTCATAAAATTCCCCAGATATAATCATACCAAATAAACCATTGCAGAAAACAGATCAATAACGAAGGCAGTCTGTGCGTATTTCCTGCTCAAAAATCAAGAAATGAATTCAACTCCAATGAATTTAACACAAAAAAGGCAACAACCATACAAGGCCTGTTTTCTCGACCTTTGAGGGGGACCTCAGCGCTCTCGACAGACTCCAGGTTTTTCTCCGCATGCTTTTAGAGCTTCGGCACTTGACAAATCCGCGCGTGTTGTTTTGAATCGACGTGCATGTCTTCGTCTCTGCCCCACCGTGGAATGCCGTTCCCGACCGTCGACCGACCCGTCCTCATCTCGTCGGCGCGAGCCACTTCTCTTGCATCCCATTCATCGCCACGGCGACGAATTCATCGCCACCTGACCCCCCAAGCCAGGTCATGATGAGGCACGGTTGCATTACTCACAGTTTTGGCCTCAAAATCTCGGGGTAATATGATTATCGCATCCATGTGAGGTGAACATGCCCTGAAAAACGTGTCCCAGAACTGCCCTAAAGGATTTGAGAATACTGTCACCACCGATAATTACATTGTAAGGGGACAGACATCTGTGTGCAGACTAGGTTTTTTTCCTGATATATTTGTACACAATGCTACTAAGCTATGATTAATTAACTAGTTATGCATGCAAAATATGCATAAAATGGAGATCACTGCCTAATGCACAAGGCCTATGTACCGGTTTATTTACAAACTACAAGTTTAAAGCTATAGTCCATCATTTGTAATTTGTGTTCAAAATCTAATGAAGGATACTGAGCAACTAACCTGATGAATGATGGACTATACCTTTAACCCGTACCTTCCCAAATCCTCCAAAATCCTCTTTGCAAAACAGAGGATTTTGCAGGATTGAGACTACATTAATGTGGCAAAAATGTGCGGCTGATTTTGGAGGATGCACTGTTTCAAGGTCTTGAGCCGCACATTGTGTTGTTTATGATCAGCCATGCATAAATTTAGGCCTAGGTTGTACTTGAAATCCTATGCACTGCTCCAGGATGTCACTGGCGCGCTCTGCCTCAACATACTGACAGTGATTGCCAGAGGATTTTGCAGGATTGAGGCAGTGGTCACCCCTCCAAGGGCCACATTCAAGAAATAACGTAGGATTTTGCAGGATTGATGCTGTCTGCAATTTTCACATGGTGGCAGTTGAACGATTTTGCAGGATTGAGATTGCATCCTAGCAAAAAAAATGCCTAAGGAGTAAGGGTTAAAGGAACACTCTTAAGGATTAATGGTTACTTTAAAGGGAAACTCTTCATGTTTATATTCTTTTGGTGATGAACTCTATGACTTGAGGGGTATCTCTGCACATCTAATTAATCCAAATCTTTCCCAAAAATTAATTTGATTAATTAATGCAAAAATTCTCATTAACAGTTAATTTCTGCTTTACAAAAAAAAAACAGGAACCAAAATGTCCAATTCTCATTTGTAGTAACTGTTACTGCTAGAAAATATAAATTATCAAAACATTTTTGAAAGATTTTATAAATATATATTGGATTCCAATACAAAGCGTACATGAACGCCATTAAAGATAAAAAGTGCAGTGCCTACAGCCACACACGTTTAAACTTCTATTGTAATATTGCCAAAACGTTATCGCTAAAAAGTTCTACTTGAGCTTAATCAAATTACTTTAATGGATTGTCTGCAATAGCCTTGACGTTGGTTCGTTAATTTTCATTTTCATTGTCCAATTACCATAACTTGCCATGGCGATTTCCTGAGCAACGTGAAATTTATTCCGAGAGTACGTGTAAATTCTCCTTACAATGTTTCTCCCTGCAAAAGGAAACTAAAAACCTCTCATTAGATGAGCACACTTTAGATTTGGAGTGACATTTGGAATATGCACAGTAAGATGGGTATTGATCCCAAAGAATGTACATGTACATGTACATTGTACAGGGGAATATTGTTACCCGACATTTAGTTACCGGTATGACTACCCTGAATAACATTGTGTGTCCCTATGGTGTGTCCAACTACAAGAGGTCCAGTGTGGGACCATGGTAGGACATGCTGAGTGAGCACGCTTGTTCAAGTGCGTATGGCATGGAGTACACACGATAATTTTTTATCTGAATATATGCAGAATAACCAGTAGCATCCTTTTGCATTGGTGATGCACGAAAGGTGGCAATAGAATTCAAGTCTTAATTTTTGACTTTTTTTTAACCTGTTGAGGGAAAAACTCACACACATACTAGGAGACTGATGTTTGTACTGGAGAACTGAAAATGAAGTGGATACTATTTATTTTGTTACCTAAATCACACTGCGGCATATTTTCAAATTGTAATCCGCGCTTTATCAGGCTTTATACCAAAAAAGTCTCAAAGTGCTTCAGAATCATTGACCCGTTCAATAGGCCATGAGACCATTATTTTTCTGCAGCCAAGATCAGTGCAATCTGGTCGCTACCCTCAAAGATACCCATTTACTGCATACCCACGGGTGGAGAGACAATTGCAGTAAAGTATCTTGCCCAAGAACACTAAACATAATTTCCCCGTCAGGCTTTGAACCCACATATCATTGCACATGGGTCATTCCAATTTGGGGTCCAATTTTCCCTAACTGCCCTGAATCCGTCAAAATCCTCTAAGTTGCCAAAGTGGAGGAATTTGGAGGATTGAGGTTACATGGCAAAAGTGCGTTATTGATTTCGTAGGATGCACTTTGTCAAGGTCTTGGGCTGGACCTTGTGTTGTTTTTGCTCAGCCATGCATAAATATAGACATGGATTATGCTTGAATCCTCCATACTGCTCCAGGATGTCACTGGCCAAGCCTCAATATATATTGATAGTCACTGCCGCAGGATTTTGCAGGATTCAGGCAGTGGTCACCCCTCCACGGACCATATTCAAGAAATAATGGAGGAATTTGCAGTGATTGAGCTATTTTTCCATGAGGTGAATTTGAGGATTTTGCAGGATTGGGGCTACATCCTAGCAAAAAGGCCTAGGGTTAATGCCTTCTACATGCAGTTCAATCTCAAAGAGTGATAATAACGAAAAGTACATGTACCTGCCAAACCAATACAAAAATAGTTTGATGTCAATTTTAAATGACACTTGCATGGCAAATTACACAGGTCAGGTGTAACAGGGACACAAAAATGTCACAGTTTTGGACCCCAATTCGATGACCCAAATATTACTGGCTGTTCGGTGATTAATGTTCAATGCTTGGGGGGAAACATCTCCAGTTCCCCCTCAAGAAAATCCATCCATTACGGTCGAGTCTTAGAGAGGACAGCGGCCTGACATCATGATCCCTGGAGTTAATGTGCCGTGAGATTAAACACGGTAAGTCGATTAACCCAATCATAATAATAAAGAGTAACAGAACAGGGGCAGATCATGTGGAATGTATGACATTTAAAAGCAGAGGGACTTGGAGGCGTTTCAATGGTGTGTACGCAAGCGATTCAAATTTCGGCCTCATGAAACTACCAAAGCACCGTAATTAGTGCATGATTTTTGGACAGTTCTAATTAAACGTGCATTGTGTACCGGTATCTGTGTATGCATGTCCCTAACAAAACAGCATCATGCAACTTCATAAGATGGAATTTTGCGTCGGGGTGATGTAAATCAAATAAGGTTTTGCCCTTCATCGACGTATAAACACTGTATACTCGGTGTGTTACCTCCCGAGTAAAAGTTGGAAAAAAAAAAGTCGTGGGCTCGAGTCCCACCCGAGTGATTTTTTCCAACTTTCACTCGGGAGGTAACACACTGAGTATACAGTTTTACACATCGGTGAAGGGCAAAACCGAATTTGATCATGCAAGTTGAACTAAAAAAACACACAAAAACAACTAAACTAATGTACCAGTACTCCCCCCCCCCCCCCCCCCAAATCTAAAGACCAAAATTTGGGGAAACGGTAGGCCTAGTTACACAAAACAGAATTCTACATGCAGAAAATGTATTACATAAATCATTTTTTTAAACTTTTTTATTGAAATGGTCCGTGCGATGATTTTTTTTTTAGGAACACATTTTGTGCAACCTTCTACTCTTCTTAAATGTATGAAAACTATCTGTCATCCCTTTTTGGTTAATTTTATTGAAAAGTGCACTTCCTTAACTTTACACATTTAAAATTGTCCATGCTTTTCCGGACAACTGAGGGCGCTGTTACTTTGATTTTCAGAAAGATACTGTTTAGGGGGTTTCTGTTCAAATTGTGAACCCCAAATTTGCTCATTTGAAAACATTTGTGAGAAAGGGTTGCTCATTGGCCTTAATGCCATGTACTTACACAACAACGAATCACCAAAGAAAAGAAAATTTATGACAGCAAAGTGTCCAAAATTCAAGCAACTTTTTGAGTTTTGTGCTGTAATAGCTGTAATATTGAGGTTTCTGCCTAGAATGACATCACCGTTTTGCTCATGAATATGGAAATTTTTATTAGCATAAAACCCCAAAAGGCACCAAAATACCCTTCAAAATTGCAAAACGAAAATTGAAAAGATAGTTAAATTGGACACAAAGGTGCAGTTTCTAGGATAGCATCAAAAAGGTTACACTGCATGATCCCTTTAAAGGGAATGTTACAACACTTGCTTTTGCTGCAATTTTCAGAAATAAATGGATTTGGAGGATTAGTATGTTACATGTATAGCAAGTATTGTTAAAATGACTTGTTTCACGTTTTGGGCTTGTAGATGTTGGAAAAACCAAGAAAACCATTCATGTTCTTGTAGTCTGGTTCCTTGACCCTACTTATTAATAAAACGGAGAATGTATAGACTTTGGGGAAATTACCGGTATAAGATGGGGAACTGTAAGATCAGAAAAAACACGGAATAACTAATTATGAAAAATTAGGAGCAGTTTTGAAAAAAAGCCAGTTTTCTCCAACGCTGGTCGGCCGACCAGCGTTGGAAAAATACCATTTTTCTTGAAAATGTCAGCACACCAGGAGCCACGATTTTACAGGATGCTTTAGACTGTCAATCCCTAACAATCCAGTAAGGTATTTTGTGATATTTTGATCATTTCGTTTTTTTAATGTTTGCAAATGTTGTATCTTCCCTTTAATGACTGGAGCATACTAATCCTTTGACATCCTACGTACATGCATGTGTGCTTGCTAATGACGTGCTAATGTACCTTTGTCTGAAGAGTTTCTTAAAAGCAGGAAACTCTGTATTAAGCACATAATGACACTTCCATTCACGACTTCCCTCTACTGTAAGACGTGCATAGTAAACTAAATTACGGACTCATTTAAAGTATCCGACAGACCGCTGGTTTATAAATTAGACATGTTATCTTGCGCGACCATGTGTTGGGACTGCGGGTGGGACGGAAAATGAAATAATTGAAGAGAAATGGAAAGAAAAAAATGTTCAGTGGGGGGAAACATTTCTAAAAAGCCTTTATTACATCCATGTATGGGTTGCTTAAGTGCACTCTATCAGATATGGGCAGACCTTGACGAAAAATATTACGCGTACACAATCTACGTTATTCAAAACTGAAGAAAAAAATTACAGGCCTACCGGTACTAAGGCCAAAAAAAAAAAATCTCCGGTTTTTGGTATGGAGCTTGCCCAAAAAGTGGTGCAGCGACGCGGCTTTTTTTTTTTTACCTGATTTTTTTTCCCTCAAATGTCGGCTAATGACTGCAAATGGTGCCCGACTAAACTTACCGGTAGTGCAAATATATGGGAGTCCAGAGAGGCCACATAAAGCTTATTCTCGATCATAACCCCATCTAAAAACACGTTAAAATTGTGCAGCAACAGGATTCCAGTCAAAGTACCAGTGAGTTTGGCGGTTTTGAGACATCATCTTTCATTGAAACCCTTTTTTTTTCATTTTGCCGACGCGCATGGCTACGGCGACGCGCGCACATACCAGAAACCGGAGACTTTTTTTTGGCCTAAAGAAAACATGCTTTTGCTGGCCATATGTGAAAGTTGTGAATTTGAAGTCCAACTTACAAACCTGTGCATGTACACAACTTCCACCTTTCTTCAAAACCGTAAAAAGTCAAGCTTTATTTTGGGACCCATTTCCTAAAATAAACAAGCAGAGACCTAATCCCTGCTTCACCCCACACCTATTATCTGATGTTTGTAAACTCCTCTGAGGGTACTCCATGACCCGACACAGTGACCTCTTCCCAGGGTTACATAGTAACCTTTGACCCCCACACTACCAAGTTTATGCACACAGCAACTGAGCAAACTTTTCGGGGCACGCTTGGGCAAGCTATTTTTATGAGGCTGAGCTTCAGTTAATGGCCAATGAAATACGTGGGGGATATAATGCTCAGTAGTTTTGTCAACAGGGGAAACTTCTACCATAAATTAAGTTTTGGAATTTTTTTGGGAAATTTTCCTCAGACTACATGTAGGGCCTTCCTCTTTTTCCATGATATTATACGGATTGATACCAAACCAAACATACATTTTTGTATTAGCCCTTTGGTGGACAGGATCATGACTTGGCTAAGCCATATTTTGTTGCTCTTTTTTGCATGCCGATGGGTTCCCACTTCAGCTGACTTCAGCTTTAGATGTTGGATTGTATTGGATTTAGCACAGGGAATTCGGAATGGGGTTAGTCCGCTCCGTTCACAAGTACCCCCTCACCGGCAAAGAAAGTACAGTTGGGGGTGACCGACCAACGCCATCTTGCCTGACTGCAATTATTTTGCCGCAAAGCGCTGCCACTGCATGTATGTATAGCACAAATCCCCTGGTGTACGTGTGTCACACACAAGGAACGGTGCGCGTCAACCAGCGAAATGTCCCACCAATGGGGCGTTGTTGCTAGGTAAAGGGCGCCCTCTTTTGTTGGCGCACTGAGTCCATAAGGCAAAAAAATTAGTTCTGCTTCCGGTTCCCCTACCTACCCTATTCTGACAGCCCCTACCCTCAATTTTTTATGGAAAAAATGAGGGAGAAAAAACACCCAAAAACCATCAATTTCTACCTTTAACCTTGACTACACACAGACACCTCCATATGATCGTACAGAATAAAATTGGCCCAAAAAAAATATTCCCTACCTGCCTACCCTATTTTTGAATGCCATGTAATCGGAAGCAGAACTATTTTTTTTTTTGGGCCTAAACATGCTGCATGAGAAGCATGTGAGACCCTCTTATAAAATATATCATTTATCAACATGATCTAAGTTAACACCTGAGGGATTGTTTACATGCTCCTCCCTGACAGAAAAATAAACACGCTCAACAATACTCAAATCTTTTGTGCCAACTTCCTTTGTAACAAATTCATTCACAGGAGTGAATGGGGCCAGTATGTGCACAGCTGAAGAGCGCTGTTGACAATGTCATTATGTCAACAAAGGTGAATGGCTGAGAGGTAACCAGTTATTTGCTAATTGAATTAAAGATACTTCGGTGTCTTTTTTTATTCCTTATATCATAATTTTTTTTTTAGAAGAGACTACACCTCCTCACAACCACACCCCCCCCCAACCAGCACCCAACCCCTCCCCTCACTTCCAATAAGCTTGAAAAAAATCCATCCATCTTCGTTTCCAAGGTATACCGGTACTTTAAAGTTACACTACTGAATGTCAAATCACAACATCATTAAAGGGAGTATATATACATCATTTGCTTTTGCTGTAATTTTCAGAAATGGATGGAATTGGGGGTTGGAAGTATATAGCAAATATAGTTACACTGACTTTTTTTGAGGTTTTGGGTTCGAAAATGCTATAAAAACCAAGAAAAACAATCATTTTACTGTAGTCTGGTTCCCTGACTCCATATAAGAAGAAACAGAGCAGTTTACATACATTGGGGAATTGTAAGGTCAGGGAACCAGTCTAGCTGGCTTGTACCCGTTCATAGGTGTGTAATCAATTGCAAACAAGTGCGATGGTCAATTGGGGCCAGTATTTGAAAAAAAGCCAGTTGGAAATTGATACAAAAATACCACTTTTCTTGAAAATGACAGTACCGGTATACCAGGTTCCATGATTTTACAGGATGCTTTACACTGTCATTCACTAACAGTCCAGCAAGGTATTTCAAAATGATTTGGTAGTTTTATTTTTTGATGTTTGCAAATGTTGTATTTTCCCTTTAATACAGGTACCGGTACATGTACTGTCAAGAATATTTACATTGTATGTTCAATAATGCTAGCCAAAAATGTAAGATGAGCCAAAGTGTCACGCAAGTAATTTTCCAGATGCTTCCGGATTTCATGACATTTTAAATGTCTCAGGTTTTATGTCTGTCAGTTTCTGGCCCGCGCATGTTCCCATGAGCCCGGGCCCCTCCCCCCCTATTCTTAAGAGTCTTTCCATGACTTTCTCTCAACCCTTAGGGCAAATTCTCAAGGATCCCCACAAATTGCAAAACCAGCTGAGAAGTTCTAACATGAATCTTCTGATAAAGTGGGGACCCTTGATGGCAGGTTCGTTATTATTGGTTTTTCACATTGAAGGACAAGACCAATTCTTCACGGATGTTAGCAAGGAGGATTCAATGTGTCCTTTAATTAAATTTTTTTTCTAAGATCTACCCTCTCTTGAACCCTACAGTTTTCAAATTCTACTGCGCTGCTTTTCTAAATCCAAACCTTTTTAGAACTCTGGAATGTGACGGGTTTTAAATTGGTAGCTTGACCCACTCTTGAAGAGCCTGATGGACAAAAGATTGAGAGCATCACACTCACAGCATCAAGTTTCAGCAATAAATTCCGGAGATAAGAATGATGCATTGCTCCGACTGACATCTTTACAACTTCAATTACATTACCAGACTGCTTCCTTTATCTACATGATTAATTGGTTGCAATCCTCAGACTTTCATTTTTTTGGATTTGGCATAGTGGAGAGAACACCAGGCTTGGACAAAAAATCGCAACAAGGTCAGACAATAGGCGTGCCAAAATTGAGAGCATTTACCCCTGTAAATGTGAAAGTTATCTTTCATGAGATGGAATTTGCACTGGGGTGATGCAAATTCAATATTGGATTTGTGAATCTGGAAAGAATGTAGTATCCAGACACCACTTTTTTGATTGTGTACAAAGTCTGTCGAGAGTCGAGTGCATTCTCAAAGTATTTTCTGACAAAATTGAAAATGTTTCTCAGTCCCAGATGCATGTCTTTTCAACATTTTTGCAATGACTGACCATCACTGAAATAATAATATGATGAAAAAAGTGGCATCGGGACGCAACATTCTTTCCGTGCATTTTTTTTTCATGAGCACTCGGACAACACTGGGTAGGCATATACAGTGTTTATAAAATACGTCCATGAAGGATGAAGGCCATAACCAAATATTGATTTAAAGTTTTCATCATCGGATTTTATATCCCAGCTTAATACAACCTCTAATTTACAACTTTTTTATACAATAAAAACTCATTTTTTTTTCTACGCATAGTAAACATTACTGTAAAGAGTAACATCTGAACGTGCAGAGTACTTCATGTATACATTTTCAAATATTATTAACAATGACACCCAATTCAGAATAAAAGGATAAGTCATCCAAACTTTCACGTTTAATAAAAAACATTTTTTGTTAGTTTAAAAAAAAACTATGAAATAAAAGTATCAGTAAAAATTTACTATTTACTTCTTATAAGTTATAGACATAATTAGAATGCAACTTCTTCGATACCAAACCAGTAATGGCAATCAGTTTCATAACTCCGACGTGATCCAACCAACTTACCTTCCAAAGACACCTCCTTGCCGGCTTTCTTGAGCGCTCGCACCGCCTCGTCGTGCGTTGCGTCTCGCAAGTCCTCCCCGTTCACGGACAAAATTGCATCCCCGACGTAAAGGCTCTCCGTGTGATCCGCCGCCAAACCTTTGAAGATTTTACTGATGATGATGGGCATTTTGTTCTCTTTCCCTCCCTTAATGCTGACCCCCAGGCCCCCCACTTCATGTTTGATGACTTTTACGACGCGTTTCTGGTTTGCAATCGCGTCGGGAATTGTGTCCGGTCCTTGTACGCCGTGCAAGTAGTCAGAATGGCGGAGTGAATCGTTTTTGCTCGGGTTGTTGTTTTGCTCCGTCGGGCCCGTTCCCCCGCCGTTTGAGACGCCATTCGGTTCATATCCGTCCTCCAAACTTATTGTCAAGGTTTCCTCTTCGAGTGTGGCCAGGATTCGGCACCACTGGTCCCTTGCAAGTACCTCCAAAAGGCCAGATTTTGCAACTCCGGCCGCAGCCATCATGTTGACAAAATTCACCGCACGATGTTTTTCCTGAATTTGCTGAACGCCTCATTTGTTATTTCTGTTTTTCCTACCGCAAATCCGGAATTCTGATTCCGTCCGCAAACACAGTATGAATCCAAGAAATTATAATTTGCTTTGGTCTGGTACCTTGTTTGTCAACTCGTGTATTGTATCAAATTGAACACGAAAATGAATTTTCGTAAAGGAGGGATGTGACTAAATTGCATTGCAGCAGAGCTCGAGCGAGCTTGCTTACGAAAAAAGGTCGCAGTGACCGCCGGCTGCATCGTGGTGCTATTCTTAAATTCTAAATTTTCGTATTTTTGTGCTTGCGTCCGAAATTATAAGATCAAGATTCATTAAAAATGTAAATAATTTTTCCTTTACTTTCGTCACCTCCAAAAAGATGCCGCATGTTTGACTCAATTACTAACTGCATGAAACCATGGAGGAATTCCTCCATGAAAAAAACTGAAAACCTGGGTGCGGTGTGTTTTGCTCCATGATTCCTCTAGCTCTGCGGGTGAATAAAGGACCCCCCCCCCTTCCCCCAGCCAAGACATCGATCTTGCGAAGTAAGAAATTTACTGAAAAATTAAGGGAAATCCCCAAACGTAAAAACAAAGGTCCCCCACAAATAAATTCATAGGGCATTTAAGGTTCTCAAATCACGTTCCAAATAAAAAAACTCAACAACATATTCTTGAAGAAACGTGTAGTTGGAGTTTTTAATTCATGCATTACCATTGGCGCAATATGACTTTACAGCGAACTATAAGCATAAAATTGATGAGCGTGATTACTTTCCAAGTAAAGTCGTGTGCGGCGCTGTTTGCTTCTTCCATACACAAATCGCGGCGTGATCGATTGATCCGTTTTTGAACATTGCGTTCTGGCTGATAATGTAAGTGCATGAACCAATTTTTAACATGTTGAAGAAATAATCTGAAAAAGTCAAAGGAAACTTCGAGATGAAGCGTGTGCAAAGATGGCATAATTAGCCAAAAACGTTGCCAAATCATTATCAAACTGAATTTTGAGAGCCTTATTTAGTTATTAAACTTTAAAGGCATAACTTGGGAAGCGCAGTGGGCGGGGCATTTAGACTTGTGTCGGGGGGGGGGGCGAAAAAAATGCTGGTTTCCCGCATGTCACTATTTAAGTATTTATATTTATTAAATCATGGAGGAAGGCGTTCCTTCATGATTGAAGTTTGCAAGTGCGTTTGTATACAAATGTAAATGTATGCATTCAGAATAATGAATATTTTCACAATTAGTCTTAATTTGACAAAGTGACAGAGTTTTCTTTTGCTAGTCAGTTCCCTTTTGATTGTTTCACCCAGCATGCAGTGTTCCACCCAGCATGCATTGTTCCACGCAGGGTGTATTATCCGTGAAATGCAAAGAAATTAGTTACTTTTTTTTTAGGACCCATGTGTTTGTCTTTTGCCTTTGCTTTTTTACGGAAGTCGACCATTGCGATTTGCGCATGCGTCAGTTGTCAACCAAAATAGTTTGTGGACTTTTATACATCCCTTAAAAAAAATATTCCTTGAGAGCCATGAATTAGAAAAGAAAAATTAAATCTGCAGACCTCCGCCAGCTGTTTAGCCTAGGACTAGGAGTTCAAAACATAATAATGGTTTTCATTCTCGTACAGGAAGGGTTCTTCAAAGTAATCAATGCCCCCCCCCCTCAAAAAAAAGAAACACTTGTGCGAATGCACCTTTGAGTATAACAACAGTAAAAAAAAAACAACCAAAAAACACAGTAGCTTTTTATTAAGTTTTGTTTTATCTCTAATCTTTCTTTTACAGTATAACTATTCCTAGAAGTAGAAGACCCTGAAGTATAATGCTGCACCGGGCAATCTCCTAACTGACGATGCACTTGCATTCAGCTGTATAACTTGTGGAAAAAAAACGTCTTGAAACTTTACGAATAATGGCAGCTACTTTGACTAAAAATTGGACAAAACTTCAGACCTTGCAGCAGATGTTCCAGCATCCTCCAATTTCAAGACGGACCACCCTTGAAGATCGGAACTGGAGAATTCGTCTGCGGATTCCACCTTTATCAGTTGGAGTAAGACAACTTTACTTGCGTCCGTCGGGCGTAACGAGAGCGAGCAATCCTCGCCTCGTGTCACAGATTGTCTCGAGAACGAGATGCTGCCATCCAAGATTCTTAAACCACGAGAGGATGGGAGTTGTCCTCCAGAGAAGGCATCTTGGGTCCGAGAGCAAAGATGGTGATGATAATGAGAACGCCAGGGGTACTGTTTCAGAGGCATCAGGGGTCCAAGGTGAATTCTTTGAAACCTTTGCTAATAGTCGCTGGTATTGTCTTCAGGAGATATCAGTCCCCAGACTTTAGGGACTCCGGTGCATCGTTGGTCCATGTTTACAAGGCCTATCTCTGTTTTGCCCCAACTGTCCCACTGCTATCAGTTGGCCAAGAAACAAAATCGGCCTGGCGAAAATGGATCAGGAACGCATAATCGAGACGAAACATTAAACTGGGACGAAAATTCTATTTTGCAACAGGGAAACAAAACCCTGGCTACCTGCGTGCACGGTTACACCTCTATGTTCCGACACCCCTATGTTCCGACTGCACATATTCCTATTCCTAACCCTAACCCTTACCCTAACCGGGAGTAACACAATCTAGGTTGTCGGAACATAGGGGTGTCGGAACATAGAGCAGTCACCGCGTGCACATACACGTCCCAACCATTATCACTGATTCTGAGACTGCTCCTGTTTCTGTTAGGCTTGATAGCCCAGCTTGTAGATTACCATCACAGTAATTTTGAGGTCACGGGTTCAAATCCCACTTTGTCAGTTTTCTTCTTTCTTTTTTTTTGTTTTCCCAAAATTTGTCCTTTTTGAAGGTTTCTTTTAATCATAACATCAAATAAACCACAAGAGAAGCACATCAATTGATGCAAATTTTTGAGTTAACAAGGAAAAATTGACGAACAGGACTCGAACCCACTAGCTCTTGAACACCACACCAGCTGCTCTACCAAATGAGCTATCTAGAGACACCAGTGATAATATGGCCTTTAAATTTGTTGATATCTTCGTTTGGCCGATGCTTGTCATAACCCATTACACTGTATTTCCAGAGATTGCCCCCAAACTTTACTATGCAACTTGGAACAATGGAAGTTTGGGAATCCTTGATGACAATTCAACATTTTAATTGTTTTATTCAGAAACTAGTGAGCCTCAAGATCAATCAGCCAAGTTGAAGGCAGCGCAGCGAATCCAAACCATGCACCGACTTCTTGAGGAAGCTCAGGTACAGGAACCGACGAAGGACTTTGACTTCTCGAACATCCCTCAGTGCCGAGAAGATCGAAGTCGGCCGCAGAAGACAGAAAGACCACGGATTGACCCGAAAGAGATGACTGTCTTTCTGTTCCCTGGACAAGGTACTAAGGTGCATGTATTGTCGGTTTTGTGTTGATCTTGCTGCTTGTTAGGTACAAATATAAAATATACTTTGTGATTGTCTTGGGTGCAGGTTCTCAGTTTCAAGGCATGGGGCGTCAGCTTTTGGCCTACCCCAACGTCCAGCAGATGTTCAGTATCGCGTCGGATATCCTCGGGTACGACCTGCTGGATCTGTGTCTGAACGGATCGCAGGAGGAGCTGAACCGCACCGTGCACAGCCAGCCGGCCGTCCTGGTGTGCTCGCTGGCCGCCGTGGAGAAACTCAAAGAGGAACAGCCCAAGGTATGGGCTCCTTGCTTACGGTATCCCCTGTTCAGTTGCAAAGATAAAGCCAAGAGCTACTGGAATGCATTGCTGACATATACTTTCAATATTGTGTTTCGCCTTTCACTGACATATTTTATAAACACTGTATACTCGGTGTTGCCCCCAATTAATTGTGAGAAAAAAAATCAGTCAGGTGGGACTTGAACCCACGACCTCCTGCTCACTAGCGCTGATGTCTTATCACTCAATCACTGAGCTTGCCGGGGTCGGCTGGCTGGTTTGAATCAGACATTTGCCAGGGGTACCGCAATGAAACTATTCATAAGATGGAATTTGCTTCGAGGTGATGTAAATTCAATGTTGGGTTTTGCCTTTCACTGACATATTTTTTATAAACATTGTGTACTCAGTGTTGCCCGAGTGATTGTGAGAAAAAAATCTCTCAGGTGGAACTCGAACCAATGACCTCCTGCTTACCCGCTGCTATATCTGATTCGAACTATGATGACTAGTTCTAAGATGAAATTCGTGTTGGGATGATCGATGTAAACTCAACATTAGGTTTTGCCCTTCACCGACGTAAAAACACTGTATACTCGGTGTGTTCCCTGCCCCCTCCCTTCCCCCTTCCGAGTTAAAGTGAGTAAAAAATCACTCGGGTGGGACTATGAACCCACGACCACCTAATATTGAATTTACATCAACCCGACGCAAATTCCATCTTATGAACAGTTTCATTGCGGTACCCGCTGCTACATCAGATTTGAACCAGCCAACCGATCCCGTTAGCTCGGTGGTCCAGTGGTAAGACGTCTGCACTAGCAGGAGGTTGTGGGTTTGAGTCCCAGCCGAGTGATTTTTTTCTCACTTTCACTTGGGAGGTAACACACTGAGTATACAATGTTTATACGTTGGTGAAGGGCAAAACCAAATATTGAATTGATGACTAACCATTATCTTTTCTGTTATTTTATTGATGTCGTACAGGCCGTTGCAAATTGCGTAGCTGCTTCTGGCTTCAGTGTTGGAGAATTCTCCGCTTTGGTGTTCTCTGGCGCCCTCACGTTCGAGGACGGTAAGTTGGTCCTTAAGCAGAGTATGCGTAGTAAGACGTCATGTGAAATCAAGTTAGATTCGCACATTTTATAGTCTAATTACATCTAGAGAAAGTCTTATTCCTCATACTTGTATGTAAAAATTGAAGAAAGATCTGGAGGATATCATTGTGATGTGTTAAAGACATGTTTTTCTGCATCACCAGCCATACATCTGATCAAAATCCGCGCCGAGTCGATGCAGCGAGCCTCCGATCTGGTACCCAGCGGTATGCTGTCCGTGATTGGCCGGCCCGGTGTACGCTTCAAGATGATGTGTCGCGAGGCCATGGATACGTGCATAATAGACGGAGTCGAGGTACCAGTCTGCACCATCGCATCCCATCTGTTCCCAGAGGCAAAGGTCTTAGCTGGACATACAAAAGTAAGAAAACGCCTTTGGCCGAGTCCGAATTATGTGGTTACGGCTTGCAATTACATATTAGCCTATGGAAGCTGCTGAAGCCACTTCAAATAGACTTGTGTTACTGCTAGCCAGAGCCATGTTATTTGGAAGCAGCCTTATTTACGTGTTATTCTTACCGATGTTCAAGTAAAATCATTATCCCTAATATAATATAATTTTAAGGTAGTACAGTGGCAACACAGCCTCACACCATTATCCAAGAAACTTCTGAAATGACCATGCCCTGGTTTTGTAAATTTTTGAACATTTAATTTCAGGACACCATTTTGTCCAAATTTTCAGATTCCTATTGGTAATCAAAATCCCAAATATTCGGACCACTCTTTCTTTTTTCTCAGGCTTAATTCCTTAATATCAGAAAACTTGTCAGAAAACTTGGCCATTGTGACGTAAGTTATAAACAAAAAAGTGTTTCTACCGCGCTTAGTGGGAAAATGTGACATTTTCTAACATAAGTTTATTGCTAGAATGCTCAGATCAAAAAATAAGGTGTGAAGAAAGGTAGCAAACACAAACAGCCGGTTTGCTTCCTTACGTCATAAAATGTCTCTTGCGTGCCCAACATGTAATCTTTAAAATAAGTAAACGTTTGCCGCATTGAAGTTGCTGATCTTTAATAATGGATTAAAGATTATCAGAACAATGTTTTGATGTCTCGTTTCAGGCCTTGGATTACATCCAAGAAATGTCCCGTCACTACTCCTTACGCAAGGTCAAGCGCGTGCCGGTCAGCGGGGCGTTTCACTCCCCGCTCATGGCCCCGGCCAGGGAGGCCTTCTACTCCGCAGTCGACCGCGTCCCCTTCGACACCCCCGTCATCAAGGTCCACTCCAACGTCAACGGGAAGCAGTACCGCCACCCGAAGCACGTCCGCACGTTGCTGAAACGCCAACTCGTAGAACCCATCCACTGGGAGCAGACCATGCACGAGATGTACCAGCGCAGCAAAGGGGCCGTCTTCCCCAAGACGTACGAGGTGGGGCCGGGGAAACAACTCGGAGGCTTCTTACAGAGGAACAACCTCAAGGCATTCCACTCCTACACAAAAGTCGATGTGTGATATACAAACGGCGACGGGTTTTGTCAAAAACTCTGAGCACGTTTGAGGCAGAACAGTGCTTAACCCACAGTAAATGGTATTTGTGAACACTTTCAAAAGACCCCAATGCATCCTTCCATATCTTATGCATCCATCATCAAGTAACGATCCAGGAGATTTTAGACTAGGAGTTTTTGGATTATTTCTCTGAATTGGTTGGATGGCTCTGTCATGGACATTGCACTTTTGTAATGCTGGAATTGCCCTGGACTAGTATTGCCTTCTCCGTGCACAAGTGCACAAGCTCCGTGCACAAGTACTCCTTCAACGGCCAGAAAAGGAGAGTTGGGGGAGACCTAGGCTGGTTTCCGGTCCATCCACTGCGTATTTCAGATGATCGAAAGTTATTGAGGGCGGGGATAAGTCTGGGAGACCATCGCAAGTTAAATTGGAATGTATTCGCGTGCTGACGATGCCTGACGCACACGCGAAGCCGCTGTTGCTACAGCTTTGGCACATTATTGGGGTCGGGGATTAGTCTGGGAGACCATTAATACATGTAATTCAAAAGTATTCGCGCGCCGACGACGCCTGATGCACACGCAAAGCCGCTGTGGCTAACAGCTTTGGCACATTCAGGAAGCCGTGCGTACTTCCCGCGGGAACCAGTACATTACAGTATGCTCACGCTGTGTGTCCCGTCCACCGAGCTCTCAAAAGTGGTAAAAACGCGTCCTCTTTTATTAGTGCACGGAGCCCATTCAGGACGAATCTTTCCAGGCTTGTTACATGGCTGGTAATAGGATAGACATGCACATAATTTACATCAGCAAGCAAGGACCAAGAAGTTATGTGATGACGTTTTGACCACCCCTTGACTCCAGACGTTCGTACATTTAACTTTCAAATATAATAGAGGCAAAGCTGTAGACTAAGTCACGGCTTCAAAACCCATTAGAGTTGCACCATACATGTATTAATCTATATAAGATATTGTCAGCTGATGTTAATATGAAACCGTAACTGTTTTTATTCCATGTGTGATACTGTGGCTGAAATTTGGTGCTTAACTTGAGATTTCAAATAATTTTCCAGTTTTTTCAAGGCTGTTATTGTGAGGCTGAATTTATTGTCCTGGCATAGGCTACATCTTGACAATGTTCTCAGAAAAAAGTGAACTGATTTTGTACTTCTTATCATGCACAACCCTTACATGCGCACACAAGTTTAAATATAGTGGAATTGTTGGGCAGACTTTGCATCTTGTCACAAGGCTGCAGGGAGCAATACTTACACGAATCAAAAGCATTTTGACAATAACAAGTACATGTACAAAGTGGTACAACCCATGGCGGTTCCACGAACAGTACTACATGTACCGCAAATTTGGCAATGCAATGGGTCTTAATCTAATATGCAAGCAAATTAGACGCATGCGCATCAATGTCACAAATCTGTAGGTATTCCATAGACTCTCTGGCAAAGCTGTGATACATGCGTGGCATGGTATACAAATATTGAGTGGATCAGCATGGAATGGAAGGAATATTATCACAAGGTAAAATCTGGACTTTTCCATTTCACGAGGTGAAGCCGAGTGAACTGGAAATGTCCAGATTTTATCGAGCGATAATATTCCTCCCATTTCACAATTTAAAGCCACTCAATATTTGTTTTATATAACTGACATATAGATCCTTGTCATTTGATATATTTGAACTTTTATTTCAAATCAAAACTGGAGGAAAATGTATTTCTCTCTTCCAAACCACCCCTTCACGAAACTGTTTGAACCCTACGCTGTAGCGCTGGCTCTTTGGAACAATACGCGCTACGCACAACACTGAATGCGCACACCAGCATGTATTTGCACACAAATACAGCATTATGATCCATACTGTTCAATAGTTTTTCCCATTCCCCATGGGCGGATAGTACTTTTTGAGCCGCGGCGTGAATGGGAGCAATAACGAATGTCACGTGATGTGAGTTCCACCAATCAAATGACAAGGATCTGTACATGTATGTCGGTTATATAAAACAGTATAATACACCCCAAGTAAACTGTCCACCAACAAACCAAGCAACCCACCCACCCGCCAACCAATCAAGCAACATAAGCAGCTCAAGCCCACGGCGTGTTTCAAACCGCCGTGAAAAAAAAGTCCACTGCCGCGGGAAAAACTCCCCAGTTTTTGGCACAGATATAAATATTTATTACGCTCAGGTTTTTAAGTAGTTCATCAGAGCTGGAACCTATGTTAAGAAAGCATCCAAATGCTGTTGAAAGTTATTAAAAGTAACAGGCAAATTGTTGTCATACTAAATGTTGTGTAGTTTTGGGTGTTTGTCATTTCACTTCACTTGTATCATTTCATTTGTATTTTAATTTAATGTGTATTGACTCCATACAGGAACTGAAGAAGACACTTGTGTGGCATGTGCACTATTTCAAACATGCAAATGGACCAATTTTCTTAAAGGGACATTACGTTCTGGAGTGCCCCCAATTGGGCTACAAAACACGTTTTAAACGAAATGATATTAATTGGAAAGAGCATTTAAAGTAGGATATAAATCTCCACACAACCATCCTTCAAATACTGGGCGTTTTTGTATTCTTGCGAGAACAAATTTCGGGGGTCAAAATTTTGACGCTCAAAAATCAAGCTGTTGAGTGCTAGTTGTGAATCCTGCCGCACAGTGCATCGCATACTGGGGCGGTGCAAGAAACAACATCTGTGTATTGGTGCACACACAACGTGTACCTTACACTGAATGGACACAGCTATAAATACGAATACGTATGCCGCAAAATGTCCGACGCGACCGATGTAAACAACCTGTTTTTTGTCCGTCTTTTCTCGGGAACAGTTAAGACATTGGGTTAGTTTCCTTTCAACTAAACCTTTGAAAAAGGATAAGTAAACAATCCAAATCATAAAATTTTCGGGGAGTTCTGGCCATAATGCCTTTAAGTAATAGTGCACAAACCTGAAGCATCTTTTACATGTGTTAAATTTTCCCCTATAGTACACTACCATTCAAAGCAGTCAGTTTAGGTATATTTTGAATATCGTTTATTTCTGGTAATGAAACTAAGGATTCCTCCAAAGCGCCCTTGCGAGCCTGAAGAAACACCCATAAACAGAAGACAATGAAGAAATAAGTTTTAGAGGTGGGGGGGGGGACCCAGAAAAATGTTCTGGAGGAAAACCCAATCCACAGGTGGACCACGGCAGGAATCAAACCTGGGCCATAGAGATGGAAGGCAAGAACCACTGCGCCAACCTAACTCCCCATATAATCTACTGCTACTTGTTCAAATACACCCAATAACACCACATATTTTGTAAGACTCGTTTGGGGAATCAAATGGAATCCTTTATTTCAAATTTTGGCAAACAACTGATAGAACAGGCGTGATATGGGGGACAAGTACTTTCCTGATAACGTCAAAAAGAATGAAAATATTTGGAGCATTGAATTCCATACCATGGTGCTATATGGGGAGTTTATGTAAATATAATTTTAAGACGTTTGTTTACATACACTTAAAATAATCCACAACGAAATACAACTGAAATATAGGAGGGGAGGTCGACATGCAATAAAATACTTTTTTTGGTTTTTGTTTTTTGCCTTGCATTTTAATTTTTTTTTTAAAGATAATTTTATACAATCCAAAAAACAAAATAAAATTTTACAACTACAGCCGATCTGTTGATTCTGATGACGCTTCCATGCATAATTTTGTTCCGTTTTATCCTTCTTTTTTTTCTTTAAATTTGCCTCGAAAATTTGCTTCCTATAGAACTGGGAATAAACCACTTCAGTTGTGCATTTTTTAATTAACTTATCCAACCCTTCTATTCATATATGATGTCTATTATTTCTTATAACACTGGCTATTGATGAAATAATAAAAACGCCTCGTAAGGTCAATGAATCAAGGCTATTAGAGTCCTTTTTTTTTCTTCTTCATTTTTTCATCTTACACGTACAAATTTCTACGTCAAAACGCGCGATGTGATCAAACGTCGCTCTGCAAACTAACCCAGACTCAGAGTTTCTCTTCTTCTCACCGTAAAAATTGGAAAGCATTTCAAAATATTCCTGTCAGGAAAAAAAATAATAATAACAATATTCACATATTTATAATTACCGTTATTTTAACTATGTATAAAATTTACAGCAAGATATGGTACTGTATTTACAGTTTAACCCAATCGCGGAGTGGCATCGGATATATGGTTTCTAATATGTCCAAAAGTAGACAGGCTTACAAGTTTTCCGATTTGGATTAATTCCCCCCCCCCCCCCAGTAATTTACATAGCATATTTACATGAACTTCACTCTACAACCCCACACCCCTGCTCTGAAAAGAGAAACCCATCTCAATATCAGTTTTTATCTATATATTAGTGAGTGGTTTTAATCATGGTGATGCTTAACAGTAATCTTAGACTTTTTTTTAACTCTTCAAACTGTTTTTGTTTACCACCTAGTAATTTTCACTAATACGCAACTTACAATGCCGGAAATACTGAACATTATGTACACAGTTCCAAATCGTCATAATTTCAAACTTCATGAAAGTGGTGTTTTTTTTGTTTTTTTAGAATGAACTACAGATTACGAATCATATATCTCGACATTTTTTCTAAAAAATTTGTCGAAGTCCACTTACTGAAGATATCGATTTCCTTAAGATAACTTTGGTGTGTAAATGACGACGCAATATGCAGGCTTCTGTCCCACTAACAATTTTTGAATAATGTTTACATAATACAAGAATATATAAATATTCATATTTGAAAATGGTACATCGTTTCATATACTCTTACTTCTCAGATTACTGTAATATTAATGTGAAAATGTCACCAATCTTCAGACAGAAAAGCCAACTATCAAATCACTCGCACTTGCATAATCACACATTAACCTCCATTTTTTTTTAAAAGAAGTACACAAAGCAAGTTAACACTTAATACCCTAAAAATTCATAAAAACATCAACAGCAAAATAAATTTTGTGGGTGTTTTTTTTTTCAGCGTGAACACGTCAAGAGAAATATACAGCATTTAACAAACAAAGAAAATTTACATCATAGTTTTAAAAAATGTTAAAATCTGTACTTGACCAAATACTGGAAGTGTATCAGTGAAGTTATTTCCCATACTTCTATCGAATTTCTGTCAAATAATTTTGGGTCTACTGTGAAATAGCCACTTTTCAGCAATGTATCGTTCATTGAATGTGTGTGGTTACACTCAAAAGATAAATCCTTCTCCTCTCGATACAAAATCGAGAATTAACAGAATACAACTAAGAACTGAAACATGTTTGTAACCCTAAATAAACAGGCAAAACCTGCCATAGAGAGTTGCAGAACTGTACATATATTCATATACAAATGTACAACTAATTCGGACAGAATCAGTTTTTTACACGTGCATGTACATGTATGTGGTTTTTTTTCCGTTCCTCTCAATTCAGTGTATAACAGTATATGAAGAATGACTGCTTTTTGTTGTTGTTTTTTTAAGAAACTTACACAATTAAAAAAATCAGAATAAAATTGTGGGGGGAAATGTGAAAGAAATATTACATAATGCAAACATTTTTATAATGACATCAAAAATAACATGCATGTACCCACTGGCAAAATCCGACATCTTTTCGCAAAATGCACTGCTCAAGTTGGATAAGATGTGGAATAAATTATCCGAGAAACCTGAATTCAGTACCAGTCCTGCAAATGATGAATAATTTTAAGCCGTGGAAAACGCCACAATAAAAGCTGTTATTTTGTGGTGGTGTTTTTTATTTTTACAGGTAAGTTTAAAATCACACACATTTCCTCAAATAAATTTAATTTCACATCATGCAATGTGGTCAAAACATTCAAAAAGCACGATTGGAAAAAAAAGGCAGACGTACAAGTATGTTACAAAAGGCTCCTTTTTTGCCACACAAAAACTCTGAAGCAAGTTCACAAAACATCGAAAGCTAACAGATCATTTTTTTTACTACAAGGTACATATGTCACATACGACCTACAGATGAGTAATTGAAACATACCATTGATTATTGTACACTAGTTTTCCATTGAGTATTTGGTGGTGTTTTTGTTTTTTTTCAACATTTTAGCATTCATTTTAACTTTTTTTTTTCAAACAGGCCTATTGAGCATTTGCCTTCCTTTAAAAATTGATCAAAACTGTTTTCTTTTCATTCTATTTCATACTCACAGCAACACAAACAGTAAAAGCCCAACGATGTAACAGCGAAAATCTCCCATCATAATCATATTTTGATCATCACGCTTTCACATATACAAAAGAAGGCACATGAGATTTTGTTGAATGTTGTTAATCGACGTGGAAAAATACTGAACACGTGACTTGAACCAAACCACAATTTCTTCTTTTCATGTGAATTTGTAAAAAAAAAATTAAAAGAAGAAAAAAAAAAGTCAGATATTGGTACATTAATTAACACGTTACAATAATTTTCAATTACGAGCATATTTGTTTAAATACAGTTTTTGTACACTAAAACTAGTTTCAGCACAAAAAATGCAGAGACACTTGGTTTTTTTTGCGAACTGATCTGAAAAAAATCTGTATATTTAGTGGAAGCATTAGCTCGATTGGTCACAAGGTTAATTTATCGCTATTGCTGAATTTTATTGTCAAAATTAATCTACTGCTGCCAATCAATTTTCAACTGAAAACTACACGACTAAATAAATCTGAAGGAAAAAATATTCTTAATGCTGCCTTGATTAATGTCTTTAATTTAATTTTAATTTTTTTTTATGGGTCACAAGTGTACATTTTTTAAATATGTATTTTAACAGCATGACTGTGCATCGAATTTTGTTGGTAGAAACTATGAGTGCCAATATCTTAATCAGAAAAGATAACATTGGTGATCGAAATTGAATGCAAATCTAAAATCTGTATCCATTTTTAGAAATAGAGTTTTAGTGTTTAAAGATATGCGATCTGTCTCATACATGTACGTGCATTCATTGTTATTCCTAAGTAACAGCAGAAAACATTTTTTTAATTAACGAAATAAATTAATGCATACCTGAGTATTTAAGTACAAATATGTGTACGCTCATTTCCAGTTGTGCAGTACGGAACTAGCGCGACTGTTAACGGGCAACGGGTTCGAATCCTCCCTTATAAACGCCTTTCTAGTGGTCTCAACTTCAGCACATCAAGCTAAGGGAACCTAATGCTGAACTAAGGTACTGATCCAATAACGAGAGGTTATGGGTTCGAACCCTCTCCTATCAAATCTGAAATCCTTTCTAGTGGTTTCAACTTCATCACATCAAGCTAAGGGAAACTGTATATTGTAAGCAATGTTGAACAAACATACTGCTCCAACAAGGAGTGGTTACGGGTTCAAACCCTCTCTTATCAAATCTGAAATTCTTTCTAGTGGTCGCAACGTCATCGCATCAAGCTAAGGGAAACTGTATTTTGTTAGCAATGCTGAACTAACGTACTGCTCCAATAACGAGTGGTTACGGGTTCGAACCCTCTCTTATCAAATCTGAAATTCCTTTCTGATGGTCTCAACTTCATCACATCACGTGACATGTGTGAAGGGAAACCATGTTTTGTTGATCATGTTGAACTAAGGTACTGCTCCAGTAATGAGAGGCTACTGGTTCAAACCCTCTCTTATCAACACTGGAATTCCTTTCTAGTGGTCTCGACTTCATCACATCGTGCTGAGGGAAACCATGTTTTGTTGGTCATGTTACACTAACGTACTGCTTCAATAACGAGAGGTTACGGGTTCAAATGCTCTCTACATAACTCTGGAATTCCTTCTTGAATACTTCTTCCTACCACTGCACGATCAACCTCAAACCATTCTACGAGAAACTTCATTCAGATTGTCAGCAAAAGCACTTGACGACATGCTAATTATGACCGCGGTTGACCAACTAAGCGAAACTTAAAATTGACTGTACTTTTTTTTCTTTTAAGCCAAGCTAGCTGTCATTGACTTCCCCGAAGTTTAATAAAAAATATCAGATGTCAAACATACTATAATTTTCGCTCCAAAGAGCTCATGTTCTCATCTTTAGTTAATTCATTCCAGACTATTTCAGTCCACGGCTTGGCGCAAGTTTTATGCAGCAGTACTTTACAGTGCAGTAAAGTGTGATCAATTCTAAATATTTACTGTTTTTCGAACTCAATCGCATGCATAGGTTAAAAAAATGCAACGCTTGAACTACTGATATGGTTTATGCAAAATGCTTAAATATTCATCAAAGAAGACATCAATTTGCAGGTATCTTAGCCTACTTTCCTTGGAAACATGCTTTCATTTTTTGCCTGTACAAATGTAGATTCAATAGTAAAAAAAGTAATAACCAAAAAACAAAAAAAATATCTACAGTCATTTTTTTTTAAACAGTTGTCTTTTTTTAAATTACCCTGTCCTAATACATGATGAAATAAACATTTTACAAACCCCTTCTGGAAAAGGAATTCCTTGAAAAAAAAGATACTCAAAACTGATGACACTATCGGTTTCTCTCCAAATTAAGCTGACTGGAGGGGTAGAAACCTCCATTCACCACCAGAGAATTTGAGAAGTACCTTATCGGCAGAGTTTGGCCTACAAACAAGTACAGCACTGCCGGGCAGCACAAGCATGCTACGACGATTGTTTAACATTAAAAACAAAAATCAAAAAGTAAAATCAACATTTCTAAAAATATATCCTTTAATTTTACAAAGCTTCCCGTCCCTTTTACTTTTTTTTATCCAAGAAAGATCCAAGAGCTTTTATCAAGACACTTTGTGTCCAAATCATTGTGCCACTTTCCTATTTACAATCATGGCAGCACCTTATTGATGTTCGTTGATATTCGTCTTTTTTTTCCTTCTTTTTTTTTGGTTTATTTTTTTGGTACAACTGAATTTTTTTTTTTTTAAGAGTGCAACAAGTACTTCAATTGTTGCATAGACAGTGATGCATAAATAAAGTCAGATAGTTACAATGTATAGTTACAATCGGCTTATTGCACCCGGTTACAAAAATATACAGTCTGATACGGTTTTTGTCTAGTTGTCGTTTCGTTAGAATTGTTCCAGTACGGGCGTTGAGATGTCTATAGACAAGAGAATAAAATGGTTATAATAATACAAATGTACATTAAGGCGGTGATGTGGCTTTCATGGTTATTTCCATTAACAGGCAACTCAAGAGCTTCCGGGGGAAACCATTTGAAAAATGTTTCTACAGGAATCCCAAGTTTACACAACAAAAGCAATCTTTTTGATTTTTCGCCTAAGCAATTTTGGTCTCACCAAGTTTACCAAGAGGACCGTTTATTGATACGCCTGCTGCAGTAAAATCATCAGGCGCCGTTCCTGCCACGGCTGAGGAAGGCAGCGATATTAGCAATGCAGGGTCTTGGCTTGTCTAGTGTGTATTCCCTCAAGCTTGATTGAGATCTTTCTCTTCCGGTCTTGAACATCAAATCCTCTTGAAAGTGAAGTGTGAAATCACATCCAACCCGTCAGCGCACGGAATTGGAGTTGGCATCGCGCCGGGTCTTGTGCTTGAATTTCTTACTTTTGACGTTGTTGTTGTTGTTGCTGCCACGGTTGTTGTTGCTGTTGCTACTGGTGCCATTGGCTTGATGCATGCTCCCAGAGTGGATCCCACCGCTGCCACCATGAATCCCACCGCTGCCACCGTGGGCACTATTACTGCTTCCACCAGCACTACTACTGCGGTATTTACTACCTTGTTGGTAGCTGGGCTGGTGGTTACTGTTACGGTACGTCCTTGATGTGACCATATTGGGGGTAGTCCGGTGTGATTGTTGCTGCGTCGTCGGTGACTGCTTGCCTGCGTCATCCTTGGCAGCCACCTTCTCCTTAGACACCGAGATCTTAGACGGAGCTTCCTCCTTTTGTGGCTTTGATTCAGCAGCAGGCTGGTTCGAGACAGCAACAGGTTCTGTCTTGACTGTTCTGCTGTCCTTTTCCTTCGCCGGATTGGACTTGTCTGCTTTCTTGACGCCGTCTTCACTGTGTTGCTGCTGTGTTGGGGGAGCTTCCTCTGACGTTGGAAGAACTGGAAGTGAGTCCACTGGCTTGCGCAGGTCTGGGCTGTTGTCTCTGCTTTCCTTGGAAGAACCAGACACTTGTGATGACAGGTCAGAATCCTAAGCAAAAAAAAAATCACAATTGTCGATCAAACAAAAAACTTCTTTCAATCAGGCTTTTCTTTCAGAGATAGGGTTGTAGGCCAGTCCATCACAAGTCCTCACAAGTCCATCACAAATTTTCCAGTCCCAAGTGAAGTCACAAGCTATTCAAATGAACGGTGAAAAAAAGGCTTTTTATTTTAATTGTTCATCTCCTGCTCCTTGTGACCAGACTTGTGACAACTTGTGATGGACCCTACTTCAACACTGTTTGGAGAATGTTAGATGGGCAATTTCTCATATGTGATGCGATTAAGCTACATGAGTCGTTCGTTGGGAATTTACATTTGGAGATACAGGCCAAAATAGGGCCACTTCATCACATCACTTCATCACATCTCTTGGTGTTCCGACTTTCATAATTTTTTAAACTAAAGATGGTACCAGCATGCGGTTTTCACAGTAGTAATGCTGAGATTGTGCTCTTTTCAAATCTGTAATAAAATTTCTTTTGACCGTGGTCGACAAACGACTCATTTAGCTTGATCGCATCACAAATAGAAAACACTCAGAGATTTCAGCTTTGGAAACAGATAAAATCAGTTCACATACTGTATCACTAGCACTTGACAAAGCATCCGGCGTTGACATGGATGACTGAAGAGAATTCAACTCCGACTCGGTACCACCGTGTCCGATCAGCCCCACGTCGGTGTTGGCGTTGCTGGTATCCTCAGCGGTTTCCCCACCCGTTTCGTCCACAGCATTGTCCACGGTACCGTTGTCCAGGGTGGTGTTCATCAGGGGAAGGGGGGCGGTACTGCCGCCCCAGTACCTGGACGAGGATACCATGCTCGGGGGAGGGGGCAAGTGATGGGTGATGTAGCTGCCCGGGTACAGCATGGGCTGGGGGACCTTGTGGGCCCAGTTTCTGTGGATCCAGTGCCGGTACTCGATGACGTCGTCGGTGATGCGGACGATACGACCAAGGATGCTGTGCAGTGGAAACATAGTTAAATAGTTTGTGGATCATTCCAAACATACGGGGACCACCTTTTTTTTCCTGTCCCTGTTACATGTTACATGTGACATCAATTATTTCATAACTCTGATGCAGATGTCGTCCAAGTGTGATTACGAATAGCAAACTACCTACCCAACAAACAAACAAACTGTTTGAAGTCATTCTTTATGATACTGGGACATGGACTGGGATAAATGTCACACTTTGGACCCTAAATTTTGGAAGGACCTATTTGTCAAATCATTACATTGAATCTAAATTTGCCTGAAGATTGTCGAGAAAAAATTGCCTCTGACTTTGTTTACTGTCAAGTTAGGCTGTCTTCATCTTCTGGACTCCTACCTGTTCATACATTCCTCTTGGTCAAGTTGAGTTAACAAGCCTTGCTTCAAGACACTGTAGGCATAGCCAAAGGCCTTGCGGACCTCCAGGAAACCGTACGAGTTCTTGCAAATGTCAGCCCCTGGAGACAGAATACAGAGTTATCATTTTTAAATGACACTAAAATGTTCATTGAACCTTAAGCCACGACCGTTTCAAGGTTACTGCCATCTTTGTGATCCCATGGGACTCATCGAAAAGATGTCCCGTCATGGAAAGTAATGATCAGTAAGATGGTGATATCTGTGAAACGATCTATGGCCACGACACAACATATGACCACCATTGCTGCCGTGACATGGAGTATAAGTGCACTTAACCTTCCTCAATCCTCCAAAGTCATCCGGGCAGTTTGGAGGATTTTGGAGGATTGAGGCTGAATGCATTTTGAGAGGCAGGGCTGTTGGAGGATTTTGAAGGATTGAGGCAGTGGGTATCCTTCATTTGAACATAAGTGGAAACTTTTGGAGGATTTTGGAGGATTGAGGATGGTTCCTAGCAAAAAGGGCCTACAGAGTTAGGGTGAACGTTAACCCTGCCAGAGGCAACGCAGTGCAACAGGTGTAAAACTCTGTGGAACCTGGCTGCATTGACTTTACAAACTTCAATGCATGAACTGCTCGTCCAACTGAACAATGCCACTCTTTACACTGTTAAATCTGGTTAGCAACCATAGACTCTGACGCAAATTGGCATTGGGCAATTTTGATCTGGTGGATCTTGTCACACTGGGCGGGCCTCTCACTTTGACAAGTCTTGCATGGGGGGGTTGCATGGGGGAGGGGGGTTGCATGGGGAGGGGGGGGGGTTTCTAGACAAAACACCTTAGGGGGTAGGACTAATCATACTATCCTATATGAAGGCAAGAACCCTGGTGCTATAATATTCCATAAGCTGTAGCAAGTAAAAAGTCAAGTCAAGTCTGTCACGAGCCAATGTGGCCCATCAGGCTGGTCTTTGTCTCCGGTTTCAGAAGCATGAAACGACTGAGAATATTTCTGTTACCCCGGGATGGGATGCTAGTCTATTGCAGGTTCCCATTTATACTCCTGGGTGGAGAGAGCAAGTTGGGGTGAAGTGATTTGCCCGAGGACACAACATAAGGCCAGCAGCTGGATTCAAACCCCTGACCCTCTGACCAGGAGTCACAAACCCTAACCACTAGGTCACACTCCCCACAAGCTGTAGCAAGCCCAAAAGCAAATTGAAGACAAATTTCATCTGGCTTACCCGGATTCAATGGATCCTCAATGCAGAGCAAGGAGGTCCCGTAACCCTGGGTCATCTTGCCTCGAGCATCGTCCTTGGAGAAGTAGCAACCGCCATCCATCACACTGATTCCCGTCTTGAAGTAGTTGAAGTTGACGCCGTACAGCTCGAAGAACTCGATGAGCTGCACTCCGAGGTTGATCGGCTCCGGCTGCACATGCATCTGGCGTAGGAGAACCAAGAAAACAAAAATTGTCACAAGTCCCCACGAGTCCATCACAAGTCACTTCTTGTTCTTCCATTGTTTTTTTTGTGACTGGACTTGTGATGTATCTGTGATGGACTCAACTATATCCCAGAGCTATTCACATGAGGTGACTTCCTTTTTTCCGCCCGCGGTTTTTTTAAATATTTTTTTGATTTTTCAATTCATATATTTGCAATATATTTTGCAAATGTTGTCAATATATTGGTTTTTTATTTGTTTCCATCAAAAAGGTAGCCATGAAGAATGGTCGAAGGCTCCTATAAACACAATTTTGTATCAGCAAGAGTTAAGAAATCAAAAAATCCATCCATTTTCTTTGGAGGAAAAAGGGGGGGGGGGGGTCACCTCCTTCATTTTTTCAAAAAACCCAGATGAGAAACTATATTTCTGTTTTACTCAGCCTAAATCTAAATCTACAAGTATGGTACCTGGAGGAAGCTGACTGCCAAGAGGATCAGGCTGTAGGAGCTGATGCCACCAGTCCAGACCTCGTTTAGATCTCGCTGGAGCAGGAACTGCTTCAGGACAAAGACCAGGTACGGCAGGCGGGGATACTGACGGATGAAGTCCTCGATCAGCTTGGCGCAGGCGATGCCCGACCGCATGTTGAAGCTGATGTCAACTTTGACCTTGGTCAGGTCGTCCATCAGCTTCACAATGGGTACCTGGGAGAAGGGAAGGGGGTCGGGGGGTAAGCGAGGATCGTAAAGAACAAGTTAACAATCAAACCAGTCTTTAACACAAGTTTTGCCTTGACACTTTTGCTCACTTTTTCCAAATATTTTTAAAAACATTTAATCCTCTGTCCAGCATTATGTTCTCTACAAAACCCTTCAAGTGACAGATCGACTTTGTGCACATGATGTGTAACTTTGTGGTAAAGAAATCAGGGTTGTTTAATTTTTGTCAAATAAACCAAAAAGGGAATGAAACAAAGAAAATGATTTGTGTGTGTGTTTTTTTATGAAAACAAGATGTTTTTCTTTAAAGTGTAGATGGCTATTTGTTTTCACCCCATAGATAATTACACATGTATATAGCTGGACGGCTTTGAGGGGGATACAAGAATATGTTGCATGAGCTATTTGAAAATATTGCACGAGGCGAAGACGAGTGCAATATTGTTATTGCGAGTGCAATATATTCTTGTATCCCCCGAATAAAAGCATCAAACATTATTATTATTATTATTTATCTTAGGCTGACTAGCCTGATCCGCAAGAAATACATTTCAGGACACTGCCTTTATTTCTCAAATTCGGTCAAATTATCGGCGCTGCTCGAAGCTGCCATTGTGACTGTTGTCAACAGTGCGCGCAAACCCTGCCAGTGCTGCGCGCTGCGTCCGCATGCCGCGCGCTACGCTCTGTTGACTGGTTGACTGTGACTTTCTACGCTCTAGATTGTGCGGGAACCAGGGAAAATGCCCGGATGACTGCAATATCAATAATATTGCAGTCATCCGGGTACTTTTTACGACAGCATACAATACGCTGATTTATGTTTACCACTGGAAGCCTGATATAAATAGTAATGATATTTACTGGAAACAACTTGTTTTTGTTTTGTTCACTGTGTCGTGACAATATGGTTTCATATGAGAAACCTGAAGATTTCGACGTGTAACGCACAAACTGAACTTTGATTTCATTCCCTGGACCCTAAAAAAAACAAACCCAAAACACACACATCAACATTTGCTTGATGAGAAGGCATCATAAAGTTTACTTTCTGGACATCATTAGTATGATTGTTTAGCACAGGTTGAAAACAAACAAAACAATCTACAGGCAAGATGTATTTGGCACGAAACTTTAAAACTGTCAAATTTTTAATGAGCATCATGCTTGGTACAAATTTAGCTTTAACCTAAAAGTACATGTAAGCCTACATGTACATGCACGCAATCATCAGTCCAAGCATGAAACTTTGTGTCTTTCATTTAAAAACTCCAGGACAAATAACATGCATTTGTTGTAAATATTTGAAGATGTTTGCAGGTTTTCAATTTCGATCAAAGGGCATCGAACTTTACAGAGAAACTAATGACTCTTGTGGATGGAAAAATGCAATCACATTAAAGTAAAAAAACTTAATGCCACATTCCTCTTACTGTGCACAAATTCTGGTATTCAGGACATATTTCAAACACTGAATCCAAAATGTTTGGACTCACAAAATGCTGGAATTTCGATGGATTTTCAATGTCCCCCCTTGCTGAATGACACCAAGAATGTCAAGAAAAATGCACTATTGACTTTAAAGTTGGCCAGACTTTACTCAAACATTAAAAACGTCAGCCAAAAGATGTTGAATAAATATTTGTGTACTCGGTACAAAGTAAAACCTCGGCGCAGGCCTAGAAATCAACAAAAAAAAATCCAGGTTTGTTATAATACCGTCTTTGTGCAATCCCCAGTGGATCCGACCCACGTCCCAACCTCAGCACTATAAATACATCATAAGGCCGAGAGAGAAAAATTGTGTGTTTACGGCAGGTTGGAAAACAATTTTATTTTGTAATTTTTGTTTAATATTTCTCCAAAGGTTTTGGAGGATTGAGGATGAATGCAACATACACTTTTGGAGGATTATGGAGGATTGAGGGTACATGGACATTCAGTATCGGTTGATTTTGGAGGATTGAAGAAATGGATGATTTTGGAGGATTTAAGCTGAAAGCATTTTGAGAGGCAGGGCTGTTGGAGGATTCTGAAAGAGTGAGGCAGTGGGTATCCTTCATGTGAACATACATGTAAGTGCACAATTTTGGAGGATTTTGAAGGATTGAGGATGGTTCCTAGCAAAAAGGGCCAATGGGGTTAGGGTTAAGGTAACTCTAACAGTTAACCTGTTTAGTGTTTGATTAACAATTAACACGTAAAAAAAAATTGCATAGGGAAGACTTTTTCTTTTCAAAATATACTGTATTTCTAATTTTTGTCCAAATGTGGCAATTAAAAATCTGAGGTCGGCAATTTGGTCTGAAAAAAAAAAACCAGGTAGGCCGGGTTACAGTAAACACACAATTTTTTTTAGGCCTAAACTGATCAGGGATTTAGTAGTAGCACACATGTTAGTACTCACCGACGCTTTGTCCAACACTTTGATGGAGCCCATCTCGGCCATGTGGCTCTTCTCGAGCTCGTTGCCGATCCTGAAGTAGGGGCAATCCCCCAGGTCCCCAAACACAACCAGGTCGATATCACTGAGGGAGAAAGGGGGGGGGGACACCAATAAAAAAAGAAACACAAGGGTTAATCTCCAGGACTTTTAGGCAGGCTTTCAGGTACTCCGGAATCACTTTTCACATTTTTAAAGGGTTCCATTTATTTCTATTTAAACTACATTGTACATCCCGGATTACCCCTAACCTTCCCAAATCCTCCAAAATCCTTCTTGCATACACGTAAGTGGAGGATTTTGCAGGATTGAGGCTGTATGGCAAAAACGTGTGGCTGTTTTTGAAGGATACATGTACTGTGTCGTGGTCTGAGGCCGGACCTTGTGTTGTTTATGCCGAGCCGTGCATAAATTTAGGCCTAGATTATACTTGAAATCCTCCTCACTGCTCCAGGATGTCACTGGCTCAGCCTTAACATAATGACAGTGATTGCTGGAGGCTTTTGCAGGATTGAGGCAGTGGTTACCCCTCCAAGGAACAATATCAATAAATAACGGATGATTTGAGAGGATTAAGGCTGAATCCTAGCACAAAAATTCCTTGAGAGTTAGGGTTAAAAAAAAAAAGTATGAATAAGGCAAAAATTCGAGGGTTGATCTCTAGGAATTATTTCTAGGCTATTCGGTATTATGGACTTACTTTTCATTTTTTGCTGTGTTCCATATATTTTTATGTACTGAGATGCACAATGTAGGTCAATGCATAATAATTTGACTATCTATCAGAGCAGTGTACATGCTACGTGTACAGTAGGTATATTCTGACTTGCCACAGACACGGCTCATTCTTTGTGGGGGAAAAAGGCCTTTTGATTTGCTCGGTACGGACTTAATAAGCCCAAAATAAAATGCTAATTTTATGAGCTTTATTGTGAACTGATTTTGTAACAGTTTGGTGGATTCAGTCGTGCAAATGCCTCAAAAAGGGCATGAAATTTGTTATTTAACCCTAACCCCCAGAGTTGTTTAACAAGAACCTTCCTCACTCCTGCAAATTCCAACACAATGGTAAACTGTACATAAAAACTGTTGGACTCTGGTTATTGGTGGTATGCCTGACCCTATGTAAAGCGTAATCAGTTTACTAGTGCAGTACTCACTCCAACAGATTCCAACAAACCCTGGAGTTTGACTGGATGAGGAGTGTTGGGATTAATTACCATGTGAACATATAAATATAAAAAAACTTGATTTTTGACGGAGGAGTTTGTCAAAAAGTGGACAATACTTTGAGTACCTTGTTGCACCTCCACTATTGTATAAACTTGGAGGTGTGTTTTGTTATGTTAATTCATTAACAAGGAATGCACAAAAGGACCAATCATGCGTTTCCAACTCTGCTGAACAAAAGCACACGCCTCCAAGATGGCTGTAGTGCAAATGGTCTATAGTATTAGGGCTCGCGCACTCGCTGTTTGCTGCCGGTAATCACTTTGTGTACAAAACGAATGCGCGCAACATACACACGCCCGGTGATTTTGTTTCAAAAAGTCGGATGTTTTCATTCCCCATTTATAAGTTAAAATTTTGGAAATATTCCTCGTAATTTATAAAGATAGTTCAATAATGTAATAAACTTACATATTTTCCCATTGTGATTGTGATTTGAGTCGAAATTACACTTGTTTTTGCTGTTTGAAAAGTCTCATTTTAACTCCGAGTACGAAAAATGCTGCGCGCATGACATGTTACGTTCACGGGCCATGCGGCACGCACAGACCGGTCCATGCGTTCAAGATCCACGGCAAGAATTGTCTGCCCTGGTGACTGTGATTAACTCGGTCTTGACGGTAGTGTAGCATAGCAGACGTCAAGAAACCATACGTCAGTCGAAAGCTTATTGAAAATGCCATTCAACCATCCACGTTCCATGATAATCGGCTTATGCGTTGCAAAGTTACGTGTTCTTTTGTTTTTCCCAAAACTTGTTCATCACGAAATACATTGAAAATAATAATGGAACCTTGAAAATTGTAATTAGTGATATCGAAGCTTGAATTGTTTTTTTTAAAACCTTCAAAATATGATTGTATTTTAGAGTTACAGACACATTTGTGTCGCGATGGATTTTCATCATGGCGCCTTCTGTTTGACAGCGCGCGTCGTGTAAGCATCACTGTTTCGTTCCCGGCACGCGATAATGTAAACGCAACAGAAAATTATCACGTGTGAGATCGAGTGCAGCCAAAACATTGTCACGTGATGCGTATTATTGTCGCGTAATGCATATTCTACACTGGTTCCCTTCATGGCCCGTACGTTCAGAATATATTAGTGGATACCAGTGTAAGTCCTTCGTTTTCGGAAACCGTCCAGACTCCATCGCACGTGGTGTAACGAAATGGAACTCGGAGTGTTTTTGCTACCGCAGTACCGGCGATCATTTCACTTTTTGCCCACATCGTAGTTCCTCTTTCTTAATAATCGATCTCTCCTTGTATCTCAGGTAGCATATCTAATAACTTTGTGGCCGTTTTTGAGAGTGAAATCTGATGTTTTTAAAGTTTGTTGGGTGGCTCATGGAGGTGGCTATAGCATGTACGATTTTTGTGTACAAATGTGATGGGCACTGATGTAACGTTAGGCCATTGGAATTACGCAGGAAAATCATTACGCACAGCGCATACTTTTTTTTACTAAATTACTAGGCTTATGAGATTTGCACCAAAATGGGATAAAATAACCCAAATATGAGAGAAACTTCGTTTTATAACCTAAATGGGATACCCAAGTTTTATATCTTTGTTTAATTTTTTGTCAAATTTGGGGATTTTGGGCATTGAGAATTGGACTTCGGCTTGGGCCAGTTTACACGTTTACGCATGCCAGACTGGAATTTCTCCATTTTGGCCAAAAATTTGCCCAAAAAAGTAGGGTTTTTTTTAGATTTTAGATTTTTGTGTGGTCTTTTTTGGGTCCACATGCTGTATCTACACACAATCCTTGTGTCATCCAAATTTGGTGAAAATATGTTCTAGTGAATGGAAGTTTTGTTACTTTTAGTGCTTTTTGGGTAGGACTTAGTCATTTTTCAACCTTGCCGTTCATGATTTTTAGTGTAAAAGTACATTTTTAACATTCATTTTATTGCATATAAGTTTTTTATCAACTCAAAACCAACTGAAACCAATAGTATTTGTGATAAACAATGGACAAAAACAAGTAAAAGTTTACCAAAGTGTTTATTTACACCATAACAGATGTTCAAATATGCCTTTTTATTCAATTTCACAAAAATTCACCATTTTCGTACACATTTCCTATACAAAATAACGTCATTTGATCGACATATATTTGGCCATAACTTTTGATTGCATGGGTCAATTTTTGAAATTTTACCATCATTTGTTTTCTTTTTGGGTGGGCTTTACAATGAAAGCAATCTCTTAAACAAATACAACCATTTAAAAAAAAGTTCACTAGCCCTAATAGTATTAGCAGGATGGCATACATGTACATACATGTGCATCACAATGTAACACAGTACAGGTACATGTACATCACATGCACAGTACATGTAAGCTATCAAGACCCCCATTAGGAACTGCATGTACACGTACATGTACATGCACATGATATACATGCATACATGTACATATTTATCTACACAGCTGTGCATTGATTACAGACCACAGTAGGCAGAAGGTTACAACTTCATGGATAAAGTCCACAGTGTGCTGCATGTATAATGTATCATTGCACAGTCTGCACAGTTGCTATATTTACACATGAAGATCAGTGCAGATGCATAGCGTGTGTTTATCATAAACCTTGTTGAGCTAAAAAAATATCAACTGTAGTAAACAATTTGGACATTAATCCAACACTGAAATCACTGCACAACGTACGCAGGCATGCAACTTGGATTTGGAAGTAAAAAAAAAAAAAAACTTCAAAAAGAGGAAAACGCTTTAGTTAGAAATAAAGTAAACAAGAGGAAATTAGCTCATCCTAGGAAAAGTTGCATGTTTGTGTACCGGTGCATGTACATGTATGTAACTACACGACCCATTCATTTACAAATTATAAAAATATGGGGGTTTTTTTGCATGGTAAAATGGATCAACTTTGATGGATTTTGTGTCTAAAGGCTTTGCCACTCTACTTACATGTTAAGTATGTAAATGAACATGTACCAATTGTATTTGAAAATACCATACAAAGAATGTGCCATTAGCTACATGTATCAATAATGCCGATTCCTTAAGCCCCGCCCACAACACACGTGGCCAATATGCAACAAGTAACACACTGTATGTTCCAAACCCGTGCGTCATACGTGCACACCATGGATAAAGAAATATAACATTTAATACTATCTTGTGTATCTATGGTACATGCATGTCAGAATTTAGTGCACGCATTAGTGCACGCATGTCAGAATTTAGAGCACACATGTCAGAATTTAGTACACGCTTTTCAGAATTTAGTACATGTATGCATGTCAGAATTTAGTGCATGCATGTCATAATTTAGTATACGCATGTCAGAATTTAGTACGCGCATGTCAGAATTTAGTGCATGCATGTCAGAATTTAGTGCACGCATGTCAGAATTTAGTGCACGCATGTCAGAATTTAGTGCACGCATGTCAGACTTTAGCCCCAACCTCCCCAACTCCATCAAAATCCATTCCCCCAGTTTGGTGGATTTGGGGGGACTTGGTCCTGCAGGCCTGGCTTGACTAAATATTGTTGGAGTATGATGGACTTGGGCCTGGAGGCCTAAAGCAACGCACGCATTGGAAGCAGAAAGCTTGATGGATTTTTGCGGACTTGGTCCAGTACAAGACGGTAGGGAGTAAAAGCGCTACTGTGAATGGTCAATATATGGTAGGCGGGGCTTGACGGATCGTCTATCTAATGCCCTAATTTGGATTTTGGAGGATACTATCATCCCCCAAGGAAAAAACCCTAATGGTTTAGGGATTAATTCTGTATCATTCTGAAAGAGTACACACTTGTCCATCCTGTTCAAACTGCGCTGTCATGTTTGTACATGGCAGGCCGAGATCCTGTTACCCCGTGCACTCGACAGGAAACTGCCCAGTTTTTAGATGTTCAGACAGGTAGCATGTATGGCACGTACATGTACAGCTCTCTGCTAGAAACCCAGGGAAAAATGAACACTGCCCAGCTATCACTTCCTCCATGCATGCACATCCTACTATTGCAGCTACTGGTTTTTGCTATCACTCATTTTGGTGCACAATATACCTGTAAGTTTGATTTAAGGTGATTTAAGCCCAATTACCCCAAATCCACCTAATATATGACCTGTTAGCACAAAATGAGCTTAAAGTTGGAAATTTGGGGTAAGGCCTAAATTTGATAAGGTGGTAAATTTTGTTTGTTTTCAAATGAACTTTAATCCATAAATCCTATTTTACCTTTCCCCGTTTTTCGTCTTTAACAGACATCTTTAAATTCTATTTCACCCCGTCTATAAGTCGACTGTTCATTCACTGTACATTACACAATTGTATGATTTTTAAATGCCATTTTCTCAAGAATCAGTTTTACAACTTCAAGTAAGTCGGTGGTCTATATTTCCATTACTGAACTCAGTACCCCTAAATGTTGTATACCATTGGAATGCTCTTGCACTGCAGAATCCAGATATCTAAATATCTCAATTCGTAAAAAGTCTGACTTAAAGCTCATTTTGTGATGGCGGGTTTACCATATCCAACACATGTTGCCACAGTATTTTTATGCATGCAGTATTGCGCTTGCTAAGTCATTTTTTTACTGGAGGATTGACGTCCCAGTTTTGTTCGCTTGCAAAATCCTGCCCAGGCTGTTGGATTACAGCTGATTCAGGAAGCTTTCCTGTTAAGCGTCCAGAGTTATTCGGCAAATTGACATACCTTTTTCAGGTAAATTATGAAAGATTCTATTATGTATACTGCACATGTTCGTTTGGCTTCAAATTAAGGAGGATTAATTTTGTGTCACATGTAACATTTTAAGGATTTGTCATCTTATTATTTTACTTAATATTTCTATGTTTTCACTGTTAAAGGGAATATACAACATTTGCAAACATCGAAAAACAAAACAACCAAATTTTTACCAAATACCTTACTAGGATGTTGGTAAATGACAGTCTAAAGCATCCTGTAAAATTATGGCACCTAGTGTGAAGTCATTTTCAAGAAAAGTGGTATTTTTGTATAAATTTCCAACGGTGGTCGGTCGACCACCGTTGGAAAAACCTAACTATTTTTCAACTACTGCTCCAAATTGACCATTGTTTTTCAGTCCAAATTTTGTTTGCTATTGGTTACATGTTCATGAACGGCTGCAGGCCAGCTAGACTGGTTCCCTTACCTTACAATTTTCCGGCATCTATAAATTGATCCATTTCATCTTTAGTGGAGTCAGGGAACCAGACTACTTGAGCATTTTTTTTTTCTTGGTTTTTCCAGCATTTTCGAATACACAAAACTTCAAACATGTAAGTGTAACAATATTTGATCTATTATACTAACCCCTCAAATAGTTCATTTCTGACAATTACAGCAAAAGCCAATGATGTACATTCCCTTTAATTAAAGCACAACGTGACAATCTATTAAATTCATTTAAACGACAAAAGCAACTGAAGCAGTGAGTATTTGGCCATTACTGTTTTACCAAAGTTTTCATTTTGTTTGTTTTGTCTTTTTAACTTGCAGCAATTCCTAATGGCAAATGTACATTTCACCAATTAAAACCGTTGAACAGTGCAGTGGCAACAAGTGACGAATCGACGTCAATGTCATGGGAATCAACGATGCGCTGTTCTTTTCTCCTCTTTGCGCGCCTGACTGAGCACTCTGTGGTCTGGAATGCGCAATTGTTATCTATTAAGAAAACGATAACAAAGCCGACTCCAAGGCGACTGCGGACCGGTCTGATGAGTCAAAGCTTCACTGGTTCTCTGACTCACTCGGTTGGTAACCCTACACAAACACGCTTGCCATTACTATGATCTGGGCAAGTTTGTAAAGCATGCTCGAAACTCACCTGGTGGGAAGATACAGCATTGTCCGGTAGCTGCCATAGATTTCCACCTGAAAAGCAATGACAACGAACAACAATCAGGATTTGATGACCCTAGAAATCGTATCATATTTACTCAACTATAACAACAAACAATTTTTTTAAAAACCTGTAAAACACAAAGAACATTTAAAATACTTTTTGGATGTTGAGTTTACCCTTGCTAAGAAAACATAACTAATAACTAAAGGACATGATTCCAGTCCCTACAAAATGTTTGATGGTTTACTTCAACACACATTGTTTTCCCTTTTTTCTTAAATTTGTTCACAAAGACTTGACCAGAATAACTGAAAACAGTAACTATGTCCAAACAACTACATACATACATGATAATGCCACCTGAAGTCATTGTGACTTTAACTTTTTAAACCTTGTTAAATACCCGCGAGTCATGAATTGTTAAAAGATAATCTTTAATCCTAACCCTCCCAAATCGTCTTGGCAAAATGGAGGATTTTGCAGGATTGAGGTTACATGGCAAAGGTGTGTTGCTGATTTTGAAGGATACACTTTGTCAAGGTCTTGGGCTGGACCTTGTGTTGTTTATGCTCAGCCGTGCATAAATTTAGGCCTAGGTTATACTGATGTCACTGGCTCTGCCTCAAAATATTGGCAGTGAGTGTCGGAGGGTTTTGCAGGATTGAGGCAGTGGTCCCCCCTCCAAGTACCAAATTCAAGAAATAATGGAGGATTTTGCAGGATTGAGGCTATGTGCTATTTTTACATGGAGGCAGTTGGAGGATTTTGCAGGATTGAGGTTGCATCCCAGCAAAAATGCCTAGGGAGTTAGGGTTTAATTGTACAGAAGTTTCATTTTCATGGACTTCATAATTTTCCAAAATTTCCTCTCAGTAGGTTGGCATACACAGGGCTAAAATAAACACTGTATGTTACCAATCCACAAACAGTCATGTAGTGTACATAGCCATATATGCACCTGAACAGTGCTCAGTGCACGTACGTGTACATGTCGTTCTGTCAATGGTTAACGCTGCACCCACTTCATGTCATTTCTCATGTAGGGGATTTCCCAAAATGTGCAATACACAAAATCAGCACAATAGTGTTTTTCTTATCGGTCGCTATATATTTGGTATGCACCTAACGTGTATCATAATTAGAATCCTGACAAAAAAGGGCATGGAAAATAAGCATACTTTGATAGCAAAAAAACTTTACCGTTGAGTGATACAAAGCATGTGAATCTACTAAGCAATATTCTTTCACTTAGCAGCTACATCAGATTTGTCCTGATCTTAATTTATTCTGATGGTTGAGGTGCTTTAGGAAAAAGCCGCCTTTCGTTTTATTACAAAATAGCAATGGCTAGTAGTAGTACAAATTTAAATTATTAAACTTCCCATAACTTCACAAAATTAAAAATTCTACTAAAACTCAGAAGTTGTTCAACATTTATTTCTTACTTTGGCGTTGATGAAATTTATCAAACAGATATTCTCACACAGAAACCTTTAAAATACGAGTTAACCCTACTTTTGTTTGATCAGTCACAGACAGTCAAAAATTCAATGTTCCCCTGCCATGCCTTTTAGAGGCTAGTCACCAACAGGCAGATCAAATTTCTTGCATGCACTGTGTCAGTCAAATTCCATCAACAGACAAAAGCAGGTGATTGGTAGGCGTAGTTGGCTTTAAGTCAATCTCCAGCATAGCTATATCGGGTTTGGTAACAATCACAGCCAGTCAATCCTGCTTTATGAAGGCAGGGAGCACTCGACTGTTAAATACAGTCAAATTGCCAGCCAGAGAGGGAGGGTTTTAATCATCTGTACATGCATGCAAATTTTCAGATGAAAAAGCCCTTAACCCTAACCTTCCCAAATCCTCTTAGGAAAATGGAGGATTTTTGCAGGATTGAGGCTGTAATGGCAAAAATGTGTGGTTGATTTTGGAGGATGCACTGCGTCAAGGTCTTGGGCCAGACCATGTTTTGTTTATACTCAGCCGTGGATAAATTTAGGCCTACATGTATATTATACTTGAAATCCTCCGCACTGCCCCAGGATGTCACTAGCTGTGCCTTAACATATTGACAGTGATTGCTGGAGGATTTTGCAGGATTGAGGCAGTGGTCACCCCTACAAGGACCACATTCAAGAAATACAAATGTCAAGGATTTTGGAGGATGGGGGCTGTATGCAATTTCTACATGGAGGCAGTTGGAGGAGTTTGTAGGATTGAGGTTGCATCCTCGCAAAAATGCCTAGGGAGTTAGGGTTAATTTAAAAAAAAATACATGGTGTTTTTACCCTAGCCTCTGGCCAGATGTTCTTGACGATGCCTTCTATTCTCTGCACCACTTCTCCTCGCATGAGATGCTCCTCGGCGCGGGGCAACATGAACAAGTAGAAATCGTGAATCTCACGACTCAGTCTGTGTATATAAAGTGGAAAATATAAATATACCAAAATGGACAGATAAATTTGATGGTAAATCTAATGTCTGAGAATTGTGGTAGACAAGCCATGAGTACCAAGTCCATCAAAATCCACCTATAGCAGTGGTGGATTTGTGGTTGATTTCGGCGGATTTGGTCCTGAAGCATTATGTGAAACAGATCCAGTGATGGGTTTTGGTGGACTTGGTACTGTTCTAAGTAAAACTCAGTGGGGAGTTGGGGTTCAAACCAATTTAACAGATGCCATTACTTTTACTTTTAGGCCTGTGCGAGTAGTGGATTTTCCTACTCGAGTTTTCACAGAGAAATAACTCATGATTTGTCAAGTACTTGCTAGTAGTTGACTAAATTACCATACAAACAAAACAAAATTGGCATAAACATTACTAAGAAGGAAGTTACTACAAATTAAAAGCGTGCAAGACATACCACATTCTTCAGCACTGAGATATCCTTACTTATGCAAAATTTTGGCTCATTTTACTTGAAAATGTATTTGTTGAGAGTGCTAGTGGAATCCCAAGGAAACAGATGGAGGTAGTGATTCCTTTATTGCGGGGGACGTATTAAGACAAAAGACAAGTTTGGCGCAGAAACCGCAAGTGGTTACTTTTTTCTTAGTCAGTGCTTGTAAAAGAAAAATTGATACTCGCGAGCACCTACTTCTACTGGTGCCATGACGAGTTCTCGAGTAGATGAAAAACCATGAGTAGAACGACTACTCGCACTACTCGCAAGTACATGTATGTATAGTCGCCCAGCCAGGGGAAATTATATCTTACAGATTTAGTTTGTTCATCCAGTACAATCTCTGAGAGCTGTTGTTAGTCCTAGGTACACAGAGTATGCATAGATTTATATGCAGTTTAAATGAATTTAACAAAGAAACCCCATCTGACAGGCACTTTTTGAGGGTGCATACATTTACATAATACTAATGCATATTCATTATGGAGCAGGCAGGATCATTTTGTATGCGAGCCATTCAGGTGGATGTTTCATAATCTGCCAAGTGACAGGTCACGGTGATGTAACATGCACAATTCAGTACGTTATCTTTTGTTGTTAATCTGAATGCTAGAATGCTTTGTCATTTTTTGATAATGAGCAAAACCTGATAAAAAGTTGTAGAAATGGCTTGTGTCCGTGTACACAGTGAGTCACTCAGTTGCGACAAAAACATATGACAGCATCATGCCATTCCAACAAAATGCTAACGATCCAATTAGCAGAAGTAATCCCAACAAAGTCTGTAACATTAGTACGTTCCGTGGGCAGACAATGTATTCAGGTCAGTTTCTACAATGTACTGTACATCTATGGTATCTCATATCAGCAAATTATTCATGTTTTACAGCACAGTAACAAGATGCATCTAGGCCTATGTAGTTCTGATCTGTCAGAGTGCATTATTTTTTTGGTAAACACAATGTACTAGTGGTGGGATTTAAATCTGGATGTTTGAAAATGCGATTGGAATTCCAGTATTCGAATTGGAATATCCCCAAATTTGCTCCACTGTCTCTAATTGTACATGCAACTGCATTCACTCGCAAGTACCAGTCTTGATATACACGTGTATGAAAAGCCTGCCCATTCAAAATCAGGGAGTTCCCACCCATTTTTTTAGAAAAAAATGTTGCAACCCAACGCCACTTTTTTCTTCATACGGTATATCATCTCGATGAAGGTCAGTCATTGCAAAAACAATGATAAGATATGAATCTGGGACTGAGAAATTCTCAGTCCCAGATTCATCAGTGAGAAACATTTCCAATTTTGTTAGGAAATTTTCTTGACTCTCTACAACTACTGAAGTGGCGTCAGGTTGCAACATTTGTTTCCCATTTTATTCCAACATTACACATGTTACAGCTCTGAACAGTGTTTTTGTAAAGGCCCAGTGGTCGCTGAATCCAGTAAAATATAGCCAATCATACGGATGGCATTGCACGCAGCACTTCACTCGTCACTTTTTGCTGGCATGACTGTGGGCTGGATAGGTACTTCCGGTGAAATCGGATAACTGTTATTCGGTTTGAAAAAAAATTGGGATAAATGGATTTTCAAATCTCTGATTTCTCTAACCACCACAAGTACAATGGGTTACCCTACAATGTATGTCATTTTCTTTGTTACAAACGCAGCTGGAAATGTTTCATAGCAGTTATGCTTCATGCCAAATCTTATGTTATTTACAATATAACAATCTAGTAATTTCATTATCAAAACTTTTTACTCAGTTTCCTCCCAATATAGTCTTTAGTGCATGGACTATTTTAATTGCATTTTTAATTAATATAGTTTGTTAACAATAACAGATGTAGGTAGGCCTAGTAAGTAGTAGACCTACATACACAGGTCTACTTTATTTTCAAAATTTAAAGTTTCAATATATGCTGCAATTATAGATTATACGCCTGTTCATTTAAATAGGGTTTCAACCAACAGGCAACAACTTAAAAAACTGGTCAAAATATTTCACTTTGGAACAAAATTTTCCAAACAAAACAAAGTCAAATCCAAACAAAACATGCAGGACATTGTTGACATGTCATTGTCAACCGTTTCTACTTTGATTGGTTTACATTTTTACATGTAAAGATTTTCCACAATATTTCAAGTAGGCCTAGTCTAATTTGTTAATTATTTGTATTTCTGCAGAAAGAGAGAATGGCCATCATCAAACCGTACCCAAGTCCGACATTGTGGTTAGTCAAGTCCGGGTACGGTGACCCGAGTTGATTGCCAACATTTCGCCTTGACCACCACGGCGTTCCGCCGTCTCGAACCTTGCCCGAACTGTTCCAGTCGTAGGTGCTGGCCAGATTGTCTTTCCGCCGCTTGTTGAACAAATTATTGCTGCTCACGTTAGTCCTTTCCCCGTTGTGGTAGCCGTGATTTACGGCCGAACGTTTCGTGGCCAAATCGACCACGGAGTCCCCGTGCAAAGGGATAAAATCCTGGGTGTCCCGAGAGGGGAGGGTACGAGTTCTGGCATCGTTATCGTGCACATTCCCATCGCCATTGGCCGATTTGCCGTCGCCCATTTGAAGGTCCCGAAGACTCCGGGTAGCGCTGTTGAAAATGTTCGTCCAAAGTTCCGTTGCGGGTCCAAGTTGCTCGGGCTGGTACCAGGTGCTTCTTGGATCCATCCAAATCTCCTCACGAAGGTGAAAGCTGGAAGCAACTGGAAGGCAAATTCGGCGAAGATTTTGCGGCTCCAATCCTAAATTTCCATTCGGCAGCAGACAGTCGGCAGATGTTCTTCACCTTTCGAATTTTCAAGATGGCGACCGCAAATGAATAAATACCAAAATTTCAATATTAATAGCATGTCGTGAATATTCATGATTTTATCACAGATATGCGCGTGCGTACTCTCTTCACAAGCGCAAAGTTGAAAATTATTTGCATGATAATCAATACGCTCAAAAGAGGGCGCTATTAAACAAGTCCCTAAAGTTGACATAGGGATATTACAAAACTCGGCTTTGTCTCTTCAGCTTTGGCTTCAACAAGATATTTGGCCTTTTTAGGGGGACTCCATCTCAAAGTGGGTACACGTTTTACCTCAGAACAAAATACCCTTCAACATAAGACTGAGGGTAACAGTATTTCTATATGGTTTGGTTATTAAAGGATTCTGTAGCCAGAGATGAAGCCGAACTGAAAACAAGGCCGGGGTTTTGAAAAAGTCTACTGTATAGTCTTCAGTTGAACATTTTGTATCCAATTTCCAAACCCTGGTAAGATATTTTGGAACCCGAAACTAAATTATGAGATTATGTTACAAAAGCCAGTAGTGATAAGCATTGAAGGATATCCCCCCCCCATTTTTTTTCCAAGAACACAAAATTGATCAACAGTAATTGTTCATATTATCAAGGACAACCCAAAGAAATAGGACCAGAGTCCAATTTTGGTTCAGATGCATTTTCTGTTAATATTTGTAATAAACCGAGACACAGAAATGTATAAAAATATAAATACATGTTTATAAAACGTACAAAATTATGTAGATGCTGGATCCACAGCCAAGTTAATGATCACATTATGAAACAGTACAAGTGTGATTTCAAAGCAAGTATGGTTTTACAGGGGGAAAGTGGAAAGGCTTCCTCTAACCCCCCCCCCCCCAAATAAATCATAAAAATCTGAAATAGGAACAAAATTCTAAATGTTAACAGAAAATACAAGCAGCCCTTGCTCCTGGTGTGCTGACGTTTTCAAGAAAAGTGGAATTTTTGTGTCCATTTCCAACGATAGTCGGCCAACCATCGTTGGAGAAAACTGGCTTTTTAAAAAATACTACCCCAATTTGCCAAATTTAGTTAGTCAACATTTTGTTTGCAATCGGTTACACATCTGCGAATGGGTACAAGCCAGCTAGACTAATTCCCTGACTTTAGAATTCCCGTTGCTATAAATTGCTCTGTTTCATCTTAAGTGGGGTCAGGGAACCAGACAAGAACATGATATTTTTTTTTCAAGCATCTACGAACACAATATTTTTAACAAGTCAAATCCATCCATTTCTGAAAATTAACACAAAAATTAAGCAAATGTTGTGTATTCCCTTAAACTGTTACTTGAGCCAGACTCTGATCTTCTAAAATTGACTTTTCTCTGGTGTCAGTTTTGGTTGGGTTCAACGCAACCGGTGTGGAATCCAAGCCTAACACAACAACATCCTGCAAGAAGCCCATTGCAATTCAAGTGACAGATGACATATAAGTTAAAAAAGACAGCTCAGGTGAGACGTGACACTTCACATGACAGGTGACAGGTCAAGTGACATATGGTAGGTTGGGTGACAAATGAAAGCTGAGGTGACACATTACAGCTCAGATGACAGCTGACAGCTCATAAAATGGCGGACGCTGGCTCAGGTGACAGGTGCCAGGTCAAGTGGCATTTGGTAGGTCAGGTGGCTGATGACAACCGAGGTGACAGATGACGTACAACTCAAAATGACAGATAACAAATCAGGTGCCAGATTTCAGTTCAAGTGACATATGACAGCTCAGTTGACAGACAACAGCGACAGCTCAGCTGACAGATGACATCTCAAGTAACAGATGACAGTTCAAGTGACATATGACAGCTCAGTTGACAGACGACAGCTCAGTTGACAGGGCAGCTCAAGTGATGGATGACAGTTCAAGTGACAGATGACAGCTAAGCTGACAGATGACAGCTCAGTTGACATATGACAGCTCAATTGACAGATGACAGCTCAATTGACATATGACAGCTCAGTTGACATGGCAGCTCAAGTGACGGATGACAGCTCAGATCAAAGATGACAACTCAAGTGACAGATTACAGCTCAGGTGACAGGCCAAGATGATAAAGTCCAAAACTCGGGTGACATGCTTTAGGTGTAATATGACCTCGCAGGCGACATATGACTTCTCAGGTTACAGACGATGACTGTCCAACACCTGGCATCCTATGTTGGAAGAAGGCCTTGATGTTACTTGCCTTGGTTCTACCGACCACCTCAGTCAACTCCTACGCACACAAAAAAGGTACAACAAATGTTTCTTTCCTTCAACATCTTTTGAGAAACATACATCTGTCAAGAATTCATCCTTTCTGTGATGTCTGTCTCAGTTTGTCATGGTTTCCACAATCGAAATTTGAACACTACTTTGTTTTTGTTTCACTGGATTTATTCATTAGTATTGCTAACATTTAGGTTGAAATCAAGGTTATGGACAATTAAATGTGCTAGTCTTAAAACTCGCCCGTAGAGAAACAAAACATTTTACTTTAAATAAGTAAGATTTGAGGCTTTGCATGGTGGAGATACTAAATCATGAAAGGTTTGCGGAAACACCATGTGCGAGTAATTTCTCAACTAAGAGAATGGTTCTGAAACGAACCAGAGGTATAATCTCGACGTTCCGGTCAGTATGCTCTGAAAGTCTTTTACTTTAAAAATTGGATTTTTTTTGTTTTTAGGTTTCTTTGTAACTTCTATTTAGATTGAGTTTATTTCTAAGGCGGGGGAAGGGTTACTGACCTGCTCGGAAGCATTACCGATTTCTTTAATGCTTCTGAATCTCTGCAGTAAGACCTTGGCTTTGACTGGGCCTACATTAGGGATGAGATGTACTGTCGCTAGGACGCCGGCGTCGACGGACTGTTTGCGTCTCTTGACGAGGAAAGGGTTGGCATGCGGTTTGTGCTCTTCATTCACCTGGTGTTCAGAGTTCAAATATTTCTTTTCAAAAAAAATTTCACTCACAGTAACACTAAGTAAGGCAAGATTACCATATGCGAAGTTCACTAATTTTCCTCTGTATTGACTAACAAGCCCCCAGATAGCAATTTCATGTCATCAAAGTCAATTTGAGCAGTGAGAAAATACAAGCATTTTCTTAGAAAACACTTAGAATTTTTCAGTCCAATCTCATAGGGTTTGTACACAGGGTGTTGAGTGAACTTCATATATGGAAATCTTTCCCTAAGTAACTCTCCTGTTGTCTGAACAGTCAAAGACAGTCAAAAAAATCAATCCATTCCCCTGCCATACCTTGTACACAGGCTAGTCACCTACTGTCAGATCACATTTCAGATAAGCACTGTGACAAGTCAAATTCCATCAACCAATAACTGGTAGGTACAGCTGTCTTAACAATCGCCTCCAGTCAAGGCCAAGCTGTCTTAAGTTTCACTAACAGTCGCAGCCAGTCAATCTGCTTTCTCTAGGCGGGGAGCTCTTAACTGTTACAGTCACATTCTTCTTTTACTACTCGGACAGCTGTGTTGGCAGAGAGGGAGAATTAACTAATACATTTACTTTGCTACAAGCTGGAATTCAATTGGCAAATAGGGTTTGAGGTTTTACAACAATTCACACTTAAAGTGAGAAAAGTTTCCTGATTTTGTGTCAAGATTTTAATATTGGATGCTGCCCTTCACTGTCAGATTTCTTGGCACTGTTCAGATGCTTGTGACAAACAAATCTAAAGTATATGCCCTTTGCTAGGGCGTAACTCAAACCAACAAATTCATTTAACTTTTGACAAATTTGTTTATGTTTAACTTCCTACTTCCTCATTTAAATATCTTAACCAAAAAAAAAACCCAAAAGAAAACAAATTCTGTCAGTGAAGGTCAAAAATCTGTTGGAAATGTCCTGATTTGTTACCATTTGGATGAGAAGATTGGCGGCTTCCGTCTGAGACACAACGAAGAGCATCTTGAGTCCCAGCTCCAGACTCACGAACTTCTGAAGATCTGCGTAGTACTGCTCGCTGATTGGGGTGCGTTCTGCTATGACGACGCCCCGGAGACTGTTGGCCTGAGGAACAGGAAGACGGAAGGGGGATTGAAAGGGTCAGATGATTGTCAACTTTTGACGTCCATTTTTTGTTACCTTTTTTTTTTATCACTTGATAAAACGGTGAAGTAAAAAAATTCATGTTTAGCGTCCCCTCCCGCTTCCTGTTTTGGCAGCAGCTGGATTTTTTAAATTTTATTTTACCACAGGAAAATGAGGTGAAAAAAAAGCACCAATGTCAACCGATCTACTGGAACTTCTAATTTTAGACTGTCGGTCACTTTCCACATCATGCAGTTGACCCTGTGATCTCCAGTCCAAACCAGCCTCGACTCCATGGGCTGCGTGCGCATTCCTTCACTAAAAATGATCGCGGAGAGTGTCCAGACGTCTTTCGAGATCGAGCGCGATTTTGTTACCGCACGATGCATCAACTGTGATGATGTATAGACTGGTTCCTGTTTGTAAACACAAGAGCATTTTCAACGACAAAAGGAGGTCGGGAACTAGGGCAGCTTGAACTGGTTTCCGCTGGACTTTCCCTGAAGTCCTTCAAAAATCCTGCACAAGATCCTGAAGGATGTTGAAAAGACGTTGGAAGGTTAGGTTTCCTGTAGTCTGTCTCTGACTCATAAGAAGAAACAGAGCAGTTTAGTTTACATACATTGGGGAATTGTAGGGAACCAGTCTAGCTGGCTCGCACTCCGTTCATAGGTGTGTGTAATCGAAAACAAGTGCGATGGTGGTCAATTGGGGCCAGTATTTGAAAAAAGCAAGTTTTTTCACGCTGATCGCCAATCATCGTTGGAAATTGATAATAAAAAAACCTCACTTTTCTTGAAAATGACAGATACCAGGTGCCAAGATTTTACAGGATGTTTACACTGTCATTCACTAATTTAATGTTGAATAAACAGAATCACATAATCACAGTCACACAATCTTTTTTATACACACACAAAAAGAGGCAACGCTTCTCCTGTGAACCTAAGGCTGCTGCAAATTACTTGGCTGTGGCTTACAATTACACATGCGCCTATGGAAGCGGCTTAAGCCACTACCATAGACACGTGCATTACTTTCAGCCATAGCCGTGTAATTCAGACACGTACTAACCTTCCTGAGTTTAGCTAGTTTCTGTTTGTAGCCACTGCCGGCCACCAAGTCCGTCTCTGAGATGTACACCACGCCGGCTTCATTGGACGGATGGAAGTCTATCACACCAAGCTTATCCTCCATGATTACTTTCAATTTCCCTGAAAAAAACATAAATAAATAAAATTTCTAAACAAAAGTTGTATTTCTCGATTGTAATAAGTGAAAGTAGCATTTTGCAATTAGACATGAACCCTTTTAAGTTTCAGCACTGTCTAAATGTTGTTTTTTTTTTCAGTTTAAAAGTACATTTCACACAAATTGCCCCAAGTTCCAACATTATTTAAAACCCATATATTTAGTATTCAGATAAAAAATACACCAAGTTGTGCAAGTTTAAGACACTGGTTCTAGACAGAATTATGAGGTATCAGTAACATTTTTAAGGTATTTGCTGACAAAAAACGTATCGATTTCTCAGTCCTAATTTTTTGTTCTCTTTATCCTATGATACAGAGGGTGACATATTTGTATGGCGAAAAACTTCAAAAGGGGAGAAGGGTTACTGCATAATTTAGGAACAATTTTTTCATGGTTTTTCCAATATCCATTTACAGTAGCCAAGTGTTGCCAAAATATTGACACTCACCTTGCAATGTGTTGACCAATTCCGATCCCTTCCATCGCTGACTAGTGACAATGCATCCCGGTGGTACACGGCCGCCCTCGTTGACTGGAGTGCACGGTATCTGAGACAGCTGATCGACGCTGGCTCTTCGTGATGACATCATCAAAATCCTTTCACTGTCTCTTGGGATTTCTCATTGCTGTTCATTTGAAGCCATGCATTAAATGTAAGTCTACGAAACAAATTGGTGTGATTTTAACTTTTTCTTAACATGATGTGGATCAACATGATCAAGCTGAAAGTTAGTTAGGTCTATCAAAGTTCAACACAGAGGCTATCGTAATGGCAGCCATGATGTGATTTCCATCTGCTGTCATTATGAAAGCATTTGGTTCCCTAACATAATAAAAAAATCCTCCAAAGCCACTGATTTCAAAGAAGAAACTGAACCCTACCTTAATAAAGAACCATTCGATCAAAAACATCAAAGTAAAGAAAACTATTACTAATATTAAAGGGAAAATACAACATTTGCAAACATCAAAAAATAAAACTACCAAATCATTTTGAAATACCTTGCTGGACTGTTAGTGAATGACAGTGTAAAGCATCCTGTAAAATCATGGCACCTGGGTTACTGTCATTTTCAAGAAAAGTGGTATTTTTGTATCAATTTCCAACACTGGTCGGCCAACCAGCGTTGGAAAAAACTGGCTTTTTTTCAAATACTGGCCCCAAATTGACCATCGCACTTGTTTGCAATGGATTACACACCTATGAACAGGTACTAGCCAGCTAGACTGGTTGAAAATGATTGTTTTTCTTGGTTTTTATAGCATTTTCGAACCCAAAACCTCAAAAAAGTCAGTGTAACTATATTTGCTATATATTTTCCAACCCCCCAATTCCATCCATTTCTGAAAATTACAGCAAAAGCAAATGATGTACATTCCCTTTAATGAGTAATATTGAAAGAAAAAAATAAGAAAAAAATTGGGCAGCGTGATCGAACCAGTAACCTTCCACATGGTAGCCAAGCTTTTATCCAATCGAGCTCCCGAAACGCTGGAGTAGTTATCAATCTGACTAGATTCGCAATGGTGTTGTTGCAATGGTTTGCCGTAATAATCATGACAATAGCAATTGAAAATTGCATTACAGGTCTTCCATGAGAGAAAGAATGTTGCAACCTGACACTGCTTTTTTCTTCATATATCATCTCAATGAAGGTCAGTCATTGCAAAAATGATGATGATGATAAGACATGAATCTGGGACTGAGATGAGAAACATATTTACTAGGCCTACAAATATACTTTTGCAGATGACTGTCCCGTACCAAAGTGACTTTCGCAGGCTAAAGCAGTCTGTTTCTTCAGATAAACTCATGTTACATTGTTAGTTGTAATTTTGAAAGCACTTACAAGGAAATGTGGAAAAGATTTCCATATACGAAGTTCACTCAACACCCTGTGTACAAACGCTATGAGATTGGACCGAAAAATTCTAAGTGTTTTCTAAGAAAATGCTTGTATTTTCTCACTGCTCAAATTGACTTTGATGACATGAAATTGCGATCTGGGGGCTTGTTAGTCAATACAGAGGAAAATTAGTGAACTTTGTATATGGAAATCTTTCCAGAAATGTGACTTTCCTACCTTTTTTTTGCAGTTCGCCATCTTGCTTTTTTAATATATTTTCTGTTTGTCATCGTCGTCTTTAACCCCTCATAAATCAATGCCATGCCCTGCCCTCTTTCTACAAAAAAAACCTGCTGATATTCAAGAAGGTGTCATTGCCAAATGTTCAAATGTGCCAAGAAATATCAGAATGTCACTTTTGATTGTCACTTAGTCAGCTGTTTTGGTGAGTCTTTATAGGAAAGGGGCCCTAAAGGTAAGGATTACCAAATATTTTGTACGCAGCCGCTGAAGTAGCGTCAGGTTGCAACATTCTTTCCCCTATTTCAACTTAATTAATTTTAATAAAAAATACTTAAACACATCAAAGTTAAATACTAGACACGCATTTTCTTCATTTTGCTAACCAGGAAATTCTTTCTTCATGATCTACACCACTTACCGTCAAATGACATCGATCGCAACGTATGAGATGCCGGGTGTCGTTCGTTCGGTATTTCGCGGGAGTTTTTTGTTTTGATGTAGCGCCCTCTATGAATCACTTCTGTCCAGTCTAGTTATGTTTTTATAAAATTGTACTTTTATGAACCTTAAAGAAAGGTTATTATCATTATTTACTTTTTACTGTTAAATTTTGGATATGATGTAATCTATTTTATTCAAATAAATAGAAAATTAAATTTGAAATAAATTTTTGAAAATACTTTTTTTTCGCAAATTGTTTATGTAGTGATAAATACGTGATTATTAAATGCACCAGCATTTATTTCGCGCGCTGAATTTGACACGTGATTGATCGCGCACTGTCGACTGAAAGTGAACCGCGGGAAAGAGATCTCGAAAGAAACACAAGGGGTTCATTGTTTGTCCGTAAACTTGGTAAGAATTTGTATTAATAACTATTTTTAAAGAAATAGTTTTGCGGAATTTAGGTTAGGGGGCAGTTATAAGTCGTGTTTGATTGCAGACGTTTATCTGGGATTTTCGTTTGCAGTGTTTGTGGCGTGTTATTATGGACATTTGATTTAAATGCCCTGCCTGTCAACAATGAATGTCATCATGCATCAACTTATCATTCATTGATGATTTTGTCGAACTTTTCGTGAAGTGCCTGTGGCAGTACAATTGACAAATATAACTTTCCTAGATTCATCTAGTAGTAGGCCTACTTATATTCAGTGATCGTGTAAGAACACTTGAAACATTCAACCTTAATAATAAATGGAAATCTGAGACATTTTCATTGAATTTAATTAGCCGAATGTAACTTGTAACTTTATGTAAGGTTTTGTTGAGGGCAATTTTGACATAGGCCTATCATGCAAATTTTAATGTGCGCACACAGATTTCAGATGTACACGATTGAGTAAATTTTATCTTGCAATTGATGTTTGCGCTCGTACATATGTATGCACAAGGGGATACTATCGCAAACTTGATCATGTTGCGTGCTAATTTTGATCCTATCGTGATTTTGTGTTGAGGCAAAAAAACAAAATGGTAATTAAATTTATATTTGCAGATTTTTCTTTACTTTACCCCCAGAAAAACCAGCAATCTGTGGTAAAATCATCTGCCATGTCTTCACCGAGCAGTTCAGCCGGCGGCAGCCCGCGGAGTCGTCGCACCAGCAAGCGCAACCGTGCCGATGATGACGCCGACGTAGACAAGACGCCAAGCAAGCGAGGGCGCAAGGGGAGCCAGCAGAGCGAAACACCGTCTCGGAGAAGCACCAGGGTGGCTGCTGATACACCAGGAGGGGCAAGAACACGTAAGAAAACAATTAAGCCGGACCTGTTACACCCTAACTATGCCATCGGTCCAGGGCTCGATTTACCCAAAAAAAAGTGGCATGCACTGGTGCATGTAGACCAAAAAACCTACATGCACCAAGAAAAACCCACATGCACCATAATTGACTTACACCCGTCTGCTTCTCTGAAGGCATTCTTTCTCTTTGATTTATCAAACTTTCTACAGACAGTGCAGTACATAGCCTTTTTTACTCGATCATGCTCAAGCCTAGACCCGTGAACGTGGCGTTGTATAACGCCACCGCCACGCTGTTGTGGCATTTCCAACATCGCGAAATTGATCCGCCATACATAATTTTGTACATATGTTGAGTACTTACATAGAAATCTAAATTTGCCTTCCCGCGTGTTCAGGATGTGTCATTTCGACGAAATTTGCCGTCGATGAAGACCCATACGAACGTGTTGAAATTAGATTTTAACCCGACAAGTGACACAAGTACCCAGGGTCATTAGCGTGCAAAGTTATCGGAGCCCTCCGAGCTACCCGTCTGCTTCATGTGGCGCATATGATAGGCGGCGTCCGATTGGCTAATAAAGAGACCACGTGATAAACGCAGCTAATAATTTGGAATCCACCCCTTGATCCGGACATAAGGAATGCCCGGAGCGTCAGTGTGATACCAACTTATCCGCAGCATGTATCACGTGGTAAATCACATGCATGATCGGAGGAGGTTGCAGGACGTCAAGATCTTGCCAACTCTGAATCTGCTGCGAGGAATAATTTATGGATACATAAAAGAAATAACACGTTTGTACACTATCTGGTCAAGTATTCAACAAACTTTATTCTTATTCTCACTCATTTGTAAATATATGCATGAAATGAGTATTTTGGTGGCTAAAAAAGTTACATGCACGTCGTGCATGCTCAGTAAAAAAGCTACGTGCACAAGCAAAAATCTACATGCACTGGTGCATGCGTGCACCCGGGTAAATCGAGCCCTGCATCGGTCGCAACTAAAGCTGGGACCGTTCTAACTAAAGTTTTCCAGTTGGGTAAGCATGTACATACGGAATGGTATGTAAATGTACATCCTCTAACATGCCACGCACGAGCACGGTCTAGCGGTGTCGCATGCAACACTTTATTTGGGACAATCCCAACTTAAGTTGGGTCGGATGGTAAAGTTGGGGCATAAAACAGACCGAAAGGATAAAACTATGGAAAGAATGTTGCAACCTGACGCCACTTCAGTGGTTGTGTACAAAGTTTATGGAGAGTCCAGAAAATGTTCTAAGTTTTTCCTAACAAAATTGGAAATGTTTCTCAGTCCCATATTCATGTCTTATCATCATTTTTGCAAGGACTGACCTTCATTGACATGATATATGAGGAAAAAAGTGGTGCCAGGTTGCAACATTTTCTTTCCAAAACTATTGCCCTTTTTTTGAATTTCCGACTATACATAACTTGGCTTAGTTAGAATAAATTCACTCAAATAAATTTCAAAAAGAAAATGGGGCCTTGTCAGCACTGGGGACACTGATATGCCTGCCATTTTGTTTTTAATAATGCAAGACTAGACTAGTCAATTTGTACCCGAAAGTCTCAATTTAGGAAATTATCGGTGAAACTCGGTCAGTCGGTCAAGTAGTGACTCGGCCAATCAGAGGACAATGATCTGACCCCTCAGGTAATAACTCTACGACTATCATTTACTTTCGATGCTGAGTTGTGGATCTTCATTAGAAAGCTTGTATCTCTTGTCTTTGTGACCCAGCTACCAGTCGAGCCAGCAAGCGCGGCAGTGCAGCCTCCTCACCGGCATCTCAGGCCGGTAGGCCATTAGACTCCTCCCCCAGTGGTGACCTACGACCTATGCCTTCCTCTCCGGCGTCCGGTGGGTTGCAGGATAACTCGGTGTTTTCGAGCCCCGGCCTCTCCAGAGCAGGTGAGATCTCAAAAAAGGTCCCTCCCTCCACAATCATCAGCTATTTTCTGGCATCAAAAATTGGGGCCTTTTCATTTTGTTTCAGTAACATCAAATCCTGTTAAAAAAAAACCTAACCGCCCTGAATCCTTCAAAATCCTCTTTGCCAAAGTGGAGGAAGTTACATGTCATAAGTGCGTTACTGATTTCTCATCTAGTTTTCTGAGACAATGATGATAAAAAGTTGGAGTTTTAATAACAATTTTGTATGTTGAGCACAAGCAGCAACATTTACTTTAACCCTAGGTCTTTTTGCAAGGATGTAGCCTCAATCCTGCAAAATCCTCCAATTGGCCTCATGGAAAAATAGCATCCTTAATCCTGCAAATCCTCCATTATTTCTTGAATATGGTCTGTGGAGGGTTGATCACTGCCTGAATCCTGCAAAATCCTGCGACAGTGACTGTCAATATGTTGAGGCTGTGCCAGTGACATCACGGAGTAGTATGGAGGATTTCAAGCATAATCCAGGCCTATAGTTATGCATGGCTGAGCAAAAACAACACAAGGTCCGGCCCAAGACCTTGACAAAGTGCAGCCTACGAAAACAGTAACGCACTTCTGCCATGTAACCTCAATCCTCCAAATATTCCTCCACTTTGGCAAAGAGAATTTTGAAGGATTCAGGGCGGTTAGGGTTAAGAAATCAGTGCTGGCTGATTGGTACGTTACTATGCTACACTGTACTATCCTATATAGCTTAGAAATGGTGAACTTGCAGAATATAACCAATGCTAACTGTATTTATAGGGGAACCATCGCAATGTCAACTGTGTTAGCTCCATGGCTTTTGTGACAGCAACAAAAAGTTCGCTTGAGTCCTTGTCGGAATTTCTTGTATTTCAACTCATAGATGATGGGATTAATGACTGAATTGAAATAAAACATAATATCAGTAATTGCTTCAAAGTACTTGAAGCCTTTTGAACCACAAAAAGGAAATTGACCTTTGTATGTTAGATGCATGCAGAGAAGAATACTTGTGCTAACTGGTGTCCATAGGATGATCAGAGCTCCTAAGACGATCGTAAGCATGCTGACCAGACGCTGTCTGGCAATCACAAGATCATAGGCTGCTGCCCTTGCATGCTGCAGGTTCAGGGCTTTTGCTTGTCTTTTGAGAGTGACTTGTATCTTGTAGTAGGCCCAACTCATCAATGTAAGTGGCAGCAAGTATGATGAGAAAAATGTATAAATTTGAAGCAAAATCATCAATGTATTGTCTTGGTATTCAGTTTCTGAGCATGCCAGGTCTGGGTCATTGCTGGGTTTCAATGTAAATAAAAATGGTAACGAAAATAGAAATGATGTCACCCAGATCAGAGCAATCAGAGTTTTCATCCGTGTTGCTGTGAGTTTCCTTGCATACTGTAGTGGATGCACTAAAGCAACGTATCTCTCGAATGTTACCACGCAGAGATTGTAAGCAGATGCATATGACAAAGCCCATCCCAAAAAGTAAGATTGCAGGAAGCGGCAGAAAACAACCTTTCCACCTAAGGTTTTGGGCACATAGTCAATTATTTTACAGTCTTCATAATATATTAGACCACTAAGAATACACTCTAGACACACCAGCATATCAGCCACAGCCAAATTCACCAGCAGATAGTTTGTCATAGTGTGTAGGAACTTAACACGTAAAATGACGAAGCACACTAAGAGGTTTCCCAAGACACCAATGACTCCTTCCGCAATCAACAAATGGCAAACCCACTTGCCTATAGTTGGCTCCGTGTTGTCAAGGAGTTGCTGGGTTGAATTCATGGCTGACATTTTGGGTAATGGTGTTGCTGAAAAAGTTGTGTCCGGCATATTTGATCGTTAAATAGTGTTGATACAATGTTCACAGATTATAGCTGGCCAAAACAATTGAAGGATTCTTTGGACCAAAATATGCACATGGCCCTAAATCGACACTTGATGAACATACAATGTACAATAAAATGATGGAGTTTTTTGGCATAAAAACCTATGATCCAGAGCAACATCCAAGCACACTCTCATCAGTGCTTTTCGTGGTCTTCAAGCAACAAGATTTCCACAGTGACTGGCAATAAATGAAGCCCTATCTGTTACAAAACAGTCCGTGTGTCCAACAATAAATGTTTGCCTTTAGGAAAAGCTTTGCTGATCATGACTATGCTCACTGTATGCAAACGACGCTCAGAGTGATATCCTGCACTGAAGTCAGCATCTTTTGACTCAGAATCGCACGATTTGGATTTAATCAAACTAAAAGCTTAAATTAGAAAACACTGAGTGAGAGAAAAAAATGGCCATACTCTGCGTTTATATCTTGCTGTCACGTATAGAGCTGCAAATTACTGCCGTTGGTGACTTGACAAAAGAGATGCAGTCGACTCTGTTAATACAAACTCTGCCGGACCTAGCCCAAATGTTTGTTTTATCAGAATTTTGAATTAAGTAGAGTGCCGGTCTCATTCATTGTGCACATAAAGCACATGTTGCCTTTTGTTTGCTCTTAACAAAATTTGTCTTCACAGTGTTGTAGTAACGAGAGACGACTGTATTCTTCCGATATTTAATCACTGTTTAATTTCTCCTGGATCAAGAAGAATCGAAATGTTTTTTTTTTATGTTTTTTTTTAAGGAAATAGCATAGCACTGTGTCAAGGTCTTGGGCCGGACCTTGTGTTGTTTTTTGCTCAGCCATGCATAAATATAGGCCTGGATTATGCTTGTAATCCTCCGTACTGCTACAGGATGTCACTGGCCAAGCCTCAACATTATTGACAGTCACTGCCGCAGGATTTTGCAGGATTCAGGCAGTGGTCACCCCTCCACGGACCGTACTTAAGAAATAATGGAGGAATTTGCAGGATTGAGGCTATATGCTATTTTTCCATGAGGCCAATTGGAGGATTTTGCAGGATTGAGGCTACATCCTAGCAAAAAGGCCTAGGGAGTTGGGGTTAATTGAAGCCTAAGTTTCGAGTATTTCAGTTTGCTTTTAGACTTGAAAGGCTTTATAATGACAAACAAAATGTTGAGCTTATGACCATTTTTTTTTAGTGAACTGATAAAATGTTTCAATTTTTTGTTTTCAGGTACAAGTGATATCGGGATGAGTTCTCCTTTAAACTATGGCACACCGAGCTCTCGGATGAGTGGAACTCCTGGCCGTATGGCGTATCCTTTTTGCAAAACTTTATCACTTCTGTCAAAGGGATGGATTACAAATAATGAGTGTTTATGAGTGTAATGGCAAGAATAATTTCGTGAGGTGACAGATAGAATGTTTTATAGAACTGCCATACATATCCTTGTCATTTGATTGGTGGAACTCACATCAAGTGACATTCGTTATTGCTCCCATTCACGCCAGGGCTCAAAAAGTCCCATTCCCCCATGGTGAATGGGATTTACTATTCAACAGTTTAGATCATCCTTGTTCCGTGGCACGGGATTTGTATGCAAATGCATGCTGGTGTGCGCTTTCAGCATTGCCCGTTATGCGTATTGTTCCCAAGAGCCAGTAGCTACAGAGTTGGGTTCAAAAATTTCCTGAAGGGGTGGTTTGGAAGAGAGAAATACATTTCCCACCAATTTTGTATTGAAATAGAAGTTCATTTTAACTGTAAATCAATTGACATAGGATCTATATGTCAGTTATATAAAACAAATATTGAGTGGCCTTAAATTGTGAAATGGGAGGAATATCATCGCTCGGTAAAATCTGGACTTTTCCATTCCAAGTCCAGATATACCTTGCGATAATATTCCTCCCATTCCACTCTGAGCAACTTAACATTTGTATACCACTCCACGAGGCGAAACGAGGTTTTAATGTTCTAATGTTTAAAAACAAGAACAGGAAGACCTGGTCCCAGAGTGCACAGAATTCTTTTCATTTGATTCAGAATAGCTATTCACCCGAAGTCTTTTCACGCACCTGGTCCACACAATTGGTCAGATTTAGCCCACTGACTGGCATTGCAGGGTAATCCTATACAATACCACTGCCCGGCTCTCTTGGCCAGTTTACAACCAGTCTCAGTCGCAAGGGAGGTCATTCCGTCGGTCAGAAATTGAAAACTTTGCCTTAACCCTTTTGAAGTGGCACGCCTGTGAGACCTCGCAACGACATCACCAGTAATCGCAAGATGCGGCAGGTCAACTTACAGTCGGATCCATCGGTAAGTGATTGTGGATTCTCCTCATGAATGAAACCATTATCTAAATGAGTTAGGGGAGTGGCTATGCAAATAATGATTTAAATATTCACAAAATATGTTAATGAGCTTTACTCATTGGCTTATTTTTCAAATGAGAACCTTCAACTCATGCTTGCAAGAGAGCAACTGCATTCGGGAAACATAATCTACTTTGAGTCTTGGGCCAACATTTTGTGTTTACGGGAGCCTGAAGACCCATTTTCAAGCCAGCATTTTTTCGAAAATTCTTGAAATTTGTTTTCCAGGGAGATGGCTCGGAGCCCACCGCGGCAGTCACCAGCGAGCAACCGGGCGGTCCCCAGCTGGTCATCTGGGGCACCAATGTGGTGGTCAGCGAGGCCAAGTCCAAGTTCACCCGCTTCATCCAAAGGTTCATCGACCCCGAGGCCGAGGAGGCCGAGGGCATTGACCCCAACGAGCCCCTGTACCTGCAGAAACTGGACGAGGTAAAAAAAAACGGACAAACTTTTTTGTCAGCTTGGGGATTGGAAATCATTGAGTTTCCCTACTTATCATGTGGGGAGTGTTTTAACTAGTGGTCTTACCATGGATACCTAAGTGTGGCGCTTCCCTTTGCTGGCAGGGAAACTTGAGGAAACCCTCCGTACTGGGGGGAAAAGGTTCTGTAATCTGAAAAACTAAGGGCAACATGGAAATGTAAAATTGTTTTTAAATTCCCAACTCTTAAAAATACTTCATCCACCCATGAGTTTGTCTAAAGCCATTTAAAAAAAAATTACATCCTGTGTTAGTATGCACAAGCCTATTGGCAACCAATGATGTGACCAACCTGAGTTGGCTAGTTTGGAGTGGTCAACTACACCAGTAAAATTATCCAATTATAGTTGAAAAGCTTCAAATACCCTGTGTGGTTCATACTAGAGATTGCAAGATACTGTTCAACAACGTCCAACATGATATCGTCACGCCTCATGAAAGCTTAACGTGTTCTCAATGAGTGCTGACCATACTTCATGTGAATGCGAAGCAAAAATGACGTGAGGAAACATTCGCTTCAAATTTCACCGGAGTTGAAATGTGTACCACTTTTGCAAATTTACACTGTGAATACTTGCCATGACGTCACAGGTTCCCGTTCATGTCCGCTTTCAGGTCAAGTATGAACTGACCTTTTAAGGTTGAGAAAAGAACCGATTGTGAAATACCAAAGTTAATAAAAAAATCACAATTGAATATGCATGAGCTTTGATGACATCCTTGGGTTGTCATTAGGTGCTTACCGTCCAAATTATTTCTCCGTTTTTTTTTTCTTTTCCGGCTTCAGATCAACACTTTGGAGCTTCCCTTCCTGAACATCAACTGCCAGCACTTGAACCAGTTTGACGTGGACCTGTACCGCCAGCTGGTCTGCTACCCGCAGGAGGTCATCCCGACCTTTGACATGGCCGTCAACGAGATGTTCTTTGAGCGCTACCCGGACACCACGCTGGAACATCAGATCCAGGTGCGAACCTACAACACAGAGAAGACCAAGAACATGAGGTCACTCAACCCTGAAGGTAAGTAAGCTTTTCACTTTTGATTATTACCCATTATGCTCTGTGCTGCTCAAACCACCCTGCCTGTTACTCCCAGTACTGCCCCAAACTGCCCTGCCTGTTACTCCCTGTACTACCCTAAACCGCCCTGCCTGTTACCCCCTGTACTGCCCCAAACTGCCCTGTTGCTCCCCTCCTGTACTACCCTACCGCCCCCCCCTGCCTGTTACTGCTGCCCCAAATCTGCCTTGCCCGTTACTCCCTGTACCGCCCACAACTGCCCCAGCACTGTACAGTTTTATGGATTCACTGGGGAATAAATGCAATGTAATATAATTTATATAAGGTAGTGAAGGTGCTTACTGGTTAAAATTCTAGAGACAGCATAAGTTGCAAAAGCATAGATTGCTCTCCCCCCCCCCCACTTTTTTTTTAGCAAATAACGAATTTTGTGCTGCCCTTCTCCTTTTGATTCCTAGTTACAGGAACTAAGAGACACAGACATTTCACTCCCCCCCCCCCCAAAAAAGCGTTCTACATTTGATTAAAGACAGTTTCTTAAGAGAGTTGGGTTTGGGCACTTTCAGTTACTATGCGTTTCTTCTATTGTGACCCTGGTTCAAATCCAACCTTGTTCAACGATATTCAAGAAAAGTGGTTTGACCAAAATTACAAAAGGTAATAGACTCCACCATATTGAGAGTATATTTTTAACTTTCATGCAAACATTTTCTCTTTTTGATTTTTTGATTGTATTACAATGTATAACTTAGATTACTTTTGCCCACACAGACTTTGGTTCATTAATCTCCTGCGTTCACCCCACAGTATTTCCCAGGTTTGCAGCATTGCTAATGTTGCCAGCCTCGTGGCTTTGGACGTGATCCCTGGCTATACATGGCATATATATATGGGTTAGTGGCTTCTGACTAGCGCCCTTGACAAACTGGGGAACCGCCAACATCAGGCTGGGCTCAGTTGGTGGAGCACCGGTTCGGTATTCAAGACGTCGCAGGTTCAAACCCTACTCCAGTCAATTTCGTCGTTCAACTGTATTATTAACCTCAGGATTTGATTGTTCTATTTCCAGATATTGACCAGCTGGTCACCATCAGCGGCATGGTGATCCGCACCTCCCAGCTCATGCCGGAGATGCGCGAGGCGTTCTTCCGTTGCCACGTCTGCTCCTTCACCGCGACCGTGGAGATCGACCGTGGGCGCATTGGAGAGCCCGCCGTGTGCCGTAACTGTCAGACCAAGCACAGCATGGCGCTGATTCACAACCGCTCGCAGTTCTCCGACAAGCAGATGGTCAAGTTGCAGGAATCACCAGGTATGGTCTCGGTTTTTTTTAGGGATAAATTCATGATTTTGTTGCGTTTACCCTTACACTTTTTTAAAACCCTAACTCCCTAGGCCTTTTTGCTAGGATGTAGCCTCAATCCTGCAAAATCCTCCAATTGGCCCCATGGAAAAATAGCATATAGCCTCAATCCTGCAAATTCCTCCGTTATTTCTTGAATATGGTCCATGGAGGGGTGACCACTGCCTGAATCCTGCAAAATCCTCCGGCTATGACTGTCAATAGGCTGAGGCAGAGGCAGTGACATCCTGGAGCAGTACGGAGGTTGTCAAGTATAATCAAGGACTAAATTTATGCACGGATGAGCATAAACAACACAAGGTCCAGCCCAAGACCTTGACACAGTGCGTACTCCGAAATCAGCAACGCACTTTTGCCATGTAACCTCAATCCTGCAAATTCCTCCAATTTGCAAAAAGGATTTTGGAGGATTCAGGGCGGTTAGGGTTAATTAATGTAAAATATCGCCAACAGTTTATGATATTGGCTTGCCTTTTTATTTCGTTTCACAGATGACATGCCCGCCGGTCAAACGCCACACACCGTTATCCTGTATGCCCACAACGATCTCGTGGACTCGGTACAGCCCGGGGACCGCGTGACTGTCACCGGTATCTACCGCGCCACTCCGCTGCGCGTCAACCCCCGCCAGCGCAACGTGAAGGCCGTGTACAAGACGTACATCGACGTGATTCAGTTCTGTAAGGATGACGCCAATCGACTGCATGAGCAGGGAGGTGATGACGGGTGAGTATCTCTAGTTCATGCCGGAATGTATGGATGCTTGTTTTACAAAATTGCGTGTTGTGGTGACTGACTTAAAATGCTAAACCTGCAAGTACCCTCATTCTACCATACTAAGGGAATAAATGTGTGCTTCTGAGGTTTTAAACACTATGTTTAAGACCAGTTGGAGTCTGGATGCAATTTCCAACGATTTTGTTCAACAATTTCCCTTCATGTTTTTCAAAACACCCCTCTAGCTGTATAATGGAGTGTCCAGCTCACAAGTAAGACGTAAACAACTCCTTTTATGGAGATTGGCTTATGCATCGCGCGTACTGCGCAATGACGCGCAGATGCAGCTGTGGCGAGTGCTTTGTCAATTTAGGACTATGAAATACTGACTCACTGGTAGTATTGGGCATTGCCTGCGTGTGCATTGTGAACGTTCAACCAATTAAACGGTAACTAAAAGGCACCGGATTTCAAAGGAGTCAAAATTTCATGCGACACTGGGAAAGTGTTGAAGACCAGCCAGCCAGTCTTTATCAACTGGCCACGTGACGGGCTCTCGACCAATAGGAATGGGTAAACTGTCCTAGGTATTTATGAATACAACATAATACAATGTAGTAATACGGTGTTAATGGGTTAAAATGGTATATATTTTTCTGTTTGACCAGGGATGATCAGAAAATTTTCACTGAAGAACGCAAGCAGCAGTTGATCGAGCTTTCTCAGAAGGAAGACATATACGAGAGATTGGCAAGAGCTCTGGGTATGTATAACAAGTCCCCGCTATCAAACTACACACGTATCTGTTCATGAAATTCCACTCTTTTGATTTTTCGATCATAGCCAGGGCTCAGTTTGTCACAGCTGCCAAGCATGCAACATTCTGCAAAGAAAACTTGTGAGCGGAAAGAAATAAGCAAAGAGCACATTTCTCTTAATAAATTTCCAACCCTCAAAACTTCTCATTTGTGGTGTCTGCAACCCTCTGAGAAAAAAAATTCTATTTTGTCCACAAAAAAAGCCGCCTTACAAGCAGACTGGTTCCCGGTCTGTACATTATTGATACTGATGGAGGGGTTGGAACCAGCCTACCACGCGACAATTGAACTATTGTCAGGCCACAAGTAATTCAAAATTTGTAAAGTTATTCAAAAACTAAACCTAGGCGGATTTTTTGGGGGTCGACGTCTTGTTTAAAAGTGAATCTGTTTTACAGGATGAAACTTGACTAAAACAAAACACGGGAAAGTAGCAGAATTAAAGTTTGCCTGACCAGCTAGTCTTGGTATCTTGCTTGTCGTTTGTCATCTCCAGGTCCATTCCGTGACGGTATTCATTGTCTAATTGCTACTGCGATATGTTCTTAAACAGTTTAATGTAGAGAAAGGATGAACTTGGGAGAGCATGGTTTAGGTAGGATGGGAGAAAATTTTGTTTGAGACATTTGATTTTTTCTCCTGTGTACAGCTCCTAGCATCTTTGAGAATGAGGACATCAAGAAGGGTATCATGTGTCAGCTTTTTGGTGCGACCAAGAAAGACTTCTCTGAAGCGGGGCGTGCACATTTCAGGTAAGTGATCTTATATGTCTTCCAGAAAACAATATGAAGTGGATGCATTTAACCTCCCTGACCCTTAGCCTTTGTGGCGTTTTGATTGTCCAACACAGCAGTGCAACACTTGTCAACATGAGAAGCCTGCCCATGTGACAAAATCCATAGGGTAAAAATTCCCATGGGCAAACTGCCGCAGAGCTCATGGTTGCTGACAGTAGCAGGATACAACTGTGGCATTGTTCAATGGGACTAGTCCCCATTGTCTCAGAATTGGCAGTTAGTTCACTGATGCTGTTACAGTGGAACGTCGCTATACCGCACACCGCTATACCAAACATTCGGCTATACCGAACATCATCCTTGGCTCCCGATTTTTGTGTACAAAACGTACCAAACATTGTTGTTGAAAAATGTCAACAGAAGAGCGACAAGTGGCTATTATTTCCCCAAGGAATAGAAGGGGAAAGCCACCTATTGCTGTAGGTAGTAAGCTCAAAAATTACATAATTAAATAGTCAGCACCTATTTGAAGTCGTCTTTCAGTAACTACCAGGACGTGCGCTATTTATTGAAAAGTGAGCATCGGAGCACCAGCAGCTTAAAATCCTTATAACGATATTCCAATGAACCTCAATAGAGAAAGGTCCCCAAGACCTTTACACCTTGTGCACTGTGTCAAATCTGGAAGGTTTAGGGTTTATAACGGGATAAGGTTTTTCGAAAATCATGAGAGCTTTGTGTACTTGTCTTTCATATTGAATGTGCCCTATGACTCCATGCCCAGGTCCCAACTCAACATCTTGCTGTGCGGCGACCCGGGAACGAGCAAGTCCCAGCTACTGCAGTACGTGAACAATCTGGTCCCGCGAGGGCAGTATACATCCGGCAAGGGATCCAGCGCCGTCGGTCTGACGGCGTACGTCACCAAGGATCCTGAAACCAGACAATTGGTCCTGCAAACGTAAGAGTAACCTGACTTCTTATTTGAGGGCTCTATAGTCCAAAGGCTGGCTCATATACTTTGCACAAATTCTTGAATGTAGACGAGAATTTTTTACATCACAGCAAGTTTTTACGCTGCAAATTGTAAACTTGAATCACATTGCAATCCCAGTAATTTTCAGTCTTGTATGTTTTCAGTCTTGTAGTTGCTTGGAGTTTTAGTCCCGCCTCGTTTTCTCTTTGTGTCCATTGAGGGAGGTGTTTCTTCACAAAGTCCATTCCTTGTCTAAACATGTCTTTGTTTTTTTCTGTGTGGTCTTTGCAGTGGAGCTTTGGTGCTCAGTGATAACGGCATCTGTTGCATTGACGAGTTTGACAAGATGAACGACAGCACGCGCTCTGTCCTCCATGAAGTGATGGTAAGTCTTCGGGTTTTCCAAAAGCAGTGGAGATGGGGGTGAAGTTTTCTTGAAATACGGCAGTGTTCATCCTGCGTTGGGTGAAGCCTACTTTCAAGCCATTCCCATCTTTCTCAATATTTTGACTTGCTGGCCCCAAGAGGCCTCGGGCTCAAATCTAATCTTCGTTCAATATTATATTGATGTATGAATCTTTAAAGGTTTTTACAGCCCCAGTTGTTTTGTCTTACATAGGAGCAACAGACTCTCTCGATTGCCAAGGCTGGCATCATCTGCTCCCTGAATGCACGTACATCCATCTTGGCTGCGGCTAATCCCGTGGACTCCCAGTGGAACCCAAAGAAGACCATCATTGACAACATCCAGTTGCCTCACACTCTGCTGTCGAGGTAGGTGTCATCCTGCAAAGACCCTAGACTTGGTGCCAAGTCAGTAATTGCTTTGTGTATACAGTATGTATATACCAGCCGTGTCGATGGAGTTCGACTGAAGTTCACGGACAAAATATGACTATCTAACGACTTGTCATCAAGTCTACAAAGACCCTTGATCACGAGAATTGAGGTGTCTTGAGTTAAGCGAGATGACTTCATGCTAACTTTGTTTTGTTTTACTGGCTCCACGCACGCAAAATATAGCTGCAATGCGCGTACTCTGGTTCCCAGACCAAATGATTCTGACTATTGATGTTCAATTACCGACTTGGCGAATATGTTTTCAATTTTGTGCACAACATAGGGGAGTATTTTGTGAATCGCTAGCAAATTCTCTGCGAGCACTCTGATTGGTTCAGATTCCAGAGCGTATTCTAGGCCGCCACGGAGGATCGTTCCCATTACATCGAGGGTTTGTACTCTGTGTTGTGTAACATTACAAAAACCACTTTAGGGCATACACGACTCAAATAAATCAAGAATATCACAATGATACATTTTATTTCAATACACAATTGACTTGGCTGACTGTTCGGTCGTTAAAACGTCGCCAGATCTGCAAACATGTCCCCGACGTATTGAGAAGAACTCCCCATGTATCCGGAATGAATGAGTCCTCATTTGCATAGCGGTGCGCCATAGGATCTCACCGCAAACATGCACTGCGTATGTATTGCGCTGCTTGCATATATGAATAACGGTGCGAGAACGTAATCGTCAAGTCGTTAGATATGTCGCAACCGCAACCCAGCCGTTTATGTACTAGTCTTATACCAGCCGTGTCGATGGAGTTCGACTGAAGTTCACGGACAAAATATGACGACTAGTCATCAAGTCTACAAAGACCCTTGATCACGAGAATTGAGGTGTCTTGAGTTAAGCGAGATGACTTCATGCTAACTTTGTTTTGTTTTACGTTTCTATTTTAGATTTGATTTGATCTTCTTGATTCTGGATCCTCAAGATGAGATATTTGATCGTCGCTTGGCCAATCATCTGGTCTCGCTCTATCACCAGGGTGGCGAGTTAAAAGATAGTGAACACATGGTCAGTACAGTATTAAATCACTTTTGATAGGGGCCGCTCTTGGACCTAATTTTTCCTTCTATTAAAATATTGTATCTTTCGATCTATAGTCCTTCTCACTATCCACTGCCAATTTCATCGTGGTGCCCCTAACTCCCAAACCTCTCCTCCGCCCCCCCCCCCCCCCATCTTGGCATTGTATGGTTGTATGAAAATGTCATTCATGTGCTAATAATGGCAGGCTTTCAAGTATTCCTACTTTTTTATCCTTTTTTTTTTTACCTTGCTCCTACTTTTTGCACTTTTTCTTGAAATTCCTACTTTTCCCCTACTTTTTTGTCCAACAACTCCGAAAAATGAAATCTCATTGAAATATTTTCATAACGTTGTTACTCACTGTCTAATGTAAATCACACAATTAAGGGCTTGGGTGCAGGAATACTGCAACTGTACTTTTCAAAGAGCTTAGTTGAGAATGGAGCACAACCGCTGTGAGTACGGAACATACCAAATGAGGCCTATGATGCTGTGGACATGGGTGAGTATCAATGAAAACTACTCCTGAAAGCCCGCAAAAGTCCTACTTTTATCCTGATTTTTGTCCACCAAAGTCCTACTTTTATCCTGTTTTTTTTGGGGGGGGGTGAAAATTGTGATCCTACTATTCTACTTTTTCACCTGGGTCTACTTGAAAGCCTGCTAATGGGTGCTAAGTTTTTTTCCTCCCTCAGCCAAACATTTCACTACTCAACCAATTCCATCCCCAGTCCTTTGTTAACTTAGCTCCACTGTTTTGGCTTTTGTCAGGAATTGGCCCTCCTCAGAGACTACCTTTCCTACGCTCGTACCTACGTCCATCCCAAACTCGGCGAGGAGGCCAGCCAGTTGCTCATCCACGCCTACGTGGAGATGAGGAAGATCGGCAGCGCCAGGGGGATGGTGTCGGCCTACCCACGTCAGCTGGAGTCGCTGATCCGTCTGGCCGAGGCCCACGCTAGGATGAGGTTCTCTGATGTCGTGGAGACGGTGGATGTGGATGAGGCTAAGAGGTGAGATTAAAAACCAATCGGGTGTTTCATTATTGACTGTGTGTACAATTATCTCCTTGGCGGTGAAAACAGAAACATGGGTCCGTGGTATATGTTTGCATTTGCCTAAAGGCACCCCTTAATATTCCAACTGCATTTGTGCTATTTAAACCTTGGAAATAAACCTTGGAAATTTTTGGCCCCATTTTTTAAAGTTTCATTACATTTTTCAGTAGCTGAACCCCCCCCTCTAGATCTTATTCAAGCATCAATCTGTGAATTCAAGCATCAATCTGTGAACATCACAATGTATCCTCTTTGAATTCAATATCATGTACCTTCCTTCCTGTATCACACAGGTTGCACTACGAAGCCCTGAAGCAGTCAGCCTTCGACCCGCGAGACGGGACCATCAACATTGACATCTTGGCGACGGGAATGAGCACCTCGGCCCGCAAGCAGAGACAGGAAGTAAAGGCAGCCCTCAAGAAGATGATCGAGGGCAAGGGTAAAGTGGCGACTCTCAAGTACCAGACGACGTTCGAGGAACTGCGGCAGCAGTCCGAGATGGTAAGTTCAGTTCTTGCCAATTATTTTTTGAAGTCATGCCCGATATGTCATTGTTTAACTGGGTAGCCCATTCAGTTGAACCCACTGGTCTCCAAGAAATTACAGTTTTAGATGTGGGAGGAAAACCCCAGAAGAATATTCTGAGGAAAACCCATGGAATCAAGTAGGGACTGAAAACCCAATCCACATATTGGCCCAGGCAGGAATCGAACCCGGGTCACAGCCCGAGCATTGTGTAGTTTAATCGATTAGTCGGGGTATAAATACAGTGGTATACAATGCAGTTCAATTGCTGATGGGTTGAAATGGAGTATTCAAATGCAGTATGAATAACTCTGGTGTGAATTTGGATTGCAGATCAGTCATCTATTTTGATTCTCCGTTTTCCTTTTTTTTCTTCTTTTAAACAGCCAATCACAAAGGAGATGTTTGACGGAGCCTTGCGAGAACTCCAAGATGAGGACTTCCTGATTTGGCTTGGCAAGACTATACGCCTCCTGAAGTAGACAGATTCTTGAAATGAAGAAAAAAAAAATAGATGAATAATACAACTTATCCACAATAAAATGTGTACGATTAAAAATGACCGGTTTAAGTTATTCTGGATAATAAATTTCTGTGACTGATATATGACGGATTACTTCAAGGTAAACTCAAAGCCTTGTTGCTGATTGTGCTCTAGTCTTGTGTATGTTTAACATACAATATGTTGGGTATTATGTGCACACCAGCGATAAATATGAGGCATTCTGGTAAAAAAATTGACGTAACTGGGCAAAGGTCTTAGTTGAGAAAAATGGAAAACCAAATGAGATTATTTTTTTTTGATTTTAATATCAGTGCCTCTTATCGTTTCATTGGTTGAAAGTTCGCAATCCTCACGTAGGGCATACAACACTACCAGGGGAAGAAGTTTTTTATAGTTCTAATTCAAAAATGCAACGCCAGGTGCGGCGCTCTGACGCGACGCGCAGAAGAACATGATACTCAATCTCCTCCATAAAAGTTTTGTTTTTCTTACCTCTTGGCTGAACACTCATTTTTTTTTGCAAGAGGATGTTCAAAAAGCATAAAATGGGAATAAAATATATGCGGTCGGTTTATTTATCACTTGTTTTATAACCACAGGAAGATATAATTACCCCTCCAACTCCTCTCCGGCTGGGGTAATTATCAGCACCACACCTAATGAAAGTGAAAGAAGAGCACACATCACATCCCACCATTTATTGATAATTGTAATCTTTGATATGTGTACTACACACGTTTTAAAGAAATAGTATAAAAATTGTAGAATAAAAGGTTTTTTTGAGGAAAAACAATTATTTCACAAATACAAAACTTGATACTTAAAGGGCCATTTCTCAGTATTTTGCTTTTTTTGACGTCGATTTACTATGTGAAATTTAAACGGCCCTTACTTGTCAATGGAATGTCCGATTGAAGTTCAACAAACAGTATTGTAAGGAGAATTTTATTCTCTTTCAGAATACCCTCAAATTGTCATTTCAACCTCTGCCCAGTTCTTTCTCATTTTGCCAGAACGCCTCACAAATTACAATCAATATAACAATGTATTTAACAAATCCCCAGCTGCAGGTTTTAATAACTGCCTCTTTGTAAAAAGGCTTTCCAGTTATTCTTCCGTAGTTAAGTATTCAGGTCTAAATATAACTGACCAATCAAAAGTGCCTGCTTTTGGTTTAAGATGCTTGGCAATTTTAATTTGATTCAGTTGTTCAGTTAATGTGATTCTGGTCTTGTGACAAATTATAAATAGAAAGGCGAACAAACCCAGGTAATCATATTGCAGTTTGCTTTGTCCTTTTTGTTAAAGGGGTTGGGGTCCAAGTGTGACATTAAAAAATAATACTTAATATTTCTAAGTAGCGTAAAACAATGTGTAAAATATAATGGAAAGTTAAACAAAAGTTCCATGTTTAGTCATTGTGCCATTTTTATACTTAAAAAGTTGAAAGTTTAAATTCAGAAGACTATAATGTAACAGTTCAATCATTCAAAACCGGACATGAAACAGAAATGAAAAAAAAAGTTATCACATGATCATATACTGCAAAGACATTCTAGTTGAGATCGATAACTTTAAGAGATGTGTTTATTCATTGGTACTGCTTGTTTCTTGGTTTTGAACAATTGTAATAAAAAGTTTGGATATTATACCTGTGCGAAATTAGAGAGAAGTTTGTTGTATATCTGTCTGAGTTTGTTTTGAACAGGTTTTTGAAATAGTTGTTTCAGAACCACTTGCTGATGGCCATGCTATTTTTACCCCCCCCCCCCCTAAAAAAAGTCTAGTATTGGAACTTAGGAGGGAGGCACTCGCAAACCTTTGTTAGAAAAAAAGGGAAAAAATCTTAAATTAGTTTTATCTTGATTTGTCAGTTTTATCGAACGCTGCGACTTTGTTAGCTTACGATTGATCCGCACATGTACGTTAATTTAAATCAGGAGACTAATTTCAAGAAAATTGTTGAAGGGTAGGCATCCCGCAATGAACCCAAGGACCAGCAAGTGAGGTTCTGTCCCCATTTTTTATAACCTCGGCCCTGCACACGAGAATGTTGAGGGCCCCTCTTACCTACAGCATACAACAGTGTTTTTTTTAGCAAAAACAACAACACGGTTTCTTTGCCAATCGACTCCCCCCCCCCCCCCCCTCCTCCCACCAACCCGCCCGCCTACATTGTCACTTCATTTGGATCCGCAATGATCGGTGTTTTTGCATTTTGTAAAAGAAAAATGTAAAGTTACCAACTCTTCTCAATTTCATGACGAAGGTTACAAAAACCAAGCAGCTACCTGTAAAGGGCTTGAACGACATTTCTACAGGGCCTAATGTTTATAATTTGGTTTACTCGATTTAACATTGATGTTCCCGAACATTTGAATCCTCCATGGTTCCACTGAATGCAAAGGGTTTTTTTGGCAATGACTCACCGTTCCCGCTACACAAATCATACATGTAGTGTACTTTCGATATGTTCGGTAGCTGTGTTCATGTTCACAACAACAATGGCATAGAACATGAATAGTGCAGACCAGGGTACACCCACGCAAGTCATGTGCAGAACATGAATTGACATTTGACAACTCATTGTAGTATGCTCAGGCCACGTGTTCCGTTTTGGCTCCAACTTTTAAAGTTAGGCTTGGGACACGTGCTATCATTCACCGGGTAGTTAAGATATGAAGCTTAACTTCACGTGTACCATCTTGGAAATAAATTGATATTGTTATGTATTAATTATTACGATTGGTTCTACTTTGGTTTTCATCTGCATGACGAACTAGCAAGTCCGGACGACAGAATATAGAAGCAAACATGCGCAACAAAACCCCAACCGCTGCAACACGAAGTTTGAAGATATTTTTCCTCGCCTTGTATTTCATCAGTAAAGCACATCTCGAGGGCAGAAAATGTAAAACTATACTTGTGAAAAAAAGATGTATGCAATACAGGGATGATCCGCCGAATGATTTTGTTCAGATCTTTAGTCCAATTTTCTTCAAGTTTCCGGGCGCGGCTATAGCGCAGTGCCTTGTTGTTTGGTCAATGGTGTGTGCACCTTTGAGGAATCTTCGGTTTGAATACTTGTAAAAACAAAAACAAAAATGATTCCTGTTGATGTGGAAAAAAGGTGACAATTGATAAAAAAAGAGTTATGTCGCTCAAGCTTTGCATATGATCTAATTCTATGAAAAAAGGATTCACTAGAAAATATACTGTGGCCATCATATTGTGCTTTATACACAACTCGTGTTAGACCGAGTAACTAGGACTCTACGAATCGCCTTTTTTTAACATTTAGACATGGTCGGGCGACCATGCCCAAATGTTAAAAAAGGCGATTAGTTACTCGGACTAAACTGGTGTAACGATAAGGCAGTAGGATTTTTTCCAAAGCATGTGCCAAGGAAACCATACCAGAAACCCCTTTTTCGTGTTATCATAATTATAGGAAGGCGTTAGGCAGTTTCGTTTCTTCAATCATCAGACAGACTGACTCCGTGTCAGTGTCTTTTATCTTTGAGTAACAGCAAGCCGACTCAGATCACGCTGATTTGGTTCCAGACAATGCAATTGGAGGAAGTTCATTTCCGCGATAAAAACAAGCAACAGTCTTGCCTCGGGCATTTATCGGGCAAGAATGCGGCTACTGTTATAACATCAACATCAAAACACTTGTATTTTATTAATTGTTATTTTGTAGCTTTGGGAGATGTTTTTAGATGAGCTCGCCTGCATACGGTACGAAAAAGCCAAACGAACACGTTTAAAAGAATGACGCAAGATGGGAGGCTGTATGCTTGTGTGTTAGTTATGGCATGGAGGAAGGGTTATGGCTTTAGACATTGTTTCATTTTTAAATACGCGTCGTATTTTAGGAACAAGGCTTTTGATTTGAAAAACAAAAATCAAGAACCTATTATCACCTAAGACTTAAATATGGAAGGATTTCTTATGACGCAACAATGAGAAATGAGGAGATAGTCCTTAAATCATTAATTACATGAAAAATTATTATGAAACGACAAAAGTGTTTGCCTATTTTTGAGGCGCTATCAAAGGGCAAAATGAACATAAACATTTTGATGAAGGGGTGAATTTTCTGTCCTTCTTGTGTCTAGTTTGTGGTATATATGCGGAGAACAAACATCCAATAGTCACTTACAAAAAAACAAGAGGCCAACATATATCCTGCCAGGGGGCGGTTTAACACGTGGGTCCCCCGTTGCGGTTATTATGATGCAAATTAGCTGTGTGAACTCTGGCATGACATACGCGCATTTTGGCCAATGATAAACTTGGCTTATCGGAGGCTCCGCCCACTTACTAGGCCAGCGAATGGATCCCAGTTTTGCGTACTGTATGATTCAACGGGGTACGTGCATATCGCCAAAGTACACGAATAGATGGGCGAGATCGCTCTGGCTTAGGATTTCTGAAATAGTGGCCGGTAAATGAACAGAAATTCCCCGAATCATGGAGGAGGTAAGTCCCATTTTCCCCTGTTTTGAATAACAATCTTCCAGGCAGGGTGCATTTTATTTGGACAATGCTTAAGATCGGTCTTCTTTAACACAATCAAGCTGAAGCAGCGATCTTTTTTGTTGCCTAATTTAGGTGCGAATGCGGTAACACATACAGCGCGTTTTCCCCCCATTGATCAAGCCCGTATTTTCTTTAGCCCAATGTTGTTGGTCTTTTGCATTTACTTAATACTCTAACCGCGGTAGCACAAAGGGGCGATATCTTGTTGGTTAGGCCATCCATGGTTAGGCACACAACAGCTGTAAATTCTCCGTGTTTTCAGGCCTTTACGTAATGTGCTTTTCTTGAAAACAGGAAGGCGAGCGTTGACCTCCTCCGCTCACCACGCAGGACGGCCGATGCGTCACTCTGCTCCGTGCACCAGCACCACTCATGGCCGCTTTCGCTCCTGCTGCCGTGGCCGAAGATTACAATAACGAACAGCAATGGTGCGCGCTTTGCTCGGAACGACTGCAGGGCACGGAGCCCAAAATCCTGGCCTGCCTTCACAGGTTCTGCCGGCCCTGCTTGGAGATGAGAGTGGCCGAGCCAGACCGCATACGGTGCCCTATTTGTTACCAGGAAAGCCAGCTCGGCGATTTGGGGGTGGACGGTCTACCGTCCGATCTTTTCATCAGTAATATTCTGGATGTGGTCGGCAGTCATGAGGATGATGGGGACGGGGTTGTGTCGTCGTCTGAACGGCGGACGTGCAGCTCTTGTGATGAGGGGCAAGTTGCATCCAGGCTTTGCAGGGACTGCAACGAGAGATTATGTGAAAGCTGTGTGCTTGCCCACCAACGTGTCCGATTGACTAAAGATCATGAAATAGTTACGCTACAATCCTCAGGGCCTAGTACATCAGGAAGCTATCACAGACATGCGCAACGCCAATCCTACCAAGCGCAGATACAGCCAGTGTCAGATCGACCTCCAAGCTATTGCGAAATCCATCAGAACGAAGTCTTGCGGTTGTACTGCGATTCTTGCAGTAAAGCCATATGCCGTGACTGTACCATGATGGAGCATCGCGGCCACAGCTGTGTATATCTTCAGAATGCAGTTGAAGACAGCAAAGCTATCACCCTCCGTCTACTCAGTGATGCCAAGAATGGAATGCAGGCTTTGCAGGAGAGTTTATCCCACACCAAAGGAATGGCCGAACGGGTTGAGATGAGAACCCAGCTTGTGGTCAAGGAGGTTCAGACGACCATGCATCGACACCTGACTGCGCTTGAAGAACGGGAACGAGATCTGCTTCGAAAGGTGGACAAGATTCGACAGGTGAAGGGAAGAGCTTTGCACATGCAAATGGAAGATTTGAAGCGTGGTTTAGAGAGCGTCTCAAATTGTGTTGGAGCTGTTGAAAAGGCTTTGCAAAGTGGCACCGATTTGGACGTTCTCAAGACCAAGGATATGATTGTCAATCAGATGCAGGCCCTGAGAAGTCTTCGAGGTCATCTACAGCCCCATGAAGATGACCAAGTAGTTTTCACACCCCCCGATACTGCCCTCCACACTGCCATCAGCTCTCTGGGATTCATAAGCAGCAGCGCCTATGCTCCAACTTCATATGCCACAGGCGATGGGTTGAAGCGTGCACTTCAGGGAAAAATCACCACGTTTGTGGTGCACGCCAAGGATCACAATGGTGAATGTCGGTGCATCGGAGGTGAAGCTGTGGAAGTTATCATCCAAGGCCCAGAAGGTGGTCTCTATCCTGCTGAAGTCATCGATCGTCAGAATGGTACCTACTCTATCAGCTACCGACCACAGCTAGAAGGTCGTCACGTAGTGTCCGTCACAATAAGAGGGACCCACATCCAAGATAGCCCCTTCATTGTAACTGTCCGTACTGGTCGTAACTACACCAATATCAGCCATGTGCAGCTTGCATTTGGCACTGAAGGTGAGGGCGATGGTCAGCTTTGTCGTCCATGGGGAATAGCCGTGAATAAGGACAATTTCATTGTCATAGCCGACCGCAGCAACAACCGCATTCAAGTCTTCAACCCTGATGGCACATTTCACCACAAGTTTGGTTCGGCAGGATCTCGAAATGGGCAGTTCGACCGTCCAGCAGGAATCGCCATCGACAACCAAGGAAACATCATCGTTGCCGACAAAGACAACCACCGCATCCAAGTCTTCTCGTTCGAGGGGCAGTTCCTCTTCAAGTTTGGTGAGAAGGGAAGCAAGAACGGCCAGTTCAACTATCCATGGGATGTGGCCATCAACAACGAGGGCAAGATTCTGGTGTCGGACACACGTAATCATCGCATCCAGCTCTTCCATCCTGATGGCACCTTCTGCAATAAGTACGGCTTTGAGGGGGCTTTGTGGAAACACTTTGATTCCCCAAGGGGCGTTGCGTTCAACAACGAGGGCCACGTAGTCGTCACGGATTTCAACAACCACCGGTTACTGGTCATCCATCCAGAGTTCAAGACAGCTCGGTTCCTGGGCTCAGAAGGCACAAACAACGGGCAGTTTCTCAGACCTCAGGGAGTAGCCATTGACCAGGAGGGCAACATCATCGTAGCCGACTCCCGAAACCACCGCATCCAAGTATTTCAGCCAAACGGCAACTTCCTGTGTAAGTTTGGCATACAGGGGATGCAGCCTGGTCATCTGGACAGACCGTCCGGTATCTGCGTCACCCACGATGGTCTCATCCTAGTGGTCGACTTTGGCAACAATCGTGTGCAAGGTTTCTGAATATACAAATGTTATACGGGTATTATATAAGCCATCAAAAGGAGGATGGCTGGTGTACAAGGGCCGGTTCCTTTAAGTTGTTTGCATTTGGCCACATCACATTAAAACAAATTGTAAAATACGTGCTTCTTGTTGGTGTTGAAAAGTTTTGCCTCGTAGTGCTTAAAGCATTTTTACTCGGCTGTGCTTTCCAGTACTTGTGGTACATTTTCCTAATAAACCCTCGTAAAAAAAATAATGCAATTTTTAGTTTTAAAAAAAATGGTGTGTTTTCTTCCTCTGGCCTGTTGTATAGAATGGTATTATGCTTGCATGTGATGTAAATGTGAAAATACAATTATATTTTATCTAAAAGTGCTTTCTCAGGAGAATTTGTGATGCGTGTTAAAATGCAAACATCTTAATGGTGCCGAGGCAGAGATAAGAAATTGATTTTAGCTGTCTGTTGAGCAGGGGCAAAACAGTTGTCTTTTACTTGGCGATGCTTTGTAAAGTTCCGATGACAAAAATATTGTTGGTTTGATCAATTTATGATGTACATGTATGCAGCTTTGATGGTTCTTAATTTGGAAAAAAAAAAATATGGAAGCAGATTTGCATGTTCAATATGAATTTTAAAACTGCTCGATAAAACCAATGCGCTTTTTAGATAGAGAAGCTTTATTCACATTTGAGAATAGCATCCGTAATTGGCCAAACTAAAAGTGCTTATCTAAAAGCTTGGAAGAAAAGGCAAAAATCTTTTCTTGTAAAATTGTCCCAGCTGATCATGTAGCTGTCGTCAATGTGAGTTGTGGTACCAGGATGGCACCACACTAAAAATATAAAACTCTTCCACCACCAAAGATTTTTAAACTGTTCAGAATATTTAGTGTTTTAGCAAGACGTCGGCCTAAGGCTGTGTTTTTTTGTGTGCAGGTCCAACCATGCAAGTGAGATGCTAACATCTCGCACAGCAGAATTTTATGATTTTTATACAGGAAAAGAAAAAAAGCTTATAAAGCGATTCTCATTCAGGGTTTCATACATGTACAGGTATTATTGTGCAGCATTTGTGTCGCTGCAGTGCTGCCTTTTTGAAAATCAAGCAAAATAATCTGAGATTGGTGAGTTTTAAAAAGGCAGCGGAAGTACATGTAATAAGCGGTTTATTAAATAGATTTTTAGAATTTCTGCTTTCACCAAGTTCCAACAAGGGCGCTTTTCAGATTTCGAAAGAAAGGGCCGCAGCAAATGCATTTTTTGAGGCACTTGTACAAATGTGTGAAAATTGGACACAAAGAATAAAACCTTTTTTTTTCTTGTGATACAACAAAGCTTCAAAGCTGGAAGCATCGCTATCGCCAAACGTTAAAAACGAACATTTGAAAGATTGAAATGAATACTCCCAATCTGTGAAATGAAAATGTTAATGAAAATTAAAGCATCTGCGCGCTGCATCTGAAAATCAATGGATTTTGACGATTTCAGTGTTTTTTTTAAAGTGATTGTGACTTCCATATAAATGTGTATTTTAGACTGCACCGTTTTTAAATTCTACCTCAGTATAAATGTCTTGCACCTCCTTATAGATTTGAGTGTAGGTTTTTGGATTATTATAAAGCAGTGCCTTGGTTTAAAGGTCGTATTTTGGGAATTTCTTTTGATGTTTTTTTTTTTCTTTACCTTTTTTTCACTTGCACACTTTGTTGTAACGTGTATTGCATTCATGTACATGTAGGTGTTGATATTGATGGAATAGTGTTCTGTTACATTTGTTACATTTTGTGTTCCTTTGTTGTTTTTCTCCAACATATTTTACTGGACATAATCACGTTTAAGTTTTGTAAAAAAAATTGTTTAGCTGCTTGGCTCTGTCACAGTTTTATACCTCAAAATCAGAGTTTATCCAATACTTTCAACGCTAACGAATGCGTGCCAACTTTAACAAACATGTACTTCAGAAGTACACAATTTGCGCTTTTTTAACTCAGGAAGCGAAATCTCAGGCTATAAGTAGGCAAATCACACTTTCAATAACTAGGCAAAGCCTGAAATAATGTGTGAATGGACGTTTGATCATTTCAGCCAAAATTTGTATTTTGAGGGATGAGTTGGTTAAGGGCATGCTCTTAAAAGTGTAGTATTCGTTACAATTTGCAAAGCATACATAGATTAAACAGTTATCGGCTTGCTACAGTGCTAGGGCATGACTCAGTTTTAATGCGCCTCAAAGCTTGCTGATTAATCACAGTTGAGTACAACTCGAGTGCGTTTCCCTCCTTAATCTACTTAACTGCACTTACAAGGAGACGTCGTAATTACAAATCCAGTGTACATGCGTGTCAATCTGTTAACTGCTATCACTAGCATTTGGTAATATTTTTCTTGCAACAGAAAACTTCCACTCCTTGCCTTACAACCGGCCAAATTCATTGCATGTTATCATGACACATCACAGTTAAATTCCACAGTTATTTTTCACTTAAAATAATTCAGAACATTTTAAAAACAGTTTCATCAATTGGATTTTTTTTTTTGGAAATCCTTGTTCATCATTTGGAATTCAGGACAAACTGTGCAGGGTTGTGTACAATTTTTTTTGTGAATCCAATATGGCGGACGATGCCAGAAATCTCAGTGTGTGCTGTGTGCATGCTTTAGTAGGTCACTCCTGACAAAATCTAACCACAACATTATGCAGGAGGTCAGTTTCCTTAGCTACTTGCCCTGACTACAGTACCCCTGTACTCCTTGCTTAAAGGGACCGACGGGATTACTAGTCTTAAGCCTCGTGAAACAAAAATGGCGATATTGGTTGATTTTTTTTTTTTAAGAGGATCGACTTGTAACTTGTCACGGTGCAGAAAGATTAGGGATTTGATCCTTGTAGGGCAGAAAACGTGGTCAAAATTGCTGAGAATATTTCTGTTCTGATCGACATGTACTTTGGGGTTTTTTTTCAGTTGATAGGGATTTTGCATTTTTTATATTCTCCTATGATTTATGTTGCCTGTAAATGAAATGCGGTAATTTATGGTTCATGACATAGTCATTGTAACTGCTCATGCTTGTTTCTTCTGTGTCTTGACATTATTTTTTCTAAGCAATCAAATTTTCTACATGCAGTTAACTTGAATTCTTGTTTGTTCAAAGATTCATGGTGTGGCTAACACTAATGTGACAAAGTTAACTGTTTTCATAATAAGATCATATCAAGCACTACAATTTTACACGTTCTTGAAGACATCCATTTTGTTTTTCGTGTTGATTTCAGTTTGTACTTTTGCCTATGCCTTGGTGACTGTTACTAACAAGTAATGGATTCTGATAGGCATTTCACACTGAGCTGTTGGTTTCACAACCTAAAAGGGAGGGCCGTTTGGAATAAATCCTTGACCTCAAAAGAGAAAAACACACAAGTTGGCTTGAATATAGCCTGGGAAAGAGTGATTCAAGTATTTTTCTTCTTGCTGATAAAGAAAATTAGTATGCATGCTTTAGGAGGTCAACTCTTTAAATAGGTTGTAAACATCGATATCAGCCAAAATGGAATAAACAGAGGGTATGGTTGTGAGATGATGTGCACGTTTTGAAGAGAGTACAGTGAAAAGTCCACTACTTTTTACAGATTTTTGTTTCAGATACCAAAAAAAGAAAGAAAAAGAACATGGACATGAATCTGTCTAAAAATGTGGAGTCATTTCCTGAAAGAAATGTATACCGGTAGTTTACTCTTGAGTCCTTTAAAAGGAGGTCAGGTGCCAAATTTGGTCATCATTTTAAAATGAGACTGCAAAGAAAATTGCTTTTTAAAATGTAAGAGTTAACAAATGTGTCTTTTTTTTCTTTCTTTTCAGGCAATTCATGCGCTAGAGTTTCTTTACATGGTTGGTTTTTCTGAAGTTACCTTATACTTTGTGGTTGGGGAGAAATTTCTCAGGTGAATGACCCTTAACTGTCGGGAAAATGGGAAAATGATCAAAATCATACATTCTTTTGATAAAGAGAAACTAAACGTGTTCAGATGTGAAGTGTAGCAGTCTACAGTCCATAATCAAAACTATTGCAAATTTGTAAAAAAAACAAAAAACGGAATATATCCATAACTGGTTATAAAACCAAAACCATACAACACAAGCAGACATATCGGTATTGTGATGAAATTTAATTTGCCGGTAATTTAGTTGTAATTTTACAATTTGAGATAAATGAAACGTGTGCTTTTAGTGATTTACAATTTAGGAAGGGAAACATGTACATTTTATGCGAGTGTGTGATTTTTCAGAAGTCTACTGGAAGGACATTTATTTCAAGAGAAATTTCCTGTCCTGTGTTTCGATGACATGATTAACCAAGCTATTTTAAAACACTGTTTTGATATCCATGGGGAAAATTGTGGGGTTTCAACTATTTGATCGGTTGAGTTTAAAAGGGTTGCTCTTAAAAAAAAGAGGACAGTTCGTATTATTTAATCATTCATGAATCTGGTATTTTTTCTTCTGGATATTATTATTGTATGTGGTTCGTATTGAATTCTAGGTTTGCATGTGTTAGTTATAGCTGCATGCCACAATACATGCACATGTACATTACACTGAAGGTGTTTGCCATTTTACTAAAACAGTAGTTCTTGGAACATGAAAAAGTATTTAGCAGAAATGTGATAAGTAGTAAATACGTAACACCAATTTTACAAAAGTAACCTTGGATGTCAAACTTTGGCTCCAAATTCGGTTCGCATAATTTGCACATTGTATACGTGGATTTGGTCATAGTTTCAAACTTTCAAATACATAGCAGTCCTGCGAATATACAGCATGATATATGCACAAAAGGTTGGCTTACGTAATTATCAACGATCCAAAACTACACTTTCAAGGTGACAAAAATAATCGAGTGTATACTGCCTAAAGGGATGTTATTTAAAAAAAAAAAAAAAATTGTATTAAATCTTGTTACGCTTTTGTTATAATGATAACTGCTGTGCTGTACATACCGCTTGCCTTGTGCAGCCACGCTGCTCGGTCCGTGTTTGTGCTGCGTGATTACATTTTATGGGATATTACAGATTGCGAAGCAAAGCCTTAGGTGTGTTTAGCTCTGTGTAACTTTGAATTACGGGTAGCCTTGTACGTGGTGCATCTCTAAGATCCCACCAAAAAGGCTTGTTTTTTCCTTCGAGTCCCATCTAAATGTCGACAGAATATAAAATGCTTTGCAAATTTGCATCTACCTCAAAAGTGTGGTAAAAATGTGGCTCGATATTGTTACTCAAGAGCTCGCTCTACTACTCTGTTTAAACTCAGGTATTGTACAAAAGATAGTAATTTTTTTTTTTTTTTCAACTTTTTTTTTTTTGAGTTGGAAAGCTCTCGGACGTGTCGGTTTTGTGATAGAAATAACTTTAGGTCATAATAATATGAATGTTTATTTGCAGCTGAGTGAGATGGAACAACAATGTTTCCAATGCCAAGCATCATTTTATTATTTCATGCGATCCTTGAAAGGGTAGCATTGTTGAAATGTTTCGGCAGGGCTTCAAGTTCACTTGTAACGGTCAACTGTATGGAAAAGAGTCTTGTTGTAGAAAAGAGAATGCCAGCTTGACATGCTCTTTGGAGCCTGTTATTTTGCTTATGACTTTTTTTAAAATGATGCACTTTGGCATTCCGTCTCATGTTTTGGTGCAGAATCTGCCTCATTTATATTACCAAAAAAAATTTCTCTGTAAACTTAGAATTTTTTTTGGGTGAAATTTCATCATTTGCAAATAATGTTTGTTTCGGTTGAATAAGTTGTTGTTTTGTGGGTGAATTGAAAAATTTAACTTTTGTGTAAGATTGCCGAGTCTGCGTAAGGGTCAGCTGACATGTCATGTGATTTTCACGGTCAAGAGGTGAGAAGCCCTGCTGAATCATTCAAGGTTTTTTTTGTTATAATTGTATAATTTTCTGATAGTATCTAAAACATAGTTTTGATCATATTGGATTGAATCCACTTTGTCTCGAAGATGTTTAATCGTTTCGATTATTTTATTTTGAAATTTTGTGTTGGTGTTTATAAGAGCCTTGCATTGTTGTTTTGATTTGTGTCAATCAGTAATTGTCGTTAGAATCTTAGATTTTTTTATATTGTTATCCATAAAATGAAATATTAGAATTGATTATCGAAAAAAATGATCAGATGAATGTTTGAATGCATTTTTGACTGTTTGGTAACTGAAGCAGTCGGTTGGTGATTTAGGAACTTACTACGATTACCAAATGCAATTTGATTTTCTCCTGTCGATGTTTGATGTAAGTAACAAAGTTCAATTTAAAATGCTGCATGTTCATGTATTTACAGACTCTTGACATAGGTTGTAGTTTCTATTAATGTGTATCAGTAGAAAGTAGCCAGAAATGATGTTAAACAATATGATATTATGGAGGAAAACGAATGCTTAAATGCTACTGTGGAAGGGGAATATGACAAAGGGGTAATTTTTGCCAAGATCAGCATTTGTACGTGTAGCTCAAATGTTGCACTCTGTTTGTTTTTTTAATGTAAACACGATCATCACGATGAGTGTATTAACCCGGGAATAAATACCCTTGGTCTTAATTTGCAAAATAAATTTAATTTGGGAAAAGACTTCTGAAATCTGTATTTTACATGATGGAATTGGGGAACACTAGTAGAACTTTACGTTTTTTGTTTGTGTGGATCCTTACATATATGCTGCAAAGGGGTGAACTAATTATGAAATAGGTGTATAGGAAGTAAATATGTTTGCAGGTGCCATATGTACATGTAGCATTGCTTATTTTTTAGAAGTCTGGCCACGTCCAAGTTTGACATAATACCTCGATGAACTGTTTAATTACATAATGTTATTGGAATTGTGTATGGATTCTGAAGGAAAAACATGTTAAGAAATCTAACTGGACTGTAATACTATGAATTTGACTAGTCAGTTCTCAAATTTTATGAAATCAATGTAGCATAAATGCAAATGGAATGCCAATTAATTTTAAGTCGGATTTTTAAATACATTATGTACTTTGCTTATGCTGTAAACCTCCTTAGGAAACAGGAAAATTTAAGATAATCCTAAATTGAAGATAATGGAACCCTTTAAAATTGACACAAATTCTGTCCTGTTGAATAACAGTTTTGAAATTTTTGAAATTCATAGTCATATTCTATACTGGGGCAACTTTTTAGCATCTTTTATGCACGCTGAGTAAAATTTGGTGTACGTAGTTTTTAGTGTTGGTCAGTGTATTAAAATCGTTAGAGTGTAGATGAGTATTGTAAACTGTAGTTTGAGTAAAATTGTTACCAGTTTATATTTTTTAAATGTGGCCTTTGGGAGGAGAAATACCCAGCAACACAAGACATTTCAGGGAAAAAAAATGTGGCATACATGTATTTCAGGGATAAATGTCATGGGTGAATTCAAGTCGAGGAAGGGATCGCGTATTTGCTAGAATAGTCATGCAATGGTTATTGCCTTATTGGTTTTCTGTTGCAATTTGCAATTGACAATTGAGAGTTTTTGTTTTTGAAACATTTTCAATCTTTAGCCCAGTTCGTAATTAGAGACGTTCTTTGGTGATGAGCATTATTATATTTCAGACTTATGGTCAAAAAATGGTACCAAGTTCGGTTAGCATTTGATAACTATTTCAGAGATGTGAGAAAAACGTTTTCAGGAAAGGAACTGTTCGTCCGTGTGATCGATGCCATAATGTTCTACCCCAACGAAAAGGCTTTAACACCCCCCCTCAAAAAAAGCATTTTAGTTAAAAAGTACACTACGATAGTATTTTATTAGACCTGCTATAAACTTTTATATGGAATATATAACTGTTGCTTTGCATAAACCTTCCTTTATACATGTCCATGCTTACCTGAAAATGCACACAGTGCTGAATGGTTCTTCAGGTAAAATGGTTCCGTAAATGTTTCTACCTCTTAGCAAAAAAAAACAACAACGAATAAATACAGCAACAAAGTGATACAATACAATTGATAAATGATACAATTTTCTGATGTCATATTGGCATCTATTACAATAACACAGATTGCATTGATTTTTTTAAAGGGAATGATTTATTATCTAGAGACATTTCAGAAAGGTGAAATGCTTGTCTTATAGATTTTTTTTTAACAATTTGCATTGTCTTGGAGTGTACCTTTAAGGTGTTGTACCATACATGTCTTAATAGCCAAGCTTACCTCATGCGTCAGATTGTAATGTTTCATTATTTTGTTCATGCAAATAAAAGAAAGGCCAAGAAAGAAGTGTTAAGTTTGTTCTTTTTATGTCATGATACAAACAGGCATGCAACGTTTCCTCGGATCAGCTGATTTCCACTGTTTTTACTAAGTATGTTTGCCATTAAAAATATTTTTTTTAAAACGGTGTAAAAGGTCTTGGAAAGATTTTAATTTCCTGGTTTTTTTGTGACTTCCCAGTTGCATACCTGTACAAAAGAGCTGATAATCTGTTTCGGATAAAAGAGTTGTGTATATTTATCATGACTCTTCCCTTAATGCTTTCTAGTAAAATATTTTTTACACTTTTGTCTGGGTTTTACAATATTTGATTGCAATGTACAATATAGTATTAGCTAAATTTGAAAAAAAAATTACTTTCTCGTTTTCAATTCTATCATGATTCTATTCAGCTCATTTCATTTCATATTCAGGATTTAATTATCATACCGGTACGTGTATTATTTTGGGCAACATCATGAAAGCAGTGTGTGCAGAAAATAATATTTTTCCTGCTTTATTAAAAATCGAAATGCTTTATCAAAACCCTCGGTCAGTAATCTGTACCTGAGCAAAACATTCAAAAAGATATGTGGTTTACGCAGTTGAGTTCAGTGGAAACACAAACATGTACATGCAAGATTTGAAGGTTTGCATTCAAGATAGCCATGTACATGTACAATGTACATGATATATCTCAAGAAAACACAGTGCTGGACATTATGTACACATGTATGCTTTACTGTCTGTTACATAATGTTACATAACAAAAATGCTCACAGCGCATCCTTGGGCCTACTGCTTTGTGAAAGGAGGGCAAGGATGCCTACTGCTTTGTGAAAGGAGGGCTACTTGTAGGATCCTGCTTGAGCTAACCTTGATGTGGGCATGGCTCCATGCATGTGTACAGGGCATGGCTGTGTTAACTGATTGAATCCTGGGTCCATTGTGGGTTTTCTAAGAAACAATCTGCTCTCCTGCTGCTAGTATCAGGTCAAGGATTTGGTAATTGGTGTTGGGTGAGAAAGACAAAATTGAAATCGGGAGGAAATACAATTTATCTGGACTGCAAAGTCATGGCTTACATGTTTGTACTTTGTTTTGTTATTGGAAGCACTTGGCTTACTAAACCTTAACACAGCACGGCTTTAATTTTGGCCCTTGTTGGAGTAAAAAAAACACCATGATTTAAACACTTGCACAATATTGGGGAAATAGTAAAAAGCAACAATGGAGGACATAAGTGTTCAATATGCCACAGTGAAGACTGCATTTTGTCATTGTTTCAGCCAAAAGGGAACTACAGAAGTGGATTTGAACATTGCATATTAGGCCTAATGAAATTTTTATCACACATTGAAACATGATGAAGTTGTAAAAGCACCTCAAAGGACAAAAAAGCTTTTGTATCGTACAGATTTCAGAAACAACCACTAAAAGTGTGTTGACCATATGGAGCTCCTGTGTTTTATTTCTCCATGGTTTCCCTAATCAGAATCACACATGCTTCTGTTGCAGATCTTTTTCAGATTTTCTCAGGAAATTCTGGCCTCAGATAAGGAATGTGTTATCTGATACAGGGCTTGTTATGTAATGAACTAAATGAACCCCAGCTTATCATTGTATTTTATATTTCAACCTTTGTTAAGTGCAGGGTGGTGTCAATTAGGTTAACAAACAAGGGCTTAGCAAAGGAGGTGGGGGGAGGGGTAGTAATTTCTCTCAGTTGGTATGTAGAGCCCTAGTTGGTAAAGGAATCACCATTTGAATCAAAATACAGAACCAATTGCCCCAATTAGTAATTCTATATAATGTGATATTTCAAGTGTATAACTTGAAAGTTTTGTTGGACTAATCGAGATAGACAACTTGTGGTGCAATGCAAGCATGCTTTATTTGACCTATAAGTGACCTTATGTATGGAGCGCCAAGTACTACAAAAATAACACAAGTGATCTTGCATGTGATGGAATGCCTTTGATACAAAATGAATGGTAACGAATACTACATATAAAGGGGTGGGTTGTGTGCAATATTTAACCAGCTCATTCAAATGCATGGCATTTTTTTGAATTGTAACAAACAAAAATCAGTCATGGGCCCGAAAATCAATCTTTACAATGGCTATGACAATACTAACACCATAGGCCCTGTCTGTTGCGCATGAGTTGATTTCCATAACATTTTCCTCATTGAAATAAAAAATTCTGAAACATCACAGGAATACTTGTCGAAAATTCACTTTAAGCTCAACATATTCAACACTATGCTGTGTACATACTATTAGTATTTAGGACTTAATATTTTCTTAAGGATAGATTTAGAAAATGGTAGGTTTTACAGTATTGATATGCCTTTTTGTATTTCCTTCGTGTCTAGATAAATTGAAAAAAATCATGCCCCCTTCCCCCCCCCCAAAAAAAATAGAAAAATAAAATAGGGCTTGGTTTTCACAGTGATTGTAGCCCAACAATACATTCTGAATATGAAGCTGGTACAATCTTGCTCTATTAAGAAAATAAGAGGCTCTAGTGTGAAAAGGGCTATATGAGCATAGAGCAAGGAACAGAATTTACATTTGTACATGTACACATACAGTGTACAGTATGTACATGTACACGTATGTATGTAACCACAGTATCAGTGTGGCACCAAATGGCAAACTGGTGATCTGGAAAGTGGGAGGTGTCTTGATTGACCCTGATAATCAGTTATGTCATGTTGATAATGAATATTCATGAATAGTGAATATTTATAGCAGGTGGATAAACTGATGAGATATCACTACATAAATTATAGTTAATCTCATGAATAGTGACAACTCACTAAGGTGGTCAAGACATGCATCAAATTAAAGCTTGTTTTTACCTATCTTGTTGACAGCAAATTATGATGTAATTTGTGTTGGTTGTGTCTGTCTTGTCTTTTTTTTTAACAGCAAGAAAATTTGGGGGAAAAATGAATCATCACACAGCATGCCTATCATAAAGGATATCATTTTTTTAAACAGAAATTTCAGTTTTCACATGCAATTTTGGTTAAACTATCTTACATGATGATATTTATCGTGATGCGTACCTCAATTTCAGTTTGACTAAAGAGACAAAATGCTTTTACCACTGAAGAATAAAAGCTGTTCTGGTTTTCCAAAAATGGCATATATGGTGGCTGAAAATTAGCTCAATGTAATTATTGGTAGGAAATTTCATATTATGAAGCCATCAGATACATGATCTCCCACACCCATTCTTGTTGGTTTGCTGATTACAATGAATATCATTGTCGGTCACTTTTCACCAACAAAAAACAACATCCCTGACTGTTGTATTTTCACAGATTAAACTTTGATGGCATATGGTGGCTGAAAATGAGCTCTCAACTAGTAGGAAATCCCATCATGGCCTATGGCCTGAATTTAGGAAGACATCAGGTATCTCCAGACATTGTTGGTTGACTTATGATTTACAAACAAAATCCACTGTGTCATTTTAACCGACAAAAAAGTCCATCCCTGTGATGTATTTTCTCAGATTAAACTAGAAATTATCTGTTTCATCGGGCCACGAGTTCATCTTTCCAACTTGAAATCCGCGCCCTTAGAGTGATCCCACCCATCACATGCACAGCAAATGTAATCAACCTGAGAGCGCACAGGGCATTATAAATTTCCAGCCCATGTGTGTACTCTTGAACTACATGCAAATAATGTACCTACCCATATCAAGTGCATTGTACAATTTTATGTGAACTTTTTTAGATGTGACACAATGACCTATCGTCTAGACACTGCCCTGGATCCTGCTAACATGTTCTGGCTTGCTGCCAAACAGAAAACACAAAAAAATCTAGGATGTTTTTTTCTTTTTCTGACACACATCCGTTTTGTTATTCAATCTTGATCTATGTCATGTAGGTTTTGTAATATTTCATTAGATTTGGAAGAAAAAAATTTGAAGTGGCTTGAAAAATGCACCAAGCTTGAATTTTGATTCAACTTGACATTCGGTTACAAAAATGACCGCCAGCTTTTAATTAGCTACTCTAATAGTAAGTAGAGGCAAAATATTCATGTTAAACATGTTGTATGTGTTTTATTAAAGCGAAATACAATAAAAAGTTAGCTTTTTGAGGTGAGAAAAAAAAGAATTAAATTTTTTTTTTAAAGGATGCTGCTTCAAAAAAGGATGCGAGCGGGGATGATCAATTTTTTTTTTATTTGGCCTAAATAAAAAAAAAAATATCACTTTATACACATGATATGTTAATTATTTTAATTCAGTTCTTTCTTTTCATTTAAAAGCAAAACTGAAAATTCAAACAAAGGTCAATTCTTTTGGAAAAAATGCATTTAAATTTATAATTTGTTAGTTTTTTGCACCTACAATGCAACAAGGCTTTAATTGTACTTGTTTACAAACGTTGATGATGCATGTAACAGATTAATACAGTGCATGCATGTTGAAAGAGTAGAATACTGAAATTGAGTTTTAGTCGAGGTAATATATATACATTTTTTTTTACATGAATTTAGTTGGTTTTTGTTTATTACTGATACAAATATGTTTGAGCTATATGGGATAGAGGCTGGGAACATTTGATTTTATTATTTAAAAATCTAATTGAAAAATACCTTATTTTCAAAACATTTTGTCCTGAAATGTTCACTTTTCTTTCTTTTTTAAATTTTTTAAATTATGAAATAAGAATCACACAATTTCAAGAAAGGAAATTCCAAAAAATTATTTGCTTAACTCCCAAATCAAGCAACTAAGCTTGGGGAATATTGTGCTTTATTCAGTACTTCTGACGCGAGTACAATTGACATGAAAGTTATTTATTCAACCATTTATTCATTTATGTAAATTTATTATTCATTTTTTTTTGAACTGAGATACACAACTTGAAAAACTTTTTGGGCACTTAGCTCTTGAAAGGACATCAAAACATTTATGAGGTGTCGAGCCTCCGGTATATTGCGCACAGTTGTAAATCTTTCCTCAAAACATGCAAAAAGATCAAACTTACCAGAACAGAAACTCGGAACAAAAGTTACTGTTTGGCCCAAATATATACGAACAAATGCTGCCGAACTGCACTGAATTCCACGGTAGCAAAATTGTGATTCTAAACCACGCGTTCGTCGTCACTTTTCTTATTCCTTAATTTCAAAACGTCAAAACAAAGTTAGATATTTCGTCTGCTCTCAAAATTACTGTCGTCTGCTCGGTGGCGCGCACACAAGCGGTATGACGAGCGCCCTCTGTTGTTCACTTTGAAATCTAGTTGAAGCAACGATTTAGAGTAATTTTGGGCGTTTTATATAAGAAAATGCAAATTTGGTATTTCTGTTTTCACATGGTTCATTGAATAGAGAAGTATGGGTGTTAGGTATCTCCCAATTAAAAATCGTGTTCACATTTTCCTTCATTCTATGGGAAAGAACCATCCAAAATTATTTGAACAATTAAATCGCTCTTTGCGAAAGTCTTTTAAAACATTTCAGTTGCAAGAATTGCTAAAAAAGAAACACAATAAAAGGAGACCTGAAATATGAAATAATGTGTAGAGCACTAGCTTAACAGTTTATTTTCTGTATTTAGCTAACACCACATAAATGTACAGAAGTCAATACAAAAACTGTTGCCCCAAATGAATTTAAATGCACCACCTCCCTTGCAGTTTCTGCAGGCTATATAAAGGTGAAACATTTGAAAAACCTGAACACCCCCCCCCCCCAAAAAAAAGAAAGATTATTTACATGAAAATCCACCTCGGTTAAAGGTAATATACAACATTTGCTTTTGAAGTTATTTTCAGAAATGGATGGATTTTGGGGTAAGTATTTTATAGCAAATATTGTCACACTGACGGTCCCTGTTTAAATATTTGTGTTCATGGATGCTGGGGGGGGGAAAAAACTGGGGAAAAAAAACTAGAAAAAAAATGCCGTTCTTGTAGTCTGGTTCCCTGACCCTACTTCAGAGGAAACGGAGCAATTTATAGACGTCAGGGAATTGTCAGGTCAGTGAACCAGACTAGCTGGCTTGCACTTGTTCACGGATTTGCAACCGTTTGCAAACAAAATGTGGACAAAACTAAATTTGGTAAAATTGCAGGTAGTATTTGAAGAAAGCCAGTCGTTGGAAATTGATACAAACTATACAAAATTCCACATTTCATGAAAACAGCACACCAGGTGCCATGATTTCGCAGGTTGCTTGAGACTATTCTTCACTAACATTCAAGTAAGGTATTTCATAATAATTTAGTACATGCAGTTTTGTTTTTTGATGTTTGCAAAGTTTGTATATTTACCTATGAATTTCAAAAAGTTATCACACTCCGATATTTTTGTCACCAGCTTTAGTCTCATCACAGGCTACAGAATTATTCAGAAGGCTTTTTCTCAGTATTTTACTTTTTTGGCATGTCAATAAACGTGAACTTTAAACAACCATAACTTGTCAACGGAATGTCTGATTAAAGTGCAACAAACAGTATTGTAAGGAGAATTGTATTCTCTTTCCTAATACTCGCAAACCCTCATTTCGACCTCTGCCCAGTTTCTGTCTCATTTTGCCAGAACTTACACGTATTTGAAAACAGTCATCTTTATTTTTGCCAGATTGACCTTCCACAGTTTGCCAACCCGTACTGAGCCAGAGTTCCACAAGTTGAAACCCCGAGATGAAGCCAAGATTTTAACCCCCCCCCCCCTTCATAAATAATATTAATTGATAGCCAGTACTTCGCTCTGCGTCTCGTGGCTGTGTTGCGTTTGCAGGTCGCTCAGTTTCTTCTTGAGTACGGCCAGGCCTGAGAGGACGATGTTTTCTGGCCTGAGGGCGCCGCACGACTCCACGTTGATCCAAAACTTCCTCGGGTTGGAACCAGCGTCAAATGTTGCCTCAGCTGTGCGGCAATCGAACAAATAAAAGCGAGAGTAATAACCAACGTTTACTGGCTGTTTTGTTTTGAATCATGTGACCCAGCCTTATGGCTTTTGTGCACAACTATGTCATCAGCAGCAGCCTCAGCAGTACGGGTGTGCATTTATGGGTAGAACGGTAACCGGGTACCCGATTGAAAAAAAAACCACGGCTACCAGGGTACCCGTTAAAGATACCCAACCCCAAAATTCAAATCTTCGGTGTTCAGATTGTTCATTTTTCATTGTTCATTTATTTTCCACAGTGCCACATTTTTTTAATTATAGTAATTAAAACAAACAAAGTACTTTATAGACAGATGGTGAAACTGTAGAGGAACCTACTAAGAAGCTAAGCTTGTAATCGTTGGCCCCTTGTATACAAATTTAAAGTTGCTTTTAATACATAAAACACAGGACAGACAATAGACAAGGACAATACAGGAACTTTACATGCTAGTTAACAAGCAGGATAAGATTTGTAGCATGAGCAATCTCGAAGTTAAGGGGTTACACGGGATCACAATAATTGGACAACATGGTCGATTTATATTTCCGTTTGAAAGTAGACAAATATTTAGATGTTTCCAGGTTCTCGGTAAATGAGTTCCACAGCCTGGGTCCCTCATATCTCATAGTAATTGTTTCATAAAGGTCTGTGCATCGATACAGCTAGATACAAGTGTGCATAGTGAGCTTATACTTAAAGGGAATGTACATCATTGGCTTTTGCTGTAATTTTCAGAAATGAACTATTTGAGGGGTTAGTACAATAGATCAAATATTGTTACACTGACATTTTTGAAGTTTTGTGTTCGAAAAGGTTGGAAAAACCAAGAAAAACAAAAATGTTCAAGTAGTCTGGTTCCCTGACTCCACAAAAGATAAAATGGATCAATTTATAGATGATGGAAAATTGTAAGGCAAGGGAACCAGTCTAGCTGGCCTGCACCCGTTCATGAACATGTAACCAATAGCAAACAAAATTTGGGCTGAAAAAATGGTAAATTTGGAGCAGTAGTTGAAAAATAGTTAGGTTTTTCCAACGCTGGTCGGCCGACCACCGTTGGAAATGTATACAAAAATACCATTTTCTTGAAAAAGACTTCACACCAGGTGCCATAATTTTACAAGATGCTTGAGACTGTCATTTACCAACATCCTAGTAAGGTATTTCGTAAAAACTTGGTAGTTTTATTTTTCGATGTTTGCAAATGTTGTATATTCCCTTTAAAGCTTTATGGTGTAAACTGCTACTTTCGTGAGCGTCATTAACATGAAATGATTAGCAAGCTGGCTCGGGTGGGACTTAAACCCAAAACCTCCCGCGTAATGAAACTTACGTGTCTCATCATCCAGTTCCGTGAACTCGCTCTTGGGCCACTCCTCCGGCTTGGGGTACACGGTGTGTCGGAAGGAGTTGTCTGGGTCGTACTCAAAGGCAACGGCGGCCGTCGGGATCCACTTGGCGTGCTCCTTGCCAAAACCTTTCCTGGCAAAGGCGTGGAATTTCAACTCCTGCCCCTTGCGCAGTTTCACGATGAGGATATCTGGGAGGAATGATGTGAACAGGTTTTTTACGCTTGGACTATAATTTTTATAGCCGAACAATACTGAATGACGATATCAACATACCAAAACACTGACGACCTCTGTATGGAATTTCATTAACTCACAAAAAGAGATTTATTGTCATGTGGTGTCACTTCCAACTTTAAACATTAAGACAGATCTCTTACCATCAGTTTCGCCGTATTCACTGGACTCGTCTTCCCTGTGTCTTGAGGTTACCTGGAGGTCAAAGGTAAGAAAATGAACGTGAAATTCTCCGTCCTGCAATTTAAAATTTATCAGCCAGGTTTTCAACAGAATAAAACGCAGCTGGCAGTGTCCAAAAATAAATATTAATTCCTCCCTCTCTGGCTGGCAATTTCAACAAGGCCAGCCCAGCAGTCAAAGTAAATCAAGTGACTGTTTTTAACAGTCGAGTGCTCCCTGTCTTCATAAAGCAGGATTGACTGGCTGTGATTGTTATGAAACCTGATATAGCTATGCTTTGACTGTAGGAGATTGATGAGCCAGCTGCGCCTACCAGTCACCTGATTTTGTCTGTTGATGGAATCTGACTGTCACAGTGCCTACAAAAATTAATATGATCTGACTGTCGGTGACTAGCCTATGTAAAAGGCATGGCAGGGGAACAAGGTTGAATTTTTGACTGTATGTGACTGATCAAACAAAAGGAGGGTTATAAAAAGTGTAACTTACAGGGACTACTTTTGGATTATTGGAGATAAGATCTCGCGATGTGACGTGACGCGTCTGGTCGTCTGTACATTTGACGTCGAGAATGAATTCAACGGAGCACTCTGGGCAGAACTCATCACAATTGCAGTCCTAACAATAACAATAACAACAACAACAACAAAGTATCAAGGTTTCATCGACATGTCAGAGGGAAAATTAAGTATTTAAGGGCAGAACATAGATATCTGCTAAAATCAAATCATATTATCAACTTAGGCTGTGCATCGGAACAGGGTTCCCGAGTACCCGACCATTGATAACAGGAACCGGTTCCAGATTATGGGATCGGGTACCCGTAACCAACTTTACAAATTACTTAGTAACTTCTCAGACAATGAAAAAGAAAAGTTTTGAACATCATTTGTGTGGAATTTTCAAAATGAAAACCATGCCACATGGGAAAACAAACCATATTTCACATATATGATGCTAGCAAAAGTTGCAGTTTACACCGTAAAGTTATAAAGCTCACTGTACACGCTTGTATCTTACTGTACCGATGTGGTAGTATTAATCGTGCCGACCTTTGCAAACAATCTGAACAGCCACTTCTGGGATTTGAATTCTGGGGTTGGGTTTCTTATACCTCTTTTTTTCAATCGGGTACCCGGTTCCCGTGCTTCCCCTAAATGCACTGCCCTATTGTCAACTCACCCTGTTATAGTTCATTCGGTCAACAAAATCATCACTCGTCAGGGGAATTAAACCTGGGATAAATAAAAAATAATATATTTTTACAAAGTGATATTCGAATATCATGATGTCTACTACCACAAATGAATTAATTCAATAAAATACAACACGGTTAATTAACCCTCCTGCTATTTAAAGTCACAGACAGTCAAACTTTCCATCAACTTCCCCTGCTATACTTTTAAGACAAGCTAGTCACCACCAGTCAGATCATAGCAAGCACTGTGACTAGTCAAACTCAGTCAACAGGCCATGAACAGACAAAGCAGGCAAGTTGTGGGCACAGCTGGCTGACCAATTACCCACAGTCAAAGCAAAGGTGGAGCAAGTTACATGGGCAGTCAGGACCAGTCAATCCTGTTTTATGCAGGCTGTGAGCTCTTGACTGTTGAAAACTTGATTGATTTGACTGAAAGGACTCCTTGGCACAGAATGTATGTTTGCATAGGAGGGTTAATATTGATGATGGAAAACTAACAGTGGTGTCACTGGACCAAATTTACCACCAACTCAACTCCACGCGTCCACTCACCTACTCTTTGCGAAATGAATTCATCGTGCAGGACTGAGCTGTTAGCCTCAATCTGAATCCAATCGATGGCTAATGTAGGCGTCTCAGCGATGAATACTCGACGCAAACTGTTTGCAACACTAGCAGGGAAAAAGTAAAAAAATTAAATGAGAATAAAAAAGGCAGCTGTAAAGCCAAAGCCTCACCGTAAGTACAAACCTTCTTCCATGGTTTTCTATTTTAGGCATTGCAAGGTTTCCAATCCATGCATTTCTATTTTAGGTCCCTGGATTCTCATCCTGGTTCAACCTCAAATACGACACTGAGCTCCGAGGAAATTTACACCTTACCAGCTATTAAAGGACTACCGTAAAGGGGACCTGACAATACTAATTTAAGATAATATGATCTCGTCTAAATGAACTTAAAAATGTTTTCCAAACCTTTTTCAAATATTTTGAGGTGATTCGGAGTTTTTTGTTTAATTTTACACCCCGCACCATGCCGGCGGAATAATTAAAGTTGGACATGCCCCTTTAACGGACCATAACTTCACCATACTTTAAGATAATTGGTAACATTTGTTTTCTTTTTCCAATGATACCAAGTTTGTAATATTTGGACAAAAAAAACCCAAAAGTGCCGACCACCCTATTTAATTACAGAGTAGTGACTATTACATTTCTTTTTGATTAACATTTTCAACTTCCAACTCGCTGCTGTTTTCCAGACACTTACATCAATTTGGCCGGCTGCCTCCAACTAAAGTTAATTCTGCACGACGTGTGCATCCAAAATGTGCTCTAAAATTTTGAACAAATTTTCCCTAAAAACATTTCGCATATGTGCGAGTCTTCCTGGATTCATCTTGAGTAGCTTGAGTAACTCCAGCTCGAATGCATTAGAGCTGGAGTCACAACTACGTTAAATTACCGGGTCAGAAGAATCCCGAAATCCCGGACTGTAAATCTGATGTTTTTATTTGCCAGTGTTGTTTTTTTTCTTGGTCAACGGCAGTCGGCAGAATAGTGTCGCGCGACGTTTTCTCATGGTTTCTGGAGATTCGCCACCAAAATCATCAAAAAATTTCATATTTTAGTCTTCGTCGTTCTGTTTGAAGTCGATTACTAGCTTCATGAATGTCTGTTGCATCGTATGAGGTATGAATTACGGAATCTGGGTCAGGATAATATAGGGAAAATAACCCGTTTTTGTAATGCACTGGGGATACACAGTCCGGGATTTCGGTATTCTTACGACCCGGTAGTTTACGTAGTTGTAACTCCAGCTCTAATGCGATAGGCATTAGACTTAGAGCTGGAGTTTTAATACTCAAGCTAGCCTACATCTTGAGTGAAATCACAAGGTGAGGTGAAAATTGATGTGTTTGGCGGCAGGTAAGTGGTGGCCCAGTATGGAACTCTTCCCTTTGTTATACGACAGACAGTACGAGTCGAGTACGAGTACGAATCAACCTCGTCCCCAGTGCTTGCTTTATTTCCAACCGCGTTTCCAATAGTAAACCCTGGATAGGAAACTTTCTTCCTGTATCCTGATTGGATACCGCAATTGGCTAGTAATGGATTTTTATCGTGTACTTGGTGCTATTATTCACAACGTGCAGTACGTGTTTTCGCGATCATTTGTCCACGCCTTCTCGAAAATACTAATTTCCTTTCCAATTTGCTCATATTAATATGAAATATGATACTTAGTCTGAGTAACTTGGACCCAACTTATCTTTTTAACATTTGGACATGGACTCTGGCGATAGTAAGGTCCAAGCTAATACCGTGAGCTGGACAACACCGTCCCAAAAACCAACATTTTCCAACAAAAAACATCAGATTTCACCCTCAAAACGGCCTCCAAATTACTAGATATGCCACCTGAAGCACAAGTAGACATCGATGATTAAGATGTTTGTACTGAAGTTTACTTACGATCCGGAAGAAAAGTGAAATTTCTCGTTCAATTCTGAGAGCTCCCCTCGCGATCTTGAACACGTTATATTTCCGACTACTGTTAATGTTTGAACGACGCGATTTCTTCTTCATGCCCAGCGTACATTCGATGGTCCCCGTATCCCGAGTGCGATTCCGTTACCGAGCGCGCGCGATGCATCGATTATGATAATGAGTAGACTGGATCACGTTTGTAAACACATGTGCATTTCGAACGATAATAGGGAGTCGGGAACTAGCGCAGCTTTTATGGCGGATACCAGTTCAAGCTGGTTCCCGATTCCCTTTTACAGTTCGAAATGCACTTGTGTTTACAAACGTGACTCATTATCATAATCGATGCATCGCGCGCGCTCGGTAACGGAATCGCACTCGGGATACGGGGACCATCGAATGTACGCTGGGCATGAAGAAGAAATCGCGTCGTTCAAACATTAACAGTAGTCGGAAATTTAACGTGTTCAAGATCGCGAGGGGAGCTCTCAGAATTGAACGGGAAATTTCACTTTTCTTCCGGATCGAAAGTAAACTTCAGTACAACTATCTCAATCATCGATGTCTACTTGTACTTCAGGTGGCATATCTAGTAATTTGGAGGGTATCAGGTCAACTCGGACCCAAACCAAGTCGGACCCATGCCAAGTCGGACCCATGCCAACTCGGACCCACGCCAACTCGGACCCACCACCAACTCGGACCCACCACCAACTCGGACCCACCACCAACTCGGACCCACCACCAACTCGGACCCACGGCCAACTCGGACCCACTACCAACTCGGACCCAAGCACGACCAACTCGGACCCAACAATGACTCACTCATTAGTTTCAGAGATTATATGTAAAGGTGATCTTAATGTTAGTGCTTATATAGTGAAGATATTCTGTAATTATATTGGGCAGAATGGGGCTTTCAGTTTTGTTGTTTTCTTGTATTGCCGCTGTGTGGAGCGCTATTTTATGATGCGTACAGTATAAAAATACTGTTGCTAAACGCTTATCGTTTTCGAAACGTCATGAAACTAAGCGTGCTTAGCTTTTTAAAACCGTGACCTGTGAAGCTAAACCAAGAGATATTAATAGCGTATAGTTTAGGTTAGGCATATCGTATGTCATTTGTACAACTTGATACACGTGCTTTTTCAAAATATCGATTTTCTTTTCCAAACGAAATTCAAAGGATTATAATTTTTAATAAAAAATAAATTACTTGTTTGTTTTTGCAGGCCTTTGTGTCGTGTAACAAGTGGTTTTAAGTGGCACATTTTGTTTCAGTGAGGAAGTTATTAATTTGAAATAACTATTTAGGCCTTTCATTTCATGTAATTGTTTGGGTTTTTTTAATTCACATGCTGGTTTTGAATTGTGTGGGATTTTTTTATGAATCTGTTTAACTTTTAACAATTTTTTGATTTAACTTTGTTTCCCCCGTAGAACATCATAGTGGAACATACAGGCAGCTACCTGTAAGGCCATGAAGGATAATCTTCCCAGAGCTCCAATACTCCTTTTTGATGATTGACAGTGCATCTATTTGTAGGGGATTAAACTTGATCATTTTTTAATTCACATGCTGGCTTTGAATTTTGTGGGTTTTTTTTTACGAATCCGATTAACTTTTTATACTTTTTTGATTTAACTTTTTTGTTTAATATGGAACCTTCGTTTTTCTTGCAGTGTATGCAATGCTGTTTGTGTGTTTTTTTTTTAAAATAGAGATTAGAATAGACTTCGTTTTTATATCTTATTTATTTTATTTATTGACTTACAATGTCTACTTATATTTATTGAGTTAATAATGTTATGTTTGAAAGTGTTTATGTTTTAATGCCATACTTTCCAATTTTATTTTTCTATGAAGATCTGTTCTTAATTTGTATACTCGTTACATTGAAGTTTGGATTAAAAACGAAATAAATTGCTGTTAAATTTAGCAAGATGGTGTGAACGATGTCAATATGTTTTAATGAAATAAATAATTGGTTTAACTTTTTAAGCGCAATATGTTTTAATGGAAACAAATAAAAATAATAAATAATTAATTACACTTTTAAAGCGCATTTTAAAATAGCATTTCAATGCACTTTACAACGACAAAAATGTTATACTGCTGCAATACAGATATGAGATAATTTACCTTACAATTAATACAATTACAATTACTTACAATTAAATTTATACTAAACAGCATCACTGTAATAACAGATGAGAAGTGCACAAACTTTATGATATGAATGATTGAAAACGATGTCGAATGATTGAAAACGATGGGTCCGAGTTGGTCATGCATGGGTCCGAGTTGGTCGTGGGTCCGAGTTGGTTGTGGGTCCGAGTTGGTCGTGGGTCCGAGTTGGTCGTGGGTCCGAGTTGGTAGTGGGTCCGAGTTGGCATGGGTCCGAGTTGGTAGTGGGTCCGAGTTGGCATGGGTCCGAGTTAGCTTGGGTCCGAGTTGGTTTGGGTCCGAGTTGGATCGAAACCATTTGGAGGCCGTTTTGAGGGTGAAATCTGATGTTTTTTGTTGGAAAATGTTGGTTTTTGGGACGGTGTTGTCCAGCTCGCGGTATTAGCTTGGACCTTACTATCGCCAGACCATGTCCAAATGTTAAAAAAGGCGATAAGTTGGGTCCAAGTTACTCGGACTAATACTGCATGTTGTCTCGATAAGATCGTAACAGTTTGATTTCAAAAATCGTGTTTTCGTAACTCACGCTGTGCTCGCGCTGCTACGAATTGACTCTCTTTTTACCCCAGACACCGCACACAAAAATAACCGCTAATGTGTAACGCCTCTCCAGGCACCAGACTGTTCCTCATTTGCATACGTGTTCAAAAAATCTTGCACATGCAAATGATCCAATACCAGGGTGAGAAAGCAGGTAGTGGTGGCGCGTACTGCTCGAGACCCCGGGGACGAGGTTGGAGTACGAATGTCAACGCAACAGTATAGAGAAATAGCGCCCCCAATGTGTGAAAGTGGCGGCCAGTTCATGTTTACCTCAAATCGGTGTCTTCAATCACAAATTTGACGTTGTCTTCTTTCAGTTCAGTAATTGCAATGGATGGTTGATTAGCGTATGGCATCTTGAAAGTCGTTTACGAACTCAAAAGTTTTATTTTCTTATCGTCTTCGGAGAAAATCATGTATTTTTTTTCACGAAGAACATCAGTCACGTTTCATTCTGCAACGTTCTTCAAAGTAGACTGGTCCTTTCGCGTGTCGCATCAGAAATACGTATAACGAGACAGGATTTCAAACAAGCCTCGTTCTCATTATTTTACTGTCATTATAATGTTTATTTAATAAATATCCTTCAAAACGAAGACAATAAATTAAAATTTCCACTTTTTAGCAATAAATTAAAAAACGTGTTATTAATACACACAAAAACAGCTTTATTCTATTTACAAAAATTATCTCAAATCAAAAGTTATTCTGAAAGAGCCAATCAAGACAAGACCCGCGGCCAGCACAGCAGATAAACCGAAACTTCGAATAAATTTCGGGGCTTAAAAACTTTTTAAAATGAGCTCTTTTTCGGAGGGCGCTTTGACGGAAAAACTTGCTGGATTAACCAACTCACAGCAAAGCATTCAAACGATGTCCTTATGGCTGATTCACCACAGAAAACATGCCAGGAAGATTGTAAAGATCTGGAACATTGAACTCAAGAAAGGTAGGTTTGGCTCGCGCTCTTCCTTTTCCAGTGGGGGACAAATAGCCAGTTCTTTCTTTAAATTTGGTTGTTTTTGTTTGGTGTTCTTGTGTTATATGTTAAATATTATGCAACGCCTGAATAACTGCCCTTCATCTGATTGCATCCCGTATCATTGAATTATTCGTCCCAACGCACAGCTCAGCGGCACGTCAAAAATAGGAGTTCCATTAACTTCCATTCCACAGTAGCCTAAATGGAAGTTCACTTCCATTGCATGGTCACACTTTTGACGGCTTTGAGACTTGACCAGTCATATGATGAGAAATTTATTTAGGGGTATAAAACAAATATTATTATAAATGTTTAAGAAATATTTCACATTTTATGATATGACATTTTTGCAATGGAAAGAATAATTTCATTTCATTCAGTGCCAATGTCGAGCGCAATCTGAGTCCCACGCGCAAGTTTAAACCTGCGCACGCAAGTTTAAACTTGCGCGAGTGACTCTCGAAGCACGCAAACTACACCGCGCCATTTTAATTTGCGCGCGCACGTTACAACTTGCGCAAAGGCGATCGCAATTTAAGACCCTTGCGCAAGTTTAAACTTGCGTGCGCAAGGTAAAGTGTACGTACAATGTTAGCAAATGGCAATCGCGGGCTTACGAAATTGTGACGGCGTTGTTATCTAGTTTGCATGGCCTTTTTTTTTTCCACCACGAACTTTCCATGACTGAGGGAGTTGAATTATGGACTAGGGTTTAACTATTAAGTATCTTGCACTCTCCTGAGTATTTGAGTGGGGGGATCTTAGTTCCATGGTTTCACTATCCTATTGTTTTTGTATGTACCAGTAGTGTTGATTAATATGATTTTTTTTCAACATTCTTTTAAAAATACAAAACCTTTATTCAGATAATCCCTCACAAAATGAAGGGATGTTGCTTTGTATAAGGGTGCGTGTTATTTCTGTGCGGCAACCAAGATGGACCTTATATGTTTTAATTTGCAACTGGGTGTAATTAACATTAACTTTTTTTTATAAAAAAGACATCGAGTGCTCTACAAGTAAATGTTTGACCTTAGCTATACAGAATGTCCATGTTTAAATAAAACCCTGCCACATGATTTGCGATAATGTACACCCGAAATTTCTGTTTTCCTTTTCTTATTTCAATTTTAGTTATCATTGAAATAAAGTTCACTCTTTTTGCCCGGCTTTGTGGATTTTTTGAGGATTTTGTAATTAATAATAACAATCATAATAATTGTTTTAATAAATATTTAAGAACGTTCTTCGTAGTAAACTAAATCACAGCGCTTACAGTATTATTATTACCCCTGATCATTGGGCCAATTAAACATTCCAAATAAGAGCTCAAGTCAACTCCAAAAACAACACAAAACTAACAGAGAAAGTAAAAAGGTATAAAACATGAAACCTCACTGAATTCATGCAATGCTCTCATTATTTTAATGCCAAGACTTTGTTTTGTACAGTGTTTTTCTATTTTCAATGGTACACATGGGAAGTAAAAAAAGAGGAAATCAGCTGATCCGAGGAAAAGTTGCATGCCTGGTTAATGTTTACATTTCTGTTTAATGCATGTCTAGTCTCCATTATTAGAAATAATTCAATATATATATATAAGTATATTAAATAAAAGTATATTAAATAAAAGGATTTTTAAAATTCAGTTCAAGTCTGGCCATAGTTTTATTCTTCACAGACATGACAGAGTTCTTCATTATGTCACATATTGTAGATTCCAAGGTCTGCATCGTCATCAGTAGGAACGACAATCAAAACATCTCCATTTACAGCAACAGCTGCAAAAAAATGGAAGAGGAAATGAAGCAAGATTAAAAACAATGCAAAACGCAACATTAAAATGTCTAAAAAAAATATATGACACAAAAATACATTGGAAGAAGGAATAGCCAAGTCATAATCACAAAATTTAATTTGAAATTGAACCAGTTTTCACATTTACTGCACAAAACCAAATCCCTGTTAACCCGCATATTACACACAAAACTCGACTCCAAAGCGGTGCCTGTCACAAGCGATGTTTGTGGTGGGGTTTCGAGCTCGAACTCCCGGCACGGCTGGCCGGCGACGACCGGAGTGATGCCACCGAATGGTGTCAGATTTCTTCCCACGAGCATGCATGACGAGTGCGGGCATGCAATGCCTGCCATGTCCTTTATAACGTGGTGTGAATGGAGATGGGAGGTTTCTTGACTTCGACGAGACGTAAGCAGTACATGATCTTCCATTTTGCTGCAAGATTCAGCATAGTTTTGGAACTCGTTTAGCAGCTTCCCAGTGTGCATTTCCTGATGCTCAACGCGTGTCACATGCGTTTTCAAGTCGAAATGTCGCCAAAAATGTGATATTGTAGCGCGACAGACCGCTGCCACCATTTAGCGAGATAACCCGAGTCCGTTTGGCCGAAATATACCGCCGACTTCCAATGTAGTAGCTCACAAATCAGATGGGGGAAGGGGTAATTAAATAATAGACAAGGACAAAGGAATTATATTGGACACTGACAACTGGGTTTCATGTACCGTAATAAAAGATATAAGATTTATTCAATACTCAGTAGGGCCTGTAATTAAGGGGTCTGCATATGTGAATGAATGTGCCTCTTATTTGCTATGTGGGAGCCTCCTGTGGGGGGCTTATTGCGCACCGCGCCTCCTATAACAAAGGGGTTGCAGCCGCTTGTAACGAGCGCCTCTGATGCACCCGGCTCTCCTCTGTGCTCTGGCCGCGACTGCTCATGCAGCCTCCAGTGAATCCTAGTTAGATCCAGTCAGCCTCCAGTAGCTCTGTGTGATCCCGATCCCAGTGAGGGACCAGCGGTACCCAGATCGTGAGTCAGCCTCCCGATCCTGTCCCGATGGACATGCGTAGCCCAGATCCTGAGTAAGCCTCCTGTAGCTCCTGTGAATCCCGGTTAGATCCAGTCAGCCTCCAGTAGCTCGCTGTGATCCCGATCCCAGTGAGGGACCAGCGGTACCCAGATCGTGAGTCAGCCTCCCGATCCTGTCCCGATGGACATGCGTAGCCCAGATCCTGAGTAAGCCTCCTGTAGCTCCTGTGAATCCCGGTTAGATCCAGTCAGCCTCCAGTAGCTCGCTGTGATCCCGATCCCAGTGAGGGACCAGCGGTACCCAGATCGTGAGTCAGCCTCCCGATCCTGTCCCGATGGACATGCGTAGCCCAGATCCTGAGTAAGCCTCCTGTAGCTCCTCCTCGCGCCGTGCACGACTGGAGTCCCGCTTCCGCAGTTCAGCTAACCAGCTATACTCACCAAGTCAACTTGCCCGGCGAGTCCCACCCGAGAGAGAGAGAGAGAGCGCGCACGATACGCTCGGCTTTTATAGCTGTGCCGCGGACGTAGCAGTGAGTCCTACATTGCGGACGTGGAAGAACCACGACTGTGCTGCGCGCCTAGCGCGCGGCGATAGCGCCCTGTTTTGACGCCTTTATACAGCGCAGAGCTGATTTCGCTACAATATTCAAGGACGAGAATTCACGAAAAAAAAATTAGCTCGGTTCCCACGAAGATTACACCCTCGACCGTTCACTTCTTTTCAGAAGTTAAAATTCCGTAAAAAAAACCCGACTGGCTTCGGCTTAAGGAGATTTTAGGCCCCAACTTCTGGAACTCCAGCTACATTGTGGTGCCTGTTATGCTTCAGGAACATTCAATCGGTTGATGTGAAGCCAAAAATTGGAATATTTTTGTTTAGTTTGCCTCTCAGTGATTCAGAAGTCGAAGGCAAAGCCGGCCGAAGCCGAAGATGAAGCAAAGATTTCGAAAACCCCCTTAGTTTAAACTTGCGCGCGCAATTTGAAGCAAGTAAATGCCTGCACGCGCAAGTTTAAACTTGCGCGCGCAATTTGAAGCAAGTAAATTCCTGCACGCGCAGGTTTAAACTTGCGTGCGCGCAAGTTTAAACCTGCGCGCGCAGGTTTAAACTTGCGCGTGGGACTCAGATTGCGCTCGACACCAACATTCCATCTGTTACCTCATGAAAATGTTCTTGCTCTTAGCAATGCACTCACAAACATTATTTGTAAATTGTGTATTATTATTTACATTAGTACTTTTTTATTAATTATGAATTAAATCAAACAATATCAGTCAATCAATTAATTTGGGGCACCATCTATCACAGTCCTACCACAGTCCATATCACGCTAATGGTGATGATTTAAATATATAATGATTTTGACATTTACTGCTTTGTATTTTTCAGCAAAGACCAAGAGAAAATTGGTGTTCATTTACCTTGCCAATGATGTGGTACAGAACGGCAAGAAGAAAGGAGCAGAATTCACCAAGGAATTCAGTACAATTATCGACCACGCCTTCAGCCATGTCTTGGAGTAAGTCTTTTAACTCCGACCCCTCGGCATTTGGTTTTTGGGGGTTTTTTTTTGGGGGGGGGGGGGACTAGACAATATGTTAGTTGATGGAGAGAGGCAAGCATAGAATTCTGAATTTCTGATACAATTTCTGTATAGGAAGAACAAAATGTCCCTGAAAACTGAAAGAACAAAAAATTGTTCTTTCCCAGCCTGGATTTGAAGGCTGACTTGTTTAAAGTTTTGTGTTCATAGAATGCTGGAAAAACAAGAAATAAGTGTTGTTCTTGTAGTCTGGTTACCTGGCCATACTTCAGACGAAACGGAGCAATTTATAGATGTCTGGGACTTTTCAGGTCAGGGAGCCAGACTAGCTGTAACCAATTTGTTCTTGTAGTCTGGTTACCTGACCATACTTCAGATGAAACGGAGCAATTTATAGATGTCTGGGACTTGTCAGGTCAGGGAGCCAGACTAGCTGTAACCGATTGTAAACAAAATATGGACTAAATAAATTTGGTAAATTAGGGGGCAGTATTTGAAGAAAAAAAGTGAGTCAACAACATTGGCCCCTGTTTTTTTTTCTGAGCATATGATTTGATATATTGTATTCCCCCTCTTCCCCAGGACAGCAGAAGATGAAAAGACAAAGAAAGCGTTGGCCAGAGTGCTAAGTGTCTGGGCAGAGAGAAATGTCTTCAGTTCCCAGTTGCTGTACAAGATGACTACCCTACTGTCAGGTAGGCCTAAACCCTCGTACTCTTTCACTCTTAACATGCTAAAAAAGTGACAAGGTAAGTTGTACCTTGTACAATAATGTTATTGAACATTAATTTGCAATAGTCATAGCATGCTCGCAAAACTAGTTCCCAAAGTACCCTCAACGCTTAGCGAAAACGAGAAAGGATGAGGATTTTTTTGGATGTGATACTATTCATCACGCGAGAGGTCGTCTTCAACCGACGCCTTCTCGGGAGACTCTGATTGTCGCATTCCATGCATCTCTGTCCAGCATCAGCGTCCTCAGCTCAGCAGTATCTTCTTGTGCTGCGTCCCTCTTCAACTATTAATACTTCAAACAACCCTCTAAACTTGGCCTTCAAAAAATTTATGTTTATGTCAAGCCCAAAATCAGATTCATGATGATGGGCAGAGTATTATTGTCTAAAAACGTTGAGTTTGTCTGGTTCTTTTTAGAACCACACAATCTCACAAAAGAGATTTTGCTTGTCACCTGCTGCAACCACAAACTTACTCTTATTGTTTAAGCAAAAAAAAAAAATGATAGTTCCGCTTCCGGTTACCCTACCTACCCTATTTTGACAGCCCCTACCCTCATTCTTTGGGGGAAAATTGAGGGGAAAAAACGAAAATCATCAATTACTACCTTTTAACCTTGACACCTCCATCTGATCGTACACAACAAAAAAAATTGCAAAAAAAAAAAATATTCCCTTTCTACCTACCCTTTTTTCAAATGCCATGTAATCGGAAGGAGTTTTTTGGGGGGCATTACTTGCAAATCTTCAAATCTTCTCTGATGAGATTTTTTTGGGGTTTGACATCCGAAGGTGAAGCGCCGCCACCGGTCAAGAAAGCCCGACACAGTGAACCTCGCCACCACCACCACCACCGCCATCAGCATCAGCATCACCACAGCCAACCCGCCCAAGCCTCCCCGGTCCCACCCGAATCGGACAGCCAGAACGAGGAAGCGGCCAAGAAGGAGAAGTTTGAAGCGTCATTCGGGGAGAAGTTTGAGGAGTTGCACGGTTTGCTCGGCGAGGAACAGGACGGGTCGGACGAAGAAGAAGACGAACACGTCGATCCTGAAGATGTGCCGGAGGTAGGGAGACATCTTAATGACTCCAGTCCAAAATTTTACCTTCACTCAGATGTTCTTGGTTGTAATCCTGAGGGAGCTTAAATTTCTGTCCTAGGAATTATCATTAAAACCACTATTTTTCATCAGTTGTATTGATTGATAGGGACTATGGTACTTGGAATATACTAATCCTAAAGGATCTAAGCACACCTTTCCTGTCAGCAGTTACAGTGAAAATGCACAAGTGCAATGTCAATGTTCGTCGTTTTTCCAATTTGCATTTGTATTGCTCTTACTTCTTGACTAGCACTTGATAGTGTTTTCGTCGTGTCCATCACAAGTCCATTAAGTCCAGTTTCAAGGAAATCATTCGTCAATTCACAAGCTTCGCCACAAGTAATAGGAGACGAACAGTAACAACAACAGAAGGCTTTTGTCACAGATCATTTGAATAGCTTGTGGCTTGACTTAAGCCCACCGCACACCTTTCCGATTTTACCGGTTCACCGGATCATCAGGCCATCGGACGGAGGTGCACGCTGCAAAATCAGACTGATCTGACCGCATACCGGGAGACCGGATGAAATCAAACATGTTTAATTTTTTCGCATCAGATTTCACTGGATCCGATGTCACCAGAAAGGTGTGCGGGCAGCACTTGGATTTCACCGGGCACAATATTTACATTAGCCAATCAGATTTACGAAGGGAGTCAAATGATTCAATATTGACACCTGCCAATTTGTCATCATGTGACTGATCATCGTGTGACCGATTATAGAATGCAATCGGGCATGTGTGCGGGTTAAAGTTGTGATCTCCGCAACGGTGAAAACAACTGTACTAGTGAACTGGTGTGCGATGGGCTTTAGGAGTCAATGATCTTGTGATGGACCTTTGAGGACTTGTGATGAATTCAACTGCAAACATGGTTCTCTCCCTCCATCTTTCTCTTTTGAAAATGTAGATTATACTCAAAGAAGCATGTGCTTTGATCTTGTTAGTCTTCATTCTACCTTTCTTTCTGTGGGGAGAGTAGCCTAGTGGTTAGGGTTTGTGACTCACGATCAGAGGGTCAGAGGTTCGAATCCTGCCGCTGACCATGTGTTGTGTCCTCGGGCAAGCCACTTCACCACCACTTGCTTCTCTTCACCCAGGAGTATAAATGTGTACTGGCATTATACTGGGGAGTAACCTGCGATGGACTAGCATCCCGTCCAGGGGGAATAGAAATATTCTCAGTCGTTTCATGCTACTGAAACCGGAGATAAATGCTGGCCTGATGGCTCATGACAGATTTTACTTTTTACTTAACTAGCTTCCTTCAGACGCCTTTGAATTTTTGCCTTATTTACTACCCAATTTACCCTTCTGATTCTTATGAACAGTTTCTGTTTTTTAAAACTTGGATATTAAATGATTTCTTCTAGGCTGATGAGATCATTCAAGCACTGAACGACATGGACAACTCGGCCTCCAGCGACGCGGTGGTCAGGGAGAAGATTGCCAAGCTACCCCCAGAGGTGCAAGATGTCAGCCTGCTGGACAAGATACAAGGTTGGTATTCACCAGCAGGCTTGTATTCGAGTCACCAAACAGCGAGTCAGAGTCTCTTCTCCCGAGTCCTGAGTCATGAAGGTCAAGTCCGAGTCACGAGTCACAAAGGTCGAATCATGAGTCACCTTTAATAAGTAGTAAATCTTGAGCTGCATGCACTGTATATGTTCAGTGTTTACTGTGCATTTCTTCTGCACCGCACTGACTGTATCCCTTGCGCAGGAAAGGATCGTCTTCAAAGTATTTTGTAATTATAGTGTTGGAAAAAAAAGGGTGATTTGTGGTATTTTTGGTCAAGTACCAAGTCATGCAGGTCAAGTCCGAGGCCAAGTTTGGGTCTGCAGGCTCGAGTCTGAGTCCGAGTCAGAGTCATTTGTCTTTGTGACTGGAGTCCGAGTCTGAGTCAGGGACAATGGGACTCGAGTCAGACTCGAGTCTGAGTCCGAGTCACAAGTCATACAACTCTGTTCACCAGTGTAGGAGTCAACTCTGTCACAAATCCTTACAAGTCTTTACAAGTCCATAGTCCTAAGTCAAGTCCAGTTTGTACAAAACGAACTGTGACAAATGCATTCCTCTGTTATTGTTCCTCCCCTGTTACTCGTGACCGACATTTTTACCCTTTCAAATTAACGACAACTTATCCTTATTTTTTGCTCAGAAATGGAACAAGCTGACAGACTCTCCGCCTTGGTCAACGATGCCTGCTCCCTCCTGGACGACTACAACGTCCGGTTGTCTCTGGAGTTGGAGGACCGGCAACACGTGATGAGAATGCTGAAGAACTACAGAATCTCACAACATCAGAAACTCAAAGAAGCCGAGGACAAACTCAAGGTAAGGCTGCGTCCGAATTGCTTGGCTACGGCTGGAGATAACACACGTGTCTATGGGAAGTAGCTGCAGCCGCTTCAATAGGCGTGTGTGTAATTTTGAGCCATAGCCAATAATTCGGATGATGCATTTTCGCCTTTATTAACCCATTAGCACTTGCAGTACAGCCTGTCTAAAAAAAAATGGTACAATCAGAAAACAAATTGGTTAAATACGAAATTTCAAAATAAGTCATTCTTACTTGGCATAATATTAAAGAACAAAGACTGGGCTTTCCAATAGTGTTTGTTTGATCTTATTTGCTTTTGTCAATTCAGAGATATAATCAATTTTAGTGCGATACACCAAAATCGATTTTGTGCCACTTTTATGCATGGGCAGAGTTGTTTCGAGTACTGTGGCACAAACTCGATTTTTGTGTTCCGCAGTAAATTGGAGATGAAACAAAAAGTATTGGAAAGCCTGGTCTTTTTTCTTTGATGTGATGCTCAAAACGACTTACTTATGTTGAGATTTAATATTGAAAAAAAATCGTTTTCGATTGTACCATTTTTTTGGAGACAGGCTGTATTACATTGTATTAGTATTACATTGTATTTATTCTCTGATGAATGTATAAAACCATACAGCGCTCGGGCAGTTTTGGACTTTGTAGGGAGAAATAGTTCGGGCCGGTTGGGGCGGTACAAGAACTAACAGCCTATTGAGTCATGAGTGAAAGGTCAACAAATTCATGAGAATCTAGCACTTCTAGGTTCGTCAGTAAAGTTCTTGCTAAGAAAGATGGATTGGGATGTATATTTTATTAGCACACAAAAGCCCAGAGATAACATCACGCTTTATTGTAAACTAAGTGTGATGACATTACATCTCAGGGTATTATTGAAAATCTTTAACATGATAAAATACTACTTTGGGTGTCATTTTACATCCTGTTAGTTATAAAAATGAAAAGTGTGATTTTTTTCACCCATTTACAGACTGTCAGGGGCTAATATCATGGAACTGCTAAAATTTTGCTAAGCATGGAAAATATATGCTTAGTAGAATAGGTTACCAGTGAAAATACCATGCTATGTATACTGCTAATGACTGGTTAACTGAGGATTTTTGCTAAACACCTGAATTTTGTAAGCGATATTTTCTGCTTAGCAGTCCTATGACATTTGACCCACGTGCACATTATCCTCTTAATTTATCGTGAAAAAAATTAGAGAAAAGGTTATTAATAAGGGAATAAATGTGTGCTCGAGAGGTTTTTATCACTCTGTTTAAGACCACTTAGAGTCTGGGTGCTGATAATTACCCGAGCCGGAGGCGAGGGTAATTATCAGCACCCAGACTCTAAGTGGTCTTAAACAGAGTGATAAATACCGACCGAGCACATATTCATTCCCATTCATAAATACCTTTTCAGTTAAAAAATATCAAATAATTCGTTCAAAAAATCCTGATTTTGTTCAACAAGTTCACTTCATGCTTTTTGAAACATCCCTCTGGCAAAATAATGGAGTGTTCAGCTGGCGAGTAAGATGTAAACAACCCTTTTATGGCGATTGACGCGCGCGTATCATGTTCTGCGCGATGTCGCGCAGAACGCACCTGGGGCGTTGCATTTTAAATTTAAAACTATAAAATTCTGACTCACTGGTAGTGTTGCGCATGCCTACGTTAGGATTTTGAACGTTCAACCAATGAAACGGTAAGAGGCACTGGATTTTTAGGGGTCTATATTTTATTGTGACACTGAAAAAGTGTTTAAGACCAGCTAGCCATGTCTTTATCATCCGTTTAAGACCGGCCACGTGACGGGCTGTCGACCAATAGGAATGGCTAAACTGTCTGAGGTATTTATGAATTTTAAATTAAATTGGTTCTTGTCTGGTCAACTTCTCAGGATTTCAAAACCAAACACGACAAGGTGACGCTGGTGCGCAAGGACCTGGCGTCCCACATACAAAACCTCCCAGATCTGACGTTACTACCCGATGTCACCGGTGGTCTGGCACCACTCCCCTCCGCTGGGGACCTCTTCTCAGTATGAGCGGCGAGTCTAGATACCAGACTAGTAAAGCATTGTTTGTTAAAAAAAAAAAGTGAATGGATATTGACTACAAGTCAAATGAACTTATTGCCCAAGGCACGAGGTAACGTTTTAGCTACGCATTACCACGCATATGCAGTAACACATGTGAAGTTTCACCTTGGGAATTTTGAGCTGCACATATTGAGGGCAGAAAAAGCCACAGAAAACTTCAATCAAAACTTCTCATCATTCTTTTTATAAGAACATTTTTTTTCACTCATAATGTATTTATTTGGGAAAAAAGTTGAGAAATATGGTGAATGTTTCTAATTGGCTGGTCCTCATTAACACATTTGCTGCAGTGAAAGATCATATTGACACGAGCCAAAAACGGCTACAAAACTACAATTTATTTATTATTCATTTTATCATTTTCCGATAAAGCTAAGACCCAAAACAAAGCCATTATACACGTGACCCCTACCTGTTATCTTTTCCCCCTGGATGTGTCATCCTAGACAATTTCTCATACTTATGAAGAGATTAATTCAAAATTTAAAAAAAATGCAGGAAGAAAATAGACCTTAATGCGTTGCTTGTGTCTCATTCATGTTATTTTAATTTATTAACAATATGCAATGAATGCTGATGCACAAAAATGCGAAACCATTGCCCACCAACTCCGCCTCAACGCATAAAGTCTGTAAATCGAGACACTTTTCAAACAATGGGCCTAAACACAGTAATTTTGAATTCAGATTTCTCTACAAGTGTTTATTGGGGGACAGACCTGAAACTGTATCACTTTTCAAGCTGATATAAATTGAAAACACAAATGTACAGATGTAAGATATTAAAATGACTTTTAAAATGTTCGGTATTGTCATTTATGTGACAGTTTTGAGCATGGAAATAAAATTTGTCTACTGGATTTTTGTCTCCTGTTTCTCATGTGATCTCCTTATATGGTCAAAATGATTATTTGAAATTTGTTTTATAGCCAGTCGATCCAGGGGAAAAAGATCTGGCAACTTTCAACAAAAAAGTTGAAAATTGACAGATTTGTTTGGCTATAGGCCATTAATCATGTTGCGGCCGTCGTGATTTTTCCCCATTCAAATCAACGTAACCAAATAAAGGAAGGAAAAATAGTCTGGTTCTTTTTGCATAAAAACCATTATCATTAGGTACTGTTATTGGATACAGGGAACATGACTGAAATGTTGGCAGCATGATCAAGATTAATTTCCTTTTCCACTGCACCCCCCTCCCTCATGATTACTTTGCCTCGCCCACAAAGAAGCTCTACCCTGCAAACTTGTATTATCTGTATTCTTTTGGGGGGGAGGGGCTTTCAATATCATGGGTAAAATTGGAGATGAATATTCATGAGTTACATGTCATCCTTCAATGGTGTTTTTCCATCTTCCGCCCATATCTGGAATGAATAATGACCTTGATGAATTTGCATGCCTGGATGTCCTTGACACGGATGGATGGTCCGCTGTTGTATGCTGTGGCTGTTTTATGTATGATTGAAACCAAACAGTAAATTGTCGTGGACCGGCATTGACCGAGAGATTGGGCGTACGTGAGATTGCGGAAATCGGTCATTTTTCCCCTGAAAATTCACGGAGAAGAGATGGCTGCGACGTTCCTAACCGACGATCCGGCCTGGCAGGCCTTGCAGAAGTACCACGATGAAAACGGAAAGTCGTTGAATATTCTGGAGATGTTCAAATCGGACCCTGATCGGTTCAAGAAATTCAGCTTATCGTACGTAGCAACCAATGGGGTTTGTGTATAGCACTGGCCTTTCACATGCAGTGTGGTTCAGCAGTGCATGGTGCATGACTTTTTGCATTGTCATGGAATTGTTGCTGTCTACTAATCTAGTGTCTATTTCAAGAGTGCAGTATTATTGTACAAACAAATATTAACATTTTTGTTGTCATGGTTGTAGGGAATGTAGTGTACCTATATCCGCTAAATATGTAGTTTGACTTTTAATATCAATCATGATCGGGGATTTTAGAAGATTAACTTAAAAAGTTCAACTCAGTGATTTAGGCCTATTGTGTTTTGTTTTGCCATAAAGATATCGTGCTGTTGCTCCAGACTTATACTATAGACTTGATTTGTTGCACAAATTGCACAAAATCCTACTTTACGTTTTGTAGACATTTTCCTTGAACTTATTAGTGACAACCCATCATTTACATGAATGGAAAACATGGTCATGGAGAAAATTTAGCTCAGATATCCACACAAGTAGTAATTTACACTTGCATTATCATTCCGACTCGAAAAAAGTGCATGCTAAATAACAGGAAAGTAAAAAAAAGGGAAGAATTCCATACATGGAGATCACTGTTGTTAGTCCCTGCTGTGCTTGACCTATCAGACATCAGAAAGCAATAACATTAAGTCCTAAAAAAGACCTGTCTCATACTTTGTGCACAGGGTGTCAAGTGATGTCCAGGTATGCTGTTCCTTGCTCAATTTATGCAATCTCTAAACTTTCAAAAAGTGTGTGGTCAAGTATTTCTCTGTCATTATGCTCTTGAGACAGATTCTGTCAAAATGAAATAGTAGCTAGGCCCTCCAACTTCTGTGATTCAAATAAAAAATATTGGTGAAGTTTCCCCTGTGGTCACAACCCACTACTTGTTCCCTCCTTTTAAAGCAGTTTTTTTCAAGGAAATAATTTTTTCAGCTTGTTAAATCCGGGCTCAGTTGACAAGAATCCAACCAACCAGGAAGCACACTTTAGACGATTGTGTAAACATTTTCTGCCATTGTACCGTGGATCTAACCCTTGACCACAGTTTTAGGTAAACAAGGAAATGAAGCTGGGTTGTTACATTCATTGCATGTAAAGCTGTACAGTGCGATCACAGCGTTGGGTTAACCTCATGTGTCACTCAAATACCCAAAATTAGGCTTCCAGTTTCCCTGATCCTATGAAATCCGCCTGGAATTTTCTGGAGGGTTTTGCAGGATTGAGGTATGGGGAGGGGGGGGGGGGCGGGGTTGTGTTACAGTAGAATGCCAATATAGGCCAAATGTGTACATAATGGCTTATGGATTTTGGAAAATTCAGGGAGGTTGTTATCTCAGAGTTTTCACGAATACATTAAGCCAAAAAAAATCAGCATTTAACTTAGGGAGTCAGTCATTTGTATTGCTATTAGTGATGGATATATAAACATTTGCAAACATCAAAAACAAAACTACCAAATTATCATAGAAATACCTTACTTAACTGTAACTTTTGTGTAAGTGAATGATAGTCTCAGGCATCCTGTGAAATCATGCCACCAGGTGTGCTGTCATTGTCAAGAAAAGTGGAATTTTTGTATTTCTTTCCAATGATGGTCAGCCGACCATCGTTGGAAAAAACCTGACTTTTTTATAAACAGTGTCCCCAATTTACCTAATTTAGTGTCTGTGGTATTGGCTTGAAGTAATTGCTTGTGAAATACAATTGCTGGGGGAAAAAAATCCTTTCAGCTGTTGATTTGAGTTTTTGCTGACTTTGTAAACTTAAATAATAATGATCTTAGAGTAAAACAAGGAAATGGACCAAAGCAGGCTTTGAAGCCGCGTATGCCATGAAGCCAGGGATCACGCCCAAAGTCACGATTCTAGCAACAACACCCGGGAAATAGCAAACGGGGATCACTCAGAGAGGATATAGCTAATTTTTTTTTTCAAATAAACCACAAATGGAAACTGACTAGGTTCATGATAATCATTTCATGGCAAGATTACCATATGCGAAGTTCACTAATTTTCCTCTGTATTGACTAACAAGCCCCAAGATAGCAATTTGTTGAGTGAACTTCGCATATGGAAATCTTTCCCATTTCAAAGTTGAACAAAGAAATTGACTGGAGTGGGGTTTGAACCTGCGACCTCCAGATTGCCGTTCCGGTGCTCTACCAACTGAGCTATCCAGCTCTATGTTGGCGGCTCCCCAGTTTCTAAATGCCTTTGTTCAAGGGTCGCTTGAACAAAGACATTTTCGCCTGTGTGGTTTATTTGAAAAATTAATGAATTATAAAAGTCCTCGTTGCATTACGTGATTGAAACCAAATATGTTTCTTACAGTGTTCCCCTTGGTGATGGAAATGGCGACATTCTTCTGGATTTCTCCAAAAATCTCATCAACGAAGAAGTCTTCAAGTTGCTCATCGATCTGGTAAGAATTGGGCAGATTTGAATGAATTTTTAGAACTTTTCTGTGAAATATTTGCAGCTGCCAATTGAAGCAAACTTTCCTTACTGGAAACTGAAAATGTTTGGTATTTCCATCGGAAAGAAGAAAATTTATCTTTGAAGTTCTTTCGCAAGGAGATTAAAGCAAAGAATATTGGAGTGCATTTATGTTTCATTATTATTATTCTTTAATCATTTGACAACTGCTGTCCTTATTCAGGGGCAAGATTTATAAATGACTGGTTTTAAACACTCGGTGGTGTTAAAATGTGACAGGCTCTTAGCCAATAAATAGTCAGGTTTTCCTTTGAAGTTTGAATGTTTTATTTTTCATTTATTTTTCACAGGCGAAATCCCGGAATCTTGAGGCTGCTCGGGAGCGCATGTTTACCGGGGAGAAGATCAACATCACCGAGGATCGCGCCGTGCTTCACATCGCGCTGCGTAACCGCTCCAATAGACCCATCGTGGTTGGTGGACAGGACGTCGTGCCGGAAGTGAACAAGGTCCTCGGACACATGAGGACATTCTCTGAGGTAGGTAACAAAGTCTTTTTTTTTACCCTTAGGGTTAGGGTTTAAGGCCAAAATGTACTGGCTTCGATTGGCCTGTATACACTGCGCATGAACATACTCCGAGGTAGAGCGATAAACCGCCTTAAAAACCAGAGATTTTTGTCAAAATACCTAGCGATAACTCTGCATTCTGACCAATCAGCACTTGATGGTTATGACGTTTTGGAGCTGTAATGCTGCCCTAAAAACCTTTTTTAATAATAGTTTGCATAAATTAACATAATGCCGCACAGTTCTGCCCATGTGTAACTGTTTACTACTGCTTGATTGGCCGTTTTTGTTTCTGTTTTCTGTTAATTCACTTCTGTGAAAATAGGTCCTAAACCTTCCAAATCCTCCACAATCCACAAGGAGTTTTTGAAGGGTTAGCTGGATTTTGTAGGATTTGGAAAGGTTGCATAATATTGGGCTAAATACAGCATTTTAGAATGTGCCGTGGAGTTATTACAGAGTGGTCAATTTAATCGGTTATTTTTTCTTTTCAGGCAGTGCGCAGTGGCGAATGGAAGGGCTACACAGGCAAAGCAATCACCGATGTGGTCAATATCGGCATTGGTGGATCAGACCTGGTAAGTGGATTAATATTTACTGAGACAAATTACTATTAGTGGCTGGGATATCAGCTGACATGTCCATACTTGCAATGGTGGATCAGACCTGGTTAGTGGATCAAATTAATTAAAGTCACTATTAGTGGCTTGGTTAACTTCTTAACTTAAATCAACTAACAAATTAGCTACCATGTTCCATATTGGTATTGGTGGATCAGACCTGGTAAGTGGATAAGTATTTACTAAGGCAAGTCACTATCAGTGGCTTGGTTAAATTCTTAAATCAACTAACAAATCACCTGACCTGGTTCCTCATCTGTAGTGGTGGATCACACCCGGACCTGGTTAATGGATTAATATTATCTTAGGCAAGTAACTATCAGTGGCCTAGTTAAGTGCCCCAATCAACTAAAAGTGGTTTAGGTGATCAATAGACAACATTTCAGAAATGTGTTGTATTTTTTTTATTCATATTCCAGGGCCCTGTGATGGTAACTGAGGCCTTGAAGCCTTTTTGTGGGAACCTGAACGTGCATTTTGTGTCCAACATTGACGGCACCCACTTGGCCGTGACACTGAAGAAGCTGAACCCAGAGACGTCACTCTTCGTTATTGCTTCCAAGGTATGAGGATCTCTCAGTTTGGTAGTCAAGTTTTGTGGTCAAGTCCTCACATGTCCTCACATGTCCTCACATGTCCTCACACGTCCTCCTTATATAGTCCTCAAAAGTTATTAAAGGTTCATCATAAGTCCACACAAGTCTATCAAAAGTCCTCACATATGCTCACATGCCCCCACAAATCCTCACAAGTCCTCACGCATCCTCAAATTCTCACAGGTCCATCACAAGTCCTCACAAGTCCATCTCAAGTCCATCACAAGTCCTCAAGTCATCACAAGTCATCACAAGTTCTTACCAGTTCTCCAAACTCTGCACAAGTTCTCAAGAGTCCTCACAAGTCCTTGCAAGTCCTCACAAGTCCTAACAAGTCCTCAGAAGTCCTCACAACTCCTCACAAGTCCATACAAGTCAACACAAGTCCTCAAAACTGTTAACAAGTCCTCGTAGGTCATCCAGTCCCAAGTAAAGTCACACAATATTCAGTTAATCTGTGACAAGTCAATCCTTTTTTGTTGTGCATTTCCTTTCAATTTTTTTGTGCCCCACATTTTGCCAAGTTTAACATATCCTTATCAATTTGTGCAGACATTTACCACCCAAGAGACGATTACCAACGCGACGTCCGCTAAGAATTGGTTCCTAGCGACAGCCAAGGAGGCAACTCACGTTGCCAAACACTTTGTTGCTCTGTCGACCAATGCCGTAAGTTATCAAGAATTTTTTTCCAATTAACTAATAAATTTATTTAACATTAATAGCTCAGCACAGAATCTTGTGCAGAAGAATTTGCTCAAGTTGACCTGAGCCTTGAAGCATAGAACCTCAATTTGGACTGTTTCACCATTTTCAGTATTTCAGCATTTCCGCACCTCCCCTTGGGTTTGGGCAATCTTTCTCCCCACTTTGACCACCCTTGCCCCCTCATGCCACCCACTGTAATAATGTGCCAGCTTGCCAAGATATACGAAGTATTACCACAGTAACATTATACTTCTCTTGTCTCCAAATGTTCCTCCTCAACAGGCCAAGGTTACGGAGTTTGGCATCGACAAGGAAAACATGTTTCCCTTTTGGGATGTGAGTATTTCATTGAAATAAAAATCATTTTGGATGAAGAATAGTTAAAGCTATAGTCCATCATTTGCAGCTATCCGAAAAGTAACTGGCGTAATTATTGTTGAAAAACATACTTGAAAGATAAAGGGGACTACTACTCCTGTGAAATTATTCTTTCTGCTTTCTGGCTGTTTTGAATAAAAGTAGTTTGTTTTGTTATTCGCTAAGCGCCGCAAGCATTTGGCACGACGCACACGCACGCACTTGCTATAATTCGCTGTTGAGAGCTTACATCGTGTAGCAGCAATCGGCTCTCTCAGTCTGTCAGTGATGGGGAATGGAGGCCCAATTCAGGCCAAATTCAAAAACAGATTCAGCAACTTTTGATTTGAGAATGCTGTTTTTTTTCCTGTATATATACAGCTGAAGCCGAGCTGAAACTTCATAAGTAACCTTGTTTGTGTATTACATACCAATTCATTTTATAGGAAAACATAACTGATGAAATGTCCTTTTCTGAAATCATATGCATACAATTTTGTTTTTATGAACCTGTTTTAAAGTCTAGATAAACAGTATTGTAATGATTGTAATTTTTAAATGTTTGTAGATTTTTTTGGGGGGGGGGATATTTTAGTTTTGTAAAATTGTCTGTTTCCGGCAAAAGCATTTTACAAATAATGTATTTATTAAAAGCATGTTGTAGCATTCATACCATCCAACGGATTTATACTTTTACTGTTTTTGGCTAAGTGCTCTAAAACTGAATATGATAAACTGTACCTCACCTTTATTGAAACTCGGCTTTGCCATTCTCTCCCCAGTGGGTAGGAGGCCGCTACTCCCTCTGGTCTGCCATCGGCCTCTCCATCGCCCTGTACATTGGCATGGACAACTTTGAGGCCCTGCTGTCTGGTGCCCACTTCATGGACAATCATTTCTACCAGACCCCCCTGGAAAAGAACCTGCCGGTGGTGCTGGCCGTGCTGGGAGTCTGGTACCACAACTTCTTTAAAGCCGAGACCCATGCTCTGCTGCCGTACGACCAGGTTTGTGCTCAGACAATGGCATCACATCAACTACACATGAAAATTAAAATTGCACGAAAATTCTACGCTTGGCATTTCGGGAAACAACCATCACATGTTCAGTTCATGGAAATGGCCCCAGAACATGGATAGCAGTGTAACGTTTTTTAAAAATCAATCATTTGATGGTTTATTTTCTTGCCATCAGTACATGCATCGCTTTGCCGCCTACTTCCAACAAGGTGACATGGAGTCCAATGGGAAATACGTCACGGCCACCACCGGTCGCCGTGTGGAATACACTACAGGACCCATAGTGTGGGGAGAGCCGGGTACCAACGGTCAGCATGCATTCTACCAACTCATTCACCAAGGTAGCCAATCACAACTTCTCAACCAAATTTGTTTTTGTTTTTTTTCGACAAAGAACTTTTGTACTCTAGCATTGAAACTGATGTGGAATAAACGGAAAGAATGTTGCAACCTGACGCTGCTTTTTTCTTCATATGTCATCTCAATGACGGTCATTCATTGCAAAAATGATGATGAGACATGAATCTGGGACTGAAAAACATTTCCAATTTTGTTAGGAAATACTTTAAAAAAATTCTTGACTCTCCATAGACTTTGTACACAGCTGCCAGAGTAGTGTCAGGTTGCAACATTATTTCCGAATAAACAATATGCTTGTTTTTTAAATTTATGTTGCATTTGCTGTAAATTAGAAGGCACATTCTAAGGAATAATCAATCATTTCAGTATGAATTCAACATAACTTTATAAAATTTCAGGCGGCATTTTATTAATATTGACATAGATGATATAATTTACGCCAAAATTGATATGCGCTCAAATCAGTGAATTTTTTTTCTTGAATTCAATTTTCTTATCCCCATAGGAACCCGCATTGTTCCTGCCGACTTCTTGGCTCCCATTGTAACCCATAACCCTATCGCGGATGGACTCCATCATGAGGCAAGTCAATTTTCAGTTAGAACAATCTTTGTATTGTTCCCATGGTTCGTTTCTTTTTCCCACAGAATCATAAGCATATTTGTAGGGATCATATGTGAGGCGTTCTAGACACAACTGGGTAGTGGGCAAAATGAGGAATATAATTCTCGTTACAAAACTGTTTGTTGCACTTCAATCAGGCATTCCTTTGACAATTATGGCTGTTTAAAGTTCACATTTGTCGACATGTCAAAAAATAGAATACTGAGAAAGAGGCCTTTAAAGTTTCAAGTTTTGTAGTCATGGAAACGAAAGGGCAAGTTTGCGCAAGAACTATTGTTGACCATTGGTTAACCATAGTTCGACTAAAGTTAGCCAAAACTCTGTCTAGTCGACGGTGGTTGACCACGCTAGTCGACTATTTGGAACCAATCTACTGGGGCTGGTTGCATCGCCGGTAACCAATAGCCGTGCCTATTCATAACGTACAGCATGGAGCCAGGATCCAGAAGTTTTGCGATGACATTTTGACCAGCGTTTGACTAGAGACGTTCGCGCGTTGCTATTAGTGCGCAGGCGTAACGTACGTCACAAACTAACCACTAGTCGACTAATGGTCCTTGCCCGAATTAGGCCATAAATGCCAATTGTATTTTCCTTAAAAAACACTTTTATTCCACGATTTTTAAACTATTTCTTTAAAATATGTGTAGTAGACATGTCAAAGATTACAAGTATCAATAAATCTGAAAATCAAAAATAATCACCCTATTTGGTTTTTTTTCTGCATTTTTTCTTCACTAAAGCCTGTGCCTGTTCCATTTCATTTGCCTGAACGCCTCACATACAAGGCTGAATCGAAATAACTAAGCTATGGCCAACATTAATACCTCTGTCTTTGGGGTTGCGATGGAGTCCATAATGTTCATGCTATTGCCTGCAAGTTGAAGTCAACATTTTCTATTTTTCCGCCTTTCAGATTTTGCTGGCCAATTTCTTAGCTCAGACCGAAGCGCTGATGAAAGGGAAGACAGCCGCGGAGGCTGAGGCTGAGCTGAAGGGCTCCAACATGCCAGAGGCCACCATGAAACGCATCCTGCCGCACAAGGTATGGACTGCATGCGCGAACTGTAGAGGGCGCCCCGTCACCACTCACAAGAGTGCCAGGGGGAGGGGCACACCGCGTGCCAGTACTGGTTCGCAAAGCGTCGGACAAATATTTTTTTATCTTTATATGCACCAACCTGTAGTGTATTCGCATGTGTGTGGTTATGGTGCATGTGCCCCTGGGCAAGGTACTATGTCACTCATTGCTTCTCCCCACCCAGGAGTCAATGGGTACCTGGGAGGGGAGAGATGGTATATTGCAGTTGATTTTAGCTGCCTTGCGTCGAAATGGCCGCATCGAGCTGTATACTCCCCAGGGATCTGAGATTACATCTTGAGAGTTTTATTGGCCCAATGATCAGGGGTAGTAATAATGTCAAGTGCTTTGATCTTAGCTAAAAGCACTATATCGATAAGTACCTGTTGTTATTTTTAAACAGGGCCATGAAATTGACCCCTGTTTAAAAAAAAACTACCCAACGGGCAAGATATCAAACCGACGAGCAAATCATGAGTTCCTGCTAAATGTGAAACAACCAAGAAGTCCAAAAATTGTCCTTAAAGGATGGAATTGGGGTTGGAAATATATAGCAAATATAGTTACACTGACTTTTTGAGGTTTTGGGAAAAATGCTGCTAAAAAAAAAAAAAAAATCATTTTTTTGTCTGTAGTCTGGTTGACTCCTCCAGTTTAAGAAGAAACAGAGTTTACATACATTGGGGGGTTGTAAGGTCAGGAACCAGTCTAGCTGGCTTTGTACCGTTCATAGGGTGTGTGTAAATAGCAAACAAGTGCGATGGTCAACTCTGGGGTAGTATTGAAAAGAAAAAGCCAGTTTTTCGCTGATCGATGATCTCATCAGCGGAAATTGAAAAAAAATAAAATCTTTTCTTTTGAAAATATACACCAGGTGCCATGATTTTTTTATGATGCTTTTTACTGTCATCACTAACAGTCCAGCAAGGTATTTTTTGTTTTTGATTTTTTTTTTTTTTTTTTTTTTGTTGTTGTATTTTCCCTTTAAGACTCGTTTTGTGGGATCCGGTCACAGGTAGCCTTTATTGATGTCATGAATTGCTTTTGTTTGCAATGATCAGGTGTTTGAAGGGAATCGTCCTACCAACTCCATCCTCTTCCAGAAGACCAGTCCCTTCACCCTGGGGGCTCTGATCGCGATGTATGAACACAAGATCTTCACCCAGGGTATCATCTGGGACATTAACTCCTTTGATCAGTGGGGGTGAGGCACTTGGAAAGACCAAGACAAATTTGCGTAAATTTGGATAATTTTTATGTTAGCTGACTAGAAGCCATGGTCCAGTGGTTACAGAGTGCCGTGGTGCGCAGTTCGAACGTTGACAGGGCACATGGTGCTTGTGTTCTTGGGCAAGACAATTTACAACAATTGCCTCTCTCTGCCCAGGTGTATAAATGGGTATCTATGAGGAAAGACACCACATTGCACTGATTTTTAGAAGCTGTGGGGTAAAAAATAGTCCCATTGCCTGATGAACAGGGGTAATAATTACGAAACGCTTTAAAACCTTTGGTATGAAGTGCTGTAAGCACCACATCATTATTAAGACAGATTTGTCATCAATTCCATCACAAGTCAAGAATATTATGTGAGGCCACAGTGGAATGTTCCAGATTTGGCCATTAGCTCCACCCACTGATTATGCAGTCGCTGCCGTGATTGGTCAAAAGATTATGGGGGCGGGGCTTAACATATTGGCCCATTAACTGGAGATGAACAATGACTAAATGTTGGACACCTTTGTCAAAGTTCATTTAAATAGTTTTTTTTCCATGAATAAATGAATAACACTGCTGCAAACTGCTTTACTGGCTGGATGGAATTGAAATTTTAAAAATACAAATAAAAAAAAAAGTCCCCCCCCCCAAAAAAAATGGAGGGCCTTACGTTGTCAAAGGCTATTGAAAAAGTTTTTCACTTAAAGATATAGTCCATCATTTGTAATCTTTGCATTTTGTTTGTTTGAAGCAACAAAAGTGCTCAAAATCTAAAGAAGGGTACTGAACAACTTACCTGATGAAGTTTCAGCTCAGCTTCAGTTGTATATTCCGAGAAAAACAGCATTCTAGGATCTCAATTTCAAATCAAAAGTTGCTGAATCATGTTTTGAATTGGGCCTGAATTCAGTGTCCGAGACACGTTCTCACTGAGCCGATTGCAGCTACGCTATGTCGCGCACTGATCCGACGAATTATAGCAACCACGCGTGCGTGTGCGTCGTGCCAATACTTGCGCGCGCTTCGCCGAATAACAAAACGAACTACTAATTTAAATTTCCTACGATGCGTCTTAAGAAGCACCGTTGGAAAGGCCTTCTTTTGTTGATTACTTCAAAATGACAGCTTGCCAGAAAGAATAATTTCACAGGGAGTTTAGTCCCCTTACTATCTTTCAACCAAGTATGTTTTTCAACAATAATAACGCTAGTTACTTTTCGGATAGCTGCAAATGATGGACTGTAGCTTTAACTTGGTACTGACTTGTAATTGATTGATTGATTGATAGATGGATTTATCGAATATGAGGACTTGACTGAATCATTTATCAATCAATCAGTCAATCGACTGCAACACTAATAATCCCACATTCACTATGTTTTTTGCATGTGTGCATCTTTTTCCCCCTCTTTCAGAGTGGAGCTGGGCAAGCAACTTGCCAAGATCATCCAGCCGGAGCTGCGCGGCGACACCCCAGTCACGAGCCACGACGCCTCCACCAACGGCCTGATCAACCACATCAAGGCCAGCCGCCTGTGACGGGGTGGGCCCGCATCTCAAGATGACGTCGTCAATGACGACGACGACAAAAACGCAACAACGGACAGTGAAGTTGGGGTCAGTCAGAGTGGTATTGAGGTCAAAGGTCCTCGGTTCAGGAGCAAGGAGGTCAAATTTCAAGAGGGTCAGGAAGTTATCCCTAGAACCAAGCGTAGTCGCAGAGGTAACAAGTCCGGTACGTGTTTGCTCATCTAAAGATAGCGGGCGTGTCATTTTTGTTTGTGATTTTTTTTTATGCTGATTATGGCAGGGTTGGAATTGAGGTATCGCAAGTCATCCAAAGTTTACACAAGTCAGTTTGAGGTCGATCACAAGTCATCAAGACTCAAGTTAAGCAACACAAGCAGGACTTTTCTTTTTTCTTCAGACTTTTGTCGGAAATCAGACCTTTTGAATCTGAGAGAAAGATGTTATCAATTTCAGTATCCTTCAAATTTTCTGACCGTATTTTTTAGCTGCGCCCGGATAGCAGCTCACATGTTGACATTGTCTTTTGCTCCTACATATTTTGACCGATTTCAACCCAACTTTGTCAGAAGTATCAGTAGCTCAGCCCCGACATGTCATATGACCAAACTGGGGTCAACGGTCATCATGGGGTCACTGGGGTCAAAAACCTGATTTTTTTTACTCAAAATGCTACTCCTTCCAGAAAGTACATGGCACAGTCATGTGACTCGTTCATGAACATGGATTCGTTGGCCCGCAGCTTCTGAGATCCGATCGAGCTTGTTTTTAATTGACAATCTCATCTTTAGTAACAAAGAATTCAAAAAACTGTAATATTCCATTGTCACTATTTGCGTCCTGTTGTTTGTGACTTGAATTTTATTTGACTTGTGACCGACTTGTGATTTGACTTTTGATTGACTTATGATTTGCGATTACAACTCTCCAGTTCTGGTCATTTTGAGTTGTTAAAAGTTGCTATTTAGTATTACTCAGCGAAATTTAATATCAATGCAATTTTATGCGGAGTGCTGTTTGATTTACGTTAGATGTAAAACCTGGGCTTTCTTATGTTAATCAAGCTATGCGAGTTAGATACATGTAAGGCCAAAAAAAAATATCTCTGGTCAGACTCAAGTCAAATCGGGAATTAGCGGCGGCTTTTTTTTTTTTTTTTTTTTTTTTTTTTTTTTTTTTCAAGCTTGGATTTTACAGACAGGTGGGGTACTTTTTTTTTTTTTTGGTTTCCTCATACATTTGTGTCCTCCCATAATTGCCTTTGGTGTCTTTTGGATTTGTTTTGTGCAATTTTTTTCCTTGGGTGCTCTTTGGTAAAAAAAAAAAAATTGAAATAGTATGGGCCGCGAGCCTGTTGGAGCTAAAAGGAACATTTCAAAAAAAAGATCGATCGACGCGCTGACCAGAGACCGACTTATTATTTTTTTTTGGCCTAACTAGACTTTAATATTTGAAGCCATCCACCGTTTTTCCTAGTCTGTGGAGTATCTCCTTGCACAGCAAGGGTCTATGATATGCGAGCAGATTCGGCGATTAATTATGCAAAACAAGACTGCGTCTTGACCTTGAGATTCACTGACCATTCAAGCAGGCGTCATCTATCAGGTCTTTCGTAACCCGTTGTTGTATGACAAAAACATGGCATCCAAATTGACCAATCCACAGCTTAGTCCATATTTCTGATAGAAATGACGTCACTAAAGATCACTCCGATTGGCTGGCGCCCGGGTCGCATAAAATTGACATACTGCGATATATCAGACGTTCAACCGTGGCTCATGCCCACGTCAATGTCTGATCGTCAAGCTACCTTTTTTTCCCACTCATGCTAACAACTTTAGAAATCTGCTAAGCATTGAAACTGCTTGCTTAACGAAAACCGGCTACCAACCACAATGTCATGCAATGCACATTGCTTGTAACTGGTCCCTTGCTGATTTTCGCTTAGCACATAAATTTGCCAAGCTAAATTTGTTGTTTAGCAGCACAGTGAAAATATGGCCCTGAAGTCAGTATCACCTACTGTGGCTTATATCTTGTGAAATAATTTGGTAACTTTGTAACATTAACAGCTTGATAGTAGAATGGTTATATTAAACCATTACTTTTTAAAATGATTTTCAGATGGTTTGGGGGAATTAAGATTAGGAAAAATAATTTTACATTGTTTATGCCTAGATTTATTTGTGTGCAAATTTTACCGTTATATTGATATCAAGTGTGGTGTTTGGATAAATTTATGTTTACATTTGTGTTTCTGAATATATTTGTGTATCACAGCTCTCGTTCAAATTTTATTTGCTAATTAGCATGGGCTTTTTCTTTTCATTGTGAAATTGAAATAGAAGGATCTATGCATTGTGTTGATTCCACATCATTATGAATCAAGAGTAGAAATGTAAAGTTATATTGATGTTGAAATTTGTTTTCTGATTTGGCAGTAACGTATTTGTTTTCATTTTGCCGTCGTGAATTTGTCCGAATATCTTGAAGAGTCATTCACTTACCTGACTAAAAACCTCTGTCTTCTGCAATAAACTTTAGATCTTAAACCTTTTCCTTAAAAAAATAATAAAGTACTATATGAGAGTGAATTCCTATTTTTGTAAGAATATAAACTTAGTATGCTTTAGTATAGTTTTAATATTTTTCAGATAAAATACATTTTTGAGATTGGTTTGGCTAATGCATGAATATATAAATTGCAAAATGATTATCTAGAATTGGAAATTTCGCTGCTTCGCATTTCAGGAAAACACTATTGACCTTATGCGTTGAAGGCGGAGTTAGAGGGCAGTAGTTTTTGTATCACTGTGTTAGGCACGATAAACCTTTTTGTGCATTCATTGTTACTGAATTTAACCCAACCCTCCTGTTGTCTGAACTGTCACAGACAGTCAATAAAATAATCAATCTTCTTCCCTGCCATGCCTTTTATACAGGCTAGCCACCAACAGTCAGATCATATTTCAAGCAAGCAATGCGACTAGTCAAATTCAGTCAACAGACAAAAGCAGGCAAGTGGTAGGCACAGCTGGCTTATCAATCGCCAACAGTCAAAGCATAGCAGTATCAAGATCCATAAACAGTCACAGCCAGTCAATCCTGCATTATGTAGGCTGGGAATCTCTTACAGTAACTGTTAAAAACAGTCACTTGGTTGATTTTGACTGAAAGGACAACTTTGCAAAGAGTTTTTGTTGGCATTGGGGTTAAACACTTGTGTTACATTGTACTGTATTTACTCCTTAATGAATTCGTAAAACCATAGTGTTGACAAGGTTTGAGGCGATAAAAGGAGTAACAGGCAGGGCGCTTTAGGGCGGTACTGAGAATGATGGATTAAAACACAAAGAACACCCTAAGAGATACACTGTACCCACAACGCATAAGCTCTCTTCATATCAGGTGTTGAATTCTATGCATTTTTGGCAAGCTTGCTAATCCACCTGTAACTTTTGTTGAAAAAGTGTTCACGGCTGATTGTGATTAAACAGTGAAAGCATCTGTTGAATGCTGAACAGTCTGTTTGTATTTTGCGATTGAAAATCTGGTTTAGCAGATTGTGCATGGCATAATTAACAAGTTTTCTTCCCAAGTTTAATATGATCCTTCCCAGGTTGGTGCTGTGTATCACAGAAAAAAAAGAAATATAGTCATTGAAGATCCAGTTATATCACTGTCATTATTAACTGATAAGTATTAAAGATGCAAATGTTATGAAATATTAAAATTGTTGTGAATGTGTTTTATTTTCTTTTGTCTCTTCGAAACAATTGTGGCAGTTTTGCTATTTTCTGCTTTTTATAATAGCCCCAATTTCCACTTCATATTTTATAGTACAATTTGAAGACCACATTATTAAAAAATAACACAAACGCTGCTTTATTGTTACAATTGAAAATGCAATTTAATATCAGAGAGCAGCCCACGTACAGCAATCTGTCTGAACGATTAATAAGCCTTGAATTTCGGTTCATCTTGAGTTTCACTATTTTACAGTTTTAAGGAGTAATACAATTTTTTTGACGGTAATATTTTTATAGCATCATTAAATTAACTATACTTTAAAAATAAATTTCAACAGTGGTTTTAGATTATTATACATAGGATTAGTGCAAAGGAAACGATACGCAAATAAAAACAAATCTTGAAGAATGTATTACTAATCATTAATTGCTCTTGATCAACATTCAACAAAAATATGAAGATTAATGGTTGTATTAGGTAATCATCGGAACCAGAGCTGAGTCATTCAAATTTGGGGTCCACTTAGTTCCTGTCCCTGTTACATCTGACGTCTACGATTTTGTAAACTCTGTATGCACTACTTAACCCTAACCCCCAGGCCCTTTGTGCTCCTCAATCCTCCAATTTTTTGCACTTGTGTTAAAATGAAGGATACCCAGCGCCTCAATCCTTCAAAATCGTCAGACAGTCCTGCCTCTCAAAATGCATTCATCCTCAATCCTCCGAAATTTTCAAACAACATTCATCCTCAATCCTTCAACATCCTCATGTGCTTCAAAACCATTCACCCTCAATCCTCCAAAATCCTCATGTTTCTCAAACGCCACATGCATTCACCATCAATCCTCCAAAATCCTCAAGTGCTAAAACACCATTCATCCTCAATCCTCCAAAATCCTCATGTTTCTCAAACACCATTCATCCTCCATCCTCCAAAATCCTCATGCGCTAAAACACCACTCATCCTCAATCCTCCAAAATCCTCATGTTTCTCCAACACAATTAGTCCTCCAAAATCCTCCAAAACCACCAGGAGGATTTTGGAGGATTGAGGTATTAATGCCTTCTTCCTCGGAGAGTGATTGTGTAAAGCAAACTACCAACCCAACGAATGAGTTGAACTACTTATTTAATGACACTTGAACAGCAAAATGCAAAGTTCAGAAATAACAGGGACAGGAAAAAATGTCACACTTTGGACCCTAAATTTATACAGAATGATCCAATTGGACAAAGATCGATGAAGCAATTAACAAAAATCTACAATTTTAAGAAGAAAATTACTGTTCAGATTTTTTTCTCAAAAATACATGAACTGCTATATTATACATTGAATGGTATTAAAGTTGGTGTATACATGCTTTTGGGGTGTGGCACCTTGAAAAATAGATTTTCAAATTGAAGTGATAATTTTCTAGCATTACATTAGTTATGAGCTTTCCAATGGGACATCGCACAGAAAAACAAAATCAGACCACAACAAGGGATCAATTCATTAATTTCAACTTTTGAATAATCCGTTCTGAATAGTGTGTGAAATTTCTGAACTGGAGAGCGTCATTTAAAGCCACTTTTTAAAACAAAGAAGCAAATTTGTTACAGGACGACATATTCCTTTAACTTTCGTTCGGAAAAGAAAATTGAAATTTAGAAAAAGCATGTATATTCCATTTTTAATCAAAAATCCTGACACCATTTCTCTGTAACTAAGGTATTTTAAATCAATCGCAGCTTTGAGAAAACCAAAAACGAAGGAATCAGGTATTCAAAAAAAAAAGAAGCTCATTTTTTGATAATCTGTACAGTCATTATAGTCAAAAAATCCTCATTGAATAAAACGTCTGAAATATCAGATCCATTGCCCAAATGACCAAAAACAGTTTACAAAAGCAAGTTTTCAAAATGTGAATCCCAAGAAACCGTTCCCAAATTTGTACACGATGCCTTGAATACTGAATTTAATACAAAAATAATTACATACAAAATGCAAAGTTGAATCAGAATGTTGAAAAAAAAAAAGATACCTATAATTCCACAAGTTTTTAAAGTAAATTTGAAGTTTTGGGCAAAATTTTATCACCACATTACTGACAGAATTTCACCTGAACTTGGTTTGATACTTAACCTTTAAAGTTAAAGAAGAAATACAATTTTAGTGGATTTATATAAAGCAAATATACATGAATTTCTATTATAAATCAAATCGTACAAAAAAAAAATTAAAAGAAATTTCAAATTTATGCTTTTACTGAAAAGGAAAAACCCAATAAATGCTGAGTACATAAAATGAACAGACGAAAAAAAAAGGTACAATATTGATTCAACAGTTGTACACTCGAAAATATACATTGTTTTCTTGGTATTAATGGAAAATATTTTTGAGAAACCATGCTTGCCTTTCCAAACATCAATTTAACTCCAGATAAATTTGCTCTTGTTTTTCAACATCCAAGCTCATAAAAGCCATTCCTTCTTCAACATGAAGATGTTTTTTTTTCACCTGGGCGTTATTTTTTTTTCTACGCGAATCTATTTCTTGCAAACTTGGCCCATCAAAACTTGGTCTCATGGGCGTGGGGTGGAAAACACCCTTAACCCTAACCCTTGAGTAATTTACTAGGAACCTTCCTCACTCTTGCAAAATCCAACACCACGTGATAAACTCCACACCCAAACTCTGATTATGGTGGTATGCCTGACCCCAAGTAAAGCATAATCAGTTTACTTGTGCAGTCCTCACTCCAACAGAATCCAACAAAACATGCAGTTGGATTTTGAAGGGTTGGGGTGGTCGGGGTTAACAATGTGTCCAACACATATAAAAACTCATAATCTGTTTTCCCAGATATGGAACTAAGCTATTTGACAGAAAAATACATCAGCGTCAAGTATTTGCGTGTAAAAAAACTACATTTTTTTGTAATTTTGTGTAACAAAACTGTTTACAATGAGGCATGAATCAATGTGCAGCATAGTATTTTTAATTTCTTTGTATGGGATGAAATTGTGAAATACTACTTTCAACGGGAAATACACAAATGTTAATCTTGTACGGAATCCGACGGCTAAATGCAATATTTTGTTTCGCAGTACTTAACTTCGTGATCAACTTTACGCAAATATTGTAGAATGATGAGCTACCTTCTACACAGCTAATTTTAAACAGATTCTGATATAAATTTTTGTACATATATATATAGTATGCGATTGTAATGTGATGTCAATGTGTTACCGCACGATTCGTACTATGTTGAGTTACCTTACTCCATTTTTTTTAAAGTGTGCTTGATACTCAAGATTATTACTTCATTGTTTACCAACCCGCTGGAGAAATGAGGACAGTTTTGAAGAATTTTGTAAAAAATTACAGCAGATTTTAATCCTATTTACAATAATATAAATACATGTTGTGATAATATCGTCAGATTACCATCTGAGGCTTGCTAATTAGCCGATTAAGCATTATCATCAGAACCATTTCCGGGGGTTCTTTTAAACTACATTATCAGAGATTTGTGTTTCAAGTCAAGTACAAGCACGTACGACGCGCGTGGCTGTAACATGCAGTGTGGCATGGGGGAGTTGCACGCGTTGTTTCCCCACACAGTGGGCGGGCTTAATGGAGGGGTCTACTAAAATTAGGTGTATCAAGTTTTTGAAAAATATCTTGTTCATGTTATAATACGCAGCAATGGACTATTTAAGCGCCCATGACATGAACTGTACTCCTAAATGTATGAAAACTATTTGACATCCCTTTTTTGGTTAATCTTACTGTAAAGGACACGTTTTTAAGCATTTATAATTTTCCATGCTTTTCTTGACAAATGAGGGCGCTGTTGCTGTGATGTCATTTCAGGAAGACACTGTTCAGTTTGGGGGATTTTGTGTTACAACTGTGAACCCTAAAAGTTGCTCACTGAACACACTTGAGGAAAACTTAACTAATTGGCCTGTCATGTACTGAAACAACGACTCCCCAAAGAAAATTACAATAGCAAAATAGCAAAAGTTGTGACAACATGTTGATGCCAAAATAGCTGTGACATTGAGGTTTCTGCCTGAAATGACATCACACTTTTGCTCATGAATATGCAAATTCGCATTAGCATAAAATGGCCCAATGAAAATTGAGAATAAGGTTTAATGGGACACAAAGGTGCATTTCCAAGGATTGCATTAAAAAAAGTTACATTACATGGGCTCTTTAAGAACCGAAACTAACCGGAGTAATTCGGGAGACAGAGAGTGACACACAGTGACAGACATACGGTCAAACATGGGTGAGAAATAGGGTGATATCTCTCCCCAAAGTCATCTTCGTTAGAAAATATCACTTGAAAGCAAATGGTCAAAAAATCTCTCACGAAAGAAACCCATGGAGTTCATAAAATCCTGTCGATTCGATCAAGACAAAAATCTTAAGCATCTTTTTCTCACAGAAAACATTTTTAAACCAGTAATTTTGGTTTGTTTCCATATAAAATGAATGGCCTCAACATTCTGGCCACATGATCTTACCGCTGGAAATTTGATTCCAAAACCAAGACTACTTCACATATTTTTGAGCCAAATATGATTTTTCTGAGTGAAGTTTTTTGTTTTTAGCAGCACCTAAATACGAGAAGTGATAAATTTTTCACCAGATTTCAACATGCTATAAGATAAACCTTGTCTACAGTGTAGATATGTGAAATAACAAGTGATGTTATCGAGCCCATCACAAGTCCATCACAACTCCAGTCAAAAGTAAATAACAAGTCCAGTCACAAATAACAGTGGATGAACAATAACAAAGGAATGCCTTTGTCAAAGCTCATTTGAATAGCTTGTGATTTGAATTGGGACTGGAGGACTTGTGATGGACTTGCGGGGACTTGTGATGGACTCGACGACATCCCTGGAAATACTGATTTCCTGGTTATGGTACTGAAAGGGATTCAGAATTTAATTTTAGAACAAAATCGAAATAGGGATTAGATCACTTATTTTGTCCTCCGTAGTTATGCCTGGTTTGTATTTCTGTGTGTACCTTTTAACAAATTCTTATGTCATTTTTTTTTTTACTAGTTATCTCATAAGTCTCCTCATATGAAGAAGTCTCCTCATTTTGAACTTTGTATAAATTGTATGGGCCTAATTTTATTGAGAAGCTAAGCAGAAAAATAGTGCTTAGCAGATTTATATCCTAAGCAGAAATCAGCTGGGCACCAGTGAGAAGTCAAAAATTTCACATGACATTTCACTGGTGACCGGTATTTTTCTGCGCTGAGCAAATTTCTGTTCTAAGCAGATCCAAGAAAAAATTGGCCCCTGGTCAAGCCAGGCCAAGCCAAGCCAAGCCTTAGCCTAGCCCGACTCCAAATGTAGACTGGTATAATTTCTCACTGTCAAGCTGCGTAGGGTCTTTTGTTTTTCTCTTGCAGTTGGGGTTTCCCCGTCTAATCCGTCTCCAGGGTACTAACCTTCATGACCCCGTAGTACACGGCTCGCATCAGGTTCAGGATCCCGACCACAAAGGCACCTGGGAATGTCAAAGGTGAAAGGTCATGAGGTCAAATCAACTTCACGGCTTACATCAGGGTGAAGAGTTCATTCAAGGACCATTGGTTGGAATGGTGGTTGCTGCGTGATGTGCAGTGTAACTGTTTAATCACAGATGTCTATGGGAAGTCAGGTTTGGGCAGTGGCTTTTTGCCTCCCCTTCCACCGCTATGGCTGGGGTTCGATCCCGCCGTGGTCCACATGTGGATGGGTTTTTTCAGTCCCTACGTGATTGGCTTTTTAGCCCCTGCCAGTCCTTGCCACCTACCTGATTCTGTGGGATTTCTACAGAATATTCTTCTAGGGTTTTCCTCCCACCTCTTAAAACTGTAATTTTTTTTTTCTCATTGTCTCCTGTTTTACATGTTTCTTCAGGCTTGCGAGCTAAAGTGCCTAGGGCACTTTTGAGGAATCCTTGGTTCCAGTAGACTATAATAAGCGAACTATGGTTGATCCGCATTAAAAAGAAAATCCACATGGTCTATGCTCCATGTGTACACTATGTCCACCGCACTCTCTAACAGCGGACTAGATCAACATTAGTTTGATGATGTTATGACCATCATTTGATAAGATATGTTCGCACGCTGCTATTAGAGCGCTAGTATCGTGTTATGTCTCATATTAACCATTAGGCCACCTAGCGTCCTTGCCCCTGATCAAAACTTACTCAGGATGGGAATAACAACTGTGGTGTTTTGTGGCACTGCACGGGGTAGTCCAAAAAAAAAAACCAGCCTGGTTTCAATACAGCCAATTAATTTTAAAGCTATAGTCCATCATTTGCAGCCATTCGAAAAGTAACTGGCGTAATTACTGTTGAAAAACAAACTTGGTTGAAAGATAGTAAGGGAACTAAACTCCCTGTGAAATTATTCTTTCTGGGAAGCTGTCATTTTGAAGTAATCAACGAAAGAAGGCATTTCCAATGGTGATTCTTAAGAAGCACCGTAGGAAAATTTAAATTAGTAGTTCGTTTTGTTATTCAGCGCAGCGCGCACAAGTATTGGAACGACGCACACACGCGCGCGGTTGTTATAATTCGTTGGATCAGTGCGCGACGCCGCGTATAGCTGCAATTCAAAACAATTCAAAACATGATTCAGTAACTTTTGATTTGAAATTGAGATCTTAGAATGCTGTTTTTCTCGGAATATACAGCTGAAGCTTAGCTGAAACTTCATCAGGTTAGTTGCTCAGTATCCTTCATTAGATTTTGAACACTTTTGTTGCTTCAAACGAACAAATGCACTAATTACAAATGATGGACTATAGCTTTAAGTAAGTTATTCACTCACCGATCCACACAAAGTAGATACCGCCTTGGTTCTCAGCCAGAGTGTAGGTCCCAATCTGTGGACGAATACAACCAGACCATTTACAATTAACTCTTTGTAGCAACCCTAACCCTCCTCAATCCTCCAAAATCCTCCAGGCAGTTTTTGGAGGATTTTGGAGGATTGAGGCCGAATGGCCAAAACAATGTCGGTTGATTTTGGAGGATGCACTGTGTCGAGTTCGCAGGTTGTGCCCAGCTTTGCTTACGTTCAAGTCACGCATAACTGAGCACTGCTTTATGCTGGATGTAGTCCGCACTGCTTTTGAATGTCATCGGCACTCAACCCGTTAACAGCGATTGTTGGAGGATTTTGAAAGATTGAGGCAATGGTCAACCCTCCCACTGAACAAGTTCAAGAAATATCGGACGGTTTTGGAGGATTGAGGCTGAATCCAATTTTGACAAGGTGGCAATTGGAGGATTTTGCAGGATTGAGGATGGTTCCTGGCAAAGAGGGCCTAGGGGATTAGGGTTGAGGTCTATTTACACATACATATACAAGATTTTATTGCAACGACTTTGTGTTGCAGCAATGTCTCGTTCCTTGTTTTCCCATCTTTTTTCAATCAGTTCAGGCACCGGTTTCAGGTGAAATATGTACACAAAGTTTTTGTGTCATATCATAAAATAACTTTTTGATTAAAACCACACGCCAAGTCCCATAACTTGTCGCATTAATGTAAACACTCTCATTAATTGTTCCATATTTATAAAAATGCATAAACAATTTGCAACATTGTCGAAAGAGGAACATGCCTGCGCTTGCCCCGACTGAAATGGCTCTCCAAAGTTTGGCAATAACAGCAATGCAATAACGGATCGGTCAATTGCTTGGAATTTCACAGCTGAAGGCACAGCAATTCGCACCAAATTATTTCTATTATTAATTTGAGCGTGTATAATATTGGAAATACAGGTTCAAACACGAGGTCTTTGCAACAAATTGTAAGGCGTTTGCAACAACTATTTCACAGAATAAAGCATGGCCTTACCGTGACACCAATGCCAGCGCCCAAGAAAATCAGTCCAATCACAGTGTAGATGATGCACCTGTTCTTAGCATAGGCTTGTCCAACAGACGATCTACAAGTTCAAAACAGAAAACTTATAAAAACCATCGGAGTGTCCTGTTAGGAATTTTAAGGAGCAGCATAAAGTTGGTTTTGGGTACTCGATCCCATATTCTGGAACCTGACATCAACGGTCGGGTGCTCGGGTACCCGGTTCCGATGCACAGCTGTAAGCTGGCCAGCTGGCGCTATTAAGCTGGGTGCTTTATGGCCAAGACATCTGCACTGCAGAGATGTTATCAGGTTGGGCCCCATCCGGAGCTTGCTTGTGGAAATTGTTGTGCAAGCTTTTTGACAGCGTTGGGTACAAAGGGCAAGCCCAACACTGGGAGTCGGGTTGGCGTAGCGGTACTTTCCTCGCCTTCCAACACTGTGACGTGGGTTCAAATCCCAACTGGGCCAATATGTGGATTGGGTTTTCAGTCCCTGCCTGATTCAGTGGGTTTCCCTAGAATATAATCCTGGGGTTTTCCTCCCACCACTGACACTGTAATTTCCTTCCACAACTTCTAACAAGGGACCCCACTGGAAGTAAGCGGAGAGACTTTCGTGGGCTATCCTGTCAATTGCCGAATAATGACAAACAAACAAACAACCAACAAACAAACTGACAACTTACACTCTTCGACAGTAGGGGCATCTGGCCAGGGTTGACGAGTGTGGAAACTAGAAAAAACAATTCAAAGAAATCTTCAATTACAATGAACTTATGCTCCCAAGAGTTTGAAGCCCTTTCCACCTAAAATAACTTTATATATCTTTACTGAATCAAACTACTTAGTAAAACCAGATTACAAATCCCAAAATGTTTTTACATCGTGTAATTTATACTGCTTGTGGCCGGTTCGCTAAATATGCTGAGCGACAGTTCTGCCAAATTTATGGTGACAGAGAGTTGGTGTTACTACCTGGCAGAACACAACGAAGCTTGCCAGGCACATCCGTGCTTACGCTCAAACCCAGTGAATGCTTAAAACTTTCTGCGGCATTTTGTACAGCTATTTGCAGTTCTGTGCTTGTACTCAAAACTGATGTGTAAATGAAAGTGATACTACAAAAACTGCAATGCACAATTAGTAAATAAGCATTTGACTTCCTTTTCCACAAACAACACACACGTGCGCGTATGCACTGAAGATGACATTTCTTCACGCTGATAGAAACTGCACATATACAGCCGTGTTAGAGCTTGCCAAGAGGAATTTCCTGCCTAGTTTTAATACATATTATGAGCACGTGAAATTCAAAAACTCTTGTAGCCAGGACGTTTGTATTCTGTGCGAGGGAATGATTGAGTTAGCGCTCTAGTAGTTCAGATATAGCTGTATGGGCTCACCCTGAATCGCTCGTTGCAATGACCGCACACCACGCGGTAGCCAGAGGTAGCGGTCAGGGTGGTCGTGGTCGAGGGAGTTGCAACAGTGGTCATCGGCGCCAGGTTGATGATTCGCTTACTGTCGGCCAATCAGAACAAAGGAACAAACTTTTTCAAAAATATTCACACGTGCCATGTACGCACAAAAGTCACATCATCTCGTCCAAAAAAATGATGTTTATTTCCACACACAAGAAAAGAAATTGACCCAGCATAAAAAAAAAAAACCACATTAAAAAATATGCAAAGAGAAAATACTACATTATTTACCCAGTCAAACAAGAATCACTTTGTGAATCGACATAGCAAGATTATAAATATTTAATCTTGGAGTTTTTACGGTTTGTAATTCACCTTTTCCTGTGATATGCACACAGGAAACATAACAACAGTAGGCACTTTGTGGTTGGAATTCGCTGACAAACGATCAATGGGCAGAACGAGTCTTAGCTATATCCGTTGGGTTTTGGAGGATTCAGGAGCAACCAGGCTTTGCATTTGTTGGATTTTCATGGATTCACACAAAAAAACACCCAAAAGAGGGAGTTAGCATGGTAAGGGTTAATATTAAACAATGCTTAAACCCAATTCCTCTGAAGTTTGGGTAGAATCCTTCCTTAGTCCATGGAAATCCAACAATCAAAATCCAACAAAATTCCACTTCTTGCATACTTATAATTTTCAATGAAAAAAAAAATCTTCTAGTTTTTCTAATTCAACACAAATGGCTTACGAAACTTATTTGTGTCAAATTTTGCAAGTCCGCTATACTCCAGTTTCTGGAGCCATCAAAATCAATTAGTACCAGTTATTAGATATTGATGGAATTTGTAGGGTTAAGGAGACCCACCAGTTAGCCCTGGGGCATGCAATCCGCTTGGATGACAGCTTGCAGATAAGTAGGCAGTTGCACGGACAGCGGACATACTTCTTGCCAGCTGGGGCTTCTTTGATTGGCTAGAAATTGACAGGAAAGAAATATTCAAGGTGTTCATTACGTTTCAAATGACAACGAGACAATTACACAGGGTGAGTAAAAAAACCCAGAAACCCAAATGTTGGGACCATTGTTTTAGTGAAGTTCTGCATGTAGCACTTTCAAAATCCAGGATATGAAAGCCCAAGTCATAAGCTTTCTTTTAGTACAAGAATCATTCAAATCACTCATGTAATTTCCAAGTTACGGAGTTTTAAACACAACCACCGTTTTAAGTGTTCTTTCAGCAAAATGAAAACAATTCACATAGGGATGCGTGTGAATTGTTTTGTTTTGCTGAAAGAACCGTGGACAGAACTTTAAAACGGTGGTTGTGTTTAAAATTCCGTAACTTGAAAAGTACATGAGTGATTTGAATGATTCTTGTACTAAAAGAAAGCTTGTTAATTGGGCTTTCATATCTTAACTTTATTAAGAAAATGGTCCCACCATTTGGGTTTCCTTTTTTTTTTACTCACCCTGTAGATGTAAGTGAAAACAAATTAACTGGATTATAGTTGAGCTGGACCTGAAAGTTGGATGGCTAGTTTTATTTTCAAAGGAAACATGAAGAAAATTATCACAGTGAAATAAAAAAATGTGATAATACGCTAACCAAACAACAACGTTATTTAAAAAGGTTTCGTTGAGGATTAAATGAAAAGATGAAAAAAAAAAACCTGGAAAAGTAAAAGGTGATATGGATTTCATAAGATGTTAATCCTCATCAAATTTTGTTTTTTAAATTGGTTCTTGATTACAAACTTGAAGCACATGCAGGGTTGTAAGTGTTATGCAAGTTCAAAATCTAGGCCCCAAAAAATAGTTCTGCTGCCGATTACATGGCATTTGAAAATAGGGTAGGTAGGTAGGGAATTTTTTTTTTGAGGGGGGGGGCAATTTTTTCTGTATGGCCATATGGAGGTGTCTGCGTGTAGTCAAGGGTAAAAGGTAGAAATTGATGATTTTCAGGGTTTTTTCCTCATTTTTCCCACACAAGATTAGGGTAGGGGCTGTCAAAACCATGAAAACTGGGTAGGCCTGGTAACCGGAAGCAGAACTATTTTTTTTTTGGCCTTACATAAGTTGTTATCAACTCAACTTTGACAATAACATTACTGCCCATCTGTGTTATCATGGAATGACACGTGATCCACAAAAAATAGTTATCAGAATGAACGTCAAGTTGCCTTGGTCTAGAAACCCCCACCAAGGCAAAGATTAGTGTCACAAGATTTTCTTTTTGATACCAAGTTTATCAAACTCAAAGGTCGGTCATTGGCAATTGTCAAATCCAAATACTTTGTGTTTAGCCGCCAACATTTAGCTCATATTGAAACAAAAAAGTACTGTAAAACTTTCAAAATCTGTAAAGTTTAAACATAAACATAAAAAAACCTACATGTACAGTGACTCGTCAAAATCAAGACAACTTTATATTTACCCCTTTTTTTTCAAAAACACTTCCTGCATTTTACGATATTTTGTGGAAATATTCTTAAGTGCTTGCACAAAATTAGAACATCAATAAAGTAAATTATAGAACTTTCCTGAATCAATCAAAATACTGCAAAACCAGAGTGCAGTTTTTTGGTAGATTTAGGGGAGTTACATAGGACTATGGAAGTTTTGTTTTGGTACACTTTTAAACATGCGTGCTTATACACATTTATGTAACCACACATGTACACAAATTTATACATGTACAAACAATGTACATGTACATGTACATGTACAAACGTTAAACAATGTACATGTACAATGTACATGTACGCAATGCCTGTACAACAGTACAGGGAAATTGATATTGTGTAATGGCATTGCATTCAAAGACAAGTCCATGTACATGTACATGTACATGAGACAATACATGCATGTATGTACAACTTGCAATTTCTTTTCTGTCAAACTTCCTGTATGACTCTGTTGAATTTTAATCATGTAAAATGTACATGTCTGTGTGCACTCTTGGAAATTGAACTAACAACAGCCTTTGGGGAGAAGAACTCTTTATAGAAACTTAATCAACCTTTGCCTGTTGCGTTGTTTGAATAAGGTCACGGGACCGCCCAAATAATACAAAAGATTCCTGTTGGGGCCCTTTGTCCAAATTACGATTACGCATATATATAACGCTGACTGTTATCAAGGGGCTACAGACAAACAGAAATGTGTTTCTGGCAATTTTTGTGACTCCTTTTTTTATGTGCAGTGTGCGTTAAAATTTCCCAGTTGAGAATTTGAGTCATTTCAGACTGATCAAGTTACAGGACACACGTAACCCTTTTCATATTAAACAAAACTGACATTAACCAATAAGGCCGAGTTAATATAAAAAAAATAGTTTCTCGTCCGAGCTTGTTAGAAAAAGAAGGAGGCGAGCGTTTTCTGCTTTTTTTCTTCTTTTTTTTCCCCCCCTAAGATGGCAGATTTTCCAAATTTGTGGATGGATTCGTCCATTTTCTCAACTCTGTTGCTGATATAATATTGGTTCCAAAGAAGCCTTAATTAATGAACCCTTTTTTCATGGCTATAATTTTGTTAAGACAATCATTGCAAAAAAAAAGGAGGTGTGCAAAAAACAGGAAACGGGAGGGGACGGGAAAGTGGTACACATTTTTTAATTGGACAAATTTCAACAAGTTTCATTTTTTTCAAATAAATTCCAAAGTGAGTTTCAATTTTTGATAGATGGACCACGAACATGTATCATACAAAATGAAGCAGGACTGCGTAGCACTGTAGAAAGGTATAACTGCTTCAACTTATTTTCATCCTTTACACCACGAACATGTACATGTACTCGTATGAGGATGCACTTTGGAAGTATACAATAGGTTTGCAGAGATGCTTGCAAAATTGAGTTTGGCCACGAAAACCTCAACTGACCACTCACAATAGAATAAAATCTATTTAGAGGTATTTACATGTAGATAAGAAACCTGTACAAACATGTTCACATGTAATTTAGTTTTGATTTCCGTCACAGTCAGTACGGTATTAAAAAAGCAATACTTCTGTCTCAGTGTCTGACGTAAAACTCTCTAACACGTACATTAATGTTCTCGTACAGCTCACACTACATGTAGGTACATGTATGTATGCATGCTACAAATTGTGCGTTAATAGCTAATCTTAATTCCTATGATTTTCCCATTTTGAGAAACTTTTATTTCACATTATAAATAAGAACTGTTTTGTGTTATTTATGAGCATCATATATGGATGTCACGTGAAACTGCCTAACTATTCTTGTCCCGTGTTTCATCTACCTGTCTTTTAGCGGGCAAAAAACTAGGGCTGTGCGTCGGAACCGGGCATCCGAGTGCCCGACTGCTGATGTCAGGAACCGGTTCCAGCAGCTGATTCCACGAAACCTTACGCAGTGGCGCAATTTATTGTGTAAGTTGCGCAACATTTCAAGCTGCGCAACATTTTACCTATTACACATTTCGCAATCATTGTAGGTGGCGTAAGTTGTGGCGTAGCGACTGAAAATGACATATTTTACCAGCAAATCGGGACTGTCGTGAAGCCCGTCATTGCACAACTTATCAAGGTTCAAACAAGACACTCACAACTTTATGTTTGAAGTACATGAATTTCTATTTTACTCGTCACACAATTTTTAGAGTTGCCGAACGATTCCGAAGAAAGTCAGACAAAACAATTTTCAAAATGGCGGGCTGAGGTGATCCAACGACTGTTTCACGAACGAACAAATTCACACACAAACAGCCATCGTAAATGCTGTTTTTATCCTCATCCAATATGTTTGAATTATTTCAAACGATGCGCAGCTACGCCAAGTTTTGTGAAATCGATCGTAAGTTTACTGCGCAACTGCACAACAAATTTGTTGCGTATGTCTTACACATGGCGCAAGCTGCGTACTTTTTCGTGAAATCGGCTGCTGATCATGGGATTGGGTACCTGTAACCAACTTCACATGTTACTTAGTAAGTTCTCAGACAATGAAAAAGAAAGGTTATGACTGTCATTTATGGGGACTTTTCAAAAAGAAAACCACGCTACATGGAAAAACAAAAGAGATTCACGTTTGATGATGCTTGCAAAAATGCAATTTCCACCGTAAAGCTAAAGAGCGCACTGTACACACTTGTATTTTTCTGTACTGACACACCGATCTGGTAGTATATTGTGCAGACCTCAATCCTACAAAATCCTCCAATCATGCCAATTGGCCTCATGGAAAAATAGCATTTAGCCTCAATACTGCAAATTCCTCAATTATTTCTTGAATATGGTTCGTGGAGGACTTCAAGCATAATCCAGGCCTATATTTATGCATGGCTGAGGAAAAACAAACCAAGGTCCGGCCCAAGACCTTGACAAAGTGCATCCTACGAAATCAGTAACGCACTTTTGCCATGTAACCTCAATCCTGCAAAATCTTCCACTCTGGCAAAGAGGATTTTGAAGGATTCAGAGCAATTAGGGTTACATGTTTGAGTAACCCCACAAATAAGTAAACAGATGGAGTAAATTTGTGTCGAACCCTTCAAAGTGTTTCTCCTCCGAATTGCATTTCCACCACAGATTGCTTTTCAGTTCGTGAAAAACCAATATTATCGTATTACGCAACAGTGTACGAAGTGCGCGCACACTCGCTTGTCCGTTCATGAAACCAAAATTATTGATTAACCCTAACTCCCTAGCATCTTTTACTAGGAACTGGACCAAGTCCATCAAAATCCATCAATCACTGTGTGTCCAATACAAAACTGTACATGACATAATGGAATCCACCACTGACACACTGGTTGCCATGAACTTGCTACACATGGCTTTTATCACAACAGCAATACAGGAAGCTAGGCAAAATCAATCGGATGAACCAAGCACTGCTTCAGGCCATTAGGCCCAAGTCCATCATACTCCATCAATATTTAGTCACACCAGGCCTTCTGGACCAAGTCCCCAAAATCCAACAAAATGGGGGGATGGATTTTGATGGAGTTGGGGTGGTTAGGGTTTTAAGCAGTTTTATTAGTCAGTTCGTGATAACAGTGACAATTTTACTCACAGTGGCTTCGTGACAGATGCTGCACTTGACCACGTGCTGGTGCATCCTCCCTTCCAGGTTGATCATGGCCTGACAAACGCGGCAGTTGATCATGGGCACTCCGCCACCGGGGCCCCCCTGGACCGGAGGGGAGTAGGGCGGGGGCATCTCGCCGGGCTGGATGGGTGGAGGGACATCGCTGCCTAGCACTGGTGGAATTTCTAGGGGTAGAAAATATCAGACTTTAGTATCACAAATTTAACACACACAAAAATGAAACCCAGATTAGTTCCTGAAGCAAAGTATTTTATGAAGATTAACCCTAACTTCCTAGGGCTTTTGTGCCAGGAATCCTCAAAAATCCTTCAACATTTTGCACCTGTGTTCAAATGAAGGATACCCAGCACCTCAATCCTTCAAAATCGTCAGACAGTCCTGCCTCTCAAAATGCATTCATCCTCAATTTTCCAAAATCCTCCTCTTTTTCAAACACCATTCATCCCAATCCTCCAAAATCTTCATGTGCTAAACACCATTCATCCTCAATCCTCCAAAATCCTCACGTGCTAAAACACTATTCGTCCTCAATCCTCCAAAATGCCCCTAAACTTCGTACTATACCTCTTGACATTCTCACATAAGTTGCGCCTAACAAACATCGGTGGATTCTGTCGGTTTTTAGGCCCAAATGATGATAAATATGCCCTTTCTGCACTGAGCCAACCTGACACTTGAAACGTGCACGCAGATATCTATGACCGATCGATGATTTTCAGTTCGCTAAACCTGCGCCATTAGGAGTACGGTACTTGCACTAGTACACATGCGCATACTATCATTTTTGTACTTAGTTGGTGTTTTGTAGAAGCAAATAATTTTGCGGGGTTCTCTGTCAATGAGGCTCTGCTCTGCGAAGCATCATAGTTCTAGGAGTACTCAGGCACGGCTGACAGGTTAAAATGTCAAGCGTGTAAGTCTTCATTTGAAAAGTTCGTACTGAAAATTTTTACGACGAAAGCATGGCTCTGCAATTTATTTTCTGTGAACACGTCACCCACGGACATACTTACTTTTTCTAAGCCAAGCATCTTTTTAATATGGACACAAGGAATATATGTAAACAGAATTTCAGCTCCCTCCATCAGGTAAAAATATAAAATGATGTGTTGTAATTTTTTTCGCTATGGGCAGCAAAGTCATACCCTGGACGTCAATCGTAATCTGGTTCTGGTACTGTAGGAACCGTAGGTCGTAATGCAATGAATATGTCGTCCAACCTAGGCTTGCTGATAATGATAATCCAACATGTATTTCTAACGAACTAGTTTATTGTTCGTTTAGACAATTCCAAACACATAAAATTAAGGTACAACTATAGAATGCAGGGCCACTTTACTCTACATCCGCGCCTCCGTACGGCTGCGTGGAGGCGTGGAGACGCAGTGCCTACCTCCGAAAATCGATCGTGGAGTCGTGGAGCCGCAGTCGCTATCTCCGAGAATTGCGCCCTCTATCGGTGCGCGTCTCTACGACTCCGCGACTCCGCGCCTCCGCCACTCCGCAGTGTCCCGCGTCTCCGCGACTCTGCGACTCCACGACTCCGCGCCTCCGCCACTCCAGACAGTGCCCCGTCGCCCTCCTCCCTTCCTAATTTGCGAGCCCATTTAAAATGGATACGGATGCTTCGTTCTCAAAAAAAATTCTGCCGAGAATTGCGCCCTCTATCGGCGCGAGTCTCTGCGACTCCCCGACTCCGCGCCTCCGCCACTCCAGTGCCCCGCGTCTCTGCGACTCTGCGACTCCACGACTCCGCGCCTCCGCCACTCCAGACAGTGCCCCGTCGCCCTCCTCCCTTCCTAATTTGCGAGCCCATTTAAAATAGATACGGATGCTTCGTTCTCAAAAAAATTCCGCCGAGAATTGCGCCCTCTATCGGCGCGAGTCTCTGCGACTCCCCGACTCCGCGCCTCCGCCACTCCGCACTGCCCCGCGTCTCCGCGACTCTGCGACTCCACGACTCCGCGCCTCCGCAACTCCGCGACTCCGATGCCCCCCAACACATTTACAAGCACGCCCTCCCTTCCGATCCTTCATGAGAAGCTTAGAAGACAAGTGCATTCGCTGTACTTAGCACTTTTTGCAGGTTTGCATATCTATTAGTATTAGTATTACTCCTATCCATCCACGCCTCCAAGCAAAATAAAAAACCTTGCTCCGGCGTGGCCCTGCATTCTATAGTTGCTCCAAAATTAAAATAACTTTTTTCTGCTTGTATCAAACGTTTTGGTATAAATAATCTAGAAGTCCCAAAGCATAAAATGTATTTTGTTCTCTTATACGGAACGGGGTCCTAAACTACACGATTACCACCGTTCCTTCCTTCATGGCGCAACTTGGAAGGGGAAGTCAAAACAAAACAAAACAAAATGATACGGACATGACGGAACTAACCACGATGTCGAAATCCATATCCCATTGTATCCCGCACACTAATTCGCAAAAACTTAACGGCCATATTTTTTTCACAAAAACGACAAATTATGTCCCCCTAAAGTAGCCACATGTTTTACCTGTAGAGTTAATGGGCGGCAGGTTCGGTGCTGAAGGAGCAATGCCTTCATTTTCGCTACTTTCTGAATTACTCAAGAGAGGTTCACTTTCGCCCCGTCGACTGTCCGCCATCTTGGCTGACTAAAATGCTGCTGACATACGTCACGTCAGGAAATAAAAGTTCGTTTGTCATGTGACGTGATCACGTGATGAGCTTTGTTTACATTCGTTTCGTCAGCAAGTTGTAGAAGTATTTTTTTTCCCATTATAGAATTGTGATGTATTTTTACTAGTTTTTGATCGAAAATAAATGAAATGGAATACAAAAAAAAGCTTACTTTTAAAAAATGTCATTTTGGCGAAAAAAAGTATGTCATAATTGTGGTGGAACAAGTTTAGGTCTGGGGGGGGGTTTGAAGAAACATGAAGGAAAGAATGATAAATTGTTTGAGAAATTTATAAAAATTAGCAGGAAAAAAACATATGACTTAAAGGATAATAATATTTTATAGGTAGTCTATAGGCAAAATATTACCACTCCAAACTGTTGTGGTATAGTTGCAAAGTTAATTTATTTCGGCTGAAATTAACTTAATGATGTCCAGTTTACAAATCAAAAAAATAGTGACAAAATGTTCATAATGGATTTAATTTATAATGTACATTATGGATTTAATTTATTACATTATCTCTTGTCAACTTACTAAGACCAATGGACTCAAATAAAGTATTACATTTTCATATTCAAAGTCACTCTACATGGGTATTTTAATTTACTATTAACAATGTAAGGCCACGCAAAAAAAAAAACTTATCTTTTTTTATTCTTCTTTTTTTTTTAATTCATACATTTGCAATATACTACATATTGCCAATATTGTCTGTTTATGTTTTTTTTCCAATAATACTATAGCTGTGTTAAAAAGGGGGTCCTGCTCCTTAGAACACAGTTTTGTATCATCAAAAGAGTCGAAATCCGCTACCTTGGGGGAATAAAGGAGAAAAAAAAGCCCCTTTCTCCTCCATTTATTTTTTAAAGCCCGGACTACAAACCGTTTTTTTTACTTGGCTTGACAATTGACTTTTCAAACCAAGACTAAAGTTGCAGTTTCCTGCTCAGTATGAGTAAGTGTAAATTCTTCAAGCTTTACATCGTAAATGTCTGCACAAACTCTCACAAGACTTAGTAAATAATTCTGTCCAAATTGGCTTTAGTTTAAATTTTAAATTGGCAGTAAACTTTTTGATAATTTAAATAGACTTCTTAAAACAACGTCCAGTTAAAACATTTCAATTGTGGCAAAATATAAAATATACATTGCAAAACTGGCACCGACAACAGTATCAAATTACATCAGACTAATAATGGAAAGTTCAAAGATATGAACATATACATGTATATAAACAAAAATCATCAAGTTTTTGATATAAAATTCATAATTTCTCTCCAAACACAATTTATTTCTGTACACATCACAGCTTTGATGAGAAGGTTTCATAGTCATACTGATCGCTTTGAGCCAGTCCTTTGAAGATTTTGAGGTATGTTTCCTTTGGGCTCGCGGTGGCTTTGACGGCAGGCGTGCTCTTCATGCGATTGACGTAATTCACCAAGTTTGGAAGTTGTGCTTTGCCTAAATCGTAGAGTGGATCAAAGCTTACCAAACGCTCATTGAAAGGCCAGAGCATCAGGTCCGCCATTCCGGGCCCTTGCCCTGTAACGAGACAAAGGACAGGCGTATAAATAAGGGAATAAATATGTGCTTGGACGGTATTAAACACTATGTTTAAGACCGGTTGGAGTCTGGATGCTGATAATTACCCTCAGCTTCGCCTTGGTAATTATCAGCATTCCAGACTCCAACCAGTCTTAAACATAGTGTTTAATACGGTCCAAGCACAGATTTATTCCCATTGATAAATACCTTTTCGATCAAAAAATCAAAACCTTTGGGTCCAAAAGTCCAAACAAGTCAAAAATTAAATATTTCCAACCATTTTGTTCAACAGTTTTACTTTCTGTTTTTCGAAGCACCCCTAGCTATGTAATGGAGTAAACAACTCCTTTTATGGGTATTTGGGCGCGAGTCGTGCGCACTGCCGATGACACGCAGATGCAGCTGTGGTGAGTGCGTTGTGAATTTAGACTATGAAATACTGACTCACTGGTAGTATTGCGCATGCCTATGTGAGGATTGTGAACGTTCGACCAATAAAACGGTAAATTTCAAAGGAGTCCAAATTTCATGTGACACTGGAAAAGTGTTTAAGACCAGTCAGCCACGTTTTTATCATCCGTTTAAGACTGGCCACGTGTCAGGCTTTCGACCAATGGGAATGGGCAAACTATCTTAGGTATAATTAATTTTTCTGATTTTTCTTTATATGTCATGTTTACCTATCCTGTAATTTAGCATTTTATCTTGCTGTTGGATTTGGTTAATACCAAACCAAAAAACAAATAAAAACCAACTCTGAATTGGAAAACACATTCGTGGCACAAAAGAGAATCAATGAACAACTATACTCGCATATGACCCAAGCTGGGAATCGAACCCGGGCCACAGTGATGAGAGTCAAGTGCAATACCACCCATGCCACAAAATTTAGTTAGGGTTGAAAGTTGAGGATAACACCCCTGAACTTACCACCAAAAAAAGGGGTCCCTCTCTTAACAAGTTCCCGTTCAATGAATGCCAGGCCATCCATGAGTTTACCAGTGGCCTTCATATCCCCTGTAAATATAGCTTTCATCATTGGGTTCTGGACCTGAATGAAGAAACATTAGGGTGAAAGAAAAGGGCACAACATCAACCAGACTTGAATTCGAGTCACCAAACATCAAGTCCGAGTCCGAGTCACCTCTCCCGAGTCCGAGTCCCAAGTCATACAGGTGGAGTCCGAGTCCGAGTCACGAGTTACAAAAGTCGAGTCGATGTCCAAATCACGAGTCACCTTTAATAAATCCTGGAAATATTTTGAGGAACTGCTAAAACCTCACTGCGTAATTTTTTTTTTTTTTTACAGCTTTTCTCTATTTCAATGAACTGGAAATACATGTATACCATGTTAAATAAGGCAAGGCGCCAATGTCTGGAAAGCATAATGTGGTACCAAACACTATCGAGCTTGCATTTACGCATTAGGCATTTACATATCAAGTGTGGATGCTGGGATACATGTTTCGATACATTGATTTCGCAAGTCAGTATATCGGAAACAAGCCATTACTTCGGAGGGGGGGGGGCCTCAAGCCCCTAAGGCCCCCCCCCCCTTGGGTGCGCCACTGGTCCGGATTTATAGCTCCTTGGACAACCTGCCAGCCGTGGCGTTAGAGGGAAATATTAAAAAGAAGAATTAGGAACTTTGGCGCTAGGACCCCACAAAATCTGGGCATCTTTCACACATGCCGTTTTCAACGTGCACGTGTATGAGGTAAGCGCAGAATTTCTCGCATTCGAGTGTCAAAGTTTCAAAGACTATAGACTTGATTCATCTGGTTTAAACAGTCCTCTACCGCAACGGCTGCTTGCTGCCCTTGCTCGGGCTTGGAACTGGCTGCATTCGAGGAGCAACATTCCAAATCCAGTCTCGAATTCAAGACTATTACAGCAACCCACCTTGGATGTGTACATTTCCACGATTACTCTGTCCTGCGCTTTGTCAAACGGATCCTTCGGGTAGAGTGGGGGATCCGGATACAATTCCTCGATCAACTCACAGATGACCCGGGACTCGGTGGTTACTTTCCCATTAATTTCCAACACGGGGACTTTCCCGCTGGGGTTGCGCTCCACAAGGAACTCGGGCTTGGTCGCCACGTTGCAGTTGATCTCATCGTAGCTGTCAAGGTTAATTGGCATTCAGAACTATTTAGCTTCCTAAACAGACGAACAGTTACAAGGACAAATCAAGTGATTTTTCTATCCACTTGAGCTTCAGGTGATATGGGTGTACCATAGTGCAAAAAAACCCATAGGATTCTCTGACAGAAGAAAGGACTGGCAGACCAAGTCACTATTTTGTGTGAGAAGAAACAAGGGCAGTGAAAATGCAGTCTTTCCTGAGCCAAATATATAAGTGGTCAGTGTTTTTTTCTGATTTCAATGGCCTTAAATGACTTAGAATATCTGTTCCCCAGAAAAGATGCCCGACAACTGCAAGTCACTCGAGCTCATGCTGGTACCCATTCGTACACCTGGGTGGGAAGCGTGGACGAAGTGGCTTGCCCAAGGACTCAAACTTACAAATGCCAGCTGCTGGATTCGAACCCCTCACCCTTTACCTACTAGGTCATGATTTCCCCAACAGTGTGCGGGCTGTGCCCTTGTGGTCTGAAGCATCGAGCTGAAGATCTGTAGGTAATTCGGCAGGTTGCGGGTTCGAGTCCAGGCTAGAATTCAGGTGCATGTGTCCTCAGGCAAGACGCTTTACCCTAATTGCTTCTCCCCGCCCAGGAGTGAATGGGTATGTGAGGGCAGTGCTTAACAAATACACATTATTAGTGGCAGTGGTAGTGGTACTAGTACAGTGAGCAGATATTAATACCATTTTAAATTTTCCGGAAAAATGAAAACTGTAGGTGAAAAAGGATGAAATTTTAATATTGTGGACGTCTCCAGGAGGTGCAAATCTCATTTGCCGAATTTCAGCTTTAATTTGATGATGTCCTGTTTTAAGCTGCCCTAGTCTTACCTGATTCCTTTAGTTGCCAAAACCAAGCGAACCCGATGAGAAAACGGAGATAATTTGGCGCTAAACAGCCATGGAAAACCAGCTCTTAACTCTGGTAGAGGGTCACCTGTGATGGACGAAACGTTTCAACCAAGAAATGAATTGACTCATGCAGGATTCGAACTCGGGACCTTGAGACAGAGCAGCAGTGATCCCATTGCAGGTCCTATTTCCATTGCGGGTCCTAGTCAAAAAGTCAGCTTTAATTTTTCTAATAATAAATAAGACTATGAAGAACCTTATTTAAAACTTTGGCAAGATTACCATATGCGAAGTTCACTAATTTTCCTCTGTATTGACTAACAAGCCCCCAGATAGCAATTTCATGTCATCAAAGTCAATTTGAGCAGTGAGAAAATACAAGCATTTTCTTAGAAAACACTTGGAATTTTTCAGTCCACTCTCATAGGGTTTGTACACAGAGTGTTGAGTGAACTTCGTATATGGAAATCTTTCCAAAACTTTAAAGGGTTTATTGCAAATATGGTCAAACCTCGTACTGCCCTGAGGGACTTTAACAAAAAATACAAAAATATGTTTTTTCCCCTTCTTGTGATTTTCTCTAAAAATATGTTGCAACCTGAAGCCACTTCAGCGGTTGTGTACAAAGTCTATGGAGAGTCAAGAAGGTTTTCTAAGTATTTCTTACACAAAACTGACTCAGTGAGTCAGTCCCAGCATGGAGAAATACGGTCCCAGATTAAGATTCATGCATGTGATGTCATCATTTTTGCATTGACTGACCTTCATTGAGACGATATATGAAGGAAAAAAGTAGCCCGTGAACATTTGGCTTCCATGTATACGAAGTTCACTCAACATTCTGTGTACAAACCCTATGAGAGTGGACTGAAAAATTCTAAGTGTTTTCTAAGAAAATGCTTGTATTTTCTCACTGCTCAAATTGACTTTGATGACATGAAATTGCTATCTGGGGGCCTGTTAGTCAATACAGAGGAAAATTAGTGAACTTCGTATATGGAAATCTTTCCAAATATTGTGTATAACTTGTGTGTTGAGGCCAAAAAATCCAGATTTTGAATCCCCCCCCCCACCCCGGCCTTGCCTGGCTCACCCTCCCCATTCCCTTCAGATCATTTCCATGCCTGCCATTGCCAAGCGTACCAGTTTTTAGATGCGTTTTCGAGACGACCCTTGCTGAACCTTCCAAAGCAGTCTGCATTGATAAAGATCTTGACATGACTAACTTTGCTGGGCGCAGAAAACCAACAACGACAAGCTTGCACTTATACATGAATTTCAACAATTTATTAAAGTTTCGCACGATTATTTCGAGTTGCAGCTGTCTTTGCTAATTTTGACGATCGCGTTTCGCATAATTGAACGATAGAGGGCGCTAGATCGCCCCGCTGGGTCAGGATAATGCCCCCACTTCAGAAATTTCAGGAAAACAATACTCACAACTCTCCAAGGTATTCAAGACTAGCATCAAATTATAGCTTATTTCATCATCTTTCATTTTCTTTTCAAGTTTTTTTAGGGTAATCTGATGACATTTGGTAGAAATTTGAAAAACGGGTGCCTACACTCCATTGCAAAATAGAGCCTTTTTAGGGCCCCAATTTCATCCAAATTACACAGAAATACAAGCTCGGGGTCCTGTGCACGGCTTCCACCACTATTACTCACAAACCCTCAAGTTCATGGCACACAATGTGCTTAAATACTGAAGAATTTGCCGGCGTAGGCAATTTCAGACCGATTTACTGGCCTGCAACCCGCTGTACAGACAGAATGGTTAAAATGTCATGACTCTTGACAATTGGAAAGACTTTCGGCAATTAGTTTCTGCATGCTTTCGAACACTATTACAAGCCTTTAAAAGCAGTGCATTAAAGTTCAGTCCTATACATGATTTCCGACCGCTAGTACGGACAGGATTGGGCCGGCCCGGCCGCTGATGCATTTATTTTTTATTCCAGTCCGAATAAATAAGGTACTATAAATGTCTACTAAAGGTCTACCCAAAAGGTCTACTAAAAGAGCACCCGCCTTCCACGGTTCCACCCCCCAAGGAACTGATCAGCCGATGAAGAAAAACAATTCAAAATCATGTATAGGACTGAACTTTAATGAATTGGCCTATAAAGGCTTGTAATATGTTCGAGAGCATGCAATAACTAATTGCCGAAAGTCTTTCCAATTGTCAAGTTCATGACATTTTAACCATTTTTTTTTATTCAAGAGCTTGTATTTGAGTTTATAACCTGCATGCTTTAAAGGTAAAGAAAAAATGATTGGCTTGAGTGAAATTCTGTCTTTTTTTCTATTCTTTGTCAAAACTACTTGCATCTTCGAGTGGTGATTGGAGGAAAATGATAATGTATAGGGGCGTTTAATTAAAGGTGTCATTTTAGTAGCCTTTAGTTCACTATACATTGCATTGTCGCCAGCAACAATCAACATCGGTTTCTATACCTGTTGTGATTGTTCAAATACAGTCAAGGCCGTCACTATGATGTACTTACTGGATCTAAGGATGTCAATGATACAGGAAATTGTGTCTTTCTTCGCCGAAGGCCAAACTATAAATGGAGAAACTGAGCACATCACGTGTTATTTTCTTTTAACACATATTGTTGTGTATGCGCCTGCGCATCTTAAACGAAATCGATGGTATCAATTTAAATCGGAGGCTGCGTTAATAACCACGGCGCCTATCGCTTTGTTGTTAACATACAGATCATAGCGCAATTCAAGATGCACATGAATTTATATAAGACTCAAGTTAATATTGTGAATGTAAGTAGTTTTCCTTGAGGATCAAACCACACACGAATACGACAAAGAAGTAAAAAATATCGCCTTTGACAATACCATCACATTAAAGATGTGACCCGTACTTTAAATAATGATGCTTAAAGGCAAATTTAAATGTTTTTTGTGTGGAGGCATATGTACAGATATCGATGAAGGTTTACGTTCATTGTTGAGGCGGCAGTCTCGATCGAACCTCGGAAAAATAAACCGATTGCACTAAGTGAAAGAATCATGAAACATTGGCCAAGGTTCTTGACTTACCCAAAGCGGAATGAAAGATTATCGTTGAGGTATCGACATAAGTCGTTATCTACAAAGGTTTCGATGGGAATCAAAGGCAGGGACGTTTGGTCGAAAGAAGCTCATTGTCCGGTGGTGACAGGACAACCGTCGAGACTATAGAAAGCTAACTGTTGTGCACGAGTTAATTCTTGCAACACCTACCAACTTTTACTTCATCAACTAATGTGCTCAGTTCGTCTGTTTCCCGTCGCACAGTCGATCAATTCCAATGAACAGTTGACATGAACGTATTCTATATTGTATTAAGCTTTACTTCCAATTTTATAGATTCCACTTAAACGAGACAACATTAAACAGCTGAATTGATACTTGCTTAGAATAAAGTGACAAGAATACAATTATTGTTACTTCAAATTACTCTGTGCACAAACTAGCATGTGTGATATTAAAGCGCAACTAATATTGAAAGCATATAGAATACACGCCACATCAAAACATTTTCTAGCAAGTGTAGTGGTTATAATTTGAGATATTAAAAAATCGTCTCACGTGATCATCCGCACCCTTGTTTCTCCTTCACAAATAATAATATATGTAAAATTAATAATAGGGCCTAAATAAGTTTGAACAGCGCCCATCCATCAAAATGAACCATGCTCCTGGGCACTTATAAAATTAATTTGAAAAAAAACAACCACCCATATACATATAGATGAGGGATCTATTATTTAAAAAGACAGGTCATCTTACTCATAATAATACTCAGTTTGGTACAATGTTAATGTAACGTCCCTCCTCATATCCAAACTATCATGCACTGTGAGAACAAAACAGCGTAAAAGGATCCTCAAGTCAAATACATATTTATCACATTTCAAAATTGTTTAAATAAGTGAAAAGTGCAACACAAAGTGAAAAACATGGCTCGCAATTCGATGTCGATAATACCAATAAAGAAATGTTCTTTTTAAAAAGTGCAATTTGGTAAAACTTTGGGGTAAGGGGGTATTTACCCCCCAATATTTTGAAAAGACTGGACTTTTCCATTCAAATGCCCTTTGTCACCAGCGCTTACCCCCCAATATTTGTCCCGAGTGCCCTTTTTTCCTGAACAAGTGGCCTTTTTGTCCGAAGAAGTGCCCTTTTTTCCCGAAAAAAAAGTGGCCCGTAAAACGTAATAGTACGTGCCCTTTTTGCTTTCATCGGCCGTTTAACACAGGTGCCTTTTTTTAATGCGACTCATTAAAAGCACCATATATTGTGCACAATCATCGGTTTTGAACAGCGCTCCCATCGGCAGAGGGTACCAGCCCCCCTCCACCCCCCCCCCTTTTTTTTTTGCTTTTTGATTTTACGGAGGCCGAGTGTCCGGAGAAAAAAAACCCGTGTCTACATTTCACCACGGGTGTGCAAGTGCCCTTTTCAATAATTTTTAAACAACCAATAAAAAAGACCGTGCTACGCCACTGTTATTACCCAAAAAAGGCCGCTAAAAGTAAATGAATGTTTATCTAACTTTTTTAGGCATTATCAAACATGAAAGCGGTCCTGCAAGCAAGACACGCTATATGTATTCTACAACTTTAATTTTAATCGCTTTAATATGTTAATTTTCTAAAATGTGAATTGAAAAAAAAGTGCAAAAGGCGATGCAAAATGTGAACTCTCACAATGCGGAAAAATGCTAGCAAATTTCAAAACATTTACATGTATGACTAATTTTATGATTAACAATTTAAGTTGTTTACCAGCGACTGTTTCTCTGGTAGCGCGTTTGCCAGTTCATCCACTTTTCCTGAACGACCTTGCTTCAAAAGTTTCTCTCCGTTCAAGATACACGATTAACGATTTATTTGTCTCGCAAAAGCGAGTAAATTTTAATATTAGTTGTTTTTTTTCCTCAGCAGAATTGAACTTTCTGTTACCATCTATTGTTCTGAACACAATCTCTCAAAACCCCTCCAAGTTTTCCACTTTACTATAGCCACTTTTCTTACACCTAATATGATTTTAGGACAACGTATTTGGGTTTCGAAATTTGAGCAATATTTGTAAAATACCATATTGCTTTTGCCAGCTTCATGGCGACTGATGTCATTTAATTGACAGATCTTCTCTCCGAGGCTGACCTGTCGCAGATTGAAGGAGCGGCATCGAGGCTCATCCCGGCACGCCGAACCACACGCGATGACACCCTTGATGGTGGTGACCTCGACGTCACTATTGGGATGTGAGGCGGCCATCAGCGTCGGTCTTCAGGCAGAACATCGACGGGACAGCATACTTATTGACACCAACTGAGTCGACAGTAGATTGGGTATCGAATGGGTTGGCAGTAGACTCGGTATCGACTGGGACGACAGTAGACTTGGCATCTACTGGGTTGGCAGTAGACTGGGTATCGACTAGGTTGACGGTAGACTCGGTATCGACTGGGTTGACAGTAGACTCGGTATCGACTGGGTTGACAGTAGACTCGGTATCGACTGGGTTGACAGTAGACTCGGTATCGACTGGGTTGACAGTAGACTCGGTATCGACTGGGTTGACAGTAGACTCGGTATCGACTGGGTTGACAGTAGACTCGGTATCGACTGGGTTGACAGTAGACTCGGTATCGACTGGGTTGACAGTAGACTCAGTATCGACTGGGTTGACAGTAGACCCGATATCGACTGGGTTGACAGTAGACTCGGTATCGACCAGGTTGACAGTAGACCTGGTGTCGACTGGGTTGACAATAGACTCGGTATCGACCGGGTTGACAGTAAACCTGGGGTCGACTGGGTTGACAGTAGACTCGGTATCGACCGGGTTGACAGTAGACCCGGTGTCGCCTGTGTTGACAGTAGATTTGGTATCGAGTTCACAAATAGCGTAAAAGTCCGGGTGCGCGCACGGGAAATCAATCCACTTTCGGTCGTACATGCGCCAATATGCGCAATGTTCAGTGTAATCTCTAGGACAAAAAAGACACCAGTTAGGGTTCTCACACGGAGCACCATCGGAATGAAGCCATTCGCCCGGTGATGACGTTTCGAAACAGTTGATCCACAACTGTAACGCGTCCCCAAACTCTCCCATGACCATGCTATATATGAAATCTTGCTCACTGACCGTAGTAGGGTACCACAAACTGCCTCTAACCTCAGAACAGGCAATTTGAGCATTTGCCCATGTCATTGTTTCGTTTGTCACGCAATATCCCATACCATTAAACCACTCCCAGTCAGGGCAGAATGCATCTGCTCCAACACCGACGAGTGCGATCACAAGCGACATCAATGTCTCCATTCCTGTAGCCTTTTCACCAGCAACAATCGACGTTCGTTTTTATACCTGTTGATATTGTTCAAAATTTAATACAGTCAAGACTGTTTTTCGATATCGTATGATGTATCCGCTGGATCCAAGGATGGCTTTGATACAGGAAATTGCGACTGTGTTTCGTCTCTGACGACCGAACAACAAATGGAGAAACTGAGCACACCGCTTGGTATATTTCAACGGGAAAAAAATGTATAGGTCTACGCTTGCGCGTCAACGAAATCGATAGCATCAATTAAAACTGAATTGCATTAATAACCTCGGCGGGGTTTCATTGTGCCATTTAAGAAGCAAATGATATTTTACTAAAGCTGATGTTACTGATGTGAATGTGAGTTATTTCCCCTTGAGGATCAAACCACTCACGAATAAAACCCCAAAACAAATAGTATGAAATCTCTCCTTTGACAATATGCGTTGTAGATGTGACACGTAATTTAAATTTCGATTCTTAATAGACAAACTTAAATGTTATTTCGTGGCAGTAGATACATATACCGATTAAGGTTTACGTTCATTGTTGAGGCGGCAGTCTCGATGCCTCGGTAAAATAAACCGATTGCACTAAGTGAAAGAATCATGAAACAGTGGTCAAGGTAATACCCACAGCGGAATGGAATGAATTATCGCTGAGGTGTCGACATGAGTCTCTATCTATAAAGGCTTCCATGGAAACAAAGGTGGGGACATTTGGTAAAAATAATGTTCATTGTCTGATGGTACCTGGACAGCCTTGAAACACTTGCATCTATTTACAGCTAATTGTAGTGAATGAGTAAATTCTTGCAACGCCAGCAACTTTTCTTTCATCAATTGTTTGAAACCAATTTGCTCAGTTCGTCCGATTCTCGTCGTACAGTCAATCAATTCCCATGAACAGATTTCATTAACTTATTCTTTAGTATATAAAAATAACAACTTGATTTTCTAAAATGTGAATTGAAAAAAGGGCAAAAAGGCGATGCCAAATGTGAAAACACAATACGGAAAAATGCTGGCAAATAAAAAAAAAAATTATATACATGTATGAACAATTTTATGATTAAAAATAAACTTGCTTTCCGGCGACTGTTTCTCTGGTGGCGTTTGCCAGTTCATCCACCATTCCTGAACGACTTTGCCTCAAAGGTTTCTCCAGAATGGCGTTCAAGATACAAGTACATGTATTATGATTTGCTTGTGAACTTCCTGTTACTATCTTTTGTTCAGAACACAATCTCTCTCAATTTTCCCGCCTTACTATAGCTACTATTCTTACACCTTATAGGATTTTATAGACGATGCATTTAGATTTCGAAACTAGAGCAATATTTGTCAAAAACCATGTCGTTTATGCCGGCTTCATAGCGAGTGATGTCATTCAATAAACAGATCTTCTCTCCGAGGCTGACTTGACGCAGATTGAAGGAGCGGCATCGAGGCTCATCCCGGCACGCCGAACCACACGCGATGACACCCTTGATGGTGGAGACCTCGACGTGACCACTATTGTGATGTGAGGCGGCCATCAGCGTCGGTCTTCAGGCAGAACATCGACGGGGCAGCAAACTTATTGACACCAACAGGGTCGTCAGTAGACTCGGTATCGAATGGGTTGGCAGTAGACTCGGTATCGACTGGGTCGACAGTAGATTTGGCATCTACTAGGTTGACAGTAGACGTCTGCAGGGTATTGACTGGGTCGACAGTAGACTTGGTATCGACTGGGTCGACAGCAGATTTGGCATCTACTAGGTTGAAAGTAGACGTCTGCAGGGTATTGACTGGGTCGACAGTAGACTCGGTATCGACTGGGTCGACAGTAGATTTGGCATCTACTAGGTTGACAGTAGACGTCTGCAGGGTATTGACTGGGTCGACAGTAGACTGGCTATCGACTGGGTTGGCAGTAGACTGGGTATCGACTGGGTTGACAGTAGACTCGGTATCGACTGGGTTGACAGTAGACTCGGTATCGACTGGGTTGATAGACTCGGTATCGACTGGGTTGACAGTAGACTCGGTATCGACTGGGTCGACAGTAGACTCGGTATCGACTGGGTTGACAGTAGACTCGGTATCGACTGGGTCGACAGTAGACTCGGTATCGACTGGGTTGACAGTAGACTCGGTATCGACTGGGTTGACAGTAGACTGGGTATCGACTGGGTTGACAGTAGACTCGGTCTCGACTGTGTTGACAGTAGACTCGGTATCGACTGGGTTAACAGTAGACTGCAGTGTATCAACTGGGTTGACAGTTGATTCGGCATCGAGTTCACAAATAGCGTGCAAGTCATGCTCGCACGGGAAATCAATCCAGATTCGGTCGTACATGTGCCAATATGCACAATGGTCAGTGTAATCTCTAGGACAACCATAACACCAGTTAGGGTTCTCACACGGAGTATCATCGGAATGAAGCCATTCGCCCGGTGATGACGTTTCGAAACAGTCGATCCACAACTGTAACGCGTCCCCAAACTCTCCCATGACCATTTTATATATGAAATCTTGCTCACTCACCGTAGTAGGGTACCACAAACTACCTCTAACCTCAGAACAGGCAATTTGAGCATTTGCCCATGTCATTGTTTCGTTTGTCACGCAATATCCCATACCATTAAACCACTCCCAGTCAGGGCAGAATGCATCTGCTCCAACACCGACGAGTGCGATCACAAGCGACATCAATGTCTCCATTCCTGTAGCCTTTTCACCAGCAACAATCGACGTTCGTTTTTATACCTGTTGATATTGTTCAAAATTTAATACAGTCAAGACTGTTTTTCGATATCGTATGATGTATCCGCTGGATCCAAGGATGGCTTTGATACAGGAAATTGCGACTGTGTTTCGTCTCTGACGACCGAACAACAAATGGAGAAACTGAGCACACCGCTTGGTATATTTCAACGGAAAAAAATGTATAGGCCTACGCTTGCGCGTCAACGAAATCGATAGCATCAATTAAAACTGAATTGCATTAATAACCTCGGCGGGGTTTCATTGTGCCATTTAGGATGCAAATGATATTTTACTAAAGCTGATGTTACTGATGTGAATGTGAGTTATTTCCCCTTGAGGATCAAACCACTCACGAATAAAACCCAAAAACAAATAGTATGAAATCTCTCCTTTGACAATATGCGTTGTAGAAGTGACACGTAATGACTGGGTCGGCAGTAGACTCGGTATCGACTGGGTTGAAAGTAGACTCTGTGTCGACTGGTTTGACTGTCGACTGGGTATCGACTGGGATGGCAGTAGACTCGGTGTCGACTGGGTTTAGAGTAGACTTGGTGCCGACTGGGTTGACAGTAGACTCGGTATCGACTGGGATGACAGTAGACTCGGTATCGACTGGGTTGACATTAGTGTCAACTGGGTTGACAGTAGACTCGGTGTCGACTGGGTTGAGAGTAGACTTGGTGCCGACTGGGTTGATAGTAGACTTGGTATCGACTGGGATGACAGTAGACTCGGTATCGACTGGGATGACAGTAGATTTTGTGTCGACTGGGTTGATAGTAGACTCGGTATTGGCTCGGTATCGAAAATTCGACAATGTCAAGAAAACCTCAGTGGCTTTATGGAATCCTTTCTAATTGAACGGTCAACTTGCACTTAAATGAGGAGAAATTGTCCAACCAGGTCTACCAAGTCCTCAGCATTTGGCTGTGTTTTGATGCTGCTTTCTATTGAGGGAGCTCACCAAGCAATAAGTATATATAGGAGTTTTGTTGTGTGGTTTCCATGGTGATATCGGACACATATTTGGATTGGGCTGCCTGTCAATTATTCGAGGCCTGCGTCGTCGTTTGTTGGTGTTGCCTGACTCCGTAAACACATCGCTCACTGTGCCAATCTCACTTGTAATTAAGGCTGTATCGTCCGTCTCGGTTAAATGAGACACGCTTTGTCTGTTGTTACTTTGATGATCATTCCAAAAGCTGCATCGATAGTCTCCATAGAAACGTAATGCCAGGCAGGGGCGTACCCAGAATTTGGCTTGGGGGTTCACATTTTTTTCGATTCTTTTTTAATTGTTTTTTTTTCTATTTTGCCCAGGGCTTACTTTCAATGTTCCCTGGCTACATTGCAGATCGAGATTAATGACTAGCGCCCCTTGAACAAATAGTTGGCAGAGCGCGAGGTTGCAGGTTCAAGCCCAATTTCTCTTTTTAACACAAAAAAACGATCAGTTTTATCAATATGACAGTATGGCATTTATGCAAAGTAACCAAATGGTATTGCCATCATTCATGTCCACGGGTAATGGATTTTGAAACAATTATTCTGAAATTAATGTTTTCTGTTTCCCAAAAGAGGGAGCAGTGGGTCCACGAACATTGTACAGCAAAAGGTAGAACCCCAAAACAAAATGTATACCGACACACACACACAAATCACATCAATAACACAGACAGTAATACATGTCAAAACATTTCTTCAAATTGTCCCATAAATGAATGGCTCTTTATTCAAAGTGTTCACACCAAATATAACACTGATAAAATTTGAAAGATACAATTTCGCTACAGGAATGACATTGTGAAGAATACATAGAATTAATCTATCACATGCATCTACCAATTTATTTTAATAATCTTGGGGCCTAAAGAATACCATACCAATCGCCAATTATTTTCTAGTCACTGATTAAAAAATAAAAAAGAGTCCTTGTTCAAAGAACAACGCAACTGAGTAAAATCAAATCTGTATTTCAGTAACAATTTAGCTTAATGTTGTTTTACCCTTGCTGATTTCAAGTTTCATTCCGAGAAAAAAAATAGATACCTTTTCAAAATTGCTATTTTTCTAGCAATATAAAAAAGTTATTCACTTTTAAATGATAATCAACAGAAAAAAAAGTTGGACAATGTTAGCAATTGAATTTCTTGAATTATTACTTTATTACAAATTTCGAATGACTTGCTCCCCAACAATAACTGCGTTCTCACAGTCTCAATGTGCCCAGGATTTTTTGGTTGGAATAGAAAATACAAGTTGAACATTTATTAAGATAAAAAAAACCCAATTTGTTGAAGAATAGGGGGACACAACTTTAAGACTGACACCAAAGTATGGATACTTCGTCGAGATAGTGGACCGGAAATTATTGCCTGAAAGCCACACAGGCTTCCAGGCACTATTTTCTGGTCCATTATCTCGGCATTGAAAAACTAGAATAAGCCTAGCTAAAAAACTAAATACGGTTAAATGTACGTATTACCTGTAATTAGTGATCTGCTTCATAATGGTTTTGTTATTAGCAAAGTATTGGTGTTTTTTTTGTTTTTTTTTACACGATCTGAAATCAAAGTGAATTGCTTTTGTAGACAAAATGAAGAGGTGTAAACAAAGGAAACTTTTTATGGCCCTGCCGGTGAGTGACGGGAAACTTTTCCCTTCTGAAGACTTGGTGGCCTTCCATCCAGTCAGCCTAGAAGTCGTACAAGAAAGTCCCGGTCACATATGCCTTGTTGTACTTCTGGTGGGCCTCTTTGCTGTTGAGGATGGCCTTGACGGCTGGGTTGGCCACCATCCGCTGGTAGTAGGCGTCCAGAGCCGGCAGCTTGGTCTTGACGGCGTTCATCAGCGAATCGGAGGCCATAGTTCGCTCGTTAAAGGGCCAGGCATTGAAGTCAACCATGCTGGGCCGCTGGCCTGTACGTGACAGGAAATCAAAAGATCATGAAATTCAGAATGAAGCTCACCGCCCGCAAAACAAGAAAATTAATTCCTGGTAAAATATATGCTGCACCCCACAAAACATGTGACTGATGTACGTACACTGACAAGATATATTTAGGAAATTGCAGTAGAAATTATGCATTGTGCTAGTCCCGCTCCCCATGTGATATATTTTTTTACTGTGTCTTGATATTTTTGATGTTTTTTGTTCAACCCTAAAATTGTGTCGTTACAGCACACTCTTTTGCTATTTTTTTTTTTTAAATGGCCCATTCTGATAAAGATTACTAACTGCACCTCCCAGCACTAATATAAAATACAAGGCTCACGAAGGAAGTAAAATATAAAATATGAGTTCTATTTAAACACAAAGGTCCTTTTGTGCCACTATGGGCAATGAAATGAATGCTGAATTTTCAGTTTCAAAGTTAATTTTTACCGCCAAAGAACGGAGTTCCTCTTTTCTTGAGCTCGGCATCAAACAAGGTCATGGCGGCCAGATGTTTTGTGGCTGCTTCTTTGTTCTTTTCTCCAGACATGACATACTGGAAGTATGCTGAAATCACCTGAAGAGTCAACCAATCAGATGACAGTTTTTTTAACCTCTTAACAACTTGCCGCCGAAAAAGACAATTTTGGGCCGAAAAAAAAAACATTTTTGAAAAAGGCAAGATAGCTCGGCCAAATGTTAAAATTGCGTCAAACCACAAATACTGACTGTTGAGAGTCATTATTTTGTACAGTATTTGTAGAATACTTTTCACCGTAACTTCATCAACACTCTGAGGCCCCGCCACGGAGCGATATTTGCTACGACGGCAGGCCATGTGTGGCCAAGTTCAAGTTCAAGTTCAAAACAGTTGACAGCTTGAATTTCTTTAAAAAACAACAAAAAAAAAACACCACTGCAGCAAATGGGGTGCAGGGGAGGCAACTTGGGAGGTGGCTTTTTGCCTTTTTTGGGGGGCGGCGGTTCAGAAATTAAAACTTCTAAAACTGTGCAGCCACCCCCCCCCCCTTGCCTTTCGCCACCTGCTACTGAAAGTATTTTTATGGGGAAAAAACAATCACGGGTTACAATTTTTGTATTATATTCCCCATTTTGTGTGGCCCAGTGGTTAGGGTTCATGACTCATGATCAGAGGGTCAGGGGTTCGAATCCAGCTGCTGATGACCATATGTTGAGACCTAAGACAAGCCACTTCACACCACTTGCCTCTCTCCACCCAGGAAAATAAATGGGTACCGGCATTAGCTGGGGAATAACCTGTGATGGACCGGCATCCCATCCAGGGGGAATATGAATATTCGCAGTAGTTTCATGCCAAGGAAACCGGAGATAAATGCCGGCCTGATGGGCTATATTGGCTATATTTTGAGACACGGTAGGAGATATATAAAAAACTATTCAAATCTGTCACCGAGGAAAATGAGGTCTTCTGTGACAGGATTCGTTTTTCCCCCTTTCTTTGGGTTGGTGGGGGATTCTTGTAGACGTATTCTCCCAAATGCCTTCACACAAACACACACACACACACACACAAAAGAATGCTTCAAGCCCACATTTCCGAATTTTTAAAGCAAATATACAGCTGAAGCTGAACTGAAACTTCATCAGGTTAGTTGTTCAGTATCCTTCATTAGATTTTGAACACTTGTGTTGCTTCAAACGAACAAAATGCACAAATTACAAATGATGGACTATATCTTTAACAAGGTTTTAAAAATCAACAGGCTTTGCAGAAAAGCCTTTTTTGCCACTTTGCAGAGGAGCTAGAATTCCACTCTGATTCAAATGTATTCAGTTTAAAGAAGATTGGTGTAAATGTTTATCCAACTGGTGGAAGGCGTTTTAGTTAATTGTCAGGAGGAAAAATATATGTGGTACACGAGGGACACAGATTGAGATTCTATAGTTTTATAGAGTTTCTATAACAAACAAACAAACAAAAAACCCATCCCCAACAAACAAACCAACAGCCCAACAAACAAACAAATCATAACTACCTTTGATGAAAAGGTTTCCATGAACATCTTATCCTTGGCCTTCTCATACGGATCCTTGGGGTAGAGAGGCGGGTCGGGATACACCTCGTCCAGGAAATCGCAGATGATGTTGGACTCAGAGACGACTTTGCCGTTGTGTTCGAAGATGGGGACCTTCCCTTCCGGCTCTCGCTCGAAAAGAAACTCCGGCTTCTTCTTCAAGTTGCAGTTGATCACTTCATAACTTGGGTGAAAAAAACAATTACAAGTAAATTTGATTCATTTTCCCAGACAGATTGACTATGAGTGCAATTTATTACGATGAGTGTAATTTATTATGTACCGGTGTGATGTTTTATTGTGTTTGTTAATTGTTTTTTTTAGTTGTTTACTTCTCTTTTTTAAACGAATAGCCTAGATGAATAATGATTGGTGGACTGTTGACCACGCGCCAACAGTCTATTACACCGTAAAATATAAGTTTTTACACTGTCACACTGCATGTATTACCAATCAACTAACGAGAATTCAAACAGGCGTTGTATAGAACAAATAATGCATGTTTCACATTCGTGCAATGGAAAGAATAAGTTCATGAGGTGACAGAGATGGAATGTTCCACTCCACTCGACTTCACCTTGTAGAATGGAACATTCAATTTGTCACCATATGAAATATATTCTATTAAATGCACTCATCAACGTTTATTATTTATAAAGTATCTTACTCGATTCCCTTGGCCTTTAGAACCAAGCGAGCGCGCTGTGAAAATGGACAGTACTTCATGCTGAAGAGACGAATGGAGCCATCCTTTAAGGCTGGCAGAGGCTGACCTGTACACATTATCAAAATAATTGATAAATTAATCAAAAAGATTATGTTCCTGTTCATTTAAGGCATTTAATCACTATCTGCATTTTGAAGGATGTGGACATGCTGTGCAATTTGTCTTGGACAGAATATTGCAATCTGACGCCACTTTTTTCTTCGTATATCATCTCAATGAAGGTCATTCATTGCAAATATGATAATAAGACATGAATCTGGGACTAAGAAATATTTCCAATTTTGTTAGGAAATACTTATAAATTTTTCTTGACTCTCCATAGACCTTGTACACAATCGCGGAAGTGACGTCAGGTTGCAACATTTTTTTCCCTTTGTCTTTACATGAATGATATAGCCTACCTTATGAGTCTCAGGTAGTTGAAGGGAGTCTTGCGTAAGTGTGTTATTGTACAAATGTTTAGTCCTGCCAGGTCATGCATACAAACCCACTGCCATCAATCTAACTCCGCCTTAACGCAATATGTCCATTGAAGGTCCGTCGCTTATGGAAGGAGTGGAATTTTGCATTTTTTCCCCAGTAAAGGGCAGTCGGCTTTGAAAATCCACAAGTTTTAAGAAAAATATAAATTCTTCAACAACAACAACACATACAGACCATGTTCTCATGATTTGCAAGGATAGCTGTGTGAATTAAAATTGTGAACAAGTAGGCCTTTAGGTCAAAATGGGTAAATGTATCTTGCTTACCAGCTTCTAGGTGTTTTTGTGACATGATCGCTGTTGCTTGGCTGTGCTGCTGAAGTTGACTGGTTGATCACGACACAAGCCTTCGCTTGATACAATTAATGAAAAATTTGTTGTCACACCAAAGATGCCTTGTCACCAAAAAAAAATGGTGACTCATTCAAATCCGATTAACCATTCTTTTAATCCTACCGCAGCTTGTTCTAATAGAATTTCAAATGTCAATTGAAAAGTTCAAAGTCCGTCTAACAAAACTGGGTCCTCAGCATTGGCTGTGTTCAGATGCTCGTTATTATAGGAGCTCACCAAGCAATTAATATATATAGGAGTTTTGTTGTGTGGTTTCCATGGTGATATCGGACACATATTTGGATTGGGCTGCCTGTCAATCATTCGAGGCCTGCGTTGTTGTTTGTTGGTATTGACTGACTCCATAAACACATCGCTCACTGTGCCAATCTCACTTGTCATTAAGGCTGTATCGTCCGTCTCGGTTAAATGAGACACCCATTGTCTGTTGTTACTTTGATGATTATTCCAAAAGCTGCATCGATAGTCTCCATAGAAACGTAAGACCAGGCAGTGGCGTACCCAGAATTTGGCTTGGGGGCTCACATTTTTTTTTCGATTCTTTTTTTAATTTAATTTTTTTTCTATTTTGCCCAAAATATATTCTTTCTTTTTTTGGGGGGTGGGGGACATTTTGACGTTGGTGGCACCACTTACACCTCTGTTATACTACTCGGAATTTTTTTAACTTGATAAAACCTTGTTTGGCGGGGTTCAAACCCCCGAGGCCTTCCCCCCCCCCACCCCGGGTGCGCCACTGACGCCAGGGCTTACTGTCAATGTTCCCTGGCTGCATTGTAGATCGAGGTTAATGACTAGCGCCCCTTGAACAAATAGTTGGCAGAGCGCGAGGTTGCAGGTTCAAGCCCAATTTCTCTTTTTAACACAAACAAACGAACAATGTTATCAATATGACAGTGTGGCAACTCCTGCGGAAATTAATAAACTTTTGAGGCATTATGCAAAGTAACCAATTGGTATTGCCATCATTCATGTCCACGGGTAATGGAATTTGAAACAATTATTCTGAAATTAATGTTTTCTGTTTCCCAAAAGAGGGAGCAGTGGGTCCACGAACATTGTAAAGCAGAAGGTAGAACCCTATAACAAAAATGTGCACCGACACAAAAAGACATCACATCAATAACACAGACAGCAATATTTGTCAGAACATGTCTTCAAATTGCCCATAAATTAATGGCTCTTTATTCAAGTGTTCACACCAAATATAACACTGATAAAATTTGATGACATTGAATGACATTGTGAAGAATACATAGAATTAATCTATCACATGATCTACCAATCTATATACTTTAATACTACTATCTATATATTTTAATAATCGTAGGGCCAAGAATACCATACCATTCCGCCAACTATTTTCTAGTCACTGATTTGAAGAAAAAAAAATTAAGTCTTTGTCCAATGAACAATACAGCTGAGTAAAATCAAATCTGTATTTCAGTAACAATTTAGCTTAATGTTGTTTTACCCTTGCTGATTTCAAGTTTCATTCCGAGAAAAAAATAAATACCTTTTCAAAATTGCTATTTTTTTTTAGCAATATACAAAAGTTATTCACTTTTGAATGATAATCAACAGAAAAAAAAGTTGGACAATGTTAGCAATTGAATTTATTGAATTATTACTTTATTACAAATTTCGAATGTGCCCAGAATAATAAATAGGATTTTTTGGGTTGAAATAGAAAATACAAGTTGAACATTTATTAAGATAAAAAAAAACAATTTGTTGAAGAATAGGGGGACACAACTTTAAGACTGACACCAAAGTATGGATACTTCGTCGAGATAGTGGACCGGAAATTATTGCCTGAAAGCCACACAGGCATTGAAAAACTAGAATAAGCCTAGCTAAAAAACTAAATACGGTTAAATGTACGTATTACCTGTAATTAGTGATCTGCTTCATAATGGTTTTGTTATTAGCAAAGTATTGGTGTTTTTTTTGTTTTTTGACACGATCTGAAATCAAAGTGAATTGCTTATGTAGACAAAATGAAGAGGTGTAAACAAAGGAAACTTTTTATGGCTCTGCCGGTGAGTGACGGGAAACTTTACCCTTTTGAAGACTTGGTGGCCTTCCATCAAGTCAGCCTAGAGGTCGTACAAGAAAGTCCCGGTCACATATGCCTTGTTGTACTTCTGGTGGGCCTCTTTGCTGTTGAGGATGGCCTTGACGGTTGGGTTGGCCACCATCCGCTGGTAGTATGCGTCCAGAGCCGGCAGCTTGGTCTTGACGGCGTCCATCAGCGAATCGGAGGCCATAGTTCGCTCGTTAAAGGGCCAGACATTGAAGTCAACCATGCTGGGCCGCTGGCCTGTACGTGGCAGGAAATCAAAAGATCATGAAATTCAGAATGAAGCTCACCGCCTGCAAAACAAGAAAATTAATTCCTGGTAAAATATATGCTGCACCCCACAAAACATGTGACTGATGTACGTACACTGACAAGATATATTTAGGAAATTGCAGTAGAAATTATGCATTGTGCTAGTCCCGCTCCCCATGTGATATATTTTTTTACTGTGTCTTGATATTTTTGATGTTTTTTGTTCAACCCTAAAATTGTGTCGTTACAGCACACTCTTTTGCTATTTTTTTTTTTTTAAATGGCCCATTCAGATAAAGATTACTAACTGCACCTCCCAGCACTAATATAAAATACAAGGCTCACGAAGGAAGTAAAATATAAAATATGAGTTCTATTTAAACACAAAAGTCCTTTTGTGCCATTATGGGCAATGAAATGAATGCTGAATTTTCAGTTTCAAAGTTAATTTTTACCGCCAAAGAACGGAGTTCCTCTTTTCTTGAGCTCGGCATCAAACAAGGTCATGGCGGCCAGATGTTTTGTGGCTGCTTCTTTGTTCTTTTCTCCAGACATGACATACTGGAAGTATGCTGAAATCACCTGAAGAGTCAACCAATCAGATGACAGTTTTTTAACCTCTTAACAACTTGCCGCCGAAAAAGACAATTTTGGGCCGAAAAAAAAGACCATTTTTGAAAAAGGCAAGATAGCTCGGCCAAACCACAAATACTGACTGTTGAGAGTCATTATTTTGTACAGTATTTGTAGAATACTTTTCACCGTAACTTCATCAACACTCTGAGGCCCCGCCACGGAGCGATATTTGCTACAACGGCAGGCCATGTGTGGCCAAGTTCAAGTTCAAGTTCAAAACAGTTGACAGCTTGAATTTCTTAAAAAAAAAAAAACACCACTGCAGCCAATGGGGTGCAGGGGAGGCAACTTGGGAGGTGGCTTTTTGCCTTTTTTGGGGGGCGGCGGTTCAGAAATTAAAACTTCTAAAACTGTGCAGCCACCCCGCCCCCCTTGCCTTTCGCCACCTGCTACTGAAAGTATTTTTATGGGGAAAAACAATCACGGGTTACAATTTTTGTATTATATTCCCCATTTTGTGTGGCCCAGTGGTTAGGGTTCGTGACTCATGATCAGAGGGTCAGGGGTTCGAATCCAGCTGCTGATGACCATATGTTGAGACCTAAGACAAGCCACTTCACACCACTTGCCTCTCTCCACCCAGGAGTATAAATGGGTACCGGCATTAGCTGGGGAGTAACCTGCGATGGACCGGCATCCCATCCAGGGGGAATATGAATATTTGCAGTAGTTTCATGCCAAGGAAACCGGAGATAAATGCCGGCCTGATGGGCTATATTGGCTATATTTTGAGACACGCTGAAACATTGGCTATAAGTCATCGATCGGTAGGAGATATATCAAAAACTATTCAAATCTGTCACCGAGGAAAATGAGGTGTTCTGTGACAGGATCGTTTTCCCCCTTTCTTGTTGGTGGGGGATTCTTGTAGACTTATTCTCCCAAATGCCTTCACACAAACACACACACAAAAGAATGCTTCAAGCCCACATTTCCGAATTTTTAAAGCAAATATACAGCTGAAGCTGAACTGAAACTTCATCAGGTTAGTTGTTCAGTATCCTTCTTTAGATTTTGAACACTTGTGTTGCTTCAAACGAACAAAATGCACAAATTACAAATGATGGACTATATCTTTAATAAGGTTTTAAAAATCAACAGGCTTTGCAGAAAAGCCTTTTTTGCCACTTTGCAGAGGAGCTAGAATTCCACTCTGATTCAAATGTATTCAGTTTAAAGAAGATTGGTGTAAATGTTTATCCAACTGGTGGAAGGCGTTTTAGTTAATTGTCAGGAGGAAAAATATATGTGGTACACGAGGGACACAGATTGAGATTCCATAGTTCTATAGAGTTTCTATAACAAACAAACAAACAAACAAAAAACCCATCCCCAACAAACAAACCAACAGCCCAACAAACAAACAAATCATAACTACCTTTGATGAAAAGGTTTCCATGAACATCTTATCCTTGGCCTTCTCATACGGATCCTTGGGGTAGAGAGGCGGGTCGGGATACACCTCGTCCAGGAAATCGCAGATGATGTTGGACTCAGAGACGACTTTGCCGTTGTGTTCGAAGATGGGGACCTTCCCTTCCGGCTCTCGCTCGAAAAGAAACTCCGGCTTCTTCTTCAAGTTGCAGTTGATCACTTCATAACTTGGGTGAAAAAAACAATTACAAGTAAATTTGATTCATTTTCCCAGACAGATTGACTATGAGTGCAATTTATTATGATGAGTGTAATTTATTATGTACCGGTGTGATGTTTTATTGTGTTTGTTAATTGTTTTTTTTTAGTTGTTTACTTTTTTTTTAAACGAATAGTCTAGATGAATAATGATTGGTGGATTGTTGACCGTGCGCCAACTGTCTATTCCACCGAAAAAATATAAGTTTTTACACTGTCACACTGCATGTATTACCAATCAGATAACGAGAATTCAAACAGGCGCTGTATAGAACAAATAATGCATGTTTCACATTCGTGCAATGGAAAGAATAATTTCATGAGGTGACAGAGATGGAATGTTCCACTCCACTCGACTTCACCTTGTAGAATGGAACATTCAATTTGTCACCACATGAAATATATTCTATTTAATGCACTCATAAACGTTTATTATTTATAAAGTATCTTACTCGATTCCCTTGGCCTTTAGAACCAAGCGAGCGCGCTGTGAAAATGGACAGTACTTCATGCTGTACAGACGAATGGATCCATCCTTTAAGGCTGGCAGAGGCTGACCTGTACACATTATCAAAATAATTGATAAATTAATCAAAAAGATTATGTTCCTGTTCATTTAAGGCATTTAATCACCATCTGCATTTTGAAGGATGAGGACATGCTGTGCAATTTGTCTTGGACAGAATATTGCAATCTGACGCCACTTTTTTCATCGTATATTATCTCAATGAAGGTCATTCATTGCAAATATGATAATAAGACATGAATCTGGGACTAAGAAATATTTCCAATTTTGTTAGGAAATACTTATAAAATTTTCTTTTTGACTCTCCATAGACTTTGTACACAATCGCGGAAGTGACGTCAGGTTGCAACATTTTTTCCCCTTTGTCTTTACATGAATGATATAGCCTACCTTATGAGCCTCAGGTAGTTGAAGGGAGTCTTGCGTAAATTGCGTTATTGTACAAATGTTTCAGTCCTGCCAGGTCATGCATACAAAACCAATGCCCTCAATCTGTCTCCACCTTAACGCAATATGTCCATTGAAGGTCCGTCGCAAACAACTTCTTAAGGGGAAAAACTTTTATGGAAAGCGTGGAATTTTGCAATCGGCTTTGAAAATCCACAAGTTTTAAGAAAAAATTATATATATTCTTCAACAACAACAACACATACAGACCATGTTCTCATGATTTGCAAGGATTGCTGTGTGAATTAAAATTGTGAACAAGTAGGCCTTTAGGTCAAAATGGGTAAATGTATCTTGCTTACCAGCTTCTAGGTGTTTTTGTGACATGATCGCTGTTGCTTGGCTGTGCTGCTGAAGTTGACTGCTTGATCACGACACAAGCCTTCGCTTGATACAATTAATGAAAAATTTGTTGTGTCACACCAAAAATGCCTTGTCACACAAAAAAATTGCTGACTCATTCAAATCCGATTGACCATTCTTTTATTTCACTTGTTAAATCCTACCGCAGCTGGTCTAATAGAATTTCAAATGTCAATTGAAAAGTTCAAAGTCCGTCTAACAAAACTGGGTCCTCAGCATTGGCTGTGTTTAGATGCTTGTTATTATAGGAGCTCACCAAGTAATTAATATATATAGGAGTTTTGTTGTGTGGTTTCCATGGTGATATCGGACACATATTTGGATTGGGCTGCCTGTCAAAAGCCCCTCCCCCTCCCCCCCCCCCCCCCCGGGTGCGCCACTGACGCCAGGGCTTACTGTCAATGTTCCCTGACTGCATTGCATATCAAGGTTAGTGACTAGCGCCCCTTGACCAAATAGTTGGCAGAGCGCGAGGTTGCAGGTTCAAGCCCGATTTCTCTTTTTAACAAAAAAAACCGAACAATTTTATCAATATGACAGTATGGCATTTATGCAAAGTAACCAATTGGTATTGCCATCATTCATGTCCACGGGTAATGGAATTTGAAACAATTATTCTGAAATTAATGTTTTCTGTTTCCCAAAAGAGTGTGCAGTGGGTCCACGAACATTGTACAGCAAAAGGTAGAACCCCAAAACAAAATGTTTACCGACACAAAAAGACATCACATCAATAACACAGACAGTAAGGCCAAAAAAAAGTCTCCGGTTTCTGGTATGGAGCTTGCCCAAAAAGTGATTCGGCGACGCGGCTTTTTTTTTTTTTACCTGAGTTTTTAGCTTCAAATGTGTGCTGATGACTGCAAATGGTGCCCGACTAAACTTAGTGCAAATATATGGGAGTCCAGGGAGGCCACATAAAGCTTATTCTCGGCCATAACCCAATCTAAAAACACGTTAAAATTGTGCAGCAGCAGGATTCCAGTCAAACCAGTGAGTTTGGCGGTTTTGAGACATCATCTTTCATTGAAAAAAAAAACTTTTTTATTTTGCCGACGCGCATGGCTACGGCGACGCGCGCGCATACCAGAAACCGGAGACTTTTTTTTTTGGCCTTATACCAGCTTCTAGGTATGAAGCCCGGGAAGGGACAGGGTGGAATTTTTTTAGGCATTTGCTAATTCGTTCGCACGAATTACTAATTCGTTCGCACGAATTGCTAATTCGTTCCCACGAATTACTATTTTGTTCCTACGAATTGCTATTTCGTTCGCACGAATTGCTATTTCGTTCCCACGAATTGCTATTTCGTTCGCACGAATTCCTAATTCGTTCGCACGAATTACTAATTCGTGGGAACGAATTAGTAATTCGTTCGAACGAATTAGTAATTCGTTCGCACGAATTCCTATTCGTATTTCGTGGGAACGAATTAGTAATTCGTGCGAATGAATTAGTAATTCGTGCGAACGAATTAGCAAATGCCAAAATTTTTTCCACCCTGTCCCTTCCCGGGCTTCATATTTAGGTGTTTTATGATCGCTGTTGCTTGGCTGTGCTGCTGACGTTGACTGCTTGATCACGACACAAGCCTTCGCTTGATACAATTAATGAAAAATTTGTTGTGTCACACCAAAAATGCCTTGTCACAAAGAAAATTGCAGACTCATTCAAATCGGATTGACCATTCTATTATTTCACTTGTTAAATCTGACCGCAGCTTGTCTAATAGAATTTCAAATGTCAATTGAAATGTTCAAAGTCCGTCTAACAAAACTGGGTCCATAACCTTTTTTAAACAAAATTATGTAGTTAATTATTACAAGAACAATGCTAGTGGCGCATCCTGGATTTGGCTTGGGGGCTCACAAATTCGTTTTCAATTTTTTTTGTAGAACTTTGAATACAAAATGTTGCCCAATTTTTTTTGGCCGAAAAATAATATAGGTTTTCCCGGCCAATTTCCGAATTTTTCGAATCATTTTCATTATCAGCCATTCAATTTCGCTTGAGTTTTGCACATGCGATCAAATTGGGATTTCTTTTTCATTTTGGGGCATCCAATTTCATTTTTAGGTAGCCAAGATTTTGCACTGAATGTTCGTTTTCTTTGTGCGGCATTCTATTTCGTTTTGGTGCATTCAAGACTTACATTGTAGCATTCTTAAATGAAGTCTTTGCTACCTTTTGTCGGTTTACTCATTCAAATTAGCGAACGTTGGCGCGCTTATCGCGTATTACCATGCTTTTCGTTTCTTATTCGTTTTGGGGCAATCGCTTTCATTGTTTGGTCATTCCAATTAATAAGATGCTTTAATGATACATATTCCCATTTTGCTTCGATGTTAATTTTTCCCATAAAAATCTTGGTGACTGCAAAATTTACAATGCAACAAGTTAACTGATATGAGGGATACAATATGTACCAAAATAATGAAATGAAAAGGGCTAAGATATTCTCTTTTCGACGTGTTTAAACGTTTGATCAAGGGGATTCTTTTAACGTTGACGAGTTCTTGACGTGCAAGACATCGGGGCATGTATGTTTGGCAATGGTTGTACCATCGGTAACACTTCTCTTGGGTGATTTCTTAAAGATTTCTTCCGTGTGTCTGATCGAACACTAATTTAAAGGGCACATGCAAAGTAATTTGTCAATGCAAACCTTGAATACACATCTTTGTGTCACATTTAAACTTATTTTCAACTTTCAAATTTTTCAATTTTGAAGGGTGGTTTTTGGTGCCTTCCCCCTTTTTATGCTGATGCAAAGTTCCATATTCATGTGCAAACCTTTGATGTCATTCCAGGCAGATAAATGTAAACAGGCTATTTCAGCACAAAAAAGTTGCTAGAATTTTGGATATTTTGCTGTCATAAATTTCTTTTCTTTGATATTTTTTGTTGTGTCAGTACATGTCAGTAAGCTAATGAGCAATCCTTTTTCACTAATGGTTTCAATTAGCAAATTTTGGGTGAAGAATTTGAAAGAAAACCCCTCAACTGAACAGTGTCTACCTGAACTCACTTCACAGCAACAGCGGGCTCAGTAACTCGGAAAAGCATGGAAACTTGTAAATGTTAAAGACGTGCACTTTGCAATAAAAATAACCTATAAGGGATGTCAAAATATATTGTTTTCATACATTTCAGAGGAGTAGAAAGTTGCGCAAAATGCATTCCTGAGATGAAGTAATTGCACGACCCCTTTAAGAAAGAGAGGTGGGCATTTACGGATTGAAGACATCAAATATGATTTACGCCGAGATAATTCAAAATTTTACGTGAAGGAAGTCTTAAACATGCTTGACAAAATGTGAAATATGTTTGCCCATTAATGGAGTTTAATGCACGATCGATCCCTTGCACGTGATTCAGACGAAATTGAATGAACAACGCGATACTTTTAATTTGTTTGCCTATTTTACAGGGACGAGTGAAGCTTAAATGCAATAGATTGCTCGGATAGTGAAACTGAATGATTCTTTTTGATTGTTGAATGGCGATCTGCATGATCTTTCAATTTCAATCTAAATGGCATGAGCCAGGCGCTAAATTGAATAAAAACTTGGTGAAATTGGCCGGGAAAACCTATAATATATATATATATATATTTTTTTTTTTTGGGGGGGGGGAATATTTTGACGTTGGTGTGGCACCATTTACACCCCTATTATACTACTTGAAAATAAACCACACACATATCACCACGGTCAAATCGTGTGACTTAAAAATTGACCCCACAACAAGAAAATAATTGATAACCGCTTTGGAGGGGGCCCCGATCCCCCCCCCCCCCCTTGGGTACGCCACTGAACAGTGCATGAAAAATAAAGTGCACGATAGCTTAAGCGCATTAAAAAAACACAAAGTGGTAAGGAAAAGCTCTCTAAGCATTAAAGAGGACATATGAACTCTGAACTTTTGAAGTAGAGCCATGTACTTTTTTGGGGGGTGGGGGGGGGGTGGTACTCGTGAAGAAAACCTGCAGCAGAATTCTATATATAATAGCGCCCTCTGCTGATCACTTGTGAAGCACATGTTATGGAAGTAGACCTTGAATAATACCACTTGCCTGTCAGTTCTAGAAATATGGGTGCACTGAAGTTGTACCAATGACGGTTTTGAACCCTGGCAAATGTTGACTCCAAAAAAAAAACTACATCAAAATCATGATTTTTTTTTAAACAAACAAGAAATGTCATAAAATGAACTGACCAATACACAGATTGTTATTCATTGTTTATTAAAACCGGCTAGGGGCCCGGTCACGGATAATGGCCCGAGCCGAATTCCTATTCGTAAATACCTTTTCAGTCAATTTTCCACGAAGTTTTACTTCATGTTTTGTGAAATACCCCTCTGGCCATGTCTATGGTATGTGCCTCGCGGGTAATGCTAACAATCTCCTGAAATGGAGACTGGCGCACAGCGCATAGTGTGCGATGTGGCGCAGAATGCAGCGGTGTAAAACCACCCATGTGATGGGCTCTCAACCAATAGAATGGGTAAACTGTCTCGGGAATTTATGAATACAATTTGAAAGATACAAAGCGACACTCCGAAAAATACATTTAATAGATTTACAACCAATCTATCAAGGCCGAAAGAATACATTACTGCAATTTTTAAATCCCTGATTTTTTTTTAATCAGCTGTTTATAGTAAAAATATGTAGATGACCCTCAAGTAAGGATATAACTAAATCAATTTTGCCATACAGGCTTTCAATCATTTTCTGGGCAACTATCTTGACATTGGAAAAATACTTACCTAAAAACTCAATTATGGTTAAATCTATGAATTACCCATAGTTAGAGATCTGTTGATATTGGTTTTGTCATCAGCAAACCATGGAACATGATTAGTAATGTTTTACAAATTGCTTAATTGTAGAAACATGGAGAAGAGTAAACAATCATGGTGACCGTTTTAGCCGATTTTTGGCCAACTTTGACAGAATTTTTGTTAAAAAACGAGTATGACAGAAAATTTGACAGAATGGATTTATTTGGCAGATTTCTGGCAGAATTCTGCAAAAAAAAAGTTTTTTTCGACAGAAAAACAGCACATTTGAACCAAAAAGTGCACATTTATTTAAAAAAGCTTCAATCCTTTCAAACAAACCACAGGATGGCTGGTCTAGGTGCTGAGGTTCACTGGGAAACGGACTTCGTCGTGGCCGGATCCACGTTTTGCCCGAAATTTACCAATAATTTAACAACATCTTTATTTGACTAGATTGTTTATTATGTAATTTGGATCTTAATTAAGGCAATCCTACCAATCTGCATGTAATTTTAAGTTTTCATAGTGTATTTCGAGTAATTCTGGGGAATTTGGCAGATTTTTGATAAATCTGACAGATTTTTGATGCGCATTTCACAGAATTTGGCTCTGACCTTTATGGTCACCCTGAGAACAATGATTAAACAAAATTGGATGATTTTTATAGCTTTGCCAGTGAGTGGCCCGAGTCTTTTTCCATTTGAAGACTTGGTGTCTTTCCATCCAGTCAGAAATCGTACTGATAATTGCCGGTCACGTAGCCCTCGAAGAACTTCTGGTAGATCTCTTTGCTGTTGATGATGGCCTTGACGGTTGGGTTGGCCACCATCCGCTGGAAGTAGGCGTCTAGAGCCGGCAGCTTGGCCTTGATGAGGTCCATCAGCGGGTCCGAGACCGCCAGGCGCTCGTTGAAGGGCCAGGTGTTGAAGTCCACCATGCTGGGCTGCTGGCCTGTGGCAGGGAATCAAGAGGTCGGGAAATTCAGATTGAAGCTCACAAAAGAGAAAATTGTCGGCAAGAAATATATGTTGCACCCCTTCCCCCCCCTAAAAAAAAACCAACATGCAACTGATGTCAGATGTCATCTTCAGGAAACTGCAGTAGATATCATGTGTTTTGTCAGCCCCCCCCCCCCCCTTGTGAAATTTTTAGTGTTTCTAAAAAAAAAATTAAATTTTTTCTTTCATTTGCCCCTTAAAATTGCATCATTATAGCACCCTCTAGGCAGTGGCGTCGCCAAGGGGGGGCCAGGGGGGGCACGTGCCCCCCCTGGAAAACCTAGTGCCCCCCGAGTGCCCCCCCCCCCCATATGAGATTTGGGTTGGTAAAAAAAAATTCTGCGCGTTGTTAAAATCATTACCTCAAAAATAGCAATTTCTGGAGATATCTTCAGATCGAATTTAGCATCAAATGTGGCACCATTTTGCATCTAGCCCATCCTCCGTATGCGAAAATTTTCCAAAGGGGAGGGGGCACCCCCTCCCCTTAGACCCCTCCGGCGACCCCAGGACGGCGATCCGTATCCAACTAAGTGCCCCCCCATCAAATGCTGGTGCCCCTCCTGTGCCCCCCCAGACTGAAAAGTCTGGTGACGCCACTGCCTCTAGGTCAGGGCATCTGTAAACAACTATGCCGGGCAGCCCCCCCCCCCCCTCACCTCTTGTGAAATTTTTAGTGTTTCTTCATTTTTGTTTGGATTTTTTTCTTTCATTTAACCCTTAAAAGTGTGTCGTTATAGCACTCTCTAGGTCAGAGCACGTGTTAACAACTATGTCGGCAGAGTGCTGTCAGAGGCTCATGAACAAAAGAAAAGAACAAGTCTTCCAAAAGTGTTTTTATCTAGACAAAATCATGTTTCGTGATCAAATGGTTTTCTACACTTTTCTCTAAAAGTGTAACATCCACTGAGCTGGAACTTCAACAGGTTAGGTTTTGAGCATTCTTCTTTGGATTTTAAGTGGTGCTATTAAAAATGCAGGAAACGCAAATGAACCTACATGCCTTTAAACAAAAAAGCCTTGTGTGCCATTACGGGCAAGGAAATTAATGTTGCATTTTCAGTTTTCCACATTTCTTACCGCCAAAGAACGGAGTTCCTCTTTTCTTGAGTTCGGCATCAAACAAGGTCAGGCCAGCTAGGAGTTTTGTGGCTGCTTCTTCGTTCTGCCCTCCAGACCTGATTGCCTGGTAGAATGCTGGAATCACCTGAAGAGTCAACCAATCAGATGACAGTTTTTTAACTTAACCACTTGCCGCCAAAAACACCATTTTGGGGGAAATTTTTTTTGTGTGTGGAAAAAGGCAAGATATCTCTGCCAAATGTGAAAGTTGCATCAAACACTACATATACTGACTCTGGAGAGTCATTTGTACAATATTTGTACCATACTTCTCACAGGCCATGTACAGTGGCCAAGTTCAAGTCCAAAACATGGGGCCAATTTCATAGAGCTGCTTAAGCACAAATTTGCTTAAGCACAAAAAGTCTTGCCTAATAAAATCATGTTACCTGCCAAAACTCCATGCGATTGTTATGCTAAGTAAACAACAGCTAAATACCAGTCGCAAGCAATGTACATCACATGGAGTTTTGGCCGGTAACCTAATTTTACTAAGCAATGTTTTTTCGTGCTTAAGCAAATTTTCTGCTTAAGCAGCTCTATGAAATTGGGCCCAGGTGTGAACAAAACCATGGAGAGCCAAGGAAGGGTACACACAACCACCACCGGAGACTTGGAAAAGCTTGATGATTTAACTAGGTTTAACCCGTCACCCACCCCTGTGAACATTGCCAGATCGTGTTTACACGTCCTCCGGTGTTAACTGGTTAAAGAGGACTGCATTCAGAACTTGGCAGGGGAGGCAACTGTCTCCCCCCCCCCCCCCCCATTTGCAATTTTTTTGGGGGGGTCAGAAACCCCTTCCCGGCCTCCCCCACCTGCTATTGACAGTATCTTGTACAGAAACAACAGACACGGACTTCTTCTGCAAAAGCATTCACAAAACAAGAATGCTTCAGGCTTCCCTAAGTTTTTAATTCAACAAACTACCCTCCCTGGTGGGATGAGAACAAAAAAGTGCTGTCCCTTATGTTAAACTTTTAATTACTCCGAAACTTTTTGATCAAATATTTTTCATTTTTCACAAGTTCTTCATTCAAAAATAGCCAAATGACTCGGTGAGAGTCGTCCCCCCATAGCCTGGATTGACCCTGAAAATCCTAGCCAAGCACTAGCTCCTCTGACAACCACCTTATGTCTGTGTAAGAAAATCCCAGTGAGTCTAGCCGACCTCAACTGCAGCACATACAGGTAGAAGGATATTTGCATACACGACAGATAGGTTGGAGATGACTTGGAAGAACAAAAACATAACTACCTTTGATGAATAGGTTTCCATGACGATCTTATCCTTGGCCTTCTCAAACGGATCCTTGGGGTAGAGAGGCGGGTCGGGATACACCTCGTCCAGGAGATCGCAGATGACGTTGGACTCGATGACGACTTTGCCGTTGTGTTCAAAGACGGGGACCTTCCCATCTGGATGTCGCTCCAAGAGAAACTCCGGCTTCTTCACCAAGTTGCAGTTGATCTCTTCATAACTGGTAAAAAAAAATCAACTTCTTTTGATTTATTTTCTGGACATGATTGACTATGAGCGTAAGTCTGTTATAGTTTGGTCATCTATGTTTCTGAACCTACAAACATTACCACAAACTGGAACTCGGTAATATAAAATGTTGACTCTGTTTCAGTCAATGACAAGCCCATCCCAAGTTCGATGAAAAATAATTTTCACAACTCCAGCCACAAGCAAAAGGTGAACAGTCACGTTTGTGCAGTGGTTACTTTCCTCGCCTTCCATTTAACCAGTGTATGTGAAGATCACAAAGGATGGAGTGGAAGGACTAACAAAGGACGGACAAATAGTTTGGAAAAGATATTTCCAAAAATACAAATTATCTATGCAAATTGATGTTTGTCTATATCTTACTCGATTCCCTTGGCCTTTAGAACCAAGCGAGGGCGCTGTGCAAATGGACAGTACTTCATGCTGAAGAGACGGACGGATCCATCCTTTAAGGCTGGCAGAGGCTGACCTGTACACATTATCAAAATAATCGATAAAAAATGTTGAAACAAATCGTGTTAATTTCAGTGGAATCCATGTTTTGAACGATGTGGTTACGCTGTGTAATTAGTCTCTTTCATGAACGATATGAGGACGTTCTTTGTTATGTTAAAGATAAAGTCCATCATTTGTAATTTGTGCATTTTGTTCGTTTGAAGCAACAAAAGTGCTCAAAATCTAAAGCAGGGTACTGAACAACTAACCTGATGAAGTTTTTAGCTCAGCTTCAGCAGTATATTTCAAGAAAAATAGCATTCTAGGATCTCAATTTCAAATCAAAAGTTGCTGAATCATGTTTTGATTTGGGCCTGAATTCAGCGTCCAAGACACGTTCTCACTGAGCCGATTGCAGCTACGTGATGTCGCGCACTGATCCGACGAATTATAGCAACCGCGCGTGCGTGTGCGTCATGCCAATGCTTGTGCGCGCTTCGCTAAATAACAAAACGAACTACTAATTTAAATTTCCTACGGTGTGTCTTAATAAGAAGCACCGTTGGAAAGGCCTTCTTTCGTTGATTACTTCAAAATGACAGCTTGCCAGAAAGAATAATTTCACAGGGAGTTTAGTCCCCTTACTATCTTTCAACCAAGTATGTTTTTCAACAATAATTACGCCAGTTACTTTTCGGATAGCTGCAAATGATGCACTATAGCTTTAATCTAGTAACAATGAATACACAAAAGGTTTACTCATGCCTACCCCAGCAATAAAAACCCCTGCCCTCTGAATCCGCCTTAACGCATAAGGTCGATTGATGGCCTGTCACAAGCACTTTTTAATTACAATCTTCTACTGGGAACTTTGCATTTTTTTTTCGCTTAGAAAATAAAAGCTGGTTTTGAAAATCCATAAGATTTAAGAAAAAATATTATAATATTCTACAACAGTAAACACAGACCATGTTCCAAAAACGTTAAGGGATAGTTGAATCTCTGCATATGCCAATATTGATGTTAATACTTCGCCTTGGTTGGAGGCCTTAGATTGGAATAACTGGTCGTGCCATTTTCTGGTTGTAGTAGGCATTGTTGGATAAATGTTGTTTCACGTTAAATTTTGTTTAAAAAAGTGACATAAAATTATAATATAAGTGAAACAAATAAAACTCAATAAACGATGATGGTTAATTCATATTTCACACAAATGTCAACATGTCAAGGAAGAACATGAGCCCTACAATTCGCAAAAGTCAAACACATTGCAACACATCACAACTACAAATTTCTTCATGAGTGTTTCGTGACGACAAAGCCGCTTTGCTGATGCATTTGTGCGACGTATTACTGTCCTTATCATCTCAGTAAAAATTAGTTCAATATGAAATAAAAATCCAGATTTTAGCTTTTCTAAACAGTAGGCTTAGTAAACTAATCTTGATCTGAATTGTTAAATTGAGAAAAGATGGCATGAACGTTGTTATTTAAATTAATGAACTTTGCTATTCAATGTTTTTTGGGGGAAATTTTCAAAGGGTTCACTGTGCACTTTAACTTGAGTAACTCCAGCTCTAATGCCAACGCGATAAGCATTACAGCTGGAGTTACTCAAGCTATGTGCACTTCGAAATAAAATCGAAAAAGCACGCCGAAATAAATATTTTTTCTAACTTTATAACCGGTAGGCCTAGATAAACTCGTGATGCATGAACGGGAGTGTTTAGAACTTGATGAAATTTCACTTTATGTGAAATTACAGTTAAAACTTTTGCTCCAGCCAGGCGCTACAGGCGAAAAATCAAAGTGCGCCACATAAGGGGCCGTACTTCTAGAAGAAGCCTTCTAATTCTAGAAGTAAAGGGGCTGCGCCACGTTAGGGTACACAATAATGTGCATTGCTTGTTTTTGTCATACCCAGGCATAGACCAGTGAAAGTGGCTTGTCCACAGGGCTGTCGAGCGCAAAGTGAGTCCCCCGCGCAAGTTTAAACTTGCGCGCGCAAGTTTAAACCTGCGCGCACGCAAGTTTAAACTTGCGCGCGCATTCATTTCCTTGCTACAAATTGCGCACGCAAGTTTGAACTTGCGCACTGCATAGATTTTCCCGGCCACGAATACAGAACCGCTAAACTATTTTGCCCCTGGGTATACTCATGCAGATATGTAACATTATTTTTAAAGCAGATTTTTTTTCTCCCATTTAATAGCATCACTGAGCTTCGGGGGACAATGCCTTAATGCCTTTTTTGAAACATTTGATTAAATTAATTAATTAAATGATTTGCAAATGTATTTACTTTTTAAAATAATTACCATTTTATATGCATAGCGTTTTTAAGTTGTAAATATTTTTGTTAATATGAATTATTGAGCCTGCAATAAAAAAATATTTGTTAAAGTAATACATTTAATTAATAAATTAAATTAGTAATGCATTCATTAATTTTTTTTCAAATTATGCATTTTTGAAGTGTACACAGCGCTCGAAATGTTATGCAAGTATTTCTAAAAACAATATGAATTATTGTACCGTACAATTTACTGATTGTTAAATTAAATTAGTATTTTTTTAAGAGTAAGTACTTTTTTAATTGTAGAATACATAAGCATTTTTAAAAAATAATGTAAATGATTAGTATGATGTCAAAACTTGAACAATTGAAGGGATCATAATCATTCTTTTTACGTAAACAGCGGGTTTTACACCTCGGAAATTATGATTTATTTACATTCAAGAATATAAATAAAATGCTAATTAGGTTTACAAAGCAAAAAACTTGAAGCTGGTCTCCATTTTTGAACAACTTCAGTACACTTTCCAAGCAATCGCTGCTAGTGTGCTTAAGTTAATTGCTTGCCCGGTCCCCTCCCTGGCCCCGCCCCACGTACCCTTAAACAACTTCTCTGATAAGCACTGCTAAATCTCAATGTTTCTTTTCATTGACGCTAATTGAATTCTCCTTTTTATTTATTTCTTTATTCATTCATTTATTCCATTATTTCTCCATGTACTCGTGTTTTGAAGAAAAACAATTCTTCATCAATGAAAATCCCGCCCGCAAAAGAAGGTTGCAATCGCTTTTGCGCAAGTTTAAACTTGCGCACGCAAATTAAAATGGCGCGGTGTAATTTGCGTGCTTCAGGAGTCCCTCCCACAAGTTTAAACTTGCGCGCGCAAGTTTAAACTTGCGTGGGGGACTCAAATTGCGCTCGACAGGGCTAACCTCAACCTGGGCACTGACTCGCTCACCGGCTTCGAGGTGTTTTTCTGACATGATCGCTGTTGCTACGCTGTGCTCCTGCCGATGACTGCTCGAATATGCCTTGTCACCGAAAAAAGTTGCAAACTCATTCAAGGTACTCGAATGGGGTCAATCTTTAGCAAGATTGGCAAATCTTTGTCAACATCCATGACATCATGCATACCATGTGACATGCACGTGACCAATGAGCGCCAGCTGGATGAAAGGACGCCCTCAACAAACTTCTACTTACACGCCCTCAACTTAACTCTCTGTTCGCTAGATTTCACCGTACTCCAAATCGAAACGTTGTGTTCACATATCATCTATTAGACCAAATTAAATATTTTTATATTCATGAAGGGCAGACTAAAAGTCCAAAATATATTCATAAAAACAATAAAGAGAACTGGCCTTCCGGGTTTCAAAAGAGGGGGACAAAAACCCTGGGGGCAGAATTACCTGGAGGGGGACAGAATTAACGGGCCGGGGAGGACACTTTTACCTAGGTAATTCTGTCCCCCGGACAGTTTTACCGGGTGACAGAATTACTTTCACACCCCCCACTAAAAAATTCCTGGCTACGCCACTGAATACACGTTATATTAAAATGAATTTTCGTACACTCATTTGTCACGATGTTTGACATCAAAAGATTTCATTTCATAAGAAAAACGTCAAATTATCAAGCTATTATGACCGTAACAATACAGGATTTTAATTGCAACAAATACAATCCTAATGTAAGTCAACATGGATTTTTAACGTTTAAAACACTAGATTGTTACGATCATATTGTATTTATAGCTCCACGGTTTCTCACGCCATTCAAACTACTTATGCTACACATCGTGAAAACTAATTGCACGAAATTTCAATTTAATCCATTTTGTATTTCTTGAGTAGTTCATCGGAAACGAGGATGTTCTTTTTCTTCACTTGTGCAGCATCCGTGTTGATGCGTTGTTAAGACCACTATTTATGTGGCGCCCCCTCTATTATAGTGGTCTCGATCTCCACCACCAAACCCGATTTGGGGCCGCCCAACAACTCTGGAAATACACGTTACATTAAAATGAATTTTCGTACACTCATTTGTCATGATGTTTGGCATCAAAAGATTTCATTTCCTAAAAAAAACGTCAATTAATCAAGCTATTATGACCGTAACAATACAGGATTTTATTTGCAATAAATGCAATCCTAATGGAAGTCAACATGGATTTTTAACGTTTAAAACACTAGATTGTTACGATCATATTGTATTTATAGCTCCACGGTTTCTCATGCCATTCAAACTACTTATGCTACACATCGTGAAAACTAATTGCACGAAATTGCAATTTAATCCATTTTGTATTTTTTTAGTAGTTCATCGGAAACGAGGTTATTCTTTTTCTTCAAATGTGCAGCATCCGTGTTGATGCGTTGCCGAGACCACTATTTATGTGGCGCGCCCTCTATTATAGTGATCTCGATCTCCACCACCAAACTCGATTTGGGGCCAACAACTCAAGAAATACACGCAGTGGCGTAGCCACGGGGGGCGTGGGGGCGATAGCCCCTAAAATCTTGTCGCCCCCAGTAGCCCCCGCTGAGATTTTGAGTTTCTAAAAAAATTATCATTGATCTACATGACGCCCCCCAATGAAATGTTCCAGCCCCCCCAGCGCCCCCCACTGAAAATTCATGGCTACGCCACTGAATACACGTTATATTCAAATGAATTTTCGTACACTCATTTGTCACGATGTTTGACATCAAAAGATTTCATTTCATAATAAAAACGTCAAATTATCAAGCTATTATGACCGTAACAATACAGGATTTTAATTGCAACAAATACAATCCTAATGTAAGTCAACATGGATTTTTAACGTTTAAAACACTAGATTGTTACGATCATATTGTATTTATAGCTCCACGGTTTCTCACGCCATTCAAACTACTTATGCTACACATCGTAAAAACAAATTGCACGAAATTTCAATTTAATCCATTTTGTATTTCTTGAGTAGTTCATCGGAAACGAGGATGTTCTTTTTCTTCACTTGTGCAGCATCCGTGTTGATGCGTTGTTAAGACCACTATTTATGTGGCGCGCCCTCTATTATAGTGATCTCGATCTCCACCACCAAACCCGATTTCGGGCCAACAACTCTGGAAATACACGTTACATTAAAATGAATTTTCGTACACTCATTTGTCATGATGTTTGGCTTCAAAAGATTTCATTTCCTAAAAAATCGTAAATTAATCAAGCTATTATGACCGTAACAATACAGGATTTTATTTGCAACAAATACAATCCTAATGAAAGTCAACATGGATTTTTAACGTTTAAAACACTAGATTGTTACGATCATATTATATTTGTAGCTCCACGGTTTCTCACGACATTCAAACTACTCATGCTACACATCGTGAAAACTAATTGCACGAAATTTCAATTTAATCCATTTTGTATTTCTTGAGTAGTTCATCGGAAACGAGGTTGTTCTTTTTCTTCCATTGTGCAGCATCCGTGTTGATGCGTTGCCGAGACCACTATTTATGTGGCGCGCCCTGTATTATAGTGGTCTCGATCTCCACCACCAAACTCGATTTGGGGCCAACAACTCTAGAAATACACGCAGTGGCGTAGCCACGGGGGGCGTGGGGGCGATAGCCCCCCCCCCATGAAATCTTGTCGCCCCCCAGTCGCCCCCCCCCACTGAGATTTTGAGTTTCTAAAAAAATTATCATTGATCTACTTGACGCCCTTCCCCATGAAATGTTCCAGCCCCCAGCGCCCCCCACTGAAAATTCCTGGCTACGCCACTGAATACACGTTATATTAAAATGATTTTTTTTACACTCATTTGTCACGATGTTTGACTTCAAAAGATTTCAATTCATAATAAAAACGTTAAATTTTCAAGCTATTATGACCGTAACAATACAGGATTTTAATTGCAACAAATACAATCCTAATGTAAGTCAACATGGATTTTTAACGTTTAAAACACTAGATTGTTACGATCATATTATATTTATAGCTCCACGGTTTCTCACGACATTCAAACTACTCATGCTACACATCGTGAAAACTAATTGCACGAAATTTCAATTTAATCCATTTTGTATTTCTTGAGTAGTTCATCGGAAACGAGGTTGTTCTTTCTCTCAATTGTGCAGCATCCGTGTTGATGCGTTGCCGAGACCACTATTTATGCGGCGCGCCCTCTATTATAGTGGTCTCGATCTCCACCACCAAACTCGATTTGGGGCCAACAACTCAAGAAATACACGCAGTGGCGTAGCCACGGGGGGCGTGGGGGCGATAGCTCCCCCAATGAAATCTTGTCTCCCCCCAGTAACCCCCCCAAAACCCCCACTGAGATTTTGAGTTTCAAAAAAAATTATCATTGATCTACATGACGCCCCCGCCCCCATGAAATGTTCCAGCCCCCGCGCCCCCCACTGAAAATTCCTGGCTACGCCACTGAATACACGTTATATTAAAATGAATTTTCGTACACTCATTTGTCACGATGTTTGACATCAAAAGATTTCATTTCATAATAAAAACGTCAAATTATCAAGCTATTATGACCGTAACAATACAGGATTTTAATTGCAACAAATACAATCCTAATGTAAGTCAACATGGATTTTTAACGTTTAATACACTAGATTGTTACGATCATATTGTATTTATAGCTCCACGGTTTCTCACGCCATTCAAACAACTTATGCTACACATCGTGAAAACTAATTGCACGAAATTTCAATTTAATCCATTTTGTATTTCTTGAGTAGTTCATCGGAAACGAGGTTGTTCTTTTTGTTCCCTTGTGCAGCATCCGTATTGATGCGTTGTTGAGACCACTATTTATGTGGCGCGCCCTCTATTATAGTGGTCTCGATCTCCACCACCAAACTCGATTTCGGGCCAACAACTCAAGAAATACACGCAGTGGCGTAGCCACGGGGGGCGTGGGGGGCGATAGCCCCCCCCCCCCCTTATGAAATCTTGTCGCCCCCCCACCCCCCACTGAGATTTTGAGTTTCTAAAAAACTTATCATTGATCTACATGACGCCCCCGCCCCCATGAAATGTTCCAGCCCCCCAGCGCCCCCACTGAATATTCCTGGCTACGCCACTGAATACACGTTATATTATAATGAATTTTCGTACACTCATTTGTCACGATGTTTAACATCAAAAGATTTCAATTCATAATAAAAACGTCAAATTATCAAGCTATTTTGACCGTAACAATACAGGATTTTAATTGCAACAAATACAATCCTAATGTAAGTCAACATGGATTTTTAACGTTTAAAACACTAGATTGTTACGATCATATTGTATTTACAGCTCCATGGTTTCTCACGCCATCCAAACTACTTATGCTACATATCGTGAAACTAATTGAACGAAATTTCAATTTAATCCATTTTGTATTTCTTGAGTAGTTCATCGGAAACGAGGGTGTTCTTTTTCTTCACTTGTGCAGCATCCGTGTTGATGCGTTGTTAAGACCACTATTTATGTGGCGCGCCCTCTATTATAGTGGTCTCGATCTCCACAACCAAACCCGACTTGGGGCCAACAACTCAAGAAATACACATTACATTAAAATAAATGTTCGTACACTCATTTGTCATGATGTTTGGCATCAAAAGATTTCATTTCCTAAAAAAAAACGTCAATTAATCAAGCTATTATGACCGTAACAATACAGGATTTTATTTGCAACAAATACAATCCTAATGGAAGTCAACATGGATTTTTAACGTTTAAAATACTAGATTGTTACGATCATATTGTAATTATAGCTCCACGGTTTCTCACGCCATTCAAACTACTTATGCTACACATCGTGAAAACTAATTGCACGAAATTTCAATTTAATCCATTCTGTATTTCTTGAGTAGTTCATCGGAAACGAGGTTGTTCTTTTTGTTCACTTGTGCAGCATCCGTATTGATGCGTTGTTGAGACCACTATTTATGTGGCGCGCCCTCTATTATAGTGGTCTCGATCTCCACCACCAAACTCGGTTTCGGGCCAACAACTCAAGAAATACACGTTACATTAAAATGAATTTTCGTACACTCATTTGTCATGATGTTTGGCATCAAAAGATTTCATTTCCTAAAAAAAACGTAAATTAATCAAGCTATTATGACCGTAACAATACAGGATTTTATTTGCAACAAATACAATCCTGATGGAAGTCAACATGGATTTTTTAACGTTTAAAATACTAGATTGTTACGATCATATTATATTTGTAGCTCCACGGTTTCTCATGCCATTCAAACTACTTATGCTACACATCGTGAAAACTAATTGCACGAAATTTCAATTTAATCCATTTTGTATTTCAAATGTGCAGCATCCGTGTTGATGCGTTATTAAGACCACTATTTATGTGGCGCGCCCTCTATTGAACAAAACTTAAAATATTCTACGGCGTGCGGATGTATATCTTGGCGGTGTGGCAGGTAATTCAGTCCCCCCCCCCCCCCGGTAAATGTGTCCCCCCAAACAAATTTTCTCTTTGTGACCCGGTAAATCTGTCCGGGGGGGGGGGACACATTTACCAAGGTAGATCTGTCCCCCTCCCTGGTAAATATGTCCCCCTGCCCAACATTGAAAGTGTCCCTCTGGTAAATGTGTCCCCCGTACAAGTAAGACCCGCCTACGGAAAAGAAATTCGGGGGGGGGGGAGCGCGAAGCGTGGATCCATTTTCATTCAGAGCGCCCTCTCCTGGATTCTTTAGGCCAAATAAGGTACGCACGACGTGATCTCCACCATCAGCAATAATAATTGACCATTTACATGTACATGTATATAGTAATATGAATTGTTATTGTTGAACGTGTATTTGATATTTATTTATTTATTTTTGTAGAATGTACTTCGCATAAAACATATATTCGCAAAATTTTAAAACACCAGTTCATCAGAGGACAAATCAAGTTTGAGAAAGGATAAGGCTTTGGGATCAATATGCATGTATCACAAAAAAGTAAACTGTAAAGATTATCAAAGGCTTGCTTGAATTAAAGATAGTAAATTCTGGTACTAAACACCCTGTGAAATTATTCCGTCTGGCTTGCTGTCGTTTAGAAGAACTCAACTTGACGAAATGTAGGTGATTTCCAGCAATAATTGACAGATTTTTGGTAATAAGGAGGAGTGTTATCGACGAAATCGTGTTTCGTGATCAAAAGGTTGTGCATGTTCAATTTTTAACTATTTTTTGTCTAAAAAAAAATACAACATCCACTCAAACAACAGGTTAGGATTCAACATCCTTGGGTTCTGAGTAATGTTATTATTTGGAACGAAGCAAATGCATGAAACAAATGATTTCTATATAATACATAGGGTAAAAACAGATTGCCAATTACAGCGAATGGTCTAATAAGAATCGTGTGAAAAAAAATTAAAATGGAACTAATAAGAATCGTGTGAAAAAAATTAAAATGGAACTATTCGTTTGAAACTTTGTACTTCGGAATCTTCGTAAGACATCGTGCCACTGTCAGGTACGTGTTGTCAGCTGGCAGTCTTAATATCGCCTTCTTATGGGTATACAGGTCAGCAAATAGGCCCAAAACAGGGGCGGATCTAGGGATTGTAGGGGGGTCAAGCCCATCCATTTTGTTATGTTCGATTGTTGCGGAAAGCCTACGGACATTTATGTAATATTATTACTTGTTATTTTGTGTGTGTGTTGCAGAGCAGGAGGGGTCAATCCCCCCCCCCGATCCGCGTCTTCCAAAATTGGTTTCTTAGCAGCCGAAAATCACGATTTGTACGCGCTCTGAAATTCAGCTTTTTTTATTTGAACTTGAGGGGTTTGTGAAAAAAAGGTGGAAGCCGTGCACAGGACTAAAATTGGGCCCTAAAAATGTTCTATTTTGCAATGGAGCGTTGGTATACCATTTTTCAAAATGGCGATGGGCTTCAATTTTTTTTTTAGGGGTACTCCTCTTTGGATGAACATTTCTCCCAAAAGACCTTAGATTACCCCACATAATTTGAACAGAAAATGAAAGATGATGAAATAAGCTTTAGTTTGATGTGTGTCTGGAACCCCTTGGCGAGTTGTGAGGATATTTTATCTGAATTTCTGAAGTGGGGACATTTGTCATTGGAGTTCATGGTAGGTTTTTTGTTACTGGTCTGCATTGCAACCGTATGCTGGTACCAGTACATATCGATTGCAGCCATAAAATGCAAATAATGTTTCAACAAGGTTTTATGATTTCCTTTCATTGTCTGTTTTTTTTCCGCACAGTTTGACGAGAACGCAGCGATATATTCATCATAAAGTTCACAGTTAAAAAAAAAAGGGTTTCCTCTTTTCCCCTTATACATTAAGCCTTGTATTTTTCTGCTATACTCTATTACGTTTAACTGTAAGGCCTAAAGGGCAGATTATTAACCCTAAAGGGACCGGGTTATTTTGACCATCTCTCAGCCGGGGGGGGGGGGCAGATTCCGCCCCCCCCCCCTAAGATCTCGGCCATCGAGTTACAAAAATTTTTGGAACTCGGCACATGCATAGAGCAACTCTTCCTAAACATACCCAAGAAATATCATGACTATAGGTCAAAGGGTTTTGGAATTATGGCTAATTAATTATTCATATGTACGAATGGCAATTCTGCTCTGTGTACACGACGTATATGCAAAAATTCAGTTTTCACGGCGAGTAGCGCCGGAAAATTTTTCGCTACGCGGCAACCCGTGGTCCGATTTTTATGTTTTTGGTATCAAAAGATGCGCAAAGCTCGAGGCTAAAAAGTCATAACAGCTCGGGTCGCGAAAACAATTTGTTTAGAGGCTATCACGGAAAATGTTGAGGGGGGGGGCGGATTCCGCCCCCGGCCCCTTTAGGGTTAAGGTTCTTGAGTTGGCTGGCTAAATCACCCCACCCTCTTCCACTTGACCAGTATTAGCACAACAAATCTAAACATTTTCCCCCTGAAATGAGGTCTGATACAGCACCGCAAATCTCGATTCATTGCAATGGTCTTTGATTTCCTTTACCTTAAATTTGTTATTCAACACCTCAAAGACCCCACTCGAAAAAAACTGCAATAATTGTCGATCAACTACTAAATCGAACTTTGAAAGAGTACTAATTTCACCAAAAAGAAATCTAAAAATTAGACATATAACATTTTCTTTATTGATAGCGGGAGGAAATTGTCAAAACGAAGTCTAAAATGCCGACAGTATAACATTTTCTTTTGGTAGCAAACACTTCAACACTCCAAAATTTCGTCAACAAAATTTTGTCAACAATTTACATCTGTCGTCCTGCACAGCTGTGATCATCATTGTATGCAGATGGTCCTAAAACGGATGCTGATGCAATATTTTGGATGGGATGGTGTATTGATTATAGAACACGGTGAATCAACATGTTTCCGTGTTTGTGATGCAAAATATAGGAAGTCCATTATGCATGTCTACATCAAAATCAGATAATTTTACGGCAATTATATTGTGCCGATGTCAGTGAATACAATTTTCTGGCAAGGTTTTACCCATGATTTTGTTGTCTAGTAAGCGTCCAACCAAAAACTGTACGACAATTGTATAAATTGTTACAAAGTAAAAAGCTAGGACTAACTAAGGGAGCATATTCAGGTAGCTATGCATGACAATCTTTTGTTTGTGTACAAAAATATTTGATGGAGTACAAAATGATAAAAATTACAAGCGGATTCGCGGAATTTAAACAAAATCTCTTTTGTAAAAGGTAGCCTCGTCTTTAACGATTGACCGACGCTCAGTGGACCGTTGCGTTCGTCACAGCCCGCCAGATTAAATGCCATTACCAGGTCGAATCCGAGAATTAAATATTTTCTCCCTTTGTTGCCTCTGAAAACACGTCCCCATGGAAACCAACAATGAGGGTTACCTTCGACAACAGTCCTGAATAAACTGGCTTTAGAAAAACGAACAACCTGCATGAATGGACAGTATTTACTTTCCGGGCAAAAACATCCATTCACGGTGCGGCGAAGCCGACACACCCTCGCAATGCCCACTGTACGCCCACGCACACGTACCGGCGTGTTTGCATTCACCATACCAGCTGTTCGGAATGTGAAGGGAAAAAATAACGAAAACAGACATGACAGACTAACCACAAAATATCACAGGATGAATATTCGCATATTATTATGGCATAAAACAGGAAACGAAGTAGTGGTATATTGTGTACTGGCGGCAATCTGATGGACTCTCTAAAAATTCGAAGAGTTGAATTTAGCGACACGACGATTGAAAGTGAAAAGTCACTATGAAATTTCAGATTGAAATGCTTTGAAAAAAAATTACTTCAGTCCAAACTCGAGTCTTTTCGACTGCCTTAATGTCCCTAGTTTCTGTCGGATTAGTTGAATTTTATCTCGAATAAATGGATTTATCAGTCTTTCTAAATACAAGAGTATTTCATGTGTAAAAGGAATAAAATCAACCTTTCTAAATTACTAATGGTACATGCATGCATGTACTTATCTTGTCACGACAGTACAGGGGCCTGACCAAAAAGACACGCTTTTGAGAAAACAAATGGGAAATATGTATTTTTGTTTTTACTTAATGTAGGTTGTCACGAAAGGGACATAACCAAAAGATACGCTTCCGAAAAAAAAATGTTAAGTATGTGTTATGGTTTTTAATGTCTTTCAAGGACACAATGTGAGTGTACCCCGCACCTGCGTCATCCGATGAAAACATCTTATTTGCCCACCAGTTTTCATCGGTTGCTATGTGTTACCATTCAGCACACCAGACTAAAGAACATTGAGTTTCAAGAATTTGGGTCTGGGAGCCATATAATATACGCCAATGCAAAAAAACCCCGGATGTCCGCGCTTACCTACATGTATATAAAATAAAGAAATAACTTGAAGAGAAATTTAAGCGCTGGATGTTTCTCGCGCGTTCTCCTCAGTCACATGCACATCGCATGAAGATGACGAAATCGTTGGCTACGTGAGAATGCACGTACGTGTGTCTCGGCACTGACCGATCGTCCACCGGTCAGTACAAACAACGGCTGTTGAAAATGTGGATGATCAGTTTGATCACATACAGCAAACAGTCGCCGTCTGCGGAATTGTGTTGTCCAATCAGCATCCACTATTGGTTCACGCCCCCTACTGGCCTCCAAAAGCATTGCGTAATTTGACGGCGCAACGCGACGATGGCGTGACATGACAGGGCGCTTTCAAGTTGCAGGTTAAATTTCCAACTAAATGTTGACGTCACGCAAAAAAAAAAACCCACCAGTTTATAAAGGCAGGACTATCTTGTCAAATTTCATTTTCAAGCTGCGTCAGCGCACGGCCACTTCCAAAATTCCAAGTTCGGTGACTCGGAAGTATATAGGCCCAGCTTCATCTAGTTTTCAGGATCGGAACTGACGCGTCACGTTTCGAGTGTTGTGGTGGTAAGTATCTTTTCTTTTAGATAATCATCAGTTACCAGCAGAAAAAAAAAATCAGTGTAGATGATGACATTTTATTAATCACAAAATCTCGTTGGAGGTGTGATTTTTTAAATTTAATTTAACGAAAACATCGAATGGCTTTAGGCCTATGAATTCGAAATACTCCATATAAGGAAACAGAAGTCGTTTGTTGCATCCGCGTCATACAAAAACCCATTAGTAACATTTCCTGCCATTTTGAACGGTTATTGCATCATAGAGTTTTGCATAGTACTGATCCTTGGACGATCAACAAAAAAGAGAAAGTTTTGGTAAAAACATTAAATCTAGATTTAAAAACTAACTTTTGTTTTGGTTCCAATATGCAACATCAACCAGTATTGTTTTAAGCTGTGTCTTAGACATAATTGATCCATTAACAATTTTCAAATGACGAGGTGGTTGGAACGCTTTTGAAAATACCTGTTAATTAATTTGTACCTGATTAGTTTAATATTTAAAATATCTTCCTTTTTTATCGCATAACGGTGTGGTTTCATACATAAAACTTTAATAATTTAAATATCTAAGAAAAAATAGCATTTGACTTTCGCAGTTCTCTTAACGATGTTGTAACCTCAGGCTATGCCTATTGAAAACTAGTATTATGATTGAGAATTTTGATAAGAATGATTTAATATACTGTATTAAGGAAATCGATTTACTACTATTGCAACTTGCTGACTAAGAGGACACCATGAATTGAACATAATCTTCTTTTGCAGCTATCAAAAATAAACCATTACAATTCAAAACATTCCTGATGATTACTGAACAAGCCGCGCCGACAATCCTGAAGCGGGCTCAGTGATTCCAGATTCGTGTGGAAAAAGGCCGGCCGGCCGGCGTACATGATGTACGTGCCACATGTACAGTACTACGACAAACCTCGAACGATCTCGAATAATTATTCATGAGCCGAGCCTACACCGAGAACCAATCAGACACGGAGAATGACACCACACCTTTATTTCATTGACGTCATCGTACCATTGCGTCTCTTTCAGAAAAAACAAGACCAAATTTTCAACTTTAAAACGCCGAATCAGAGAAATGGAAATTCGTAGGCTAGTTCCCAGCGACTTTTAGTCTTTTAAATACGTGGGTTAATTAATGGGAATGTATGTTTTCGCGCTTAAAATTACATTATATGTAAATTAGCGGAAAAATACGGCATCGGAGGTCAAATGTCAACTTTTACTGGTCTGGCAACCGTCTCTTTTCAATGGTGCTACCCACAGGGATTGACGACTCGACCGGGTTTGCAGACTATCAGCTGTACGCATAGCGCTCATTCACACGGTTGAACGTCGTCACGAACGACAGGTTATTGCAACACTCTCTCTGCAGTGGAGTGCCAACCGGCAAAATTAAGTGATTGTCTTTCACTAATTTGCGAGACTTTAACAATTCCATTTGTTCATCTTGGATCGCTTGAAACACCAGCATCAAGATGTCGTCAATCCTACGTGGGTTTATAATACGGTGAGTGAATAAAAGTAAACTGAAAGTCAGTCAGTGCCGGTTCAGAATCAGAGGCATTTTCTACTTTCTACAATGTTCTAGACCACAGTTTCTGAGTTTGCATGAATTCAGTTCAGTTCAGTTCAGTTCAGTTCAGTTCAGTATAAATATGTCCACAGTATTCACAAATAAATAGGCCTATATTAAAATATTACGATATTAACATGTTTGACAGAGAAGTAGGAAAAATTCTGCTATCCGGACACCACTTTTTTCAATTAATTTTCTAGCGCCAAAAGTTACCTCTTTTATGGTTATTCCCTCCACTTTCCCTCCTCTACTCTCACCCCGTCCTTTCCTTAATTTCTATTTATCAATCAGTCGCTCACTTCATCGAGATTCGAACCTCGGACGCTTGCTTGATACACGAGTCTCTTAACCGCTAGGCCGCGCACGATCGCTGTTGCAATGATCAATCTTTGGACGTATTTGAAGTATCCATTGAAATAAACTAAATATTCATGAGAAAATAAATATTCATAATGACGTATTGCACTATCATTGGCCGGCTCATGCGACGTCTCATGCGACGTCATGGTTATCGATGTCATGCGTATAACTACCGCTGTTCCAGACACTTCAATCAGTTTTGACCGGCTGCTTCAACTCAGATCTGCACTACATGTGCATGCAAAATGTGCTCCAAAAACACATTTTTACCAATTTTTTTTCGCATGTCCACTCTTTCCTGGATTCCTCTTGGTTGAAATCACAAGGTGAGGTGAAAATTTGGATGTTTGGCGGCAGGTAAGTGGTGTCCGGTTGGCAGAATTTTACCGAGAAGTAAAACAGGGCCCCTAAATAATACATTACGTGCTTTTAGTTTTACCTAAAATTAATAAAAAGGAATGTTACTTGGCACTGTGGCAGTGGATATTTCACCAACCGTGAACTGGTCCCCGATCGATTGTTTCAGGATTGTACCGGTGTAGCGTGAATATCCGACTCCATGAAATGTGGACTCATTGGTGGTATTGCGCATGCGTGAGTACGATACTATGCTATTTTTAGTATCGTTTCGGGAGAGTGACTTGTCTGTCACGTGCGAGGGATTAACCAATAATAGCATGAATAGGGGAAAAGGGGTCCGATTTTCATAGGAGTCGGATTTTCATGTGACACCGGCACTCCACTGAACATCCGCAGTGGGGTGACTGTTTGGGGGGACTTAAAAATGTTTACCGTGACAAATGCTCGTCTGGTTCCGCGCTAACATTGTCCTTGGGAAAAAATTGCCGCCAAACACATCAATTTTCCAGGAATCCAGGAAGCTCCGGCAATGTGAATATTTGTTTAGGAAAAATGTGTTTTTAGAGCACATTTTGGATGCACACGTCATGCAGAGCTAAGTTGGAGGCACCTGGCCATAGTGATTGAAGTGTCTTGAAGTCTAGCGGTACGTTACACATGACCAACGCATGAGCCGGCCAATGATAGTGCAATACGTCATTATGAATATTTAATTTCTCATGAATATTTAGTGTATTTAATATTCATTAGTCTTATTTCAATGGATACTTTAAATATGTCCAAAGATTGATTATTGCAACAGCGATCGTGCACGGCCTAGTGGTAAAAGTCTCGTGTTTCAAACATGAGTCCGAGGTTCGAATCTCGATGAAGTAAGTGACTGATTAATAAATAGGAATAAAGGAAGGATGCAACTTTTTGGCAGTACGGAATTTTTTCCATTAAATATATATCGATACATTAGCAATTATTAAACACCAAGTGATATACCAATATTCAATTTTCAAAGCAAATGCTGCATTTATGTAAAGGGTTGCATACAATAAAATACAGAATACATTAAACAATACAAACAAGGACAGACCTCGGACAAGATGTAAGCCAGCATGGGCATTTTGTAGAGAATAACATAACTATCAACAAGAACCATTCAATAAGATAGATTTGTAGATAGGCTTATTAAAAGTGGGGAGATGTATTACTTTTTCTTACTGAATCACCTAGAGAGTTCCATAAGTTGGGTCCCTCATATCTATAGTTTTCAGGTTTGCGTTACGTACAGGCGCTCGCATAGTGGTTCTAAATTCACAGTGGTCTGTTTTCTGATGATAGGGATGGGCCCAAACAAAATTTAGAATGGACTGATTATTCGGCGGAGAACTAATGGGCCGTGAAGAGGGGGGTTCATGGCCCACAGACAGTGGGTTGTGAAGGTGGGAATAGATTTCAAGGAGGAACAACCATGGAGCTGTAAAAAGGAACAACAATTGAAGGTTAAATTGAACGACTAGTAGTAGTGCGAAAATTTGGGACTCTCAATACTGTGTGTGAGAGTCCCAAAAGTTAAGGTATTGAAAACATGCAATACAAGAAAATAGAACTCGAAACAACCAGTTCAACAACCCCTCAGTACTGCATCAATCAACTGTGCCAAAAGAAACGTGTGGCAAGTTAGGAACTAGTCTCTATTTACTACACATTTCTCCATAGTCAGCTACCAGACTGATGACAATGAATGAAGAGGTCAGTTGTTTCAAGCAGTTGGACCATGGTTGGACATGTACCAGTCTAGTCATTAGCCTCATTTTGAAATCACTTGACTTCCCTCTCATGTGCAAAATATTGAAGAAATGTCTCCTTTAAAAATTGAATTGACACTTCCAACTTGGATGGTGAAATACTGAGGACCTTTTCTTTGCCCAATGAAAACTTTGGAGAAATGTGCTGGTTACAGAGAGAGTAAAGTTGGCCTGATTTAGTTTTGCACGTTTCAGAACACTCCAGGTCCCAGTCTGGGTCAGAAGATGAAGACAACTAGGGGCCTACCAGTCATTAAAATCTGCAAGACGAGGAGAAATTTAGAGAGACATGAGAGAATGAATGCATTACTTTAATGACTGTGATGATATGGCACAACGTCTAACATACATACAGAGATGCCAACCATTACTCTTTTGGAGTAATTATTAGGATTTTGAGGCATGTTACTGCTCTTGAAAATTCCAGCTGTCCTATACACCGACATTGTGGTTACTCTGAAAAGTACTGTGGTTAACTCTTCTTATTGTTATGTGTTTTATATTTACATTACTGCTGGACTCTCTCTGGAATTTTCATAGTCTGTAAGTAGTCTGTAAAGTTACATGTACATATTCATGTATTTTGTGAAATATATTTGTAAGCACCAGTTTTATGTATGATATGATACGTTGTGGGTTTTTTGACTAAGAGAGATATATTTTAATCAAACGCCCTTTGATCTGAATGGTTATCTTAATAGGTGCTTGTATGGAAGGTCATTATTTCCAATATATTTTTCAGGGTCGCTGTAGTAATGCCATGTTTTTATGAGTCCTGTGAATGAAGCCACTGTGACAATTGTACATAACTACTGTAGAAATGTGCTTCATATATTCTGGTTCAACACGCACTATACTGATATCCTATACTTGAATTTAGGCTGTTTTTGTTCATTCCCCCACTTACAATTCCCGCTGAAGAAAATTGAAAGGCAATGAAATTTGACGAAGTGGACCACATTTATGACTATACCACTTTTTTTTTTTTTTTTTTACTAATGATTGGACTTTGATTCAAGAGCGCGTATCTTAAAAATTGAAGTGGGTGGCATGTTGTAATTCATCCAGGGACGTGTTAGTTCCGAGGGGAGGTGTTAGATATTTGAACAGTTTTGATATGGACCTGTTACACATCTGAAGAAATCTGCATCGATACTACAGTGACATTAGTTATCAGAATTATCAGTCATGTTTGCATTTGGCCTAATCATGCCATCAAAATTGGGCCTGTTATCAATGGCGTGTCCCTGTACAGTCCATTGTCGCCAGGGTCTACACATGATAGGGGGGCCGTGACATTTCGCAATGTCAGAAAGTAAATGGAAACTTCACCAAGGCAAAGATAATATGAATGCTAAAACTTTTCAAGATAAAAGATGGTAAAAAATTTCACAAGTATTAAGCAGTTACTTGAAAAGGAAATTAAAGCACACTTAAAGAAAAAGAATAAGTTGAAAAACAATGTTTGATATTTGACAAATCTGACCATGCTTTTTGTCTTACATGTACATGGCTATTAATTATGGTTATAATGCTACTTTTGAAAAAAACTTGACAACTTAACATTTAACCACAGTACTTGACAGTTTTATTTAAATTTATTTCCACTCTCAAAATGAAATGTGTTGTAAAGTTTTGTGTGAGAAACCATACAGTTACACAAAGGAAGATTTATCGAGAACATGCCGAAAATAACAAGAGCGTTCCTTGGCAGTGACCTGTTTAGTAATTTATATGTCTCGGTGATCAGAAAAACTCATGGGTCAGTCCATGGGACAGTCCATGACATTTTTTTAATAATGCTGTTACCCAAAGCATTTTCCCCCTGTAAAATGGAACTCATTTTCCCTTGAAAAGTGGTGTACAAAGAATTCGTAATTGGGTTCTCAATAGTGGTGGGTTTTGGAGGATGCAGGAAGTAGGAGTAAGGCTTATCTTAAAATACGGCTTTCTTCTCCAAATTGATACTTTGGCAAGTAAATTTTAAGAAGCCTCTCTTTCTCCTCTGTTCTTCCAACAGCCAAGCGTATAATTTCAGTAAAACACTCGCCAGCATGCCGGCCTGCAGTGTCAGCTCCCAGGCGGCCCCTGTGTCCACGATAGTCAACGGCAAACTCAACGACCTGCAGCCCCACGTCCGGGAGTACGTCCTGGAGAAAGCGGAGGTATGCCAGCCGGACAACATCTACATCTGCGACGGCTCGGAAGAAGAGAACAAGGCCCTCTTGGCACAGATGGAAAAGGAAGGCATGATCAAGAGACTCACCAAATACGACAACTGGTGAGTTTGTAGCCGTTTTGTGCAGCTGTGTACAAAGTGGAATAAAATTCAAATCCCATGTTTGACCAGACTACGTGATAAAGGGTGCAATGACAACAAGATTGAATCAAGTCCAGTCTTTGAAACTTTGGTAACCAAACCCAGAAATTCAGAGCATACGTCACACGCACGTGCATTAGCTTGAATATAGCGTGTGTGAGGTATGCTCGGAATTTCTTAGGTCCGGATGCCAAAAAGCTCAAACCTGGATTTGAGTTTGTGGGCAGGCCAAGTTTACTCCCATTTTGGACTGCCGTTCCACAATTGCGCTGAAACGAATTCAGGACTTAATTCCCAAAACCATTAGGAGTGACTGCGTGTAAAAGACCGACTGTTGAATTTGTTTGGAATGACTCTACAGTCCCGTCCAAAATGGTTGGGACACTTGGAAATAACCTTAGTCTCGCACGGTCACCCACTCCCCCGCTCCTTCGGTCAATATTGTTCTCTCCAGCTGATGGAGCACACTCCGCGCAATGAAAGACAACATTTGACAGGGGGGGGGGGCAGGGGATTTGGGGGCCCAGCGATTGTAGGTTGTAGACATGGACATTTTTACTCAACAGACTAATCTACAGAAAAAGAAATATGCATTCAACATAAACTGCTTTATGGATATCAGAGGACTAAATCTTGTAATTGATTTTTTTTTTTAAGCTGGTTGGCAAGGACAGACCCCAAAGATGTTGCCCGTGTAGAGAGCAAAACAGTCATCTCAACCCCCTACGAGAGAGATACAGTTCCCATCCCCAAGGAGGGGGTGGAGGGGACGGTAGGGAAGTGGATGGCGCCGGGGGACCTCAAGAAGGCCATTGATGAACGTTTCCCCGGATGCATGAAGGGTGAGCAGAAATTCTGGAGAAAATAATCTCAGAAATATTTTCCAAAAATTCTTTCAAAAAAAAAAAAAATTAGTATTAGGCCAAAAAAAAAAAATCTGTCGCTGGTCAGACCGAAGTTCCTGAATTGAAGCGGCGGCCCCTTTTTTTTCTTTTTTTTTCTTTTTTGGTGGCTTTTTTTTTTTTTCAAGCTTGAATTGTTCAGACAACGTGGGTACTATTTTGCTTTTTGTGTCCTCATTATACATTGGTGTCCTCCATAATTTGCCTTGGTGCCCCGTTATCATTTACCTTGGTGCAATTTCCCCATCCCTTGGTGCTTCTAGGTACAACAATTTGAGGAGGTGCGGCAATAGAGGGTTCTGTTGTAGCTTCCGTGTTAATTTGAAGAAGAAAAAAAAAGTTGACGTGCATGATTCAAATCGACGCGCGCACTGACCAGAGACCAAGTATTTTTGTTTTTTGGCCTTATTAGCTGTTTCGGTGACACACCGAAACAGCTCTTGTTTTCGTTAAGATTTTTTTTTTTCTTTTTCTTTTTTTTTTGGCTTTTCCGCAAAGTTGCGGAAAAGCCTTTGTTTCTCTACGAATTTTTTTTTTTTTTTTTTTTTTTTTTTTCTTGGGACTTCCAACCAAAATGCCATAGACTTTGTGCACGTTTTTTCTAGCAAACACTTTTGGCATAAAACAAAGTCATATGACAACAAAACTTAACATAGTCATAGAACATATAGCAAAGGTCGTTCGCGAAGATAGACGCAATGATGACGTCATCATGGGTCATGTGACGTCATCGCAACGTTGCATATTTCAAAGCCCTATATCTACAGAACGGTATGTCCGAATGGCTTGAAACTCAGCATGTGGTTAGACCGGGAAGTGTTATAGATAAAATTTGAGATGACGTCATCATGACGTCATCATGTGATTTTATATTTAATTTTGAATTTTTGAAGACTTTTGCCATATCTCACTAACGCAATATGATAAACTCGAAATTCTTTTTGTATTAGGTTCGCTGGGCAATAGATATATGCACAAAAATTGGAAAAATGCGTGACGTCATGATGACGTCAGCAAAAATGCGATTTTTTGAAACACATATAAGGCAACGTCCGATCGTCATGAAACTTGGTGGGTGGGTAGATAATGACACTAGTACACAAAATCTTGAATGACGTCACGATGACGTCATCGGTCGATTTTTACAGATTTTTTAAATATTGCTTATTTTATTCTGCTTACAAAATTTAACACTTTTATTAATCCGATTGTTTTCAAACTTGGTACAGACTAAAACCACAATAAAATAATGAGCACTGCCAAGTATTGTTACGATGACGTCATCATTACACTTGTGACATCATTGTTAACTTGTATATTTTAAGCCCCTATATCTCACGAACAGTAGATCAGATTGGGTTGAAACTTGGTATGGGGGTAGGCCGGGATGTGTTACAAATAAATATTGAGCTGACGTCATAATGACGTCATCTTGTGATTATATATATATTTTTTATATATAAGACTTTTGCCGTATCTCACAAATGCAATATGCCAAAATCAAATTTCCCTTTGAATGAGGTTTGTTAGACAAAACATAAATGCACACAGTTTTGCACCAAACCAAAAACATGACCCCAATTTAAAAAAAATAATGCGGAAAAGCCCTATGCTCTGTTGCAAACAGACATAGACCTCTAGTTTTTTTTTTTTTTTTCCTCTTGGGACTTCCAACCAAAATGCCATAGACTTTGTGCACGTTTTTTCTAGCAAACACTTTTGGCATAAAACAAAGTCATATGACAACAAAACTTAACATAGTCATAGAACATATAGCAAAGGTCGTTCGCGAAGATAGACGCAATGATGACGTCATCATGGGTCATGTGACGTCATCATAGCGTTGCATATTTCAAAGCCCTATATCTACAGAACGGTATGTCCGAATGGCTTGAAACTCAGCATGTGGTTGGGCCGGGAAGTGTTATAGATAAAATTTGAGATGACGTCATCATGACGTCATCATGTGATTTTATATTTAATTTTGAATTTTTGAAGACTTTTGCCATATCTCACTAACGCAATATGATAAACTCGAAATTCTTTTTGTATTAGGTTCGCTGGGCAATAGATATATGCACAAAAATTGGAAAAATGCGTGACGTCATGATGACGTCAGCAAAAATGCGATTTTTTGAAACACATATAAGGCAACGTCCGATCGTCATGAAACTTGGTGGGTGGGTAGATAATGACACTAGTACACAAAATCTTGAATGACGTCACGATGACGTCATCGGTCGATTTTTACAGATTTTTTAAATATTGCTTATTTTATTCTGCTTACAAAATTTAACACTTTTATTAATCCGATTGTTTTCAAACTTGGTACAGACTAAAACCACAATAAAATAATGAGCACTGCCAAGTATTGTTACGATGACGTCATCATTACACTTGTGACATCATTGTTAACTTGTATATTTTAAGCCCCTATATCTCACGAACAGTAGATCAGATTGGGTTGAAACTTGGTATGGGGGTAGGCCGGGATGTGTTACAAATAAATATTGAGCTGACGTCATAATGACGTCATCTTGTGATTATATATATATTTTTTATATATAAGACTTTTGCCGTATCTCACAAATGCAATATGCCAAAATCAAATTTCCCTTTGAATGAGGTTTGTTAGACAAAACATAAATGCACACAGTCTTGCACCAAACCAAAAACATGACCCCAATTTAAAAAAAATAATGCGGAAAAGCCCTATGCTCTGTTGCAAACAGACATAGACCTCTAGTTTTTTTTTTTTTTTCTCCTTTTTCAGACTTTTTCTCCATAGGTTTAACACACGTTTCTTCTACAAGTCCACTTTGCCACTTTTTTAAATCCGATTGATTTCAGACTTGGTACATACTTAGACCACCACCCACAGATGGTCCTAGAAGAAATTTGTGATCATGACGTCATCGGGTGTCAGGTTACATCACATTAAAGATGCATTTTTCCCCATATGTTTTGTACACGTTTAAAACACTCCAGTTTGGCATCTTCGTGAATCCGATCGACTTTAAACTTAATTCATACTTAGACCACCACCCACAGATGGTTGTAGACGAAAATAGTGATCATGACGTCATCAGGTGTCAGGTTACGTCACATTAAAGATGCATTTTTCCCCATAGGGTTTGTACATGTATTAAAACGCTCCATTTCGGCGCTTTCGTAAATTCGATCGACGTTACACTTGGTACACACTAAGACCATCACCCACAGATGGTCCTTGAAGAAATTCGTGATCGTGACGTCATCAGGTGTCGGGTTACGTCACATTAAAGATGCATTTTTCCCCATATGTTTTGTACACGTTTTAAAACACTCCAGTTTGGCATCTTCGTAAATCCGATCGACTTTGAAAATATGAAAATATAGGTGCCGTCATTGTGACATCATTGGTTCTCATGTGAGGGCGCCCTATCTTTACATGATGTGCAGCCCCATATCTCCGCAAGTATGGGTCCGATTGGATTGAAACTTGGCATTCTTTCACATTGGGATCTGTTATACATGTATTTGATAATATAGCTGAAATCATCGTGACGTCCTTAGCTGTCATGTGAGGGCGCTCTAACTTTGCATCATTTCTAGCCTAATATCTCCACAATTACATGTATGCGTCCGATTGGGTTGAAACTTTGCATTCACACAAACTTGGATTAGTTATACACCTGAATATAGGTGAAGTTGAGAGGACATCATCGGTCGTCATGTGAGGGCGCCCTACCATGGCATGAAAAAACCGAAACAGCTTGTGTTTGTCCACAAACACATCTCTAGTTTAGTTTACATTTATGTGACACTTTGGATACAATTTTTGGGAAAGGTCACTTCTAAGACCTACATTGGAATACCACCTGCCTAGATAGGACACCCCACGAATAAAAAAAAAAGGCATGAGTAATGGGCTTTCCCCAAATGTGACGCAATCGACCTTGAATTTTTGAAAGGTCGGCCATGACATCACACCACTGTTATCACCAGGATGTGCCCACATGATACCCTACATTCTGTACATTAACCTCAAATACGGCCCATTGTACTGATAACATGCCACAATCATGCCATAGCTGATACTGTTGATTTTTCTAAGGGGGGGGGGGGAGTAGTCTATGATTGTGGAGTGCTGTGGCCTCGTGGTTAAGGGCACTGGATTCATGGCCTGTGGGTAAAGCTGAGGGTTGTGGGTTCGAGTCCAGCCGGGGTCATGGTGCGTGTGCCCTTGAGCAAGGCACTTTTTCACTCGTTGCTTCTCTCCACCCAAGAGTAAATGGGTACCTGTGAGGGCAGAGATGGTTATTGTGATTGAATAAGCTTGCTTGCGCTTAACAGGCAGCATCGGGCTGTATACTCCCCAGGGAGCTGAAATGGTATTTGGAATGTTTAATTGGCCCAGTGATCAGGGGTAATAATATTACTGTAAGCGCTGTGATTTTGTTTACTAATAAGAGCGTTCTTAAATGCCGATTATTATTATTAATATTATTAGTATGTAAATGGAGGTTCATGTACATCATGAACCTCCATTTACATGTAAAAATTCATTCGGATTGGTAAAATTTGTAATGTTGCATCATATGCAGCCTGATGGGCTATAAACGTCTCGTTCAGTTCACCTTAACAGAAAACTGGCGTTTGATTACATTTTAGGTGAAAATACATGCACCAAACAAAAGCAATATCTACAGCAGGACCTATAGATGTATCTTTCATTGCATAGAGGTGTGCATCAGAACCCGGCCGCTGATGTCAGGAACCGGTTCCACTTTATGGGATCGGGTCCCCGTAACCAACTTTACAAATTTCTCAGACAATGAAAGAGAAAGGTTTTGAATGCCATTTGTGTGAATTTTCAAAATGAAAACCAGATTATTATTGAAAATCAAAACAGATTTCATGTTTATGTGCATTTGAACGCGCGACAGATGACGCTCTCGAGAAAGTTGCAGTTTACACTGTAAAGCTATAAAGCCCTTCAGACAAATCCGGGAATTGAAGTTTGGGATTGGGTCTTCTTTCACGGGTACCCATGTATATATATATATATGGTATATATGGTATATTTTATTCACATTATCACATTGTAACCCGAAGGTCAAATTGCATGATAATTTACAATATTAAAAACACCAAAATCACAGTAAACATGAATTAAACAAATTAAGAAAAACCCATACAGGTTGGTTGAGAATCTAAAAAAAAAAATTAGTACATTGCACATACCTGTAGATTTGTCTGCCTCAAATCTTTGAAATTTTTTAAAAAGCTGCTCACAGAGAATACTTATTTAGATAACTGGTAAAAGTTAACTCGGGCTGTTTTGTTATTAATCAAAATGCGAGTAATAATCTTGCACAGATTTGTGGTGGCTCCAATTATAAAAGGATTATTAAAAAACTGTTCACAGAGCAAAAGATTCTACTTGTTCAGCAAGCTGATGAAATAGGGTATTGGGCTGTTTTGCAATCGTGATGTCCTGGTGCGTAAGTGGGAAAAATGTACCCGTGTTTTACTTAAGTAGGGTATCCAGTTCTCGTACTACCCGTAAATGCACACTCATCATTGAGCCAGAAGAAAATCACATTATTTTTTAGAAACTTTCAATTTGTATTTTACACAGGATTTTGCGGCTTACACCAATCATGCACATGTGATGTTTCTTATCTGGCATTAGCCGTGGGTACAGGAAGGGCACACACAGTACACGTGAATGGATGTTCATCATTTACATAGAATACCCCCCGTGGCGGAAAAACCAATAGTATGAGCAATTGCATGATTATGGCATGTCAGTCAGTACAATGGGCTATATTTGAGGTTAATGTACTGAATGTAGGGCATCGCGTAGGCACATCCTGGTGATAACGGTGGCGTGATGTCATGACCGACCTTTCAAAGATTCAAGGTCGATTGCTTCACGTTTGAGGAAAGCCCATTACTCATGCAGTTTTGTATGCATAGGGTTTTCTTAACAGGTGGTATTCAATTTGCCTGATGACGAAATCATACAGTTAATACTGTTCCCCACGGGAAGAGAGTTCCTGTCTGAAAATGGGAAGAAAAATGAGAAGAAAAACATTATTCAGGGGTGTATTGGTGTTAAGGTTGTTTGTTTCTTGACCACCCCTTGCTTTTTGGTAAAATGTTCACAATAAAAACAGGATTTTAAAGAAATTCTAGGAAGTTTTCCTATTTATACATAGTATGTGTAAATATAAAGCAAAAAAAAGAAAGAAAGAACAGTTCTACTTCTGGTTACCCTACCTACCCTATTTTGACAGCCCCTACCCTAATTTTCTTTGGGAAATATGAGGAAAAATCTCTGAAAACCATCAATTACTAACTTTTACCCTTGACTACATGCAGACACCTCCATATGATCCTACACAAAAAGAAATGCCCCCCCCCAAAAAAAATTCTCTACCTACGTACCCTATTTTCAAATGCCATGTAATCGGAAGCAGAACTATATTTTGGCCTAATGGTCAATTTAAATAGCACCATCAAGTTAAAAAACCACCCAATTTTCGCATCCTAAAAACCAATTTATTCCCAGGAGTAAAAACACTGAAATGTTAGACTTCATTTCTTGAAATCCAGGATTATCTGTTCCAATTATGGAGCGGGGGAGATTATTTTGGAAAAGTTGGTAAATTTCTTTGTGTCTAGATTGTTAATACATGTATCTTAGAGCTATTTCATCAGGAATATTTGCATAATGAGCAAAAAGAAAAAAAAAGGGGGCAGATAAGAGTTGTCAAAATCTTGTAATACCATCTAAACTGCTGCTATGAAGTGTGTGCAATACTTAAACATTGTGTGTTGACATACATGTACATGTATATCGGTTGGCTTTGATAACGGTAAAAAAACCTGCATAATATGAGAGATTGAAGATATTGTTGTTAACTTAAAACTAAAAACCCACAGCAGGTGTTTGACATCCCACAAGTTAAAACCGTAATTCAAAATTGGACAGATGGCGGATTGGGACTCAACTAGTTTTTTACTACCCTGGACTACAAACATGTCTAGAAATTTGCTTTCGGTTGGTAAAATTTCTGATGCTGCATCATATATGGCCTGATGGGCTATAAATGCCTCGCTCAGTTTACGTTAAAAGAATACTGGCAAAATCTCACTACTCGATAAAATGTTATGTTGTAACTTAGTAACTTTAACGGTAATGATGTATATATATGATTCTTTGATTTTCAAGATCAGATCTCGCATATTTTTCCAATGTGGCAATTCTGCGGAAAGAGCAAAAAATTGTATTGCCAATGAATGGGCTTAAAACCAGCCCACTGTTAGGCAGCATGCACTTCCAGTTAGTAACTATTATGAGCCGAATTAAATAGAATTTTGTGTGCTGTGGGACATGCTTTATTAAGCTTGCCTTATCAATTTTTTTTTTAAATCAGGGAGGACCATGTACGTGGTACCATACAGCATGGGACCCTACGGATCGCCACTCTCCAAGATCGGCATTGAGCTGACGGACTCCCCCTATGTAGTGGCCAGCATGCGCATCATGACGCGCATGGGCAAGCGAGCTCTGGACGTGCTAGGCGACGGAGAGTTTGTCAAGTGTCTGCACTCGGTCGGACAACCACTTCCCATGGAGAGTAAGTTTTTTTTTGCTGGTTGAAGACGGGGAGCCTAGTGTTCTCTTTGTACGTATCTGACTGACCATACCCTAGGAGTCAGAACTCTTGGGCGATTTACATTTTGACCATTAACATTCCAATTCTTTGGGAATGTCCTTAGCTAAAGCACTGTGACCGCAAGCCTGGACCATTCATTGCGCGACAGCAAGCAGCTTTTGAACACGATGATCGTCGCCGCCTTTCAACATTCCAATCCCTCGGGGAATGTCCACAGCTAAAGCACTGTGACCGCAAGCCTGGACCATTCATTGCGTGACTGCAAGCGGCCTTTGAACGTGATAATCGTCGCCGCCTTTTTAGTTGGTAACCAACAACCTCCCTATATGCTGCATAATAAGTAATGTCACGTCGCTGCTCTTTTAAAAAAAATAATGTATTTTACAATAAAAGAGGTTTTCACAACTGCGCAGTTGTTAGATGTGAGTTATGAATTCAAGTTATCGATGTGCAGTTGTTGGTCCTTGAAAACGCTATCGGTCCCTGTAATTTGAAGAGAAATTGGATTTTTTTCAGATGAGTTATGTCTTTTCGGACATTTTAATTGGCAATATAGTATTTATGAAATGTTTTTTTTTGTGTGGAAATTTCACAAGTTTTCCTACTAAAGGTATAGAGCATTTTGTTCATCATTAAATGATTGTTTCAGTGATGTTGAACACATTGATATACTGTATCATCCAACTGCGAGCAAACACTTCAACATCATTCATTTTTGGCGATGTATGACAACTGTACACTTTTAAAGTAACATAAGATACGCAAGTGAATGAACTAAAACATTTTGACCCATTATTTACAAACAAACAATAGCTGACGAACAATTGAAAATGGACAAACACACAAGCAACAGACCATGGGACAGACACATAGATAACGATGAGCAGAAAACAACCAACAAACAGGCAGAAACAGACAAACAAACTGACCGACTGACCAATAGATAGACTGAGATAGACAAGCTTGAGGTAGGGCACTTTGGTATTTGGAGACCAGCAGTGGTGGTACTTCTCAGATTCCTACTGCAAACACTGACTCTGTCAGGTGGGAGCATGCCCCTGAATCTACTGGATCCCAGTAATTTGTCACCCAACTTAACCAGTAGCTCACTTCTCCTAGATTCCAGTGTTGGGAGATCTAGTGTGCTGACCATCCTTTTACTTTTGAAGTCTTGGAGTTCGAACTCCTAAGTTCCTCGCTCTATGGACTGACTTACTGACTGATTGTCAGTTGTGATACAGACCGGTTGTTGACTGGTGAAGAGAACCGGGCAGTGCTGTTGTATAGGATTACCCTATAGGTCCAACGAATAAGCTAAATCCGGCCCAAAGTGTAGACCCAGACGTATGAAAACACTGCCAGTATGTATCATCTTTACAGCCACCTTTTAATTTTTTTTTTCATTTTTTTGTTGTCTTGCCAGAGCCCCCAGTCAACAACTGGCCCTGCAACCCAGAGAAGACGTTAATATCCCACATCCCAGACAACAGAGAGATCATGTCCTTCGGCAGCGGTTACGGCGGCAACTCTCTCCTGGGCAAGAAGTGCTTTGCCCTCCGCATCGCCTCCAGAATCGCCAAAGACGAGGGCTGGTTGGCCGAACACATGCTGGTGAGTGAACCCTAAGTCTTACTCAGACTAAGAGTTCAGGAGTTGTGTCAAACCGAAGACTGGGTTCCCACATTTTCATGGAAATATCATGGATTTAAAAAAAGCTGTCATGGAAAGTAATAAAGAAGTAATGGAATTTTGTTATTTTACAATGAGTCACGGACCCATACGTGATGATGCGCAATATTCTGCTATGACAGTCTATACCGGTTTGCATTCCAGTGAATTTGTAGTGGTCAGTGGTCTTGTGCCAAACTGGAAGGCTGAAAGGGAGTGGTGTCCCTTGTCGCTAGAGCAATAGGCTCCTCAGATGCCAACACAGCTTAGGAACTGGTTTTGGAAAACCCTAATTTTGTCCTGGAAAAGTCATGGAAAAGCCATGAAATTTAGTTTTTTAATAATTCCATGGGAACCGTGCAAAGAGTATTAAACCTAACCCCCCTAGGCCCTCTGGCTAGGATGCATCCTCAATCCTCCAAAATCCTCTGCCAATTACTGCTATGGTTTGAGGAGCGCTGTCGTCCAATGGTTACGGTGTTATCTCACTTGCCCTGTGCAGTGGGTTCCGAACCGGACGGGAACATGGTGCTTTGTGTTCTTGGTGAACAGACTTTACTTACACACTACTCTCCACCCAGGAGTATAAATGGGTACCTGTGAAGGTAGAGACCAGATTGCGCTGATCTTGAGCTGCTGCAGAAACTGGTCTCATGGCCTGATGAACAGGGGTAATAATTGTGAAGTGCTTTGAGACCTTTGGTATAAAGCGCTATATAAGCACTATATTATTATGGCGTTTAGAAGCAATGCGGATGAAGTACGAGAAAAACACTGGGCTGATTTATGCATGGCTGAACATAACCAATGCAGGATATGGCCTACTCGCTTGACATAATGCATCCTCAACAAAAAAGCGATACATGCTTGCCATTCATCCTCAATCCTCTAAAATCATCCAAAACTGGCAGGAGGATTTTGGAGGACTCAGGTTGACCCAACTAGATTTTGGTTGCATACAGGCCCAAACTTTACGTATGGATGGACTGCAACAGTCAATATTTTGTTTTAGTTGCTACTAAATGTTTTCATTTTCAAACTTCTTGTTTTCTTAACCACTTTGCACCGGAATAACCAACTTCTGACATACAGCCAAACGCCACAAATACTGTTTCGCAAAAGTCATCTCAACAGGATATGTACGATATTTCTTGCCGAAACCTCATATGTTTCAATACTCCGAGGTGTGCACTATAGCGTAAATTGTGGAACGATAGGCCGTGCACAGCGGCCAATTCAAGATCAACACACGATCCATCTCCACAGACATTGTGGACTTTGTGTGTGTACAAAAGGCACGAGGGACGTCACACGGAGGCAAGTTGAGGCATTCTTGACATTTTAACCCGTCAGCCGTGCCTGTGTATAAAAATAGCCAGTGCTTGTTATCACATCCTGGTTAATGCAAATCTGTGGGACAATTTGGTTCTGCATGAGTCCCTGTGATAGACTGAAAAGGATGTTAATCAGACAATATGCGAAGGTTGAGGGCGATAACCCCCTCATAAGCTTCATCTAACTCTCTAATCCTAAAGTGTTTTACAGACGGGTTGTAATTTCTAACCTACAAACAACTTCAATAATTTTGAATTAGAAATTTGAACTCATGATTTTCCCTTCACACTTTTAGATCCTCGGACTGACGAATCCCCAAGGGGAGAAGAAGTACATCGCGGCGTCGTTCCCCAGCGCCTGCGGCAAGACCAACTTAGCCATGATCATGCCGAGCCTGCCTGGCTGGAAGGCCGAGTGCGTCGGCGACGACATCGCCTGGATGAAGTTTGACAAGGACGGGCGTCTGCGCGCCATCAACCCAGAGTATGGCTTCTTTGGCGTGGCCCCGGGGACGTCGGATAAGACCAACCCAAATGCGCTGGCGACCTGCCTTAGCAATACAGTGTTTACCAATGTAGCGGAGACCAGTGATGGAGGATTCTACTGGGAGGGGCTTGAGGATCAGACGCCAAAGGTAAAAAAAAAAAAGGTTCATCTTTAAATAATATAATAATAACGATGAATTTGCTAAAGCGCCTTTTCCCAAGGATACAAAGTGCATACAATAAATTAGAAACTTAATGCGTGAAGAGGTAAGTTTTTAAGTTCTTTCTGAACAGAGAAATGGAAATGGAGTTCCTGAGAGCTTGTGGTAGATTATTCCAGAGCTTTGGAGCAGAGGAAGAAAAGGACATCTCGCCAGCGTGCTTTTTAGTTATTGGGCGGATAAATGATATGGCAGATGATGAACGGGTAGTGCGAGTTGGGACGTGGCGTTCCAAACTGCTCCAAGTGTTTCCTTTTAATTGTCAAGAATTGAATCTCTGTTTACCCCAAGCATTTGCCTTGCATTGCAGGATGTTTCAATCACAACTTGGCTGGGCAAAGGAAACTGGAACAAGTCGACCGGCGTACCAGCCGCCCACCCCAACTCCAGGTTCTGCGCCCCGGCGTCACAGTGCCCCACCTTGGACCCGGCCTGGGAGGACCCAGAGGGCGTGCCCATCGACGCCATCGTGTTTGGCGGGAGGAGACCAAAAGGTAAACAAAAATGGAAAATTTGCTGATGGTTATTAAAAAAATGTAGTTAGGGAGAGATAATGCCCATCACAAGTCATTTGTAAAAGTCAAGTGACAAGGCTGGTTGCAGGTAACAGGGTATGAACAAATAACAAAGACTTGCCTTGGTCACTCTTCGGTTGAATAGCTTGTGGCTGGACTTGGGGCTGTATGACTTGTCACGGACTTGGGATGGATTTGTGAGGACTTGTGATGAACTGGAGTCCACCCAGGTTTGCCCAAACCAAAGCGTACTGACTTTACAAGTCACGGACTTGCAGAGTTGCTAACCAGTTCACGTCGGATGACGCGTATACACGCAAAACGTTTTGCGGTATTCGTAATGGCTGACGCAACGAGCAAGGCCGGAAATATCAGGGTGTGCTACCCTGCGCGACCTGGTTCAGTAATCACAACAGGGAGAGATCCCGAGTTTGTTTTGGGAAATGGTGACTGAGCTATTCATGCTTCCATTCCTAGGGAGTACGTGTATGTTAAGAATAACTAAACAGCGTTTTAAAAATTGTGTCGTGCCAAACAGCATTTCCATTTTTTACAAGAACTGTTGTTGGTTTGTTTTGTCACTCCAGGAGTCCCCCTTGTCTACGAAGCCTTCAACTGGCAACACGGCGTCTTTGTAGCGGCTGCTATGAGGTCAGAGGCCACAGCTGCTGCCGAGCACAAAGGTGAGAGGTCGTAGGGTCCATATATTAATTAATAATGGCGGCCGATTTCGTTGGAGCTACTAAGCACGGAACTATGCTTAGCATAGAAAATATTGGCTCAGCAGAAAGATGGTTACCAGCCAAGCTGTCGTATGCTTCGTGATACTGATGACTGGTACTCTGCTGAATTGAGCTCTGCACTTATTTTCTGCTTCACAGCTCCATTGACGTTGGCCCTGAGAAGCATAGAATATTGCTTGATCACAGAAAAAAAAATTACTTCGTAAAAAACAGGTAACCAGCCAAAACATTATGTGTCCAAATATTTTGCTCTCTGCCGATTTTGCCAAATATAAAAAAAAGTGGCAAGAAGTTTTTTTTCTAGACCCCTGGACACTGATGAGTTTATCCTTGGTGAGAAAGTCGATTGAGTCGTCGTGCGGAACAGTCTAAATCTGTCTGTAGACCTGACTCATCTCTGCAATCCTTAACAGGATTTGTAAATGTCTTTTTCTGCTGCAGGCAAAGTTATAATGCACGACCCCTTCGCAATGCGCCCGTTCTTCGGCTACAACGCCGGCCAGTACTTCCAGCACTGGCTGGACTTTGAGCACAAGCCGGACCTCAAGCTGCCCAAGCTCTTCCACGTCAACTGGTTCCGGACCAGCGAGCAGGGCAAATTCCTGTGGCCGGGCTTCGGCGAGAACATCCGGGTCCTGGACTGGATCCTGAAGCGCTGCAACGACGAGGATATTGCCAGGCCATCGTCAGTCGGCTACATCCCCAAGGAGGGCTCCCTCAACGTGGAGGGCTTGGACAAACCAGTGGACATGGACGCCCTGTTTGACCTCCCGAAAGACTTCTGGATGGAGGAAGTCCAACAGATCAGGAAATACTTCGACGACCAGTTGAACGTGGACCTGCCAAAGGGCGTCGCGTCCGAGTTGGACTCGTTGGAAGAGCGTGTAAAATCAATGTAAAGTCAGACGCCAACTCACCCCTCAAAGACCTTAGTGCATAACGTCGCTAGAGGCATTGTGCTATATCTGAAATTTGGGATCAACCCCTTGAATTGATTATATTTTCGAGTGGTGCACACGAAAAGCTCACTCTACAATGAGAGTGCTATAGTCTCAAGGTAAGACTGCTGGAATTACAGTTAAAAGGCTTGTGGTTTGAAACCCGCCTGCCTTTAAGAAGCCAAAGCAAGTTTGTCGCTGAACCATTTTTTCGTGGTTCTCTACCAAGCACCTAATTTTAATTGGTTCGCATGTTGCCAACTTAGCCTTCTGTAGAACCACCTCATGGCTTTAATTTCCAGACAATATGCATTTTTTTTTGTGCTACTTTATTCCCCCAGATTTTTAAGTTAACAATCACTCAATTTAAACTTGCAGTATGTATTTTTAATGAAAGTTTAGATGAGCACAGAGTAACTTTATTTTTTAATGAAAAAAAATCTTTATTCTAATTTTTCTAACACGAACTAAGTAACACTTTCACAAGAACTTTGATAAATTCAATGGATTATTAGTAGTGGTAGTTTGACTTCTGATATTTAAACGATATCTGTACATTTGTTTTTATTTTATCAGAGTTATGGTTTGATTGGTGGTGCAAATAATTTCTTTAGGAATTTTTTGTATGTAAGTAAATGTATCTAGCTGGTATATATAATCAGGAATGTTTCCATCTATTTATGTAAATTAAAATTCCTTTATAAGGAATTGCTTACGCGGAGTTGTAATCGAGCGGATCGCAATTCTATCACAAGTCATCATAAGTAAGTCACACGTCAATCGTAAGTCCATCATAAGTAAGTCACAATTCAGATCACAATAGACCTTATACGTATGATGTCATCAGTCCTATACAGAGATGCACAACATGACCTCACTGAGGTCAAATCTCGCATATAAGTTTACTGTGGGAAAACGGCTGTGCATACCCTCTATTGACGTGATGAACAATGACAAAGGATCCCGTTCTCATAGTCCATTTGAATAGCTCGTAATTTGACTTGCCACTATAATGACTTGTGATTGACTTGTGCTGACTTGTTTCCAACTCTGTCCTTACGATTTGTATTTCTTATTCAAATAAGTAACTGTCGGTCCCCTAATTACCTTGAATCCATCGAATAAGTACCTAGGGTGCCTCCCGTTTACCCAAAGATTGCCAATAGTCGCAATCATTTTTTTTGGAAAATTATTATCTTCAATCATTTCTGGTATTATGAAACCAAGGATTCCTCAAAAGCGCCTTAAGCATTGTAGCTCGCAAGCCTGAAGAAACCTGTGGTGACAAGACAATGAGAAGAAGTTACAGTTTTAGAGTTGGGAGGAAAAGCCCAGAAGAGTATTCTGGGGAAAACCCACGGAATCAGGCAGGGACTGTAAACCCAATCCACATATTGGCCCAGGCGGGATTCGAACCCGGGTCACAGCGGTGGAAGGCAAAGGAAAGTACCGCTACGCCAACCTGACTCCTCGTTTTTTGGGGGGTATCCAATAAGATCTTTTGCAAAAGTTGGCAAACATTAGCAATGTCTACATTCGGTATTAGAAGTTGAATGCACCCTTGCTGAATTGCTGGAGTACACGTGGCTGTATGTCAAGTGTTGTAGGCGAGTCCGGCACAAGTCTCCTGAAACAAATCACAAGCCTGGTCATAAGTAAAAAGGTAAAGGGGATGAACCTGTGTTCACAGAAACGGAGTGGCCATCTCTCTTTCGAAGTGATTTGGCCAAACTCAAGTTCATGAAATGCTGCTGTGGGGGATCGCCACACCTCCTCCACAGCGAGTCTGTTACCTTCCCAGCATTGAATAATGTCAGTAGCCATTTAACACATTGGTTGAGAGGAGTAATTGAGGTAAAGCGCCTTACTTAAGGGCACAAAACGCACGGCCACGGCGGGGCTCGAACCCACAATCTCACGATCATGAATCCTATGCTGTATAGCTCAGCTAGACCACAAGTTCAGCACAAGACTTGTGAAACAAATCACAAGTCCACTCACAAGTCTGGTCATAAGTACACACGGGATGAAAAATAACCAGCGAATGCCTTTGTCACAGTTCATTTGAATAACTTGTGACTTGATTGTTGAGGACTTGTGATGGACTTCACTGTCGTTTGATTTTGGGGTGATTCCCAGCAAAAACTCTTACCGTATTAGTTTTAACACCATCTGTAAAAACAAATTGTTTCGCACTGTTTTGAGAATTCTTAGCATCAACTTAAGAGTTCTTAATCGAAGTAAACGTAACAAAGCTGAACCTGAAATTAATGTCCATTCTCTAAGTGCAGATAATAGGGCATATGCAAATGCAAGACAAAAAATGCAAGTTGGAGTTGAAGTAGTTGTAGTAACCCCTGATTTTCTTTATCGTTTACGCTAATCTCGACTAGTATCGTCTCTGCCCTTTAAACCACTACGTAGTGTTTGCAGCTGGTGACGACATCATAATAACATGCAGGAACTTGTATTACAACAAAATGTAGCTTTATAATAGGGAGACATTTTCTGGTATTTTGGGGATACATTGGTCATTAATGCTTTAACTTCCAAAACGAAATTTATGTCGCAAGTTGCTTAAAACGATTCCTTGGGTCGAGGATAGTATTTAAATAAAAATGTTCAGGAGTTTTTATGAATGGAGTTTTGGAAAGGTTTTTGTTTGTGCACGAGTCTATTGGAATGTCTCCCTGATGCTAGGTTCACACATTCCTGATTTTTTAAGCCGAATAGCAATTCTTGAGTAGATCGGGGATGGTTCTTGGCTGCCTCGGGATGATTCTGTTTGTTCGGTGAAAGATCGTTAAAGATCGGGAAGCACCCCGACAAATTTGAACATGTTCAAAATTGTAGGGGTGTGAATCGGGAACCAATTTCAATTCTTGCTTTATTCTTCTTGTATTCATAACTACTTCTGGACTGTGTGAATCTAGCATAAGGTGCCAATTTCGATGCAAATTTGACGTTACGAAGCATTCGCTGCGAAATTCGCCGGTTTGAAATGTGTTCAAGGTTTTCAAATTTGCAGCGCGAAAACTTGCCCTGACCTCACAAATTCGCGTTCGCATTCGCTTTCGCGCCGAGTATGAACCATCCTTTATTGTATTTTATAAATAGATAAAGTAAGTTTTATGGGCAGTTCTATAGTATCTCAGGTGGTCATCAGTGTGTCCATTTCAAATTCATTGAATGTTCGTTTTAAACTTGTTTAACAGAGATTAGAATCTGAGCTTCTTTTTTTGTGTAGATCGTCTTTTATATGGGGGCTGCGGGCTGCGTGAAATTTTCTTTGAAGTAGCCCGAAAAAAAAATACATTCTGTGAATGTGAAAAAAAGTTTTGCAATAAAGTTAGTGTCCATATTCTAAGGTGTTCTTTCAATTATCCCACATAATTATGTACATACTTCTATTGAAAATACTTTTATTTAGTGTGAGAGTTGAATTTCAGCCAGTGTTGGTGTGTACTATTTCTTTTTTACATAAATGCTCCAAGTGCACTTATAACAATAGTTGAGTTGAACATGGATCATTTTAATTTTTGTTTTTATAAAGTTTATTTATTTGCCGAGTTTTTTTTTTTTTTAATCTTTACTAATAGACTAATGAATATTCTAGTCAGAATTATCGTTATTGGGATATATAAGAAATATTTAAGCATACAAGTCGTCTATGTCAGTATTTTGGTTAAATTTACTGTTTTAATATAGTAAATATTGCAAAATGAACACTGTGCGTCCAGATAGTTCAGTTCTGCAAAGTTACAGATGCAGTAATTTATTTGTCATTTTGCAGAAATGAAATAACTGCCAACATTGCATGATGAGATCTTACCGTGGATCTAACAGTACAAAGTAAAAAAAAAAGATCATTGTAGTTTTTCCTTCCGTTTCTATATAGTGAAAGTAATTTGAGAAGTCATGTAACTGTTAGCGCCCAACAATGACGTTGTGTAAACAGAGTACAAGTATTCTGAATTCACAGTGAAATAAACCTGTTGAGTAGTCAAGTGTGTTCAAGTGTTCATATTATTCCTTAATTATACCTCATAATAAATATCTTATCAGTTGGATGTAAAAATTTATGAATAGATTTTAAAAAACCACCGCAATTAAACAGTCATTTGACCAAACAATTACTTTGCTTCTTGTTCCTTGAAATTTCAGGATCAGCTGTAAATTCATGTTTTACAAGTAATTATTGTTCAATCGTTTGAACACGATACACATAATTACCAATAAGTATAGAATCAAAATAAATATTTTGAGTGTAAACACATTTGGATGAAGTGATTAATCATAATCTAAAAACTACCCCAAAAGGGTAGAAAAATAGTCACTGTGACAAAAGGATGGAACTATGTAATTTATTTAATCGTGGTTGGATGGATTAGGTCATTGACAAAGTTGAACTAAAAACGAAAAACAAAGTGAACAAAGGCATAAATTCCCGGGGACCCCCCCCCCTCAACTATAACACTCCTTTTTACAATTATAGCTTCATGATTATGACATGAAAAGGACCGATAAACTGGAGATATACAATGTACAAGGCAAGGATATTTTATGCAATGAGTTAATAAAGGTGAAGGAAATCCAAAATAAATATGTAAAAGTTGACCTCTTCACGACTTTTGTTCGCTTTATACTGCCCTCCTTGGAAGGAGCTAGTTTTCGCGGAACTCATTATAAAATGTATTAACATGTTTATGTTGACCAATCACCTTCTTGAATGGCTTCGACGACAGGCGCCTGCCAATATGCATGTACGTGCAAATGACCAATCAGCATCGCCACTAGTCCGACACGCCCCCGTTTGACCCCCAGTGATGGTCAACCATTGATGACCTTTGTCTCGGCACGTAGACAACAACTCGATCAGCTGATTCGGGCCAAGGACGTTCACTGTCTGCATAATTTACGTGTAAAAATGTTGGTATACGTGCACGTACGCGGACTATAGTCATTCATTGCATTAGCATCAGGCAATACGGTTTGGATTTTCTGGAAGCATTGAATTTTTGCACGTAAGTCAAACACTTTCTTGAAAGCATTATTATAGTTTATTTCTTCCCACTTAATATTACGATTTATACTGGCCTTAATTGATGGAAAACGGGGCTATAAAACTAATCTTTGTGAGTTTAAATATTTATTTATTTTTTATTTATTTGTTGTATTCCAGCTGTAGTTCTACATACATCTCAGCTAAAAGGTGCTTTGCGTAAGGGAGAAGTTATAATAATTAAAGGCCAATTTTTTGGTCGTCGTCTCCGTCGTAGCCCCTTTGAAAAACTATGAAATGGGCGGGACCAAGAATATATAGCTCCTCCCATTAGTGTCAGTTCTGTATTAAATGAAAAAAAAATCAGGCGAAGGCACGTATTATTTTGATCTTAGTTGTTGTGTCATAAACTCACTAATTTTGAGAACCTGATCATTGAGAATTGCATAAACTTTGAGGAACTAAGCTAAGTTGAACAAAATTCATTTTATTCTAGGTCTAATAAAGTTTTTGGTTTTCTTGAAAACAAATGTAAATGTTTCGTGAGCAAAAATGCCTGGAGGTATAGGAAAGAATTCCAAAACTAGCTGTTAAAAAACACTTCCTAATTGCATTCATAAAGTCTACTCGCAAATTCGTAAACAAGAAAAAATGTGTTTTTTAAATTATCTAGAAAAACGTACGCGGACTATAGTCATTCATTGCATTAGCATCGGGCAATACGGTTTGGATTTTCTGGAAGCATTGAATTTTTGCACGTAAGTCAAACACTTTCTTGAAAGCATTATTATAGTTTATTTCTTCCCACTTAATATTACGATTTATACTGGCCTTAATTGATGGAAAACGGGGCTAATCTATATGAGTTTAAATATTTATTTATTTTTTATTTATTTGTTGTATTCCAGCTGTAGTTCTACATACATCTCAGCTAAAAGGTGCTTTGCGTAAGGGAGAAGTTATCATAATAATTAAAGGCCAATTTTTTGGTCGTCGTCTCCGTCGTAGCCCCTTTGAAAAACTATGAAATGGGCGGGACCAAGAATATATAGCTCCTCCCATTAGTGTCAGTTCTGTATTAAATGAAAAAAAAAAAATCAGGCGAAGGCACGTATTATTTTGATCTTAGTTGTTGTGTCATAAACTCACTAATTTTGAGAACCTGATCATTGAGAATTGCATAAACTTTGAGGAACTAAGCTAAGTTGAACAAAATTAATTTTATTCTAGGTCTAATAAAGTTTTTGGTTTTCTTGAAAACAAATGTAAATGTTTCGTGAGCAAAAATGCCTGGAGGTATAGGAAAGAATTCCAAAACTAGCTGTTAAAAAACACTTCCTAATTGCATTCATAAAGTCTACTCGCAAATTCGTAAACAAGAAAAAATGTGTTTTTTAAATTATCTAGAAAAAACGTGACGGTTCCGAAATTCTCAGTAAATAATTTGAAACTACCCGGAAAAGAAGTTGACCTTTGGATGCATTTATTGTTTGAAAACAACACAACCGGTACATTATTACAGTGAACCACCACACGCGGTCGTTTTATTTGTGTACCTAAAAACGAGGTCAGTTTGAGTTCGCGTAGCGTCTACGGGTTTGTGGAAAAATCTGTACGAGGTCTACGTGCAGCCAATGTGCGCTCTTAATTATTATTCATGAGCCGGTCTATCATGAGCCAATCAAAGGGTAGTATTTTGCCCAGCCCCTGGCTTAGTGCATGCGCGTACGTACGTACAGCCAGCTGAGCTGCGCAGACGGGTCAACCTGTGGTATAAAAGCAATCCGTCTACCAGGTCGTCGCTGTTAATTTGGGCATTATCGTCCAGGTATTTGCACTCTTTCTGGGAGGATTTTCTGCTATTCTGTGATCAGCCTTTGATAAATAACGTCGGCAAACGTCTCAAGGTGAGTGTTGTTGGGCTGGTGTAGCCCGTCTTTGTGCATTTCTACTCGTTTTATGGTTTTATATTTGACGGCCCAGTTTTAATTCATAACGTGCCGGGCGCGGGCGAAACGGGCTACTGCATGCAGTGCCGGCTACTGGGCGTATGCTAGTTCAATTTTAGTTGCTTCTCGCAATATGTGAAATATTAAATATTTTGTAAAACATGTTTGGATATACATGATATATTTTTATGTTCCATAAGAATGCGGTAATCCCGCCGTCATTTATTTGGCACCATAAGCAAACTAATGTGACCTCAATTTAATTAATGGGACCAGTCGTTGTGAATATATATGATTTAAAAAAAATGCATTTGGAACTATAGATAGATCCTTCATAATTTTTGTAACAAATTAGCCTAAAAAATAGCTGGAGTAATAATACCCAGCCCTAAATTTTATCATTGGGTTGTCATTTCTTCACTGCAATTGTAGGCTGAATCTTTATCGTGGATCGTTTTTTACTTCGAGGACCTGTGTGTAATGGTTATTCCAGGAAAGGTTTGGGTGAGTTGCAGTTGCAATTAGTGTGTAATTTTTTTCGCAATTTTTTTTGGGACCTGCCAACGCTGCTGGTTCGAGTGAAAAACTTCCTCCAGCCCTAAATGACAACCCAATGATAAAATTTAGGGCTGGGTAACACCAGCTAGCCTAAAAAGTAAAAACCCATACACTGTTATGTGAACAAATAACTGAACACCGTTATGTTTATCGTTGCCGTTATACTGCTACTTTTCACACTTGTTAAGTTGTTGTATAACGGTTATTCCTGTTGTTTTGAAACACCCAGCATAGTTGGACATTTGGTTTGGTTCGTCCATGGACCATGGTTCGTACATTTGCACAAATTAAGTTTTGACTTTTTTCCCCCCCCAAAAAGGGCAGCTTGAAATATTCCAGCTAATTGCTCATGACATAGGGAAATTCGCCTGTCTCCCCATGTCATGAGCCTAGTCAGCTGGATATTTCAAGCTATGTCAAAGTTATATTTCTTAATCATTTTTTCCAAAAAAGTTTAGTTTACTTTTGTTGTATAGTTTAGAACATTTATTTCAATAATGCCGTTATCCTTGGAGCCCAGTCTCCTGCATAACGTCTGATATCTAAGGCAAAGCGTGCAGATTTATGCGATCCCGCGCCTCAGCCAATCAGAGTCGACTTTATTAAATCGTGACGCCATTTCATTCCTAAATCAGGACTAAATGTTTGATTGGTCAATTTGAATGCAGTGTTTTGGGCATCGGCTGGGCATCTATAAAATCTAGACAAGCTTGGCGCGCACATATCGCGTAACATAATACATAGCGCGTAACCACAGCCTTTGTTTGCTGTGCCTAGGTTTTGATTTATGCTTAATTTGACCTTTAGAACAACCTCTCAAATTTATGGTGGCATCCACAGAAATAATCCACCTTGTCCTAACAGTTTTGTTTTTACAAATTGATATCTAATAAGATATCTTTATGGAACTTCTCCCAGAGTAAACAATGTAATTTTGACCTTGTGATCTTTGAACTTGAGAATGATCTTTAAGCTAAAAAAAATCCTGAGTGGCACCCATCGCATTTTCGTCCTCAACCCAGTACTAGTAGAACTGAGGGATCTGTATGGTTTCCTGCAAGTAACGACAATGCCCTTCGGTCTAATTCCATCATTTGTGGATAATTTGTCTCCATTATGCCTCCTGAATGAACAAGAGGGAAGAATGTACATGTAGTATTCAAATGACACAAGTTTCTGCAAATGTAGAGTTTTTATTGAGCTTTAAATAAAGATAATATTTTTAAACCCGTTAACCATGCTCCAACCTCCTACATGGATCTATCCTTTAATGATATTGGATGTAGGACAACAGTGCACAGGTGAGGTCTTGACAAAGCCTGCTATATTTGGTTTCTGCACAGTAGGATACAGTTACAGTTCCAGAAAAGAAAGGTCTCTATTAGTTAGGGTTAATATTTGGTTTAAAGGGCTAGTACCAACAATATTTTTTTCACAGGCTCTTTTATCCCACTAGTATCAGTATCATGTCCAGATGTCATCATTTTTTGCTAATTTGAATAATTCACAATCAATTTAGTTAGCTTTGCAGAAATGTCAGTGTAATCCTTGACCACAAAAAAGGGGCAGATTAATTCCCCCTTTTTTTTTGGGGGGGGGGGGTGAAGTTTCTGTATTGATTTAGTGCATGATGTGCACCGACGAGTGTATACAATGAACAATATTTAAAATGTGTAATTTGTACAGGATATCCCTGACTGTATCCAGTACGTGACATCACACAGCACAGCCCCCTCAGGTTACAGGAACTTAAGCCCAAAAGGGCATCCTATTTTTTTCCCATGTTGTTCAGACTTGTGATTTTCTTTAAATTAGCAGTTGCAAAATGCATTTCCTGAATGTTTGGAACCAGTCAGTAGGCCTATACTTTAGGGATTTTCTAGAGTGCTAGTGATACTCGAGTAGTCCACATAATTTTATTATCAAACATCAACTTCAACCCTCTTATAGGTCCTTCCAAATCCACCAGGAGGTTTGGAGGCTGTTCCAGGATTTGGGGTGGGGGGGGGGTGGAGGCATTATCACTTTACATCCATTAGGCTTGATGCTCCTTGAAAGGTCAAGTGTAAAGGAATGTGCCATTAGTGGAGAATTATGGAGAATTCAGGAAGGGTTCCTGCAAAGGAAGTTAAGGTTTGATTTAATGGTTTAATAACATCACCGTCAGCGCTTCTTTGATAAAGCTGCTTTCATAATTCAAACACATTTTTGTAAAGTGCCGTTCTTCTTTTCCTTCAGAAATATGAACATTTGAGTGTAATTTCAAACTATTCAAATTTATTATCCAGACTGTAAAGGCCTAGGTTAACCCAGGTTGTCTTTTAAGTTTTAGTGTTATTTTTTTTCCAGACATGTGACTTGGAGTACATTATGTTTTTTTTCAACAGAGAATTAAATTGATATTCCTTAGAAGCTCATCTCTGTTAAAATCTCCCATGCAAAAATATTGAAGTATTTTGCAAGGGATTAATATACGCTTTTAATGCTAGGAGAAATAATCCTAAAGTTCCATGTTGTGTAGCCTTGCTACATTATGACCAATCCATTGAATATAAAAACGTGGGCTGTACCGTTGATGTTCTATTTGAGATTTTTAAATGAATTTCTGAATATTGTATCAAATTTGAGAAATGGCTGAGAATCGTTTGTTTTTTTGATGCAAGTAAACATAATAATAATAAATAAGTGTTGATAGTAATATTAAAGAAAAAAAAAACCCTGTAATGGCACATCCAAGCATGGCAACAAATAGCCATTGTCAGAAAGTATGCCATCCCCTTTTGTTCTACTCTAAAAATGAATCAAAATTAGTGCTCAGGTCTTTAGACCACATATTTCAGCAGGCCAAAAAAAATATTCTGCTGAAGACAAACATTGAGAAATAATTTAGGGCAATTATATTATGTTCTCAGTTATGCGTACATATGTGTTTTCAGTAATGCCAATATGGTCATTATACTTAACAGTGTCCGATTTGTTATCGTTCCCAGTTGAACTTAAAATATTTGTATCCCCCTTGGACCCTAATCAGGTGCATATTTTAAGTGCAATTTCCTCATAGAATACATAGGCTAGAGGAGGATGCAAATCCCCATCAGCAAAAGACTCCCAATGGAATGATTTGGAGAGTGCTCATTGGCTGATAAGAGGGTCATTCTTGGCATTCCCTGGGAATCTATATATTCTCACCCCCTGTAGTAATGCCCATGCTGTACATGCATTCATTTTTCTGTTTTTAGTAAAAGGGCATTCTCCTAGCAAATCTTTTTTGGAGCATTGGGTTTTTGAGCATTGAACTGGAAGTTATGTTGGTAATTCTGCTGGTAATGGGTTCAAGTCCAGCCCAAGGGGTTACGATGTGTCCTTGGGCAAGACAATTTGCTTTCATTGCTTCTCCCCACCCAGGAGTAAATGGGTACCTGTGAGGGCAGAGATGGTTAATCTGAAATGGCAGCAACGAGCTATATATACTCCCTAAGCAGCTTAGATGGTCTTAAAGGGACACTAGGTCCTGGACCAGCCCAATTGGGCTACAAAACCCGCTTTGAACGAGATTATGTTAATCGGAAAGAACATTTAAAACTAGGATATAAACATCCACACAACTATCCTTTAAAAACTGGGTTTTTTGTGTTATTCCTGTTTTATCATGTTTATGCTTGCGAGAACGAATTTTGGGGTCCACTTTTGCGACCCCATAAATTCGAGCCGTTTGGATGCTAGTTGTGATTTCATTCGTACGCGTAAAGTGTTCGCCTTTTGCGGACGTTGAAGAAACCACATTTTTTGCATTGGTGATTGGTCACCGCTGTTCTCGAGACACACAACGTGTATAGCGTACACTGTATGAGAACGCTACGAAAAACGTATTCGTACCCCGTCGAGTCCGATGTAAACAACCAGGGTTTTTTCGTCTTTTCTCGGGAACGGTAAGACATTAGGTTGGTTTCCTTTCAACCACATGTTTGAAATAGGATAAGTAAACAATCCAAAACATGAAATTTTCGGGGATTTCAGGACCTACATGTAGTGCCCCTTTAATATGAGTGTATTACGGGCTCCGTGCGCGAACAAGAGAGGGTGCTATATTTACCACTTTTGAGAGCCTCGTGGACGGAACACACTGCGAGTGCGTACTTGTCCGTGCGTATGGCAAAATGGTAATTGTCGGCAATACGTTCGAATGTCACTCCTCTACAGTGGTCTTCTCCAACTCTCCCATTCTTACCGTTGAGGGGGCAATAATGTGCAGTTGTCCATCGAGCCCATGAGAAGGGGTAATGAAGACGTAGAACCTTGGGCACCAGTATTGTTGGATACGTGCCAGTCGTGCCTTTATAAATATGCAAGGTTAATTCACAATTGGTTACCAAATTCTTATTACTTCTCTCTTTGGTTTGTTTTCCCTCATGTCAGTAATATGGCAAGCCTTCACAAAGTAGTCCATGGCAACCTTGATGATCTGCCGCGCAAGGTCAAGGAGTATGTCCTGGAGAAGGCCAAGCTGTGCCAGCCGGCCTACATCCACATCTGCGATGGATCTAAAGAGGAGAATGTAGCTATGCTGACCGAGATGGTGGAGCAAGGAGTTCTCAAGAAACTCACCAAATACGACAACAAGTGAGTTTTGCCTTCTGACTCTGAGTTTTAGTCGGGATTTCAATTTAAAAACGGCCAATCTCAGTTTTCAACCTTAAGTCAAAATCAACCTTACATATTAGAATAAATGCGACCAATAAGATAAATTGTAAATGTAAGGGTTTAAGATAAGATTGATTTTTAATAATTTGAGATTAAGAGTCCAGAGCGATGCATTGTGTAGGAAGAAACTGGATGAATACTTTGTAGAATTTGCTATGGGTGCAATGAATGTATATGGATGGAAAGTTTAAGTGCGCCCAAAGGATGGTTAACAAGGAGGAACAACCAGAAAAAGACCGTGGAAGGCTACAGTTTTGTGAAACTCCCCCAGTCAGTCTTTAACACATTTCCATCAGCATTGTGGGCACTCAGTTCTATAAAAAATTTCCCCTGGTAATTTGGAATTGTTTTTTCCTTGGCAGCCATTTGGTGAGGACAGACCCCAAGGATGTCGCCCGTGTGGAGAGCAAGACGGTCATCTCGACTCCCAAGAAGAGGGACACCATCCCCACCCCCAAAGAAGGGGTAGAGGGGAAAGTGGGCCGCTGGATGTCACCGGACGACCTGCAGAATGCACTGGGGGAACGCTTCCCCGGATGCATGAAGGGTGAGCTGCTTGTGTGGTTCAGGGTGGCGGGGGTAGGGAGTGGGGAGGGGGAGGGTAGTGTTTGTTTTAGTCCAATCCAGGACAACTTCAGATGTGTATTTTTCAGAAACAGGGGGTGAATAATATCAAAAGGAGAGCCTTTTGTTACAGTTTATTTGAATCGCTTGTGCTTGGACTTGAGACTGGATGACTTATTGTGATGGTCTTGTGAGGACTTGTGATAAACTTGTCTACAACAACTGAAGAGGGGCCAGTAAGAACTTTTTATAAATGTGATGCAATCAAGCTAAATGAGTCATTTGTCGGGAACTTTCATTTGGAGATTCAGGCCAAAATAGGGCCACTTCATCACATCACTTCATCACATCACTTTATCACATCTCTTGGTGTTCCGACTTCCCATAATTTTTGAACTAAAGATGGTATCAGCATGCGGTTTTCACAGCAGCAATGCTGAGATTGTGCTCTTTTCAAATCTTAAAAAAACACCCAAAGATTGACCAGGGTCAACAAATGACTCATTTAGCTTGATTGCATCACAAATGCTCTGTACGGGAACCTTGATTTGTGACCTGTTTGATATCACAAAATGAGCTTTAAGTCAGACTTTTTACGAATTGAGGTATTTATAATTCTGGATTCTGCAGTGCAAGAGCTTTCCAATGGTATACAACATTTAGGGGTACTGAGTTCAATAGCGGAAATATAGACCACCAACTTACTTCAAGTGGTAAAACTTATTCTTGAGAAAATTGGCATTTAAAAATCCTCCAGTTAAGACTGTGTTACGGTGAATGAACAGTCAGCTTAAAATAGACGGGATGGAATAGGTTTTTTAATTGTTTGACAGAACAAAAACAATTTGAGAAAGATAAAAACAGTTCTTACAGATTCACCTGAAATTCAGTTTAATTGACAATCTCATCTCTATATTAATCACCCAGCCAACAACTGCAAGTATTCCTTCCTGCTTCCACCCCACCCCATATCAATTGTATTCCTAGGATTGGGTAAAAATTGAGCAAAAGTTGTAAAGCAATTACCCACAACCCCTTTGACCTTTGTTAAAATTTCGAGAGAAAAATAGGACCTCTTTCAAAACATGAACAAGTATTGCAAGCCCTTGGAAAAATCTTTGCAAACTTTGGACTACGATACTCAAGACCTGTTTGCAAGACTTGAATACGATTACAAGATCCCTTTGTCTCATCATTATGTTTTGTGACCCGTATCTTTTGCAGGGCGCACCATGTACGTGATTCCGTTCAGCATGGGGCCCTTCGGATCACCCCTCTCCAAGATCGGCATTGAGCTGACCGACTCTGCGTACGTGACGGCCAGCATGCGCATCATGACGCGCATGGGCAAGCGAGCTCTGGACGTGCTCGGCGACGGAGACTTCGTCAAGTGTCTGCACTCGGTCGGCCAGCCACTGCCCATGGCGAGTAAGTGTCTTCAAGAGTTATCCCTGGCATTCCTTTAAATTTCTGTTTTCAAGTAGGTCATTCTACATGTACAAAGTTAGGGTCCAAAGTGTGATATTTTTCTCCTGTCCCTGTGACCTCTGAACATTGTAATTTATCAGTATCATTAATGACTTTGATAATATTTTTTTGTATTTGTTGGGTAGGTAGTTTGCTATTCATAATCACTCTTGGACAGTGGTGTAGCCAGAAAATTTTCAGTGGGGGGTGGGGGGGGGGGGGAGGCTGGAACATTTCATGGGGGGGGCGTCATGTAGATCAATGATAATTTTTTTAGAAACTCAAAATCTCAGTGGAGGGGCGACTGGGGGGCGACAAGATTTCATGGGGGGGGGGGCTGTCGCCCCCCACGGCTACGCCACTGCTCTTGGAGGAATACTGCAATAAGGAGTGCATCCAGAATTATGAAATCGTACATGTCAGATGTAACAGAGACAGGACAAAAATTGAACCCAATTGCTCACAACAACATTTTTGGACACTGTGACAAAGCTCCTTGCCTTAATCAATTTCACTTCTGTTTTATGTAAGCTGTGCAACATCCTGCATGTTGTGAAAAAAAGGCTGATGTAGTTTGGGAATTGGAATCATTTGCCCTTGAGCCTTTAACTGAGGTCTTGCCATGATGACTGATAGCCAGGCAAATGATTCCAATCCCAATCGCAGCCCTTTATCTTTTCCTTTCACTTTCCTTTCATCCGTCCAAGAAATATTAACATGAAACTCAAGATGATTCATTTTGTGGCTTTGATTTCACCAGCCCCACCACTCAACAACTGGCCCTGCAACCCAGAGAAGACCATCATCTCCCACATCCCAGCCAACCGAGAGATCGTGTCCTTCGGCAGCGGCTATGGCGGCAACTCTCTCCTGGGCAAGAAGTGCTTTGCCCTCCGCATCGCTTCTTCTATCGCAAGGGACGAGGGCTGGCTGGCCGAACACATGCTGGTAAGTCAATAAGTTTAATCCGTGAGAACTACAGAGAATATATTCCTACTGTTTACATTCATCTCATATCCTGGCATTGCTTTTATTTACATGAATTCTCATGAAATTTCACGGCTTTGCCTTAATGCTTATGATCACCATTCTGTGCTAACAGCGTAAGCAGAAACTTTCTGTGCTAACCCCTTTAAAGCACAAATTGCTTTCTAAACTCTGAAATATGCTAACAGTAAACACATAATTTGCTATAGTAACCAGAGTTATGAAATTTGGCCGAGGTTCCTAAATCTTAAGCAGAATTCGATGGGTTTTCTCCGTGACGATTCCTGGGTTTTCTTTTCTCCTCTTGAGGCAGTGCATGAGCACACAAGTTTGAGGATCCTCTTAGTTTCCACACCAGAATTAAGATACATGATTGATTGCACCATGTGAAATTTGGGTTTGATATTTGTGAGGCGTCCTGGCAAAATCAGACAGAGCTAGGCAGAGGTTGAAATGAGGGTTCGTGGGTATTAGGAAAGAGAGTAACATTTTCCATGCAATCTGTTTGTTGCTCTTCAGTTGGCCATGGCAATGACAAATTTATGGCTGTTTAATTTCTGATTAGTCAGAAAAGCAAAAATACTGAGAAAAAGGCCTTTTTAAAGGTTTTGACTGTTTTGTAGTTGTGAAATTGAAATAAGCCAGTTTATTTTTCCTGAAAACACTTTTATTCCAAGATACTTATACTATTTCGTTTAAATATGTGTAGTAGACATATCAAAGATTATAAATCTGAAAATTCAAAAAAATCACCCCCAGTTTTTTTTCTTTCTTCACTTTTCTCCACCAAGGCCTGTGCCCAGTTCCGTCTCATTTTGCCAGAATGCCTTACATTCTAACATTGATTTCATTTGGCTATTTCCTCGACATTTTTCAGATCCTTCGTCTGACCAATCCCCAAGGAGAGCAGAAGTACATCACCGGGGCTTTCCCCAGCGCCTGCGGCAAGACCAACCTGGCCATGATCACCCCGAGCCTGCCGGGCTGGAAGGCGGACTGCGTCGGTGACGACATCGCCTGGATGAAGTTTGACAAGGACGGGCGTCTGCGCGCCATCAACCCAGAGTATGGCTTCTTCGGCGTGGCGCCGGGGACGTCCGACAAGACCAACCCAAAAGCGATGCACACCTTCCAGAGTAACACTCTGTTTACCAACGTCGCCGAAACCAGCGAGGGCGCTTTCTACTGGGAGGGGCTGGAGGACCAGACTCCAAAGGTAAACAAACAAACAAACAAACCAACACCCCAACAAACAAACAAGCAAGACTAGACTTGCCTTGACTCGCATATCATAGACCTTTGCTGACAGCAAAGGTCTATTCCATAGACTACTTTTTACTGCTGCTGTGATACAAAAATTATTTGTTCACGAGGACAACATTAACCCTAACCTTCCCAAATCCTCCAAAATCCTCTTTGTAAAATAGGGGATTTTGCAGGATTGAGGCTATATGGCAAAAGTGTGTGGCTGATTTCGGAGGATGCGCTGTGTCAAGGTCTTAAGATGAACCTTGTGTTGTTTATGCTCAGTCGTGCATAAATTAAGGCCTATATTTTTCTTGAAATCCTACGCACTGCTCCAGGATGTCACTGGCTCTGCCTCAACATATAGACAGTGATTGCCGGAGGATTTTGCAGGATTGAGGCTGTGGTCACCCCTCCAAGGACCACATTCAAGAAATAACGGATGATTTTGGAGGATTGAGGCTGTCTATGCTATTTTTACATGGAGACAGTTGGAGGATTTTGCAGGATTGAGGCTACATCCCGGCAAAAATGCCTCTGGGGAGTTAGGGTTAAGCGGTTGCTTTGGTCGCTGACAGCAGTGGTCAGAATCTATGAAGGTAATAATTCAACCAATATGATGTTTGATATTCCTTTTTCCCAGGGCGTATCCATCACCACTTGGAAGAACAAAGAGAACTGGTCCAAGGCCGACGGGGTGACAGCCGCCCATCCCAACGCGCGATTCTGCGCCCCGGCGTCGCAGTGCCCGACCCTTGACCCCGCCTGGGAGTCCCCAGAAGGCGTGCCCATCGACGCCATCTTGTTCGGTGGACGCAGGCCAGAGGGTGAGAGATCTCTATATTAAATATTTGTTTTAAAATTGTGTTCCACGTGCTATTTTCGAGTTTCATGTAAAAAAAGATTCCTTCTCTATAAATTGCTATTTTTCTTGCAATACAAAAGTTATTCAATTTTGAATAGGACATCAACCCATGTTTAGTTATTGAATTATTACTTTACAATTTGGAATCATTGGCTGCCAAACAGTAATTCCCTTCTCACGAGGTAGGCTGGTTCCCGCCCCACAATCAGTATCGATAATGTATGGACCGGGAGCCGGTCTGCTCTCAAAGCGGATCTCTGTTGCCCAAAACAAGAACCCTTTTTTTTCAGAGGGTTTTAGACATCCCCCAAAAAGGGGGCGAGGAAAAGAGGTTTTTAGGTTAGAATAAAACGTACAAGTTCAAAATTTATTTACAGAAAAAAAAGAAGTATAATTTGTTAAAGAGCATGTGTAGGGGAACACAACTTGAAGTGCAAGTTGTGTCAAGAAATTCAATGCAGCTTTAATTGTGTCATTCTTTTCGTTACGTAGGAGTACCTCTTGTGTACGAGACTTTCAACTGGCAACATGGCGTCTTTGTTGCGGCTACGATGAAATCAGAGTCCACTGCAGCCGCTGAGCACAAAGGTGAGAGGTCAATATGTAAATGAGTGACATTAACATGTAAATAGGTAACAGATAGGCCTTTGACCAAGGCAAGTCATAAAGTTAAATGTACAAATGGTTTATTGTAATTTTTTTTTTTCATTCGACAAATCTCTATCAGGCAAGAAGGTGATGCACGACCCCTTCGCCATGCGCCCCTTCTTCGGCTACAACATCGGCGACTACATCCAGCACTGGCTGAACTTCAAGGACAAGCCGGGCCTCAAGCTGCCCAAGATCTTCCACGTCAACTGGTTCCGCGTCGACGACCACGGCGAGTTCCTCTGGCCCGGCTTCGGCGAGAACGTCCGGGTCCTGGACTGGGTCATGAAGCGCTGCAACGGCGACGACGTGGCCGACAAGACGCCCATCGGGTACGTCCCCAAGAAGGGCACCATCGACGTCAGCGGGTTTGAGAAGCCGTTGGACATGGACGCGCTGTTCCACCTCCCCAAGGAGTTCTGGCTGAACGAGGTGGAGGAGAACCGCAAGTACTTCGAAGAGCAGATCGGCACGGACCTACCTCAGGGCCTGAAAGATGAGCTACACGCCCTGGAAGAACGTGTCAAGGCCATGTAAGAAGCAAAGGTTGTCTTTATAAACAAGGGCTTGGCCTTTCCGACGTAGTATTGAGCTCGGAACTTTCTCAAATCCTGTTACAAGCACATCCAAAGGCAGGAATCAAGTTACAAAAGTTGTGCTCCAACAGTGGTGACCCTGGACCACTAGATTATAGAGGTCCATGGGTTTGTTTTAGGAATTGAGGCGTGTACACATACGATCAGGTTATAGGCTAACTTTTTGGTTGAGCAGGCTTGATAGAAATACTGAGCCTAGAGTACTAATACTACGTTCGGAAAGAGCCGACTCCTGTTTATAAACTTGACATCGGCCAAACTGCCAAAATCTTCTGCCGAAGATCTTACGGTTGCAGTCAATATATTATGCTTAGCGTGAAACTGTAGGCTTAAATCTAATTGAATTTCCTGAAATAAAACGTGTTAATAAGAGTATTAACAATGTTTATTTAGATATTAAAGAATATAGAGTTTAAAAAAATGAAATTTGCTGAAGGCATTGAAATGCTGTCCGACAGCCACATTTATTATTCCTCAAAGGAATATTTCATATCAACTCCTGCCATAAAATAAGTTGGCATTAAAAAAAAAAGAACAGTATTACAAGTTAATGCAGTAAAGTAAAAACAAAAATAATTTACCAAATAATTTGGACCAACCGGTGTACGAACGGAAGAAACACAATAGCAACAGCAGGATGTAATAGAATTACAAGATGTGTGGCTTGATTTGGTTTTCATCGTGAAAAACGTGAACGCGAAAAGGCTGAAAAGTATACAAAAAAAAGTTACTAAAAGTTAGTCTCTAATTGCGGTATTTAAGTGATGTTCTTGAAGTGATTGTATTATGCAGCATGACTGAACCTTTAGCGGATACATGTGTACTTCACATTTGATGTAAGCAAAAAGAAAGTAACAAAGTGATATATACTTGTATTACAACAAAGTGATATATACTTGTATTACAATGTACTAAATGTACTCCTAAGTAGTTATAAATGCAGACTGTTAACTTTCTGAATAACTTTCCTTTTTAACCATTTTTTAAAGGGGGAGGGGGTGGAGGAGGGGGGGTAAGATTCCAACAACTCATTAATTTTAAACTTGACCCAAACTTCTACCTCCGTTTTATAACTTGTGAACACATGATATCCTGTGTGGGCCATAAACAGCCCAAATAATGTGTATACACCTGTGGCATGATTGGAGTGGAGCATCATAACTTTAGTTGTGTTTTTTATATCGCATTCTTGAAATTACTTTACAAATGGATTGATAACTTTGTACTACTTTAGGAAATTGGCTGAGTTTTTGAAGTTGTGCTATTGAACCTTCGCCACTGTTCTTTGCAACGACCAAACGGAAGGGAGAAAGATTGTTTCAATAATTTTAAAGGGAAGATACAACATTTGCAAACATCAAACAACGAAATGATCAAATTATCATGAAATTCCTTACTGGATTGTTAGGGAATGACAGTCTAAAGCATCCTGTAAATTCATGGCTCCTGGTGTGCTGACATTTTCAAGAAAAATTGTATTTTTCCAACGGTGGTCGGCCGACCAGCGTTGGAGAAAACTGGCTTTTAAAGATAACGATTACCATAATAAGTTTAACTTAAAGGTAGGCAACTGTTTCTAAGCTATTCGCACAAATTGTAACATAAGTCCCGAGGATCACTATTCTATTTTAGTACATTGTCTTATTTTTCCACAAGCTAATCAAGTTTTGTTAAATAGATATAATCGATGTGATATAAAAGTTCTATCTGGTGTCAAATGAGGTGACCTATCGTGAGTATTTTCGTGCCAACTGAGTGGTAGTTATAATGTGAAGTACCCTCGACACTGTGCACAAAACAAATAACGCAATAACTGTGTGGTTGATTAGCTAACAGCAACAGGGCGAATATGTATATCTGTAAAACTTAATTGTGTAATTTTTTCCTCTAGATCTTTCCAAGCCCTTTTTACCCTTTGCTTTGATATATGCATTGAAGTAATCGTTTGAAAGCAAATAAAACGCAGATGTGATTGCATAGAAGTGAGAACTTGCGCGTCCATTCTCATAATTCAAGCAGGTAAAACGTTTTGAAAAACACTATCGAATTTAACTCCTTAGAACCAGCACTGCACTGTTTCACATTGTATTCATTCCCAAAAGAATTCCTTAATAGATCCAGTATTGCGGCGGATTTGGGCAGTACAGGGGGTCACAGGCACTGTGGTTTGGGCAATGAGGAGTAAACGGATTACACAAAAGGTATTTTTTGAGTGTGCTACCAAAAAATGTCAACATTTACCAATATGGTAATTTCTTTATAGGCATCTTGGAAAGTCCATGGAAAGACTCGCCCAAACTGAAAAAAAATCCAGTTGTGCAAATGCTGTGTCCCTGGCCTGTCGGAACTATCAACAGAGAACATCCAAAAAAATGTAGCCAATTCGGGCGATTCACAACGCAGTGCGCCACCAAGAGTTTGCCACGGAGAGTTCATTTTTCCCAGTGCATTGTGGGAGATGGTCGACAAATTCGCAGCGCGGAACAATTGAAATTGTTAGTTTTTTTTCTGGTCAGTAGTTTCGTAAGCGTATGATTCGAGGATCTGTTTGCCCTTTTCTTTTCTTCTTATCAATATGGTGGTTTTTTTGTAAGGCGGCAGAACGCTATGCTCCAATCTATTACATATTAGCTCAAGTTGTCTACTGACACTCATTCAAATGGACCAGGTTTCGTCGACCGTAAACCTGAAAAATAAACTCTCCATGGCAAACTCTTGGTGGCGCACTGCATTGCGAATCGCTAAAATTTACTAGTCCTAAATGTTTTATTCTTCTCATACCACAAACGAACCGATGTCGGTGTACTGAACCAACTGCTGGCTGTTCCTCTTCTTGCGTTTCAAAGTCTACAACAAGTCCAATGATGACTTGTGAGTATCATTTGTTCTAGTAGATTGACGGATCAAACTGAGGTCCATACAACATACTCCATGAGCTAGGGATTCTCCACGGACTACGACCTTCTGACTGACTGCTTTCTGGTTCCTAAAAAAAAAGGGTGAAGAAAAATATGAATTATATTAGTGATCAACATAACAACCCTAACCTTCCAGGATATTTTGGCTAGAAACCCTGCCAAACACAGCAACATGCAACACTTGCCTAAGAGACAAGCCTGCCCAGTGTAGCAAGATCAATCAGGCCAAAAGTGTCATGGCCAAACTGCCTGTGGTCCCCGAACGCAGCAGGATACAACTGAGGCATTGTTCAATGGGACTAGCTCTCATTGTCTCAGAAGTGGCCGTTTATGCACTGGTGTTGCTAGCCGAATGCATCAAAGTGCACCAGACTTTTCACCTGATGCACTGTGTTGCATCTTGGCTGGGTTGGGGCTAATGACAAAGGGAAACACGACCCCAAAAAATTTCAATTTTCAAACACAGCTCCGGAGCTCTACATGCTTCGTGCGCCAAAAAATGAGGGCACAAACTTTTGACAGCCCCCTTGGATGGACACACAAGCGTATGCATACTGTACTGGTTCGTGCACGCACGACTTTCTGAATGTGGCAAAGCTATTAGCAATAGCGTCTTCGCGTGTCAGGCGTCGTCGGCGCGTGAAAGCGTTCAAATTTCTCTTTGGATGGTCTCCAAGACTAATCCCCGCCCCAATTATGGATACATTCGAAATCCGCTGTGGATGGACCGGGAACCAGTCTAGCTCTCCCTTAACTCTCATTTTCTGGCCGATGAAGGGGTACTTGTGCACGGAGCCCATAGACTAAATGAGCTAGCTTGTGTCTTTAACATCAATCCAAAGTTAAACTGATTACTCCGTTTGAGACCAAATCATTACGGCAACACATTCGGGCAAGATTTTTTGAGAGGAATAATTTTCAAACGTTCATACCTGGACCAATCGCTGCCACTGGTTCAGATGAGTGACCATTGAAAGGGCATCTGGAATATTGTCACCTTCTGAGCAGAACAAAAGAAGTACGGCTAGCGGAATGTCTTGTGTGCAACTGAAAAACACAAATAAGCAGACCAATCGTTGGGAAAATTTCACATCAATAAATATTTAGTTATTATTTTCTATTATTATTAAATTCTGGTTAAAAGATTCTTCCAAAGCGCCCAGGCACTGAAGCTTGCAAGCCTGAAAATGACCTGTAGAAAGAAGACAGTTTTAGAGGTGGGAGGAAAACCCCAGACAGAAAAGCTGGGGGAAAATTTCACGGAATCAGGCAAGGGACTGTGAACCAAAACGACATGTTGATCTGGGCGGGAATCGAACCCGGGCCAGGACCACTGCGCCAACCTGACTCCCCATTAGAAATTGTTTTGAAATTATAAAAGTGGATGACAAACTCACCAATCATCGAAGAATTTCTTTGCGATTCCCCCTCCCGGGATATAAATGCCCCTCGCGCACTCTGGCCTCCCCTCTTCGTTGGCCAGTGGTGGAGCCCACTGGTTCTCTCTCTTTTCTAACCTCTTCCAGTGCAGCTGTTCTGAAAGGACTGTACCAAGTTGGTTGTCGAGCTTGGGGGTGGTCAGATACCTAAACTGACTCCTACAAAAAAAAATGAGCAATGGCAACTGATTAAACACAGCTTTTGATAAGAATTATAAGTTGATATAATTCTCAAGTGGGATTAGGAAAATGGCAAATCAGAATCTCAGAATTTCCTTTTAGTTGAGTATTGACATTGTTTTCCTCCCCAACTCGACACCTTTTCTCCCAAAATTTGAGGTGTTTGAATAATGATGGATGCTCCTCTTGCCTCCAAAGGAATTTCACCGTTGTTTGGAGAAAAGACATTTCTGTTTAGCCAAATTTTATTCAAAGTTAAGTTTAATGTAGTTAGCAAAGTTTTCACTCACAGTGAGAAGAACGCATTGCTTAATTAGTTGTCAATTTGAATAAATTTCGACAACATGTCAGAGGTCAGCAGTGAGGGAATACTGCTTAGATGAAATCCTCCGACGCTTTATTTGACAAAATTCATCATTCGGACTACACCACTGGTGTGCAACATATATCGGGACGTCTTTTACGTACCCCGTCAACTGCGCATCTGTTCTCTCGTGTGATTGGCTGCTTGTCAGTAGAATAACTCGGGAGAATTTGGCGTCTTTTATCCAAGCCAGGAGCTTTCTTCTGAAGTCTGCTTGTTTCCCCTTTTAAAAGCAACATTCAAAATGATTTATTACAGACAAAAAATAAGCCTTGTTATTTTTCTTGGAACATTAATGTCAATTTTCTTATTTTTTTTTTATTTTGAAGCCATTCACTGATCCTAACCGTGTTGATTCAAACAAGATCCAATAACAGGTAATTTTTGTTGGATTTTCTATGAACAATTCTAGCCATTGGAATTTGTTGGATTTGACTTGGCTGGGTGTCTGTAAAGAATTGTCAAAAATTGTCTAATTTTGCAAGGAAAAAAATTAAAAAATAAGCAAACATGTGTAATCACAAATGATGTTTGAAATATTTTGGAATATCACAAATGCTATTCAAAATCCAGAAAATAGAATGTAACCAAGCTGACTTAAACAGAAGTTAAACAAATGAATAAAATTCAAATAAATCAATTCATTGGTTCAATTTTCACCTTGACCAACGGTGTCCGTTGCTGAACCACCACAAGTTTCCTCTGCTTTGATTCGTAAACTGTAAAAGAACAAGTATGAATTTGAAATCAACATTTGAATTTCCGTTTTTCCCCAAAGTTGTGTTGTATAGTGCAAAATACTATCTTTGTACCATATACATACCAGGCATGCAACTGGGAACTTACAAAAAAAGAGGAAATTCAAATCTTTCCATGACTTTGTACAGTGTTTTTCTATTTTCAATGGCACAAATGGGAAGTCAAAAAAGAGGAAATCAGCTGATCCGAGGAAAAGTTGCATGCCTGACATACATAAACTGTAACTTATTAGTATCTAAAACGTCCCAAATTGCCCTGTCTCAATTAGGCTACTTTGTGCATATTTATGGTTTATATTTAATTATTAAAGAGAAATTGTAAAAAAATTGAGCGTTTTGACCGAGGCCGTCCTACCTTCGGCGCTGGTGACCAAACGTCCTTCAGTCACCCCCGACCTCCCAAACGGATCATTGCCACACAACGGCAGGATACTGGCATCGTGCAAGTAACCTGCCTTAGTTAAATCCAGCGTAGAGATGAGAAGGTCTGAGGCCAGCTGGGCGACATTGCCAACGGATACAGCTGGCTATAAGGGGCATAACAAAGGTACACTCAGGTAAGTTCATTTTAACTCTTGGATCACTTGAAATAATGGCTTAAATTATGGACCATTTCTCTGCAGTATGTGTTCTATCAGCTGATTATCTTCGATGTAGTTCATTTGGAACGGATCGTAAAAGAATCCCCAAGGCCAAAAAAACATAAGTCTCCGGTTTCTTGGAAGCGCCAAAGCTTTCCAATGACGATGCATACACAGCAACGCGTGTGAAATTGCCCCGCGAGCAAGATGGCGCATATTACCGTGAAACGCCAATACTGTTTTAAAAGTTCCTTGTGTGTGCTAAGGTAATTTTTTTTTAAATACAATTAAAACAGAATTAAATTTTTAGGCAGTAGGCCTAACTACCAAGGCCGCAAGGGGGTGGGTGCAAAACTCGCATTCTCATGGCCAAATATTTAGATGCCTCTTAGTCGATAGTCGCTTGCTAGTTAGGCCTAGTTTAGCCCCACTAGTGTGGCCGCGATATTGCTGCAGAGATACAGCGCAGCAATATCGCGGCCACACCAGTGGGGCTAGGCCTAATTGTGCACAAGTCCAACTTTAAATAACTTTCAGCCTACAGACCACCGAGATCAACTTTACTTTTTTTTTAAATCATAATGATACCGAAATTAAAACAAATCCCTCATTAATTCTCATGCTATATCATCTGTGTTGGCATGACAACCATCCATCTACTCCTAGAACTATGAGGCTCCGCGTGAGCGGAGCACGCGGAGCCTCATAGTTCTAGGAGTACCATCCATCCTCATCAGTGTTTCACCAAAGTAGGCCTACTCCACAACCTCCGGCCTCCTCAAATTATAATCCCCTGATCGCTGATCCCATCTTCAACATGTTCAATAGTTTATCTGAATCAAGACATTCAAGTGCTTCCTTCGTATCACAACATTCAACTTTATGCCCGAAAAAAAAGGATCACATTCACAACTTTTGTCACTATCATCAAGGATGAAAGATTACCAAAATCAGAGTGAATCCACTCCAATCACTTGAGGAGGATGCGGCACTGATGAACATCTTGATATTTTTTCCCCAGCAAAACAAAATTAAGGCAAAGTCATGTTGATTGTGATAGCGCCACCAAGAGTCTGTGTTTTCCAAGGGGACATTTTGGTCTGGTGTCTATCCGTCGAAAATGAGAAACACGTAAAACCGACAAACTGTCGCCCGTCACAAAAAATATAAACACGCACGGAGGAAAACCTGCTGAAAACTGACAATGGCGGAGTTGGACATTGGAAAACATTGCAGCGTAAAATCCTGCAAGCAGCTTGGTACTATTTATATTAGAAAACATTAAGAGTGAATTGATCACCACTTTATCATGGGAAAAAGGCCTAAACGCTGTTTTTATCTTTCGATTAGCTGGTGTTCTGTGTCACGTGTCGGTGTCAGGGTTTCGTTTTCTCCCGCGTTCCTGACGCCGCTGTGGTTGTGCATAAAGTCTATGGAGAGTCATGGTCTGGGCATTTTTCCAAGTGCATTCTGGCAAAATTGGAATGTTTTCCACAACATTATTGCAGAACAGCAGTCACCACATAGAACAGCACTGTGGTGATTTAATGGCGATAGTGTAGTAGTGTATAGGGCCCCTGTTTTGTTTTGATCAAATTAGATTCAAAAATGTTTTTTATTGCTCAAAAATCACATTTACAATCAAAAGCAGACTTTGCTCAATTCTAATGACACCGATTTGCAATTTTGAAGAGTTTGTTGGGGTAGAGATCACTATTTTCCTGCGCAGTTTGTGCCTTGCGATTCAGCGCGCCATGCGTGCTCATGGTACGTCACGCGGTGATCACCGCGCTGTCATCGTCATTTTACCCCCAAAGTTAACTAAAAATATCAAAACCCTGCCCTCTATCTATGACATACCTGTTTATTGAGAATGTCGCCAACTAGTTTGGTAGGTCTAATAATTTTAAAGTGGATTTTGTTCCCTTATACTGGGAACGGGGCCCTCCACTACACGATCGCCGATTTAATGATCGCGTTGGTGGAAAAGACTAGAGGCAGTATTTTGGGCGATGTTGTACTAAGTTATAATAGTCCGAGTAACGTGGGCCACAGTCCGCATAACTGGGACCCAACTTATCACGTTTTTAACATTTGGACATGGTCTGGCGATAGTAGGGTCCAAGTCGGACAAGTACTTGTCGTACTTGTGGCCCATCTTCAATCTTGTGATTTTATCATACCAAATGCCTTCTGCGACCTTGAGTTGATTTCAGCTTTTTTTGTTTTGTCTTTCAGCTTTTTCCCTCACTTGCTGTGTACAAAAGATTATCAGCTTTTTGGCACCATTTCGAGGTGTTTTCAGTTCTTTTTATCAGTGGTCACTCACACCTCTGTAGGATCACTATTGATATTGACCCTATTTTTGTAATGTTGAACAGTATCGATCGTTTGGCAGAAAATAATGATTTTCTTGTTTCTGTTTTGCAGTTGATGCCATGCAAATCAGTGTGATTTTGTGCATGATGCAAATCAATGCGGTTTTGTGCATTCATGGTGCATGGTTGTACCTGCTATCTTTTTCATACTACATGTTTTTGTCTCTGCTGTCATTGCATTCTACCTGTCAGTCATTACAAAATCCTCCAAAATCGATACCATGCAAGATATGGGATGAAACATTTCGCCACATGTGTTGAGTAGCGCTACAAGCACTACTCGTACATTTCCAACGATACGCTCTCTGTTCCCGACACCATGAGTATATCACTACGCAATAGAACTATGTACAAAACGGGAGGGGCGAGGTGATCCATGCTCTTTGATCCATGCAAACAAAGTGCAACACAGCAGGAAAATCAGTCTCCATAGAACTTTGTACAATAAGAAAAAATCACTACTCCATAGAACTGTGTACAAACTAAAAAAAAGCTTCTTTGGAGGGGAGATGAAATCACTACTCCATAGACACGTGTACAAAAAATCACTACACAAGTCCTACACGGCAGGAAAATCACTACTCCATAGAACTGTGTACAAACTAAAAAAGCTTCTTTGGAGGGGAGATGAAATCACTACTCACTACTCCATAGACACGTGTTTAAAAAGTCACTACACAAGTCCTACAGGCCAGGAAAATCACTACTCCATAGAACTGTGTACAAACCAAAAAAGCTTCTTTGGAGGGGAGATGAAATCACTACTCACTACTCCATAGACACGTGTACAAAAAGTCACTACACAAGTCCTACACGCCAGGAAAATCACTACTCCATAGAACTGTGTACAAACTAAAAAAGCTTCTTTGGAGGGGAGATGAAATCACTACTCACTACTCCATAGACACGTGTACAAAAAGTCACTACACAAGTCCTACACGGCAGGAAAATCACTACTCCATAGAACTGTGTACAAACTAAAAACGTCCTACACGGCAGGACTTGTGTAGTGACTTGTCTATGGAGTAGTGAGTAGTGATTTCAACTACCCTTCAAAGAGCAGCTTTTTTATACATATTTTGTACAAAGTTCTATGGAGAATGATTTACACAGTGGGCTAGTGGTTCACAGATTATTCAGTGGTGTGCGTATTTTAGGTTGTGACAGGATACTAGTTGTGTAGGGTTCAGTAGCGCTACTGAAAACACCTACCGACCGAGAACCCCCCATTTTGTGCACCATTTGCCAAAATCAGCAATTAAAAAAAAGAAAAGATTATTAGTGTTAAAGGGAATGTACATCATTGGCTTTTGCTGTAATTTTCAGAAATGAACAATTATATGAGGGGTTAGTGTAACATATCAAATATTGTTCAACTGACATATGTTTGAAGTTTTCTGTTCGAAAATGCTGGAAAAACCAAGAAAAACAAAAATGTTCAAGTAGTCTGGTTCCCTGACTCCAGTAAAAATAAAATGGATCAATTTATAGATGCCTGAAAATTGTAAGGTAAGGGAACCAGTCTAGCTGGCCTGCACCCGTTCATGAACATGTAACCAAAAGCAAACAACATTTGGACTGAAAAAAAACAATGGTAAATATGGAGCAGTAGTTGAAGTTGACGTTTGAGCAGTTGTTGAAAAATAGTTAGGTTTTTCCAACGGTGGTCGGCCGACCACCGTTGGAAATGTATACAAAAATACCATTTTCTTGAAAATGACTTCACACCAGGTGCTTTAGACTTTCATTTACCAACATCCTTGTAAGGTATTTCGTAAAACTTGGTAGTTTTATTTTTAGATGTTTGCAAATGTTGTATTTTCCCTTTAAGCCCTCCAAAAATTAAACACAGGAGTGATTTTGAGGGTCATCTTATCTGCTGCATAATGTGCATTTCTGATGGTTATATGGAAGAGTTTAGACATAATACACTGCCACTGGCAAAGGCTTTTTGAAGATGTATAAAGTAAAATTTTCTGAGGAGGTGTCTTTAGATAGAATCAATCTCAGAGCTGGAACTCCTCAAGTCCTAAGATTTGTTGTAACTTGTTTAATTTCTCATTATCACTTTCGATTTCCTCTACAGATTTCTTGCCGTTTCAGTGCAATGGATGTTCAGGGATATTTTGGTAAGATTGCCAAATTATGTTGAACTATTTGAGAACATTTTTACCAGTAGTTTTTCCTGTGTCTTTGACTGCTACAAACACCAATGCACAGAGAACATATCCGCTTGTTATATGGTTACATTATCTTTAACCCTAACTCCCTAGGCCTTTTTGCTAGGATGTAGCCTCAATCCTGCAAAATCCTCCAATTGGCCTCACGAAAAAAAAAATAGCACATATATCCTCAATCCTGCAAATTCCTCCATTATTTCTTGAATATGGTCCATGGAGGGGTGACCACCGCCTGAATCCTGCAAAATCCTGCAGCAGTGACTGTCAATATGTTGAGGCTTGGCCAGTGACATCCTGGAGCAGTACGGAGGATTTCAAGCATAATCCAGGCCTATATGTATGCATGGCTGAGCAAAAACAACACAAGGTCCTGCCCAAGACCTTGAAAAAGTGCAACCTATGAAATCAGTAATGCACTTTTGCCATGTAACCTCAATCCTCCAAATTCCTCCACTTTGGCAAAGAGGATTTTGAAGGATTCAGGGCGGTTAGGGTTAAACTTTGATTGAATTGTTTTTCTTGGATAAAATTCATGCAACATCTCATTTTAATACATTCCCCAGAGTGAAAATGCAAATAATTTTATTGTAATTGTTGGAATAAAAAGAAGTAATTCCTTCATCTTTTAGATTTTGATAATTTAAATTTTTTTGTTGACAGTGACATTTCATGTACTCTTTTGCAGCTTGGATCACCGAAGTTTTGACGCCCATTGCTGTTCACAGGTAATAAAGGGAGGAACAAACTTAAAACTGTTCTTTTTATATCAAATTTAAATTTGAAATGGATAAATCAATTTGTTAATTGATCTTAAATCTCTTTTTGTTTTTAAATTAAATCTTTAAAAGCGTTGTGATTCCCAGCAAGCTTTGCATGCGTTAAAATGTTAAGCCTTTTACCAAAATAAGTTTTGTTTGCAACTTTTTAAAGTACCAATTTACAAACCCCTAAATGAATTTGATCGCAAGAAATGAAAATGTGCAGCAAACTGCTTACTGACAACTGAAATATAAAACTTGAAAAAATTTTTGTTCTTACTCAATGAACTTAAGAAATCCCAGCTATGGCATTGAAACGTCAGGGCCTTATATATTTGTGATTTCAATATGATATATTATTTAATGTACATCTTTCCAGTGCAAAATGCCATCATACAGTATCAGGGTTCGACTTTAGCCAAATGCTAGTCAAAACAGCGGCGGGCTAGTCACACTATTCCTTAAGTAGCCCGGCTGGCGAGTCAACAATTATTCGACTATGGCAGAGATGAGAGGACAAGAAGAAATAAATCATTAAAATTAGAAAAGCAAACCTATATCAATTTGTGTCTAATTTTATTAACTGTTTGGGTTAAATTATTGCAAAAACACTGACAAGATTGCCTCAGGATACACGTTTTACATGTATGCACGTTGTTTATGAGACACTCTATAAAAGAAAAAAATGCGGACTAGTGAACATGCCCACGGGCTAGTTAAGTGTCTGTTTTATTAGCCCGGTTGGCTTGTGAAAAAAAAAAAAATTAAGGTCGAATCCTGAAAGTAGTGATTAAAAAGGTTGATTGTTTTTAATTATTTGCATATAAAGGGTTTATGGCTTCTGACTAGCACCCCTTGAACAAAGACACTGCCAAAATGGGGAACTGCCAACATTAGGCTGGATAGCTCAGTTGGTAGAGCACCGGAACGGCAATCCAGACATCGCAGGTTCAAACCCTGCTCCAGTCAATTTCTTTGTTCAACTTCAAATTATTAACTATGTTTTATGAATGATCAAATGTTGCATGATAATTTCACAGGCCAACATAACCCACGACCACAAAGACTTGGACGCGCCCACCAGCTATGGATGCAGTTTTCCTGAGTGTCAGGACAGGGAACTGATTCCTGTGAGCTGTCAGCATTGTGGCAACAACTACTGTCTCAGGTGAATTATTTCCCGCTGTCAAAGATGCTATACCTTCTCTGGTACAAACCTTTTGGGCAGAAATTCCATGTTGTGTTAATTAAACCCTAACCTTCCCAAATCTTCCAAAATCCTCTTTGCAAAATGGAAGATTTTTCAAGAGTGAGGCTATATGGCAACAGTGTGTTGCTGATTTTGGAGGATGCACTTTCTCAAGGTCTTAAGCCGGACCTTGTGTTGTTTATGCTCAGCCATGCATACATTTTAGGCCTATATTATACTTGAAATCCTCCAGGATGCCACTGGCACTGCCTCAACATATTGACAGTGATTGCTGGAGGATTTAGCAGGATTGAGGCTGAGGCAGTGGTCACCCCTCCAAGGACCACATTTAAGAAATAACGGAGGATTTTGCAGGATTGAGGCTGTATGCAATTTTTACATGGAGGCAGTTGGAGAATTTTGCGGGATTGAGGTTACGTCCTATCAAAAATGCCTAGGGATTAAGGGTTAATTATGTAAAAGTCTGTGGTAGTGCAGCGAGCGAAGGGTAATGTTCCTGTGTAGGCAATCCTGGGGGGAGAGGGCCTAGTAGTTAGAGTTCGTGACTCATGATCAGAGGGTCAGGGGTTCGAATCCAGCCGCTGACTATGTGTTATGTCCTTGGGCAAGCCACTTCACCCACACTTACATCTGTCCACTAAGTTTTTTTTCTGAATGCAAGTGTCCCCTCTACTCACAATTTTTTTTGTGCTGGAATTATTTTAGCCATCGCCACCAACAGGATCATGACTGTACCAAGCTGGAAGAGACGGCACCAAGAATGGCCAAGACAGCCGAACTGGTGGAGAAAATCCAAGGTAGATTGTTGTTTCTGATTCCATAATAAGCTAATAAACTTTTGAAATGTTTACAATCCTGTGTGCTGTTCATGCTCTCTGTTTTGATTTTATGTCAAAGTCATACTTGACACAAATGCAAAGCGAATTCGACATCAGGGAAAAACAGCTGATGATCAACAATTTTGTTGACTTGTGATGTTACAGAGACTTACAAAGCCAAGGAATCCGCAGCCACTAAGAGAAAGATTGGGGCAAAGTCTCAGAAGACGGCGGCTAAAGTGGCGTTGATGAAATTGAAGATGAACGCGCTAGGAGACAAAGCTATCCCACAGGTATTGCACTTGTTCCTCTCTGTAGTCTTGTAGTTTGTATTAGCCCCGTCATCTGTGATGTCACGGTTACAAAGTAAAAGTTAAGAGGGACCCAGACTTGGACCTGGAGTGCTCTGAAACGTGCAAAAGCAAAAAGATTTCCATTTTGCTTGCAGACGGAGCGACTGTACTTCCGAGTTGTCCTTCCCCGCGGCCAGGACCAGGGCCTCAAGAGCCAAGCCATCTTCTTTTCCTCTGTATGGAGTGTAGGGAGGGCTGTGGATAAAGTTGCCTCCATCGCCAAACTCAGGAACGATAATAACGTTGCAACAGCCAAGGTAGGCTTAGTTCTGAAGAATTTTTATTCTCTGTCTTAAGGCCGGTTAATTTTTTTTTGCACAACTTTTCTTTAAGGTTCCAGACCAGTAAATAGACTGCCATAGACCTCAGTGGTAATAACGCCCACTTCCCAAATTTATTAAAAATACTCACGACTCTCCAAGGTGTTTGAGACACGCATCAAATTAAAGCTTATTTCATCATCTTTCATTTTCCTTTCAATTTTTTCTTGGGTCATTCAACTAATGACTTTTGGGAGAAAGTTCCGTTCAAAGATGATCACCCCTAAAAGCAGTCCTCAAGCCCATCGCCATTTTGGAAATGGACGCCTATGCTCCATTGCAAAATAGAGCCATTTCAGGGCCTAATTACATCCAAATTCCACAGAAATACGAACTCGCAGTCCTCTGCACGGCTTCCAACCTTCCTTTTTTGACAAATCCTCAAGTTCACGGCCCTCAAAATGCTCTAATACCTGAGAATTTAAGGGCATGGAAATCGTGATTTGGCCGGCGTAGTTAATTTTGGGCTGATTTACAGGTCTGCACCCCTAAGGGCTCCATGCACAAGTACCCCCTCAATGGTAAGAAGGGGAGAGTTAGGGGAGACCACTGGGAGAGACATTCGAATGCATTGCTGATGCCGCCTGACGCTCACGCGAAGACGCTATGGCTTTGTGCACATTCAGGATAAAATTATAGTAAGGCCGAACAAAAAAAATGGTGTGTTTACGGTAACCCGACCGACCTGGATTTTTTTCGGCCAAATTGCCGACCTCAAACTTTTTATTGCCATTTTGAAGGTTGATAATTGACAAATTTCAAACATTTCAAGTACTTTGAATTATTTGCCACGAACAAAAAAACATTTTCCACACTTGAATCTGACCATGATTTGACACAAACATACCTGTGTTAAACGTGCGAAAATCGCAACGATCTCAAAACTTGAACTCTCAAACTACAAAGTACGATTATTTTTGCACAAACGCATCGGAGTACGCCTGGCTGGCCGACGGACGGCATGGTTCTCCTCACATACAAACGTGCGTACTGCGTATCTGCCTGATACGCTGGAATTGCGGCCGGCCCGATACGCCGACAAAAAAATGCCGATCACATTTTTTAAAAAGCCCCTGATACGCACAATATAATTATCATACACGTCATTAAAATGCACAATTTGATCGTTACATACGCCATTATTTCAAAATCTTGACCAAAATCCTGTTTTTCCGATGCATGTGTGATCAAAATGCACACATCGACCCATCAGCAGCACCCAGCTAACATACAGCATAGTGCACTGGTTCCCTTCGCCAGCTAACGGAATCAATGCTATGATGAAGGACGGAACCAGTGACTACTGCCTCTCTCCGGTCCATACTTCGCATCATACAGCATGATGATGTAGTGGGCCGAAGTTGGATCGTAAAAAATATTACCAAACAAACATCGCTGGAGAAAGAGAATTTCTGCGAATTAATTCACAGAACGTGATCTTTACTTTCTGTGTATGTGTTTTCCATTAAAATGACGAGATTGCAAAGCTCGAACTTGTGGCGAAACATCGTAGCGTGTTTCTGCAGTAGTGCAAGATTTTCGGCCACGTGGGCCGTGAGCACGGCGCGATGTTCGGCCAGCCAGGCGGAATGTTGGTGGTGCCAGCGGCCGTGATGTATGTTAAGTATAAAGTGGAATCACCGACTTCAAATATATTTTTAATTAGGTGAGGCAAGTTTTAATCACTTCTGATAGCCAGTCTTGATAATTTTTGTGGCGCAAATGAAAATAATCCAGGCACAAAATAAACATGATTCCTTGCTCTATGATTAGTACCAATGATGCTCCATTAATCAGCACCCCAAAAAATTGGCCAAATAATTTTTCGACCTACTGACGCTATTTTGAAAGGCATGTAATCGGAAGCAAACGTTGTTTTTTTCTCCACCTTAATTTCTTAATTTAAAACTTACATGTAAATGTGATGCATACTTTCTAGTTAGGAAGCAATGAAACACAGGTTGTGAAATGTTAATTTTTTTTAAGTTAACAATTTTGATTTTTTTTCTTTAATTACAAAAATATTAATAACCTACAAGATCTCCTCTGAATTTCAAGGACAAATCCTAAGATAAAGACCCCCAGATTTGCTCTAAAATGCACCAGAGAGCTTCTAAAGTTCAAACATTTTCGGGTTGTTGAATCACAGCAAATCTTCCCCCACATGTTTGAAAAAATCCTGGGGAGAACCCTGGCCGACGAAACAAATTAATTTGGATTGAAATGTATCGATTGAATATCTTCAATGCTTTAATAGTGGTTTTATACAATTTTTTGCGAAAGAACACGCATGGGCATGCAGAACTGAAATGAAAAAAAAAATTACAAAATAAAATTATTTCCCTACCTACCTACCTGGATTTTTTTCAGGCCGTTATCGTAAACACACCATTTATCTTGTTTGGCCTAATGCGTACTACATGCTGTAACGTGCGAACCGGGAAGCACATGTGTTGTGTCCTGTCCACTGGGCTCTCAAAAGAGGTCAGAAAGTGCCCTCTCTTGTTCTTGCATGGTTAGTGTACAGAGAATACGGTCCAGAGAATTTGAACAACTCATTAGGGAAAATTATTTTTAAAAAGATTGAATTGTTTTCACAAACTTTGTTTAAATTTGTCATTAAACCACTGATGTTTTTTGTAACACAATTTGATTACAAAATTGTACTCTGGAATTTATTTTCGTAGCTGTTTTGGAATTCTCAACTTTTTGTAATCTAAGTAAATTTTATAATCCAGTTTAACTCACCTGATACTTTTTATTAAAATAAATAAATACATTTTTTATTGTGAAACTGATGCAAAACAATGCATTTGTTCCAAAAACAAAAGACATTTTATTTGAATCTGGGTTTAATTGTATACAATTTTTGTTTTTGTTCATGTGTAGAAATTAAGACTGTTCCATCCGGAAACCGGGGATGTTCTGCCTATGGAAAGCAGGCTCAGCACCCTCTTGGAGGGGGAGACACCCCTGTACAATGGAGGTTGCCTCGTCCTGGAGTACGTTGACGATGCCTGCACCGCCTTGGAAAATGTAGACGAGTATTTATAACAGAGAAACTGCATCAGCTCACTTCAAAACTGATGCCCGACACCCCCCAAAAAGGTAAGTTTCATGTATGTGTTAAAACTTAAAGCAATTCTGAAACGTATTAAGTTTAAATCGTTAAAACTCACTTCAGTAGTGTATCTTTGGGATAGGGGGGTTAACCCCCCCCCCCCCCCTTAGGGCAGCAAAAATAGGAAAATCATGCAGACAAGCACAGCACATGCCTACCCCCCCCCCCCCTCACTTGGCAGATACTATTTCATGTATAATTTCTTGTTAACCTCCACCAAGTTTTAATTGGCGTTGGTTTGTTTGTTGGTTGGTTGGTTGGTTGGTTAGCCGGTTGGTTTGGATTGGTTTGTCTGTGAACAGGATAACTCAAAAAGTTATGGACGCATTTTCATGAATTTGTTTTAGGGGTGGTCCTTGGTACAAGTACTAATCGATTAGATTTTGGAAGTGGTCTGGGTCTGGATGCAGGATTATTTTTAAGGATTCTTCACCATTTTGTATGTGCGAATATGCTATGTGTAGAGGTCATAAACGTACCTCTGTGTACAACTGAGCAGCTTCGTGTGCGTGCACTGACCCGATGACCCTGTATGCCTTATCACCCACCGAATCTAACCACACAGGTCAATCGACCAGACCATTTTATAAAATGGGGGAGTGGAGTGGTAGACCGACATATGAATATACATGTAGACTACAAAATCTTTGAGTTTAAGGATTTGTTTTATCAAATAACTAACACTGTCTTAAAGAGCGATATAAAGCGGCCAACATTGCTATCTTTCGATAATTCAGAATATGAGCAATCCTAATGACATTTTAAAGGGAAGATACAACATTTGCAAACATCAAAAAAAAAATGAAATGATCAAATTATCACGAAATATCTTACTTGATTGTTAGGGAATGACAGTCTAATGCATCCTGTAAAATTGTGGCTCCTGGTGTGCTGCCATTTCAAGAAAAACTGTATTTTTCCAACGCTGGTCAGCCGACCAGCGTTGGAGAAAACTAGCTTTTTTTCAAAAAGTGCTCTTAGTTTTTCATAAGTAGTTCGTCTGCATTTTCTTTGCAATTGATAACACGACTGTGAAGACTACAAGCCTGCTAGACTGATTCTCTGATCGTACAATTCCCCAAAGTCCATAAATTGCTCCGTTTCATCTTAAGTGGGGTCAGGGAACCAGACTACAAGAATATGATTGGTTTTCGTGGTTTTCCAGCATCTACGAACCCAAAACGTGAAAAAAGTCAGTGTAACAATATTTGCTATAACATACTAATCCTCCAAATCCATTTATTTCTGAAAATTGGAGCAAAAGCAAATTTAGTACATTCCCTTTAAATGTGCCATAAAATATGAAAGTCCAATGGATATGCGAGTATTTCTTTTGGGTGTACTGACAATATGGCGGGGAATTGTTCAGCCTTGGCAGAGGTTTGCATTTTATTAGTGCTTGCTAGCCTCGTATTGTTTTTATTGGCTAAATAAAATAATACTAATAACAATGACATAAATAGCTCCGTCTAATTGGGCTCTAATCTGCCTTTCTAGTTTTCTTTGTAGAGTCAGTTTGTAGAATCCTGCATTGAACATTGTGATAAACGGAGAACCTTATTTGACTTCACAAGTTGTTCATTTGAAGCATTTGTAAAAGTTGTGGTGATCCCTTTTAGTTATGTTCATTTTTTAATTATTGATGATGGATGTTTTCTATGATTCCTGGGGCCCTTGCCAAGCTGCTTATTGAGTTAAATGATGGTTTTCCTCTAAATCTTGTGCGGCAGAAATGCAAGACATTAGAGTGTAACCTAAAAAACACAGAGGGTATTCTTTGTAATTTGTATTTAAACATTACAGAGGATGTTCTTTTTTTTTTGTAAGAGCTCCCGTTTTGAAGTCTCTTCTTTGGCACTTGTAATGTAGGCTTTTACCTGCCCTGTTGAATTTTCACTTCAGGGAGAACACGGGCTCATGTCGATGAGTCATACACATGTTGCGAAACATCGTGGAGGAACGGAGAGGAGATGGTTGCGGGGGAGGGGGGAGGGGGGGGGACCGAACGTATCCCTAATCTTAAATCTTAATCATCTGTATTTCTGCCTGAAAATGTTAGGATCAGAACTTCGCTCCAGCAGCTGCTTACTATTGGTCCGGCCATTTTCATATGCGGGACGTTAAAAAAGTGATGTAATTGATACGGGCAGATGACTCGCTTTGCCCGGCCAGGGAAACGGAAGGAAGGCTTGTGGGCGAGGGGGGGGGGGGGGGGGGGGTGGTTTAGGATCTGGCTTCCTTGCTAAGGTGTGCCTGATGGATAGATGAAGGGTTTAAATACCAAGTTACAGCGTTCCCTTGGGGCCCGACGTTACTCCATTTAGGCAGGTGAAAACAGCACGATTTGCCTAATGACGCCAAATTTTTTTCCCCAGTGAAATACAAGTCCCGTGTTTTTGTGCCAGGTCCGGACAACTTGTTTATTTTTTCTTTTTGGTGGAGCACAATATTTTTTATGCTGTAAGTACTAAGGACTGGTGGACAATGTTACCCATTGTACATGTAAATGACTTTAAAGGTAGAGAACATCATTTGTAGCTATCCAAAAAGTAACTGACAAAGATAGTGATGGTTTAAAGATAGTGATGGCACTAAACTCCCTTTAAAATTAGTCTTTCTTGCATGCTGTCATTTTGAATAAAACAATTAAAGGTCATTTCCAAAGATGTGTCTAAAGAAGCATTTTTGGAAGTTCCCGTTCGTAGGGCGTTTTTAATTCGGCGAAGCCGTGGTTGGGTGTGGGCAAACATTGACATGACGCACGCGCGGTTGCTATAATCGCGTAACTGCAATCGGCTGAATGAGAACGTGTCCCGGAGGCTGATTTCAGGAGCAATTCAAAACATGGCTCTGCATCTTTGAATTGAAATTGAGATACAAGAATATTGTTTTCTCGGAATATGTACAGCATGCACTGAGCCAAAACTTGATCGGGTCAGTTGTTCAACACCCTTCTTTAGATCGTGAGCACTTTTGTTGCTTCAAAAGAAAAAAAACCACACAAATGATTAAAGTACTCTACCTTTAACTGTTAGTAGAGCAACACCACGGATAGGGACTTATATGTGCACATGTCTTCAGTTATTCTTATGATTTTGTTTTTCAACTGATCTTTAACTGCTACATCAAACTGATTTAAAAGCCTGATGAACAGGAGTAATAACAGTGAAGTACTTTTTGATATATTAGCAGGATGCCGCACTTTGCACGGCATCCTGCTAGCTGGTTGACCTGAATTTGCGTACTGACCCCAATGGGCGTGGTAAAACTTCGTGAAGCAATGTTTTATCATCAACGTTATGTTTTGCGTAATAGCAATAGGTTTCGGAGTGTTTTCATAGAGATAATGTAATATTTAACTATTGAAAGTCTGAAAGAAACATATTTGGAGTGTTTTCATAGAGAAAATGTTGTAATATTTAACTATTAAAAGTCTGACAGAAACAAATTTGCTGAAACCTTGACTTCAGAGGACAGTGAAACTGGGGCATATTTTGTGCCTGCACATGTATAGGCCTACCTTTTACAAAAAAGGTGACACATAGACATCAGACGACAGACATCAGACAGCATTGGACCTATTAATATAGGATGTAAATTATTCAAATTTATGTCTTATTTCCCTTGGAAATTCAAGATAAATAGTATTAAAAACTCTACACTCATAGTTTAAGTTTGATTTGCTTTCTTGATTGTATCCCCAGCCCCCATCAAATAAAAATCCAAGATGGCGGAAAGTTGGAGTATGGCCCTTGTGTTGCTATGGTAATGTATGAGCCTGAAAGGGTCGCACTGGACATCTGATGCATTCTTTTCAAATGTTCACCCAAATTTTGTGTCAAAGAGGGCCTGAAGCATAAAAATAATGATGTAAAGCTTTTAATGTAAGTTCAAAAAAACCATCTGTCGACCAAGAGAAATATTGTTAAAAAGTCAAAATATTATTATATATTCAAGATCATAACTCCCAGGTTTCCCTTGGGACAAAACAAAACTCCCTGACAAATGCGACCTAGATGTGAATGCAACAGTGAAATCTCCGTCAAAATAAAAAGTAACTAGACAAAATAAAGCAACAACCTCTCCCCCTGATAAATCTACGTTGTCTGCTCGGACCAATTAACCTGGAAACGTCTTCAATTTACCCTTGCTCTGACCCTTAAATTGCTGGGAAATTGGGCCAAAATGAGCTCGTGGGGAACGGATTGGGGAGTGATTTTTTTTATGTCGGCTTTTGTAGTTGTGCCAAGGGGGTAGTGGACTGAGTCCGCACTGTGCTGACATTTCGGACGAATTAATGCAATTTGATCAACCTACAGTAACCTCTTAGATGTTTTTTATTCATTTTTTTTTTTATTTGACCAGAGAATTTTCAAACAGATTTATTTTCTTTGAATGAGACTTTTGTTCAGCAAGTTGTTTACCAAAGAGTGGTCACAATCTTTACCGATGTCAAACTTGGAAAAATAAAAAAGTTGAAGTATAATATTTTGGATTGTGTTTGCCTCATTACTGACAGTATCTTAGGTTATTTTGTGCTGAAGTTGTGCATTATTTGGTTTATTCTATTACAACCTTCTTTGAATTTTTGCTGTTGACACTTTTTCAATCCCCCAAAAGTCCACCACTGTGGAACAATTCAATGAATTTTGTTTTTGTTGTCCAGAAAAGAGGACATAAACCCCATTAAAAGGAATATTGGAAGATGACGGCAGCAACTTGAAAAACAAAGTTAAAAAAGGTACAGGGTTCTGAAAAAACCTTCGAAAAGTCATGAATGTTTATTTTCAATTTCCAGGCCCGGAAAAGTCATGCAAATTTGTAAAAATGACAAACGTCATGGAAAAGTCATTGAACGTTGTGACAACCAATTTATTTTAAATCTTAATCTTCATGTTTTCATAATTTAGTATCGGAAATCTAATGTTTTATACCCAACGAAATGCCACATATTTCGCTGATACACAGCAGCATTTTGATTTTGATAGACATTGTTGCTTTGTTTTGTTGTTTTTCTGTTTATGTTATAAAGCACTTTTCACGGAACATGTTTTACAGTTTTGATCTGCATTTTGATGAACTATGTCATGGATTTTCATAAGTTGGTCATGGAAAAGTCACGAAATGTTATCGCTCTAAAGGTACAGGAACTCTGAAGTCATATTTTTTGGGTCAAAATACTGTTGCAGATCTTGAAACTGGGACACTACCGTCAAAACAAAAACATGTTATCACCACATACATAGGCTGATATAGAAGCCACTCTATTTTGTGCTTTGTGTCCCGAGATTGTCTTCAGCCGAATGAGCTTAAAAAAATCTAAACCGATTTCACTGCAACATGGCAGAAAATGAGGTTAATTATTCAAATCGTCCACTCGCACCTATAGTAGTTTAATTTAACGAATCGGGTTGGGCTTGTCAATTAGAACAAGATTGATTCCTTCAACTTCCATATTCTCTCTTGATTTTCGGGGGACCTGGGAACTATTTTTAGATCAGTACATCCGATGAGGGTCGCTTATAGCATACAGGAAGGAAATAGAATTGTGAGACTTTGGATCAAATTTCTTTTAAATTTTTTTTTGTTCGCTTGATTTCCTTGTTGCAATGCAAATCTTGCATTGTCATGATGAAAGTTCATGTAATGTCGACAAATCTTTTCAGTTTAATGTCCAAAACAAGGCACTTGAATTTTTTTTCTCCAAATTCATTTAATTTTTTTGAAACATAATACACTGACAATAAGAAGATTCAAACTAATAATTAATTGTCGAAAACAAGACTCTTGAATATTTTTTTCAAAGTTTCGATATTTGGAAACATAATGCATTGAAAATATAAGAATGATCCTTGCATTTATTGATCAATAACATGTTCGTTCGAGTAGCTGTCGGTAAATCTGGATTGAATGAAATTGTAGATAATAGGCTAAACATAAGAATACCTAAAATTACAAAATTGTAATATTTGTAATAATGAGAAAGCAGCAGCTATTACAAACTCTGTAAATTGTGAGGAGAGGTTGTTTTGTTAAAAGTTTTTAAACATTTGTTCAGAGGTTAAAGTGGTATTATTTTTCCCAATTTTGTTAACCGCATCTCTGCCCCCCTCTCCCGCTAACCCCCCCCCCCCACCCAGAAAGCCTGTACATTTACTTTTCATGCAATTTGTTTTGCCAAAAATTATTGTATAGTTCTAATTATTAAAATTTAAAAAAAATAATAAACTTCATATATCTGTTTCTGCTTTATGATTTGAAATGCAATGAAAACCTTCCTTTACTAGGTTTTGTGTTAAAGAATATATTTTTTTCATCATTTGTTCCAAAAAAAAATTCGCCATGTATATGGTAAAAAACAAAGACAATGTACACTATCTACACGGTAAAAAACACAGAGGCATCATATCCCCATCTACACGGTGAAAAAGTTGTTTTTAAAATGTTAAAATGATACAAGTTTTATTTAATTAAACAAAAAGGAAAGAAGTGGGTGGGGTGTTGTTCCTTGTAAGAGAAAAAAGAGGGCGATAATTTGACCCCTTTGCCCGACAACAACTCACAACAGTGACCGGGTGACTTTCGCAATCCTTGACACACTGATTAGAAGTTTCCTCAGTCAGAGGTTATTTCTGGAGCACAGGAAGTGGTCGCTTGCCAACTGGGGGTGAGATTTATGACAAACTCGGCACGCTGAGGCTTACCGGGCGGCTCGCCGATGTGTCATCGCGTCAGAATCATGTCATCGTGTAAGATCATGTCGTGGCACGACTCCTACCGCTCAGAACTGGTTAAGACGCTTCGGTCGCGTGACGCAAGATTCTCGTAGATAGTAATGTCGAGTTGCTACGTGTAGAGGTTTGACGGGATTTGTCTCTGTGGCTCTCTGGGTGTGGTTGATAACACTAGGTGAGTTGTGTAGTTCGCAGTTATTGACAGCTGTTATTTATGAAATAGAATTTCTTTTTTTGGGGGGGGGGTAGCTAGTGGTGCCATACTTTCCTGAGGGTGTAAAACTGTAAAAGACTCGGCCTGCACACAGTGGTGTAAATCTTTGAGACGACAATGGGAAAAATCCTGGAACTTCCCCAGACTTGCAAATTTGAATGCCATCTGACCTTTGCAGAGACTGTTCACAGTAGAATTTTGTAGTCTCATAGAATTTTGTATGAATAACTCTGCATATAGTGTACGTGTGTGTGCTTTTCTTCCATTACAGTAATGTTGGTTTTCACTATTAACGTTTGTAAATTTAACTTTAGTTATGAAAACTTCGATGTTTCCTTTATTAAGTTCTTTAAAATGTCCCCTCCTCATTCCAACTGTCAGGGGACATATGTAACCTTCCCAAGGCCCCGGGATTTACGCCTGTGGCTGCTTCACTAGCACTACAGTCAAATATATGTTTATATTGTATTGTGCCATTTACAAAATGTAAGGCAAAAAGTTACTCTGCAAGGACTTAATTGAATAAACGTTGCTGCGTAGCTCTTGATATGCGTGAGCTTTCTTGCGGGACATAAAGTGTTCCTTAGTAGTACGGCAGATAGGTGATGGGATTGTGCCTTTGATGATACAAGCATGGCATTTGACACACAGTCCATGGGCGTCGCGAGGGGGGGGGGGCAAGGGGGAGGGCGCTTGCCCCCCCCCTGGAAAAGCAAAAAAAAATTCTGGCGACGCCCATGACACAGTCATGGGCGTCATGACACAGTCATTTGTCCTTTAAAAAAATATAGGTAGAATAGCAAGCAATGGCAGCCATCTTGAAAATTTTGAAAATTGCTTGTTATTCTACCAATATTTTCCAAGGACAAATCTGCGATGGTCCTATAGCCACATTTCTTTCTTAAGACACACTCTGACTGTGTGCCAAATGCCATGCTTGTATCATCAAAGGCACAATTCCCCCAAATATCTCCCCTATCGGCCCCACTGTAGCTGCCAATCTCCTGACCAATGAGCTTAAAGTACCAAAAACATACTATTGACTTCGTGCACAAGTACCCCCTCAACGGTTAAACAGAAAGAGTTGGGGGAGACCACTAGAACGGACATTCGAACAAGCTGTTGATAGCACACACGCGAAGCCGCAGTACAAGGGGCACGCTCAGACTAGAATGAGCTGTGCGAACTTCGTGCAAACCAGTGAGTGTGTGCCTCTGACTAGAGCTTTTGAGAGTGGTAAAAAAAGCGCCATCTAACGTACTGTTCACGCGTGGCGTCCATAATTATCGCTAGAATTCAATAAGGGAATAAATATGTGCTTGGCTGGTTTTAAACAAGTACGTTTAAAACTGGCTAGGCGCCTGGATGCGACCGCTGCCAGGCCTCTAGCCGGTTTTAATCCTACTTGTTTAATACCAGCCAAGCACATATTTATTCCCATTCATACATACATTTCGGTCTAAAAGTCAAAGCAAGCCTTCATTTCACAAATTTCCAATGATTTTGTTCAACAATTTTAGTTCATGTTTTGTGAAACACCCCTCTAGCCATGTCGTATGGTATATGCCTCGTGCGAGTTGTGCTTAAAATGTCCTTACATGGAAATTGACGCCCGCGTGGCACATAACTGCGCATTGTGGTGCAGAAGGCAGAAATCGTGTTTCAAACCAACCTGTTTTTATGTGTGGTTTAAAACCACCCACGTTATGGGGTCTCCACCACGAGGAATGGATAAACTGTCTCAGATATTTATAAATGAGGGTTGTAAGTATTTTAATGCATACGGCTATTTTCATTTGTCTTCCTCAGCCTCAGTAGTCATGCCCAAACTTTGGCTGATCACGCTTGCCTTGGTACAATGGTCGACTTTTCTTTAAAATATTCTGTTATAAACCGTTCTCACATGGGATTTCCAGTCCCCAGAATATTTTTTTACTTCGATTTGCACATGTTACTTTTATAAATTCATTTTTCAAGGTCTTAACTAAAACAAACCAAGTGTATTATCTACATGTTTATTCTGTGTTGCCCTTATACCGACATACACCGCGTTCCCACTTGAATTGGGAAAAGGTGGATCAAGATCCGGCATTTTGGTGTGATCGTTATCTTACCGCAACGAAACCGCAAGTCGCGTTCCCACTTATGCTTGATCCACCTTTTCGAATGGAAATGTCGAGTCCGAAGGGTCACTGAGTTCAGAATTACGCGCGCTCTGTGCCAGTGTTGCATGCTAGGCCAGGATGGGTCAGTTTTCAAACAGCGCTATCAGAATTCACCGACAAAGATTACGCGGCGAATTCACCAACATAAATCACGGATCCGTAGAGGATCCGTGCGTGCATAAATTAACTGGTGAAATCGAACAGCCCAGTGCCGCTCATTGTGTGACATCACGGCAGAAACCAATGCATCGATAAAGGATTCCCTGGTTCTGAAGCTTCTCATTGGTTAGAAATTGTCACATGATGTACTACGACATCATTTTCCAATTTTCTATAATCAATACTACAGATTTGTCACCGCCGTACGTATGTACCGCGTTATCGGCACTATTCTCATCGCATACTCGTAAGCTTTTCCATGATTCTGTGCCAAAGTGAAGTGTTTTGGTGAGTGCGAACTCGGAGTCATTTATGGATGGAAAAATAAGTAAAATTTCACGAATGAAAAAGGTTTAGAAATCGAAGAACATTCAACAAAAATTGTAGCCCGTAGTTCAGCGGTTGTTTATTGTGCATGTTGTATACGCTGGAAATTTTTACGATCTACACGCCTGAAAACGTGTTTCTTCGTTCATAAGACCGCAACATTTTCGCGCCACTCGTGCACCGGGCGGATGATGACAGGTCAAATTGCCGGATCAGATCCACCTTTTGCGTTCCCATCTGATCGTGATCCACCAATTGCTGGATCTGATCCACCAATTGGGGGATCTGTATCCTGGTCCAGAGGTGGATCAGAAAAGGTGGATCTGATCCTGATCCACCTTATAACGGTTAGCGTTCCCACTACACACAATTGCCGGATCTGATCCACCAATTGGGGGATCTGATCCGGCAATTTGGCAAAAGGTGGATCAGATCCCCAATTGGTGGATTAAGTGGGAACGGGGTCATACATTTTTACGGAAGGATTGTGTTGATCTGTTTGCTTTAAAAAAATCGTTCAAACAAAGATTAATTGCCCAAAGCGCCGGTCCTGTACCAGTTTACTCCTTTCAACCGAACTCCCTTCTCCCCCTCCCCATGTTCACCTGTCCCATTTTGTCTCGTTGCAATTTTTTTTCTTCAGTTATGCAACTTGATGATGACCTGTTGATAAAGACACGATTGTTGGTTCTCTGCCAAACCTAAACTCTTGATCCACTTCGGTTGGCCTTTACAGTGTTTCCCAGCGCAACAATTTCCTGTTGTGACAGCTAGTGCTTGCTCTTGCTGTTATTATTAATATTAAAGAAGAAAGACGCATTTTGCCTGTGAGGTATGGTTCGGGAAGGAAGGAGTTTATAGCCCCTTAAATTTATCTGGTCCCCTCCCCAAGAAATTGTTTACTGCAAATTGATTATGAGTAAGCAACAGCGCCCACATTTTTGCCCCTTGACATTCGAAAAAATTCAAAATTCAGGCCTCGAAAACAGTTATTTTCAAAGAGCTTTTTGTTATCCTCATGAATTTTTCAGGTTTAGAAAAACACTAGTCACCTCTTTAGGTCTCAGATTTCAGAGTTAAGAGTATGCTAGACGACATGACTAATAGCTCAAAAAGTTTTACAAGAGTAGAAGTATTTTTACAAGACCGGTACCGAAGTAAGACAAACACAAATCCGCAGGTTGAGTTGATAAAAGTTACTTATTTTTATTTTTAAAAATAGGTTGAATTTGAGCACTTTTGACAACATTCATGTCTGTTTTTGCAGATGGTTATTCCCTCCCATGCAAACATACATTCTGTGCCAAGTAGTATTCTTTTCAGTCAAAATCAATCAAGCGACCGTTTTCAACAGTTAAGGCCAAAAAAAAATAGTTCTGCTTCTGATTACATGGCATTTGAAAATAGGGTAGGTAGGTAGGGATTGTTTTTGTCTACAATCATATGGAGGTGTCTGCATGTAGTCAAGGGTAAAAGGTAGTAATTGATGATTTGCAGGTTTTTTCCTCATTTTCCCCCCTAAAAAATTAGTAGGGGCTGTCAAAATAGGGTAGGTAGGGTAACCAGAAGCAGAAATATATTTTTTTTGGGCCTAAGAATTCTCAGCCTACATAAAGCAGGATTGACTGGCTGGGACTGTTTAAGTAACTTGATACAGCTGTGCTTTGGCTCCAGGTGAGTGATAAAACAGCCGTGACCACAACTTGCCTGCTTTGTCTGTTGACCCAGTTTGACTAGTCACAGTGCTTGCTTTACACATGATCTGACTGCTGGTGACTAGACTTTGTTAAAAGTATAGCAGGGGAAGTGGAAGTGAATTTGGACTGTCTGTGACTGTTTAAAGAGCAGGAGGGCTAATGAAAATACAATGCAGTCCATAATTTTTGCCTTTGGGGAAAAGTCCTGCCAGGATTTTGAAAGGTTGGGCCTGTAAAATGTTTGGTTCATAATTTTTAAATAAAACTTTGCAAATGGTGCTGGTGGGAAATGATCATGGTTGTGTTTTTAAGATCGGACCCTATTCAATATGGACACAAGTGTTTTAAAAAAGTATAAACTGTTAACTGATTTTTTTTTTTTTTGAATTGTTGATTGAATAATTGACTGATGAAGACTCACGATGATTACGTGCTTTTGCACGTCTGCGTGTGTGGGTTGGTTCACGGATGGCGCGCCTCGTATTGGCTCAGGGTTGGTTAGTCCCAGTAATCTGGCCAAAACGTGCTTGCTCGCCAACATCACCTGTTCAGCCTCGGGGGGTGAAACGGTGAAATGGCTGCCCCAACGGATGACTGGATCTGAATCCTGAAAAAAATCCTTGGATGACAGAACATGTGTCATGTCTGTTATGACCATCCATAAAAGAGAAATAAATAAATAAATAAACAACTCTTACAATTTGAAATGAAGTCCATTAATTGTTCATTTTTATTTTTAATTAATGAGGTTTACATAATAATATAAATTATACATTAGCCTCTTTTAGGGAAAGTAGAACTTAAAAGGCAGTTTTATAGTCCAGAGCAGTTTTAATCTTGTTTGTATGTCAGACTATTTAATAATAAAAAACCCAGAAGAAAACTCAAGTCCTATCAATGTTATTAAACAGTGCCCTCTATAGAAGTATAAAATTTGTTGATGATGGCGCTGAAAAAATCTGTGCTCTGTATGCTTGCCATTAGCAAATAATTTCCACTATTATAGTGGAAAGTTTTAATTAAAATTTAAAAATCGCGTAGTACATGCCACCCGCACACCAATCTCCATATAAGGAGATTTTTTAGTACTACTTGCGAGAGGCACATACCATAACATAGCCAGTGGTGTGTTTTAAAAAACATGAAGTAAAATTGTTGAAAAAAAATAATTGTTGGACATTTATAATTTTTGAGTTTTTAAAAGTTGTTACCAGAAGTATTCAGGAATGGGGATAAAGATGTGCTTGGCAGATAGTACATGTACCTTCGGCTCAGGCCATTATAAGCGTCCAGTGCCCAAGCCGGTTTTATACGTACTTGTTCAAAACCGGTCAAGCACATTTATTCCCTTAATAAGACCACAATTAAGCTGTGCACAGAGAAGGTAATGTGTCACATATTGAGTTAAGGGTCCGTCATGAATTGAACAAATTAGAGTAATTCACCAACAGAAATGTCAAGTTCATTTTCAAAATAGTTCTATTCATAACCAACACGTTTTCATTGAACAGATTAATTCCACTTTGTGGCTGTACCATACATGTAAATCCCTATCAATTTCAACTTCCACTGTATCGAGGTGCATAGAGGTGACATTTTTCTTAAAAAAAATGGCTGCATTGTGAAGTCAATGGGCAAGCTATTTCAGTCAACTGCTGCCCCCGGTTTGGCCAAACCGTCATCGAATTCAATTTTCATTCTGACAAAAAATAAGAGCCAATTTCATTCCATTTCCGTGTGATTTATCTGCGGTTTCATCCAAGGGAAATTAAGTTATCCCTTCCCCGGTTATAAAATATATATGCTCATAGAGACCCTCATGCGGTTGCCTAGCAACCCACTATAATCTGTAGATTTGGCTACTGTGCAGAATGGCGAGTCTGTTGTTGACTGCTGCATTATTGTCCAACCTTGACCTTGATGGTAATGGGCAAAGATACCGTGCCATCAAGGGGGAAATGTCGCCATAGTTTCTGTCAATTTAATGGGGTCTTTCAACAGGGAAGCCATACGTTTGTAATACAATTGTCCTGTTGTGTTGTCGACTTAAAAAAAAAACATTGAAAAGTTAAAAAATTGAGAAACGAAAAAGTAGGGTTTGTCTGACACTAAATTAACAAATTATCAAACAGTTTTTTTTAAATTATGTAAAATTTGTTCGCTGACATTAAAAAAACTTTACATGTAAACCAGCGTGTTTTTTTCTCTCAGGTATTGAGGATAGTTTATACTTAGCCCGAAAGTGATTCAAATAATCAAAGGTTAATGTCTGATGCTAGTGTGAGTTTTCCTGAAAGGGCTGCAAATCTGCCCAAAAAATAACTAATAAATGGAGGCATTTCAACTCCGGTAGACTTCACTTGATTTGCAATTTGACATCGCATTCGCAGTCGTGTGAAGTTCGTACCAGCCGCTTCTTTGGTTTTTCTTGTAGACTTTACGGCGGATGCACATCTGCTGAAAATACCAAGATTGCAACCGTTACCCAAGTGAAAAATTAATCACCGATTAAGACCCAAGCACTTAAAAGTCCAAGTGTCAGGGGTAAAAACTGAAGGTGGGAAACCGAGCAGGGCACCAGACCATATTCTAACACGACCTTGACAGGCGCGCCATTATTGTGCCTTCGGAAGTGGTTATTTCAAAAGATTTGTCTCTGCTTGGTCAGATTGGTTATATTATTGAGCAGATCTGAAAGATTCACAACTTTTCATCAAGGGCATCATAATGGTCTTTAGTGGCGCTTCCAGGATTTGGCTTAGGGGGCTCACAATATTTTTTTCAATTTTTCAAAAAATGTCGCCCAGACTTTTTGGCCTCAGAAAATATTTGTTGGGAAGGGGGATGCACTATTTTGATGTTGGTGACGCCATTTGCACTCCTATTATAATACTTACATGTAAATATGGGCCACATACATATTACCACGGTCAGATCATGGGGCTAAAAATTAATTCCCCCCCACCCCCAAAAAAATCCCCAATTACCACCTCTTGGGGGGGGGGGGGGGCTCAAGCCCCCGAGGGGGCCCCCCTTCCCTGGGTGCATCACTGATGGTCTAATGCGGAGTGTATCCACTTTGCAGCTTGTTTCAGTTTCCAGTATTACAGTGCATGAAGTTGAAGGTTGTTTTGATGTGAATCATTGGCTTAATTCACTATTGTCAATAATCCTTGGCAGTAGTTTTTGTATCACTTTCTCCAGATGCATTGACCTTTTCGTTTTAGTTGCAAACCCTCAAAATGCACATTGTCAAAGTACACATTTTAACCAACATGTAGTTACCATTTGAATTTCATGGCTTTTATTTAATGGATATTCACAGCATGCTGATAATTTTAGCTACTTCTCTGTTTTGAAATCTAAGACATACCAACTGTGCAACTCCAGATATTGGCCACATGTACAAATGTACATGTATTCCCTTTGGACAATAATTTTTTAATTAAAAAAAAAATTGACATACATTTACAGGGTGTCTCCAAAAAAAAGTAGCAGTCAATCCATAAGTATTAAAAATTCAAGCACTCCTTTTTGCAAAATTTATTTATAGAGTCTGAAGGTGTACTAAATACTCTACACAATGGTCTTTATCCCATCTCATTTGGACACCCCAGTCCAGAGATACAGCTAATTAAATGAAAGGACTTGAATTCGTAGTTGGGCCACTTGATATCTAATGAAAGGCATTCACATTACCAAGAAGGTGAAGAAAGTGGCCCAAACAGATTTTAACGGTCTTTACAAGCTTTGCCGTAACTTTTAAACAAAAGGTCCAAATCACACAAAACAAAATTTTGTCAAGGGTAAAGAAACACTCTATCATCTCATGGTAATTTTTTTACCCCCTCAAAATGTTTTATTTAGTTTCCTCAGGAAAAAAGTTGTTGGACTGCTACAATTTTTTTTGAGACACCTTCTATGTCAAGTTTTTCTCTTGTATTGCCTTTCTGGACCTGAATTTTGTTTCCTTTCTACATACATTCTTTTACGTGTCAGTCCAAAAATGCAAACAGATCTTCCCCTCCCTCTATGATATCTTTCATTCCTTTCTGTTCTAACTTCTTAAAAAAATTATGTTGCTTATTCACTTCCGATTTTACTCTGTTGACAAGTGACCCAAATTATTACATGGCCCAACAAAATCTCCCTTCAAATGTTTTCCGATTTTCCCAACTCGTGACAAATTACTTATAATGTGAGTCGACTGTGAGAGCAGTCAGAGAGGGAGACAAACAGACAGACCATCCGACAAACCCACATCTATCAGACCCACTCTCACAGCCCTCCGCCAGCGTGTAGCAACTTGACCAATCAGTGGCCGGCTCCCACGCTGGCTTAGTCTGACATTCAGCCAACCACAATTAGGACCGCATTGATTAAATTCACACGCTGCCGAGCCAGGTCCGACAGAATATGCCACACGCCAGTGCACACGGTTGGCTAGTGTTACCGGCACGCAACTCCACAAATGACCATGTGTTGGTAATGAAACAACAGGATTTCTATGGTACTACAGTTGAGCTTGGCAATAGGGTCTAGTCGGCGTCCGCAGTTTAAAGTTAGATACTGCTCTGCCAGTTGCGGGAGTTATATGGATACACCGCTCCCTGATTGTTTGTGAATGCAAAGGCATTAGCGCTAAAAGGAATTCCAAATTGATTTATTCTGACGGAGTGTTTGTTAGCCAGAGGTACGTTTCCTGAAATTTTCACCCTGTTGTGTTGTTAAGTTCAGCGAACATGAAGCTCACTGAGTAAATAGTGCCTTGGGGTATGTTGTTTGATGTTGCTTGCATGTTCAGCTGTGTTGATTTTGTACAATGTCAAGGTTTTTTTGGGGGGTGTCAAGGTTTTTTTGCAGTCCCAATAACTTTGCAGTTAGCATCAGGAAGGGAAAATGTATTTTTCTTTTGACAGTTTGTGTTTACAGGTAGTATTTTATTAAGGATAGGATAGGATAATATGTGATGTGATCAAGCTAAATGAGTCGTTTGTCGACCCCGATCAAAACTGTTTAAATTACAGATTTGAAAAGAGCACAATCTCAGCATTACTGCTGTGAAAACCGCATGCTGATAACATCTTTAGTTCAAAAGTTATGGAAGTAGGAACACCAAGAGATGTGATGAAGTGATGTGATGAAGTGGCCCTATTTTGGCCTGTATCTCCAAATGAAAATTCCCGACAAACGACTCATGTAGATTGATCACATCACATTATTTATTGGTAACCGTTGGGTTGGATTACATAAATTATTAAACTGTTTAGCAGAAAAAAAAAGGTTGGTGCTTTGCGGATCTGTACAATTTAAAAAAGGATGGGATAGGATAGGATAATATATTTATTGGTAATCGTTAAGTTGGATTACATAAATTATTAAACTGGTCAGAAGAAAAAAAGATTGGTGCTTTGCGAATCTGTACAATTTAAAAAAGGAGAAATGCAAGCCTACTAGAGCTGGTCCCAGAGTGTAAAACAATTTTGCCAATTGATTCAGAATGCCTTTTCAGTGGAATTCTTTCCACTGGATTCTTTCCATGCGTCTGCTCTACAATTGGGACAGATTTAGACCATTCATTAGTCTGGGTTCCAAGCCACCTTAGTGCTGCAGTGTTTCAAGCGCGCACTGGTAATTGGACTTAGCAGAGGGTCACCAAAGCCGGCACCCTTTATAAACACGCCAACAAGCCACAAAGAACGTCTACGGAATCTTGTATTTCTGCTCGGGAAATGACGCCATTAGTTTTGTAGCAAACAAACTGGACCTTAGAAAGCTAAAAACCCATCAAATCAGTTTGAACATGGCCATGATTCGATCGCTCCATATGGTCGACCGGTCAGCGCCTAGTGCTGTCCAATGTAGGTGTACATGTACAATTCATCACCTGACCAACATTTGCAAAACAGCCTTTTGTTTCCACCAGTGCCATGCGCTGTTATTTTGCATATTAAGTTACGCCCTATTGCATTGCAGGATTTTCAATACATTCTTTGCGTGCGGTTCGTCGACCGAGTCAGGAAGGCCCTATGGGACCGGGAACACGCACGCTGCTGCGCACGGTACAAAGGCTGTACCGTCTATTGTGATCTACTCCGCTGAGAACGTTTTGCACCGAGACTAACCATTCATGGGCATCATAGTGAATTTCTTTATGATAGCACTGCCCACAAGTCAGTCAGATAGGCCCTTTTGGACAGCAAAACTTTCAACCTTAGAAAGCATCAAAATTAAAGGGAAAATACAACATTTGCAAACATAAAAAAAACACAAAAAAAACTACCGAGTTGTTACGTAATACCCTACTAGGATGTTGGTAAATGTATGTCTAAAGCATCCTGTAAAATTATGGCACCTGGCGTGAAGTTATATTTTAAGAAAAACGGTACTTTTGTATACATTTCCAACGGTGGTCGGCAGTCCACCGTTGGAAAAACCTAACTATTTTTCAACTACTGCTCCATATTTACCATTGTTTTTTTTTTCAGTCCAAATGTTGTTTGCTATTGGTTCCATGTTCATGAACGGGTGCAGGCCAGCTAGACTGGTTCCCTTACCTTACAATTTTCCGGCATTTTTGATCCATTTCATCTTTAGTGGAGTCAGGGAACCAGACTACTTGAACATTTTTGTTTTTCTTGGTTTTTCCAGCATTTTCGAACGCAAAACTTCAAACATGTCAGTGTAACAATATTTGATCTATTATACTAACCCCCAAAATAGTTCGTTTCTGAAAATTACAGCAAAAGCCAATGATGTACATTCCCTTTAAGCAGTACGTAAATCTGCAGCTGATGCGAGTGTGTGGCTGTGCAAAACTGAATCCATGATTAATACATTTTTTGTGTGTGGTAAGGTGTAGATTATACCATTCCTAAGGGTTAAGAATAAGAATAAATGAATTGAATAAATGAATGAGCTCTGTCATCAAATACATTCATCGTATTTCCTTTTCTTCTTCCTTTGGGCAATGCAGTAATCCCGCTACATGCTACAACATGCATAACTCATTGTGGACAGCGCACTGCATTTTACATTTACCCGGTACCTTTTGCTTTGAAAGCGTTGCATTGTCGGTCAGCTGCACATGTCTCAGCCCTTGGGAAATTGTCTGGACAAAACTCTTTGCATTATGGAAACCCTCAGAGCAGTGTTTCACATTTCTTTTTTATGGGAACGTGATGTGTCTGAATGTGTTCAGCTCACTCACATACCCTGGGAGGGTTTTTTTGGGGGGGGGAGTAGGAGGTGGAGGGGGATTGGGAATTTGCCTGTAGCAGTTTCTTTTTCATTTGTGTGAAGTATAATTCATTAGATTGTACACTACTTCTACCGGTAGTATAGCTTTGTAATTTGATTGCATTACAGATGTACATGAACTAGTGTTATAGACAAGTCCATCACAAGTGTAGTCAACAGGGATTTAACAGAATCAAAGGAATGCCCCTGTCACTGTGTATTTGGATAGCTTGTGACTAATATGACTGTAGGACTTGTGATTGATTTGTATGGACATGTGAGGACTTACTTGTGAGGACTTGTGGGGACTTGTGAGGACTTGTGGGAACTTGTAGGGACTTTTGAGGACTTTGAGGAGTTGTGGGGACTTGTGAGGACTTGTGGGGACTTGTGAGGACTTGTGGGGACTTTGAGGACTTGTGAGAGTTGTGGGACTTGTGATGACTTGTGGGGACTTGTGATGACTTTTGAGGACTTGTGATAACTTGTGGGAACTCGTGGGGACTTGTGGGGCTTGTTGGGACTTATGATGACTTGTGGGGACTTGTGATGACATGTTGGGACTTGTAAGGACTTGTGAGGACTAGTGAGAACTTTGAACTGACATGAACATGTTTCTGTCTCCAAGGTATCAATTACCCCCCACCCCCAAAATGAAAAGAAAAGTGCATTGTCTATTGAGACTTGCCGATTGGCTTAGTAAAATCATTCTTATCTCAGCTCTGTTTCTGAAGATCTAGTATGAACACTGCTTTAATATCTCCCTACAATATTGTCAGAGAACTTCATTGCAGTTCTGACCTTTCAGGTTGGGTTAACTTAATTTCATCGCATATTGACACATGTAGAATTAGCTGCATTCCTCGGTGGGCATGCTTGAGAACTAGGCCAATCAAACGACATGGAAGCCAGCATTGCCATAGTGCATGGCAACCCTACAGTTTCATATGCTTGTAAAGAGCGTAACCTGCTCTCATTTTGTGAAACATTTATGATGTCAGGTCTCTAGTACAAAGATGCTTGGCAGCCGTGAAACAAACGTATCTAGCTGCAGACAGTAACATATGACTTTCTGAAAATCGGGGGAATATAGGCCTATGGGCTCCGTGCACAAGTACCCCATCAACGGCCAGAAAAGGAGAGTTGGGAGTGACCTAGACTGGTTCCCTATTCATCCACTGTGTATTTGGAATGTATCCAAAGTTATTGGAGGCGGGGATTAGTCTCGGAGACCATTGTAGGTTGAATTTGAACGTATCGCACACCGACGACGCCTGACGCTCACGCGAAGACGCAGTGGCTATAATTTTTTTCACATTTTAGGAAGTCGTGCGTACTTCACGCATTGATTAGTACAGTACAGTACGCGCATGCTGTGTGTCCCGTCCGCAGAGCTCTCAAAAGTTAAAAACGCGCCCTCTTTTGTTGGCGCACGGAGCCTATACCCACAACTTTCTAACAGGTAAACCTTCATTAACTCTCTTTGACTTTCCTCCCAATTTTTTTTTAAAGATTATTTTTCTGGTAATATTCCCCCTGCCCCAAGATGATCAATCACTACTAAAAGTAGTCCTGAAGCCTATCGCCTTGGAAAAATGATCTTCCCATGCCATATGAGCTACAGTTGGGTCCCGATTCAACTAATTTTCTCAAAATTATAAGCATGAAGTCCCGTTCAGAACAGGACTTCTTCATTTTTACAAACATGCAAGGACATGTATGAAGAAAGCATTTTTTGTTCCTGATTTATTAAGAAAAGGACATTATAGACCTTATCACTGGCATGCATCCATAAAATAAAGCAGTCTGGTATCCAAAAATTGTTTTTATTGACTAGAAATTTCTTGACGTGGTGCAAGATTTTAGTGTAAATCAAGAGAAACTACTCCAGTAAAATCACCTGCCTCACCAAGAACTAGTGACTCGTTTGAATTCTCCCTCACCCTCTAACAAAACAAATCTGGTTCATTATGAGGATACATAATTTATGCGTTTTCTTATTATTATTCAAGGTGGAGCCATATTGTCTGGTTTCCTAATTTATGACGGTTGTGTTTAGTGAATTGCTGTCCATAGATGAATAAAAATGGTAGCTGCGGTATTTCACCCCGCTAAACCAAGATTTAGGACTTTTTTTTTTGGTTTTTGCCTTTGTCAGAATTTTGACAAAAAAAATGTCTGGTTCTAGAGAATTTTGAGGTTTCTTTAGAAGGCAGACACAATTGAAGAGAAAATACTCCAGTGAAAGTTCAGAAACTGCATCACCACCTAGTGGCTTGTTTGAATCTAACGTTCTCACTCACTAATAAAATAAGTCTGGTTCATTATGAGGATGCACAATTTATAAGTTTCATATTATTATTCAGGGTGGAGTCACTTTGTCTGGTCTTAAGTTATGACAGTTGTGTTAAGTCAATCCCCGTCCATAGATTTAAATCAAAGCTGCCATTTCTAACCCTTTTTTTTTTAGGTCTTTTTGTGTGTAGGCTTTTGACAGATTTTATGACAATGAAATGACTGGTTTCCGGAAAATAAAGCTGTTGAGGTTTCGTTAGAAGGCAGACATGGAATGTGGTTTAAATATTTGTTTCAAGGAGAAGTTCTTTGTAGAAACAAATTGATAAAAATAAAGAAAAAGCTGTTATTGTTTCCCTCTTTTGAGTTTGAAAACTTCAAATTGCTTTGATGATTTTGTTTTTGAGAATTGAAAGAATTTAGTCCTAATTATAGTAGACAAACAAAAACTCTGTTATCCTGTCTTCATTCACTTGTAGTTTAACCAAAAACAGCATTAAATAAACAAATAAACTTCAAAGATATTTAGTTTGTACTTTTGGTAATTAAATACCGCTGGTTGTGTAAACAGGTCCCTGGACGGCTGTTTTCCCCATGCGTTGTTTAGAGTGTTTGGTTGGCACGCTGTTTTTTCCCCCTTGTCTGGGTTTGATGTTGGATGTTTGTTGACACAAAATCTAAGCTTTCGCAGTTCGAATGTCTACCTTGCGCTCCATTACGCCGCTTGCATGATCAGATGGCAGGCAGCTCATTATATTGGCTCAGCTTAAAACACAGTCAAACTTGGCCCGGAGAGCGAGTTAAAGAGGAGCCTTAATGCGGGATTACTCGCGACGAGTGCAAACACTAGAGACAAGAAAAAACTTGAGAAATCTCGAGTTACCTTGCTCGGGATCAAGTCACTTAAGTCGTAGATGTTTTAGATTGCGTAGGTATAGCCCCTGGCCACTCTGTGGTGACTTGCCTCGGTCATTTGAATTTGACTTCTTGCATTATTTCATCGTATTAGATACACTGTCTTACGGTCTCGCGAGGTTGAATTTCATCTTGCCCTCAAGCAAGTGCACTGTGTAGCAAGTTTACTTGATAAGTAAAAGGTCAGCTAAGTACCAGCTATATACATTCAGTATGCTTTGCACAACATTTTTGCGGTGCCCTATATTCGCTACTAAGTTGAACTTTTTCTCAGTTCCGTAGAATTTACAGCCCGATGAACGATTCTTGTCTCTGACAATGAACCTCCCTTTTGCACTTTTTAGGTCTTAGTCCGAATTACTCTGGGGCTTACCACTACACATTTGCCTATGGAAGCATGAAGCCATTTGCCATAGTTGTGTGTATGACTGCTAGCCGTACATGTAGCTGAACAATTTGGACAAGGCCGTAGTTATTAACTTATTGTGGTATTAAAAAAAGTCAATATTTTCTAAAACACTTCTGGCACTACAAGCTCGCACGCCACCATGATGAAATTTTTAATATAAGAGGCCGAGTATGACCTCATAAGCCACGCCTTTCATTATTCATAACTGATACAGAATATTGACGAGGCTCAGGTCATCGTACTCTCGATCCTCTATCCAACCAAACATTTCTCATCAACGAAAAACAAAAATTTAGAGACCTTGGTTAATAAATTATGACTAAGTATATTATAATTTCAGGGAATTTATTAAAATGGAAAATGTACTGGCACATCTGTTTTGTGCATCATCATAAACGTAATTCACAGAAATTGCTTACCATGCACCCATTACGCATAATGACACAAACACATGTGTACATGATTGTTTGCATTACTGTTCTGTTTTAATTAAATTACACTTGATACTGTAAATCAGATAAGATTTTCGAAATATAAACAGGAGATTTCAGCTAGTTCAAGGGTTTGGTTTGAATGTTATTCCAAACAGATAAATACTCACATGATTATTATACAAACAAGTAAAGGTTCACTTGACTTTAGAAATTTGACCAGTGTGTTTTTCCAGTGAAAAGGTTTGTCGCTATCAAAATGGCGAACGAAATCGATGACTTACTGCACAAGACGGGAAATGAAAAATCAGCGCCAGTGAAAACAGAATTTTTGTCGGGAATAGAAAAGCCTTGAGATGTAGGCCGACAGTATTTTAGAATAAAAAAAGGGGATGGCAAATAGAAGTGAACTTGGGCAAGCGTTAACGATGACAAACAATGATGGCACGTTGGCGTGGCGTCATAGTGTGACAAAATTGATCAGATTGTCAACATGCTGGTGCCCAATCATCTGTGCTTGTGCCTAACACAGCCTGTGGTTTTAACGTTAAAGGGTTCATTGTCCCTTGTCAAAAACTCATTCCCCCCTCCATTCATATCTTGAAGCAAAGGGTCAATCTTCAAGTATTTAAGCTCCTTGGAAGTCATATCAAGTAAATGCCTTGAAGATCAAAGCAGGAAAGTTGTATAATTTTTGACAATTTTAAATGACGGGTGTCAAATTCATATTGCATATAATATTTTTTTTATTATGCAGTAAAATTGCATATTGCCTTCCTCTAGTTTAGTTTAACTTTTTTTTCCATATTTCAAGGTATTCTTATGCTTTATTCTATAATGTCGTCCTTTCTTGATGTTACAATGAGGGATGGTCTGCCAGATGATATTTATACAAAAGAAAAATTTTCAGTTGCCTGGCTCTCCGCCTAAGTCCATTAATCCTGAATGCCTTGGTTTCTTTCAAGTTTCCAGTCCGTCCAGGCAATACGTCACGCACAAGGTGTCTGTACACACAATCCACGAACTCACCCAAACCACACGACTGGCACGTTTTCCCATAGATTCTCGACGTTAATGCAAATGTCAGACTGGCGATACCAGATTTACCCGGTATACTGCGTCGGGTACTTGAGATGGTTTACCCACACCGGTTCCCCCGCATTGATCACGGCGCGTGGTCTTGTTAGCTGGGTGTGCTTAGAATCGCCTACCCCGAGTTATCATGAATGATGTCTAACTGTACTTGGCCTTTCAGTATTCTCACAGAGAGCCAATCAAGGTGTGAGATATTTCATTCCCCCCCCCCCAAAAAAAGACTTCAGGTAGGCTTGCTGAGTTGAGCTTGCCTGGAAAGTTTCAGTATTACACATTCAACAATTGTTGACTGATGTGATGTGGGATATGACGTTTGTAACACCCCAAGGTTGCATAGATGAAGCCGAGGGTGCTATGCGCCCCGAGGGTTAATAATAACTCAAAAAGATATGGTTGTAACTTACTCTGTGAGAAATGTAAGCACTGTGATGTAACCTTTGATAACTGAAGGTTTTGATGTCCTGCCGGACATGAGACTGAGCGTTTGACGTTGCAGTTCTCATTGCACAAAGCTATAGCACGCCGGCAGGTTCCACAGGCGCGGGCAACGCACTTAACGAACGCAGTGCGATATCGCCCTCAGAGTGTGACATGCATTTTTATTGTCCAGACTCGTGGCCGTCTTAGACCAATGAAATTACAGTATCCAAGCACACGATGAAACAATTATACTTGGTGGCTCAGTCAGTCAGTCAGACTCAATTAGTCAGAGGACAATTGGTTGACCCGTCAGACAATGTCAGATTCAGCAAAAATCATGGGATGGAAGGGGTCTTCCCCTATATCAGTAAAGTGCTAAACCAATTTGAAATCACCGGCAAACAAAGTACAGTTGGGGGTGACCGACCGACGCCATCTTGCCTGACTGCAATTTTGCCGCGACGCGCGGCCGTACCACTGCGTGTACATAGTACAAATCCCCTGGTGTACGTGCGTCACACACAAGGAACGGTGCGCGTTAACCAGCTAAATGTCCCGCCCATGGGACGTCGTTGCTAGGTAAAAGGGCGCCCTCTTTATTGGCGCACGGAGCTCATAGAAGTAGCTTTTAAAGCAAAACTTGAGGGCTGATAATTGTTCACAACAATAGGTTGGATAGTTCGAAAAATTTTCTCAAACAATTTATTTGGTGAAATTAAAAAATGAAAACCTTTTGTAGCTGATGGAATTTTTTAAATCTTAAAGATAATATCTAAAAAAAAATAAAAAATGAAATACAATTAATAACTAAATTGGAGGTGGTGCCTTAGTCACCACAATGTTAATTTTTAAATAAAAAAAACTAATTGCAAACCTGCTTAAAATGAATTGATTCACTAAGCCAGTATGTTTGGCAATGGTTGTACTCTCACTCTCGGCTATTTTTTCATAGTTTTACTTTATGCAGATGAATTGCAAAGTATATGTGACCAAATGAGAAATCTAACAGTACCAGCACTTTCCCCAACCTTGTAATGGCATTCACGTGTGAGTAACTTATACATTATGTGGTTAATAATGCTGTTATAAATATTAAAATAACATGGATTGTTAAAGCTATAGTCCATCATTTGTAATTTGTGCATTTTGTTCGTTTGAAGCAACAAAAAAGTTCAAAATCTAATAAAGGACACTGAACAACTAACCTGATAAAGTTTCAGCTAAGCTTCAGCTGTACATTCCGAGAAAAACAGCATTCTAAGGTCTCAATTTCAAATCAAAAGTTACTGAATCATGTTTTGAATTGCAGCTATACGCGACGTCGCGCACTGATCCGACGAATTATAACAACCGCGCGCGCGTGTGCGTCGTACCAATACTTGCGCGCGCTGCGCTGAATAACAAAACGAACTACTAATTTAAATGTTCCTACGGTGCTTCTTAAGAATCACCGTTGGAAATGCCTTCTTTCGTTGATTACTTCAAAATGACAGCTTCCCAGAAAGAATAATTTAACAGGGAGTTTAGATCCCTTACTATCTTTCAACTAAGTATGTTTTTCAACAATAATTATGCCAGTTACTTTTCGGATGGCTGCAAATGATGGACTATAGCTTTAAAACATCAGATACTATACCTGTACAGCATACGCCTATGCTGTACAGTACAGCCCACTCGCTTTTGATTATTTATTCATGTCAAAAGCTGTCAAGTACTTTTGAAAAGCAGAAGGCATCAACCCGTAAATTCTTTTGTAAATGATTTGCTACAAAGCTTTCGGAATCTAGCCAAATCCACCATCGCACTGCTGTTACACTTGCGTTACATGTACATGTATACCTCGGTTTAAGAGCAAAATAGTTACTTCCTGATACCTGTGGCTGGGTTGTTTAAAGTCCTAACTTTTGCCAAACCAGCTGTTAGAGTTTTGGAAAAATTTTGGGATACTGGTAGTCAGGGTTAAGCTGTGTGGAGAGTTTCAGGTAAGATTTGTTGGATCAATTTAGTACTTGTGTGATATGCTCTGTATACAACTCATAACCTCAACATACAGTCCTGAGTTTGATTAGTGTGTTCCGGAGGTATTATTTATAACACTCTGTTTAAAACTGGTGTGAGTCTGGATGGGTAATTATCACCCATCCAGACTCACACCGGTTTTAAACAGAGTGTTTAATACCGATGGAACACATATTTATTCCCATTCATAAATACCTTTTTGGTCAAAAAACCAAATCTTTTCGGTCCAAAAATCAAAACAAGTAAAAAACTAGACGTTGTTAACCATTTTGTTTAACAATTTTACTTCATGTTTTTACAAAACACCCCTCTGACTATAATATGGAATGCCCCTCCACAATTGCGTGCGCGTCGCGCATTCCACCTCCATGGTTGTGCGTACTGCACGATGTCGCGCAGAACGCAGCTGGGTTGGTGTAGTGTGAATGTCGGACTATGAAATAATGATTCACTGGTTGTATTGCGCATGCATACGTGGGGATTTGAACGTTCAACCAATGAAACGTAAAAGGCACGGGATTTCATGGGAGTCCAAATTTTATGTGACACTGGAAAAGTGTTTAAGACCAGCTAGCCATGTCTTTATCATCCGTTAAAATTCAGTATTGTTGGATTTTGAGGTAGTTAGGGTTAAAGGGTCGGAATCGTTTTGAGGTAAACATGGTAAAAATTGTTTTACGGTTTATACTTCCTCTGTAATTTGTTTCAGTTTCACCCAAAAATATAAAAGAATTTAGTTGTTATTTGTCTAGTGATTCAAAATTTATTCACTTAGGAATGAACAGTGGAAAAAAAAAATTCGGGGTGTTTAGTTATTTCGAATTCATTTGTGGCCCAACAAATATTTCAGGCCAAATTTGTGTACATGAGTGCAATTTTAAGCAACCCAATTTCTTTTTTTTAAGAGTGTCGCAGATGCTGAAAAAAAGGTAATAAAACATACCAGTTGAAACATTAAAATCTTAGGTAAGATTGTTTTATGTTAAATTTGTGTGGTAAGCCTAAAGACCAGGTTATACATGTACTGGGTGGGAAATCAAAAGCTAACGCGAATTTTTGACGTCACAGCAAGTATTTGCAATGCAAATTGGAAAAAAAAAATGAACACATGTCAACTCTGCCGAATTTCGCAGAGAACACTTGCTGTCAACTTCGCTTCGCATTCCAGTGACGTATGAAATGGTCTTTGTTCTCATTACATTAAGTCAGCCTGTTGTATATGTATTGGGCAAGTAGAGTGATAGCATCAGTGTAGCATTGCCCGATCGTGAGTGAAGCTGACTATTATCTTGCCAGTCATACCCCGTTGCCTACATATGTACTGATCAGCCCCGGCGCTTAAACTCATTTTGTTTGATCATTTGACAAGGAAGAGTCAGCCTGACGGCCCCGTCATCTGGAAACTGCTCTAATCCGTCATGCTGGCTTTTTTCTGACCATGTCTGATGACCTGTCGTATTTGTCTCAGGATGATCCGGCTCAAGATGCTGTTGTGCAGGGACACATGGGAGGAATTACAGGGAGAGGTGCGGGGAAGAAGAGGGGACAAGATGTCGCCACCCTCTTGCTCATTTGTAGTGGACATAATTCCGGTTGTAATAGTGCTTTTTGACCTGTCAAAAATGCACTAATTATTAGAGCGCTGTAGCATATATTCACTGCTACCAGAAGTGTTGCAAGTTTGTTTTTTTGCAAAACCTAATGTTAATATTTAGATCTACCTCAAACAATCCTGTATTAAATGATCCTACATTGTCTGATGTCTGTCTGTCTGTCTGGTGTCTGTCTGATGTCTGTGTGTTACGTTTTTGTTGTAAAAGGCCTCAGGAGTTTGCGGAAACACAAAATGCAAGGGTTCATGTAGACGCTTTGCTATACAGCCCCATGGTTGTATTACTCCAATTTCACTGTCCTCTGAAGTCGGGGTTGGCATGTTTAAGAAACTGATTTTTTTGTTTTTGTTTTGTTTTGCTTTTTTTGGGCAAATTTGTTTCTTTCAGACTTTGAATAGATATTACAACATTATCTCTATGAAAACACCCCAAAACGTATCGCTATAACGTAAAACATAACGTTGATGATGAAAAATATGCCAAAACACCCTTTAATCGTGGATCGAACGAATTCTCACAATAAAAATATGTCAATTTAGAGTGTGGGCGCACTTATCATTTGTAAGACACCCAGCTAAAGGGTGGGGCGCACGAAGCACAGCATCCCGCATGTTGTTAAAAGTCATATTTCAGGCGTTTCCTGTGTTGTCTTGTAACTGCATCATACCAGATTGTTTTTTTTTACAGGGGTATAAACACCAAATTGTGACTTTTTAAATTTTTCCCTTCAAATTTAGTAAATATTTTTGTGAACATTTAAAAAAATAAAAGTAGAGTTTGCACAGCATTTTCAGTGGATTTCCTTTTTATATTTATTATTTTTACGCTCTTTTTACTGGGTCATCAGAAATAGGCCACTTTTGTCAATGTCATCGCCCCTTTTTCTGCTTGACCTTCTTGCTTGAGAGACAAGCCATTCATGTAAATAAAATGTACCAGCCAGGCTCAAATAATATTTACCACATGTCTGTAATTGTGTAATGGTCTGTTGTGTTATTCATTGCCAAACACACAAAATGATATTATTCCCAAAGGCTTGGGAGAAAATACACAATGTACATGTAGATGTGGGAGGGGACAAATATCGAATTTTGAGTGCGTTAAAAAGCTTATTCCTCCGCGGTCAAAGTAAACCAACTTGATTAGTGTTTGAGGCTTTTGTTTTTCTTTTGTGTTTTTAGTTTTACCCACGCAGTGCTTTCTCAGGATTTTGTGTGCAAATTGTGTGCAAATGTGGGACCCTCTATCTGAAAGTGAGTCAGAGGTTGATTTAAAGGCTCATTTAGTATTTAACTCGATTAGTGTTTGAGGTTTTTGTCTTTGTTTTGTGTTTTTGTTCTACCCACGCAATGCTTTCTCAGGATTTTGTGTGCGAATTGTGTGCAAATGTGGGACCTTATCTCTGAAAGTGAGTCAGAGGTTGATTTAAAGGCACATAGAAATATTTGCAATTACCCAGATTTGAAATGTGCCTGCCGTTTTAACGAGAAAATGCTTTCTCAAAGTGAAGTTGTTGACTGATGTGACATACCCTGCGAAATTATGCCGCCAGAAACTGTATCATTCGGAAGAAAACGTTCATTGAAGGTGGTTTAAGAAAGTGTGCCCGCTGGCTCAGTTTTCTGTGTGCGTTAGCATCGGAATCCAGTTACGAAACCCCTACAATTGTGCGGTGATTTTCTCTGATTTTGTCAAAATGCATAGTATCCACTGAGCTGAAACTTGAACAAGTTAATTGTTATAGTGTACCCTTCTTAAGATTTTGAGCAATTTTGTTGGTTCAAACAAAGAAAAAAATGCACAAAATGCAAATGATCCCGTGTACCTATAAATACTTAGTTGATGGCTTGAACAAGGAGACAAGTTGCATCCAGGTTTTAGGCTGGGGGTGGTGGAAAAGGCTTTTTTCCCTGGTAAAAATGGCACCCATAAAACTGTTGGGAGGAGGCACTTAAAGTGCTTGTTGTAAATTGCTCATACATTTTTTTGGGGGGGATTGAAAGTACACGTGTACTTTCAATCCCCCCAAAATGTATGATTTTTCACACACCCTTGGGGTTTGGGATAAAATTCCTCAAGAGTACATTAGTAGAATTCCCATAAACAATTCACGATGTTCCATATCTCCTTATCATCTTAAGACCACAGGCTAGAGGGCTTTAGACAAGGTTCGCCCTTGTCTGCACCGACTTTATCTAGGTTTTTTTTTATCCCCCTCTCCCACGGCTTCCTGTTTTAGCCAATCAGAAGGAAGCCAGAAGGCCACTCCCAAGCTCGACAAACATCCCCCAAAATAGGTTGTCTTAAAATAGATCCTAAGGTACTCCTAGGTAGAAGATTGTACTAATACATTTGGGAAATGCATGTATTCTTGAATGTCTGCTAAAAACCCAAATGATGACAATTGTGACCTGTTCTGTCAAAAGCAGATGCTTCTGGGCAGAGGTTGAAATTGAGATAGGGCCAAAAAAAGATGTGGGGGTGATTTTTATCGATTTTCATGTTTTTGCATTGCAAATTTGTCTAAAAATACATTATAATAAAAGTTTGAAACCCTAATTTGAACTCTACATATACTATTTTTGATGATTTTATAAGGTACATGTATATCAGTTAAATATATAACTGTTTTTTGTGTTCATGGCCATTTTTTCTCCGTTTTCTACTTTTCTACACAATGAACTTCAAAATAGCATAACTCTGCCCAGGAATGACCGGTTTCAAAAATTAAACCACCTATTAAAAGGAAAAAGAACATATGTTAACAATATGTAAAAATATCATTTTCGACTTTATGCCCAGAAAAGTCTGATTTTGACAGAACAGGTCACAATTATTGTTTTTATATGGACTGTCTCCAAATTACATCAATTTGTTATTAAAATCTGCTGAAATTTCTCATTGTAATGCACGACACGTTCTGAGTACAGACATGCAACGTTTCATGGGATCAGCTGATTTCCGCGTTTTTTACTTCTCATGAATGCCATTACAAATTGAAAAATACTGTACAAAGTCTTATGTGGTTTGGAGTTTTCTCATTTTTTTTCTAAATTCCCAGTTGCGTGCCTGTGAATATTATGCATTTTTCCGGATGAAGTTCTATTGATTTCTTTGTCTGTTTTATTGATACCCCAGATTGTCTCTGTTTGCACTGTATCCAGGGTATAGGAAATCAATATGTGCATAAATAGGAAAATGTGTTCAGTTTGTTTTCAAATGTTTACATGGCATTGTACACACGGTTCTCGTAATTCAACAGCGAGTATGTAAAATGTAACTCATGCTTGAAAGGGGGAGGGGCCTAGCGGTTAGGGTTCGTGACTCATGATCAGAGGGTCAGGGGTTCGAATCCAGCTGCTGGCCATATGTTGCGTCCTGCGGCAAACCACTTCATCTTCACTTGTCTCTCTCCACCCAGGAGTATAAATGGATACCGGTTTTAGCTGGGGAGTAACCTGGGATGGACTGGCATCCTATCCAAAAAGGGCTGCAAATTATTCTGTGGTAATGTTTGGTTTTAGGGTTTTTTTGTGTGTTGCCAGTTGCTGCGTGTTTTGAATTTAACGTCCGAACTTCAAAACAAGAATGAGAAGAAAGGCCATATGCCTCGGGGTATTCACGATACGGATAAGTCGTCCATCTAACTAACCTTTCCAAACCCTATGACGCAACTGACAAGAAAAAAGCAATTATGTTGACGCCAGGCATCAGGATTTCACCAGATAGTGAGAACAGAAAAAATTATAAACAAAATAATAATCGTATTGTCTTTACACTGTTGACGAATGTGAATGGCCTTGGCATTTTGTCCACTGAATTTTTAGGTTCGTTGTGACGTGAAGTTAAGCCCCCATACGTGTGCATTTCGCCAGCTGTATGCGACAATGATATTGGTTTTAAGTAGAATGGCGGGGCTGGAAACACAGACTATGCTGGTTAAGCCGTAAAGAACATTTCACACTTGAGGTGAATTTGTGTCAGGCCAACGGTCAACATTGCATTGCAAATCTCTTCAGTTGTTGACGTCGTGAAATTTGCCTCGCTTTTTAATAAAGTATATGAACGAGTCTTAACTACATTTTTTTCAATTTCTTTGCTTTCACATTTTGAGACTTAAAAAAAAAGAGTCAAATTTTCCCCTGATTTCATCATTTACATTCACAAATTTTTGCCAGGCTCTCAAAATAAATTTGCACCAATTCCGTTTTATCAAATTGTTTACTTCTATTTTTGTAAACCGGAACAAAGGCAATGCTTGGTAATGATCACAAAAATGAAAAGTGAAATTAGTTATGAAATAAATGTGAAGAGCCAACGGATACAAAAATGGAAGTAAGCAACTTGATTGACTCGAACACAGAAGTTGCAAACTCAATTTAAACGAAAATTGTCAAGCGTGACTTGAAGCACCAAGTAACATTTGAAATGCTTTTTGCCTCAGTAATAAACCTGGCATTGTTGGCATACAAAGGAATATGTGATACATTTACACCAGACCAAAGCTGTAGTGAAGGATGCCATTTGGAAATGTTTTCAGGCCAGAACTGAATTAAACCATAGTTGAATTTCACCCTAAAATTCAGGCAGATGTTAGAATATTTCCAGTTTTATAAGGCACAGTGTCTGTTGTGTTGATTGTGTGGCTAGTTCATGCATGTCAATCTCACCTCACTGATTCTTTGGAAAAATCACAGTCATTTGAAGAAAAAAAAAGTGATATGTTGTGCTACACGTGCCTGCAAGGCCTTCCTTTCAACGTGATGTTCAGTTTTTCATTCATTGTTCAATCTTTTCAAGTTCTTTCTCTTAAACCCGACTCACGTACTAGTAACCCCCCTCAACCCCCCCCCCCTCAACCCCCAACCAACCCCCCCCCCCCACCCCCATCCCCCCAAAAAAATTAAATAAATAAAGATAAATAAAACATAAACAAACAATTAAAAAAATATTAATCAATAAAATAAAATGAAAAAAAAAATTATGGAGCTTTTTGCTCGCTCCAAACCTGATTGCTCTAACTCCATTTTAAAGAACAAATGAGGTTGTTGTCTCATAACTTAAATTTTTCGGGATAAAGATGAAAAGAGGTGATGACAGTTCCTGACTGTCCAGAAAAGTCGACTGTACTTTTGTCTACCTCTGAGGGTTTTGAAGTACACGATGCGAGCAGTTCAATTGTCTGTGGGTGTTGTGTTAAGTTGTATGAATAGTTGGCCTGGAGCCATTTTCAGGTTGTCACACAAATTTTGTCCTGCAATTTGATGTCCTTTCTATGGCATTTTTAAGGCCGTCTTTCACGGGGTAAAAAGCTTGAAATTGCTTCCAATTCACGAATGCACAGAGAATTATCAGTCAGAAACATTTGCAGCAAGCTTCACCGCAGTTGGAATGTGTTAGGTTTTTGTGAATTTGCCGTTCAAAGATTTTTAATTTCATTCACGTCAAGTATGATCTGGCCCGTGCACTGTCCTCACTCGTGATCAAAAGACGATGTGGGTTCCATTTGACAGGCAGGGCAGTCACTGTGTGGACCTCTGAACAAAAGATGTCCACACAGTGGAGGTACTGACCTTCTGTGGACTAAGCCAGGTCCACACAAGGTCTTTTTTGAATTTGCCTGATTTTCATCGCATTGCAAGTTTCTGAAAATTTGACAATTATGTTATTGCGTGTTTCACCTTCAAAGGTGCTCTACATTGTTTACTCTCTGTGGACCTGTGAACAAAAGAGGTCCACAGGCAGCAGGAAGTTTTAACGTCCGCACAGTGTTTCCCCCTCTCTGAAAAACAGGTTTAGAGGCATTTCTGGGTTAGGGTTATATGTCGCAAAATGAAGAGGAACCCTCGAGGAAATCCTGATAAGAAAATTGGGTTGAAAGATTATTCACAGTGCGAGTACATGTAATAAGTTTTTTCTCCATTTTTTTCCAACTATGCGAAGACAAAGGAATGTCCACACTAGGTACGGTATGTTAGGCAGGCCGTAGTGTGGGCACATGTGCTGAATTGAAGCACTCTTTTGACATGGGTCCTAATGTAATTTTTTTAATTGTCTAACAGTATTGAGATTTTCAACTTTAGCTCCATCTAACTGGGGTTCTTTTTGTTTCTGAAGAACAAAATTCTGAAGCGTATGTAAATTACGGCTTGAAATGTTCCAATTGCGGCCCCAACTCCGTGATTTTGGACTTGGTGAACAAGATTTGAGTGCCTTTTGGCTTTAAGTGTATTACCAAGACGTTATATGAGTTCATGATTAAACCTTGAAGTGCATTAAAGCTTCATCATCAGTCTAATTGTTCATCCAAATGTCGGACTATTCCCCCTTGTACCTCAGCTGCTGTAATGAGCATATTGGCTCGGCCATGATTCGCTAAACTCATCATGGTAATCATTGGCCTTCAGTCTCCGTAATTGACTTGAAACTAATGTAGCTTCATGGTAAGGTTAACATGGTTAAGAGTCATCTATCAAGAAGACTTCTGGCAAAGTAATCACCTTAGGATAATGAAGGTTTTCCTCCATTACATGTGATTGAGTCGGAGAGAGAGATACCCTTCCCCCTTCAGAAATTTTTGCAAATTATGCCAGGTTAACCCTGCACTTCTCTGTGTGAACATTTGGCTTGCAAATTGTGCAGAGTTGATTATGTATGGATTGTGATTCGTGAATGCTCACTGATCCGGGTTGAAGCAGTAGCCCAACGGCCATTTTTTTTACACCCAAATTGTCTGTTTTTCACCACCTCAACAGTGATGATAAGAGAGCTAATTTACAGGCAATTGTAGGGCTGTGCATTGGAACTGGGTACCTGAATACCTGACCGCTGATGTCAGGAACCGGTTCCAGATGGAATCAAGTACCCGTCATTAATTTTACATTATTAATTAGTAACTTCTCAGATAATGAAAAAGAATGGTTTCCCGAATGTCATTTATGGGGATTTTTAAAATGAAAATCGGGCTATAGGCGTGCATGGAAAAAACCAAACAGAGTCACATTCCTTGATGATTGCGAGAAATGCAAGTTTGTACACCGTAACGCTAAAGAGCTCACTGTACACACTTGTATTTTGCTGTATTGACGCACCGATGTGGTAGTTTTATTGTGCGGACCTTTGTGAACAATGTGATAAGCAACTTCCGTGATTTAAATGTTGGGATTGAAATTCTTTAACGGGTACCCGGGTACCCGTGTTTTTTTTCAATCGGGTACCGGATTCCCTTACCACCCATAACTGCACACCCTTATTCAATTGAACGCCATTGTCGCCATGTGTCTGGCACCAACGTAAAGGTGCCATGGGTTTGTGTATAGAGGAAAGTCAGTTTGGTGTTGCCTGTGCCATACCCATACAAACTATTGTGCACTCATTCAGGGTGGTTAAAAAAAAGGACACCCACTTTTGACAGCAATTTTCACCTACTTATTGAACTTATTTTAAATCTTTTTTTTTCACATAGTAGTAAAGTATGGGCCTTTAACCATGCATGGTGAAAAACAGCTTAGTAAAAGTCGCAAAAATAGTGAAGTTCATTGCTGCATAAAAAAAAATTACATGACATAACAATCAAATGACATGCCCTTTCAAATAAAGCTCCGATAGCTGAGCTCAGTCAAGCAAAGGAAATGTATGCCTCTGTGGACAAACAGGTTTCGCACATGAAATGTTCATATTAGCATAGCTCAACGACGAAATGTGCAAATGCCTCGATTTTTTCGTCACATTTGCTTAAAGGTCAGTACTAAAAATAGGTGAAAATTGCTGTCAAATGTGGGTGTCCTTTTTTTGAACCACCCTGTAGTATGTGTCCCCAGCTCACATGAGTAGGACCTAATGTCCTGTTCCTGTGTTGAAAGTATTCTGTCTCCTGGTAAAACTGTCCGGGGGAACAGATTTACCAGGGGGACAGAATTACCTTTTACACCTGCACAGAGTTCTAACCGCTAGTCCATGTAGTTCATAAGCACTATGGACAAGAGAGGGAGCTTCTTTACCACTGTGAGAGCCCAGTGGATAGGACACACATCTCATCTTCATCTTCATCTTCCTATACTGTGCAGAAACCTCCACTTGAGTATACTCGCACATGATGTATGTATACACATCCTTCCTGCCAGAAACACCGGGGCGAACCCCTTCTCTTAGGGATAAGCGTTACTGGGCTCTTTTACGTGCGCTAGGCCTTATACAACACACGGGACCTACGGCTTTATGTCACATCCGAAGGACGAAGCAAGAATGATAAGATTTGAGGCTTTGCAAGAATGGTTAAGTACCTTGCTTAAGGGCACAAGTGTCCGCCGGCGGGCTCGAACTCACGTCACTGTTGTCTCTGAAACACAGAGCATGAGTCCGGCCGGTGCTCTTAACTGCTAGGCCATGACACTCCACTCCACACTGCATACACATACTGGTGCTTGCGAGTATAACACCAAGTAGACATGACTAATGCTATCCTGGATGTGCACAAAGCCATAACGTCTTCGCGTGAGCGTCGGGCGTTTTGGGCAATGCGTTCGAATGGCTCTCCCTGTGGTCTCCCCCAACACTCTCTTTCTTACCGTTGAGGGGGTACTTTTCAGGTATTTATTAAAATGTTGGCATATCTTCAAAAAGTTACCAGAAAGTCCTCCATCAATAGGTTGTTGGTCTTAATTAAGGCTCTGACTGCTTTTTTTTAAAATCCCGTTTGTGGGGGTACAAGAGCCTTATTTAACATGGGGATAGATGAGTATTTTAAACGTGACTTTGTAAAGAGGAACAATAAGGAGAGAAAACAGCTGTGGGAGTAGAGTAGGGATTCAAATGTTGCCTGTGTGCATTCCCTCACCCCCTGACGAAATGCAATTTTTGTGCGTGTAAAACATCGGCGTGCCATAAATGTTTAAATTTTCACATTTCCGTCTGACACCGTGTCACACGTGCAAGCTGAGGAATGATCCAGACAGTTTCTCACTGTTACCATTCCGAGATAATCCCGGTGAGATTTCCACGTCCGTTTGTCCCCTGAATATTTCAATAGAGACGGCAAGGCCGCAGGTGTCTAAATGCACCTCTGCTATTATTAATGCATATGTCTTAAGGAGGAATGTCTTGTCACTTTAGCCCACGCTTCTTGGACCAAAGATTGAATCAACCCCATGCTCTAATTACAAAACCAAACTTGTGAAATTTCACAGTAACCTTATGGATTTAATTGGATGACAAAATTTCCCACCTGCCTGTTCATCTAACTTACGTTTGCCATCCCCCATTTAATCCTAATTCCTTTCGTATTTTTGGCTTGAAAACTTTTTGAATTCTCCAAAATCAACTGCTGTGCAAGACTGAACACAGTGGCACATTCTTTTTTACATCTCTTTAGCACTTTTCACTTTAGACAAATCTCGGGGTTGACGCAGGGTTGACGCAGGGTTGAAAACATGCATCGTTTCACACTTGAAGAATTTCAACCCTGTGTCAATCCTGCGTCAACCCCGAGATTGATTTCGCCCAGGGTTGAACTCAACCCTGCTCCAGACCAGGGTTGAGATTTTCAACCGGAGTTGAAATTCTTGCCAGGGTTCGAAACAGTAGTAACTGAGCATGATAAGCTTGAGTTGCATGAAACAAGTGTGAAATGATGCGGGTTGAACGCAGGGTTGAAAAATAAAAAACTCAACCCGGGGCGGCACTGGGTTCGCCCAGGGTTGAGTCCAACCCAGGTTGAGAGGCTCTAGTGTGAAAAGGGCTTTTCACACATGCCAAATCAACCCTCTTTGTCCCATGTGCACCCATTTGTACCCAGTCCTTGTATCCTGTGGCCCCCTTTAATACCATGCATCCTTCTGCTCAACCCACCCACAACCCAACCATCGTAACCCCAAGTTAACCATTTATTTAAACCCAGTCTATTCACCCTTATGACCCACACCATGCATCCTTCTGCTTAGCCCAGCCACAGCCCTACCCTCCTTTTACCCCAAGTATCAATATCCCATTTATACCCAGTCCTTTCATCATGAAGCCCCATACCATGCATCCTTCTGCTTCCCCCATCTGCAACCTATCCCTCACCAAAAGTATCCCATTTATTATACCCAGTTTTAAGTCACCATTAATATCATGTATTCCACTTCTCCTACACACAAACCAACCAACCCTCTTTATTACCCCAGTAAACTCCATTTATACCCAGTCCAATCACCATGAGGATCCATTAACATCATGCATCCTTTCAGTTCACCCATCCCCACCCTGGTGTTGCCCAATATTTACCCCACTTATACCCAACCACGTAACCCCTGTTCTTCCAGTGTCGTTGCGAGTCTGCCCTCTTCATCATTGCCAAACTAAAACAAATCTTACCCAAAAGAAAATTCCCGTCCCTAAATGCCACAGAGGTACACTTGATGTATACATGTACTTCCCACAAATTTACCAAACCCCCACTTCCAAACAAAAACAAAAATAACTAGACCTATATCTGTTCGATGAACAGAACATCATGACGTCACGTTATTTTTACCTATAACACATCCCGGTCTACCTACATGTCTATGCACATATTTAAGATGACAACACGCGATCCATGATGACGTCATATTGATTTCACTCTTCTACGTCAGTCTTACCTATAATGTTTTACCTATAATGTTAAGTTTTGTTGGAATATGATTTTGCTTTATGTCTGAAGTGCTGGGCTGAATAAAACATGTACAAAGTCTGTGGTATTTGGAGTGGAACAAATAGAAAAAGAAGTAAAAAATAAATAAAAAACAAGAACAGAAACAAATGCTTTTTCTGCTTTTAAGTGGAAAAGCCCCCCCCCCCCCAAAAAAAAAATCAGAACAAAAAACAAAGACTTTTCTGTTTTTAAGTGGAAAAGCCAATAAGTGGAGCTACGTCATCTGTTTTTCCTCTTCCAAGAAGAAATAAATGAAAAGCAATGAACTGGAATACATATGACAGCCCATTGGTCAAGTATATCAAATGAATACATTGTTGGTGTGAACCGTGACTTTTTCACCGAATTCTCAATTCTATTTCATGCCTGCCACCCAAGCACTAGATGTATTGAAATGTTTGAAAACGTGGCTTCAGTTCATTTCTGGTTTCTGAATTACGTAGAAGACTAGGTTAATATTCGAACCGAATGGAAATATAGAAGATGGAGTCTAACCTTTGACCTCATTTGACCTAAAGTTTGCTGCTCAGTGACAGGCAAGACCAGTGTCATGGACATCAGACAAGTTTTTTGATAGTTTAGGAATTCAGTGAATAAACCTGAAAATGTATTTTGCAAATCTTACACATCCATCATCTAGTAATGGTCAAGGAGATTACACACTAGGGGATGTGGATCATTTCTCTGAATAATTAATTAGAAATAGTGGTTCATTAGCTCTGTCGCAGACATTACATTTAAAATCTTATACATCCATCATCCAGTAATGTTCAAGGAATTATACACTAGGAGTTTTAGATCATCGTTAAAAGGGAATATACATCATTTGCTTTTGCTGTAATTTTCAGAAATGGATGGAATTGGGGGGTTGGAAATATATAGCAAATATAGTTATACTGACTTGTTTGAGGTTTTGGGTTCGAAAATGCTATAAAAACCAAGAAAAACAATCATTTTCCTGTAGTCTGGTTCCCTGACTCCATATAAGAAGAAATAGAGCAGTTTACATACATTGGGGAATTGTAAGGTCAGGGAACCAGTCTAGCTGGCTTGTACCCGTTCATAGGTGTGTAATCGATTGCAAACAAGTGCGATGGTCAATTGGGGCCAGTATTTGAAAAAAGCCAGTTTTTTCCAACGCTGGTCGGCCGACCAGCGTTGGAAATTGATACAAAAATACCACTTTTCTTGAAAATGACAGTATACCAGAAGCCATGATTTTACAGGATGCTTTACACTGTCATTCACTAACAGTCCAGCAAGGTATTTCAAAATGATTTGGTAGTTTTATTTTTTGATGTTTGCAAATGTTGTATTTTCCCTTTAATTAGATATGGTTAATTGGCCCTGTAACGGAAAAAAATAAATAATATGGACAATTCCAGCATTATGAAAGGAAGTGTAATGTTCGTGACAGAGCCAATTAACCGAGCTATCTAATTAATGATTCAGAGAAATGATCCAAAACTTTTAGTCTGTAGTCACCTTGACCCGTTACTAGATGATGGATGTATGTGTAAGATTTGAAAAATACATTTTCAGGTTTATTCACTGGGCTCTTGAAAAGCTCTGTCACAGACATTACATAAGGCTGGCATTGCACATATGTTTAATGTCTGTGATGCTGGAGTTGTCCTGGAGCGGAACAAGAACCATTATGGGTGAAGTGCACCAATTCAAGCCCCATTGAAAACAGTGTAAAATCAAGTTCAGGGCCAAATAACATGCAAGCCGACATCACTGGAGTTTCTCAAACAAAAATTAAATTATTGTCTTGTCCTTCATGCTTTCATTTCTTTTCAATTTTGGGTAGACTAGCCAATTGTATTTTTTTTTTTAAATATTCACACCAAAACAAAATCACCTCCCGAAAAGTGATAGTTCCCAAGCCTGCATGTAGCCGTTTTACAAGTGTGGCATCCCTCCAATTTCTCAGGCAAATACCGGTAGGACCCATTTTTCAACTGTAATTTTATCAAGCCTGCCCTCAGATGGAAGCCCCAAAACCAGGGAGTTGATCCTTGGCTATATTTACACAATTCCACCGTTTTTAAAGCCAAACGATCTCCTTTTTCAAAAGAAGTTGTGGGCGGCACTTTTCATGCTAATAAGCTTGCGTAGAATTCTCACTTGAATTAGTGCGCTGCACAATTTAGATACTCAGTCCCTCATTTAAAAGGCTAAAACAAATCTGTAGCCGAACCAGAGATGAAGCCCAGGTCTCAAAAACACCCCCAATGAATTCTCCACCCCATCTCTTCCAGTGGATGCTTCCGTCACACTCACACTTCCTTGATGATGCTGACGATGATGATGGTTAGTCCACGGCTTTCCCCCCCCCTCCCGCATCCTGTCACATCGTCACATATTACCGGAGGACACGTGCGTGCCTGCCTGCCTGCCTGCCCCCCCGCCAGCCTGCCAAACGTTCACGCATTGGCACTCATGCAGATACATATCAGGCGTTCATTAATGGGCCGTGTGTACAAAGAGCACCGGAGTCCAAGTGGCCTTTACGATGCTTGTCTCTCCGCATTTAGCCGCTGACTCGCTTCCGAGCCACCCTTGATCTCGACCAAATTATTTTTAAAAACAAAATTGGATACATATGTCGCAACACTGGACTTCTATATATGTTTGTGTTTTCCAGATTTGCGCCTGCAGTTAAACTTTGCCGCAATTTGTGGAACTTTTGAAGGGAACTGTTAACTACCAGACTTGGGAATTGTAGATATCTGGACAGTGCTTGGACTTTCTGTGGTGATTTATCTGTGGTTGCATCGCTGTGTCGTTCTGTTGTAACTGGACATCCTGAACAGTAAGTTAATATTTTTTTGTTTCTTTTCATTTCTTTCTTTCTTGGTATTATTTCAATTTTAAATTATTTTAATTATAATCAGGCATTCTGAATCCAAAGGCACTATCCAAGAGATAAATAAAATCTGAAAGTAAAATGAGATATGAATTATTTACAAAGGTTCATCCAGCTGTTTGAGACATTAATGTTACTCATTGTAAAGAGTAACGTGTTGCCATAGGAATCATGGCTACCTCTGCAAACACAATTGAAATACAATGTATGACAGATGCATTTAGAGTCAGAAATACGGCAAAGTACTCGTTCAATATCGCTATGCTAATGGCACAGTGTCACATGGGAAGCAAGCTAGCGTGACGCTGCACTGTTGATGGCCCAACGTGTTCATCATCGAGAAAACACCGACTGCACTTAAAAAAAGTTAAAGGTGATACCTGCTTATGATCATCCAAAAGGATGTTGCTTGGGTTCAAGTTGCTCAGAACACTCAGAGGGGTCGGCAGTCTTTTTGAAGGGGGACACTCCATTGGTTTTGAACAATAAGAAAAATTAGGGTTTGCCATCTTCCAAATTCTGAGCAGGGGGACACAGAGGAGGTACAGGCATTAAGCAAGTTTTTTGTGTCCGTCCCCCATGTCCCCTTTTAAGCTATGTCACTGTACGTACCTTTGTTGGCGTGAGTGTTGTCGGGGAGGGGGGGGGGTAGGACATGAAGTTATTTATTATGTGAAGTTGTGTCGAGTGGAACATTGAAGCACCTCTTTATCAATCGGGAGAAATGTAAATCAGAAATGATTGTTGGGCTGTGAAAAACCACATAAAGGTAGCTGTACTTTTGTATTGTAGCTTGACCATCAAACAGCTCAACCCGAAATATCTCGAAGCTGCGGGCCAACAAATTCATGTTCATGCATGAGTCACGTGACTGTACCTTGTAATTTCTGGAAGGAGTAGTGTTTTGAGTAAAATCTGCTTTTTGACCACATGATGACCTTTGACCCCAGTTTGGTCATGTGACATGTTGGGGCAGGGCTACTGATACTTTTTACAAAGTTTGGTTGAAATTGGTCAATATATGTAGGAGCAATAGACATTGTCAACGTTTGTTACTGACTAACGTCTAACAAGTTAACAGAGAGAGCTGCTATCCTGCAACTTTGAATAATTTATTACCAAAATATTCTAGTGCCCTGCTTTTGCAAGAAGTGCCCAGTGATTTACAATAGGGTTTGCCTCTTGTAAATCATCCATTAATTTGGACTGCTCCTTTAAGATGTCATCAATTGCTATGGGAGTATGGTCCGATTGCCGTGCTTAATTTCACCGTGGTCTTCGTTTTTTTTTTTTTATGGTCAGATCACTTGAGGCATCAATCTAGTTTGCTTGGAGTGTCACGACCTTTTCCCGATGTGAAAAGTGTGTCACAGGTGAACTGGAATTGAACAGATGATTATTATTTAATCTGGCAAAAAAAAAAAATCAACCTTGTTTGGACACATATAGTTGTGTCACTTAAAGGTATTGTGTAGGATTATTTGCTTTGTATGCCATGTGTTTTGTTTCCAATAATAACACCACTCGTAATCCAAAGAAGAATGTTCAAAACCTAACCTGTTGAAGTTTCAGCTTAGTGGATAAAAGCCATGCACAATTGTTTGATCACGAAAAGCGATTTTGTCCATAGAACTGTTAATTTCCAACGATCAGTCAATTGACTGATCGTTGGAAATCGCCTAAATTTCTTGTTTCCTTCTAAATGGCAGCAAGCCAGATGGAAGAATTTCACGGGGGTTTAGTACTAATACGATCTTTAATCCAATTAAGAATTTTGATTAAAATTTGGTAGGTTACTTTCAGGATAAATGCAAATGATCCTATATGCCCTTAAATTTAATTTCCCTTTAACCACTTGACGGCGGGATTACGTTTGGCCGACAAACACTGTTTTTGAAAAAAAAGAGACAAAATGTATTGGCCTAATTTTACAATCAAGTCTAACACCACAAATACTGACTCTTGAGAGTTACACTACTTTCTTTAAATTCATATTTTGCAACACTCTGAGGCCCCTCCACGGAGTGATATTTGCTACAGCAAGTGCCCCTCTTGCCCCCCCCCCCCTCGCGACACCCATGGCTGTGCCCACAACTTGCCTGCTTTGTCTGTTCGTGGCCTGTTGACTGGGTTTCACTAGTCGCAGTGCTTGCTTGACACTTGATCTGACTGCTGGTGACTAGCCTATGTTAAAGTATAGTAGGGGAAGTCACGCCGAATGGCAATTTGGACTGTCTGTAATTAAGTGTGATTGTTTAAATAGCAGGAGGGTTAATCTTGTCATTTGGAGCTATTCGATATATCCCCCGGTCACTTTTGTCAGTGAGAGCTTTTCAGCCGTGGTTCGCAAAAATACTATAGTAAAATGATAGACTCATATCCTTCCTTAAATAGAAAGAGATATATTTGCAGTGTAACTGTTGCCAGTTTGCGCCAAAATATCAAAAATTACTTTATTCTCCTTTGATGTGGACACACACAATGTGGAAATTCTAGTGAGCTTCATTTCACTTTCCTCCACAACATAAGTACCAATCCCGTTAGCTCGGTGGTCGAGTGGTAAGACGTCTGCACTAGAAAGCAGGAGGCAATTTGGACTGTCTGTGAGCGTGATTGTTTAAATAGCAGGAGGGTTAATCTTGTCATTTGGAGCTATTCGATATATCCCCCGGTCACTTTTGTCAGTGAGAGCTTTTCAGCCATGGTTCGCAAAAATACTAAAGTAAAATGATAGACTCATATCCTTCCTAAAATAGAAAGAGATATATTTGCAGTATAACTGTTGCCAGTTTGCGCCAAAATATCAAAAATTACTTTATTATCCTTTGATGTGGACACACACAATGTGGAAATTCTAGTGAGCTTCATTTCACTTTCCTCCACAACATAAGTACCAATCCCGTTAGCTCGGTGGTCGAGTGGTAAGACGTCTGCACTAGAAAGCAGGAGGTCGTGGTTTGAGTCCCACCCGAGTGATTTTTTCCAACTTTCACTCGGGAGGCAACACACTGAGTATACAGTGTTTATACGTCAGTGTAAGGGCAAAACCTAATTTGATTTATATCACCCCGACGCAAAAATTCCATCTTATGAATAACATAAGTACTGATAAAAAAAATGTGCAGAATTCCAAATTGATGAGAACAAATATTTTAATTAATTATCATACAGCGTCAGTGTTGCAGCAATTGTCAGAAATCGCAACAGCACTGGCACTTGACATAATAGAAAAGGTTGCCTGTGAAAGACGGAAAAGATAAAAATGCTACAGAATGTTATAATTTCCTTCTCATGAGCTGTATCTGGCCTGACAAGAAAATATACACAAGATAAAAATGGTATCAGTTGGTTGAGCAATGAGCATGTTATCGTGGTTTTGTGTTACTTAATCGCTAGGCATTCGCAAGCCAATAGTGACTTGCGTTCACAATGACACAAGCTTTCTATAGGTCAAATAGAAGGCATTATTGGCTTGATAGTGTGGTTTTGCCGCCTGAAATCAATAACGACTGTTTGCTCTGGTCAGGGCTTGGCCAAGGTAGGACCAGTCAGTCTCGTGTTGACTCTGTGACAACGTTATCAATATTTTATCACAGAAAGTGAAAGAAGTTATTAAATGCTGTTTGCTGAATGCTGTCCAATGGTATTATGAACAAATGTTGACCTTATCGGATGAATGGCATCAAAGGCCATGTTTTGTTTGCATTTCACAGAAACTGGCAAAATTTGTTCTATGAAAAAAAAACTCAACAAAACTGATGTTTCTGTACAGAAATGTTTATCTAACATTTTTATAAGCATATATGCTAAAATAACGTGTAGATTATTTGGTATTATTTAGCTGGAAAAAGCCAATAATGAGATTCCTTACCGTCGATGTTTATCAAACAAGAGTGGAAACGAAGAAGGGGTTCTCAAATTTCTTCAAAGAAGCCTGTTTGGTTAACGGACGATCAAATTCCAAATTACCATTAATGATTGACACTGCATTCAATGATCCGTGGAGATTTTAAAAATGCAATAAGCTTTGAATGTCAGACTCGTTAGCTCACTCTCGGTTGTGTTCAGTGCTTCATCATGCTAAGCCGTTAAACGTATTTGTTCCATCATTAATGAGATTTTACTTCACTAACCATCTCCTGATCCATCAACAAGTGGGCAGAACCGGGGGAGTGTGTGGCACATTATGCAAGTATTCCGTCAAATAGTTATGTCCGTGATTGGTGAGAGACGTTGCTTAGACAAGTGAGCCAATCAAAGGACTCGGAAGGAACTAGATTGATGGTTTAACGGAGGAGACCTTGGCATTCAATAACCAATCATTTTTGTCCCTCGGCCTGAGTTACATCCGGCACTTGTCGTCGGCACTGTACGCCTTGAAAACGCAATCATTTGCAGGTGCTTAATGTTAGGGAGACTGAGAGATGCTTTGCTCGGAGTCAGCGATGCTATAGGCTGCACGGCATTGTAGCGAATTGATTGCTGAGAGGCCTTGCCGAATACGTAACACTGCCACGTTTGTTTTGGATTTACATGTACACCAAAAATATGTTGTCCAGCACGTCTCAGGTCTCGCTCTCTGGATGTGTCTCGCCATTCGGCCCAGTTTCCGACGAAGTAAGTGAAATTGATTTTTTTTTTTATCCAATTACTGACGCCGACACAACACATCAGAAAAAAAATTCACCAAGTAGTGAACGCTTGCTGATTGTTAATGCCTTTTGGCGTACAAAAACGCCACCACAGCTGACAAAGGTTGTATGTTACATGTACCTGCATTAAAAAGAATCAGCGATTCTAGGATAATAAAATCAAGTCGCTTACTTGATTTGTTGAACTCTATAAACCTTTGGTTGACCTTTTGTTTTCTGTGAACCATAAACAATAATCTTTAAAAAAAACAACAAGCAAGAACAAAATTGTATCCATAGACACAAGTACCAGCAAAAGATATCAGGCGATATGATAGGACGTCAAGATTTCTGGTTAGTCCTTAAAGGGAAGATACAACATTTGCAAACATCGGGGGAAAAAATGATCAAATTACCACAAAATTCTTTACTGGATTGTTAAGGAATGACAGCCTAAAGCATCCTGTAAAATCGAGGCTCATGGTGTGCTGTCATTTTGAAGAATAATTGTATTTTTCCAAAGGTGGTCGGCCGACCAGCGTTGGAGAAAATTGGCTTTTTTTAAAAAACTGCTCCTACTTTTTCATATTTAGTTATCCCGCATTTTCTTTGCTTACACATTGATTACACACCTGTGAAGGGGTACACGCCTGCCAGACTGATTCTCTGACCTTACAATTCCCCAAAGTCCATCAATTGCTCTGTTCATCTCAAGTGGGGTCAGGGAACCAGACTACAAGATTATGATTGGTTTTCTTGGTTTTTCCAGCATCTACAAGCCCAAAACGTGAAACAAGTCAGTCTAACAATATTTGCTTGAACATACTATTCCTCCAAATCTATTTATTTCTGAAAATTACAGCAAAAGCAAATGTTGTACATATTCCCTTTAATGTGAATCTGAATACGTGAATAGGTAGTGATGAGCCTCATTAACATTTTTATGACTTTCTGGCAAGGTGAACTGTCAGGAGTGATTCCAGACACACAATATGTAACATATTCAAACAACATGGCAGCGTCTAAGGTAGGGTTTTTTTTTTCCAAATCTGATTTGAAAACTTAAGAAGAAATAGAAATAAAATCCAATATTAACTGGGATTTTGGTAGTTCAAATTAGTGTTTGCATAGAGGAGAATTGATGGACAGTGCAAATGAAGAGTGTGTTTTATTGCCCTTGGAGTTCAGACTGTGGCTGTACGTACATGTATTACATTTTTTCCAATGATATTGCCACAATATTTGTTTGGCAAAAGTTCGAAAAATTTCGTATTTTGCAAAGCAATCTGTATTAGCGTACCTGCAAATACCCAAATCAGTGTTATACATGCAGTCGTCTGTAAAACTTGTTTTTCCATTTAATTGATGTGATTTTTTCATTATTTTTTTAAAATTTGTGTACACAGGGTAATCTGTATCAATTATTTTTAAGAAGCTGTATGTACTGCTTATCACCCAGTATGTACTATTGCTGACATTTGATTTAAGTCTTAAAGGTATTTGACACTATGTGCACTCTGAAAAAAAAAAAAAACCTAACAATTTTTTTTGCCGATTCAAGGAACAACAATACAATAAACCTGAAACAGGTTATTAAAAACCAACTTGTCAAAATTTAAGCTCAGCAAATATCCTACTGTTTGAGAAAAATGTGAAAATGCATAAATTTTCAAATTTTCTCGACGCAAGCAAGGTTTCTGTTTAAAGCCCTCTCTTCCAAAAATGTCCATTAACACTTTATGGCTTGCACGCTCTTGTGGTATGATCCCCAGTTTATCGCCTAGGAAAACAATTCTCATTCATGGATATGTAACGATTGCAAAGTAAACTATATTTGATGAGTTGGGGGCAGGATACATAAAAAAGCTGGGTGTTTTTCTTGTAATGGTTTGTTCCTATAAACATTGCAATGATAATTCCTGTTTTTAGTACGGCAGATAGGTGATGGGATTGTGCCTTTGATGATACAAGCATGGCATTTGGCACACAGTCGGAGTATGTGATGAGAAAGATATTTGGCTATAGGGCCATTGCAGATTTGTCCTTTGAAAAATTATACTAGAAGAACAAGCAATGGCAGCCATTTTGAAAATTGTGAAAATTGCCTGTTATTCTACCTATATTTTTTTTAAAGGACAAATCTGTGATGGCTCTAAAGCCAAATATCTTTCTTAACCCTAAATCCCTAGCATGATTTACTAGGAACCATACCCATCCTGGCAAATTCCAACACCATATGGGAAACTGTACACACATATTTTGTGCCAACCCAATGTAAAAGACTGTCCGTTTAGGGGTACTGTACCCATCCTGACAGATTCCAACAAAACATGCTGTTGGGGTTTGATGGGTTCAGTTCTGTTAGGGTTAAGACATGCTCTGACTGTGTGCCAAATGCCATGCTTGTATGAAAGGCACAGTTGCCCAAATGTTTCCCCTATATGCCCACTTTTTCTCCAAAATGACTTCACAGGATGGATTTCACAGGATGCTTGATCCTATTTACTTACAGTCAAGTAGGATATTTCATATTATCTTCAAGTAAACTTGGTTCCTTGATCCTGATTGGTCGATCCATGGCAACAACCTGTGCTACATATAACCATGTAGTATGGCCACGGTCCACGGCATACCGCACTCTGCGTATTGCACTATTTTAAGATGCGAGCGCCTTCCGTACAACACGCATGTAAATAGGATAACAGCTGAAAAGTTTGTGTAGGGTGTGCCTGTTCAATCCTTACTGTGCTTCAAGTTTGCTGGAAGATAAACTTGTTGTCATGTTCACGCTCGTAGAACTCAGAAAATGTAGTGCGTCTGTGTTCCACATACCACTTGGCCTTCGTCCTCGTGGTACATGTATGTGGGACACAGACGCACTACATTATTCCTTATTCCACTCACGCTCGCTCGGATAACTAATATCTCGGCATTTTCATTTTTGAATGTATGCAAATGGTGTCCGTTACCTTTAAACTTGCCCGGAAACTTCCACGACAGGTTGAATAACTTTTTTTTGTCAGCCAAAACACGCGCATACTTGTATGTCACATGAATTTGTCATGTGGAGATAAGAACTAGAAACTTGTCACCAGGCCTTTACCTCAAGGATATTGAGATGAGAACGTTGATTTAGGTCAGCACAATATGCCAGTACGAGGATATGGATCTGTGGGTATCTGTTATCAACACAGCTCTGTTAGACATGGGTGAAGACGTATAGGCAGACGTTTCGCCAGGAATTTTTTCATTTTGAGTAGGGGGACATTTGAGTCGGTAAATGTTATGAGAACAGGTTTCGATAGCATCAGTTACTTGAAATGCCAAATGGATAAGAGCATGGACACCTTTCAGACGAGACCTTTTAAAATTTTTAGCTGTGGGATAGCAGGTCAACAAATCATCATGTAAGTCCGTTAGTTAGGTAGTTAGTTAGTTAGTAACATATTTTGACCGATTTCAACCAAACTTTGTCAAAAGTCTCAGTAGCCCAGCCCCAACTTGTCATATGACCAAACTGGGGTCAAAGGTCATCATGGGATCAAACTGGGGTCAAAACCCTGATTTTTTTTCTTTCCAGAAAGCACAATCACGTGACTCATACATGAACACCAATTTGTTAGCCCGCAGCTTCCGAGATATTTCCGATCAAGGTTGTTTGCCCCTCCTTTTAGTTTTGACGATTCTAGGCAGTGGAGCTGCTTAAATTAACTTGTTTCCATTATCATGGTAGCCTTTAGTCAAGTTCCACGCACCTATACCCGGACCATCCGGACACGTAACGCACCCCGGATGCTGGCACGTAAAAAGACTAGCACGAGCGGCGAAGCCGCAAGGGCCTTTACTATCTCGTGGAACTAATCACTTACTCATGTATTCACGTAATATAAATCAAGCAATATAAACCAATCATCTAACGGTGGTTTGCGGTTACCAGCAACAGCACACGCGCCATGGCGCGCATGCTGTCTGGCTCCAGACGATGGCTGAATACGTTAGTAATCAGTGTTGTAGTCGAGTCCTCCTCATCCGAGTCCGAGTCCGAGTCCTTGAGCAAAGGACTCGAGTCCGAGTCCGAGTCCTTGTCAATTTTTGATGTCCGAGTCCGAGTCCGAGTCTGAGTCCTTGAAAAAAGGACTCGAGTCCGAGTCCGAGTCCTTATGTATCAAATTCAAGTCGCGGTTCACCAATACTATATTAACGTTTTCAAAATGTCACTATCAAATGTCAGGTGATAGAGAAGGGGTAATGGTTTTGGCTGTATGCACTATGCAATGCATTCATTATGTTTATAATGTACATTAAAAAAAAATTTGCATTAACTTTTACCTTAGTATGCGTAGAAGCCTACAGATATTGACGCAGATACTACAGTAAAGTGACAATTTTTAAGACATAAAATAATTGAAATAAAACACCTAAAAAAGACCCGATTTTGCCGGACTCGAGCCGGACTCGAAGCCGAGTCCTCGAGTCCTTGGGGTCCGAGTCCGAGTCCGAGTCCTTGAGCAAAGGACTCGAGTCCAAGTCCGAGTCCTTGAAAAAGGACTCGAGTCCGGACTCGAGTCCGAGTCCCGAGTCCGAGTCCTACAACACTGTTAGTAATTCTGCATTTTCATTGGTTAATTCACAACGGGTAATGCATTATGCATGTCTACCAAATCAGTAGACAAATGTAAAGAAACATAAATGTTCTGCACGAGATGGTAAAGGCCCTCGCGGCTTCGCCGCTCGTGCTAGTCTTTTTACGTGTCAGCGTCCGGTGTGCGTCACGTGTCTGGGTAAGCGCGTGGGACTTGACTAAAGGCTATTATCATGGTTGCAGAGAAACCAGTAATCAATAATAAGTATTTCAAAAATGGAATTTAAAAAATGGGGTTAAGAAAAAAGACCAAAAAACAGGGGGAGGGCTGGGGAAAGAAGGGTGGAGTTGGAGAAAGAAGGGAGGGGTAGCTGCTTTTGATCAACGCGCTGAACGCGCTATCTGCACTCCGCTCGCTTGTGCGTGACATGCTGTATGCAATCATGGCTTAAACCATCAGTCTTAGTCCGTTTCTCAGACCTTGGCTTCATCTCTGTTTCACGCGAATTGAAATTTCAGGGAACATAATTTGGAAACCCTCCCCCCCCTCCAAACAATATATATAGTAATGTAGTTATTGTAACGTTTTGCATTTTTATAAAACAGAGCCGCAAAACCATAGTACCGGTACATTTGTACAGAGTGCTTGAATATTCATCATGTATGGTCAGTTTGTGGTTCTAAAAAGAATTGACAGCCTTGATGTTTAATTGGAAAAGCGATTACATATCTTCAGAAGATTGCAAAACTGCTTTCTGATACGGGACTGCGGATGGATTACACGTATGTATAGCCGCAGGAGTGCTGTTTGGAAATGGATTCTTGCTTGTATGTTATCTTCACATTCAAAAAAATAATAGTTAATTTGCCACCGTCATTCATATTAAATTCCTGCCGTCTGTATATATCCGTTTCCATGCGCTGTTTTTAATGTAAAGCACCAACCAAACTACGTTTACATTTATTATTATGTTTCGCAGACAGGAGCCTCTTTTGTGATGTTGTTTCTTGTGCATTTTTCTCCATCCAGAGTTAATCAAATATGCAAGCCTTTTCTTTTCAAACTCCTGTCTCGCTTCAAAAAATTACTTCACATTAAAATTCTATTTTGCAGACGGGAGCCTCTTTTGTGATGTACTTTCTTGTGCATTCTGCTCCTTCCAGAGTTAATTAAATAAGCAAGCCTTTTCTTTTCAAACTCCTGTCTCGCTTCAAAAAAAAAATTGCTTCACATTGAAATTCTAAGCATGGTTTGAAGCTTTTTGTGTGTGTTTAGATAGGAAAAATAAGCTGTGGAAACCAAATGAAAAGATGCTATTAAAAGCCTAAGTTGTCTGAATGTGATTCAGAATGACCTGAATTAACCCTAACCTTCCCAACTCCATCCCCCCATTTCGGGGATTTTTGGTAGGACAAGCCATGAGTACCAAATCCATCAAAATCCACCGATAGCAGTGGTGGATTTGTGGTGGATTTCAGCGGATTTGGTCCTGAAGCATTACGTGAAGCAGAGTCAGTGATGGATTTTGGCGGACTTGGTACTGTTCTTAGTAAAACTCACTAGGGAGTTAGGGTTAACAGAATCTACAACGTTTCTGTAGCTTCCTGAATGTATTAACACAAGGGATAATAAATCGGATATGTGCATAAATTTCCGAGTGACTTGAGTTCAACTGCGAGTGGGTGAATTGTTATTCTTCTGGGAGGGTGTGAAGAGCAGTTGAATGACCGCCATCCATTTTTTCCCTTGTATAGTCAAACCCTTGGAAGACAGATTTTGTTTCCCCTCCCTGTGGAAATCTCATCATGATACATGTACTATGTAGTCATGCGTAATATGTTTAAGCCGTGGGGTTTCGGACAGGTGAGGGATTATTGCTGGGAGAAAGCATACAGCGTAATATTCACCCATTGTGTGATCACTCGTCTGGAAAAGAAAGATCAGTGGCCTGATAGGTGATGGGGCACCCAGCCCCAAGCAGATGAGTCGGAAGTCGCCGGAGCTAATTTTGGACTCCGAGCTTTAATTGAGCAATTCTTGCACAATGGAAGTTAATAACTGTCGACATTTTAATAATGTGGTGCTAAGTGGCGCTTTTATACCAAAGGTCGCAAAGTGCTTCACAATTATTACTCCTGTTCATCAGGCAATGAGACCAGCTCGAGATCAGCGTGTTCTTGACTCTACCCTCACTGGCTCGCATTTGTACTCCTGGGTGGAGAGAGGCAATTGTAGTAAAGTGTCTTGCCCAAGAACACAGGCACCATCAGAGTTCAAACCCACATACCACGGCACATGAGTCGAACACCGTAACCATTGGACCACCGCGCTCCCTTATATGTCCATATCCTCACTGATAAAATGAGTCCCAATCACAATGAAGCACAAAATATGTCTTGTAACTGATGCCTTTGAAGAACTTCAAAGAAATTTAAAATATCTTTATTTCTCAATTTCCTGAATCTGGTCCCTTGATTTGCATCAATGTTCTGGGGAAAAGCCACGGAATCAGGTAGGGACTGAAAACCCAATCCACATGTGGACCAGGGCAGGAATCGAACCTGGGCCACAGCGATGGAAGGCGAGGAAAGAACTGCTACGCCAACCTGACCCTCCTTAAGCTGTTCAAATTTGTTTTACTGTTCTGCTTGTATTACTGTCATAACCTCTGAACGCACTATATTATAACTGCAAAACAAACTATATCATGTTTGTTTGCAATGTGTGTACATGGAAGTCACACCATTTTAGAAGGGTATTTCTTTGAACTGGCCACCGTTTTTGTTGTTGTTGTCGAGGGCCAAGGATTACTAGCCATTAAATTTGATTTATTTGCGTGATAACTCTTGTTTGAGACAAAATTTTTTGTGGTATTCCAAAGAAGAAAAAAGAAAAAAGAAGAAGCACAATTGAAATGTGCTTGAATTCTGCTGTTGAGATTATCAACCCTGGGTAGACAATCCTACAGTGTGAACAGAGCTTCACCATTTTGGAATTCAACTCCATATAACGTCCGACCAACATGTTTACTTCTTTTTTCTCCCCCTTCTTTTTTTCGTGGCTGTGCAGTGACACACCCCTTGTTAGGATTTCCTTCTAATTCACAGGAACAACGCCTTCCTGATGATAGGCTACTCTGTGTATTTCCTGTATGCGTCCAGCATACCTTAGCTGTACTAGGTATTGGAAATAAATGAAAATGTCATTTCCTATGTGTTGGAAATTGCTGCAGTAAATGTCGAGTTGTACTAGTGGGAAAGCGTGAAGTACATGTAGCACAATGGAACCCCATGTGAGTAACTTGTCATAATTCCATAGTAAAATGTCACAGCCATGAATAAAATGGGACCCAGACAAAATGTGTCATGTTAGTCTTTGATTTTTATGGTGAACTAGTTGTCGGGAAATTATATTGTAGTTCAATGAACATTTTCGAATCCACAGTTTTTGGTATGGAACATGTCCAAATACAAGTACGTGTACTTGTAGTTGTTTTTATGATGTTTGATCATTGATGTGATTGTGGATCACACACCAAATAAATAGAATCTGAAGGGAATGTTCATTGTTTCCAACCTAATTTTGGGTACTTTGTGTTGTAATAATTCTATTCTTCTGTGTTTTAGGTGTTTTTTGGTAGTTTTAAAAAAAATATCACGCATGAAACTCATGGAAGGAAATTTTAGGGGAAAAAAGTTCTTATACAATTGAAGGTTAATACTGTTATTGGAAATCACAGACTTTTTGTTTATAAGAATAGCCAATTTCAGATATATCAAAATCGACTTGAGAACATTTTTGTTTCGATATGACTTTCGCTCAGTTTCTCGAAGTGAAGGAGTATTCCCATTCCTGTGAGAAATTGCAAACGTGATGATCAGACATTTTTATTCATTTGAAAGCCTTGAAAGACTAAACCCCTGAGGCTACAGCAAGACCATATTCTCTCTAGATCTCTCTCTTTCTCTCTCGATATATATATAGTAATGAGCAACAAGTTTTTTTTTGGGGGGGGCTAGTTCAGTCAAGACGAAACATTCCTCCAGGGGTCTGTAGGGTTTTACCGCCACCGCCGCAGACATGCTTATAAAAATGTCTGATAGATACTGCAGATTAATGGTTGCCATGGATACGCATCAACATCGAAGGTCACTCGTCTGAGGGAAACAAGCGAGAAGGCAATGCTGGAAATGAACAGCTTGAATTCCTCGCCCACTTCAGAAAAGAGTGTTCACCAATTAACATGGGAAGTTTCTTGTAAGAGGGATTTTTTGAAATAAGGCATCTGGTTTGAAACTGATTTGAATTTCCAGGATTCTTGGATCATGGAGATCCATCCCCACGGATGTGAGGAGAAACCTATCGCCGGCCAACTCTCCCCCCCCCCCCCAAACAGTGAAGGATAAAGATATTGGGTTGCTTTTTTTCTTTCTTAAAAATGTTTCCCGCGTTGGACTCCTGTAAACGTCACTCCCGGCAACAGTTTTACCCGAAGGCGATATTCCTTGGCTGCAAATCCCACGGATCTGATGGGATTTTTCTGGCCGGCTGGAAGGCTGCCCACTGATGAAATTAAATATCATGCGAGGTGTGTTTGCGGAGGTCTTGTTTGATACAAGCTGATGGCTTTCCATTACCGAAACCTACATCCAACCCGCCACACTTCCAGCTGTAGGCCGATTACCGCTCATGCATGCTGACTTACAAGCCGAAGGATACAAGTGACGCGGAATGGGTTTGCATGAATTCGTTGCCATGGTTTTGCAGCTACTTTGAAGCTATGTGGCATATCAGTGAGTCTGGTGTACATGCGTTGGACATGCAGTAAGTGAAGGGAGGTGCGGGGGAGGGGGTATCCGTTTTTAGAAAAATGGGTCGTGAAAGTGGCCTGTCGATTAGAAGACTTTAATGAAGTCTGCTTTGTTTGTCTGGACTCGGTTTCGTCATCATGGCTGTGCTGACCACGGTGTTGTGAATTTATAATCACCTTTATTTGTATGTACAAGTACAAGTACAAGAAATTTGCAAACCTTGAGAATGTAATTTTCTTCTAAATTGTGGCGTTAAGTCTGTTTAGAGTTTTGCTTACTAGGTGGTACACAGCTTTATGTTTGCCCATCCATTTTTACTTATCTTTGGTATTTTATGTCCTTATTGGAAATATCTTACAAGTGAACTAGCAATATTTTGCCGCTGTTAAAAAAAATTGAATGACTTAAGAAAGGTATTCTGTTGCTTAGTATTATGTCATGAATATTGTGCAATGTCATGAATCTGATCGTCTTCTGATAATGTCATTTATATAGACTTTTGGGGAAGGTTGTTAACTACATTTTGATACCCCGTCTGCTACCAAAGACTGTAATCGTCCAAGATCGACTACGGTTTATGAAAAATGACGCAGTTGGAAAAGTTGCAGACTTAAAAAGCTTACGCGAGGAAAAATTGCTAGGCGTATAACCGCACATGCACATGCCCGTAAGTGGCCCCTATCGATGGCACAGTGCCCGAACAAAGCGTGTGTCATTCAAATAGCCTGCGTGCTCCCATGCATATACAAGCACTGAGCGATAGATACACATGTATTCCCTGGCGTTCATTTCTCGTGTAATCTTTTAAATTTGCAATTTTCCAACTGCATTATTTTTCATAAACCGTTGTCAATCTTGGATGATTTACAGTCTTCGGTAGTAAACGGGGTATCAAAATGTAGCTACAAAACTCCCCAAAGGTCTATGACGTCATCATATGATGATGAGATTAAAAATTATGACTCCTCCATTGAATGTGTGGACTTTCTTTTTTTGCGGTGTTTATATTGACAGCATTACACCACTAGATTAAAAATTGCTAGTCTCTGGAGAAATTATCTGCACGTGTGGAATATTCCTCCATCAAGGAGCAGTCCGTTGCCGTAACTGTGAACTCTTTCTGCTACCATTTTGTGTCCAAAGATGTGTTTAAAAAGCCATTAACAGTGCGTGCTAATAGTCAATATCAATTTCCAATCATGTTTGGAGTTCTGCTCAAAAATACTTTCTCCTGAGTACTAAAAAAATGTGGATCTCGTGGCCACCTGCACAGCGAATTTGTAGTATTTTTTTTCAATCCTTGACCCATATGGAGAGACGATGCGTCAGTGTGAAGTGGGATCGTAGGAGAGCAGATGTGTTTGTGTTTCCTGCGGGATCAAGACAGAGCACCTCTTAAAGGTTTAGACTCGCCGCTGTTTTGCTCATCCAGTGTCATTGTGCGTATTAGCAGCATTACCCTCCAGTGCACTATAGATGCACCTGCTGCTCCGGTTGGGGCTGTTCATTCAACGACCGACTCGCGTCCCTCAAAAGTCATCTGTCAAAATGTGTTTCAGTGGGGAAATTTCTCGCATTAAATAGGATTAACCGCTGGATGTCGGGAAGTGGTGATGAACATGGTGGAATTTGTGTTAACGGATCCCGTGAGGATTTTGGTGCCAAGTTGCCAAAGCCTGCTACCCAACTGACTTTATTTAGGACTATAATCGTTTTGAGGGATAAGTACAGAATGTGAACCTTGTAACTCCATCTAGTTGGAATGGAATGACTGAGGTAGAAGTTTCACTTTCTCTTTTCCAGCTCGGGGAATTACCAGATATTACAATGGAAAGTGGTTTTATACCCAGCCGATATTTCTTGAGGAAATTGAAGGAATTTCATGTTGACAACAACATTTTAATTCTTCTTTTTTTTTAAGTCCCTTATCCAGAGTATCCTTACCTTTTGTTTCATCTGTAATTTTGGTAACTTTTAAAAAAAAAAATCAAGAATTTGGAAAGACCAAGGAAGATTTCCCAACACATAATCTGCGCAAATCTTCCATCTATTGCTTCTCTGTATGAGCAGCAGGTTTTTCACAAAATAATACAACCCCTCATCAATGACCTTTTTAAATTCAACAGATCAGGTATCCCTCTTTGTGTCCTACCCACTTCACGTTGTCGCACTAGGACTTGTTTGTTCCAAATGCTATTCACCTGTTCAATAGGTCTGTGAATAGGTAATCACTGATAGTTAGTTACTGTCTACAGGGTGAGTAAAAAAAAACGAAACCCAAATGTCGGGACCATTGTTTTAGTGAAGTTCCGCATGTAGCACTTTCAAAATCTGATAGTGAAGATAAAACTAGTACCAAATACCCTGTAACATCATTCTGCTCTGAATGGTGTCATTTGGAAGAAAACAATAGTTGGAGGTGGTTTAACCCTAACTCCCTGCTGTCTTTTACAAAGTACCAGACCAAGTCTGCCAAAATCCATCAATCACGCTTCCAATGCATGCTTTGCTTTTCCAGGCCCAAGTCCATCCTACTCCATCAATATTTAGTCGAACCAGACCTGCAGGACCAAGTCCCCCAAAATTTACCAAAATGGGGGGATGGATTTTGATGGAGTTGGGGAGGTTAGGGTTAAGAAAATGTACCCATGGGTATATTTGTTTTTTTTTTAACGTGCGTTAGCAACGGAAGGCAGATATGAGACCTCCTAAAATTGTTCATAATTCTCTGTTTCCTCAAAGGTTTGTAAATAGTATTTTGCACTTGTAATTTTCTTTGTAGGAATGTGCAACCAGGCAGGCTGAGGTTAGGTTTGAGGTTCCGCCGGACGGCGTCCAACCAACTCTGAGTCCAGAGGACGTCACATGCTCAGTTGAAGTCGCTGCCGCTGCTGCCACCACTGCCAGCGCTGCCAGCGTTGCCACCGCTGCCACCGCTGCCACCGCTGCCACCGCTGCCACTTCTGCCACCGACCGGACCACCACCGACGGGACCACCGCCGCCATGAGCCGCTCACGGGGTACCAGCCTCAAGCGGCAGTTTTACCAGATGGGCCAGGTGCACGGGGACATCATGAGCTTTGGCTCGCTGGAGGACTTCTTCCGGGAGCGGGGCAACACCATCGACCACGCCGGCTGGTCCCTGCATCACCTGCGGCAGAAGTTCCAGGCCATGGACATTGAGGATTTATACGACAAGTACTGCGCCCAGATGCGCCAGTCGTTGGTCGGCGTCATGTGTGTGCTGGGGATCCTGTACGGGATATCGCTCATCGTGCTGTTTTTCCTTTATGAACAGGTAAGTTTTGAGGTCAAAGCAGAATTTGTTTCGAATATGGACTAATCCTAATGCTGTGAATTTTCGAATAATTCAGGGTTTTTTTGGGTTGGATTCTGGATTTGATCGAATATTCGAATATTTGAATATTGACATTGGAGTAGAACTTTTAATGAATATCATGTGTATAGGCCTATTGATATATTGACGGTAACCAAATCGAGGATGACCTATATTAGAAAATGTGTACAAGACCAATGAGAGCTGTTGCAAAAAAGTTTTTAAAAAGAGAATAAACAAAGGACACGGGAAGAGGAACATTACCAAAATCCTTAATTTACACCATAAACAAACGTGTGACTGTGTGGGTGTCTGTGTTTTATGGCACACTGATGTTTTTCGTGGGCCCTCAAATTTTGTGAAGGCCCCCAAATTTTTCGTAGGCCCTAGGCAGAGTGCCTACTGTGCCTAAATCTGGTCCTGTCAGTAAAGTGGCTGTCCAGTGTCCACAAAAATGAGGCATTTGACAAACAGTACGGCCACTCAACTTGAGACGGCTCACATTTTTCCCCCGAATATTCTATTGAAATATGCTATTCGGTAGATGGTGGGATATCCGGTATATTAGGTACCGCCCTAAGTATACCGGTAGGTCTAATGTTGTGATCGCCATTACTGAGGTGGCCCCACACTTTCTGTACGTCGGACCATTTTTGTTTACTTGAGGCCCGTGTGTAATTTGAAAACCCTTTTGGTTGAAGGAGCATTCAGTGCGTGTGTACCACCTGCGTGCAAGCCTCGTGCAGCCACAGTAAATGGTCTCTAATTGGGATTTTCGAATGAGTCGAGGATGGGGTTACACGTAAATTGCTTCTTGTGCATCGGTACATTTACAGCATCTCGTGATGCAAAGTCCGAGATGGCCGTACGGTAAGGGCACTTTGGTGGAATTTGTCCTCATGCCTTTGCGCTCAAGCGTATTCCTCTGACACTGACACTGACGAAAGTATAAACTCTGCAGTGCACATTTGGGAAATGGTTGCACGCATGGTACGCCATCCACATGCAAATGCATTAAATGGCTACATGTCTCGTCGGTGTCCAACTCAGAATGTACACGTACGTACGTTAACTTGATTTAATTATGTTGGCATGTAATGTGTTCGTAACTTGATAAAGCAAAGTCTTCAAAGTTGAGACTGTTCCAGCGTCAGTTGTCCGTAGCACTCGTTGCTGTGTCAGATTGAATTCAGCTCGTCGACCCCGGCAAGCTTGGTGGTCGAGTGGTAAAGATGTCTGTTCTGAAGCAGGAGGTTGTGGGTTTGAGTCCTCATCCAAGCAAACTTGTGAATTTTTTTCTCAGTAGCCATTGGAAAAGAATGAGCTTTCTAATAATTTATGATGACAAAGAACAGACAAATTTATGTGGTCAGAGTTGTAGTCACAACACAAGTCCGTCACAAGTCCCTGCAAGTCCATCACAACTCCTTCAGCCTCAAGTCCAGCCACTAACTATGCAAATGAACTGTTACAAAAGCATTCCTTTGTTATTGTTCATCCAGTTCCTTGCGACTGGACTTGTGATGGAATCGACTTCAACACTGGTAGAAGTATTACCCCGACGCAAAATTCCCTGAAAAAAAAGTTCTGAAGTAAGACTCAATAAAAGTCATGTAATCTTTTTTATGTGACAATATTCAAGAGACAAAGTTGTGCGACCTAATCCTGTGATATTTGTAATCAATTTCGAAATGATTTTATCGCATTACCACAAGACGTCGCATGTGTTTTGCCCCTGAAACCTGTGCCTGAACTGATTGGTTGTAAAAGACAGACGAAAAAATAGCGCCACATATTGCGTATTTGTGGACACATACACGTGCACGCCTGTGACATTGCCGCAAGACAAAGTCCTGACAAAATTACGTATGTGTAAAACAGGCCTATAATTAACGTGCTCAGCAGCTTCTGTCTCCAGTGTCCTTGTTCAACACACTGTCATGTCTTTGTAACGCTGTGTGACCATGAATGCTATCCAGATACATGCGCATGGGGGCGAATTTAACCGCAGAATGCACTTTGACGGCAGTCGATATGAATTACGCCCAAGCTGTCTGAAGGCTAACAAAATTGGGTCTCCATCGCCGTGGCAGCTGACTCATCTTTCAAAAATAAGTTTAAAATGTGACATTCTGACTTCCTTTTTTTGCTTTCTCAAAGTCTTCAACCCTAAGATGGCCTTCCTGATTCGGTTTATAATGATAGAATTTCCGGAAATCACATTAAGTGAGGTATCTTGCATTTCTTGCGGGGGTTGCTTGAGCGTTGAAGTACTGCGTCTCAAAATTAGATTAAGAGTTCCTGTATGGGAAGGGGGATCTGTTACCAGAATTGAAGGGCCTAATAGGATTATGTAGAACATTTTTTACAAATACGCTGGACGCATTCATCAGACATGAATAGCAGAATTATATACAGTCATGCAGTACTTTTACATGTACTGCAAAAAGAAAGTTATAATAAATCATGTGTAATTTAATTCTGTCACTGCGGTGATTTCAATCAGGTTTTTGATATATATGGTTTCCTGGCACGCATAGAAATGCAGGCATGTACCAGTGGGGCATCTTATGGAAATCATAGAGTAAAGTGAATCCCGTGTTATGTATTATGGTTCGTCTGGCATTGGGAAGTGAAGCAACTTGCAGTGTCGACTCCTCGAATGTTCAAACAAGGAAGTGTCCCAAACTTTTTTTCTTTCTTTAATTTTTTTGGCCAAGAAGTTTTGAATTTGAGCGGTGGAATGTTGTCGTTAAACATTTTGTATTTTGTGCTACATTTCCAGCATAGAAAATTTACGTAGCAAACATAGGGCCCAATTTCATGGCTATGCTAACCACAGAAACAAAATTCTGCGCTAACTGTAAGCACAAAATCCTTAGTTGGGGGCAGTGGCGGCGCCAGACTCTAAAATTTGGGGTGGCAATTTGGGGGGCAAGGAAATATTTTTGGGGGGCAATTGAAATAAGACAACCGTGTAGTTGTTTTTATGAATGGGAAATGTATCAAACCGCAGAATGGTGCATAAAAAATTTATAACAAATGTACAAAGACGTTGGCTGCACACTATCTACGGTTGTATAAATGCGGTTACACCTCTATGTTCCGACACCCCTATGTTCCGACTGCACATATTCCTATTCCTAACCCTAACCCTAACCCTAACCCTAACCCTAACCGGGAGTAACACAATCTAGGTTGTCGGAACATAGGGGTGTTGGAACATAGAGCAGTCACCATAAATGCATGTGTGTCAAGTTTTGTCGAAAGTATCCATGTCTAAATGCCCAAAATGTGTCCAAATTCAATAAATCTTAACAGCAAAGAAAACAAACATCATTCATCTATTTGTTGGTAAAGTGTTGGGAAAAACTGGGGGAGGGGGGAAAACTGGAAGGGGGCAAGGAAAATGCCCTTCCCCATGCCCCCTCCCGGTATCGCCGCCACTGGTTGCGGGATGTATGCATCCACATTTGCCGAAATTCCTTTCTACCCTGTGAAACATAAGCATAGAATTTTCTGCTACAGTAAGAGGGGATTATTCGCTAACAGTAAGCAGAGCCATGGAATTAGGACTTAGTTTTCTGAGCCAGGGTGTCATGTTATGTGTATTGCTCGTGACTGGTCTCAGCTGATTTTGTTCAGCTCATGAAATTTCGAAGCAACATTTCTGGGTTTTTTTTCCTGTGAAATTTGGCCCAGTGATTGAGTTGCTATGCCTCAAGTGCGAGCCACTCTTAAGGAAGTACTTGTGTTCCTGGCTTGAAGTGATTTTCCACTGCGATGTCAGATATGAAGTGTACTTTATTTTTATGAACGTCCAATGAATTTCTGCTTCAGCAGGCATTGGACAGAATTAATGGATTTGTGTTATATTTGATGAAATGTATACACGCTAAGGTTTTGCGGTATTCGGAACGGATGACTGATAAGCACACGAGGAGCAAGGCCGGAAATAGCTGTCTGCGACCCGCTCGCAGCAAGCGAGGCTGGAAATATCAGGGTGTGCCTGGGTCCGGTCAATGTCAAAATAATCCCGGCGCGAACTGGTTAAAACAATCCCTGAAATGTGTACCCCCCAAAAATAGCAACTTAACAAATTTAACACAAAAGTTTCTTGTCCCAAGATTTTCCTAATTCAAAGTACAGCTTGTAATGTTTTTTTTTATTTGTGGATATCTTGTAGTAATATTGTTCGGCTAGATTTACTAGAGTTAATTCTGTGCTGTTGATGAGGTTGAAACCAAATTCAGTATGTTCTCAAATGAATACTAAAATGGAGAATCACAGGGTAATATGTTGGCGTATGCTGCACTTTTTCCCACAAAGGCCGCTCGTGCGCAAAGCCGGCAAATATCGACCCAACAACACCAATATGATTAATTTCATACACTCGGCCTACATGTAGGTAATTTTGTCAGTTGCATATCTCTTGTACTTCTCTTGTACTCGAGTTTATTCCAAGTCATGAATTTGATTGTTGAGAAAGGAGTTACATCACTGCGCATACGCTGCCGAGCCGTACGTTCCTCTATAGTTCCCATCATTCCTTGCCTTAGGGGCTTTTCTGGTCAAATATAATCAGTACGAGCCCGAAGTTGACAGTCAAAGCAAAAGGGAATGCTACTTATAAAGCTACCCCAGACGCTACGCATTGACTTGTTTTGACAAAATCGCACGCTGCACACTGCACACCAGCCAGGAATTATTACTCTCCTTTTGTGAGCCACAGACTATAAAAATAAACCTGAGATTGAAGGCTTTTGTTGACTCAAAGTGTACTATTTTTCCTTAACGTCAGGATGTCTCTTGGGTGATTTGAAAAGTATCCACATATCCCAAGGCAGTGACAAGTTTTACTAAGAAATCCAGGTGCTTGTTACTCAAGAACTGCTGTAGGAATTTTGAAAGTTAATCCAATCATCAAATATGCCACAGTGAGTTGAAAAAAGTTTTTAGATTTGTCTAGACTTCAATCAATGCTTAACATTTTTTTCTATCACGACTAGTTGACATGGATTTTGGGATTAAATTCAAGTTTCAATCTCTTTCACGTCACCATATAATGTGTGAATTCATTTGAGAAACTTTTCAAAAAAGGCTAAAGAGAGAATGACTTGTGTGCTGACCTGTGGCGTAAATTTGTGTTGACAACTTTGGGGCGGGGTCAAGGGGAGGGGGTGCAAGGGAAGAAAGACAAGTGAAACTCTCTCAAACATTGCACCCAAACTGCAGACAACGGAAACATTTCATCTGGAAGTGTCACCGACAATTCAGACAGACGCAAACTTCCTCGCAGATGACGGTGCTGCGTACATGTACAAACATGTACTGTCTGCGTAGTCTCCTTTATTTTTGGGGTTCAAACCAAACATTGAGGGGGGGGGAGGGGGTATCCAGTGTCTCATCCCCCTGGTCAAAAGGGGAGAGGGGGATTTATCGCCCCACCCGGATCGTTCAGACAGTGTTTTTCTGACCGTAAGAAATTTGTCTTCCTGCACAGTGAGTGATTATAGATAAAGCCCATACTTAATACCAGATAAATTGGTGAATGTTTGACATACAGAATTGCGCGTATATCCATTTATATCACTTAGTGCCAAAAATGAGCACATTCATGCCCTTGCTCAGAAACATTTTCAAGTGGCATGAAAGTAAATCTTGCTATGTTTAATATTTGCAGTATTTTTAATAGTTTTAATTGTGGTGAGATATTATGCCAAAGTGTTGTTGCTGTGGCCTGACCAATCACAATTGAGAATTCAGATTTGTTTGGAAAATAAATATAAATCCTTAAATGTTGATCATCATGGTAAAATAGTGAAAAAATGATTTGTATGTGTAGATAAATTTTACACTTTTGGCATGCCTCCTGAAATTTCAATTTTTTTTGGGGGGGGGGGGGGGGGAAGGGGGTATTTTTGGTGAGGCATTTTAAAGCAAAACATTTAAAATTGGAATGAACAGATTTTAAACGTGGAAGGAACTTTTATGTTTTAACCAGAAAATCACACATGTGAACTGCCAGAGTTATCTGAAAAAAGAAGAAAATAACCAAGAAAACTTCTTGAAAGAAGCAGATAAAGTTCAAAACATTTCTTTTGGCCAATGTTGAAGAGATCTTTACTTTCTACTCGGCAGGCGTGCAACTTTTCCGCGGATTTGCTGATTTCCTCGTTTTTCACTTCACACTTATGCCATTAAAAATTGAAAAATGCTGTAAAAAGTCTTGTAAAGGCCCCCCAAAAAGTCTCCGGTTTCTGGTATGGAGCTTAATTGCCCAAAAAGTGGTGCGGCGACGCGGCTTCTTTTTTTTTTTTACCTGTTTTTTTTTGGGCTTCAAATGTCGGCTGATGACTGCAAATGGTGCCCGACTAAACTTAGTGCAAATATATGGGAGTCCAGAGAGGCCACATAAAGCTTATTCTCGATCATAACCCCATCTAAAAACACGTTAAAACTGTGCAGCAACAGGATTCCAGTCAAACCAGTGAGTTTGGCGGTTTTGAGACATCATCTTTTATTGAAAAAAAACCTTTTTCATCTTGCCGACGCGCATGGCTTGGGCGACGCGCGCGCATACCAGAAACCGAAGACTTTTGGGGGGGGGGGGGGACCAAAGATTGGAGTATCCTCTTTTTTGTTGCTTCCAAGTTGCATGCCTGACTCGGGTCTGTTGCGTCTTTCTTGTTTGTCCTCCGCTAAGTAAATTGCCAGAATGGAGTGGTATTTGGTGAGCCAGAGATACCAGAGCAAACTCATTAAACGTCATTTATTTCCTCATTCAGACGTTGCCAGAGTGTGTTCCCATTGAGCCGTCTGGCTTTTGTAAATTAGCTTACAACGAGCATTGATTTAATGTTAATTGGAACTGCCAACTGTGCACTTTTGCAATACGTGAGGTTAAACATGTGCTGGGCATTTGTGGGGTTCTTGTTGCGGGACACATCTGTAATGTTACACGAAGTGCGTTCACCAATGCGCATTAATTCTAAAAATCGCTTGACTTCACCTCACCTTGCATAGTATGCGCATTTATAATTAACTCAGATGTCATTACTGACCAAGGCCATCGTGTATGTGTACATGTAGATGTGCTTTTGGGCACTCAATTGCAGTGGACCCATGTTGGACCAGATATCTTACATCTCTGGTGCTAGCTTTTCAAACTTTTCAAACTTTTAGAATGTTTTTTTCAGTGGCGAAGGAATGTTGAAGGTAGGGTAGGTCATTTGTGCATTTTTTTCCCCGTTTGAAACAACAAAAGTGCTCGGAATCTATAGATGTGTGCTTAGCAACTAACCTGATGAAGTTTTAGCTCTGTGAATGCTGTATATTCCGAGAAAAACAATATTCTAGGATCGCTGTTTCAATTCAAAATTTGCCGAGTCATGTTTTGAATTGCGCCCGAAATAGGCATCTGGGACATGTTCTCATTCAGCCAAGTGCAGCTATGTGATGTTACGCACTGAACTGACGAAAAACAGCAACCGTGCGTGCGTGCCTGTTTGCTTCGTGTCAACGCTTGTGCGCACCCGTTCAAGGATGCGCCAAATTACAAAACCAGCTACTGACGGAAATTTCCAACGATGCGTCACTTGACCCATTGTTGGAAATGGCCTTCTTGTGTCAATTTTTTTCAAAGTGACAGCATGCCAGACAGAATAATTTTACAGGGGGTTCAGTGCCATTACTATCTTTAAACCAAGTAAGCTTTTCAACAATAATTTAGTCGGATACTTTTTGGAAAGCTGCAAATGATCTACTCTACCTTTAATAGGGGAGATAATACATGTACCGGTTCATGTAGGGTTGGGAGTGGGGCACTGTTCACACGTTTCTGAGAATCTGAGGGTGGGGTGGGGAAGGGCAGGGGGAAACAATATAATTTCAAAGGGGTGGGGCTTTGGGAGAAAAAAACCACTTGCCTGCCCACTTCCACTGCCTATGGTTGTTGTAAACTGCTTTAATAAAATCAACTTAAATTTGTCTTGGTCTTTTAAATGATACAAAAGAGCCTACAGTTCTACTCTTCCATATCCTATTAAGAAGCTCTTCAGTTGACTAAATAAGGCTACTATCCAGATTCCAAATGTCAAGCTAAAAATAGAATCCCGCCGGAACACAATGCGATTATGGATTTTTTTTTATAGCTTTGTAATAGAATTGCAGATTTTTAATGATTGCTGCATGATTGACATCGCCCGCATGTGAACTAAGTCATATGGTATGGAGTTCGTTCATGAATTGGATTATTTCCCCGACAAACCGTAAACTTATTGGATTTGTGCATACATTTGCATAAATAGAGAAGAAGGACAGGTATTTGACATGTATTGGGCTGGACTATCATTTGAATGGAGCTGGTTCGAATCCAGCTGCGTCCAGTGTATTACTGTCAGTTGTGGGCGGGACATAACTAAGTCCCGCCCACCTCTGTTTCACCTTTGCGGAATAAAAAATCGCTTAGCATCGATAATTTTTATTCAGTTTTGTAAGTTACCAATCAAATTTCAGTCAATTCTTGTGAGTGCTTCTTGGCAAGTTTTTGTTTCTATTTATTCTAAAACTCTGCGGGTTCAGCAGCTAAAAACTGGAAAGTGCAAAACCCTGCAAGCACAACTTCTTATGTGTTGGACTTGCATCATCATTTTCACAAGACGAAATTCTTTAGAACCTGAAAGGTGTGCAGAAGTATTTCTGCAAAGTATATTTCCAATTCCTTGCTTTAAGGCGAGCTGTAACCTCAGAAAAAGGTCTACTTCGCACCCAAGGAAGAGAGCAGTAACTTCATTTCTTGTTCCACGAAATTGGCAGTGAGGAAAAGAAAAGTAGACCATGGAGTCTCGTGTATTAACAGCAGACAAATTCTATCTTTCATTTGCAGCAGCCCCCCCCCCAAGAAAGTCTGCTTCTCCGAAACAGATCATGAGGTTTGACACACATACATGCCAAATTTCAATTACGCGGTAACGATTCTTGAGACGGTAAGCTATCCCTTTTTCGCGCACGCCGCCCATTTGTGTAAATTGGTTGTCGGTGTGCTTGTGATACAATGTCTCCCCAAATGGTGATTTCTTCTCATGTGGTGCGTGCTTTGTCGTGCAATCGTCGGCCTGGCGTGCGGTTTTGGTCCAGGCTTTGGGCCTCCTGAGCATCACTGCTCAACACCCACATAGGATGATAGAGACGCAAACCAGTCGCCGCGTTAATTGAAAACAATTACAGATGTGCTAGACATAGAAGCCAGACTATAACCATAAATCTGACAAAGCGCCTGTGAATTAAAGCAAACCAGTTCCAGATAATTAGCTGGCATTTCTTGTGACTCACACGGTTTCGAAGGCACTTCTTTAAAGGTTTTTGCAAAATTTAGAAGCTAAATGAAACTTAAGTAGCATATTAAGCCCCATATCTGGTAATAGGGACAAGCCCTTATTTTGCATTCCTGAATCTATTTGGTGCGATAAGGGTAGAGAGGTTTCTTCATTAAGTTTATCCTTCTCAAAATGTAATAGCTTTTGACAATTTGGTTGTTTCAGATGAACGCCTGTCTTTTATGAGTGCATACTGTTGCATCATGTTACTACTTACGGCCATATTAATAAACGCGAAGCTCAATAACATTCTAATTTAAATTGCCAAACTTCAGCCCTAAGGCAGAAAGGGAAATCATTGTAGCTTGAATAAGGTTGTTGTATGTACTAAGATTGTATTAAACAGCTACTGACAGTATCCTTGTCTATGATGATCGGCTCATGATTCATCTGCAACCAGCGGTGCATTAAATTATTGAAATGACGTACAGAAAACCCAATTTCCCCAACCTCTTGTTTGTTTGCGCCGGCTCCGCGCTTGTGCACACACTCGAAGAGTCCCAAACCAAATCTGGTTGTTTGTGAGCCTCAGATCCAACTCGGCTATTCTTCCCCTCGACGATGTTTTTCTAGGGAGGCACATTACTCAAAAAGACAGCCATGGAACGGCCGTGCCATGCAGATATCGTCATCACACAGTCTTTTTTTTCCGTTCTTTTTTTCGTCCTGCTTGTCATCTCCTTAAAGCTTGGAGATGTGCAGTCCCCTTGGGGGCCGCGCTATCCAGCAATCACCGGGTGCCAATTTGTAGGAAGTCACAAGGCACCGTCTTGCAATGCTCCAATTCTTCCCATTCCCGGGTTTGACGGTCTCATCACAGAAGGATTGCTCAGAAATCTGCCTCTCTCTGTCTCCGTTTTGAAAACTTTCATCAGCTGCGGCTTGTTTAAAAATTGAAAAATGAAGTGGATTGATCCATTTTCAAAGATTCATTCATACTGGCTATCAATTCAGCTCTTCGGGTTGGGTTTTGCATCTTGGAGAAAAAAAATTCTCTTGATTCTTTTTATTTTCTGAGGGCATTACTTCAGGCTACATGGTGCTGTTCATCTTCCTTTGTGATCGCCTGGGAATCCTTCCTCTTTTTTAAGCTGTTTAAAACTATTTTTGGAAATGTTTCCTGTCGCAGAGAATCGGTTCACATACATGCCCCAAGGATTTTCAAAAAGTAGGACATCATGTTTAACAAAATGTCTCCATTTGTTGAGCTCTTTTGATCCATTTAAAGGGATCCTGCTAGTTATTTTGAAGGAAATTGCCTCTAACTTTTTGAGACTTACATGTAAGCACAACAAGTAAGCATAAGTAGTTACTGAGTTTTTAAAGTTGATTCAAATCCCAAATCACATCAGCCCTTTTTTCACAACATGCAGGATTTTACACAGCTTACATAAAGCAGCACTTAAATTGAATAAGGCATGGAACTTGGTCACAGTGTCCAAAAATGTTGTTATGATCAATTGACAATTGTGCAGTGATGTGTGACTGAAATTAAATGAAACTTATAGGGGTTGAGGCCAAGGCTTACATGTAGGAGTATCTGCACAACCTAACATTTTCAAAATTGACCTCACGGTTTTGTAGTTATTTTAAAACAGTCAGATGTACACGTTTTTTGGGGACATACCGGTACTGTAGTATGACAGTATACAGGGTGAGTAAAAAAAAACGAAACCCAAATGTCAGGACTATTGTTTTAGTGAAGGTATGCATGTAGAACCTTCAAAATCTAGGATATGAAAGCCCAATTCATAAGCTTTCTTTTAGTACAAGAATCATTCAAAACACTTATGTACTTTTCAAGTTACGGAATTTGAAACGCAACCACTGTTTTAAAGTTCTGTCCACGGATCACAAAAAAGTGTGCGTTCTTTCAGCAAAACAAAAACAATTCACACACATCCCTATGTGATTTGTTTTTCGTTTTGCTGAAAGAACACTTACCTTTTTCTGATTCATGGTACTGAACTTTAAAACTGTGGTTGTGTTTAAAATTCCTTAACTTGAAAAGTACATAAGTGATTCAAATGATTCTTTTAATAAAAGAAACCTTATGAATTGGGCTTTCATATCCTAGATTTTTAAAGTGCTACATGCAGAACTTCACTAAAACTATTGTCCCGACATTTGGGTTTCGGTTTTTTTTTTAACTCACCCTATTTAGGATGACGGATGACCATTAAGCACTACATGACTTTGGATTATGTGGCTGATATCAGAATAAAAGTACTCTGAACTCTGTATTGGAAGATTTGTTTTAGGGTTGTGACAGATAGAATGACATTTTGTAGTGGTGAGGAAGAAATATTTCAGTTTTCTTTAGCGCCATCTTTTAATGTAAATATCATTATTCATTGCATTCCTTGCAGTCTTTCATACATCACGTGGCCTCTTCATGGGTGACCTGTTTTTTTTTTTCCGGGGCAAATATTTTCTGCGCTTAGTAAATCTCCATGAAATTTGCCCAAGGCACCGTGTTTCATGACTGAATTTTATCTGGCAAGGCCAATCTGTGTTTTAATACCATGTTTGAATCTCAAGTGGATGAAAAGAAAGACAGGGTCCTCATTTTCCAGATTGACTCTAGTGCCAGACGAAGCTCCCACATCAATCTGACAAATTAGGAAACTTCCCTCTTCACTAGTGATAAATAAACCATCAGGATCCAGGCATGATTGTTATTCACTGGTGTTTTTCAAATCTCGGTTTGGTCTCCAGCTGTGGCTTCCGAAGATTTTTTTAGGCTTCCGACTTTGGTTGAACTCTGGTTCAAGATGTACATGTTGGTTCATGTTTTGTTTCAAGAGCATCAAATCCTACGATATGAGATCAGTGTTTAGGAATGTTTTCATTTAGCGTGTAAAGGCTTATAGGCTGTAGGATATGAAGCTGCAGGGCTGTCCATTTTTGAAAAATTTAGTATTTGATTACTTGAAACGGCGTTTGACTGAATATTCTGATATTCAAAACTGCCAGCTGCAGCTGTGTGCTGCGCCGGTAAAAAGTTGCATCAAGAGCGTGCCAGTTAAAATTTGCGTGCAGCAATTGATATGGAGCGCATGAGTGTTTTGCAGCAAGTATTTGATAACTGTAAAGGGCGAACCTCCTAAAAGGATGTGACCAATGAACCGCCGTCACCAAAAAAAGGGTTACTGTCAAAAAAACATGTGGCGCCTGACAAAAAACATACAATAACATATCATCGCAGTCATTTGTGTATGTGACTATCAATCAATCAATCAATCAAATCTTTAATTTTCCCAACGCATACAAGTACATAATAATATTACTTAACATTTGAATTATTGTGTATGGCTGGATGGAGGTCTCCAAAAAGCATAAGCTTGTCGAGTGGAGACCCCCACTGTAATAAAGAACAATTACAATTACAATTACAATTACAGTTACAATTAATTACAAGTACGAGTACAACGATAGGAGTTAAATGACAAAAACATATTGGTACAGAGCTAGTAATACGAAATAAAACTAGAGTTATTTGGTCTTACAAAATGGGATTATTCTACCACATATTTGTTAATTAATTGGGTTTTGTATTTGCGTTTGAATAATGACACATTTGACACCTTTTTAAGAGACAAGTGGAGAGACTTCCACAGCTTGGGGCCTTCATGTTTAACAGTTTTTTGAGTTAAAGTTGTACGAGCCCAGGTCTGGTGAATATCATGATAACGCCTAGTAAAATGACGGTGAACATCCTGATTTTTACAAAACATTGAACAGATAGTGTTAGGCAGGTTATTGTTGGAAAGCTGATACATAAAGGTCCCAAGCTGTAGAAGGTAAATATCATTGGCCTTTAGTGTTTTGTGTTTATAAAATAAAGGATTGCTGTGGGCCCGAAAGTCGGTACGGTTAATTATTCTCAGAGCTTTTTTTTGAAGGGCAACAATTCTATTAATATTACTAATAGTTTATTTGTTTCGAATATTCAAACCAGCAAACAAAGCTATTCCAAGATTCGGGTGATGATTGAATATTTGAGTATTCGGTGTATTCGGGACAGCGCCCTAAGAAGTTGCAACCAGAGCTAAAGCCACAGCTGCAGAGGAAACCATGGTTTCGTAAACGGCCCAGGGATCTCTGTCGCAGGCTGAGGCTATTGCAGCGCTGATGATGCTCAGTATTTATACACAAGGGCTGTCGTTCCAATCTGCCTCGCCTGCCTGTATATAGCACGCATCATCGTCACTCTTAGGCAAGACGGAACGCTCTCTCGAAGAGTGCCTCGCACCTGTGAAGTGGCAGGGAAGAGGAAGGGATGAGTGTGAGTGGATGCGGACAGGTGGGGTTTGTTTCCTGTCCTAAGAGGCTAAGACGGAGGCGGAGGAATAGGTCTTGGCAATCTTAAATCAGCCGTACTACCGCTTGCCGCAGTTAAAACAAGCATTGAGACTCGAACATGGAACACACGTGTCTGTTTGGTTTGGGCAGTATTACACGTGTACTTTATATTGTGAGATGTTTAGGAATATTAAAACTGGCAATCAGCTTTTTGAAGAGGTTCTGTCTCGATTGCAGTTGAACGTTTTTGAACGTGGAGGGGCATGGTGCATTATGTCGCTGTTGTGGGTATCGGAAATGGGCGGGTAAATGCAAAATGTTCGTGTACTTCAACTGACCATGTTCTGTCTTCATGGATGCATAGTAAAGTAAAGTCTGTCCCGAGCCAATGTGGCTCATCAGGCCGGCATTTATCTCCGGTTTCAGTAGCATGACACGACTGAGAATATTTCTACTCCCCCTGGATGGGATGCTAGTCCATCGCAGGTTACTCCCCAGCTAATGCCAGTACCCATTTATACTCCTGGGTGGAGAGGGGCAAGTGGGGGTGAAGTGCCTTGCCCAAGGACACAATATATGACCAGTGGCTGGATTCGAACCCCGGACCCTCTGATCATGAGTCACGAACCCTAACCACTAGGCCACACACTCCCCTTGTTCATGGATGCATAGGGCAGACGAAAACGTAGATGCGCGGTTGGTATGGCAAGTGTATTTTGGATGAGCTTAGTCAATAATGGAACTGAACCTGAGACCGCTCAAGTACCACTCCAGTGCTCCACTTACTAAGGTATCCAGACTCATGTTGGTGTCTTCCCGGTAAATAATTTTTGCTTGAAGTATATAAAACTGAGGCCATTTTGCCACTAGATTCTGTCTTGTAGGCGATCATGTTCATATACAATGTACAAGCAGCATGAAATATACAGTACAGTGCGTAATGAAGTTCTGCTTCAACAAAATGGAAAAGGGTGAATAATTGTGGGTCGTTCAGATGCAGCTGAATAGATTTCCTGCAACGGAAAAGGAAAACACTCCAGAGACTTTTATGTAAGCCCCGGGAATGCCATATGCTGTGAAAAAAAAGGCTGGGAATTTTGATTAAAATGAATTTCCGAATGGTGTACGCGGGACATCTGCTCTGGGGAGTGAAATGAGCAATCTGGGGGAAGATCCATCATTTTTGTTCATCCGAACCGGAACCTTTCACGATCTTTTGAAGTCAAGCGTCTTTTCACTCCTCCCATTAATGGCAAAATCAAAAAAAAAACTTGAACATTATACGCTATTTCTTCTCCGTCTTTTAACCCAAATACCGCCCGCGCCAGGATTTACCGCCAATTTGCCGACACGGCATGGAGTGCCCAATTACGCACTGGCTTTTTCCGAAAATAAAAAGGAAAAAGATGTGCGAAGCCTGACTGCACTTTAGCCCGGCATTAATCACGTTCCCGCTGTCATCATAGGGACCCCCCCCCCCTGGCTCTTATAAGCCGGTCATGGATAAGCTGACAAGGATCCTGCATGTTATTACACACTGTATCTGCGATGGATTGGCCTTCCCCCGAGGACCGTCTTATGATCTGAAAGAAAAACAATGAGGATCACCTCTTGGCAGCCGGAGGCAAGAAAAACTGTTGAGACGGGAATGACTTGTATTTCCTGATTTCTCCACATCCGATTGGTTTAATACCTTCTGATTTTTGGTTAAACTGCCTCGAAAATGCCCACAGAAAAACCTGTTAAGGAGCATTGCATCTGTACTTGGAATAAACCTTATTTAAGAGGAAACCATTTTTGATCGTATTCCCTGAATGTATTTTATAAATTGTAAACTGTTGAATGGGATAGTACCGGATTTTTTATGCGTTCCATTAGCCTCACTTATGTTTAATCACACATCAGAGCAGATGGTATTAATTTGTTATCATAGAGCTATATTAAATTACTAGAGCGCTAACTCGCCATTGTGTGTGCGGAGACGCTTTGAAGCCGTCCTGGGCACAGACATTTTGAATTCATGTGTGTGTTTGTAGAACATAATGAAATTAGATGGATTTAATTTTGAAAGTGTACTCTACATGCAACGCGCAAGTAGAAGACACGCAAACAACTTAAGCGCGTCATTGACAGGTAAAAAAACGTGACGGCATAAAGTATCTGCAGGAAATACGCGCACGCGTTGCGCTGTTTGCGTAGAGCAAAATGGCACGCTCATTTGCTGATCATGCGTTTTGGTTTTGGGCGTATTAGCTTCGATAACGCACCGGTATGGAATACAAACGCAGGTATATGCAAGTAGCCGTACAAAAGCCGTACAAAATGTCTAGGTCTCCATAGGTTTGTGCACAAACATGGATGCGCCCAGCAGGCATTACTTTGTACACAAAGTTAGCGCTCTAGTAATTTAATATAGCTCTATGTTTGTAATTAACTTTACTTCATTGCTGTCATTTCCATTGGCAAATTCCAAAAAATTAAATTTTACCTCGCTTTCATTTTAATATGAATATGGCTGACGCGTGACTAAAGCCTTATTTTTCTTCGGCAGTCCCATTCTAGATATGTCTGCATGACAATATCTAGTATTCCAATGCCTGTTACATAATTAGCATACGCTCCACGCAGTACACACAGTACACTGTATCTGAAAGTTGCTAAATTATCTAACACTATCTGTCAAGTGAAATTATTACAGCCATCCATTACACATCAGCTTTTTTTTTGAGCCAACAACTGAAGCCTGATGAAGGCGGGACATATATCTAATACATGTCATCCCTTATTCATTAATAATAAATATTAAGCGCCTTTGCCACAGGATGAAAAGTGCTAATTATAACACCTGTTCATCAGGACATGAGATCATTTTTCTGCAGCAGCCCGAGCTCAGCGGAATTCTGGTCTCTACCCTCACAGGTACCCATTTATACCCCTGTTTGGAGAGGGGTGATTGTAGTAAAGTGTCTTGCCCAAGGACACAATCGCCATGGATTAATGCAGGATTGAGTACTTAGGTAGAATTAAGACACTGTCACTTCCGTAAACGTCCCTGACAAGTTTAGATACAAAGCATATAATGCTGTTGGCTTTCTGCACAGTGGAAGAGTTTTACAAATTTAGGAAGGCCTAGAGAGTTGGGGTTAAATAATGTGCACAGCTCTTTTCATAGCTCTTATCAGGCACGATAAAGTTAAACCACTTGGATTGGGCCTCACTTTGTTTTTGTATTTTGTCTCCTCAGCACGTATGTTCATAGCCTATTGCCGGTGTAGTCACTTGGGGGTTACTTGCTGCACATGCGCAGTGTGAGACATCCACTAGTCTTCGCATGTTGGCGACATTTTACCAACTTATTCTGGCGCTATGGTGGCATAAAATGTCCAAAATTTCCATAATATGTGAGTTTTCCCAAAGTTATGCCCCGAAAAGATATACTCAAAATAAGATTTTAATAAAGCTCACCATATAATTAACTGGGCTACATTTTTTTTTAAAGGAATATTTGTTGCTTTCTTTTTGCCATGAAAATTGAACGTGAATCATACTGATCAAGAGCAAATCAATAATTGTGAATAAAAAAAAAAAAATGTAGCTCCCTATTTATCACCTGGACGGGAACATTGACATTGCTGGCTTCACTTCCATAGGTCTCCCTTATTCCTAAAAACTCAGATTTTTAAGGAAAACAAAATAAACATCTTAATCAACGAAAATCACTGCTTGCGAAAAGACTACTACATCATTTGAATACGGAGCATCAATAGACCTATTGAAACAAAAATTAGAGTAAGAAAAGACTGATTATGTCATGCCGCGTTTAAGCCTTATTAAGGGACAGAGGCTGATGGCGTGGAGTGGGATACCTGGGCACAATGAGACAAACTAAGTGGAAGGCACAAACATACGTGTCAGGTCAAACTCCAGAAGTACCATTTATTCCATCATCTGTCAAGATTGCCCTTTAAAATGGCCACCCTAATTGGATTAAATCTTACGTGGTGTTGTTCCGCGGCTCCCAATATGTGATTTTGTGTCCTTTTTTTTTTCTTTCTACAAATAATGTGGGAGTAATTTGTGTCCGAAGAAGTGCCAAGCCGACGTCCCTTCCCCAGGGATTCTGGTAATACATCCAGGTGTAAAAATACTGTGGGAGGGGAAAGTAGGAGACGGATATTTTGTGGCCGAGCCTCGGAGGATCCATCCTAACCGCCCGACGAAGTACAGTGCACTTGGTAATGGGAGAACGCAAGAGAATTACTAGTAGTTTCACCTTACAAATTTGAAATTTCAAAATCTCCCATGCCCTTCATAATTTATAATTTTATTCACGCTTGTTGGGAAAAAAAGTTGTTGACTCGAGAATTTTTGGGAAGGCATCTTCTTAATTGTTTATTTCTTTTTTGATCAAGTGGTGTTGTCTAAGGATGTCCAATCTTCCTAGGTAATACTGGAAAGGCAGAACCATACATGTACCTATTTCGCAGGCCACCAATTTAAGAATTTCGGTATTTTTGTTGGCTTGACTCATGTATAATTTCTTCATCCCTATTTTTGGCAGGGGCCTGGGAGAGTGTTTTGTCATAATAACTGAATAAATATGTGCTTGGCCAGTTTTAAACAAGTTTGTTTAAAACCGGCTAGGGGCCTGGACGTGGATAATTGCCCGAGCCAAATCCCATTCATAAATACCTTTCAAAAAGTATCAACAAGTCATAATGTGTACATTTCCAACAATTTTATTCAACAATTTTGCTAATAATAATAATAATAACACAGTCTTATATAGCGCACGTATCTACCAACAATTAGGTACTTAAGGCGCTGGAAATTATGTCTATTATTAAAGACAGGTAAGTGAAGTTTATGAGAAAATATGAGATCCATTATGCAGCACCTTATAAGGGCTTACAAGGTGCTGCGGCGCACATTGCAGCCACTGCCAGAAACAGCGGGGCAAACCCCTTCTCTTAGCGATAAGTGTTACTGGGTTCTTTAACGTGCATTACACAACACACGGGACCTACAGCTTTGCGTCCAATCCAAAGGACGAAGCAATAATGGTAAAGTGCCTTGCTCAAGAGCACAAGCACCATGTTCCCATGGTCAGGATTCGAACCTATGTACCACAGCACACGAGTCGAACACCGTAACCATTGGACCACAGCACCCCACAACGCAACACAATTTGTGAAACACCCCTCTAACTATGTTTACCATTTGGGTCCCTAGATCCAGAAATACAGTCAATTAAGTGAAAGGGTGTAAATTTTACTTGGGGCACTCTCACCTGGACATGCTGAATCTGGGTTAAGCATTGAATAGGCATTGAAGTTGGTGACATCACAGGTGAGAGTGGCCCAAGTAAAATGTACACCCTTTCACTTAATTGATTGTATTTCTGGCTCTAGGGACCCAAATGGAATGGGGTAAAAAGGAGTGGATGGAGAGTTTTAATTTTTTCTTTTCTGAATGTTGCACTTTTTTGGGCACACTTTGTACATTTTGTATTAAATATTGATGTTACTACATGTACATGTATATCACAAAGGACCCTTGTGACTTGCGCTAGTGTGAAACAGGTTTTCTTGTGGGACCCCAATGGAAAAAAAAGCCTTCGCAAATTACTTTTTTGGGCTATCCCAGGTGAAATCAACTGCACTTTGCTTCGTATCTTTGTATTGTTATGTGAAACTGTTTGTTGTTGTTGATTTTATCTGAATCAAATTCAAACTGTGTGTATTTTTTTCTTCTCTGTTTCCCAGGATGCTCCCCAGGGTTGGCACCGTGCCATCACCCTCTTCGTCACCACCCTCGTCTTCGTCTGCCTGGCCGTCTGCTCCTACTCCGACACCATCTTCCACAGGTTCTCCCGCCTCATCTCGGTCCTCATCTGGCTGAACCTACTCCTCTTCCTCTATCTCCTGGTCTCCTTCCACACCCTGTACCTCCCGGCCAACGAGGTCGGGCTGGTGATCCTGGTGGTGGTGGCCGTCTACACCACCCTGCCCTTGCCCCGGCTCTACGCGGTGATCGCAGGCGTGCTCACGTGTCTTCCACATGTCGTCGTCCTGGGGGTGCTCTCGCAAGCCAATCCCACAGACACTTTATTTCAGGTGAGTAGCACTAGATGTCCTCCGTTGGAATTTTTGAAATCGTGGCCCCATCCCCAGTTCAGTTTCAGGAGGTTTTTGGCCCCAGATTTTTGGAACTCTGGCTCAATACTGGTCTGTTTTCTGCAAATAATAATAATAATAATGATTTACAAATTTATAGTGCACCTTTTGCATACTAATGATCAAAAGCGCATTACAGAGTCTACGTTGAAAGTGACTACTAAACTTTAAAAAAAAAAAAGACCGAAGGATTACTATAAAGTCATGCCACCCACCAGTGCCCAAAGTGCAGTAAGGGGATACGTCTGTCCCGCCAACAGGGAAATTATATTACTGAAGCCTAACCCTGCTGACATTGGTAATGTCTCGATCTGTTCCGGAGAGAGACGCCTCCAACCCTACCTACATAATTAATCATTTAAGCACCTGACATGGTGACACTAGAAGTAAGAACTAAAAGCATTAAAAAAACATAAAAAAAGGAACATCAAACCTTTTAAGGCAAAAAAAACAGAGAGTATTTCACAAAATCACTCAGGTGAGACTCGAACCCATGACCTCCTGCTTACTAGTGCAGGGGCCGATTTCACAAAACTCGTCTTATCTTACAACTCATCTTAGGACTTCAAACTGCTCTAAGATCAATCTGAACTAAGACGCGTCCTTGGACCGATTTTCACTAAACCCATCTTAAGCAAGACGCATCAAAACTACCAATTTGATGGCTGTTTACCCTTCCTAAGACACGTATTAGCGTTTTGTGAAATTGGCCCCAGACCTCTTACCACTCAGGGGTTGAGTGGTCGGTGGTTGAGTGGTATTAAAGATGCCTGCATTAGCAAGCAGGAGGTCATGGGTCCCAGTCCCACTTGAGTAAGCTCAATGTTGAATCGCTCGACACTTGCTCCTCACCTTCTTGAGACATGACGCTGACACCATCTTCCATGTGTAGTGTTTTTTGCCCGTCTGTCATTCAGGTTGGAGAGGTATTATTAAACCCTTTTGACAGCTCTCTTTCCAAGGGGACATCTGTTTTGGTTTCTGGATGATAACATGTCTTCTGAGTGTTTTCATGAGATGTGGGTGATGGATTGATGTTGGGTTTAAAGTGCTGAACTTTGGTCCAGGAAAGAGTTGGGGTCAGCCATGTCAAATGTGTCAAACATTTGAACAATTTGGTGTACCATATAGAATTAATTCTCAAATACCACACAGCGCACAAGTAAAGTCTGTCACGAGCCAATGTGGCCCATCATGCCTGTGTTTGTCTCCGGGTTCAGTACCATGAAATGACTGAGAATATTTCTACTCTCTATTGCTAATGCCTGTACCCATTTGTACACCTGGGCGGAGAGAGGCCAGCGGGGGTGAAGTGGCTTGCCAGAGGACACAACATATGACCAGCAGCTGGATTCGAACCCCTGACCCTCTGGTCCTGAGTCACGAACCCTAACCACTAGGCCACACTCCTCACAAGGCGTACATGTAGGTCACTCTTTTATTTGCATTTTTCAGTACAGAACAGTACTGAAAGTTAAAGCTTGATTAGTTTTTTCAAAGTGTAGCAATATCTCTGTGACAGTCTTTAAAGAACCAAAGTGGCTTGCGTGCCGAGTTAAAACCGCCGTCATATTGACTTGGACGATTCGCTCACTGCCTTTCCACAGACGCAATCATAGATTTTACCCACAAGTCTTGTTTTTAAAATTAGTTTAATATCCCCGTGCCAGTGAGAACGTATAGATATATAACGTGATTGCCGAGCCGAAGACCACAGGTCGTCAGGAAATAAGTCAACGCGGTTAGGCTGATATTGATTCCCGGGCATTTTTCTCTTCACAATTTCGCCGCCAAACCTGCCGCTGGCTTGTTTGTATTATTCAGTCATTTTCCAACCTTCGTTGCATCTTTGTGTCTATTGCCTGCGTGCGTTTACTTTTCCTCTGAATGGGATTGTATTCAGGAGCATGCTTCTGTACCTTGGGCTTGGGAAGAAAGGTTCATCCTTGTTACCAGGAGATGTGGCTTTGGAGGTTGGACACTTGTACGGTAGATCAAACACGCTGATTTTTTTTCCCGCATGTGTTTTTTAAATTTATCTCATCTTTGGCACATAAATATTAAAAAAAGGTATGTAAATGACATCAGAGAAACAGTTGAAGGGTTATTGCCAAAATGCGATAAACACATTTGAAAAAAAGTGAAAAGTTGCACGGCTTGATAATTTATACAAGGTGGTGCGAAAAGAAGGAAACCCACTTTTGACAGGGATTTTAACCTACTTACTTAACTTATTTGAACTGTTTTTTTTATAATGTAGTGAAGTGTAGCTCTTCAACCATATGTGGTGAAAAATCTTTTAAAAAATCGCAAGAATAGCGTTATTATGGTAATTTGAAAACAAGTCACCAAAATCACTGTTGTCCACGTGTAAGTCTAGTGTAGTGTTTTTGTCTTCAAATCAAGCTCCGGAGCTCAGTCAAGCGGATGGAATAAAGCCGTCCGTGGACAAACAGTTTTGGTACATGAAATTTGTAAACTACCATATATCTCAAAGACAAAATATGTATTTGCAATCATTTTTTCGTCACTTATATTTAAAGATCAGTATTTTTAATACCATTAAATTGAATTTTTGAAATGTGCTCAACAAGTAGGTGAAAATTGCTGTCAAAAGTGGGTTTCCTTCTTTTTGTACCACCCTGTAGAACATACACACTACAGCTGTTTCAGAACTACATTTTTTGCTTTATTGTATCCTTAGATTGAGTTTAACTATACAACAGCCGTCGAAAGACTCGAAACTGACTTTGGACAACCAGGAGAGAGGCTGCGATTCTACAAGTTAACAATATGATATTTATCAGGTTCTGGAAACAAACGTTTTAAGTTTAAGAACCTGTCATAAATGATGTATCCGTTCAAATCATAAGGGATTTGGGGGATTTGATCAACGTGTCTATCTTGTTCCATTGTTGGCATCCTTCGATCTCGTGAGATCATGGATCTGCGCCTGGAAGGTAGAGACTACATCATCAGCCTGTCATAAAAGATGTATCTGTTAAAATCATAGGGGAATTGATCAACGGGTCTATCTTGTTCCAAGCAAGGTAACAATGTGGCGTTGTGGCATTCATCGAGTTCTGGAGACAAACTGTTGAGTCGGAGAACATGTCATAAATGATGTATCTGTTAAAATCATAGGGGAATTGATCAACGGGTCTATCTTGTTGTAAGCAAGGTAACAATGTGGCGTTGTGGCGTTCATCGAGTTCTGGAGACAAACTGTTGAGTCCGAGAACATGTCATAAATGATGTATCTGTTAAAATCATAGGGGAATTGATCAACGGGTCTATCTTGTTCCAAGCAAGGTAACAATGTGGCGTTGTGGCATTCAGCGCATTCTGGAGACAAATGACTGTTAAGTTGGAGAACATGTCATAAATGATGTATCTGTTAAAATCATAGGGGAATTGATCAAAGAGTCTATCTTGTTCCAAGCAAGGTAACAATGTGGCGTTGTGGCGTTCATCGAGTTCTGGAGACATACTGTTGAGTTGGAGAACATGCTATAAATGATTTATCTGTTAAAATCATAAGGGGAATTGATCAACGGGTCTATCTTGTTGCAAGCAAGGTAACAATGTGCCGTTGTGGCGTTCATCGAGTTCTGGAGACAAACTGTTGAGTCAGAGAACCTGTCATGAATGATGTATCTGTTAACATCATAAGGGAATTCATCAATGAGTCTATCTTGTTGCAAGCAAGGTAACAATGTGGCATTGTGGCATTCAGCGCATTCTTAAAACAAATGACTGTTGAGTTGGAGAACCTCATACCTGTCATAAATGATGTATCTGTTAACATCATAGGGGAATTTATCAATGTTGTTCCAAGCCACATTCTGCATGCTGAGCATTTGAAGTGGTCAAAAATAGATTGGTGGATAGTTTTGAAATGTAAAATAGAGTTCTCTTGAGGAAGAGAACTAGAAAGAAAGGAAGTAGGGAAGGAAGAATTTAGAAGTTGAAGGGAGAAGATCTTAAGAGTACATGCAGCCATCAGGAATTTGTGACTATACACAAAAAAGAAGTTATTAATTTATTTAATGTTTTTTAAGTTTCAAAATTTAAACCTAAAATCAATCCAGGGGCAACCTTATAATTCAGGTCTTCTTCTTTCGTGTCCGTCATCTACATGTATGTTTCAAGTGTTCGGCCAGGCTCTTGCAAAGTGAACAGCCTTCTCGTTTGCCACCACTAGATCTTCCAGATAATTCAGGGAAATTCAGTTTTTCGCTGATGAATGAGGAGGAATAAGGCCAAAAAAAATAAGTCTCCGGTTTCTGGTATGGAGCTTGTCCAAAAAGTGGTGTGGCGACGCGGCTTTTTTTTTTTTTTTACCTGACTTTTTTGCTTCAAATGTCGGCTGATGACTGCAAAAGGTGCCCGACTAACCTTAGTGCAAATTATATGGGAGTCCAGAGAGGCCACATAAAGCTTATTCTCGATCATAACCCCATCTGAAAACACGTTAAAATTGTGCAGTAGCAGGATTCCAGTCAAACCAGTGAGTTTGGCGGTTTTGAGACATCATCTTTCATTGAAAAAAAAGACTTTTTTATTTTGCCGACGCGCATGGCTACGGCGACGCGCGCGCATACCAGAAACTGGAGACTTTTTTTTTTGGCCTAAACTGCCACTATTTTTCTAAATCTGAGAATGATTTTTAATTTTTTTTTTTTATAAATTCTTAAAATTTGCGTCTGGAAATTCCACCCTCTTTTCAAATGATAATCTTGGTGAAAATTTGCAATGGAAGTCATACAAGTGTGTCAAGTACCTGTTTAAATGTTGATGCATTCTATGCGGGGGAGTGTTGCCATGTGGTGGGGGTTCATGACTCATGATCAGAGGGTCAGGGCCCAGGGTTCGAATCAAGCTGCTGGCCATATATTGTGTCCTTGGGCAAGCCATTTCACCCCACTTGCCTCTCTCCACTTAGGAGTGTAAATGGACACTATGGGCATTAGCTAGGGAGTAACCTGCGATGGACGGGCATCCCATCCAGGGGGGGGGGGGGGATAGAAACATTTTCAGTCGTTTCATGCCACGGCAACCAGAGATAAACTCCAGCCTGTCAGATCGGCCATATTGGCTTGTGATAGACTTTACTTTCTTACTTACACTCCGCTTCCATCGATCGATTAATTTCTAATTAAATACTCCGAATCAAGCGCAGCCATTGTCAAGTCAGATCTTATTGATTATGCGCAAATAATAGATCAAGACGATTAGACCAAATCGTTCCTGATTGGCCTGGGCCTTTAATTCGACCAAACTCATTCGCGATCTGTCTGACTTCTTCAGCGGGAATGTCACATGACTTTAAAGGGCTCTCTCTCAGCGAGGGGTATTTGTAATGCAATTACCTCATTAGTGCGCCATAGAATGTGACAATTGACCGGTGTGTCTGTAATTGGATTTTGATGAAATTTTTTTTCTTCGTTTGCCGGTGTGGGCCGTATGGTGACGCAGTATGCAGCCTAACCAAGCCGAGGTATGCCACGCTGCACGCGACTCTTACGATGGTTTATAATCGGATTGATTTTTTTAAATTTTTTTTTATAGCTTTTATTGGCCACTCTGTCGGGCCTGTTCTTCATTATAACGTGTTTTTCACTTCGGGCTTGACATTATAATGACTTTCACGCTTTTGCACTTTTGCTTCGAGGCTGTGCGGGATGGCATGGTTAATGACTCGGACCAGAGTTGTCAAAAGTTGAGCCTCTCTTCTTGCTAATGTTAAAGACAAAAATGAATTTGTCTGATAACAAGGCCCAATTGTCTTGAAAAGATCATTAAAATTAGAATCCGAATCTTGTAAATTTGCTGTTTTCATTTTTTCCCCGAAATTAGAATTTAAAGGGAATATACAACATTTGCTTTTGCTGTAATTTTCTGAAATGGATGGATTGGGAGGGGGTTAGTATTTTATAGCAAATATTGTTACACTGACTTGTTTGATGTTTTGGGTTTGTAGATGCTGGAAAAACCAAGAAAAACAATCATGTTCTTATAGTCTGGTTCTCTGACCCCACTTGAGATGAAACAGAGCAAATTATAATAGACGTCAGGGAAGTTAAGGTCAAAGAATGGCTTGTAAGATTAGGGAACCAGTCTAGTTGGCTTGTACCCATTCATAGGTGTGTAAACGATTATATGATAAATTGGGAGCAGTTTTTTCCCAACGCTGGTCGGCCAACCTGTGTTTGCTCGTAATGTGGGTTATCGTCATTTCAGAATTATTACCGTGGAAGCTTCCAACATTTGACAGCAACACACTTCACTTGCGATGTTTACCGTAATTTTCGGAATATAAGCCGCGGCTTATACGTTGAATTTGCTCATGAAAATGTTTACTGCGGCTTATACACAGGGCGGCTTATACGCCGAGTCTTGAAGAATAAAAATAAGATTCACATGTGTATTTAATGTACTGGTACAAGAAGAGATGTGTTGCTGAAATGAATTACAAATTAAGAAAGTCATTAACAAACCGAAACCACGTCTCACGTAAAGCAAGGTACCGAGCGGTAAAAAGTACGGTGATGAAAGCTGTCTTTGACATGTTGACACTTGCGACCAGCCGTACGTGATACTGGTACAGTGCAGCAGCGATATGCAGCATGTTATTCCCCCAGCGGACCACACTATTTGTGGTAACAAAGGGGTGTTCTTTCTTGGGAACAATAATTACCAATATTTCCGCTGTTTAAAAAATAAGAAAAAAGACGACTAACATTCGTATGGCGTTCGAAACATTTTCTATTACATAATCAGTTGTTCAACGTTGCAATATATTTTGTTTTCTTGAAATGTATTCAAGAAACAATGTCAAACTCAAAAGAGGGACTAAATCACCCCTTACAAAATTAATGGATTCGTCTATTAAAATGTCCGCTTCATTTTGACTATTTCCGAAGAAAGTTACGATCGAAACTTGAATAAGTGGATAAGTTTTGAGGTAAAAACGGACCTGTTTATTCTTAGGACAAAACAAATCAGCATCTGTTGCCACAAAGAAAGATTTGTAGCGCTCCAGTCAGACAACACACGGTGGGTTTCATACTTTCTCACGTGCTGTGGGAAAATGTTGTCATTCACCGGCGTGCGTGGCGCAGGCTGCCGTGCTATGACGGGGCAGCCGGCAGCAGTTCCCGGTGTTTATTTCTCATCAATTCCCATATTTGTTTGTAAAAGTATCGATTGTAAATGATTTGATATAACTTTTGTGGCCCTTTTAATAGCTTCTGTAGTGTAAATGGAACTGGTTCAGAGCATTTTGACTAGAATTTGGAGGCCTTACAAAATTGAATCCTCAGCCGGTTGGTGCGGCTTATACGCCGGTGCGGCTTGTACGCCGACTTCAAATCTTAATTTGCAGATTTTTGCGTGCTGCGGCTTATACGCCGCGCGGCTTATATTCCGAAAATTACGGTACTCTTTTTCGGAGCCCTTGATGGGACTACAGAATTTCCTTGGCTCCTCAACCAGAATTAAAGCAGGTTAATCCAATTATACTCGGTGAATAATTGACTTTAAACTGTGTACACACGCAATCGAAAGACTTTAAGTGAGCAGGTCTTAGGATAAGGCCCGTGCCTTTGCGCGTCGTGTCGCTCGCAATTGGAGAATGCTCATCCATTGTATTTCTCCTCCAATTTGCTTCAATAAGTGGCATCCGTTGCTAGGGCAGGCTGGCATTATCCATTTGATTTTGTGTGTGTGTGTGTGTGTGTGAAATCAACTTGATTCTCACTCTCTCTATCTATAGGTGATCCATCATTTTTTCCCCTAAAACAAACAACTTGAGAAATAACTGGGCTATTAAAAGATTCACGGCCAATCCAATTATGAAAACCGAACTCCTTTTTTTCCCTTCTCTCCCTTGTCAAATATCGCGCGGAAAAACAAGCAAGCTCTTTAAATAGATCCAGCTCTGATTTCTTTTGGCACAATATTTATACGCCACCCTTCGGGGGAGTGTGCCGTCTTTTATTTTACAGAGTTTGAAATGGTCGGCTTGCAGTTGATGTTGATTTGTTTTTTTTTTTCTTTTGGGACATTCTTTCTTGGCGATCATCGGAGGAGGATAAAATATGTCTGGCTTTTGCGAATGAAAAATATACATCTCGATAACGTCAGCCTCGAAAGAGCACATAGTGATATGATGGATGAGCCCTAGGGGAATACAGGGTCCTGTGTCCGAACAAAAATGTTGGGTTGATCAATGTTTAGCAGGCCTGACGGCAGTTATACTAGCAAGGATTCTGAGCTCATACTTCTTTTTTCTTGCATTTTTCTTTACTTGATATTCACAAAACTGTTCTTATCTACAGTGCTGTGTTTATACCCTGTGGCTGTAGTTCTTGTATTTGGGGTGTATTCGTGTTACATTCAATGTGTGGACTTCCGAACAAAAGATGTCAACATAAACCAGGTAGCAGCGACGTTGTGTGGACTTGCCCACGTCCACACAATGTTTCCCCCTCTCTGGAAAACAGGTCTAGAGGCATTTTGGGGTTAGGTTTATCAGAGGCAAACTGAAGAGAAACACTAAAGGCAATCATAGAAAAAGAATTAGGTTGAAAGGGTTTTCACAGTGTGAGTAAAATGAGTTTTTTTCACAGGTTTTTCTTAACTACATGTACACTCAAACAAAAGAATGTCCACACTAGGTGTAGAACGTAAACCGAAATGTTTTTTTGCGTGTGTTTTTTTATTTAGGAACTTCTCATGAACCCTTCAAAATGCCTCATGACACATTGTTATTCCTTCAAGTCAAGGGGCATCAGCTATCATCAGCCGTTACGCGTAATCATCGCCAATGGCGATGGATGCTTTTCGGCGCAACCGTAACATTCCCATCTGTTTCCGGCACTCCGGACAATGGGGCAATGGAAATTGCATTTCTGCCATATTAAGAATTAAAAGCCAATGCCCGATGATTAATGTTCGCACTGAATGGGCTCATATCTGCCGCTTATTGCATATTTTTTTTTAAAACCATGCCACTACACTGCTGGTTGTAAATTAAAATGAATAGGCCCATATTGCACATTATCGGTGATTCATGGCGCTATTACTCTACATTATCGGAGTCTCATAGAACATGTTTAATAACTGAAATGTCTGGTCGGCTGTAGATATGTGAGTCGTTCTGGCACAATGACACAAAATTGGGCAGAGGTCAAAATGAGGGTTTGCGAGTATTAGGAAAGAGAATAAAATTCTCCTTACAATACTGTTTGTCGCACTTTAATCAGACAGTCCTTTGACAAGTTATGGCCGTTTAAAGTTCGTGCTCATCGACATGTTAGAAACGTAAAATACTGAGAAAAGGGCATGTAAAATTTTGAGTTTTGTAGTCGTGAAAATGAAAGATGCTAAATTGTTTTCCCTTAAAAACACTATTAATTCCACTATTTTAATACTATTTCTTTAAAATGTGTGTAGTAGACAATAACAAAGATTATAAATACCAATAATCTGAAAATCGGAAAAAAAATCGGGCCCATTTGGGTTTTTTGCTTTTTTCTGCACTACGGCTTATGCCCAGTTCTGTCTCATTTTGCCAGAACGCCTCACATATTTCAAAAAGAGGATATGAGATAAATTGACACTGTGGAATTCGGGTCGATGCATGTGCATGCCTTTTAAACTTACTTCAGGAACTTTCTACCGCAAACCCTAAGGTAATATGCAACATTTGCAATAAAAAAAAAACCTATGAAATACCTTACTTTGCTATAAGTGAATAATATAGTCTCAATCATCCTATGAAATCATGGCACCTGATGTGCTTTCACTTTCTGTCAAGTGGGATTTTTGTATCAGTTCCGTTGGAAAATACTGACTTATTTCAAATACTGCTCCCAATTTACCAAATTTAGTGAGACCAGATTTTGTTTGCAATCGGTTACACTGGTTCCCTGACCTGACAATTGGCCGACGTCTATAAATAGCTCTGTTTCATCTGAAGTAGGGTCAGGGAACCAGGCAACAAGAAAACCTTTTTTTATTCTTGGTTTTTCGAGCATCTATGAACACAGAACTTTAAACATGTCAATGTTACAATATTTGCTATAAAATACTAACCCCCAAATCCATCTATTGCTGAAAATTACAGCAAAAGCAGATGTTGTATGTTACTTTTAACTTTAAAGTCACTTTGAAATATTTACTTTGGACCACTTTCTTGTGGGGCAAGGAGGGGCGAGAGGGGGAAGGTGGGGGAGGGAGGGGCGTTGAACCCTTAAATCCATCTCCACTCGCTACAGGCCTGTTCTCATCAGTAAAGACATGCATGTTTATTCAAACTACCATTGATTATCTGTAAATTAAGTGCATGCAATTTGTCATTTAAATTTGAATCATCGTTAAATAACTTGAAAGGTTTGTGTTAACAACGAGCAATCCATTATGTTAATATAAAGATCGCCTCTTTTTTGGGGGAGGATGAAGGTCAACTCTAACAAGGCTAAAAGCCACTATAGATTAAATGGATACAGATAAAGACAGGGGGAACGAAAGAGACCCATCAATTGTGGATAGATTGAAGAACGATCGCGTTGTGATGTCTCGCCAAATTGAACAGCAAGTTTGAAAGGAGGTTTTGTTGGGGAAACATTTCTAAAGCTGCTGATGTTAAGAAGCTACATAAAAGAGGACAAAACAACATAGATAGATTGATAGATTGTTGGGGCAGTGCTATGCCTCCTACAGCTATCTGATGAAAGATGGATGATAATGTTTTTACATTGGATGGAAAACGGGTAGACTTGCATCAGAGTTTGTCATGGGTTGACCCTGACATACAAATAAGCTATGAAGCTTAAGTTAGGGCTGGGCTGATTTAAATACTTGATCATCAAACGTTTTTTTGGAAAGAATGTTGCATCCTGATGCCACTTTTTCATCAGTTTCTCAATGAAGGTCAGTCATTGCAAAAATGTTGAAAAGACATGAATCTGGGACTGAGAAACATTTCCAATTTTGGTAGAAAATACTTTGAAAATGCACTTAACTCTCCATTGACTTTGTACATGACTAAAGAAGTGGGGTCTGGATACTGCATTTCCCCCCATTTTTTGGTTTTGATTCAAACATTAAAAAAATGTGATTGGTCTCAAGCAAATGATGAAAAATGTACACAACATTTTGTAATTTTTAAAGTTGCGTTGGTTAAGTGTTTGCAAAATGCCACACTTTTTGTGGTAAGCCACTTTTGTGCATGTTTTGAGAAGCTTCCAAGAGGAATATTAGCTCAAATTTCTTCTTTAAAATTGGCAGCCAGGTTAAGCTGGCACATGTTAAACTTGATCAGTGCATTTCAAAAATTGAATATTCAATATTTGATCAAGACCAAGTTGGAATAATCGGATACTAAATTTATTGGTAAATGTACAGCCATACTAAGGAGCTGCCTAACCAAAAAAAAGAAAAATGACAAATTTCTGTAAGTTAAAGGTTCTCGCATCAGCAATGCCATGGAAGTTTTTGAAATCCTATTTTTTCTCCTCAATTTGGCTTCAAACCCTTTATGTTCAAACCACATTGAATTATTCTAAACTCTGGTCTCATTATTATAGGATTTGATGCAGTGAAGCAGACATTTGACTTATTTGTAGCCAGAGTTTCCCCCCCCCCCCCCCCCCCCCCCAAGTCAAAGGCCTGAAATCTCCTGAGCCGAAGCTTGTGATAAACCCGGGGTTTCGAAAATCCCTAGGTCTGTCCTTTTTTTGGCACAATTAATGAAATTTGTGTAGCACTCTTCTGGGGGAAAATCTCCTGAGTCGAAGCTGGTGATAAACCCGGGTTTTGAAAATCCCTAGGTCTGTCTTTTTTGGCACAATTAATGAAATTTGTGTAGCACTCTTCTGGGGGAAAATCTCCTGAGCCGAAGCTGGTGATAAACCCGGGGTTTTGAAAATCCCTAGGTCTGTCCTTTTTTGGCACAATTAATGAAATTTGTGTAGCACTCTTCAGGAGCGGGGTAGTCTGAGTATCATCTGTTGTTCAATGGAGCCCGCACGCTCCACCAAAAAAAACCGTCTGATTATGTGTGAATGCAAATTTTATGCGAGCCCGCATGCCAGCCAATCAGCGTCAACTTTACAAATTAATTGTAACCTCATTTTGAGCAGAAATTCTGCCTAAGCTGTTGATTGGTCAATTTGATGTCATGCTTTTGTTATAAAAAAACGGTTTACCAAAGACCCAACAGAAGGCGCCCGCTGAATGGTCAGATTGTGGAGGTCAAGACACAGTTTTGTTCTGAACAATCTGCATAGATGACTATCTAGGGAGTACAGTCATAATCAATTCTTCTTTGATTTATTTTGCAGGTTTTAGCCAACGTAGTTCTGTTCATTGGTGTGAACGTAGTGGGCATGTATCATATACAACTCTTAGACATTGCCCAGCGCCGAAAGTTCCTCGACACGAGGAGTTGTATAGAGTCCAGAGTCAAGCTAGAGCACCAGCAGGCACAGCAGGTAAGGGCACCAGACTAAAGGGAGACCAGTGTTCCTTTTCCCGTTATAAAATATTTTTAGTATTATCTCATTTATTTAGAATTGGAAGAATTTTTGAAGAGCACTCTTTGGCATGTACATGTAGGCCTTTCCTTTCAGTTGTAAACATCATGAGCGCAATTTTGAACAGGCTGTCACAAGGGCATAAATATAAACGCCGTTTGCAACAGGTGTTGCCCAAAATATTAACATCCTCATTATATTAACACCCTCATTATGTAAGAAAGAGGCATTTTTATTAAGTTTTTGGCAACGCTTTTTGCTTCTTTTGTATCTTCAACAATCCAATCAGTGGTGGATCCAGGGGGTGTGGAGGGGGCCTCCTGCCCCCGGCAGTGATCGAAATTTTCTAATACCGTAATTTTCGGAATATAAGCCGCGGCTTATACGTTGAATTTGCCCATGAAAATGTTTACTGCGGCTTATACACAGGGCGGCTTATACGCCGAGCCTTGAAGAATAAAAATAAGATTCACATGTGTATTTAATGTACTGGTACAAGAAGAGATGTGTTGCTGAAATGAATTATAAATTAAGAAAGTCATTAACAAACCGAAACCACGTCTCACGTAAAGGTACCGAGCGGTAAAAAGTACGGTGATGAAAGCTGTCTTTGACACTTGCGACCAGCCGTACGTTTCCCCCCCCCCCCCAGCGGACCACACCATTTGTGGTAACAAAGGGGTGTTCTTTCTTGGGAACAATAATGACCAATATTTCCGCTGTTTAAAAAATAAGAAAAAAGACGACTAAAATTTGTATGGCGTTCGAAACATTTTTCTATTACATAATTAGTTGTTCAACGTTGCAATATATTTTGTTTTCTTGAAATGTATTCAAGAAACGATGTAAAACTCAAAAGAGGGACTAAATCACCCCTTACAAAATTAATGGATTCGTCTATTAAAATGTCCGCTTCGTTTTGACTATTTCCGAAGAAAGTTACGATCGAAACTTGAATAAGTGGATAAGTTTTGAGGTAAAAACGGTCCTGTTTATTCTTAGGACAAAACAAATCAGCATCTGTTGCCACAAAGCAAGATTTGTAGCGCCTAGCTCTATGAGTCAGACAACACACGGTGGGTTTCATACTTTCTAACGTGCTGTGGGAAAATGTTGTCTTTCACCGGCGTGCGTGGCGCAGGCTGCTGTGCTATGACGGGGCAACCGGCAGCAGTTCCCGGTGTTTATTTCTCATCAATTCCCATATTTGTTTGTAAAAGTATCGATGTAAATGATTTGATATAACTTTTGTGGCCCTTTTAATAGCTTCTGTAGTGAAAATGAAACTGGTTCAGAGCATTTTGACTAGAATTTGGAGGCCTTACAAAATTGAAACCGCAGCGGTCGGTGCGGCTTATACGCCGGTGCGGCTTATACGCCGACTTCAAATCTTAATTTGCAGATTTTTGCGTGCTGCGGCTTATACGCCGCGCGGCTTATATTCCGAAAATTACGGTAGTCCATTTTTCAGAAATATCATACAAATGTTGAAATGACTCTTGCGAATCAGAATTTGTGGTGTTTGGCTGTATATCAGAAGTTGGTTGGAAAACTTTGCCTTTTTGCAAAAAATCGAAATTTTCGGCAAAAATAATCCCGGCGCGAAGTGGTTAACGGGAGAACTTTGAATAGTGCATAAAACCCATGCGAGTCTAGCCTCAAGTACAAATAATGCAACCTTTTTCCAACTGACTGTGCACATTAATGCGCATTTTGTACCATTCACTCAAGGAGAGGATTTCAGTCGCAATATCGAAACTCGAGTGAAGGGCCGTCACTTCATATTAAAAAATTCCTCTTGAGAATTAGAGGACAATATGTGCACAGTGTCCACCATATGCTTAATGATCTTTCCTCTCATGGTTGGAGACTGTTTGTAAGTCATGCAAATGTGATCTCATGTGGCCAAAAAAAAAAATGGAATAATTACAGCGCGTCCCAAAATACCCACATTATTTTTTTGTGAGGCTCTAGTGTCGCTGCGGAAAAACATACCGCCATTAATTTTATACCATGTTAAGGTTGGAATCTGAACTTTATCCCTGGCGAGTATTGGTTTGATATTTAAAAGAGTTTTAAAATTATTTGTGTTCAAACAAAGGCATGTTGAAAACAAACTCAACCGATTTCAAGAGAAATCGATGATGCAAACTCAGATGCAAACTCGAGTCAACAAGCTGTTGAAATAACAAAAAAATACCAGTTGATTTATTATAAAAGCACATTGAACTTGAAACTAAGAACAATATAGTGAACATATTTATTGGCGAGGCTCTAGTGTCGGTGTGAAAAACAAACAATATTGTGAATATATTTAAGGTGTAGTCTACGTGGAACGAAAAATAAAGTAAAAGGCAACGAGATCATCACATCATGAACATGATGAAGCATTTCCGCATGAGAACAAAATTCACATGGATGATTTTCATTGAAATTGGTTGAGCTTGTTTTCGACATGCCTTTACTTAAACACGAATAATTTTAAACCTCTTTTAAATATCAAACCAATACTCGCCGGGGATAAAGTTAAGATTCCAAGCTTTAAAATGGTATAAAAAATAATGGCAGTACGTGTTTCCGCGCCGACGCTAGAGCCTCCCCCTCCAAAAAAAGTTGCTTTTCTTTTGGAACATGCTGTATATTAGCTGGAATCAGTAGGTTACTTTCCTCTTGAAATTCTCTCTGTGTTAAATGTGCATCCAATATTCTTTTATGGAGAAAAAAAAAAAGGTTTTCACCCAGGATATGACCAACCTGTTTCCATTGGGGCCCTGCATACATTACATATTACGTAGTAAACACACTAAAAATGCATGAAAATAGGAGAATTCATGCAGGATAAAAAAGTTTTATTCACCATCACAAAAAAAACCAACTGAATCACCTTTGGATAAGTGAACACAAATACATTTACACATTTTGTATTAAAGTAAAATTACAAAAGCGTAATAGTATGTTTTAATTTTTTGTTTATTCGTGACATTTCTTTTTCTACATTTTTCAGTAATGTTTCCTTTAATCAGTTAATTGATTGCCATGTTTTGGAACTTCCACAGTGTTCCATTAAACATAAATAAAAATAAAAACCTGCAAAGAGTCTCATGCGGCGTAGAATTTTTCTTAAATTTGGTGGCTTCTCACCAGTTGCATGTCTGATTCATTCACAACACAAATCGGTGGAAATCATCAACAAGTTCGTTTCTGCCTCTGACGTCTTTAAATCTGTTGATATACTCGCACTGCGCTCAGCCTGTCCCCTCCCGTCGAAGGTTACCGACGGATTAGACCAAATCTTTTCGCCCAGGGGCGGGGACTGGGACTGTGGTTGTTGACAATTTAATCAGCGGACCCGTGCTCCGGACGTTGCAAATACGCTTTCTTTCCCGTCTTTAGCTTGAAGAAATCTTATTACAAGGAGACGGTTGAGCCATTCAATCCTGCCCATAGGATTTCAAAAAATAACTGCAAAAACAGGGTTGGAAAAAAACTTCTGAAATAATACTCAGACAAAGAGTTATAAACATCAATATTTTGATATTCTAACTGGATAACCAAAGTCTGGGTTATTTTTTTTTATAACAAAGCTTGAACAACTAAAGGTTAAACAGGGACAGCGTTTTTGTTACCTCCTTTAACAATATTTACAATTCAAAAGCAGCCTAAAGATTGCTTTAAAGATATAGTCCATCATTTGTAATTTGTGCATTGTGTTCGTTTGAAGCAACAAAAGTGTTCCAAATCTGATGAAGGATACTGAACAACTAACCTGATAAAGTTTCAGCTAAGCTTCAGCTGTATATTCCGAGAAAAACAGCATTCTAGGATCTCAATTTCAAATCAAAAGTTACTGAATCATGTTTTGAATTGTTTTGAATTGCAGCTATACGCGACGTCGCGCACTGATGCGTCGTGTGCGTCATGCCAATGCTTGCGCGCGCTTCGCCGAATAACAAAACGAACTACTAATTTAAAGTTTCCTACGGTGCGTCTTAAGACGCACCGTTGGAAAGGCCTTCTTTCGTTGATTACTTCAAAATGACAGCTTCCCAGAAAGAATAATTTCACAGGGAGTTTAGTTCCCTTACTATCTTTCAACCAAGTTTGTTTTTCAACAATAATTACGCCAGTTACTTTTCGGATGGCTGCAAATGATGGACTATAGCTTAAAACTTCTGGTAGCCCTTTTTTTTAACGCCTTGATTTTCCTGTACTTCCAATACTACACTCAGTAATTCCAAGCCGGTTCCCGTGGATTCCCAGATTTCCTCACCATGAGTGCCTTTTTTTCCCCCCCTGTCATTCCCATGTTTCTTACAGTTGAAGTGAAGTTGGAGATCACTGAGCGATTTCCAGTTTCCTTGATTTTCCTTGAATTTCCTATACTGCATGTAGTCAAACACTATCTGTTTCCCAGTTTTCCCGCATTTCCCGAACAAGAGAATATCTTCTTGCACTGCTCACAGATGAAGGTGCGGATAGATCAAAGTCCGTTGTATTCCTTAATTGTCTGAGATTTCCCATATTACATGCGATAATCACACTCTTTTCCCTATTTTTCCCATTTTTTCCTCCCAAACCAGGAGAGGCTACTCCTGTCAGTGCTTCCTGCACATCTCGCTGCGGAGATGAAAACGGAAATGATGGAGCGAGTCCGGGACCCCACCCAGACACGAACACAAGGAGCGGGCATGCAGAAAAACAGCACCACGCACTTCCACAATCTCTACGTCAAACGTCATAAAAACGTCAGGTCTGTATACAGATAGGGGAAAAAGTTTGTCTTCAAACTATTAATTCTTTCAATAAGATTTTCTTCGTGGAAAATAAGGAATCTTTGGGATGTTAACAGATAATGATTTTGACATACGGTAGGCTTATAGAAACAGTTCTGTTGGTAATCTTCAAAGGAATGCAGGTTGTCTCACAAAAAACCCTAGCAGTCGAATCGGGCATGTTTTCAGAAAAGTTTTGGTAGTATTCAAAATCGTGTCTAATGAATTGCTGAGTAGAATAATGGGTCTTCCAAATGCTTATTAGTTGGTTTCATTAGGATTTTTTTGTTCAAACGATACAGCAATCACAATACGGGACTTGAGAAACCACTTTAGCCACTTTAGCCACTCATTACACTTGAGCAAAGGAAATAAATCCTTCATGTGTTTCTCTAACTGCACTTTCTTACTTTCAACGAAAAGTGGCCCAAGACGATTTTCAACCCTTGAGTTTGATGAAGCTCAGCGTTTGTTCCAATGTTCCAATGCATCAATTAGAATGAAATAAAATTTGTATGGTAGATTGGTTATCTGACCTTAAAGGGAAAATACAACATTTGCAAACATCAAAAAATAAAACTACCAAATCATTTTGAAATACCTTGCTGGACTGTTAGTGAATGACAGTGTAAAGCATCCTGTAAAATCATGGCACCTGGTATACTATTATTTTCAAGAAAAGTGGTATTTTTGTATCAATTTCCAACGCTGATCGGCCGATCAGCGTTGGAAACAACTGGCTTTTTTTCAAATACTGGCCCCAATTGACCATCGCACTTGTTTGCAATCGATTACAAACCTATGAACGGGTACGAGCCAGCTAGACTGGTTCCCTGACCTTACAATTCCCCAATGTATGTAAACTGCTCTGTTTCTTCTTATATGGAGTCAGGGAACCAGACTACAGGAAATTGATTGTTTTTCTTGGTTTTTATAGCATTTTCGAACCCAAAACCTCAAAAAAGTCAGTGTAACTATATTGCTATATATTTCCAACCCCCCAATTCCATCCATTTCTGAAAATTACAGCAAAAGCAAATGATGTACACTCCCTTTAAGAGGTTATTTGAAAATTATTCCAAAATCCACATGCAATATACCTTTATTAATTGGTTTTTGACTGTTAAGTTTTTTTGTGGCACAACCTGTAGTCCATTCAGACAAAACACTTTTGAATACATGTACAAGGCTGCTTCTCAACCTACCCACCTCGGGTTAAAATTTCAACATTTCTTAAGAAGGGTAGGCCAAAATTTTCCAAATTCGGTGTCATAAATTGTAATGTAGATTCCCCTCAGTGCCTTTAGGCTTAAGGAGATGTTTAAATATTTGGAATTTTTGGAATGTCTTGCCAGTTTTTCATAATTTTCTTCAGTGCAGGCATGCAACATTTCCTCCGATCAGCCGATTTCCTCGTTTTTTTTTTACTTCACATGACTGTAGTAGAAAGACACTGGTAAACAAACAGTGGCGGTGCTAGGGGGTGGGGGCATTTGCCCCCCTCCTCCCCCAATTGTCTTCCTTGCCCCCCCCTTCCCAGTTTGCCCCCGAGGAAATCAAACAAAAGAGAAAACAAGAAAAGGAAATCTGAAAAGAAGAGACTCAAAGTCTGTACATTGAATGTATATTTAAGACTGGCAACCCTTCGGTAATGGCCCTAAAATGCGGCTTTATGTACATAAATACGTATATGAATGGTTACCGCCCCCAATGCTACAAAATACTACTGAGGAGTAACCTGTAATATGAATTTCTTTCCATACAAGTGTGCACAGCACATGTAGTATTCTGTGATATTTGGTACTTGACCCCCAAACAGCCCTTTGGGGGTTAGGGTTAACAGCTCCAAGCGTCAAATGATGTCCAGCCCACCCCCCCCCCTTTCCATTTTTCTATGTTGCTCCCTTCCCAAAAAACGTCCCAACATTTCAATTTTCATTGCCCCTAGTTCACTGCCCTCCAAAAACTGCTGGTACAACACTGAACATGTACAAAGCTTTTTGGAATTTCCTTTTTTTTGTCTGACTTCCCAGTTGCATGCCTGTAAATGGAGTAATCCTATCTGAGAATGCAGTACTACTATTGTCTATTTTCTAAAATATATTTTGATCTAATGGTTAAAGGGAAAATACAACATTTGCAAACATCAAAAAATAAAACTACCAAATCATTTTGAAATACCTTGCTGGACTGTTAGTGAATGACAGTGTAAAGCATCCTGTAAAATCATGGCACCTGCAGTCAGTGCGCAGGGTTCGGAAAAGTGCTTGCGTTTATTTGCAGCGTATGCATAACTCGCTTGGTAAAATGAATATTCATGAGATCGGGAGACCACATTTGAAAATTCATTTTTTTGATAACTAGTCTTTAAAAGAAAGTTTTTACTCACAAATATAGTAGAGAATACTCAAGCCTAATTGTGAAATGAGATTTCTAAAATTTTCATAAAGTATTTTAAGAAATATGAGGATGAAAGTTTTACTGAAATTGTCGAGAAATTTCGGTTTTCGAAAACCGTCTTTTTTCTATATAAAACGAAACCGTGCAGCATCATTTTACAGTTTGATGAGAAGCTTTGTTATTAAATTCACCAATTATCATAACCATGAATCATGTAAGTACCCAAAACAGTCAGGAGCACGCAAAATTTACGGCCATTCTGAACGTTCAGGATACGAAAAAAATTTCACTCTGGAAGCACGTGTAAGCGCCGCACAGCATGAGTGTACATTCCTCATTGGGCAAGACCCGCAACCAACACGCGTTTTGACCAATCACGTAACAGCACACGGGGCTTCCGTATGTCGGGTACCCCGTTCTATGCGTGCTTATGGATATCTTATAATCTCGAACTCAATGTGCCCGACTATAGAATATAAACTGGCGATGTGTCCTCAGATCTCAAGGTTTCAACGACTAGCTGTGCAAGAAAATAATATACTTTCAATGCTATTCCTATTTCTAGACCGTTATGATTTAAGATTCATGTAATAAACTATTATTTTTTGGCAATAATGTCTCCCATTTTCTAGATGCTTTTTGTTTGTTGACAGTTTCAATGTGCATGAACATGAAAAATATGAACACAAAAAACAATGTGTATGACTATATGAACATGAAAATATAAACACAAATAATCAAAGGCATGTCTCTTTTCATGACTGAAATTCTGGAAAACGATTTAATCATAAAATCAGAAGTGCAAAGTTACATACTTTTGAGCTGGATTTAATAATTACATCAGTGAGTTAACATCTTACTAAAACCCTGGAAACTTGAACCACTTACACTTACAAACATTGCTTACAATATAAAGTTTCTGAAAACATAGAATGACTTAATTATAAATATAAAGCAACTTTAAAAAAAAAAATGAACTTAAAAATACATGCAAGCCAAACTTTCTTCAAAGTGCGAGGTTACTAATGCTCGCCCTAGGATGTACATGTATACACTTTCTTGCTATATTTCATGAGCTTATAAAATAAATTCCCTACCCAAGCTTGCCCACAAGCCACTCATTCTAAGACAATAACAAGGCCATTGAACTGCTCCATTCCTCAGCAATAATAGTTAAATATGCAAACAATTACACAAATCTTTACAATCTTTACAAGCTTTGTTTAGAGTGCAGTGTATAGCTATTTGCAGACATTTTCATCATATTTTTGTTTTTTAAATATACAGCACACTCACAAAATGACTTAATTGAAAAAAAAGAAGTGGAAATTCAGCAATGATTGAATTGATTCTTCAGGGTTATTTTTATACATGATCTGAATACAACATGCCATGAAAATCCTTGATGCCTGATTTGTGTGTTGTTGACAACACGTCTTTGAATTTAGGCATGCAAAAAATAAGGATTTCAGTCTATTGATGTGTCTGGTCAGATTGACCAGGCTCAAACCATCCCGAAACATTATTTTGTAAACCGGAATCCGAACGGAAACCAATTTGAACTCCCTAAAACCAACCTGATCCGACCCGACAAAAATTTAAGGAAAACCAACGGAAAAAATGTTGCAACCTGACGCCACTTCCATGATTGTGTACAAAGTCTATGTAGAGTCAAGACAATTTTAAGTATTTTCTAACAACATTGGAAATTTATGAAAAAAAAGTGGCCTCAGGTTGCAACATTTCTTCCTGTTTGGGTTTATTTCGGGTTGAACTGACTCAACACAATTGAAGACTTAAAACGCAATACCGAAACCAACCTGGCCCGACTAAAATGATGGACAAACTTATGGGGACCTAACAGAAAGTCAGTTTAAGCAAGTTTGGTCGGTTTCTGGTCGGGTTTGAACAACACTTATCCGGTCGCAGCATTAAGTTTCATTTCATGGTAAATAAAGTTCCATTGAACATGTTGAAATAGTTGCGAACTGTTTGCAAGTTCAGGTGTTGTGTTCGACTAGTCTTGATAGGGAAAAGGGTCAATCACTCTGCGTACTTGGCCTGTAAGAAAATGGAAAGAGAGAAAACAAATCTAAGTAATAATCTACATGTATTTTTTTGATGATTTATTTAGGAAGGAATTGTTTCGACTACTTCAAAAAATCCCATCCCCACCGCAAGATCTGAAAACAGTACCAGAAAAGAATTGTTCTTCATATTTTATGACTGACATGAATTGACCGACAAGGACAATCTTGAGTGATGCCTGTTTAATTTCATGAATTCAAAAAAAAAAATCTGATTTTTAATCGTATAGTATAAACATTGTTCGTACTTGCGACATGCAAAACTAACGGGTAGGAACCTATTGTCGACATCGGTGGTAATGCACCCACAAAATACGCACACAGTACACACAACTCATACACAAAATACACGTATGACGTCATTCGAATCGCACATTGCGACTGCAATCATGCAATTTTCGCAAATATTTCGTATCAAATTAAAAATCGGCGGTAGAACCTGCAGAGATGGGAATGGTATGGTTCGAAAGCGTAACTCTTCAACTTACCAGAAAGTGACGAATTTTGTCCCCAAATATCCCAAAACAGTCAGGAGCACCAAAAAAGTACAGGCATCGTCGAAAATGTTCAAGAATCACCTCTCATTTCACATCGCTTATTTATAACTTTAAGCTTGTAATAATCAGCAAAAAATGGTATCAATCGACGCAGAAATTATCGTAGTTTCAGAATCTACTCCATTTTAGTCAGCTACTGCTACGAAACGGGTTTCCGGTCCGTTTATCAAGGGGTACCACCGAACACTCGCAAAACCTCGTGCAGTCTCGAACGGTCCGAGACCGTCCACGCGCTGCAAATAAAATCTCGCTGTGTGGCTCATTATCGAGTAGGCTGCGCACTGACTGCCTGGTATACTGTCATTTTCAAGAAAAGTGGTATTTTTGTATCTATTTCCAACGCTGATCGGCCGATCAGCATTGGAAAAAACTGGCTTTTTTTCAAATACTGGCCCCAGTTGACCATCGCACTTGTTTGCAATCGATTACACACCTATGAACGGGTACAAGCCAGCTAGACTGGTTCCCTGACCTTACAATTCCCAAATGTATGTAAACTGCTCTGTTTCTTCTTAAATGGAGTCAGGGAACCAGACTACAGGAAAATGATTGTTTTTCTTGGTTTTTATAGCATTTTCGAACCCAAAACCTCAAAAAAGTCAGTGTAACTATATTTGCTATATATTTCCAACCCCCCAATTCCATCCATTTCTGAAAATTACAGCAAAAGCAAATGATGTATATTCCCTTTAATTTAAGAGCTCTCTTGGAAAGCAGTGGACTACCCTCACAAAATATGACATTAAATTAAATACATATGCGTGACAGATGTTTCCATATGGGAACGCCCGCCGTGCCCAGCCTGCTCTTAATAAAGAAGCCATGAATTGAAAGCAGGTGTTCATCCAGCTGGCATGTTCTGAAGCATTTTTCAAAATGTTGAAGCGCTCCCTGATCATTCATGTATTATGTAAGAATGGCCCCGGTCACTGCACTTTTTCCCTGATGGTTGGTAATGCTTCAAGGATGCTCACTGTTGCTGGGTGTATGTGTATCTATTGCTGCTCAACCGTATGGCCAGGTCCAAAGGGCTATGGCTATAATGGCTAACAGTTACACACATGTCTATGGGAAGTGACTTCAGCCGCTTCCATGTTTATTGCAAGCCGTGGCTAAGTAATTTTGACATGGCCTTAAACGTACCAAAGAAAATCATATTTAGTCATGTGCCACGAAAAAGGGCGTATGCGCGTACACCCTTTTGCGCGAATGCATAATCACCAAAATGTTCCCAGGAAAAGGGCATATGCAGAAAACTGCCTCTATTTTAATGAAATGTAAACATTTTCATCAGAAATTTATACAAGTTGTTCTAAAAATTATGATTCATACGCGTGACAACTTGCAATTTGTACGATATGTAACACCTGTGGAAAAATAAGATTCCTAATATGCACACGTCGGGGAAACATTGGAGCCTTTGAATGCAATTTTCTTAAAAAGTGATTTTTCACATCAGAACGCTCGTATGCTCTTCTGCCGGGCACCAGACTATTTGTAGTTTTTACAGGTTTTGAATTTTAAAAAAACCAAACAAACACAAAATTGAAAAGAAATACCCAAATTTCACTCCGACTGGCAGCCATCTCTGCTGGTGCACGATCCTTAATTGTTCCTTAAAAAAAGTCAGAAACATTTTTGAAAAGGAAAACCAAAATTCCATACTGATGGACACCCATGTTTGCTGTTGCACGATCCCGATGCTGTGCCATTATCTAGCCATAAACTCAAAGCAACGTAATTAATTTCGACGCGGTTGCTTGATTACGACTTCGCTCTTTGACATTTGTCTTTTTTGGTGTGTGTGTGTCTCTTTCTGTTTGTCCGCTCAGCATTCTGTACGCAGACATCGTTGGCTTCACCGCGCTGGCCAGTGAATGCTCGCCAGCCGAGCTAGTCAAGACGCTGAACGAACTCTTCGGCAGATTTGACAGTTTAGCTGAGGTAAGTGGTAACCATGGCAACCGGGATCAGACGGTTTTTCCTGAAAACGCTCTCAATTTTCTTACCTTAGTGACCCAGTGGGATTATTTTTTAAAATCCCACGGCGGCCTTTTGTATTCTTCGAGTTTGAATAACAGGCTTTTTTCTAATGTTTTGATGAATGCTAAGTGCGGGTAGAGTCTGGCAGTTTTATTGTGCAATAATAATGGGACAGCTCATGGATAGTGACAATAACACCCGGCACTGTATAAACTTGGCCAAATGTTATAAATGGCCGACTATATAAGTTCTGATGACAGGTAACGGACATTCTTCACAAAAGTCTCAGAATGGAAACTGCCAATATGAAATATTCTACTTGATTGTAAGCAAATGAGCTCGATCGGAAATATCTCGGAAGCTGCGGGCCAACGAATTCATGTTCATGCATGAGTCACGTGATTGTACCTTGTAATTTCTGGAAGGAGTAGTGTTTTGAGTAGTAAAAATAAGCTTTTAGGCCCCAGTGACCCTGTGACGACCGTTAACCCCAGTTTGGTCATGTGACATGTTGGGGCTGGGCTGCTGATACTTCTGACAAAGTTTGGTTGACATCGGTCAAAATATGTACATGTAGTAGACTTGATGACAAGTCGTTAGACTATAGTGGTTTATGTCCATCATCAGCGCCAGAATCCGCATACCACCGCCGTTCATGCAACGTCAGCGCTACAACCATTCATGCAAAAGTCATGTACTACCGCGCGGCAATGCACAGAGCACACGCATTGGGTCGAAAATGTACGTAGCGTCCCCGCTACTACCGGTAGGACAGCATGCGGTACGTCGTACCCCCGGCACAGAGCTTGGCAGTCGCGCGCGGCGGACGCGATTAAAACCACTCATTTTAAGTCTAAATATGTAGGAGCAATACCAACGTTTGTTACTAACTAACTAACTAACGGACTAACGGAGAGACATGATGATTTGTTAAGCTACTATCCCGCAGCTAATAATAGGATCAGCATTTTGTGAAATCGTTGTGCCTAGTATGCTGAAAGGAGGATTTCCCATCATTTCCTCATGATGGTTAGGACTGAACCATTGCGATAAAAAAATGGCTTTTTTTCAAATACTACCCCTAAGAAACTGAATTCAATTTTACTTTGCAATTGCTACAAACAGCCTGTCTCCAAAAAAATGGTACAATCAGAAAAAAAATTGGTTAAATATGAAATTTCAAAATTAGTCATTCTTACTTGGCATAATATTAAAGAACAAAGACTGGGCTTTCCAATAGTGTTTGTTTGATTTTGTGCCACTTTTATGCATGGGCAGAGTTGTTTCGAGTACTGTGCCATGCTGTCTTGAAGCTCACAAAAGATTGCAACTTGGCAAAAGAAACAAACTCAATTTTTGTGTTCCGCAGTAAACTGGAGTTATCTCTGGATTGACGAAAGCAAATGAGATGAAACAAAAAGTATTAAAAAGCCTGGTCTTTTTTCTTTAATGTGATGCTCAAAACAACTTACTTATGTTGAGATTTAATATTGAAAAAAAAAAATCGTTTTCGATTGTACCATTTTTTTTGAGACAGGCTGTATATCCTCGAATTTTGGAAGGGAGGACTTTCAACAGATATCTTGTTTTGCGTCCAGAAATCACAGCGTTCTCATAATGTATGGTATCTACTGAGTTTAAATGTATTATAAAACATTTGCAAACATTAAAAAACACAACTACCCTATTATTATGAAATACCTTACTTGACTGTAAGTGAATATTAGTCTTAAGCATCCTGTGAAATCATGGTGTGTCATTTCAAGAAAAGCGGGACTTTTGTATCAAACTTTTAGTTGGTAAACATCCGTGAATGGGTGAAGGAATGTCAGGGAACCAGACTACAAGAACAGCAGTTTTTTCTTTGTTTGTCCAGCATCTATGAACCCAAAATTGTAAAAGGTCTTTTTTTTATATAACCTGCTTCAGATTTATTGTAATTTTCCTTTAATTGGCAAAAGTACATTATTTTTGAAACATTGCTTCCATTACCTTTAAGCAGCATATTAAGGCCTCTTTAGTCCACCTTCAATTACTCACTTGTCCTCGATCTGTCCGAGAAGTGAGTTATTTTAGGGGTAATCTGCAACGGAACTTGCTTTAACTGTGCTTTTTGCTTCTGTACGTTACTGAGTGACTGTAGCAGCTGATGTACAGGTGACTGCATCAATCAGTTTACAGAAGTTGTGATAACTAGTCAAGCGGAGATAAAAAATTACAAAGAAATGCACTTAATTTGTGTAAGAGTTAATAGCACTCTGCACTAAAGACATCAATTTTGCTCCGCGCCATACGCACGCGCATACCCCGCATGCCGTACAAGCTTTCGAACAATCACGTGCGCACATGCATGCATACTTGGCTGCATACATTCGCATAGAAACGGTGCTGCAAGCGTGCGCGTAATCTTCACACGAGAAGTTCGTACAGCATGATTTTCTGAGATCCGGGTACTTGCTTCTATTTTTAACATTACTGCAGAGTGCTATTTTCCAAACTCATTAATGTAAGTCAATACAAAACAAAACAAAGCAAAAAACAAATGTTCACATGATAAGGCCAAAAAAAAAAGTCTCCGGTTTCTGGTATGCGCAGAGCTGCTTGCTGGGCAAATGAAAAAAAAAAATTTTTTTTTTTTTGATGTTCATGACCAAAAACCTAAAAACTCACCTGGTTGACTGGAATCCTGCTGCTGCACAATTTTAAACGTTTTTTTTATTTGGGAATGTGAATAAGCTTTTATGGCCTCTCTCTCTGGACTATATTTATTTGCAGTTTAGTCGGGCGGGCACCATTTGCAGTCATTGACATTTGAAGAACAAAAAATCAGGTAAAAAAAAAGCAAAAGCCCGCCACACCACTTTTTGGGCAAGCCCATTACCCAAGAGACTGACTAAAGGACATTTAAACATTATGTAAATGAAAAGAAAATTTCGTATGGAATAGTCTCCCCATGACAGGCAGAACAGATGCTTTGAAACATTGAGTTTTCCCCTGGTTCTTTTCAGAACCACACAAACTCACAAAAGAGATTTATTACATGGTGCAAGCAAACATCCTCTTATTGCTCTCTTCACCATGAAAACCTACAAATCATATACAAATCAATGAATATTATCCCCAAAAAATACAATTAAACACGGTAATTTGTAAAAATTTGAGATTCTTTCCATTTTTACCCTAAATTGGATCAAATAAAGTTTCAAAAATTAACCATAAATCAAAAAGTTTGAACAAAATGTCTGGAAAATCAAAATAGCAAAAAAAGTTAGTTCCCTTCTAAAAAATGTAATTAAATCCACCACTCACAAGTGTGCCTTTTTTGGGTGTAGTAAGGCACAAGCAAAGTCCACATGAACCCGAAGGTTGTTACCTTACACCTCAGCATGCACTGGAGCAGGTGATACATTAAGGGCAGTGTGAGATCAGCGACATTTACGCCGCTATAAGAGCTGGCGGCGCGTAAATGGTCTGATTAACGTCATTAATGTGGGGAGCGGGCGCAGGCCATGAGCAAAGCGAAGGACAGGAAGAAGCAAATAAACAATTGGGCCATTAAGTATCTACTGAAAGATAGAGGATGACAGAATGTGAAAAAGAAAAAAAAAAGAAGAAGAAAAACTAGAGGTTGGTTTGCCCGAGGTGACATCGCATGGTTTAAGGACAGAAAAGTGGTATAGAGCGTGTAACATGAAACCTCGGCGGGCAGAAGCCATTTGCGAGGCGGCGGTGACATCTGGAATGAAAGAATGCTGCTCAGCGTGAGAAAATCGGGGTAACACAACGAGGCACTGATTAACCTTAACATTATCCCGGATCGGATCTTAATGGACTCTGTGCATGAACGCAAGAGGGCACTATGTACTATTGAGGATGCGCGAAGGACGTTTACAATTTACTGGTTCGCGAGTGCTGTTCATTTGTTCAGATTTGAGAATGCTCACTATAGAGATGGGGCCCAATCGCCTTGAAACCAGGGCAAAGAAGGCGTACATGAAGTGGCTGGTTTTGCATACTTGCTGCAAAGGGATGAAGAACAATTAATGCCGAATGAAATGAAGTCTTGTCGATGTCTTACAATGGTTCCTTTTGTCACTTTCCTATTATAAATTCGCCTTTTGCAGGGGTATAACATACTGGAGTAGTTTGGGCGAGAACCATTTAGTCGACTAGTAGTGGTTGATTCGTGGCGTAACTTATTTCCAGTCAAACGCTGGTCAAACCGTAACCACAAAACATCTGGCTCCTGGCTCCCTGCTGCACATTAAGATGCGTGCAGCAGTTAGTCACCAGTGATGCAACCGTGCCCTGGCACTCCGGTTCCAAATAGTTGACTAGAGTAGTCCGACCATCCTGAGTTTGAGTGAAGTTAATCTAAACATGGTGAGCCATAGTCCTCACCAGAAGCTGTTCCTGTATTGTCATGATGTTGGACCTTCTGCTAACCAATGTGATTTAGTCTCTTGTGGCAATTAATTAGGCCTACAAGCCGGGATTGCTGGGGAAAAGAAAACCCTGGGGATTGGGAAGACGGGCAAGGACAGACATCTGAACATTGTTTGTGGATTTTTTGGGGAAAAAAAGACCTTTGCGTACACCTTCAAGCGCCAGCAAAATTAATTTTGAAAATTTTGTATTCCTCTACAGTTTCAAAAAAGTCGGGCATAAACTGTGATTAGTCACAGGTGTCTTCCTGTCAATTTCAGACGGCGGAGTTTGTAATTTTTTTTGGGGGGGGGGGGGAATTCATTGAGAGAAACTAATTTCATGGGTTTTTTTTTTCCTGGTTCATGTTTGCGAACACTCCAAATCTGTTGGGTTGCTTTTGCTAGAGGCATAATGTCTGATGAATTCAGAAATTAGATTTTCACTTTTTTTGTGTGTTCTCTCTTTGAAAATCTTGCCAAAGATGAAGGCTTGGAAAAGGAACGCAGTATCCCAAGGGTAAATTGAAACAATTTCAATCAGCCGAACTTACTGTCACTGATTATATTCCAGGATTTACGACCGGTTGCTCATACTTATCTGCGGGTTCACTTATCTGCAGTTCACTTATCTGCTGTTCAAAGTAGATCCTGTTTGGAATAATTCAAACGATTTCCGAAATGGCACATCAGGTTTACGACATGTGGAGCACCGTAGGGACGATGTGTTCCAGGCATTATCTTTGGCAATTTAAAGATATAGTCCATCATTTGTAATGTGTGCATTTTGTTCGTTTGAAGCAACAAAAGTGCTCAAAATTTAAAGAAGGGTACTGCATGTACTGAAAGGGAAAATACAACATTTGCAAACATCAAAAAATAATACTACCAAATTATTTTGAAATACCTTGCTGGACTGTTGGTGAATGACAGTGTAATGCATCCTGTAAAATCATGGCACCTGGTATACTGTCATTTTCAAGAAAAGTGGTATTTTTGTATCAATTTTCAACGCTGGTCGGCCGATCAGCGTTGGAAAAAAAAACTGGCTTTTTTTCAAATACTTGCCCCAATTGACCATTGCACTTGTTTGCAGTCGATTACACACCTATGAACGGGTACAAGCTAGCTAGACTGGTTCCCTGACCTTACAATTCCCCAATGTATATAAACTGCTCCGTTTCTTCTTAAACGGAGTCGGGGAACCAGACTACAGGAAAATGATTTTTTTTCCTTGGTTTTTATAGCATTTTCGAACCCAAAACTTCAAAAAAGTCAGTGTAACAATATTTGCTATATATTACCAACCCCCCAATTCCATCCATTTCTGAAAATTACAGCAAAAGCAAATGATGCATATTCCCTTGAACAACTAACCTGACGAAGTTTCAGCCCAGCTTCAGCTGTGAATTCCGAGAAAAACAGCATTCTAGGATCTCAATTTTAAATCAAAAGTTGCTGAATCATGTTTTGAATTGGGCCTGAATTCAGCGTCCGAGACACGTTCTCACTGAGCCGATTGCAGCTACGCAATGTCGCGCACTGATCCGACGAATTATAGCAACTTCGCGTGCGTGTGCGTCGTGCCAATGCTTGCGCGCGCTTCGCCGAATAACAAAAGGAACTGCTAATTTAAATTTCCTACGGTGCGTCTTAAGAAGCACCGTTGGAAAGGCCTTCTTTCGTTGATTACTTCAAAATGGCAGCTTTACAGAAAGAATAATTTCACAGGGAGTTTAGTCCCCTTACTATCTTTCAACCAAGTATGTTTTTCAACAATAATTACGCCAGTTACTTTTTCGGATAGCTGCAAATGATGGACTTTAGCTTTAATACTTGCTTTAATTTCTGAATTGTGTAAATACTTGCTCCAGTACATAAAACAGAAAAAAAAAGTGATCTGTGTTTTTTTGTTTTTGAAACCTGAGAGTCGTGATGGCTTAAATGAAAATATCTCATGATCTCTTCAAAAAATAATAATTGAAAGGGATTTTTTTATAGCAATTTATCCGAAACACATTTATTTGTGGATAAAAAAACACTTTGTAAATTCTGTAGCGTATCTGGTCTTCTGAAAATAGTAATTGGTTAATGTAATCAATGCCAAGAATAAATTTAAATATACTGTTTATGTTTCAGCTGGTTAGAACTTTAGGAATTAAGAGAAGGATACGCCAAAAACTTAATACGTTCAATTTTTTATCTGGGCATATTTTTTGAAGTTCTTTCTTTGAAAAAATCATGAATTAGGTATTGATGTAGAAATTAAATTTGAAACGTAATTTTTTTTTGAATGCTACACCCCAAAAGCATTCAAATTTGAAATAGAACATAGTCTCATAAAAAGATTTAAGAAGTTGATTTGCTTCTTATTTTTTTCGTCAAAAATGCTGTGTTATTTTTTCTTGGGGGGGGGGGTGATATTTTGGACTGACATTTGGTTTTGTTGCCTGAGTACAGAACAGACATTCTGATGACTGATTTGGCGATCCCTCTCGGCCTACCGCAAAGTTGACATGCCGATGATACCACTGTAAGTGTTTGTTTCTGCGGCTGCAGGAATTTCTTCACCGTGCCGTGAATCTACACAAACTCAAAGCCTTAATATAATAACTACCATACATCAGCCTCAGGTAGAGGCATGATTGAACCTTCCCTCAACCTCTATAATTAGCATGGGTGGGTCATTTTTGTCAAAAGGGTTTTGGAAAAATAATTTGAGGTTATTTTTAGGTGTGAGTCACATAACTAGCGCCAGCAATGAATCACAAGCGCGTGTGATTTAAGATTTGTTTCAGCTGTGGGAAAAGTGCAAGCAGCGATTAGGTAAATAGTTGCGAGCAGTCGTGTATTTTCCCGGCTCGAAATAAAATAAATATTGCAAACGGCAGCGAGGCGAAGCTAAATAATTCAGAATTCATTCTGACAGTGGCATTTCCGAGGTTGAATTGGGCTATGAGCATGGCAGAGTCAGTTAAAAGAAACTTTAAAATTGATGTAATTTTGTAAAATAGGAAAGGACTTTGCCTTATATGGTATGGCAAAAAGTCCGTGGAGTACAATGCACATTTTTCAAACTGGAGGAAACAGTTTCCAGTTGGTTAAAGGGAATGTACATCATTGGCTTTTGCTGTAATTTTCAGAAATGAACTATTTGAGGGGTTAGTATAATAGATCAAATATTGTTACACTGACATGTTTGAAGTTTTGTGTTCGGAAATGCTGGAAAAAAAAAAAAGAAAAAAAAAAAAAATGTTCAAGTCTGGTTCCTCTCCACTAAACTAAAGATAAAATGGATCATTCATAGATGAGAAAATTGTAAAGGAAGGGAACTAGCTGGCCTGCACCTGCATGCCATTCATGAAACCAATACCAAATAAAAACAAAATTTAGAAAAAAAAAATGTAAAGTTGGAGCAAAAGATGAAAAATAGTTACGGTGGTCGGGTCCACCACCGTTGGAAATGTATAAAAATATACCATTTTCTTGAAAACTTCACACACCAGGTGCCATAATTTTACCATAATTTTACAGGATGCTTTAACAACATCCTTACCAGGTATTTAAAAACTTAGTAGTTTTTTTTTTTTTTTTTGTGTTTGTTGTTGTGTCCCTTTAAATGGTTACTGTATAAATTATACTTGCCTTTTATAAAAATTATTAAACGATGATGAATAGATGGCCATGAATCAATTGTTGACTTACGATCATTTCTCTCCGGAAAGAAGGTTTAAGATGGGGACCGCAGAGAACAAGGAACGTTTTTTGTTTTATACTCGGAGATCCCATTGGACTATGTATACATGCCTTGGCATGCCATTCGTACATTATACAGGCGCGGCCTGTTTGCTCAACCGTGCCTAATGCCGCCACACATCTCTTGATGAAACCCATCCGTCTGGGATGGGTCGTCCCGAATTCCCCAAAGAGGATCACCTGACCCCATCGGATATCTCCCCGCTGACTGAGAAATCACACACCTCTTTTGCGGTCGCTGGGGACATGACTGCTTGAACAATGGGCCAAAGATGCCGCATCGCTCCGTTGCTTGTCACACTTGCAAGTGTCTTGGTGTATATTATCGTCCAGTTCATCTTGGAAGGGAAGAGCTGAGGAGTGTTGGGGTGGGGGGGCAGATGAGGGTTGCCCTTACACGCGGACATCCACCGTGACATTTCAGAATGTTGAATATTTGATGCCATGCCTTCATCATGCCCCTCTTAGATTAATACTTATGGGATATTAGCGGGCCCAGTCGTGCTGAATGTTTAAGTCCCATAGCGAGACGATTCATTATTCATCTGACAGGAGTCGGAAATGGATAGAAAGGCGATCCGACGGAACCCGTCGCAAGAAGTTTTTTTCATTGGGACTCGATGCCGTGATGCGCGTTCAAGGGAATACATATTCTGTTTCAAAGGCTTCAGCGCGTGTTGACAATCATGTAAAACTGAATGTGCCAAAGACATGTAACTCAGTATGAACAAGCTCATATGCAGGGGGAGGGGGGGGGGGGGGGAGGGGGGGGGCATGTTCCAGATATTTGACCAGATTCGAGGAGTTCTACTTTTTTTTATTATGTTATTCATCTCTCTCTCGTCTCGGTCTTCTGACTGACTCTGTCATTGAGCAAAGAAGATAAAGAACTGAACAACTTCCAAAAAACACAACAAAGTGGTAATCTCAGTATGAATGTTCTGATCTCGCTCTAGGCATTTTCTTTGGCCAACCATGTATAACTTCACCATTTTTTCATTATTACATTTTTGTGTGTGCAGTTTTCAAAGTTAACTTTTCGACAAAGCACTACCATACAAGCCTAGCTGTCCTCATCCCCCCAAAATGTAATAATTTAATCTGCCTGTGTCCAGCTGTCCTAGTTATTATAAACTCTTTTAACATCCGCAGTGATTCTTGGGTATGGATGACAAAACAAACCAGGCAGTTTGTGCACAAACCTATGGGGACAGTGAACCAGCCAAAAATTAAAGCAAGGAGCAAATCAAATGAAATTATCAACTGGTGCACAGCCCGTAGGTTTGTGCACTAATTTTCTATTTTTTGTCTCCCATACCCAAGATGCACTGGAAATATCGAAAGGTTTATTCCAATTTTCGTATTCTCTGTGGTTTCCTTCTGCTTCTAAGATTTCAAAAATTTCCTTCCCGCTTTTGTTCATTGACCTATTTTGTTCCAAAAATAGTTTGACCATGCTCGGTTTGCTCGGCGCAGCATGGGCAGATGTTACAATGACATGACATGATTTGAACCAGGCGTTATACTCGGCAGGACACTGGTGTAGTTGGTTCACACCCTTCATCACATGGGCCGTGATCTGACCTAATAGAGTTACAATTACGAGCATTGGTAATCTGAGTCTTCTAATCACCCGTAAACATACCTACCAATTTAATGAGACAAACCTTGCTCAAAGTGGCAAAAGACTGGTACCAAATACCCTGTCTGGTACCAAATGTCCTGCTCAGATGGTATTGTTCAAAGAAAAACGATCAGTGAAGGTAATTTTAAAAAGTGTGTCTGCTGGCACACTTTTGTTTGTTACATGTATTAGAATTGGAATCCTGTTACGAGACCCAAAAACACTGCATACATGTACATTTTTTTTCTGTTTTCTCATAATGTATAGTAGCTACTGAGCTAAAAGTTCAACAGCAGTTAGTTTTCTTGTGCCCTATTGAAGATTTTGAGCGATTTTGTTGCTTCAACCTAAAGTCACAAGCTATTCAAATGACAATTTGTCATTGTCCATCTACTGCTACTTAATGGTGTGGTGCTTATATGGCACTTTATACCAAAGTTCTCAAAGCAATCATTACCCCTGTTCATCAGGTCATGAGACCATTGTTTTTGTGCAGTAGCAGCTCGAGATCAGCACATTCTGGTCTCTACCGTCACAGGTACCCATTTATAGTACTGGGTGGATTATAATTTGGCAAAAAAGAAGAAGAGGCAATTGTAGTAAAGTGTCTTGCCCAAGAACACAAGCACCATGTTGCCCGTCAGGGTTCAAACTCAAGTACCACGCCATGTGAGTCGAGCACCGTAACCATTGGACCACAGCGTTCTTCTTGTGACCTAGTCTTTGTCCAAGCCTGGATTTGGAGTTTATTTTCCCCTAATTTAGCCAGTTCCCTGACAAGCACGGTAAACCTTCTGTGGCAGTAGAGGTTGCTATCCCCAAGATGAATCCAATGCAATCTTGGGAAAGTTGGCAGTGCTGCCCAGTAAGTTCTGAGCATACCCAATGCACGCTATATGCGCCCAGGGTATCCTATATGACAGCACTGCCCAGCTGACATGTGACAGTCGGTAAGTGAGTCAATCAGTGAGATAGGTACAAGGCGGACACTATGTTGCGGCCATCTTGATTTTCCATTCAAATCAACGTAACCAAAGTGAGGCTGGAAGGAAAATTAGTCTGGTTCCTTTTTGCACAAAAAACATTATCATTCAGTACTGTTATTGGATACAGGGAACATGACTGAAATGGTGGCAGCATGATAAAGGTCTATTAAGGCTTGCCCTGTGGACCGACAAAAATGCATATCTAGTGATTTGGGCCACAGTTTGTATTGTAAACTCATTAGAGGTCAAAGCTGGCATCTTGACTATCCCTTCCCGTGTCTGACGAGGGACGATGATTGACGGCCTCGGTTGTCATATCTGTGTTGGCTTTGCAAGATGTTTGTTGGACAAAATGAAACTCTCTGTTAACTTAATAATAAGGTTGAGTGATGATTAACTATTGCAGTTAACGAAAGTTCATGTCTGGTTCATGCATTACAAAAAAGTCAACCCCCCCCCTCATTTAGATATCTTTTTTTTTTACTGATGAGTTGTATTTTGATCACAAGAAATTCTACTTTCTAATTCAATTGATAAGAATGTACATTTTGTAATGAGCAAAGGACATTACAACATGACCGCATTATAATTCATTTGGATACGTAATGTTGTAGGTCGCGATCTCATTTCTCCATCTTTGTCACATCTTTCAAAATATTCCTTTTGTTTTAAAGGGAATGTACATTATTAATTTTCAGAAATAAACTATTGGGGGGGGGGTTAAGTATAAAAGATCAAATATTGTGTTCGAAAATGCTGGAAAAACCAAGAAAAACAAAAATGTTCAAATAGTCTGGTTCCCTGACTCCACTAAAGATGAAATGGATAACAAATGCCGGAAAATTGTAAGGTAAGGGAACCAGTGTTGCTAGCTAACCTGCACCCGTTCATTAACATGGAACCAATAGCAAACAAAATTTGGACTGAAAAAAAATTGGTTACCAACATTTTGAGCAGTAGTTGAAAAATAGTAAGGTGTTTCCAACGGTGGTCGGCCGACCACCGTTGGAAATGTATACAAAAGTACCATTTTTCTTGAAAATGACTTCACACCAGGTACCCTAATTTTACAAGATGCTTTAGACTGTCATTTTACCAACATCCTAGTAAGGTATTTCGTAACAACTTGGTGGTTTTATTTTTCAATGTTTGCAAATGTTGTATTTTCCCTTTAAGAAGCAAAACAAAAATTTAACCAGGGAGGCAGTTTTACCCTTGGAATTGCTAGCACCTTTGAAGGTACTTGTTTGTCATCTAGTTCAGCCCATCTAACTTGTTAAACCAACTTGTCCGAATTGTGAAGCCAAAACAGGATTTCCTGTCCAGCTTGCAAAAATTTGTGAAAAAAAAGGCTAGAAAAACCCGAAGCCGTCAGCCTATCCTTGTGCACCTGAATGATTTCCCCCCGGCTTTTTTTGGAAATCAAGTTGACAAATTCAGTCAAGATAGCCATCAAATCGCCGCGAAATTGACAGCACAGCACTCAGCTGTGCAAATACTTGTTCTATGAGAGAGAGAGAGAGAGAGAGAGGGGGGGTTGAAGACTCCCCCCCCCCAAAAAAAAACCCGCAAAACAAAAACAAAAAAGAGAGTTGGGTGTTTGATTTTGTTAGAAGTGTTGCAGTCACCTCACCTGTGTCTACATTCAACATAGAAATCCCCACCCCAAAGAACAAGCATTTTATGTATTGATTTCTGGATTTTAATCAATTTTTTTCAATACATTTCTGTCCACTAATAATAATAATAATGCACTTATTTAGCACTTTACAAAAGAAAAAAGAAAACCAAAAATCGTAGTTAGAGGGAAAAATACAAGCTAACAAAGAAATCAAAACCTGGGGATGTTCAGTATCCATATGGATTTAGAAAACAGGTGAGTTTTGAGACCTTTTTTGGAAAATCTGAATGACAACAAAACTTGGATGTGACATGGATCTCTGCTCCACTCTTCAGGACCTGCAACAGAAAATATTTATGTCACCTTTGTCCGAGCTAAATTGATTAAAAGGATTTTTCCATACAATATGCGACTTGTGTCCCAGATCTTGTTGACCCAACTTGTTTTTGCAGCTGGTTACACATTTTGCAGTGTTTACTTTCCATTTTTTGCACAACAAAAATCAATGACTGGGAAAATAGCAGATGTGGTTATTTGTTCGGTAAAGATCAGCCTGTGCAATGACGGATGCAAAAAGCTACTATTGCAAGCTGGGTTGGATCTTTGCATATGGCGATCAAATAAAACGCGACAGTGAGCGAGCATCCAAGCAAAGTGTTTTTGTTTTGTCTACAGAAGTTAATTTCCTTCTCAAAGCATTAAAGGGTTCATGACATTAATTTTTCTTAGAGACACCATTTTGTGCAACTTTCTACTCCTCTCAAATGTATGAAAACTATTTGACATCCCTTTTTGGTTGATTTTACTGAAAAGTGCATTTACAACATTAAAACATTTTCCATGCAACTGAGGGTGCTGTGGCCGTGATGTCATTTCAGGAAGACACTGTTCAGTTTAGGAATTTTGCTCAATGAAAACATTTGTTAGAAAACTTGGCTCATTGGCCTACTGCCATGCATTGATACAATAATGAATCATCACCGAAAATTTTTTTTACGACAGCAAAACATTCAACATTCTGGCAACTTTTGAAGCTGAAATAGCTGTAACATTGAGGTTTCTGCCTGAAATGACATCATTTACATTACATGCCTAGCATGGACATTTCTTTTGTTTCCGTGTAGTCAACAAAAAGCTGTAAAAAAAACCCTTGTTTTACTCAAACTGTGAAAACTCTTTCAACCCACATTTTTTCTATGATTCCCTTTAGTGTTTCTCTTCACTTTGCCACTGATAAACCTAACCCCAAAATGCCTCTAAACCTGTTTGCCAGAGAGGGGTAAACATTGTGTGGATGTGGGCAAGTCCACACAACGTCGCCGCTCCCTAGCTCATGTGGACCTCTTTTGTTCGGAAGTTCACACAGTGAATGTAATGCTTGTACCACAGCAATGAAGGAAGTCTTTTAGCATTCAGAGGCAGTTATTAGGTCAACAACGGCACCTATCTCGTGTGAAACGTTTGGATCACGTTTCAAAAGGATTGCCATGTTCAAAATGCTTCGTTCCACATGTTCACAAAGCAGATTGGGTGAACAAACAAAAAAACACACATCACATCCTCCAGAAAAGCAAGCAAAAACACACCTGGAGACATAACACGCTATTAACGTAAACTCCCTCAAGGTGACTTCAAAAAGCCGCCTAAACATGATTTTCACCAAACATTTGTAGAACGTGAAGGATAACTTAGTTTTTGTCCCTCCCTTCGGGAGGGTCTCTTCACTTTTAATTTGTCCTGACATCAGTTGTCAGTTGCCCAGAGATGTTTTCATAGCTGATGGCTTTTTTCCCCCCCTGCAAACCAGCAACTATGTCAGTCGCTGTAATTCTTAATGTCATCCTGTCTTTTTTTTCCATGGCTAAACCTGATTTGTAGCATGTTTTTTGTTCGCACTTAAGAGAGAGATTGCCTTGGCAACACAGACTTAATCTGCGGAGGGTCTTTGCATATGAATGCGTCCCTCGGCCTACACCCTGCCTCGCGAGAGAGCAACTTCTGACGTATTTGTGAGGCCCCTGGACACTTCTCATTGTTGGAATTCCGTTCAAAATAAAACGGACAGTTGCTTTTCAGTTTATTGTTCTGACTCCATCAACTACAGTGGCTGACATTTATACGCTAAAAATAAAACACAAACAAAGACAATAGCATGCAAAGGGAATAAATCTAACTTTTAAAAAAGAAGAATTTCAGGGTTTTTGCTTTTTTTTACCACTTTTTTCAACAAGAGAATTAATTGCCCTGCTTCTCGTAACCTCTTTATCCTTACTTCACGATATGCTTGTTTTTTTTTAGTGGGTTTGGTTTTAGTGAAAGGAAGAGGCATGGTCTAAACATGAGAATGAGGTCTACACACAAAAAGGGGTGTGATCTACACGATAAAGGGTGTGGCCATAAAAAAGAGGGTGTAGCCTAAACAAAAGGGTCAAGTCTGAACTAAAGGTGTGGTCTAAACAAAATAGGGTGTGGTCTAAACAAAAGAGGGTGCGGTTTGAACAAAAGAGGGTTTGGTCTAAACAAAAGAGGGTGTGGTCTATAGAGAAAGGGGTCTAAATATAAAAAAGAGGTGTGTCTCTTGCTCTCTATTGAAATGTCAGTCAAAGGTGATTTTCTCAAGACCAGTTGTTCATCACTTCATTTTGTGATCTTTTCCACATTTTAATTGTAGCCTTTTATTTCAAACCAGGTTTGCATCAAACCTTGTAAGCCAAAAGTGGTGTCTTATAGGTATCATTAAATGCAATTTGTGTATTATGTTCGTTTGAAGCAATAAAAGTGCTCAAAATCTAAAGAAGGGTGCTGAACAACTAACTTGATGAAGTTTTAGCTCAGTGAATCCGAAAAAAACCCCAATATTCTACCGGTAGGATCTCGATTTCAAATCAGAATTTGCTGAGTCATATTTTGAATTGCGCCCGAATTCAGTGTCCGGAACACGTTCTCATTCAGCCGATTGCAGCTACGCGATGTCCCGCACTTCACCGATGAATTATAGCAACTGCGCGCGCGAGTGCGTCGTGTCAATGCTTGCGCGCGCTTCACCGAATTAATAAACGAACTACTAATGGAAATGTCCATGAATGCGTCTTTAGACGCATCATTGGAAATTGCCTACTTTCATTGTTTTCTTCAAAAACGACAACTTGCCAGAAGGAATAATTTCACAGGGAGTTTTGTCCCATTACTATCTTTAAACCATGGATGCTTTTTAACAGCAATTTCGTCCGTTACTTTTTGGATATGTGCGAATGATGGACTGTAGCTTTAACATGCATAAACACTATGGAGAAACAATTTAGGCTCTTTCTTTTCAACATGTAATTTTGACATGTGTCTGAACCCAAGCTGTCAACCGGGCATCACACATCCAGTGAATGTCTGTGAAAATTGCCGGATGGAGTTTGTGTTTGCACTGTCACGACGCATAAATCACATTTGTATGGTTTATTTGTCCAACTATATCGCCGTTGGTGGGTGTTTTTTTGTAATGCAAACTAACAGTTTCTATGGAAACTCATCCTAGCCATGCATATGATACCCTCCAATTTTCTTATTTATAATCTCACTACAGCATGTGGTTCAATTACCTTCTGTCAATTTAAAAAAAAGTAATTATGTATTTGTTTTTAGTGGGGGGGATTTTGTGCTTTGTCTTTTTTTGTCTTTTTTTTTGTGGCTTGCATTGTGAGTTTCTGATAATTTGCCAAGTTGATGTTATTCCGTGTTCCGCCTTCCAAGGTGTGTGCGTGAGCGAATAATAAGATTCTTCAGCTTTTCCTCAACGAACATCTCCCCTCTTTTCGTTTTCCCTTCTCTTGATTATTTCTCTCCATCAGGGCAGTCAGGTCTGGATGGCTGAGCAAATTTGGAAGTCCATGGATCAATAGAAAGGCAATCTTTTTGTAATTTAGACACATAACGGCTGTCACTTACGAACTGTCCGGCGGCGATTTATCGCTTACCGTTCCAAGTTGTGGCCAATATCCTACGAGGGACGGTAGTTCATATGTGCTACTGTGAATGTTAATCAACGGCACGCTTTATTACATTTTTTGGCAACATGATATCATGGATGAGTTTTAGTGAAAACAGCTGTCGGAAATTTAATTCCTGTACTTTGACAGCAACTGAATCCTCGCCATGTAGCTTTTTGTGCTGAAACATGCAACATCCTGTGAAATTTTTGTCAGAGAGTTCAGAGTACAGTATAGGTTGGGGGGGGGGGGTGACAATTGCCCGCCCGCTTTTGGATACCCCACGAAAGAGGCGTGCATGTATGTACAATATGACCCTCCAATTTCAGAAAATGTCCCGCCGCCATTGATTCAAACTGAAACACTGGCACAAGTAGTGTCTCTGTCTGTCAAATGAAGCACACGTAGTGCCCTCAAGTCAGCGACAAGCTTGAAGTTCAATGATAACCTTCTAAGGAGATTATAGAGACTTTCTTAACAAAGTCTTGAGCAGTTTTGTGGTAAAGACATTTGTGACGGATCACTGGTACATTTCAAGTCCAGTCATAAGTGAAGTGCAAGTCAATTCATTATTCCAGTCACAGATTTCAGGGGATGAACAATAACCAAAACGAATAACTTTGTCAGAGTTTCTTTGAATAGCTGAAGACCTGGACCTAGGACTGGAGATGACTTTTGATTGACTTGTGATGGTCTTAGGACTAGATGACTTGCGATTGGCTTGTGCTGATTTGTGATTGAGTTGTGATGAATTGGGATTGACTTGTGATGAATTGTGATGGACTTGTGATTGATTTGTTATGACTTCTAATCGACTTTTGATTGACTTGTGATGGACTTAGGACTAGATGACTTGTGATTGGCTTGTGCCGATTTGTGATTGAGTTGTGATGAATTGTGATTGACTTGTGATGAATTGTGATGGACCTGTGATTGATTTGTTATGACTTCTGATGGACTTGTGATGGATTGTGATTGACTTGTGATTGATTTGTTATGACATCTGATTAACTTGTGATGACTTGTGATGGACTTGTGATGGATTGTGATGGACTTGTGATTGAATTGTTATGACTTTTGATTGACTAGTGATGAATTGTAATGGACTTGGGATGGATTGTGATGGACTTGTGATTGATTTGTTATGACTTCTGATCGACTTGTGATTGTAATGGACTTAAGATGGATTGTGATTGACTTGTGATGACTTGTGATGGACTTGTGATGGACTTGTGATTGACTTGTGATTGATTTGTTTTGACTTCTGATCGACTTGTGATTGTAATGGGCTTAAGATGGATTGTGATTGACTTGTGATTGATTTGTTATGACTTCTGATGGACTTGTGATGGACTTGTGATGGACTTGTGATTGACTTGTGATTGATTTGTTATGACTTCTGATCGACTTGTGATGGACTTGTGATGGATTGTGATTGACTTGTGATTGATTTGTTATGACTTGTGATTGACTTGTGATTGATTTGTTATGACTTCTGATCGACTAGTGATGACTTGAGTCGGACTTGTGATGGATTGTGATTGACTTGTGATTGATTTGTTATGACTTCTGATTGACTTGTGTTGACTTGTGATGAGTATGTGATGACATATGATCCATCACAGAGACTTGGACTACAGCACTTCTTATGAGGTTTGCCAGTATCAAAGAAGAGCTTACAAGAATGTCAACAAGTACATGAATGTGTCCTAACGCAAGACACGCTTTGAGCCCATGGGAGTGATTGTAATCTTGGAAATACCGAAGTCATGTTTTCCGGAAGGCATGACGCGTAAGTGAAGAGTGGAATTCAATTAGGCGGAGTCGACGACAAAAGCTTTGCTGCGTGTCCTGCGAGAGGAGTCGTGAGTTAAAAAAGGATCACATCATGTCTCGTCATGAAGGCAAAAAATAAAATCATCCGAAAAAATATAATAAACAGAAATAATTGAGACAGCCTGATTTGAATTGCTTAACGGGTGGAATGACCTCAAGCATATAAAGGCTCAGGGTGTTATGTTTCATTCCAAGTAAAACTCTTGGGAGATCGGTGCGTGATCTGTGAGAGCGGACATGAATTAGGAGAACTACTGGTGATTTTTTTCTTTCTTTTTTAGATTTGATTATCTGACAATACCTTTTTGTTAAACACTGCGTCAGCGAAGTGCCTTCAAAGTTGAATGACCTGACGCATGTAATTTTTAGTAAAAATGTTGTAAAAATCCCTGAAGTCATGAAGACATGCGGTCGGGACCAGCCTTCTGAGGGCCTGCTGGCAGAGCTACGTTGGCTCCCTGTTAAACAGAGGATAGCCTTCAAAATCTTTACCCTCGTGTACAAAATTCTCAACACTCAAGCTCTATCACATCTGGTTGACCTATTACATTCACATCACTCAAATATTCCTGATGCTTACAGACAGCGACTCCGCTCATCATCCGATCAGACCCGGCTTTCTGTCCCTAGAAGTAGGAAGAAGGCCGGAGATAGCTCTTTCGTTGTGGCTGCCCCTCGCATGTGGAATGAGCTTCTTTCTTGTCTGAGAGAGGCGGTCTCGGTGCCTGTATTCAAACGTCTTCTGAAGACATTCTTGTTCCAGCTCCAATCGTTATCGTATTGTGTCTGTTTCTCTTTCTGTTTTTTGTGTGTGGATGTGTGTTAAGTGCTTTGTTCTTCATAAAGCGCTATATAAATACTTTGTATTAAATACTTTGTATTATGATCACAAGAACATTTCAAAAATCAACGCTTTCAATCCAGCTTTGCTCAGTGGTAAGGCACGGGTCGTATGGCAGCTGCCTAAGGCACCTTTACAAACCTTTGGCTCAATCAAATTGTAGCGGCTGCATCCAATTCGCAATTCAGCTTCTGCTGTGAGTGAGGACGATTAGGCCAAAAAAAAAAAAGTCTCCGGTTTCTGGTATGCGCGCGCCACGCGTGCTGGCGCTGGCAAAAAATGAAATTTTTTTTTTTTCTGATGATGAGATGATCAAAACAAACTCACTGACTCTGACTGACTTGGAATTGCACTGCACATTTTAACGTGTTTTAGATGGGGTTACATGATGATGAGCTTTTATCTGCCTCTGACTTTCCTATATTTGTTATAAGTTTTTAGTGTTCAATTCTGTAGTCATCAAAGCAAAATTTTGCAAAAAAAAAAAAAAAAAAAAAAAAAAAAAAAAAAAAAAAGACGTGTCGCCGCACCACTTTTTGGACAAGCTCCATACCAGAAACCGGAGACTTATTTTTTTTGGCCTTAGCTCCCCAATTGTATTTATATTTATTTGCAAGTAAGACAACACACTGGCAAATTAGGGGGAAAGGTAAAATAGAAGGATGAGGCATACATGACATGGAGAAGTTGGGGTAAGCCATCCAAAAATGGAGGGAAACAAATGGAAAATTTTAATTAATTTGCATTAATTTTAATTTTTGAAAAAATTTTTTACGGAAACAGCAAATTGTTCTAGGCCTTAAATCGTCAATTTTTTTTATATTACTGTGTATTTTACTTATTTTAATGTATTTTTAAATTACACATTTTTTAAAATTGAATTAAAAATTGAAAAATTGAATTAAAAGAAACACATTCCAGAAAAAAGTTTAAAACTCACACAATATTAATCATTATTTTAAAAAATAAACCAAATACAAAAAAAAAAACTAAAAAAAAAAACCAAAAAAAGAAAAAAAAAAAAAAAAAAAAAAAAAAAAGTAAAAAAAATAAATAGTGATACAGCACTTCTCAGAAATTCTTCAAAAAAGTTTACAGGTGTAAAAGAGATCCGATATCAGAAAGTTTAATATTTGTTGTACAAAATATATCCTGTCTATCCTATGAAAGCTGAAAGGAATAAGCCGTCCATTTTTAGATTCGGAAGTGGGGAGAAGCAAAACGTCCTGCTCTGAATAAGAGCAGGCAAACAGTACCCTCATGAAACATGCACTTAGCGTATGATGTTCATGTTTATTTGCATTTGTCCCTTTTTCTCTGTGCAGCAATATGATTGTATGCGGATCAAGATTCTCGGGGACTGTTACTACTGTGTGTCAGGCCTGCCCATCTCCAGACCGACTCATGCCTGCAACTGTGTGGAGATGGGCCTGTGCATGTGTGAAGCCATCAAGTAAGTTATTATCATTATGCAGGTGTTGAGCCTTCACAGGTGCTGATCCTTCACAGTGAGGCACCTTCACAGGTGCTGATCCTTCACAGGTGCTGATCCTTCACAGGTGCTGATCCTTCACAGGTGATGCACCATCACAGGTGATGCACCTTCTCACACGTTTTGATGAGCAATCAGAATTTCTTGCCTAAGAGAAATGTTTACACCTTGATTCCTATGCAGTGGTCTATTGTACACACCTCTGTTCAGATAGACAGAATCACGGTCGTTATCAAGTCGTCGTATTGTCAATCCCAAGTCGTCACAAGTCAGTCACAAGTCATCAAAAGTCAATCACAAGTCAATCACTAGTCATCAAAAGTCAATCACATGTCAATCACAAGTCAATCATAAGTCAGTCAGTTGACTTGTGACTGTCACATGTCAGTCAGAGTTGACTTGTGACTGACTTTGTGATTGACTTGTGACTGACTTGTGACTAACTTGTGATTGACTTGCAAACTGACATGAAGACAACTCTGAAAGAGACTGACTTAATAAGAACACTGATGCGTGCTTTGATGTGTAGGTCTTAGGAACCTTGAATAAAAGTAGGCTGCAGTTGTCTTCTGATGGTGTAACTCTTGTTTCAAACTACACCATTTTTTTCTTCTTCTAAATTACAACATGCCAGGGAGAATAATTTCCAATTTTGTAATTTTTAATTCCAGAAAGTAGCACAAACAAGTTACGACTTGTACACTCCATTCCATTGTCTACGTCCAAATTTATGTTGGTTAGATTTTTTTTATATAATGCTTTTAACGAAACATTACTCTCAGCTGTCCTGTGTAAAACATTATAAGAATCGCAGCCAGTCACCCGTGCACTCAATCAAACTGACAATCGATTCTGGCGCCCTGCCCGATCAAATTACACTCTGAATTAAAGAGAATGCAGGCGCGGATCCAGAGGGGGAGGGGGGGTGGGTTTGGGGGTCCAAAAAAGGGGGGGAAAAGCAAGCTTTGTCCCCCCCCCCAAATTTTTCCATTCAAATAAAAAAAAAAAAATGAGAAACCCCCCCTCCCTTCCGACACCCAAATTATTCTTGCTAGTAATAATGTCCGCCTTGCACAAAATACGTATAGAGCCAGCTTGGTTAGGGGGTATATGTACATTATTCTTTGATATAGTGCTAATAATCGTGGGATTTGAACAGCACCCCCATTGAAAGTATGGTACTAACCCCCCCCCCCCCCAAAAAAAATTCCTGGATCCGCCCCTGGAATATATACAACATTTGCTTTTGCTGTTATTTTCAGAAATGGATGGATTTGGGGGTTAGAATTTTTTAGCAAATATTGTTACGCTGATATGTTTAAAGCTTTGTGTTCGTACATGCTGCAAAAACAATCATGTTCTTGTAGTCTGGTTCCCTGACCCCACTTTAGATGAAACAGAGCAATTTATAGATGTCGGTGAATTTTAAGGTCAGGGAACAAGTCTAGCTGGCTTGTACTCGTTCATAGGTGTATAATCGATTGCAAACAAAATGGGGCTAACTAAATATGGTAATTTGGGGGCAGCATTTGAAAAAAAGTTTTCAATAATGCTGGTCGGCGTTGTAAATTGATGCAAAAATACCACTTTTTTTGAAAATGTCAGCACACCAGATGACCTCAATTTTACAGGATGCTTTAGACTGTCTTTCTTTTTGCAAAAATGTTGTATATGCCCTTTAAAGCTACAGTCCATCATTTGCAGCTGTCCAAAAAGTAATGACGTAATTATTGTTGAAAAACATACTTGGTTGAAAGATCGTAAGGGGACAAAACTCCCTGTGAAATTATTCTTTCTGGCAAGCGGTCATTTTGGTGAAGTGCGCGCAAGCATTGGCACAACGCACATGCGCGCAGGGTTGCTATTATTTGTCGGATCAGTGCGCGACATGGCATAGCTACAATCGGCTCAGTGAGAATATGTCTCGGACGCTGAATTCAGGCCCAATTCAAAACATGATTCAGCAACCTTTTATTTGAAATTGAGATCCTAAGAATGCTGTTTTTCTCGAAATATACAGCTGAAGCTGAGCTGAAATTTCATCAGGTTAGTTGTTCAGAACCCTTCTTTAGATTTTGAGCACATTTGTTGCTTCAAACAAAAAAAAGGCACAAATTACAAATGATGGACTATACCTTTTAGCTCTGAAAATTATGAGTAACACCCACGTGCTACAAAAATCATACTAGTATAAAAATGGATTTTTTTTACCCCCTATACTGTGTGGGGCTGGCACCTAGGGAGTGTTTTACGTAGCAAATGGGTTTTTCCTGATGTACTCCATTGTTCTGTTGAGCATCTCAAGGGCATGTGTGGCAATTTTGAATAGCAAACGCTGTTAATTAGTTAGCTTGTAACCATTTTTCTAAAAGATGCTGGTACTGCATTGGCAAATTACAAATTTCAGGTGTGGATTTAGGCAGGGTTTGGTTTGGGGAGGGAGTTTTGAAAAAAACTTTCATTTTGACAGTTATTAATTAAGTTAAAAAGAAACCTATTTGAACAAAATATTTGCATTCTTAGGGGTGTAAGGAGTTTTACAAATTTGTAATGTAAGTAACTTCAAAAAGTACTTATATTTTTTCCCCACAAAGGCAATTGACAAGGTGCATTATAATTTTTTTTAAAAGTAAGTTTAAAAATCTGTTTATTCTTTTTTGGGGATGGGAGTGGGGCAAAGTAAGAATACATGTGATGTGATCAAGCTAAAAGATTAGTTTGTTGACCCTGGTCATTTTTTTTTACAGATTTGAAAAGAGCACAATTTCAGCATTGCTACTGTGAAAACCGCATGCGGGTACCATCTTTAGTTCAAAAATTAAGTCAGAACACCAAGAAATGTGATCCTATTTTGGCCTGAATCTCCAAATTTAAAATTCCCGACAAATGATTCATGTAGCCTGATTGCATCACATATACTTGACATTGTAGCTCTATAAACCAATCTGGGCATGCTATAAATTCTATCGCGAAGGCCCCCTTCAATGGTGTGAGCATTGTGCTAGCTATTGTCCAGGTAATCCGTCATGGAGATGTTGCTTTGTACAATAGCACGCACAATGGTTTCTCCATTGAAGGGGGCTCATGAGTGTGCAGTAATCATGTGCACGGATTCGTCTATGGGGACGGACAAACCTTTGAGACTTTTGCCAAGTTTCAGCAAGAAAAAAATTCACCATGAATTTGATTCTTCTTCTATCTTAACCTCTGCTTGACCTTCAACCTGACTTGCCCCTTTTTGACCCACAATGCACCACTGGCCTCTAGGCCTCACAGCATTGCACACTTCCCCAATTTAATTTGACATCGGGAGTAATTTAATTGGCCGGACAAATTCAGGAGTTGAAACACTCACATCCTAAATAATGCAAATAAAAAAAAATAAAAAATAGAGTTCCACCCACAGTCGTTTGACATTTCAGGAAAGAGAATTCAAATCCCCCTTTGGAATTAATTGCAAGCACAAACACGAGGGAGATTCAATTTCCCATGCATCAGTTGGCCAATTCGCCCCTGTAAAATGCCCTGCAGTCAGGCCCGGCCTTGCGTTCCGCCGCCAGTCCATGTTTGTTCTTGTCATATAAGCCGGTAGATTTCAGACGTTGGCTTTTTAGTTGTACTGGGCGGTGATAAATGTACCCAGGATCTGTCTCTGAGAAGGACTCATCTGTGATTTTGTATTTTGATGCGCCATGGAAAATTCAACGAGGGGGGGGGGCCTCGTTTTATGCTAGGGGCATTGTTGATGATAATATTTACTGTACATAGTGTCATTTGTGAGGTGTTCTGGCTATAAAATGAGACAGAAGTGGGCACAGGCTGTAGTGAAGAAAAAATGCAAAACCCAAATCGGGCTGATTTTTTTTCTTCGATTTTCTGATTTTACTAAATATAGTTTAAACAAAATAGTATAAAAATCGTGGAATAATATTTTATTTTTTTTGTACGGAAGAACAATTGGCATCTGTCATTTTCACAAATACAAAACTCGATACTTTTAAAGGCCTTTTTTTTCAGTATTTTACTTTTTTTGACATGTCAATGAACGTGAAATTTAAACAGCCATAACTTATCAGTAGAATGTCCGATTGAAGTGCACCAAACAATATTTTAAGGAGAAATTCATTTTCTTTCACAATACCTGCAAACCCTCATTTCAACCCCTGCCTAGTTCGGTTTCATTTTGCCCAAAAGCCTCACATTTTAGCCGCTATATCAGGCCTTTTGAAGTGTGCAATTTATACTAAATTCAAATTATAATATCAAGTTAATTTCGTCCCTGTTTTCCCTTTTTTTTTTAGGGGGGTGTCTTTTTTGGGGAGATGTATCTAGGAAGAGGGCTTCAGCATCCTGCATCCCCCCCACCCCCCTCCCCTCACCTCCCCCCTCACCCCCGCCTCCGCCTCCACCTCCCCCTCCCCTCCCCCTCCCCCTTCCCTCTTCAGATGGAACATTGGTACTGGGACAGATGTTGCAGAGAAAAATTGTAACTGTCCGCAGACCTCCAAGTGTAGACTGATACTAATTACATGCATATTGAGTTACCAAATTGTAATGGAGGATGCAAGTTTGTCATGTTACCTCATTACCATTGTGTTTGTTCAGGTATTCATTCTTGGATAATATCTGTATTCCTTGGGGGAAGTTTACACTGCAACATTAGTCAGTTACAAGCCGCGTTCGCATTGGACTAAATATTGTCAACAGTTACCATGAGAGATTGTTAACATTCCACTGTGGTTTATTGTACTGAGCATCTGCACTTGTATTATAATAATCGGCATTTAAGAACGCTCTTATTAGTAAACTAAATCACAGCGCTTGCAGTATTATTATTACCCCTGGTCATTGGGCCAACTAAACATTCCAAATACCATCTCAGCTCTCTGGGGAGTATACTGCTTGATGCTGCCTGTTAGGCGCAAGCAAGCTTATTCAGTCAAAAATAAACCATCTCTGCCCTCACAGGTACCCATTTACTCCTGGGTGGAGAGAAGCAATGAGTGACAAAGTGCCTTGCTCAAGGGCACACGCACCATGACCCCGGCTGGACTCGAACCCACAACCCGCAGCTTTACCCACAGACCACGAATCCAGTGCCCTTAACCACGAGGCCACAGCACTCCACTTGTATTACTCGATCACGACCCGCGGTTATTCTCCAGCAGCTTATGCCAGTACCCGCTTATAGTCCTGGGTTGGAGAGAGGCAAGTGGGTGTAAAGTGGCTTGACCAAGGACACAACATATGGCTAGCAGCTGGATTCGAACCCCTGGCCCTCTGATCATGAGTCTCGAACCCCAACCACTTGGCCACACTCCCACTCTGAATAAAGGTAGAACAATCCTGATGCATTTGTTGACAGAGTTTCATTGACAACTTTTACCGTAGGCGAGACAAGAGTTGCCTTTAATCCAGAACAAACAGCCTGCTGTCATTATATTCATTCTAGGCTCGGACAGTGTCGCTCCTCCTGCTACATTTACCTGCGGCGCTATCTTCGGTTACCATCTTTGTTATTTTTGTTCTACGGATGTCCTCCAAAACGATAGTTTCTCATTGTACGGCAAACCCAAGTATTAGCATTTTGTAATTGTAAGTTGTAATACGACTCGCTCCTGCCCTCTTGGCGAAGAGTATAAGATGTCATTAAAGCCTTGGTAATGTGTAATTGCCACTTACATGTCAGCCTGTGTTTCTGAAGAGCGTTGTGCATGTACATGTACGGAGCAGCTAATATTGGCATAATATTGTTCTACGGATGTCCTCCAAAATGATAGTTTCTCATTGTAGGGCAAACCCAAGTATTAGCATTTTGTAATTGTAAGTTGTAATACGACTCGCTCCTGTCCTCTTGGCGAAGAGTATAAGATGTCATTAAAGCCTTGGTAATGTGTAATTGCCACTTACATGTCAGCCTGTGTTTCTGAAGAGCGTTGTGCATGTACATGTATGGAGCAGCTAATATTGGCATGCCACACTTCATAAGTTTCTGTCGCGAAATTCTCGTTTAATTTTCTCAAATGAAACGCTGACCATAGGAATATATTATGTAATTTATTTGTTTTTTTATTTCTTATTTTAACTGGGTAGCCCATTCATTGGAATCCCCTGATCTCCAGGGTTCTAGTAACGGGAAGACAATGTGAATTAGAAATGACTGTTTAGCAGTGGGAGGAAAAGCCCAGAAAAGTATTCTGAGGAAAAACCATGGAATCAAGTAGGGACTGAAAATCAAATACACATGTTGGCTCGGGCAGGATTCGAACCCGGGTCACAGTGATGGAAGGCGAGGAAAGTGACGTTGGTGTGAAAAGGAGCTTTTTTTATTCCGTGGAAAAAACTGGGAACACTTTAGCAAAGTTCCAGAAAGTGGCAAGATCCTGAAAGTAAAGTTCTGAGAAATTCCACGTCAGATATAAAAAAAAAAGGGGATTTAAAAAATGACATGTCCAATATGATTGTCTCAATGACGTAAAATCTTCAAAAAATGCGTAAGCCTGTTCCTGCATGACCACTGGAATGCTCAAGCAATTTATTTTTTAAATATTGCAATTTGGCGAACCACGCAATTCTGCTGTTTGGCAAAGCAACACATGTCTGAACATGTACTCTCATGACCTGTGGCAGTTTGCCTACGGTACTAATCATTGTGCATGTAATATTTACATTCTCGGGCTACGGACAGTTTTGTCAGAATTCATGTTCTTGCGGTTGATGAGTCTTGTGAGAACGTGCTTGTCTCCAAGGTAGCATCGTGCTGTTGATAAGTGTACACCCTCAAGCAGGATCGAAGCTTCCAAGTGATTGCCCCTCGTTCGGGGAGCACTGGAGAGGGTGTAAACCTCAATAGCCCTGAGCTAAAGAGTCGCAGCCAGGCAGAAAGTACGGAAGTACCCACTCCCAATAGAGAGATTTTGAAGTGATTATTTTTAAGATTGCTGGAGGCAGAACGAAATCCTTCATTCTCATGAATTCTGTGAACAAGACAGGGTGCTGTTTTTAGTATTTGAGAGACGCTTAGCTGGTTAACATGCGATGTTTAGCGCACTGATCTTTCTGGTTAGTGCTTCACGATCAACGGCTGAAATCGCTGAGGTGCCATTTTGGGAGCCCAAAATGTATGCACTGTATTGTATAAACTGATCTCTGTATATATGTACATCATCAGTTTACTCTGTGGGCTATAGACATAGCCGCGACCATGTTGGGAGCCCAGAAAGTAACTTGTGATGGCTTCACAGCTTTGTGTACATTGATGGGTGCATCCATACATAGTGTGGGATAAGCAGTTTAGCCCCTATCAAGCCACAGCTCATGTCCATTGAGCAGGCTCCATTGGTTTTGATTAAAGAACAGTTGATGCCCCTTGACAGTGTATAGTTAATTACGCGAGCCTTCGAGCAAACTTCGTCGGTCACGGTGGACACCCATTTCTGATTGGTCACGCTATATGCATCTCGTGTCCAGTCGAGTCTCTCACGTTTTGTTTGCCTTACTCGATGACTGTGACCTTTTTGGAGACTAAGGCTTTGTGAGAGTTTGCCAATGAAATATTTAATTAATTCTAAATGTGAAGATTGAATTATTAATGAGAAATTAAAGTTGATGGTACAGTGGGCTGTGATAGTCTAATTGACAGAAACAATGGTATTATAGTGGAGCAAAATGAAGAATTTGTTTTCACATTTTTTGATATTTGTAATCTTTGATATGTCTCCTACACAAATTTTAAAGAATTTTTTTTTTAGGGAAAAACAATTGGCATCTTTCATTTTCGGGACAACAAAACTTGAAACTTTAAAGGCCTTTTTCTCAGTGATTTTCTTTTTTGCATGTCGTCAAATGCGAACTTTAAACAGCCATAACTTGTCAACGGAATGTCCGATTGAAGTGCAACAAACAGTATTGTAAGGAGAATTTTATTCTCTTTCCTAAAACCCACAAACCCTCATTTCGACCTCTGCCCACTTCTGTCTCATTTTGCCAGAACGCCTCACATATATGTTGCAAAAAGCGTCATGCTGACATTATTTTGTAAAAATAATTTCTGTAAGGATGTACTATGAATCTTTCAAACTGGAATGGCAAAGAGCTATAATCAAGTTGTCCATAGCCATCATGTTTTGAAATTATAAATCACAGTCTCAAGCTAATTGAAAAGCTTATCTACTGACTTGTTACATAGGCATTTCTGTATTTTTTTCCGCCCTGTGAGTTTTGATTGACCTTCACGATGGAATCGCGATTGGCTTGAGAGTGACATTTGACTTGTGATTGACTGACGCATTTGACTGTTGGTTGACTTCTTGTTGACCTGATTATGTACACATCTGGGCCCAATTTCATGTCGCTGCTAACCACCGAATTTCGTGATCATGCTCACTTAAACCAGCAGAAAAATTCAGCGCTTACTCGGTGAGCACAAACTCATTTAGTTACGGATGTTCGCATGCACACAAGCCAAATTTTCTTGCTAACCCTTGAAATATGTTTACGTTAAGCAGACAATGTTCTGCTACAGTAAGCTAGGCTTTTTCATTAGCGGAAAGTGGAGCCATGACATTTGGGCCCTGTGCTCTGTAGTAAGGATTTCAGCCTGAAAGCTATGTGGGCCTGTCTTTGAATTTAACTGGCAAAAATTTGTCTGATTTTTTTTTTAAAAGCCTGTGAGACAAATTCACAAGCTTAATGTTCAGGTGGGACTCGAACCCCAAATCTCCTGCATGGGCCCAATTTCTTGGCCCTGCTAACCACAGAATTCCGCACTTACGGTCACAAATTTTGTGCTAACCGCTCTAGCAGAAAGATTCTGTGCTATTCCCGTAAGCACAAAATCCTTAGTTACGGGATGTACGCATGCGCATAAGCCAAAATTCCTCGCTAACGCATGAAATACGCTTACCGTAAGCACAGAATTTTCTGCTGTAAAGCAGGAAATTGGGCCCTGCTTTCAAGTGCAGGGCCCAATTTCACGGCGCTGCTAAGCACACAATTTTCTGCTAACAGAGCCTCTGTCTATTTCAAGGAGACCGTAAGCATAAGCACAGCAAAAGGCACGCTTACCTCAGAGGAAAAATTTGCTTAACTTAGTGACGTAACAATAGAAATCTCCATGTTAAGCGCAACCGTTAGCGCGTCCACACCGTGAAATAGTGCTTAAGGTTAGCACATTTTCTCTGCTATGCTAAGCACAACTCTTCTGCTAACTGTTAAGCAGCGCCGTGAAATTGGGCCCAGATGTCTTAACCACGCTATCATCCAGCTTGCAGGGGTCGGTTGCACCTCTTCTTGGGCATCTTTCTTTCACATTCTTTTTTTATTTTCTCTCTTTAGAACGGTCAAAGAAGCCACTGGCGTCAATGTCAACATGAGAGTTGGGGTGCACACTGGCAACGTGCTCTGCGGCGTACTCGGCCTCAAGAAATGGCAGTATGATGTCTGGTCACATGACGTCAATCTAGCCAATCACATGGAGAGCTGTGGAGAACCGGGGTAAGACTTGAATTGTTTTTGTGGATGAAAAATATTTGACTCTGGGATAATTTGTACTAAATGTTTGACAATATTTTCTGTGAACAACATAAAATAATCCTGCCTTGGTAGGGGAGGGGTGCATGGGCTATATTGGTGTTCCCTTTTTAAAGTTGCATTAAATTCCCATGCTATATCACAAATTTGATTTTGTTTTTCCATTTAATAAGAAATCTTTCTGCCTTTTGATGACGTCTGCAACCATCAGAAAATAGGTTTTTGTTTTGGGCACAAACAGATTCGCTTTGCGAGCAGACTGGCCCTCGGTCCATACACTATCGATGCTGATTGTGGGGCGGGGACCGGCCTAACCCGCGAGAATGGAATTATTGTCTGGCAGCCAATAATTTGAAATATGTTTATGTAATAATTTAGTAACTAAACCTGGGACAATTTTTTGGGTTGATGTCTCATTCAGAATTAAATAACTCTTGTATTGCTAAAAAAAATAGCAATTTAGAAAAGAAATTTTAACGCCATGTTTTGCTAGGAACCTTTCAGCATGGGCCCGACCTCCTTTGAATATACAAAACACAAAAAATGACTCAAGTCCTAACAGGTTCCATGTAAATTTACAGTGGCTGAGCTTTAACTTCCTAAATCATGTAAAATCCTCCAAAAACGTTGTGGTTGAATTTGAAGGATCTGGGAGGTCAAGGGTCATCAGACTTTTCTGCATTGCCCTTTGGAAGTACTGAACAATTATTTTTAATTTTTTTTCCCTGGTTCTTGCAATTGTAGAAGAGTTCACATCACCCAGGCAACACTAGATAATCTGAACGGCAAGTATGACGTGGAACCGGCCCACGGCCAGCAACGCAGCGACTACCTGAGCGAACAGAACATAGAAACATTCTTCATTGTTGACCCAAAGGTAGGATTGTGGAAGTAAAGCTTGAGTAAACAGAATAAAACAGCATTCCGAGATTGTCAGTCTAGAGGTACAATACTGTAGCCTGAGTGGCCAAAACATCAAACATTCTCATCTGAAGGGTTTGAAAGGTAGTTGTATGTAGATATGTGATATGAATGCATTGCAAATAGACCAATACATTAAACCCTGCCTACCCGACATGTGGGCAACTTCATGCCTTTCCAATGCCACATTGCATATTTTATTTATTTTTATTTCTTTCTGGTAATGAAACCAAGGATTCCTCAAAGTGCCCTAGGCACTGAAGCTCGCAAGCCTGAAGAAACCTGTAGAGAGAAGACAATGAGAAGAAATTACAGTTTTTAGAGGTGGGAGGAAAAGCCCCAGAAAGAATATTCTGGGGAAAACCCACAGAATCAGGTAGGGACTGAAAACCCAATTCACATGTGGTCCGGGGCAGGAATCAAACCCGGACTATAGTTGTGGAGGGCAACTAACCACTGCGCCAACCTGACTGCTATATTGTGCATGTCATGTGTATGTGCACCCACATCAAATTTGTTTTGGACATTGGGACAGTTTCTTGATGTCTAATTCATAAGTGAATAACTTGGTATTACTAGAAAAATAATTTTAAAAACAAATCTATATTTCAGGGTGAAAAAAACCCACAAAAACAAACAAACAAACAAACAAACAAAACTTGCTTAGTACATCTTTAATCGCTGTCTTTTTGACTGAATTTGTCTCAAGACACAAAGTTGATTGATAATCGTTCTTTCTTCCAACAGTCCAGGAAAGAGGACATCCTCGACTCAGAGAACAACGTCCAGGAAGCTAGGGGGCGCCCTTCCAAGAAAATCGCGCACTATTTGGAGAGCTGGGGTGCAGACAAGCCGTTTGCAAACCTCGAGAAGGTCCAGTTGCCCAAGACTGTCGGTGTAACGGTGAGTGGAGCCGTGGACCATTTTCAAAGGCAGTCAAAAACTTAATGACAATGTAATTTTGCTGTATAATTTTAGTGTCAATTTTCAAATTAAGTCACGTTAAAGTTTAATGTTAAGAAAGTCTTTTTTTGTGCATTGGAAATGATTGAAAGATTCTGGATAATAGTACTGAAGCTCAGCTTTTCAACTCTCTGGTTCTTCGGTCAATTTCATCATTTATAAAACATTTCAAAAATGATCTGCTTTTTTCCCACAGGGTATCTATGCAGTCAACAGCTGTTTGTTTCCGTTTACTCCACTCGACCATAGCACAAGGTAAATTACATCACGTTTGGTCACCGGTCCACTGAAGTTTTAGAAGATCCTCAATACTTACCCCTTTAGCAGTTTGGCGTTTTTCTAGTTTCTGAGTGATTTTTTAGCGTCACCATAACTGTGTATAAGCATGCACATAGTGTGCATTGGATAGTGCCACAGCTAGATCATGAAGTCTGGCCAAACTGCTGCGCACTGAGGGCTAGTGTTTAGGGTCCCCTGAAGTTTAACCTTTAATCTAGCTGCGTTGAACATATTTACTACAACATTTCAGACAAGTTCTCATCTTTTCTTCAACTTTGTAAGAAAAGCGTCGCTTATTTTTAACGTTTAAGTTTAAAGAATTGCCTCATGGAGAATAATTTCTCCTTGTTTGAGGCACTAGTTAATGTACGGATTGCTGCTTCTTTGCTTTTATGGTTCCAGAATGAAGAAACAGTCAGTTGTATACGACCGACGGGTGAATGAGAGGATGTTGCAAGCCATCGAGTCCATCAACACAGAGAAGTAAGTACCTCAGTCCGCTAAGATCAAGGTTTAAAAGTCACTGTTGTCAGTAATTTGAAAGGCAGAGTTGAAAAGTCATTGCGTTGCGATCTGGGAGCCACATGTAACGTTGATGAATTAAATAAAATAACAGGACAATGCTGCATAAACACTCACTACCACATCAAACTTTTAGGTGAAAGAAAACATCCCTTTATCTCACAAATTTGTCTAAATATTTAACAACTTTCCACTAAAGTAAACAAGCTTTTGTGGAGCATATTGTGTTTTGTTACATCATATTTTTACTGTTTAAATTTTTGATTCACTTAAATGTAGGGTAGGTCATTTGTGCATCCTTTTTTCGTTTGAAGCAGCAAAAGTGTTCAAAATCTAAAGAAGGGTGCTGAACAACTAACCTGATGAACTTTTACCTCAGTGAACGCTGTAAATTCCGAGAGAACAACATTCTAGGATCTCGATTTCAATTCAAACCTTGCCGAGTCATGTTTTGAATTGCTCCCAAAATCAGCATCCGGGACACATTCCTATTCAGCTGATTGCAGTTACGATGTCACGATCCGACAATAGCGAATTTCCAAAAATTTCCGGAAATTTCCAAATCTACGTCAAATGGCCTTCTTTTGTTGTTTTCTTCAAAATGACAGCATGCCAGAAAGAATCAGGTAGTTTAGTGCTATTACTATCTTTAAACCAAGTAAGCTTTTCAACAACAATTTCGTCAGTTACTTTTGGGATAGCTACAAATGATCTACTCTACCTTTAAGGGATTTGGTTTGTGATTTCTCTCTCCATTGTTCCTCTGACAGGCCTTGGTCACGGTCCGACGATTTCCACCGAGGAACCATGTTCTTCCGCAAAGCGAGCTTCGAGAAGAAGGTCAGTGCATTTGCAAAATTGCGTACTTCCAGTAAGGCTTTTGAGCTGTCAGGCCTAAAGAATTACCCGGGACTTCTTTCCGAGTCCTGTAAGCACAAAATGTCAATCACAAGCTCCAATTTCTGTGGTTAGCAGAGCAATGAATACTAGGGTCCCACCATAGAGCTATATTAAATTACTAGAGCGCTAACTCGATGTACAAAGAGATGCCTGATGATGTCCATCCATGTTGTTGCACACAAACCTATGGAACTCGAAATTTTTTTTTGCTTTTGTTGGCTATTTGCATACCTGCGTTTGTATTCCATGCCGCATGCATCATCCCGAAGCCCCGAAAAAAACGCACGATCACGAAATGAGCGTTTTTTTTTTCTCTTTTGCAAACAGCGCACAGCGTGCGGCGTTCGTTGCATTCAGATTTTTTTGATTTGCCGTTTTTTTTTGTTGTTGTTTGTTTTTTTTTTTGTTATGTTCTACTTTGTGCATTGCATGTAATGTACACTTTCAAATTCAATTTCCATTTCCATCTAATTTCATTTCATTCAACAAACATGTCATGAATTCAAAATGCGCCCGGGCGGCACTTCTGGCAATCAAGAATGAAGAGAGTGAGTTTTAGCCTCTAGTAATTTAATATAGCTCTATGGGTCCCATGTACCTAGCCACGCAGCATGTACATGTTTCATGAATTCTGTTTAGATTTTTTTAAAAGATCAACGATTACATAAATGATTTTTTAAAGGCTTTTAATATACTGGACAACTCAGTTGGTAGAGCACCCATATTGTATTCCCTAGGTCGAAGGTTCAGCCAACTTACCTTACAAAGTCAGAAAAAGTGGGATATATTTAGAGAACTTTACACCCAGATTCAAAAAAAGTACTTTTGCAGTTTTCAAGATTTTACCTGATTGTTTTCCTTATCCACTTCATGATTAAAGGCGTACAGGATCGTTTGCTTATCATGCATTTTGTTCGTTTCCAATAATAACACCACTCACAATCCAATGAAGAATGTTCAAAACCTAACCTGTTGAAGTTTCAGCTCAGTGGATATTACACTTTTTGAGGAAACAGTGAAAAAAAACTTGCACAATCTTTTGATCACGAAACACGATTTTGTCAATAGCACTCTTTATTCCGAAATTGACTGACCGTTGGAAATCACCTACATATCTAGATTTTTTTTTCTAAATGACAGCAAGCCAGATGGACTTATTTCACGGGGTGTTTAGTACCTATGCGATTTTTAATCTAAGTGACCTAAGTGATCATAATTTTGTAGGTTACTATTTTGATGCTGTTTGCCTTTGTTATAAACTTTTAAGGAATAACTTTCTCTCCAGTTTGCCTGTTCACGGGACCCGTCCTTCAAGTATTACATGGCCTGTGTGGTTTTGACCTTCCTGGTCATTCTGATATGCGAGTTGCTGACCCAACCGCGTGGTATAGTGATGCTGGTCGCCTTCAGTGTTGCCTTTATGGTGCTTCTCTTTGTGCTGTTCATCGGCATGGCTGAACAAGTTAAGGTGAGGGGTATTTTGATTGTGAATATGTTGAAAAGGAAATTAATGTTAACGGTAAAATTAATGCAATCTCTTAAACCGTCTTAAACACTATGGTCCAGTGGTTAGAATGTGCTGTGGCCTCGTGGTCTGGAGCATTGATTTCGTGGTCTGCGGGTAATTCTGCAGGTTGTGGGTTCGAGTCCAGCCATTTTTTGCCAGCCTGGGGTTATGGCACGTGTGCCCTTGGGCAAGGCACTTTGTCACTCATTGCTTCTCTCCACCCAGTAGTAAATGCGTACCTGTGAAGGCAGAAAAGGTTATTGTGGTGGATTTTAGCTGCTTTGCGTCTAAATTGCAGCATTGAGCTGTATACTCCCTAGGGAGTAAGCATTGTGAAATTTGAGATTCAATTTTTTTGGTTTTCTTTGGTTGATATTATTTGCAACAGTGTGTTCGCAAGCTCGCCATTGGCTGGCTGGCTAAGCTGGTCACGAGACGAAGCTGGATGCGGATGATTCTATCCTTCCTGACTATGGCTGTCCTGTACACCGTCTCTGTTATCAGTGTGGTAAGTATTACCCCGTTTGACACTCGGTCCTTCTCATCGTATGTACATACTGTGGCTGCTCTATGCGTACAGTTTTGTTGCCTATCGATTGCTGTCATATGTACTGTCACTCGGTCTGATAGATAAATATGTAACGCTGCTTCATTTTGCCTGCTTTTAGGGTGTGGGTGGGGGTGGGTAAGAGCATTATTTGTATTATTAACGACTTCGCGCCAGGACTCTTTTTGACAAAAATTCTGATTTTCGCAAAAGGTAACATTTTCCAGCCAACTTCTGATATACAGCCAAACGCCACAAATACTGATTCACAACTGTCATTTCAACAGTATTTGTACGATATTTCTTGCTAAAACCTCATATGTTTCAATACTCCAAAGTGTGCACTGGAGCGTAAACTGTACAACAATAGGCCGTGCACAGCGGCCAATTCAAGATCAACACAAGGTCAACACAGACTTCACGGACTTTGTGTGTGTACAAAAGGCACGAGGGATTAGCGTGTTAGACGTCACCAGGAGGCAAGTCGAGGCAATCTCGACGTTTTAACCCATCAGCTGTGCCAGTGTATAAAAACAGCCAGTGCGTGTTATCACGTCCTCCGACACGAACTGGTTAACACAGTTTATAACTACAATTTTGTTCTTTGTTTGTTTTCCAAGAGTGATCCCGAATGCTCTGTTTTCCTTCTCTCTTTGATTCCAGTCAGTGTGTGATACACAGCCTGGTTCTCTCACAGTGTCCACCGTCTACGACTACGAGTCGGTGCTCTCGGTATCTGACGGTACTGGTAACCTAACCGACACGAGCCAGTTTCCTTGCAAAGCCCCCGCGGTAAGTATGACGGTCATTGCGTTTAGCAATCTGATGTGTCAGTCGTGGTGGTCAATCGTCCACCAACACTACCCTCTAACACCTTGGCCAGGGCTATGTGAAAAGTCGTGCAACTTATGCAATGAAATGTGGGATAATTGTAAAACCATATTACATACTGTTTTGTGAAATCGGATGATGGATTGTGTCATGTTTCTCATGCCACTATCTTTGCTTACGTCTTGTTCGCGTTGCTTCTCTCTCTCCAGTACCTTGCCAGGAGTTGTCTCCTTGCCATGCTCGGCTGCGTCATGTTCCTCCAACTAGGCTACTGCATCAAACTCCTCATGATGCTGATTGGCTTCGGTGCGTATTGTCTCATCTTCAACTACACCCATGCTGTGGTCTTCGACAACTGGGATAACGCTGTTTACGTCAGTCAAGGGTAAGCTGGTTTAAAATACCTAAACTTTTTTTATTCACGTTTTCTTCTATCATTCTAGGGCCAAAAATGTATTAGCCTAGATTTTAGTGCTTACCAGTTTTCTTTTATTAAAAAGATCAAACAAAAGTTACGTTTCCAACTTTCAAATTATATGCAGCCCAACAAAAAATAAATTCTCTCAGGGTGGACTGATTCCTGCCCCCTTTCATTATTGGTAATGTAGGGACCGGCAACCAGACTATTCGCAGGTTTTTTTTGGTCATTATGTCTCAGACACCCAAATAGAAGAAAGCATTTTCTTTTAGATACAACAAAGGTAAAATATTGCTAAAAAGTGACAAATTGAATTTGTTGCAGAGCACTGACAGCACATTTTTAAACTTGCAATTCTCTGGAATGTAAGAATCAAGAAATCAAATATGATTTTTCCAGAGTTTGATTTTATTATATGACAGTAAACAATTGTTTATTTCCCATGTGCAGTGTCGTTGGTAACATAGCACACATACCACTTCGCGTCATGGCAACCGTGGAGCTACTCCTCATGTTGTTCACTCTCTTCCTGGTGACCAGACAGGTCAGTGCACTAAAGTAAACCAGGTTACCAGCTGAAAGTTTGTTCAATTATATAAGTGTATATGAAGTAAACAGTGATATTTATAAACACCGCAAAAAAAATCCACACTCACTAGAGGGATCATAATTTTGAATCTGATGTTCTTATGATGACGTCATTTATATAGACCTTTGGGGGATGTTGTTAGCTACATTTTGATACCCCGTTTGCTACCAAAGACTGTAAATCATCCAAGATTGACAACGGTTTATGAAAAGTGATGCAGTTTGAAAAGTTACAAATTTAAAGATTATAGGCAAGTGGAATTGCTGCGTGACAGTGTTACACTGCCCGAAACAAACGGCAGGGAACTTTGATTGCACAGTGTTTGTATGCATGGGAACACACGAAATTGAATAACCCGCACTTTGTTTGGGCACTGTGCAGTCGATAGGGGCCAATTACGGGCATATGTGTTTGCACTTGGCAATTTCACCTCCCGTAATCTTTAAATTTGAAACTCTTCAAACTGCATCAGTTTTCATAAACCGTTGTCAATGTTGGACGATTTACAGTCTTTGGTAGCAAACAGGGTATCAAAATGTAGCTAATAACATTCCCCAAAGGTCTATATAAATGACGTCACCACAAGACGATCAGATTCAAAATGATGACCCCTCCAATGAGTGTGAACATTTTTTTTTGGCGGTGTTTAGATTGGACACATGGCCGTTCTAGACCAATGAAATTACAGTATCCAATATTTTAGCGCTACATAAATAGCCATCGTTATTGTATTATTATTGGTTTCTCCTTTCTCTGTTTTTGACTGACAGAACGAATACTTATCAAGGCAAGGCTTCCTGTGGCAGATGAAATTCAAAGTCGAGAGGGAGGAAGTGGAGACGATGGAATCCCTCAACAAGGTGCTGCTAGAGAACATGCTGCCGGCTCACGTCGCTCAACACTTCATGAAACAGAGGATGAAATCGGACGTGAGTGTCTGGGTCATTCTGTAATTTTAGGGTCCAAAGTGTGACCTTTTTCCTTTTAAGTTCTTTGTAATTTGCCATTCGAGTATCGTTAAAGGCAATATACAACGTTTGCCAACATCTAAAAACAAAACTAGCAAGTTATTACGAAATATCAAACTGGACTGTTGGTGAATGACAGTCTAAAGCATCCTGTAAAATCATGGCACCTGATGTGCTGACATTTTTAAGAAAAGTGGAATTTTTGTATTAATCTCCAATGGTGGTCAGCCGACCATCATTGGAATAAAACTGGCTTTTTTATATACTGCCTTAAGTTACACAATTTAGTTGGTCCACATTTTTGTTCACAATCGATTACACACCTATGAACAGGTACAAGCCAGCTAGACTGGTTCCCTGACCTTACAATTCCCGACGTCTATAAATTGCCCCGTTTCATCTCAAGTGGGATCAGGGAACCAGACTACAGGAACATGATTGTTTGTTTTTTGTTTTTTTCAGCGTCTACGAACGCAAACTTTCAAACAGTCAGTGTAAAAATATTTTCTATAAAATAGTAACCCCCCAAATCCATCTATTTCTGAAAATTACAGCAACATCAAATGTTGTATTCCCTTTAATGAAGGATCATTTATTTCTTCTTTTGATACATAGCTTCATTGTTACGGTGCTTTCTACATAAAAAAAAAAATGGCAGGTGTCTTTGCATCTTAACAAATATTCTTTTAGTTTTGTCTGTGATTGCTCATTGTACATGTCAGTAATATTTGTTCCAAATTTAATTGAGTTCTTTGATTAATTTTTCAACCTTTGGGTTTTCTTTTTGCACAGGAGTTGTACCATCAGTTTTACAACGTTGTCGCCGTCATGTTTGCTTCCATACCCAACTTCAAGGAGTTCTACACGGAGAGTGACGTGAACAACGAGGGCCTGGAGTGCCTGCGGCTACTCAACGAGATCATCGCTGATTTTGATGAGGTGAGGCCCTGTCTAGTGATACAGAGCATCCCCACCCCCTCAACCCTTCCCCACCGTCACAAGGGGCATCAAGCCCTATGCAAGAAAGGCTACATCCCAAATTCTATAAATTTGGGTCCACTTTTTTTCCTGTCCCTGTTACATCTGACATCTATGATTTTAAAATTCTGATGCACGGCTTAATTCAGTCGTCTTCCAAGAGTGATTATGAATAGCAAACTACCTACCCAACAAATAAATAATCATTTAAGTCGTTCTTAATGACACTTGAATGGCAAATTACAAAGAACCAAGGTAAAAGGGACAGGAAAAATGTCACATTTTGGACCCAAAATTTATAGAATAACCCACTGGAACAGCTGAATCCACTTGCTATAGTCGAGTGTGTTACTGCCAGCCATAGTGGACATCACGTGGCGTCAAAGTTGCTTGGCTGTAACATGCTTTCATGAAGACCCAGGTGAAAAAGTAGGACAACACTAGGATCAAAATTTCAAAAACAGGATAAAATTAGGAATATGGAGGACAAAAATCAGGATAAAAGTAGGATTTTTGCTGACTTTCAGGAGCGGTTTTCGTTGACCCATGTCACAGCATCATAATTCTCATTTGGCATGTTAATTCTGTACTCACAACACTTGTGCTCCATCCTCAACTATTAGCTCTTGGAAGTACAGTTGCAGTACTCCTGCGCCCAAGCCCTTCATTGTGTGATTTACATATGACAGTGTGTAATACTGTTTTTAAAAAATCAATAAGAAAAAAAAACGTAGAAATTTCAAGGAAAAAAAATAGGAAAAGTAGGAGACGGTAAAAATAAAAAAAACAATTGGGGACAAGTAGGAATACTTGAAAGCTTGCTGTAACATCCTCAATCCGCCAATAACCCAGTGGATTTGAAGAATCTTTGAGAGTTGGAGGATTGATACTCGTCAGTATTAGTTATTGTTCTCGTTTTTCTGTTCTAGTTACTATCCAAGCCCAAGTATTGCTGTATAGAGAAGATTAAGACCATTGGCAGCACCTACATGGCAGCGGCAGGCCTGCAGCAGCATGAGAGCAGCGGCACATCCAAGCAGTCGCTGTACTACGTCGGGGTGCTGACCGAGTTTGCAATGGCGCTGCAAGACAAGCTGGAGTATCTGAACGGGCAGGCATTCAACGACTTCAAACTCAGAATAGGTGGGATATATCTACAGGGACATATTATTATTGTTATTGTTATTAGTTTCTGTAAATGAAACCAAGAATTCCTCAAACAGAGCACACGGTGCTGTAGTTCACAAGCCTGAAGAAACCTTGGAGTTTCATGGCCTGCAGGACTCACGCTCTGGTGTTTCAGCGGCAACCATGGCGTGGGTTCGAGCCCGCCGGGTGGACACTTGTGCCCTTAGGCAAGGCACTTTACCATTGTTGCTTCTTCCTTCGGATGGGACATAAAGCCGTAGGTCGTGTGTGTTGTGTAATGCAATGCATGTAAAAGAACCCAGTGACACTTATCGCTAAGAGAAGGGGTTTGCCCCAGTGTTTCTGGCCTCCTGTTAAAACTCCCACATGGAGTATTTAGGAGAAAGAACCAAGAAGAAGAACCTGTAGAGAGAAATGTTAAGTTGTTCGAGGTGGTAGAAAATGCCTAAAAAAATATTCTGGGGGAAAACGATGGAATCGGGCGGAAACTGAGATGGAAGGATGAACCACTGCGCTAACTTACTCTGCCCTTCCCATACCCAAAATGACATAAGTATTGGGAGGGGGGAGGAAAACTGTGCATAGTAAAAGCATAAAATTCAGAATTGGAAGGAGCTGGCTATCTGCTCTGTATGCGAACAACAGAGGGCCTTTTTTTACCACTTTTGAAAGCCCCGTGGACAGGATACAACACGTGTGCATATGGTTAAGCGCGAAATACGCACAACTAATTTTATTTTGAATGTGCACAAAGCCATTGCGTCTTTGCGTGAGCGTCAGGCATCGTCAGCAGTGTGTTTGATTGTCTCTCCCAGTGGTCTCCCCCAACTCTCCCTTTCTTACCGATGAGGGGGTACTTGTACACAGAGCCCATAGCCCCACCCACATACGGTCCCATGCAGCCAAAACCCGGATTCTTCATTTAGTTTCACGAATTTTCATTGTAGTTTACTCTATTTTTTGGACGATTGCAGGAATCAACCACGGTTCGGTAGTGGCGGGCGTCATTGGTGCTCAGAAACCACAGTATGATATATGGGGCAACACGGTCAACGTAGCCAGTAGGATGGACACAACAGGACTGATAGGGGAGATACAGGTAGGTGACAGACACGGTCAGACACCCACAGACGCATAGGGTGAGACACCCACAGACGAATAGGGTGATACATGCATATAGTCATTGGTGCTCAGAAACCACAGTATAATATATGGGTTAACACGGTCAACGTAGCCGGTAGGATGGACACAACGGGACTGATAGGGGAGATACAGGTAGGTGACAGACATGGTGAGACACCCACAGATGCATAGGGTGAGACACCCACAGACGCATAGGGTGATACATGATGTCACTGGTGCTCAGAAACCACAGTATGATATATAGGGTAACACGGTCGACTTAGCTGGTTGGATGGATACAACGGGACTGATAGGGGAGAAACAGGTAGGTGACAGACATGGCGAGACACCCACAGATGCATAGGGTGAGACACCCACAGACGCATAGGGTGATACATGCATATAGTCATCGGTGCTCAGAAACCTCAGTATGATATATAGGGTAACACGGTCAACTAAGCCAGTAGGATGGACACAACGGGACTGATAGGGGAGATACAGGTAGGTGACAGACATGGTCAGACACCCACAGACGCGAAGGGTGATACATGATATGTGACCGGCTCCACAAAAAAGGGTATTAAGTCGCACTGAGCATTATTGTGTAATGGCCCGCTCAATATTGAGAGGGTGAAGCCAGCTATTTCAAAGCCTGTTTTCTCAGTTGTGTTATTTGAACTCCAAGGAAGTAATTAATATGCAAATATCATATCTCCAGAACAGGAGGGGCTGTGGAGCTCTATTATATACCAAATGAAAGCTTACATTATGGGCTTTCCAACCATGTATATAACTCAATTTCATTTTTTTTGCGACATAATATGTCAGAGTTTTTGATGCTCAGAGTTTTGGGTACAAAGTTACAAATTCACTTTATCACCTATAAATCACCTGACTATTGCACTAGACACTAACACACTGTTATTTTCAATACACCGTTAATGCACAACTTTTATTCAAGTTTTTATTTTCACCACTAACGTGCACAGGTGACCGAGCCCACAGCCATGGTCCTGATGGAGTTTGGCTATTTCTGCGAGAGCAGGGGGTACGTGTCCGTCAAGGGGAAGGGCAAACTCAAGACGTACCTCGTCAAGCGAGTCACGCGATCCATCTCCCAATCCACCAACCTCAGCTCGGCGTACTCGTGACCAAATCCACGATTGGCATTTCTCTTAGCACAGTGTCAAAATATGTATAAAATCATGTGACCCGCAACTCAACAAGATGTGTCTTAAGTCATTGGAGCTACAAGTTAGTTACACGACTTTAAAAAAAAATCTCCCTCTTGCGATATCAATTAGTAATTGTCACCGTTTTCACATCCAAATGTCCAGATTCATCAGAAAGTCAAAATTTTAAATAGTGATATATCAAACCGAAGAACTGAATTTGCTTTTTTTTAACTGCCTTGGAAAAAGAAGAAGAAATGTTTCTTGAAGTCTCATTTTATAATCTGGTCACATGTGTTAGTTTTGTGTCAGTATTAAAGCGAAGAGCCAAAATTCGTGTAGAAGGTTAACTTAAAATAAACAATGTTGAAGAACTCTCGATGTCGTTGGTTATCATGAAGGGACAGATATTTGGGCATGGACCTTTTAATCCTCTTTATGCATTTTGTGTAGAGCAAAAGTAATGTGTCAGTTTGAATCACCACTAACATTTTCAGCACAGCAAATACACGCTTCGTTACCGATAATTATGAACAATCTAAGCTACTTTTTTTGGAAAGACTAAAAGTGGTAAGCACAGGGAAAATTCGGTAAGCAGGAATTGGCTACTCGGTATGTACTTCATGTGACAGGTTCTGATCATTTTTGATTACCAGGTTTATGTGGTAAGCAGCATTTTATGACCATGAGATTGGGCCCCTGTAACTCCTGAGCAGTTGTAGTGACTGGTTTTAAAAGATTTCCACATTTTTGTGGACAGTTTGGGCTTTCATAGAAATATCAAGTCTGAGAAATCCAGCGTGGATTCCATTTTGCTGTCAAGCGTGGAATTTTGCTTAACGCAGGAAATACCTACTTAGCAAAATATTGGGTTACCAACCGAAAAGTCATGTGATATAATATATTGGTGAGGACCAGTTCGCGTTTGAATTTGCTAATCACTGTTTACTTCAGTCAGGCCAGGTTTCTGTGTTGTAGTTGAGGCTTGAAGCACAAAGCAAACAAACGCTGTAAGGACTTTAAAAAAAAAGTGCAATGTACACGTACTCTAAATGTATGCACGTCAGTGTTTATTTTTGAAGTAATTGTGTCATCTATAAACAATTCAAATTTGATGTTTTTCAAAGAGCATCGGGTGGGGACAGGGATTTTAACCACAACATTTTCTAATATGAGAGCCAACAAAACTTTAGAAATTTTGAGACTATTATAACTATTATTTTTGTTTCGAGGAAAATGACATCTTTTTCAGCACTGTCACCTGTGGCGTTTTAACTAAAACTACTAACTTAATCTTGGCTATTCAACAATTTTGGCACTACAGTGCAGCACTTTTGAAATGCACGCCGGTAACCTGTCATCACTGCCAATGTGTCACTGCACAACCAAAGCAGGGAGGGTACCGGTGACAATTAATATTCATAATGTAATGCATCAGTTGCTGCTTAGTGAGTCGATAAAACTGCCACAAGATTTTTTTCTTTGTAATCGACTTTTCGTCAAAAAGGTTGTAAATTTTAAGTTTTCAAACGATATTTATTCATTCAAGTGCCTTGCTTTACAAACAAGCTGAATTTAAAGCCTAAACATGAACAGGATTGAATGAAGTCAGCAGGAAAAAAAATCATCCATCAACTACTTTTTTTATTTGTACATGTAGCAGAGTATTTCCAATTTGTAAAATTTGTTTATTAGGTTTTTTTTCACAAGGAAGGTTTTTGATTTGCATTGAGAGATGAGGCCTCGTGCAGTCTGATTTTGGCTTTTTGCATGATTTTGCATGTGCCACAGTTAAAATGAAACTTTGATTTTATGTTTTGTGCAAAGTTTTGGTTCATTCTGATGACTGTGCTCGATGCAGTTTGTTCAGGGCAGACCCCAAGTTGGCAGTAGGCCAAAGATTGCTTTGAGTCATTGCGCATTGCTGTCACATTCTTTCTCAGTATTATTCTTCAATTCATATCCGCAGCATCATGAAGACACCACTATTCACTTTGCCAGGCTTGTGTCCTCAAAAGCAAACCATTTGAATGAACTGTTGCAAAGGCATTCCTATGTCATTGTTCATCCCCTGTTGCTTGTGTTCTGCCTTGTGATTGACTCGATACCAACTGCGATTATGGCTACTACTCGATGCATGCACCTCATTGAACAAAGAACAAAATGTATACCCAAAACGGCCACTGAATGTGAACTGCACCCTGTTTCATGAAACTCATCGTAACTTATGATGCATCACAGCGCTGCGACGTGTTATATCCCTACGATGCGTCACAGCGTGTTAGTTCTCGCAACTCGAGTTGTGACACGTCACAGCGCTTCGTAAAATCGGGTGCAGGACTCATGATACAAGAGAGGCATTGAAAAAGGTTAAACGATGCGTCCGGCGTGTTAGTTGTCGCAACTCGAGTTGTGACGCATCACAGCGCTTCGTGAAATAAAGTGCAGGACTCATGATACAAGAGAGGCATTGAAAAAGGTTATTTAAACCCAATAAAGGGAAGTGCAGTTGAGATGCAGCACCTCAGCACAGAAATTTGCAACGCTCCGAAAAATGTTTAACCAAAAGCAGGGGTATTACCAGCAAAATAGTCATGAAAGAAATAGTGCTCGTGATTGCTACTCTACTATTTGCCAAAGTATATTTTCTGCTTACTACGCCATGACATTGAGTCCTGTATACACTTCCAAGTTGTTTTTGTTTGTTTGTTTGTTTTGTCATTGAGCAGTCTCAGGTCCAGAGAATGACAGCTATCTTTGACCGATGATGCATCGGGTTTGGATAGGTTGATTTGGGATCCCGAGACTAAATTTAACTGGCTCCAAAATCTCAGAGCTGCTGAACAAAAAACACTGCTTAGCAGATCAATGTGCCGAGAAGGAACTAGCTGGGGACCAGTCACAAGAAATACACATTGCATGGTGTTTTGGCTGGTGACCTATGTCTGCTAAGCAAATAATGATCCTGCTTGCTAGTCCCATTAAACTTGGCCCCTTGGTTTCATTTCTTTAGAGATCAGGGGCGTTTTTAATGCAACTATAATAGCTCAGTTGGTAGAGCACAGGAACGGCAATCCGGAGGTCGGCGGTTCAAACCCCACCCCGTGCAGTCAGTTTCTTTGTTCAACTTAAACATAATTATAATGCACGTAGTCAATTTCCCTCTGTGGTGCATTTGAAAATTTGAAATAATAAGCCGTTTCCTCTCCGAGCGATCCCCATTTGCCATTTCCCGGGTTCGCAGCATCGCTAATATTGCTAACATCGTGACTTTGGGCGTGATCCCTGGCTGCGTGGCATATACCGGTTTATGGCTTCAGACTAGCGCCCCTTGAACAAAGACATTGACAAAACAGGGAACTGCAAACATAGGGCAGGATAGCTCAGTTGGTAGAGCACCGGAACAGCAATCCGGAGGTCGCAGGTTCAAACCCTACTCCAGTCAATTTCTCTGTTCTACTTTAGAACTATAAGGAGCATAGCAATTTGAAACACACAAACTATATACGCTTTGCTGGTCCCCAGTCAACATGTCATACAATTTATAAAATCATGTGTTGGACTGGTTCTCATCTCATGCTTACAGCACATGGATTTGTTCAGCAATTTTGTTTTGTTTAATTCCATAACTTTGGGCTCTTGTTGACGGAATGTCAAAAAGAGGAATGCTTAAAAAGTGTTTCTTGGGCATAAAAATTAGCATCAGATCGAGGCAGAAAACAGATATTTAGGCCAAAAAAAAGTCTCTGGTTTCTGTTCTGCGTGCGCGTCGCCGTAGCCATGCGCTTCAGCAAAATTAAAAGGTTTTTTATTTTTCAATATAAGTTGATGTCTCAAAACCGCCAAACTCACTGGTTTGACTGGAATCCTGCTGCTGCACAATTTTCACGTGTTTTTAGATGGGGTTACGATCGAGTATAAGCTTTATGGCCTTTGAGGTCACCTCAAGCTCCATTCTGAAGGATATTTTGGAGAGTTTTAAGGGGATCAAAGCGTCATCTGCAACATCAGCTGGCATTTGAAGAAGAAAAAAGGGGGCCAAATTTTTTTTTTTTTAAACGCGTCGCCACATCACTTTTGGGGCTCCACACCAGAAACTAGAGACTTTTTGGGGGGCGTTACCTTGGGAAGATTTGAAAATTGATTTTATATTTAATTGATAATTAAAGATTTCTTTTTAAGTGTGCGGCTCAGCTTATTGTTATAACAATGAGATGACCGTTTTTTTTTATGTAAACTGTTTCCAAATTTGGAAAAATTACGACTCCATAACATAATTTTAAATTTTGTTTATATTCCCCCTGTAATATATAGGCATTTTCTTATTAGAAATGTTTTTTAAAACATTCTTTTCTTGCCATGCATGTCATTTGCATTTATTTGTCTTCCGTTAAAAGACTTAGTTCCCGTAAGGTAACTTATTTGCATGTGAGGGATCGTCAAGTTTTGTGAAAATATTTTTCAAAAAAATTGTCATGAACACTGTACATTGGCCGTTGAGCCGTGTGCGTTGTAAATAGCGCAGATAACCGTGTGTGGTGGCTCCATTTGTTAGTTGTGACAAAAATAAATTGGTTGTGTTGTTAGCATCGTTCAGTCCCACGAAACAAAACAAAACAAAAACAACAAACACAAAGTTGGAATGGAGCCAAAAATGCACATTATAACTTGGAAATGTAATATACATAGTCTGACCATTTATACATATTGCATGTACAGTATATACATATGTAAAGTATGCAGTATAAAATATAGAGATAAAGACTGACCGAAAATGTGAAAGAAAAGAATTTATTTAAGAGTAGGTTTTTGTTACTATTTATGCTCTACATTGTTTCAATTGAATTTAGAACTTTTTTTTTTCTACATTAGGGTCGTAATGGATCTGAATACACGATCTCCAAATGTAATACGGTCTAGACATTTTTTGTCTACACCAGTTAATTTTTTTTGTCCGTTTGGGTTGGCTAAAATATGGGCAGCTAGTTTTGCTATAAAACCCAACCCCCTAGGCATTTTTGCCAAGAAGCAACCTCAATCCTCCAAAATCTTACAACTGCTTCCTTGTATTAAAAAAATTAGATACAGCCTCAATCCTCCAAAATCCTCCGTGATTTATTGAATTTATTCATCGGAGGGGTGCCCACTGCCTCAATCCTTCAAAATCCTCCAGCGGTTTCTGAGGCAGTGCCAATGATATCCTGGAGCAATGCCGATGAGGTCAAGTATAATCTAGGCCTAAATTTATGCACGGCAGAGCATAAAACAACACCACAAGGTCCAGCCTAGGACCTTAACACAATGCATCCTCCATAATCAGCCACGCATTTTTTTTGCCATACAGCCTTTGAAATCCTCCATTTATGTAAGGAGGATTTTGGAGGATTTGGGAAGGTTAGGGTTAAATATGCCATGCAAGCATTCAACAACAAACACTACCGTAATCAAAAGGAAGTACGGTAAGGCAAAAACTAATTGTCAATCATCACTGAATTAGACAGTTGACAGCTGTCCACACAAAATAGATCTTGTTTCTAAACAAAACTTGTAAACACTACTAGTTGACAAAAAGTCTGCAAAGTCCACCGTCGTAGAACACCTCCATTACAGTGACTGACAATGATTGTCTGACAAAAAGCACACGCCAACTTTGTCCACAGACATGAACAAACGAAATTCCTTCAAAACTTCTTCAAAATTTCAAACATTCAGACTGAAAAAAAAAATTGATAAAAAATTGGCAAGCTCTTTAATCTAATACGAAAATTTAAAATTCTCAATTTCAATTCCAAAACAAAAATTGATTTCCTGCACTGCAGGCGCAGCAACTTTAGAAGAAAGAAACAAAAGTATTTCGTCAACAGTTTTCTTCTTTTATAAAACCTCATTTATATTCCCGTCAGAAATGTGAATACTGTACACAGTTAATCACCGTGTGAATAAGTAACATCAATTTGCTGCATTACTGTCTATCAATGCCAGTATATGGAAACAATTTTCAAAGCAAAGCACATTTTTATCACATGAGCACAGGCTGCACAGCCATATCTTTAATCTGTTGATATCTTAAATAAAAAATCAAATCACTAATTAAAATTGTCATGTGCAATTCGATCCAAGAGTTGCATTTTTTGCTGTTGGACTGTTTTACCCACTTGTCTGCCATTTACTTGCAAAATTTAAAAATATATCAAAACACATTGGTTTGTTTTGTGTACAGTTTGATCCGAGAGTTAACTGAATTTTGCAAGATGCAGTCACTTAAAGGCATATATAGGATCATTTCTTTTTTTCATTTCCAATAATAACACCACTCAGAATCCAAAGAAGAATGTTCAAAGCCCAACCTGTTGAAGTTTCAGCTCAGTGGATATTACACTTTTTAAGAAAACAGTGAAAAATCGTGCCCAACTTTTTGATCACGAAACATGATTTTGTCAAGAGTACTCTTCTTTATCCAAAAATCAGTCAATTGACTGATCGTTGGAAATCGCCTACATTTCTTATTTTCTTCGAAATGACAGCAAGCCAGACTGAATAATTTCACGTGGTGTTTAGTACCGGTAGGATCTTTAATGTAAATCAGCTATTTGATAACAATTCGGAAGGTTACTTTTGGAATAAATGCAAATAATTATATGCCTTTAAATGGGTGCTAACCCAACAACATGGCAACGTACACAGTAATGATGGCAAGACTAAGACTGTGTTTTGCAAGTGCACAAATATTCGATCCAATTTCATGACTCCGTGCACACAGTAGTGAATGGGTATCTGCCAAGTCTTAAACTAAATCGTCATGCACACAAAATTCATGTCACAGGAATTTGATAGCTGTTAATATTGATCTCATAAGCTGCCAATTAAAACTGCATTTTTGCTGTTTTTCTAGCTGTTCACTTCCTGATCCATTTCACACAAATTTACCAGTGTTTTAGTCAAATCTATTTCCAAGCCTCCGTTTAAATATTTTTAAATAACAACAAAACCATGAAGTAAATTTTGAAAATGTTTAATTGTGCAGATACTCCTAATAGTTGGCCTATTAAAGCTACAGTCCATCCTTTGCAGCTATCCAAAAATGTGACTGACGTAATTATTGTTGAAAAACATACTTGGCTGAAAGATAGTAAGGGAACTAAACTCCCTGTGAAATTCTTCTTTATGGCGTGCTGTCATTTTGAAGAAATCAACGAAAGAAGGCCTTTCCACGCACCGTTGGAAATGTCCGTTAGTAGTTCGTTTTTTTAATTCAGCGAGACGCGCACAAACGTTGACACGACGCACACGCGCGCGCGGTTGCTATAATCAGTGCACGATATAGCGTAGCTGCAATCGGCTCAGTGAGAACATGTCTCGGACCCTGAATTCAGGCCCAATTCAAAACATGATTCAGCGACTTTTGATTTGAAATCAAGATCCTAGAACGTTTTTTTTTTTCGATACAATGTATACAACTGAAGCTGAGCTGAAACTTCATCAGGTTAATTGTTCAGTACCGTTCGTTAGATTTTAAGAACATTTGTTGCTTCAAACGAACAAAATGCACAAATTACAAATGATGGACCATACCTTTAAAACCCCTATGAGTGTTGTTTAATTTCCCGCACGCCTCACTGCACATAGTAAATTGATCACGACAATATTTAGGGAAATAAAATGAAACTCATAGGGGTTTAGGCCAAGGATTTAGGAGTATCTGCACAATTCACAATTTTCAAAATTGACTTCGTGGTTTTGTTGTTATTTCAAAAATATTTGGACTGGCACTTTTCTGGGGGACATAATTTACACAGGTATAGAAGGAATTAAAGCTGGGAGACTAGACAGAGTGGTCAAGGTATTCAAGCTTTAGATAATCTGTAGAAATCTGAGAATTCGAGCAACAAGGACTTGGACTCGGATTTTCTATTGCAAATATTTGTGTGAACACTCATATTCCTACTCATTTTAAGCACTCAGTCCAGCCTTGGCAGTGAAGCTTTGTTCCTGCTCAAATAGATTTCAAAAAAGTTGGGCCTCATAAAAAGAACTGAACAAAAACACCACAAGATATTTGATTATCTGTTTGTAGTCACTAGAAATGGATGTATTCATAATGTTTGGGAATTTTCACACAAGTAGACGGAATTGCGGAAAACGCATCCGTAATATTGAGACGGCTTACTCATTTGCATTCAAGTTAACTTATCACCTTTTTAATTGAATTTGTTTTTCTATGCAATTATTAGCAATAAAAAGAACGAAAAAAAATGATGTGCCCTTGTCATTTTCTGTGTTGTTTATTTACTGTGAACATTTATGAGCGTTTGGCTTGTAGCAGAAAAAGAAATTATGTTTCCGTTGTAAGGCACTTTTGTTGAATTGGTTGCAATTGTATCACCGTTCCCTCGTGCTTACCCGTACTTTCATCTTAGGTATAGATGAACATGCACAATCTGTAGCAATAAACGAACGAGGCAAAATTTCCGTACTGGATCACCACTTTTTTCAATTAATTTTCAAGCGCCAAAACTTGCATCCTTTATGGTTATTCCCTCCACTTTCCCTCCTCTACTCTCACCCTCTCCTTTCCTTTATTCCTATTTGTTAATCAGTCACTTACTTCATCGAGATTCAACCATTTTAACCGCTAGGCCGTGCACGATTGCTGTTGCAATGATCAATCTTTGGACGTATTTGAAGTATCCATTGAAATAAACTAAACATTCGTGAGAAAATAAATATTCATAATGACGTATTGCACTATCATTGGCCAGCTCATACGTTGTCATGGTTGTCGATGTCATGCGTATAACGTACCACTGTCTTCCAGACACTTCAGTCAGTTTTGACCGCGGCTGCTTCAACTTAGTTCTGCACGACGTGTGCATCCAAAATGTGCTCTAAAACACTTTTGCCTAATTTTTTTTCGCATTTCCAGAGCTTTCTGGATTCCTCTTGGGTGAAATCACAAGGTGAGGTGAAAATTGATGTTTGGCGGCAGGTAAGCCAAAAGTGGTAAGCCAGTATGGAATTTTTTCCATGAACGATCTCGGGTTATTCAAGATCGATCCATAGCAAACGGACCGGGTCAAGAGGTCATGTGGCAATTAAATCCCTTTGCAAATGGATTGGAGCCATCGAAAGCGAGCCATGGTGGCCAGTGTACGTGCTCTTCCAAAGTGAACAAGCAATGCTGGCTATTTTTCAAGTTAACTGAACTTTCCTCGCATCGTTTAGTAGCACTTGTGTGAAGTGAAGCTGAGACACTTTTGAATCCCCCACCGCCACAGCGTTACTTAGCCGCCATGTTTTCGCATTGCATTTTGGGATACTTACCCAAGTAACCGGCTCAGCGGGTTGGTTAATACTTAGGCCAGGCTCAAGTAAGCGCAAGAGTTAAATCAAACGCAGTCGTGCCTGCACGAGTGAGCGCGGGGGAAGTAATCGAGCGCAGGGTATGTGGTTGAATAAATGACTATTCAAAATTGCATACCGTCAATTGATCCTTCATACAATTTCGCTTTAAAGTTTTTGGGTTGACGTTCATGATAAAAGAAGCTTCAGAACTGTATGCTCAGTGCTGTCCAAGAGCTTGAATAAAAATACAGTAAACTCCGGCTAAGTCGGCACTCTCGGGACCTGAGAATTTCTGACGGCTTACGTGAATGCCGACATATGCTGTAAGTCGTCATTTTGCTGATGAATGGTCTTTTGCACACATGATTCATTGCACTAATTGGCTTCGATTTACCCTGGATTATCTCCTTAATGCATGAGTTGAATCCAGCAATGAAAATGCATTACGGACAATCGGGACTTTAGTCAGACAGCCGACTTGAGCGATTTGACGAGTTGTACGATGTCGGTTTAGCCGGAGTTTACTGTAATCGCAACTTAAATCTTACCGCTCGACCACCGAACTTGTTGGGGTCAACTGGCCAGTTCACATCTGATATAGCAGCGGGTATCGCACTCAGTATCGCGTTAAAACCCTAACCCTGCTGAATCCAACAGGATCCAACTATGTCACATACCCGATGGAGCCTGTTGGATTGAGCAGTTAACCCCTGGTGTACATTCCTCACGCAAAATGTTGGATTCAGCAGGCAACTGAACCGCATTATAACGCATTGTTGGACTCCGTTGGATTCAGCAGACAACTGAAAATGAGGCACAGTGGATTGAGCAGGAAAGTCCGGTTGGATTCTGTTGGATTAAGCAGGGTAGTCCTGAGGAAGTACTAGGGGGTTAGGGTTAGTGAAGGGAAAACCCAGCATTAAATTTACATCTCCCTCAAATCATACAAGATAGACAATTTTTGGTTATCAACAATATTTACCAATCTATTTTTTATAAATCTGTCGTTGGTTTGACTTTGAATTTCCTGTTGGCTCTATCTCCGGCCCGGAACCTGAGATGGTTGCCGTAGATATTGACTACCAGATTGTCGATGGACATCGTGAAGATAGTGCTTGCTTTGGGTATAGCTGTATAGACAAAGAAAAGATCCCAATGTCAGCCCAAAAGTAGAAGTGTTGAAGTGTGTTGGACTTCAGGTAAAAAAAAAAATTTACCTGGTTTTGTGCAAAGTGCCCGGACTGGCGAGATGTGTGCATAAAATTGGGCTTTACGCCTTAAGGTTTGATTTTTGTTTCTATTCTGTAGCCACAAAACAAAAAGCCAAGTGAAAAAGAGCTTGTCTCGGAAGCTGCGGGCCAATGAATTTGTGTTCATGCCCGAGTCATGTGACTGTGCCATGTAATTTCTGGAAGGAGTAACGTTTTCGAGTTTAGCAAAAATCAGGCTTTTAACCCCAGTGACCCCATGATGACCTTTGACCCCAGTTTGGTCATGTGACATGTTGGGGCTCGGCTACTGTACTTTTGACAAAGTTTGGTTGAAATCGGTCAAAATATGTAGGAGCAATAGACAACGTTTGTTACTAACTAACGTATTAACGGAGAGACATGATGATTTGTTGAGCAAATGATGATGATTCGTAATAACAAAATGTGTACTAACTCAATTGGTAAATTGGGGGCAGCATTTAAAAATGTCCGTTTTTCCAACGATGGCTGACCATCGTTGGAAATTGATACAAAAATTCCCCTTTTCTTGAAAATGAAAGCACACCAGGTGCCATGATTTCACAGGATGCTTAAGACTATTATTCACTTACAGTCAAGTAAGGTATTTCATAATAATTTGGTAGTTTTGTTTTTGATGTTTGCAAAAGTTGTATGCTACCTTTAAGCATGTGATATAGTGATATCGCAATCTTGGCTACATAATTGTGGAACATTTATTAATGCTCAGTATACACAACTTGGTATTGCTGCGTTTGCAAAGTACTGAATGAACTGGGAACTTACTCTTCAGAACATCTGCTTTGGTGATCATCTTGAAGGCATTTCTGGATTCTTGAACGACGATGCCGCACTGCCCGATATATGACGGACACTTGGATTTAGTCACTAGGTATCAAAAAACAAATGTGACACAAGTCAATAAGATTACATAGCTCTAAAAAACTAGGAATTAGGCAAAAAAAAAAAAATTCCGGTTTCTGGTATGCGCGCGTGTCGCCGTAGCCATGCGCGTCGGCAAAATGAAAAAGGTTTTTTTTCAATGTAAGATGATGTCTCAAAACCGCCAAACTCACTGGTTTGACTGGAATCCTGCTGCTGCACAATTTTAACGTGTTTTTAGATTGGGTTATGGCCGAGAATCAGCTTTATGTGGCCTCTCTGGACTCTCATATATATTTGCACTAAGTTTAGTCGGGCACCATTTCCAGTCATCAGCCGACATTTGAAGCAAAAAAATCAGGTAAAAAAAAAAAAAAAGCCGCGTCGCCGCACCACTTTTTGGGCAAGCTCCATACCAGAAACCGGAGACTTTTTTTTTTTGGCCTTAGAGTACCTTTGTTTTTTTACCCCTATCTGAACCACACCCTTGTAATGGCTTGAACCACACCCATTCACTCATTCTTATGCCACATTAGAATTTAGCTTGTAATTTACACAAGCGCCCACGGAAGTGGCCGACGCCCCCTCCCATACACATGCCTGTTATTGCCGGCAGTAGCCAGTGAAGTCGGACACAGCCTTACAATAACCTAAACCACTGCCTTTAATAGGTTGAGCACATCAATTAGGCAGGTGTTGGCCAATTTCAACTGGATTAAGCCACGCCCTTTTATGAGTGACCCCGCCCATCACAATTATTCCAAATCACCGGGTTGACAACACCCACCTAACCTGGTCTAACCACACCCACAGTCTACAGGTATACAAGTCAAAATCTGAATCACACCCTTTTTGTAAAGGTTATTTCACCTTCACCAATCAAAACGAATTCCAATCCCGCCCCTTGGTGGTGACCACACCCATTTACAATGATCTAACCACACCTAGTCCGCACACTTACCTGTCATTATACTCCCATGCAGATCACATCGTAATAACTTGATGTGCAGATTCTCCGCTGTCACTCTGTACACAGAAACATATTAAAAAAGCAAACAAAAATTCTGAAAATCAGTGCGACTGCTTGAAAGAGAAACATCCACGTGGCATCTCCCTAAAGTTTTATTAGTACCCATGATGATATTAATCCGTATAGTCATGAATGAATTTAGAATCAAATTATAGGTTTTGCCCTTCACCGACGTTTAAACACTGTACACTCAGTGTGTTAGCTCGGTGGTCGAGTGGTAAGACATCTGCACTAGAAAGCAGGAGGTCGTGGGATCAAGTCCCACCCGAGTGATTTTTTCCAACTTTCACTCGGGAGGTAACACACTGAGTATACAGTATTTAAACGTCGGTGAAGGGCAAAACCTATAATTTAATTTATATCACCCCGACGCAAAATTCCGTCTTATAATGAATTGAGAACTTTAACAAACACATAGAAGGCTCCAAGTTGTGTACAGCGTTTGTATGGCTATTGGCCTATCTGCATTTGTAATCAACTGCCAAAAATCAAAGTGCACAATCCGGTTTTTAATAATGAGGATTGTATTTTGTTCTGCACAAACACAAGGTCTCTTGCAATAAGCCATTTGCGTGTTAAATTTGAATAAAATCTGGAACGCTGACTTAATACAATGCTTTGCACGTTTTAACCTAGCATTCTCCCGACCAAAGAGACTGTTACTATATCACGTGATTCGGGGCAAGCCTTATGCTAGCAACCCCCAGCTCCGGCATGGTCTGGTGTCTTTGTGCCATTCTCACCCATTGTGAACGATGTATTGGTGCTGAGCGTCTCTTACGTAACTATGCAAGAGCTTGCCCCGAATCATGTGATTAGCAACAGTGTCTTTGGTCTGGAGAATTCACAGTTAAAATGTGCCAAGCATTCTGAGCAAGTCATTGTACCAGACGTTTTTCAAATGTAAATCCCAAAGGGTATAGGTTACACGCAAATGGCTTATTCCAAATGAATTTTTTTATCCTCATGAAACCCCACCAAGGCAGCTGTGTTAGTTGCACACTTGCGTTGCAATTTAGAGCTGAATGGTGAAATTCCATTGCATCCAATTTCAATTTTTTTTCTTCTACGAGCACATACTATCATTGAAAATATACCTACGTCTGATTTTTGAGTTGTAAAGTGTCCCTCATGTAGTCCAACCACAACTGGTGAAGAGGCTCATACATTTCATATCTGCCGAGAAACAAAATATGTATCACTCTCAAGCACACGGGTAGCTCAAGAAGAGCTAGGACAAATGTTGAAGCAAAATCAATCTCCCGTTAAAGTCAGACTTGGTTGGTGAACTAGCTAGGACCCCATATTTGCTCAGTCCGAGTAACTTGGACCCTACTTATCGCCTTTTTTAACATTGGGACATGGTCTGGGGATAGTAGGTTCAAGCCGCATGGCCGCCATCGCGCGACACAATCGAAACGACCCAAAAAAACCCAGTTTATCGGTGAGGGCTCCATCGCGAATATTGCGCAGACGCCATTTTGAAAATGGTGTACACGTGGAGCCCTCACTGATCAACGTTAAATTTCACTTCCCAACCAGATCGTAAGTTAACAGTAGTACCCGGATTTTAATCATCGATCTGTACTGGTACATTAAGTGACGTATCTGGTAATTTTGTGGGTGTTTTGAGGGAGAAATCTGATGTTGGGTCATTTCTATCGTGTTGCGCGATGGCCCTACAATCGCCAGACCATGTCCCAATGTTTAAAAAAAAGCGATAAGTAGGGTCCAAGTTACTCGGACTAAACCTTTGCTCAGCTGTGTGGAAATCTGGTCGGCTAATTGGGTGGAGAAGGTTGGCAGGGTTTATTCTGCATATCTTTTCCACAAATATAATCAGACTGAGATAGCCAACCAAGCTGGTGTACAAATTGGTACATTTTATCGCTCTCCATTTCTTGGCACAGTAGCAGAATACCCAGCCACATATACATCCACTTCTTACTTAGCTGGCTATTTATATATTTATTTATTTACTTATTTACTTAATTCTTATATTAACGTGGTAGCCCATTCATCCGGTGGTCTCCCATGAGGCCCAGTAAAGAGAAGACAATGTGAAAAAAAATACAGTTTTGGATGTGGGAGGAAAACCTGAGAAGACTGTTGTTAGGAACACCCATAAGGAATCAGTCAGACACTGAAAACCTTTGATCCACATAATGGCCCAGGCAGGAATCGAACCCGGGTCACAGCGGTGGAAAGGTGAGGAAAGTACTCCCTCGCAATGTGGACACGCTTGGTTGCCCCCATTCATGTTATGTGACTTTGACTATTTTTTTCAAGGGAACCGAAAGTGTAAAATGAAAAAAGTTTGATTTTGGATCCACAAATCTGTGGAGCCACTCAGGGGTGCAGGACTTGGAGTTAAGAGTGTTTTTTTTTTTTCGGAATAGCCCCATGGACTTTCTCCACTGCTGCATTGATTCACTGACTGATTCGACTTCCAGCTCATGGAACACCATCATGGAACATACACACGGTCGCAGAGCCTAAGGGGCTCCGTGCACAAGTACCCCTTCAACGGTCAGAAAAGGAGAGTTGGGGGAGACCTAGACTGGTTCCCGGTCCATCCACTGCGGACTTTGAATGTATCCAAAGTTATAAGGGGCGGTGATCAGTCTGGGAGACCATCGAAATATAAATTCGAACGTATTCGTGGGCCGACGACGCCTGACGCTCACGCGAAGACGCTGTGGCTAATAGCTTTAGCACTTTCAGGTCGTGCGTACTTTGTGCGCGAACCAGTGCAGTACGCACACGCGCCATGTGTCCTGTCCACAGGGTTCACAAAAGAGGCTAAAAGCGCCCTCTTTTGCTGGCGCACGGAGCCCATACAACTGCACATTGTGACTCCAAAGATATACATTATGCAATCTCTCCTGTTCCTCACTTTTGTAGTTCTTTTGGGATGTTGTTCATGTTGAGCTCTTTCTTCTGCTTATTACTCAGCGCTTTTTTCTTTCTTCCTTGTCGTCGTTCTGTCCTCCGCTTAGGCTTGACGGCATCCATCACCATCTCCTTCCTGGAGGATAACTTCTCCAGCTGCTCACCTCGTTTCCTCGGAGCCGCTGCCCTCAGGAAGCTGGTCACAAACTGCTTGGGATCCTTGGGAACCTGTCAAGGTTGACAAGATTGCCAAAAAGTTAATCTCATCACTTTTCTTGTGTTAAAACTGTTTAGTGTACATTGGGTAATGGAGTTTGACTAGTTTATTTTGCAGAGAAGTTTTTCATTCTTCAATTTTTCTTTAAAAAAATACCAGGATAAGGATGCACAACTGACAATGCTGGAAATGAACACTAAGATAGATAATCTTATAGACAAATCCGCTGATCTGATAATGAAAGTAAATGAACAAAATGATTTTGGATTTGGTCTTTAACAATAAGCACTTTCACGGTATTATGGGCCATCTTGTTTGCGAGGCAAAAAGAACATCCATTGCTAGCGCACTAACGTACCATTCAAATTGGTAGGCAGAGCCAATTTTGTTCCCGGCAAAAGGACGTAAGGATTTAACATACCACTTAAGCATAAGTTTAAGGTTAGGGAAGTTCTCGGTAAAGGTCGTTTGCATACTAAGCATAACAATTGAAATAAGGCAGTGGATATTTAGCCGGAGACGGCAAACCTTTAGTATAAAACGTTAGCTTGCCGGATATGCACTGAACATGCGCAGACTTAACTGGGTTTTTTTGTACTAAGACATTTTCCGGTGACAAATTTTAGCCTGGCTCCATGCCAAAATTATCGCTGTAACTTCGTATTCACAAAATGGGAATCAGACCATTTTACAATTTCGGACTTTATGACTGAGTTCTTCCCTTTTCTCTACCTTTTACTTTTAGTACTTTAATTAATTTTAATACGCATAGGGTATTACAAATAGGCCTATCTGCCTATTGACCTGACCTGTACTGTTGACACTGATTGAACACCGTGACATAACAACATCGACAAGCAATCATGCCAGGCCCATAGGCCATGGCAATGCAAGTTTGCAACATCATTTCTACCTCACCTGGACGAGGGTCTTGTCTTTCTGTAATTTGCGTGGGAGAGGATCGTACAAAGTGAAGCTCTCTTTCTCAACATCTTTCTGGCTCATCTTGAATCAGTATCGGAGGTCGACTGTTGATATTAAAGTGACTGTTAATTCTCTTGGAAAATAAGGCACGTTCAGTGTCACTGAATCTCCAAAAAACACCTATGTGAGCCCTCAAGAGACAAGAAGTCAGTAGAATTTTTTTTTGCAGTGAGCCCTCTACTGGCGAACACCAGTTGTGAAAACTCGAAAGCCACCGTACGTGCGAGGGAATTGACAATTTCAACGATCGCGAGACGGTGAGAAAATAAACCCAGGAGTTCTTTACATTGAAAACCAGCGCATCAATGCTCAAAAGTCAAAACAGTAGAAAAGTCACTATACATGAACCTGGCTTTTGATGTTGTAATTTGTGGAGTGTTTTAACGTAGCCTACTCGAAGTCTTTGGCCAGCAGCGAACTCAAAGGACAGCTGGTGAGTGTGGATACGTAAATGGCCGTGTAGGCAATTTTTGCACAGAAATTGAAAACTCAAAGACATGATTTTGCACGGTTGGCAAGTTATTTCGGTGATACGAATTGTCACCGAAGGCTGTATTGATGTAGACGCGACGGGATCGATTTCACCACTTATTATTTCGACCCCCGTGGCTCAACCACCAATTAAGTTCATTTGCCAGCGAAATTACAAACGAGGACGAATTCTTTAACTCGAGAGGCATTTTCGGGAAAGTCATTATTTTTAAAACGGATCTGTTTAAACCGTTGTGCCGCGCGTTGTGTCATACATTGTTTTTGCATGCATTTTGACTACGTTGCTCGTAAATTTTGAGGCAGGAAGCACAATTTGTGGCCTTTATGATGAGGTGCAATTTTTAATGGTATAAAAAACTATTTTAATAAAGATTGTTTGAAGTTCTCAGCCTCGTTGCCTAGATGGTTTGTGTGCAGAAATTGAGCAGAGAAAAAAAAGCAGACCTTGAAGAGAAATTTAAAATAATATAGGCCTATAATTAATAATGTAAATCTTTAAAAATGAAACACAAATCGCAGCTTTCAACAGAAAAACCCAAGAAATTAAATATACCATAAATAAAAATAAAAAAATTCAAAAACGAAACACACAAACTAACAGTTTTAAAACAGAAAAACAAAAATTGAAAATACCTCAAATAATATATTAAGTTAAAAAAATAAATCACACAAACTAACACCGCTTAAAAAAAAACATCAATTGAAATTGAAAAATACAAAAACATGAAGACTTGCTTTCGTTTTAATTGTCAAGACAAATTCAAATGTCCGTCGGCCATCTACTCGGGCAGAGAAATTTTAAAAAACAACAATTTATGCTTGATTGATTGGGTTTTGCCTGAGAGCACGAACAATTAGGCATAATGACAGCTATTTGCTGAGATTAGTGTAAAACAAAAAAAACGGAAAAGAAGACAACATAAGCAGCGAGTAAATGAGGTAAAAAAACGTGAATTGAAAAAGGTCTTTGGGTTGTACCTTCTGCAGGGTTTGCCAATGGAGATAAAGCCCAAGGGAAGTATCAGGAATTAATACACCACTGTCTGTCATGTCTGGAACCGGCGGCAGAGAAAATGTGCGAGTGTGAGTTTGTGATTGCCTACATCTGCTGAACGCTATAATTAAAACTGCCTACAGTCGTGGGGCCTTTAATTAAAACAGACTTGCGCAGCCCAAACCATTGCCGTGTTCCCTGAATGTATTTCATAAATTGTTAACTGTTGAATGGGATGGCGCCAGACTATTCATTTTTTAAAAAAAACTGTCTTAGAACATTAGGGAATATTTAATTACAAATTTCTAATTTCATTTAAGCAGACTTGAATTATTTAGTAAATGTAATTGCTTTCATTTCTCTTCGCGGGTTCCAAAAATGAAGATTTTTCACATCAGAGATCGGAAAGTTGTTCTGATTATGTAATCTCGAAAGAAGAGGCTTTGTAAAAATATATGGTCTCTGATTCTGAAATCTGAGTTTAGTTTTAACGTAGCGGTCTAGCGGACCCATAAAATCAGAACTTAATCCACATGTTTTATCTATTATTTTTTTTAATTGAACGCCACATGTGAACAAAACTATATATTTTTGTATCTATCATATTTTTTTTCAATGCAGTTCTTTAAGCTAGATTTCAAAACTGACATCAAAATGTACATTTGTTGATTAAGTCCATGATTTAGAGCCCGCCCTCTGCAGATGATTGCATCGGTGGGAATTTTTCGTGCAGGTTTTATTGATAATAATTGTAGCCATAGTAGGCCTACTGATGATACATGTAATACGAAACTTCCATCGGCATCAATCTACAGGGGTGGTGCAAAAAGAAGGAAACCCACTTTTGACAGGAATTCTATTCTACTTATTTAACTTATTGACTTATTTGAACTGTTGTGTTGTTTTTGTATAGGCCTAATGTGGCGAAGAATAGCTCTTCAACCATACATGGTGAAAAAAAATCTTTTAAAAATCACAAGAAGTGTTAACATGCTAATCTGAATACAAGTCATCAAAATCATTGCTGTCCAAGTGTAAGAAGTACAGTGTTTTTTCCCCTTCAAATCAAGCTCCAGAGCTCAGTCCAGCGGATGGAATAAAGCCGTCCGTGGACAAACAGGTTTGGCACATGAAACTTTTACACTGCCATAGGGGTCAATCTCAGAGACAAAATATGAATCTGTAATCATTTTTTCGTCACTTATGTTTAAAGATAAAAAATTTAACACCATTAAATTGAATTTTTATTGAATTAAATTGAACAAGTAGGTGAACATTGCTGTTACATTGATCTTGGCAAACATTATTTTAGGATCACATGTCCTTAAAAACAACCATAGCACATAATTCTCGACTCCCAACAAGCCGTTGCCAGATTTGAGACACCTTGGTAAGACAACAGCCATTCATTTTTTTAGCTCCCACGGCAACGATCGACTTTTTTTACTTGTGGTCATAGCAAGCAGGACATCAAGATCGAGGCAATATAAATCACAGTTTCATATTATTATCGAAGTCACCATTTCAGCGGGACGAGCTTGTCTCTAAGAAAATCGATAGAACTTGATCACGGCCGCGGACGTACGTTTGCATCCCAATACATGTATTAGCAAAGACCAGACTGTAAAACTGCGCATTCAAAAATATATCTAGACATCCAATAATACGGAAATTAATAACGTAGTTCAACCCAGTAACATCACACTCTCATACCATTCCTTATACCTACAGACTCGAACTATGTTTCCGAGGAATGGTCACTTTCAAAAGTCTTCCACTGCGTGTTTTGTACTTTTTGCAGTCAGATCCACTCCGTTTTATAATCACTTTAACATGTTTCAGTGCAAATGAGTAACATTTTTAGTATCACGGATTCACACAAAAAACTGAGTTGAAATCGGAAATAATCCCACGACGCAGCGAAATTCAAGGAGAGGATTTAGAATTAATTAAAAGCCAGGTGGTTACGAGGCGAAAAAGCTTAAACTTAATACAATCGTAGGAAGATAATCCTCATGCAAAATGTCTGCTTTTAAACAAACAAAAAAGCAGTGGTTTTATGCAGGGCTATAACTTAAAATGATATTTACGGAATTTGCATAATTAATCAAGCAATTAGTGCACGTCAACCAAGGCAAACAGGTGTTCTTCGATTCCGAGTATAATAATTCGATTCCCGAAAGGAGAGCGTGGGAAATTGAAAGCCTGGGAAATTTTCGGCTACGCATGTCTAGAGAAATTTGAAACACATAATCTGGTGATATCACTACACGGAAAGAGTTTGTGCATTTTAATCTATTTGGGTTGTAACTGTGGCTTTATTTAAATATACATGCAGTAAAATGTAGTGACAATGTTAACATAAAAATACTTTTGTCCTAGTTTGATATAAAATGTAAGTTTGATATTAAATTTAAAACTCTCACTGGTTTATATTTTTCAGAGCTTTTTTTTTCTTGGACCGAACAACATGACAGATTGGTAGAACTTTTCCGATCAGGAAGTAGATTCAAAATGATAGATTTTCCGGAACCAGAACCATGCACTAAATCGGATTTAAGGTATTAATCTCGCGTCCCGAAAACACAAGAAGGCAAGAACATTGTCATAATGTGTATATATGATCAATTCAAAATGCCGAGATATCTGAATAATATTTCTTGTAATCAAAACAGATACAAACCTCCCACAGGCAACTCAATATTTTAGATCCCCTTCTGAAAAAAAAATCCTTAAATCAACAAAAGGTTTGAAAAAAATCCACCTTGTTTTTTTTGTTTTTTTCCTATATTTATTGGTTTATTTGAGCGTGTACTGTGATTGGGTGCCCGATCATCTCCCTTTAATACTCTCCAAGCGTTATTCTGTAGGTGATCAAACAGCGCATGCGTATTAGCACCAGATGGTTGCTCCTTGCAGGGGGGACACGATCGCGTGCTTCAGCAGACTAAACACGCGATGCTGATGAGCATCATATTGTGATCCGCGATGATAAACGGAGCTAGCTAGCGAGAGAGTGGGAGAGAGATACATTATATAGCACGCCTGCACCTCTGCTCAACCCATCAGATCTAACCTGTCGTCAACCCTGCTCTCTGTTGACTGGCTCAAACACCTCTCCTTTGACAGATAGCTGTTTTTAATTTCCATTTATTTGATCTTTTGCTCCCGACTATCATCAAGGAAGTTCTCCCGTGGAGCGTGTTGCGTGCCGCCATGGCGCCTGGAGACAACCCGATAGGTATTTGTGGAATTCAAAGCATTGTTCTCATCACAATGGTTCTCCTGGCGGACAGGTGTATGGAGGCAGACGCTGACAGGTGGGTTTGAAATAGAAAACAAAGAATGACTGTAGGGCATTGTTTTTGTAAAACCGGTAAGAAATTGCACAGCAGGAAGTAATTCCGTGCTGGCGCTCAACCAAGCGAGCTATCTAACCCGTATCCCCGTTGTATTTCCCGGTAGCTGCAGTGTTTTGATTGTTCACATTCATTTTCAAGTTCATCATCAAGCCAAAAAACAACCATCCTTGGCGTATAGGCAGCATTCTAATTGCTGATTCGGTTCAAGCGCAAATAGCAACAGATTCCGTCTGTGTCTTTAAATCGCCTCCTTTTTTTCTGGTTTGTGATGTCACCACCTTGAGTGGATCCAGCCTTCTGATTGATGATTTCCATTTACAGAAATCCCCTTTTGAAAAAAAGTTGTCAGTGGCTTTGGTATTGCTTGTTCGCGGAACAAAATTTAGAACGAAATGGCTTGAAAAAAAAATAAACGTTTAAGCGATTTTTTTATCGTTTAAATTAAAGACGGAATGTATCAAGCGCATAACATATTCAAAATTGATTGAGCTTGTGAATGTTGACTATCATTTTCCAATGTAAAACCTGTTTGTGGTAGCTCAAAGTGTCCTTTATGATGCTTTGAAATTCATCATGGAGTAGATCTACGCATGCACAGTTCTATAGAAATGATTTCTTCCGACCGTCACACATGCCACATTAGTTGTTTTTTTAAGCTCTGGAGCTTCTACATTTCACTTGGTGGTCGGTCGGTCTGTCTGTCTGTCATGGTGTCTGTCTGTCTGTCCCCGAAATTGACCAAAAGTATGGTGTTCCGTATATGCCATCGGCGTAGCAGTTTTCGGCGTCGCATTTTTCAGCTCTGGCAGGGATCATTTTGATCGATTTCATTCAAGACTTTCATGCAAGACTTCTGGCAACACGGCCAGAGCTTATTGTGCAATGTGCACTCGCAAGTTCTGTTAAAGGTTTCATCCTGTTTTGCCCTGCTTTCTTCCGCGACGTTAACATGACATAATAGTTATCATGTTTCTACCATATTCGGAATTAGTTTCACTTTTCAGTGTTAAAGATGAATGTTAAAAGGGTTTAAGGTTTATGCATATTTAAAAAGCCTTCAAAGTAACCGTTTGTCTTTTGGTAGAAAACATCGCGCTTATCCCAATTAATATTTCATCTAAACAGGTGGATGAGTGGCCCTAGGCCTTAGAAAATATAGATAGTGCTATCGTGCATCGCCCTTAGGAGTTCATCATTTCAATACAATCGAGTGCGTTGTCCTATGGGTGTGTGTGTGTTATATAGCAGGTGAAAACAATTTGTATCCTCCATGACAAGTTGCCTTTCCCCCTGTCACAAGATTAGGTTTTTTTTATACTCTCCTCCCCCCTTCGTTGTTAGGGATGAATTCAGACCCCCCTGTTGTCATGACAACGTGTTTTCTCATCGCACGACTTTCTCTTTGTCTAAGCTTGTACATATGCCTCGAAAGCGAAGATATTTCAACGTGTATAATGGAACCGTATTTTTTTTTTGGTTTTTCTTTTTTTTGGAAAATCGATTGTAGCGGATATGACTCTGGGCGACACGACACGCAGGGGCATGGGGAGACATTCTGGGCGCCTTTTGCCTGGCTTTGCTGCTGACATGAATTCACGTGAGATAAAAAAAAAATCAGCTGTTGGATTTTTAAGAGATCACGTGAGCCTTTTTTTTTGGGTGTGGATTTTGTTTTATTGTTTTTATTTTTTGGGGGGCAGGACTTGGTCCGTTTTAGTCTTTGATCAGAACCGTCATTTATTTATTTTAGTATGTACATGTTGTATTTATTTCTTATTTTAACTGGGTAGCCCATTCAGTGGAATCCACTGATCTCCCGTGGGGCCCAGTAAAGGGAAGTCAGTGAGAAGAAATTACAGTTTTCGAGGTGGGAGGAAAAGCCTAGAAGAGTATTCTGAGGAAAGCCCACGGAATCAGACTGAAAACCCAATCCACATATTGGCCCGGACGAGATTCAAACCCGGGTCACAGCGGTGGAAGGCGAGGAAAGTACCGCCACGCCAACCCGGCTCCCCGATCGTTGATGTGAAGATGGGCCGCAGATATTAAGTTTTTCCAGACATGTTTTAATTACAGGAATAGCAAGCTTTGCAGAGTCAAACAGAATTGTCCAAATGTTTATGGACGTACCTACGTGCATCAACGAATGACGTATGGTTTTACTAAAAAGACTAAAACAAATATTTTGTTTTTAAATACCAGGGTTATTGTGCACTTAGGTTAGAGTTAAATATTTCTGCAGGTAATTCTGCATGCCTTTGTTTATTCTACAGAAAGAAGAATCGTAAATCATTTTTATTAATCCTAAATTTTTATTTTCTTTCAACAAGCTCTGATGGTTGTGCAAGGCCATGTATTTTTCGTTTTGTCCATTGATGGCAAAAATATTGCTTAGTAAAATCATATAATCGGTCCCCATGCAAGAAAACATATGATAACTTTTGAAGCTTTTGTTTACGATAATAAATTGTACATTGTACATTGTACATACGGCCTTTTGGCCGTAAGAGTTTGATAATACATTTGATAAATAGAAAAAAATATATACAATATATAAAAAAAAATTAAATAGTACAGAACGACAAGTTAAGAATTTTCGGGGATGAAATGCTGTTCAATGAGCACGAGTGGAAGAAATAATTGTTTACTATTACATATACAAACGTATGAAATCATTGGTTTCGTTTCCTATTCATACTAAACGCAAAATTGTTACAGTTACAATTTCCTCATGTTCGGAGAATTAAATGAAGGATATCACAGGGGCGGATCCAGTGTTTGCTCAAGGGAGGGGTTGTTAGCTATCAAGGGGTGGGACGGGTTAGCAGGCATGTGCTACTTTTTTTCTGCAATATTTTTCTCTTTTTTTTGCGGCCCATGGAGGCCTTGGAGGGGTTTAGACCCCATAAATCCTCTTAGATCCGCCCCTGTTATCATACCATACAAGTCAATATCCCATTTAACGAATTTTGTGACAATGTTTGTCATTTCGTCTCCTATACCCATGCAGCGCCCAATTATTTAATGTTCGACCTATAGTACATGTAGGCCTATACCTCAAAAGACACTTCTAAAACAAACATGCTGGCCCCAGCGAACTCGATCATCCAGTTAAAAAGCCTCTGTCCTTTGAAAAATTGATCAAGGTTTTCAATTGGCCATTAAGACAATTAAAAATTGAACGCATTATGCGAGAGAAAAGCGTTTTGTTACTACGGTGACGTCCGCAGTTTGTTTTGGGTGAATTCTTATGTTGATCCCCATTTGATAGTATGCAGTGCGAGTGAATTTAAAGAGGTTGTGGAATGCTCGAAGACATTTCCGTCATTTTTTGGGTATATGTAGCCTAAGGTGTGATGAAACAAAAACGACTATTGTTTCTGTCATGAAATGAGTACAAAGGGTACTTTTGAGAGCTATTTTTCACTTCTTGTTTCGACCCGAACGTGCAATTTGTGTAAAAGTCGTCGTTGCGGGCAGCAAACAAAACACAGTAAATCGTGACGTAATAAACAGGACTCGTTTATTTACTGTGTTTTGTTTGCTGCCCGCAACGACGACTTTTATACAAATGGCACGTTCGGGTCGAAACAGGCATGACAGGACTTGAAAAACAGCTCTCAAAAGTACCTTTTGTACTCATTTTATGACAGAAACAATAGTCGTTTTTATTTCATCACACCTTAGGCTACATATACCCGAAAAATGACGGAAATGTCTTCGAGCATTCCACAACCTCTTTAACGTGCGTCAAACAATGGTTAGTCGTGGATATCGATTGAATGGAAGACAGATCCTCTTAGGAGCATTTTGCTGTCTGCGCATTTTTCCCTTTGAAGCATCAAAATTACTGAAAATCTTAAGTAGGGTGCATAACGTAAGGTTAGTTTATTTTGGGTACTAAACGTTTTGAGAAAAACAGAGAAAGTGCATGCACACAATCTTTGGGGTCTCGTAACTGGATTCCATTGCTAACGTAACGTAGGTTAAAAGTGTACCCGCGAGTACCCTATGTTGAAACCACCTACAATGTTAGTTTTCTTCCAAATGATACCATTTCTGGCGGAATCATGTCTCTCATTAAATCGGTGGGCAATTGCACATGATCCTACGTGGACTCAAGGTAAAGACCATTATAGTTCCCTCGTGTGTTATTAATTATATGTATTGCTGAAACAGCAGGTAATGTTGTATAGGACCATCGTTGGAGGGTGACCATCGCTTTGCCTGTTCTCAGACTTGTTTGCGCATGGCTAGGGCTTAATTTGGTTTCTTGCCGTTGACCCACAACGGTACACGTAGCCGAAGCCATACAAAAACACCTGCATCGGCTGCCTCCTGACCTAACTGCACTCGTATCTATACCTCTGGGACGAGTTAAGTAAACTTTTCTCTGCGATGTCATGGTACGTGGGCCTCAGTCGGTCAAAGATGACCATGGATGATGCATCCTAGTTTTGTGTCCTATTGGAGCGGCATCGTCTGTGACTGTAGAGACCAATGCGACAGTGACATGTCTCTACCGCATAGGTCACATCTGTGGATGGTCCCAGCTCTGTCAGGGTTGATGTGCTCCTTTCTGCGGGCCCGCTTGTCTTCTGCTGCACTCAGCAGTTTCTCTTCCCCTTTCTTGAGGTGTTGATTCAGGGCGCTTTTCCATCTCTTGCGGTCATCTGCAAGTCCCTCCCACGGAGTCAGGGGCGATGTCAAGGGTCTTCATGTCTCTCTTGCAGACATCTTTGTACCTGAGTTGCGGGCGGCCCGTGGTTCTTGTGAATCTTGTCCCAGATGACAGATAATGAAATGCAGCATTTCCCTTTCCAATTTTTAATCTGGACATCTCGATCCTGATTAAGTACCATCGGTGTGTATATTGAATGTTTAATCCTGGCGAGTTGGCCTACATGAATTTTCCGCGGAGTATGATACACACTGTACGTTATATTCAGAGTGGGCTATTTTCTGCATGCAATGTGTGTCTTCTGGGAATTGGGGAGGAAACGGATGAATGCAGAATATTGATGAATGGGTAGAGGAAGTTCTTGAACGCAGTTAAAATTTCAGGCTATTTGTTGTTGATATGCTATATTTGATTTCGATTTTGTACAATACATGTAGGCTACTCCCAAGTTATTTGTGGGTGTACCGCATATTACTGATGACCTTTCAATAAAATACTTATTTTTTGTTCAAACAATATGCCCATCCATGCTTATCATTAACTCGGTATACAGTGCAGATTTCGCAACGAAAGTTCATCCGTCAATCTGTGTGTCGGTCGGCAAGAATACTAAGAAATTGTAATGACAAGAACAAAATTCGCTTAATCGACAGTCATGAAAAATGCCGAAGCATTTACTTCATTGATTAGTAGAGACTTGATCGAATATCAAGTTCTGTTATTTTTTTGTTTATCGCAGTCCTACTTCTGTACTTCAATTGATAGATGGTTTGCACAGCAGCCATGTTGGAGGTGTGTGCTTGTGTTCAACAGGGTTTCGCATGGGTAGACCTCTGGTGCATTCATTGTTACTGAAGTAACATAACAAAACACCTCGAACATGGCTTCCGAATGCAATCGATCTTTACCTAAAGTTGCCTGGGGTATTTTATTTTACTCTACACATGGGCGTCGCCATGATTTTTTTCTAGAGGGGGGCAAAGCTCTCAAATCTTGTACTTTCTCTAGCATATTCTTAATTTATCATTTTGCGAGGGTAGGTTATATGGGCCGGGGGACATTTGCCCATCCAACCCCATTGAAACCCCTGCGGACGCCCATATTATTAATGTGCATTAAATTAACAACAATTATGACTTGCACCTTGCGACCCCCATGATACTCTAGTCTCTTTCTTTGAACCTCGTGAGCAGGTTTCAGACTCTTTCAATTGATTTTTGTGTGTGTGCAGACATACAACATTACATGCCAAGGTCCCACAACCAGATTATTTCTAATTCTCTACGAAGCCTAGATAAGCACTCCATCTTCATTGTCACCGATAAATTAGTTACTTCGCGCAATTCCCAAGGTACCACAAATATCGCCGGTCAAACACATCTGTACTCGCCTACGCGTACCCTGATTGTGTCCATTTCTTAAGGCCATCGAATCAATATTGCGACTGCTTCTCGAGAAAATAACCCCAGCACTTTTGATATTGAGGATTTTTGTTATTAAGACAAAATACTACGCCAGCGAGTCTTTTGTACAGCGTGTCACTGGCATTTCATTAAGGGGTCCCCGCGACGCGATTCACCGCCGCTGCGTCCCACTAGAATTTCCCACATCGCACTCCCACGAATGTTCCGTTTGCGAGATGCACTCCGCTGTACTCTTCCAAGGACTCGAATTGCTACTTGAGCGCGCCTCATCACGGACAGAGAGACATCAGCGTAAACGATAGTGTGACTTGGTTACTCGGAACCTTATTGGAATATTTACCAATGCAGGGTAGGATGCAGTCGCACAGCTTACAGTATTAATGGGAAAACTAGAAATGTGTTCATGTACGAACACATGTGACACGTGATGACGAAAATGATTCGTCATGATGTCACTAAATTTCATGTATAACACATTACACTATAACACCAAGTTACAGCTGAATCGGACCTTTAGTTCTCTAGAAAAAGAAGAAAAAAAAGGAAAAACTGATCTTTACGAAAACATGAGCTGTTTCGGCCGTTTTGCCAAGAAAGCTTAAAAATCTGATTAATTAAAGGTTTTATAGAAATAAAAATAGAAAATAAGAAACATCTACAAATGGTAACAAAGCAAAGATGAATATGTAAGGCCAAAAAAAAAAGTCTCTGGTTTCTGGTATGGAGCTTGTCCAAAAAGTGGTGCGGCGACGCGGCTTTTTTTTTTTTTTACCTTTTTTTTTTTTTTTTTTTTTTTTTTTTTCAAATTTCTGTCGGCTGAAACTTGCAGTGCCCGACTAACTAAACTTAGTGCAAATATATGGTCAGAGGCCACATAAAGCTTATTCGATCATATCATAATCTAAAAACACGTTGAAAAAAAAGCAGCAGCAAGCAGCCAGTCAAGCCAAAAACCTGGCGTTTTTGAGGCATCATCTTTCATTGAAAAAAAAAGTTTTTCATTTTGCCGACGCGCATGACTACGGCGACGCGCGCGCATACCAGAAACCGGAGACTTTTTTTTTTTGGCCTAATATACTAAAATTGTAATTGTTTTTTTGATTAAATATTTTTATCGAGATCTGTCCATTAGTGTCCCTGCCCACCAAACACCCCTTTCAGTTTGTGACGTCATCGGCAAAATAACCATACCTTTCACGCCCGAACGTCCAGAGCTATGTGTGGACTTTATTCACGAGTCGGCCATATTAAATTGAAAGCGAGGTACACTCTTCATTTTTGAACTTGTGGGTAAAATTAAACCAATGAAATTAAAGTTCATAACAACTTAATACAAGTCTGCTCTGATAATTTAACATTTCTGATTAAACATACCCAAATGTTGAAAGCTGTATTTAAAAAGAAAAGCGAAAGTGAGGCTTGGAACGCACTTCAATCATAAAGTAGTCTGGCACCATCCCGTCCAACGGTTTACAATTTATAAAATAGATGCAGGGAACGCGATCGAAAATGGCTTCTTCGTGAATAAGGTCTATTACACAAAACTCGTGGTGTGTTTGTTATGTATTCCTACACTGAAAAATTGTACCCGAGATTAAAGGGTGAAAACTGCAACCACCCAAAATTGAGTTGTTTTATAACCAATTGTTTGGGTTATAATTTCTGTTAAATTCAACCAAAAGTTGTACATGTAGTCATACAAGACCAAATTAAATTTGGTCTTGTATGACTACATGTACAACTTTTGAACAAATGAGTGTCGAAAAAGAAAAACTGCGACTATGTATATAGCTTGCAGAACGAAAGCACGATGTCAATCAATCCGGTACCTCAATACACTGAACATTCAATCAAGAATTAAACTGCCCGAAGCTATTTGTACAGGTTTCATAAAACCACTTACAAGAAACTTTTCTTTGAACTGCTATTTGAAAAGAATACAATCATGTTGTCATTATGATGTCTGCACAAAATGGAAATATCCCTCATTAACTTCCCATCGGCAGGTGGGGGAAATAGGCGAGCATCATTGATGACTTGATTGCGGTTGCAGGTGAAACATGCCTCGATATAAGCGCTGCAGCTTGATAAACAGGTGCTCCATCATTCATGTGCCGGGTTTAAAAAAAGAAGAAGAAGACTTTTCGTCTCGCCAGCTCTGAAGCATTCATTACTTAGTTTTGAATGCAATCTCACCATGGTTTGTGGGTACGGGTTCATACGGTGCAGCAGCGTCATGCACTGAACAAGTCTGATTTAGCAATAAAAAAAAGTGCATGCTGCCCATACTAACTAATTTAATACAATTGTGTTACAGTTGATTGCCGACGCAAAATGTAATTAACTGAAAAAACACAGCAGTCAGTTGTAATTAAATTTAATGCTTATACTTGACATATAGATATGTACATTTGTTTATTGATTGATGCGTATGGTTGGACTATCTCGTTGCTGGAACTATGATTGAATGACGATTTTGTTTAGTTTGGCATACGTTATACACTAGAAACGTATTATTATATCATCAACATAAGTATTTTTTTATTGTCCATGTCTAGACGTCGAACAAGACCAGACAGGCCTTGTGAGGCTGGTTCCGGACCAATTTGGTCGAATCTCTATTTATTTGTTTTCCTTCTTTTTTCTTCTTCCCATTAAATCCTTGGCCATCCGACTAGTCGTCTGAGCCAAACTTTCGGGCCAAGGTAAGACTTAAAGGTAAAATACAACATTTGCTTTTGCTGTAATTTTCAGAAATGGATGGATTTTGGGGGTTAGTATTTTACAGCAAATATTGTTACACTGACCTGTTGAAAGTTTTGTGTTCATAGATGCTGGGAAAATATCAAGAAAAAAAATGCTGTTCTTGTAGTCTGGTTCCCTGACCCCAGTTCGGACGAAACGGTGCAATTTATAGACAACGGGAAAGCAGACTAGCTGGCTTGCACACGTTGACGGATGTGTAACCGATTGCAAACGAAATGTGGAATAAGTAAATTTGGTAAATTGGGGGCGGTATTTGGAAGAAAAGAAATCGGCTTTTTTTCCAACAATGGTCGGCCGACCATCTTTGGAAATTGATACAAAAATTCCTCTTTTCTTGAAAATGACAGCATACTAGGTGCCATGATTTCACAGGATGCTTGAGACTATAAATTCACTTACAGTACAGTAAGGTTATTTCATGATAATTTTGATATAGTTTTGTTTTTTGATGTTTGTAAATGTTGTATGTTAAGTCTATTGTCTGAAGTGACAGACATTATAGGAACAGAGAGAACACTATAAGCTAGCTTTTGAGGAGCAGCAAAATCACTGGTCTGATCACGCAAAACGTTCAATCCCTCCCCCCCCCAAAAAAAACACCAGTCACTGTCTGGTTCATCTTTAGTTTATGAGAAAATGGCGGGAAATCTCGCCGCTACACACCGAAAAAAAAGCCGATCAATTTAGCTCCTGACCAGATCCTTTTACTGCAGATTTTCTTAGCTAGAAATATCTAGTACATGTATTTGGTTGCATCAAGCCACCTCTTAATGCTTAATCAGCCTCGGCTGTTTGCTGATCAAAAATCTTACTCCATTTGAAGAGCAGTGCAAATCCGATATCATTATTATCTTGTCCCAGAGACAGGCACAGCGGCTGGCGAAATGATTTTCTGTCACCAGCTGCTTCGCCGGTCATTTTTACCGAGGTCTGCACACACAGAAGTAATTTTAGTTGGGATGGACACCGCGCCCCGATCGAGTGCGCCACCTGCCCACTTCAGATGTCCTTCTGTTGAAGATTCTGCCCCATTGCGCTTTTCCGTTCCTTTGTTTCTGCACGTTGTGCCAATTGGTTTGATAACTATCTAGAAACGGAGATTTTTTTCCTTCGGGAATATGAAATAATAACCAAGGCATGATTTAATTAATAGATCTATCACAGATGTGACGGGTCTGCCGAAAATGGGTCACACTGGGATGAAGTATTTATTTGAGTATAAAACATGGTTTGCAATTAAAGCTTAAGACCCCAAGTTTTATCTTGAACAAAATATGATTTTTTTTTAAAGAGAGGTGGTGCTTTTTTAACTTAAACTTATGGAAAGCCAAAGATGCCTTCAATAGTTCATATCACTCCATTCGTCAGACTCATCACTCCATTCGTCAGACTCATTCCATTCGGCAAACTCGTCATTCCATTCGGTAGACTCGTCATTTCATTCGGCAGACTCATCATTCCATTCGGCAAACTCGTCATTCCATTCGGCAAACTTATCATTCCATTCAGTAAACTCGTCATTCCATTCGGCGAATTCATCATTCCATTCGGCGAATTCATCATTCCATTCGGCAAATTCATCACTCCATGCGGCAAACTCATCATTCCATTCGGCAAACTCATCATTCCTTCGGCAAACTCATCAATCCATTCGTCAGACTCATCACTCCATTCGGCAAAGTCATCTTTCCATTTGGCAGACTCGTCATTCCATTCAGCGAATTCATAACTCCTTTCGGCGAAATCATTTGGCAATTTTATCATTCCGTCTTTCGAATTATGCTATTTCATTCGGCAAAATCAGTATCTGATGTAGCCAAATCGTTATTTCATTCCGCGAAATTGTCATTTTCATTCGGCGAATTCCCCATTATATAAATTAGGCGAATTCATCAGGATGAGCTTAGGTGAATTCATCAGGATGAAGTCGCCGAATGGAATGATGAATTTGCCGAATGAAATGATAAAATCGCCACACGTAAAAGTGTATTTGCAGAATGCAGTTATGAATTCACAGAATGAGGCGACAAAATTGACGAATGGAACGATAAATTGCCGAACAGAATTGTGAATTTGCAGAATGAAATTGGAAATCGCAGACATTATAGTCCATTACAAATCAATCGCCAGTCCTGCCAAAAAGAGAATCACAATCCATTCATAAATCCAGACATACTGGAATTTGTATCCCTGTGGAGTTATTTCTTTATTCTCGTGTACTATAAAGTTTTGGAGTTTGAAAGTGTACTTTAAAATGCTCTTATTTAAACCAGAATTAATTTTCTGGGCTGAAATTCGGACTTAATATCCCTTACATAAAATACTTCAATTTGCGACGAATCAACACGCCTTGGAAATTCCTAGTTTTTGAGTAAAATCCATATATCTATTTCGTGATAACCTTGTGGAGACGTATCCACCTATAGAAATTGCTCTGTGGAGACGTATACAATCTTTCGTTCCCTATTGTGCACATGTCTCCAGAGGGCACCGTGTACCAGATCAGTCTCAACCAGCACTGGATGAACAATATCAAAGGAATGCTTTTGTCACGATTCATTTGAACAGCAGTGTGAGTTGACTTGAGATGAAGGACATGTTATGGACTTGAGAGGACTCGACTCCACACCGTCAGTCAAGCATCAAACTCGGTCAAACGACTTCATCCCCATGTGAGTCATGTTCGCAGAGCACACCACAACAACATTTTCGTTTTAAAAGAACCGCGATTGCCGTAAAACAAAAATAAAGCATTGCAGCACAAATGCTTTTCATTATCTGTAGACGGGGTTCTCAATTCGAGCTTGACCGGCAATTCCGCGCAACCTTTAAAATCCGACAAATTGGATCCAATGGTCTTGATTAAATCGTCTGCAGGATGGATGCCTGATCTGATTAACTCCTTCACTCCTCCACCAATTTGGCAGGCAATCGCGCGCGCTGTGTGGCATCAGACCCCGTGATTCATAACGTAGGTTGTGTGTGTGTGTGCGTGGTGCGTCTAACTTTAACTTAAACGTACCCTCGACCGTTTCAATTTGAATCAATCATCGGTCCCAGTGCTTTAACATTAAGGTTTATTCTGCTATATCTTCAATGCTTTCTTTTGTAAAAAAAAAAATCTTGCGTACATACCGGTAATTCGTTTTTTTTTCCAATTGCTGTTGATATCATTTCATAATCATATCATGCATGTATTCTACTTGTCAACTTGTTGGATTTCAAAATATATATTTTTTCCGAAAAGTCTTCGCGGAATACAACTGTATTATTAGCCAGCAACAAAAATCATAATTCTTGTCCCATTCCAATTTACGTCAGACACATTTATGGCTTATTCTTAATGTTCATGATTTGTATACATTATCTTAGTTAAGTAATAATAGTGATAATGTGGTACTTATACATGACATTGTACCAAATGTTATTACCCCTGTTCATCAGGCGGTGAAACCAATTTTCTGCATCAATCTGGTCTCTACCCTCACAGGTATACCATTTATACTGCAGGGTTGAAGGGGCCGCGATTGTGGTAGAGCGTCTTGCCCAAGAACACAAACACAATATTTCCCGTCAGGGTTCGAATTCACATACCACCATTGCATGATGCATAATGAGTCAGACACCGTTGGACCACGGCGCTCCACCAATAAAAAAAGAAAGAATAGGTTTTTCCCCGATTGATAATTCCAAGCCTACTTTGAGTTACTGAATCTATGCAACATTAAGTGTCAATTTCTCGTCCAAGTCGAGGTGCCAAATCACATTGGTATTCATTAAACAGCTGGAAATTTGCGCCAGGTTCCACACAAGCGGTTGTGTGTCTAAGGTGACTAAAAAAAACCCTCTTGCTCACAATCCTAAAAAAAAAATGGCTGTTGATATTTCTGTGCTAAGACATTCCGTGATATAATAAAAACAAATTATACACTGAGTCTATGATCAGACGCCTGCACAAACACAAGAATCTGTGAAGTATTTTCCCAAGAGCCTAATTCTCAAGTAAATCACTGAATCGCGAGAAAAAACCCCCAAAGAAATCCTATACTGTGCACGGCGAGACCCCATTGAAATACAACGAAACTCCCGGGCCACAACAACAAAATTGTTATTTTACCTCATATTGCACAACTCGACAAGGCCCACTGCCTTGTATAGTGCGACCCTTCACAGGTTCTTAAGAAGAAGTGCATATTCATGGCGCCTCTTGAATATCTCTGAAGGGGGAAAAAGACACCCATCCTACCTCTCTACCCAAGTCGGAAGAATGCTACTATTTGCATGGGTCGCTGCAACATGTATACGGTGGCTGTAATAAGAGTGGCAACTAGAAATCTCCAAACGCAATTTGTTATATCCCTGTCTTGGATGCAGTAATTTCATTGGACTTGACAGAGTCACGCGTCCAATTTGTAAAAACGAATGTGACGCCATTTGCGTCACTCAAATACCGTTTGGTGAATCAAAGGCGCAGCTGTGTACCCCATGACAGCAGCCAACCTTGTTAAGAGTGCATTAGATTACCGAAATGGTAAATCTTGACTTGATTCGTAAAACGTCCACGAAAGTAAGAGAGGGTTTAGTAGCCCACTAAGATGATTGAAAGTTGCAGTGATGACCCAGAGCTCGTCTACCAACAGCACCTCAATTTCCTCGAAGACTGTACTCCAAGAAGTTCAGGTTAAGTTACCAAGTGTTCCCCCGAGGTTCGAATTCGCAACATGAGTTGGTCCAAACGCACACTATAATTATGTACTTTACAGAAAGCCTCTTTGGGTAGGAAACTGTTGAAAACACACCACCCTTGAGACAACAAGCCGAAAACAACTAAACAAATAAACAAAGAAACAAACAACGCCAACAAACAGCCTAACAAACATTACAGACCAACCTCGTCCCCAGGGCTTACTTTGTTTTCAACCTCGTTTCCAATACAATAGTAAGCCCTGGATTGGGCATTTTTCTTCCTGTATCCTGCATGTATTTGACACCGCAGTTAGCAAGTAATGGATTTACATCGTGTATTTGGGAGCCCACTCCTCGACACCAAGGAGAACGAGGTTGAGACCTACTATAACGTGACACTGTTCTGGTACTTCAGTCACATATTCTTAATTGACAAACGACGTGAGCGAACCGCACGAACGGTGCGATTTTTTTTCGGTTGGATGTACAGCGCCCTCAATGACAGTGCACAAAGGAGATACATTCTGCAGTGAATTTTTTAACCTATAATTTGAAATGCATTTGTGTAAGTAGAGGAGTGATCTGCTGACCACTTCCAGGCAGAGGAAATCAGGCTCCACTGCTCGGGTCTCAGGTCTCAATTATCCCCGCATCTGTGACAGTCATCTGTTTGTCAGACCGGTTTTCTTTCATCCCCATCGGTTCATGACAAGCTTTGGCTGAACCAAACGAGACGCTTGGGTGACCACCGGGTTAATCGATAAGCCTCCCGGGGCGTGCGCCGCGTTGTCCGATCGGCTCTGTCGCCAAATTTACGCCTCGGCTCGCCCTGGCGTGCCCTCAACATAAAAAAAAGTCCCGCGGGTAACATACGGGGCACAGCTTCTGTTGACCTGTGTGGCACGATCAGCGAATGTCGATCCATCGCCAGGCGTCATAGCAATTCATGATTCATTGTAAATTTCACTCAAATATGGCCCTTTTTTGGTTGTTGCTTCAGTGAAAATGTCACAGTATCGAAAGTAGAGGAAATGAACCGCTGCTGTATTAGGTGTGGCTTAAGTGGCCCATGGGAATACATTCGATGCAACACCTGTCAAGAGTGCTCACCATGAACAGGTTCACAAACACGACAAATGAAGTCCGATACGCAGGGATAAAATTCAGTTTACAAATCAAGCTAGGTATGGGAGCTCGTGGCCAGTGAAGTAAGTAAAGTACGCCTTGCGTACTATTGTCAGGTAACTGGACACGACAGTTCAACCAAAGTACGGACTGGAAACTCGTACACAGAGTGTACGATCATGCGTACAAAGCAGTAAACTATTGACCAATCAGAAACGACGGGCTCACTGATACGGATCTGTGATTGGCTGAATGGAAGTTTTGCACTTTCACTTATAAGAATGGATGACAAACACAATGCTTTATGTGTAGGTATGCGAAAGATGAAACTATGGTACCAAAAATGGTACCGTGATAGGTATCATGCAGTATTTTTTGTATTCATTTACCCCATAATTAGACATGCGCACACAAAATCAGCAACATCAAAGTAAACATGTATATTCCCTTATCATGCCATCCAGTACAGTGTAAACGGACATGACACACACAAACAGATGAAACACAGGTCAATAGAATACGATTAATTTATAGATCTGTGCCATGTAGTAAATACTTCCTGAACTGTCGAAACATAACTTCCATAGAAGAAATGGAAACATTCATCAATCGTATCTCACGATAGCTGAATGCTGAATAAATGGGAATGTAAGAAAACTCCTCAAGTATGTATCTTGTTTCGCAAATGGTCCATCTGTGGCGGTGTCTTACATTATTGACCAATCAGTATCTTTGTGATATATCGCTTGGAAAATACTACTGGTTTTTTTTTTTACACCTTGTAATTTCACTGTTGATTGCGTTCGTGTTTCAAATTCCCTCTCCGATGACCCGTTTGTATTGCTTCCTACTTGGCTGTACAATTTTGTTCAGAGCCGAGATGAAAACAGAAATGCTCGACCTACTTTTGTCTTGTCTTGGACACTTAAGTGTTGCTTAATTTGAAATATATCTGTGCCTGCCCGGTCGATTGGAAACTCCGTGGGTTGATGATGATCACCGCTCGTGTTTTCTTTCGCTTCTGCCATTTTTTCCTCTTTTATCTGCAGTCAACTGGAATCTAGATAATGAAGAGGTGGCCTGCGATGTGTGAAGAATAATCACAATATGCGAGCAATCTGTTCCATTGACAGCTTTTGAAGTTCTGACAAAGATCAGATAACTATACGACAAAATATAAAACCTTGCTCTTCGCCAGAACCTCGATAAATCATATATATATTTTTAATAACCTATGTTTTGATTTGTTTTCCAATGAGAATGTTGGTTCCCAGCTTAGACAAATTTTTTTGTAAATACAAATGTATGCATCCGGTGAAGAAATTCAAAATGTTGTTAAATATTTAATGTTCTGAAATCTTTTATCTAATTTACAATCTCCAACTACAATACAAAATTGGTCTCTGATGTATATTAAAAGTAAATGTTCAATGTAACTAACTTGAACTGAACAATTAAAACGTTGATATAGTTTCAGCGTGAGAATTAGCTTTCGCAAAAAAACACACCTAAAGTTTGCCTGTAGGTATCTGAAACCAGACACTCGAGCAGATAGCAACCTTATGGTATGGACTACCTCACTGAAGTAGGCGTTAGAATGCCTATTATTGCGTTCGGGTCTGCAGACGTGGCTTTCTAGAAAACAGGAAATTGCATCCGATTCGAGTACAAAGCTATCGGGAGTTGAGGGCTGGATACCGCAAGATTTTATAAGATTGGATCGGTGTGTGGTGATGTTTTCCTCCTGTACCTTCAGCATTGAAAACCACTCTCGTCTTGCAGTGTCGTTGATTGCTATTTTGTGTTATTTTTACCCAGCTGAATTCCTGCTCAACAAAAGAAGTGTAGCTCTTAACTTCTTCCAGACAAACAAGGCATCCGGAAAATACACAGAAACGAAAACTGTTATTCTCTCCAAAAATCCACCGAGAGAAGAAATTGAAAATGAAAGTTCAATCAATTTTTGGAATTTTCGGGAAAGTATACCCAGGGAAAAAAAAGGCAAACTAGGGAGGGAGTAACAATTCAATCCACAGTTAGCTCCAGGGTTGTTTTCGGAACAAACAGGCCGGAAACTAAGGAAAGTATACTAGACACCATCTTTTATTTCATTTCGGGATAAACAAATTAGATAGATGTGCGCACGTCCAGGGGGCAATGGTAACCGAATCTGCAATCAGCAATTTTGCATACAATGTCAAAGAAGATATAAAAAAAAAACAGTTTACAGAGAGGTTTCAGCAGAAAGAAACATACATGGTTCAGTCCAAAAAAAGCATGGCGCAGTCCAGAATTTGTGAAGTTTGTTGAACTAACTTCAGAACAAGAACATTATCCAATGTCGTTGGTGCCCTCTGCATCAAGGTGACCGCTCGATTGTCCGAAGGTTCGATAGTTCGAAGGTTCGTTGGTCCGAATGTTCAATAGTCCGAAGATTCGATAGCCCGAAGGTTCGATAGTCCGAAGGGCTTAATAGTCCGAAAATGTTCAAGGTTAAATAATCCGAAGGTTCGACAGTCTGAATAGACGATACAGTTCGACAGTCCGAATCGACAATAAGGTTTAACTGTCCGAATGGACAGCATTGAACATTATTGTAAATTCGGACTATTGAACCTAGTGTGCTTTCGGATTAATGAACCTTCGGACTATTGAACCTTGTTTTCGTTTCGGATTATTGAACCTTCGGACTACTTAATCTTATTTTGAATTCGGACTACCGAACCTTCGGACAAATGAACCTTCGGACAAATGAACCTTCGGATTATCGAACCTTCGGACTATCGAACCTTCGGACTATCAAACCTTCGGACCATGCATGAAATACTCGGATTAACGCACCTTATTTCTTTTTCGGACTAGGCCTATGAACCCCTGGTTATGGGAAATGTGTGCGTTCGGACGATCGAACCTTCGGATCAATAAACCTTTGGACTATGGAACCTTCGGACTATCGGGCGGACCCCCTGCATGAATAATAATGCATACAATGGTTCAAACAGGTAAATTGACACATCTTGACGCATGCCCATGCGCAGTTGAAATGGCTTACAAATATTTTACATTGTGACCTCGCGCCCGTCATCGCCATTTTTTTTTTATTCGAGGGCACTACGCATGCCCATTCGTATCTCTGTACCGTAGCCTAAAAAATGGCGACTGGATGTAAGAACTGCAAAAAGGCATCGTGAGCTAGGGGCGAGGGCGTGTGAACTTCCCGGATACCACGTGGGAAAATATCAGAATGAAGAATACAGAGGGGCAAATTCACACGCGACCGACAACACAAGGTGACGAACCCTAGGCCGACAAAAAAAATTGCGATAGTTCCCCACTTCCCCGATATATTGATCCCAATCACGAGGGCACCCGGCTTGTGAATTTTCACAGAATTATTTGGTCTTGTCATCATCACTCCTATTTTGCTGGGTGAATCAGGGGTGTTTGTCAGGGGTGTTTGAAAACACCTGCGAGCATTGAGTGGGTCGATAGAATGAACGGTAAGTTGGCGGGTATTTGTTTGAGCGATTTCTGGGGTGACGTGATTCGAAATGTCACTGGTTTGCGCTACATAGTGAATATTATGTTCCTTTTTAATGCAGTGGCAGCTGCGGTAATCTTCTCTGAGAGCGGGGAGGGCGGTGGAGAGTTCATATTTTTCATTAGTCACAGTCAGTGGCTATTGGATAAACAGAAATCTTCTTTTGCTCTTCAAAAGAATTGATGATCACCTCTTACACCTAGTAAGTTCTATGTAATGAAAAACCACATTTAGGAATGCATGTTATATTCAATATGATTTAATACGATTCGACTGATTGATATATTTAAGGTGACATTGGTTTGGCGGCGTCCGAATCGCTTGGCTGCGTTCGACAGTTGCACGGGCCTAGACCTTATCCACGACGAAGCCATTTTCGATCGCGTTCCCTGAATCTATTTGATAAATTGCAAACTATTGAATGGGATGGTGCCAGACTTTTTTTGTGATCGGAGTGCGTTCCAAGCCTCACTTTCATTTTTTTTTTTTAATGTGGCTTAAAACATTTGGCAGGGCCTATGTTTAATCACACGTTTTAAATTATTCATCAGAGCAGACTGGTATATTACTTTGTAATTAACTTTTATTTCATTGCTTTCATTTCTACTCGCAAGTTCCAAAAATGAAGAGTCTACCTCGCTTTCAATTTAATATGGCCGACTCGAGAATAAAGCCTATATGGAAGTGACCGAATCCACTTCCCATGCAGATGTCAGATGAAATTTGGACTCCCGTGGAATCGTGCACATTTTATTTCCTAATGGAAATAAAACCCATACCCTCTCCTCTTCTCAAACAACTACACTGGCTCCCAGTCGCCGAACGCATTCAGTTTCGCACACTGGTTCACACTTACAAGTCACTTAAACACTCTGCACCAGATTATCTCTCCTCTCTTCTCAAAATCCAAAAGAGTCCTTACTCCCTTCGTTCTTCTGCTTGTGAGTCTCTTGTTATCCCAAAGTCACATAAATTGGCTGGTGACAGGGCCTTCTCTGTTGCCGCCCCCGGCTATGGAACAACCTGCCCATCTCCATCAGATACTCAGGCAGTGTCTTTTCCTCCAAAAAGGCTGTCGAGACCTACCCTTTCCCCCAAACGTAGCTGCATGTCCTTCTTTTGTTGTTGTTTTGTCTTCTATTCCTCTTTCTTCTTTTCTAGCGCCTTGTATCCTTTGGTAATTTGGCGCTATACAAATCCAGTTATTACTATTATTATTTATTAATGGGCTGTGTTTCACACGCGACTTGTCTCTTCCAACGAGGCATAAAATCCAATGAGTCCGTATGGACTACAAATTTAACGCCACACCGACCACAGCCAAGTAACTCAGATGTATTCTAATGTCCTGGCAACAAACTTCTTCTATGTATAATAACGATTTCGCCTGAAGATGCAATTTTTGTTTTAACAGTGCAGGCCCGATTGTCTTCGAAGCCACGCAAGATTAGGTTCGCTCCGATGTCTAGAAGCATGTGAACGCATGTACGTTGGCAAATTTTTCCTCTGAATATGGATCGGGTTCAACCCCCTCCCGAGGGCTTGCCAAGCTTACATCCAGCCACGAGCAATTACACACAGCGAAAATAATGTACCGAGCTCGAGGTTGCTATCAGTCCAGTTGCAGTAATTACGAAACTAATATCTTCAGTTTAGTGGCAAACAGTTTTTTCCTCTCAATTCCAGTGCCGACGGATGACAAGTACTGACTCGCCCGTTCTCGTCCCTCCGACTTTAAATCATTTTCCTCAAGTGCTTCCCAGCGTGAATGTGATTTGTTGGAAAAGCATTTTGTTTGAAATGGCGCGCGGCATCGGAGCGTGTATAAAACGAACATTGTCTGCGCGGGCATCGGCCGGGCAAATTTTGATGGCGCGCCCGGCCTAGCCTCCATACACCTACAATGTTTGGGCAGTACGGCCTGAATTATGAACTCCCCGAAAATATCATGTGTTGGATTGTTTACTTGCACTATGTAAAAGGTCTAGTTGAAAGGAAACTGACCTAATGTCTTACAGTTCCCGAGAAAAGACGGAAAAAAAACCCGGTTGCTTACATCGGACACGACGGAGTACGCATACGTTTTTCCTGTCGTTTTCATTCAATGTACGATACACGTTGTGTGTGTCACATAAATTACACGCAACGCCAACGCATAAATGTGGTTTCTTACACGTCCGCAGAAGGCGACACTCGCACGAATAACACACACAAAACGCCCAGTTTTTAAAGGATAGTTTTGTGGATGTTTAAATCCAACTTTTAAATGTTCTTTCCGATTAACATTCATTTCGTTCCAAACGCGTTTTGTAGCCCAATTGGGCGTATTCCATGACATAATCTCCCTTGAGTAGATTGTTTGTTTGTTTGTTTATTTGTTGGGGTGTTTGTCATCAGCGGTTACCCCCCCCCCCAATATTTTGTAAAGAGTACTCTTTTTTTGTTAACAAGTCCCCTTTTTCTGAACAAGGGCCCTTTTTAAAAAGAAATCGTGCCCTTTTTAGGGCCAGCGGCCGTTACGGGTGCCTTTTTTGTGTGAATGTCACGCATGTATCGCCCTGAAAAGCACCATATAATCCGTTAGTGTTTTGAACAGTGCCCCCATCGACAGATGGTACCTGCCAGAATTTTCTTTTCTTGGGTGATTCGTCGTTGTGTCAGTACATGGCAGTCAGCCAATGAGCAAACGCCTCTCACAAATGTTTTCAATGAGCAAATATTTGGGTTCACAATTTGAACAGAAAAACCCCTAAACTGAACAACGTCTTCCTGCATTGACATCACAGCCGTTACGGTGTCATGAGTTGTCCGGAAAAGTATGGACATTTTTGAAATGTTTAACGAAAAAGGGATGTCAAATAGTTTTCAAACATTTAAGAGGAGTAAAAAGTTGCACAAAAATGTGTTCCTAAGAAAAACATTAACTCATGCACCCTTTAAGGGTGGACTCGAAGCTACTCATAATTATGATTCGCAGCACCCGTAAAACCAACAAGCTTTACATACTTAATTCCTTTCAATATACAATATTAAACTTCCTGTGCCTTATCTATAATCTCCCGTGCAACTTCAAGGTTATTTATTTATTTATTTTTACAAAGACTTAAATTATTACTTGCGTGTTAATCCCGTATATCCCAGGGTCCGTCGACCGTTTCATGTTGATTATTCATGACTTAATGTAACGCTTGTTTACTACATTTTGTCCGTTGTAATGACATGTTCCATATTGAGCTGTGTGTATTTAATTTTTTACCACAGCTACATACAGCGTTGTATCACTATCGTCCTAAAGTTTGTGTATCTTTTGATATTACATGTACCAGAAATAAAATATTTCAGTTTTGCAAGTACATGTATGTATTTGAATTTGCATTTGATCGGCCACTAATTGGGCCAGTTTCGCCCACAAAATCAACACCTTGCTTTTCTTCACCCTTTGTACCCAGTAGCACACCTTATCCACCCAATACCCTGTACACGAATCACCGGGTACATAATCAATTCCCCAACCCGTCTCACGAGGTGCAACCAAAGTACCTGTCAGCTATGCCGTCTGCGCATAACATTATGGGGATAACCAGCCTTAAATAACAGCCGTACCAAGCTTCATCAACCATCGACCTGTATCTTTCGCTGTCTGACCTTTTTGTCCAAGGCCTTTCTATCTACGGTTATAGGCTTTCTCACTCTTCTATTATTCTATTATTCATAATGTGGGGTAAAGAAAAGTGGGCATGGAAATACGATGGCGCCATTTTATGATGAACCTCCACCTGTACTGTATACCGCGGGCTACTGTCACTAATTTCACCAGTTCAGATAGTTATTTGTTTTTCGATCCAGACTTCCTTTATTTCTTTTTTTATCGAGAAAAGAAAATGCTGAATATATAATATATGTGTCCCGGTGGGGAAGCGTGTGTTATTTATAGTCATAACACGATTATACAATGAAAATACTGAAAGGAAGAGCAAAATTAAGTTTGAGAAATATGCTTTGATATAAAACTGTCTCCTCCGTGAATTGACATTCAAATTGCTCTCCTCAGGTTGAGAATTAAATATGAGATACGATCCTGCATGGGGGCCTATACAGTATTTTGTCCTGTCTAGCTTTATGCCGCTTGTCGTATAAGGCCATTGCTCCCAACAGCCACAAAAAAGAAGAAAATTACGATGGAATTACAAGCGAATTTTGAATAAAGTGCCCCCGACGTATAATGCTGTAAAGTGTTGTAGCCAAAAGCAATGACAGTGATCTTGAACATTAATCCTAAAAGTTCATAGCGGTTCATTGTTTCTCTTTCACTCAATTGCAAAGTTCTGATTCACGGAGGGGGGGGGGGGGGGGGAAGTCGACTAGTGGTTGGTTCGTTACGTAACTTACGCCTGCGCACTCATAGCAACGTGCGAACGAACACGAAACTTCCTGGCTCCCAGCTAGCTGTGCACTATGATGCGCGCGGCTAGGCTATATTGGAGTATATTGGTAACCAGCGATTGAACCACACCCCAAGCGTCGGTTCCAAATATTCTACATGAATAGTACAACCATCCTGCGTTCGAGTGAAGTTGGTCGAACTATGGTTAACCGTATATAGTCGTCGCTTGAACTTGCTCTAATCTGACCGTAAGTGAACCTCAAGAACAACCTCCAGAAGTTTAACTGAGTTCAACCTTGTCATCCTCGTCCTCAAAATGAGGCGCACGCTGATCTACAGTCTAAGAAACGGGCGGGAAAATATTGAGTGGAGCCACAATGTACTATAGTAACCTTAATCATCGTGTTTATTTAACTATAGCATGATGGTCAGTCATTCCATTACTATAATCACGGCGTGCCGTCAGATTTAATTAAGTAATCATTTTTGGGCAAATATTATTTCAGTCACCGTCCGTGTATTGGTTTTATTATTAAGTCAAGTACACCTGTCACCACCGGAGATTTGTCTTTAATTATAGAGAGTTAAAATAGATTGTAAGGTGGTATGTTTAAACAATAAACACTTTGAAACTTTAGCTTTATCTAATAGATTATTTAATGGCAACACTTTCTAATTAAATCCTGTTGAATAAATCAAAGAGAGCCAATGAAACATTAAGCAAACAGAAAAGTTAATTTAAAAAAACCCCAAAAATAAATATGTATTTATAACTGTTTGTTAAATATTAGTTTTACTGGCAGACTGATGTCAGTTGTTCCTGTCTTGTGAGCGATCAGAAGAATTCTGGAGAAAATAAACAATTCATTAGCCGAAAGAAACCCGATTCAAATTGGTGATCTGACCATTCTGAATTTACATTGATTTTCGTTGGTAACCAAAAGTTTCTGCTCAGTGACAGTGGCTGAGGAACTTCTTGGTAAACATCAACCGGCCAATCAGGAAACGCCGAGTCATGTTAGACTTGTAAATCCAACCAATCAAAATACTGAAAACCCCCGTCCGAAGCCATTGTTGGCTGTTTTATAGCTCTTCCTGGCTCGATTGCTTATTGGCTTGAGGACCCCAACGCATGCGCAGTCGATGAGCCGTACCAAACCCACTCTTGTCAGAGAAGTGAACGGATCCTCACTTCCCGTCCCCAAAAAAGTTTCTGCGAAGTCAACTTCGCAACTTAAAAGCTGACGACACCGCGCACTTCAGTTCGCTTATTGGCTTGAGGACCCCAACGCATGCGCAGTCGATGAGCCGTTCCAAACCCACTCTTGTCAGAGAACTGAATGGATCCTCACTTACCGTCCCCCAAAAAAGTTTCTGCGAAGTCAACTTCGCAACTTAAAAGCTGACGACGGCGCGCACTTCAGTTCTCGGCGCCATTGAACAACGAACAAACAGTAACATGATCTATTGTGAGAGAGGTTGCGAGCGGGGTTGCCTGAGGTTTAAAAAAAAACCCGATCACTCTCTCACATGGATGTCTCGACACTGACATAGTCTGACATGATGACAGACATATGATATTTACTCGAATCGATTTCCTGCCAGCTGGTTGTGTTGGCACGTATACAAAAGCAGGGCCGCCCATCAGCTGTCTTTCATGTGACCGTTGCAAACTAGGGGTTATTTTACGTAGGGCTTCCTGAGAAAACAATGTTCGTGTCTATCATTCCGAAATGTGTATATCATATATTCCATACCTTCGAGGACTATTATCTTAAAGGAACATAGTGTCTGTAAGGAAGATTTTGTCACACAATGGAGATCAGTTTAGGTATCTTCGAGTTAAGTTTTTCTATCCATGATAGTTTGTTTGTGTCGTAGGCTGGTAGTATAAGCTCCCCGTACTATAGTTCCCGTTTAATTTGGTTCCATTTTTCAGAATCGTAAAATTTAACAGAAAATAAACAACACCAGAAACAAAAAAAAAAAGGGAAGATGCGGAAATGTTAACGTGTTTCTCAAGCATTTCTGAGTGCATAGTCATGAATTTCTCTTATGAAGTTCTGTGCATATATCATTTGCCACATTCATCTTCACTGTGATAAGTGCTCAGTGCTGATGACCGGCAAAGCCTTCTACCAAGGGCATCATTGAGCCATCAGGCACTGAACCGCGATGCAAGGAAAATGGAATATATTTTACTTTGCTCCATGGTCAGTCTTCGGTCAATTGAAAGCTAGAAGTATTAAGCGACTGACCTACCGATTGTAATCGGCTTGTTCTCAGCCTTTTTCTCTGTGTTCTCGGTTTTCAAACGCCACTATAACCTTCACTGAGGCGTCCAAACGAAATTGAAGGAAAGTCGGAGGGGAGGCGAGGATCTAGGAGCCCAAATAATACCTTTTGTCACGGTGTTCTATCTGTGTTCTGTATACGTGATGTCTTGTCCATCTACGTTCTTTCACGAGATACCCCTGGAATTTTATTTGTCATTTCAGTGACCGCCAAAATAGGACAGATTTGTTTCAAATTCGCCAATATGGAAATCGTGGCCAAACTTAAAAAGCCCATGCAATATAATTTGTTTAATGCAATCTCTGGAAATGCAGTGTCACATTAAACCTTATTTTGAATATTCGTTTTTTTCCCTCCCTTTTTTAAGGTTTTTCATTTGGTGCAGTGTTACCGCTATTTCAGCACAAAAAGTTGCCAGAATTTTTGATATCGTTACATTTTCTTTTCTTTGGTAATTCGTTGTTGTGCCAGTGCTTTGCAGTATTCCCCAATGAGCAAACTTTTTTCACAAATGTTTTCAATAAGCAAATGTTGACTCCACATACAGTTTGAACAGAAAACAATATCAAAAGTGAACAGTGTCTTCCTGAAATGACATCATAGCAACAGCGCCCCCAGTTGTCCGGAAAAGCATGGACAATTTTAAACGTTTAAAGAAGTGCACTTCTCAATGAAATTAACCAAAAAGGGATGTCAACTATTTTTCATACATTTTATAAGAGGAGTAGAAAGTTGCACAAAATATGTTCCTAAGAAAAAAAAATCACCCTTATGGCCCCTTTAATTATGATTCGAGGCCGAGATATATTTTTCATCATCAAGTTGAATTTTAATGTACTGTCGTATGTATACTATAAAACCTCATTCATAAATACCTAAGACAGTTTACCCATTCCTATTGGTCGAGAGACCGTCCCGTGGCCGGTCTTAAACAGTTGTCTTAAACACTTTCCCAGTGTCACATGAAATTTGGACTCCTATGCAATCTGGTGCCTTTTACCGTTTCATTGGTTGAACGTTCACAATCCTTACAGGGGCATGCGAAATACTACCAGTGAGTCAGAATTTCATAGTCCTAAATGCAACATACACCGGCACAGCTGTGTTGTGCGCCACATCGCGCAGTACGTGCAACGCGCGTGCCAATCTCTATATAAGGAGTTGTTTACGACACTCACGAGACTGGACTTCCATAATACAGCTAGAGGGGTGTCCCGAAAAAAAATGAGGTAAACTTGTTTAACAAAATCGTTGGAAATGTATAATTTTTGACTTGTTTTTACTTTTGGACTTAAAAGTTTTGATCAAATGACCGTAAGGTATAATTGAATGGGAATAAATGTGTGGATAATCACCCTCGCTTTCAGCTCACGTAATTATCAGCATCCAGACTTCAACCGGTCTTAAACAGAATGTGTAAAGCCGGCCAAGCACACATTTATTCCCTTATTTACATTCCCTTTTTTATGCTATAACCAGTGATCTGATATAGTGGTGCGTGTACAAAATACGAAGTATTTGCACTGCTTGCTGCACGCACTTTAATTCGTGATCGCTTTCCAGCGAATGCCCGAAATTAAAACAACCATGAACTATTTATTTATCTCTTATCTGTTCCTCACTATAAATTCACACGGTAGACCTAGCTTGGTTGCCTAGTGGTGCCGGGTCACCACGCATATTAAACACCGTCAACAAATCAAGCCGAATTCCGGGCATGCTCGGACTTGATGTCCAAGGCTAAAAGTGCCTTCAGTCTTGACCGTGGGAGAAGACTGTTATATACAAACTCGGTCAGACAATCGGATTACGGTATTAGATTTTTGTGTGAGTAGAGAGGTATTATGTTAGTGTAATAAGCAAGGACCCTGCATTCAGGAACGAAACGTCCATCGGGCATAACAGAGCAAGGCTCCATTCGAGAGGGTTATCATTCGCTGCAAACCAAATTAACACAACATTATGACTTTATTTGTAAACTTGTATAGGATTTTTTGGTAGGAAGCTTGGTAATTCAAAGAAACAAGTTCAAGAGTAGACATGGAATCTTACAGTAAATATAATTACATCGAGAGGTAGAGTGTTACTTTCAGATGTGTCTTGATAAAAAAAAGATGGAAAAATGTTGAGTTCAAAATGTGTGAACAGGTTGGGATGCTTTATAGAGATATTAAGTGGACGTGTTCGAAGTTCCGAGGCTGACGCCGATTGTCGAAATAATACACATGTTTGTTTTTCGACATCTGACAGCTTTGTGTGTCACGCGCAGTGAAGTGACACGCAGCACCAAAGTGTATATGAGCAAACACTCGAATGAGAGAAGAGTCCGGTGCAAGCTTGCAGCATCCCACCGGTCGATGGTATATGGCGCTTTTTAATATAACAGTATGCATCCAACCATGTGAGCATGGAAGACAGTAATACCTAGCAGAGAACGGTGCTTAATTTACAATTTTGCTTGCTATAATTAACTTGCTAAGCGCGAGTTTGCAGAACACTTAGCTGAGAGAAAAATTAATATGGTGCTTAGATGGTTTTGTATATAGCAACTGTGTTATGATACAACATCTTCAAAACCCTTCATTAAAAAAAAATAGAATCACGTAGAGACATGAATGAGTCAAAATATGAAAACAAAGTTTACAAAACACCCATTGACCCATTTTGTTCAGTCTTTCTGAACAAAAGTTGATAATAACTAGAAACAAATTTAAAAAGTAGATGAGGATTGAAAAAACACCTAATGATTAGAAATACAGCCAAAAGAAAAAGATCACAACGAAATGTTAAAACTAGAAGATGTAGTTTGCCATATTGACGAGAACATTGCGAGCAATTCACACCCGGCTCCCGCGTGTAATTCCATTTACTCTAAAACGAATCACTTCAAATCAAGTTCTAAAATCTCTTGACGATTGCAGACAACCACTCTCTCAGGCCTGTTATCCCTTTCAACGTCCTCCCAAAGCCCCCTTTTGACCTCATCGATGAGATAAGACACGAGGATTACAGGATTAAGTCGAGGGAGCCTGTAGAATGATGCCTGACATGATGTCAGGTTCTATGGCCTTCACTTTGTCCTTACATGCATTCGAAGGCACAAAGGACTTAAAAACCTCGAGGACAAAATGTTATACAACCACGGTGTTAGAGTTACACAAAATGTTGCTGATATCATCGAGATTTGTTTAGCCGTGGGCAGTAATGTCAATTGCGAATGTTATCACGGGAAGGGTTTTTGTCTTCTTTTTTTTATGACGGGCCAGCCATATCGTAATCGTATTATATCAAATTGCTGTAATGTTGGACCGCTGGGACGAAATGTGTTGTCGACATTTCGAGGTCCTCACGTTTTTCCATTTTTTTCTTTAAATAGTCTAGGCTTTTTGAGTTCCAGCAATTCTTTGGATTGTGTCCACGATGTCCCCTTGTCGCAAAGTAATGCCAGCCTTGTGAGTTGGCTTATTCGTTGCAGGCCCGTATAGCCGATCGTCCGCGCATGTGGAGGGGATGGGGGGGGGGGGTTCGGGGATTTGAAAGACACTCCGATTTAGCAGTCCATTTTAATCTTGATAACTATAATAGCATGTTCAGGTAGGCCTACTCTATAACTGGCCTTTAGTTCATATCTATAGCAGTTGCGGCATTGATCGTACACTTTTTAATAAAAAAAGTTCCATTTTTTGGAAGAAAGGTTGGATTTTATTATGTAAAAGAGACTCACAACATACTTTTGCGTTCCCCACTAACAGGCACTGCATGTGTAATATGTATTCGTCATCAACTGACGAATAACAGAACGACTGTTACAACCTACACCAATTTCCCGATCAGTTTGTCGTCAACAGATATCACTTTCTTAAAAGCTTTAGATGCAGGTGTGGTTGCTTTGTCGATGTGACTGAAAAAGGGGTATCTAGTGTCCATCTCACACAAGAAGAGTTCACGCACAAAGAGGCAAATGACGCGGTACAGATCGAAGTAATTACCGAAAGGTGCAATCGCCTGTTATCGCTCACAATTTACAAACACTGTCCTCAAAAAAAGACGAGAAAATCGGTAATCGTGTCTGCTTAGGCCTACAAGACTAAATACCAAAGTGTTATCCCGATACTCAGAAAGGATGTTGAGACAACACAAAGACGCATCTGGGACTCTTACGACTGTTTCAAAAGATTGTCGCAGCATTGAAAAAGAAGCCACGGTAATTTAACCCTACCGTGACCCCCATCATCTGGCCAAATACTTCGTACTTTTGGTCGACACGCGATACAGCAAGTAATCTGTGAGTTGGTGTCATTTTCAGCACGCGAAGATTGAAGATTTTGTGACTTTCACAGTACGCTGAACCAATCATTTCAATGGCTATTAAATGTCGTCGGAAGACGCCATTTCCTGATAACACCAGCTTCCTGTTTATTTGAAAATTTATATTATGAACTTTGGATAAAGTACTCTGAAAGTCTTTTCCCGACTTACTCTTCATAAGCCACCCCTAAGGAATCCAAACGTGGAAGAAGATAGAAAATGCACTAAGTCATGTTGTATTGGTTTTCGGCGATAGAGATGTTTTTGTAAATTAATACGTGGCTCAAGCACCAAGTTAATTGCAAAGACTGAAAGTCTCAAAAAGAAATCGGGAGATGGATTTTTAAATTTTAAGTTTTGTTTGGTTCAGATTGGTTCAGCGCGGGAAACGCAACTGGCGGTCACCGATCGTATGAAAGAGAGCTGATATATACACAGTAATGTGTACGTGCTCCCGCTTGTCATGTTGTGAATGCTATCAGGAAAAACACATGCAGAAGGATTTGCTAACAACTCTTGTCCACTCTTACTGTAGTTATGTTCCGACACACACCCTAACCCTAACCCTAACCATTACCAGAGCATAGGGTTGTCGGAAGTTAGGGGTAGGGTATCGGAACATAAAGCAGTCTGACTTACTGTAATAATGAGGGTTGTTAGACTTATGAGCAAGTCGTTATTATGTCATTACTTTAGTTGCTCCTGGTATAAGAAAAGCACTGAAGCTTGAAAACCAGAAGAAATCAATGATAGCTTATTAATTTCCGAGATGAGATGAAATCTTGGAAGGATATTTCAAAAAAAAAACAATCAACTATCACATCACAACGGCAATACCAAATCAACGAGTCCGGCTCTTGGAGGGAGGATGGATGACCAGGTCATAGTGGAGGGCGAGGGATAGAACCTCTGCACACTCTGTGCAGCGCCATGTTGATCTTGCGCCGCGTTTGTTTCCCATCATGCCATGCTCGAAACGTGGAATTTAAATATTAAATTATAGTAGTGTTAGTGTAAGGAACGAGCACGCGCCCCTGGAGTCGAGGCTGCCCATGGGCCTGATAAACAAGTTGGCCATTTTTGTCGTGTTCCTTGAATGTATTTCATAACTTGTGAACTGTTGAATGGGATGTGCCAGACTATTTATTCACTAAAGCCCCATTTTCATTTTTTCTTTAAATGTGGCTTTAAACATTAGAGTATGTTTAGTCACAAATTTAAAATTATTCGTCGGAGCAGACTGGTATTAATTTGTAACGTCATTGCTTTCATTTCTCTATGCACAAGTTCCAAAAATGAAGATTTTACCTCACTCTCAATCCAATATGGCCGACTCGTGAATAAGGCCCATTATCCATAATTAAGGCTCCCGAGAGTCACCCTATCGCTAGTTGACTGCACTGCTTCGAGATGCAAGAACGCTCGATTCCGCTTCATGTAATCTCTCGCCTGATATCACGTTTCCTGGTTTCATGCCTGACTGTTTTAAGCCTCCCCCAGTGATCAGCTACACCCTTGCTTCATTTACCTCCCTTTCCCCAGCTATGTCATTCGCAGGGAGGAATGTTCACATTATTGAGGAAAGTCATGCACTGATGACCGGTTCCAATGCCCCGCTCACACTCGTACCCATAATCGTGACATCTACAGATCTAGTAGTTATCAATTATTTGTGCGTTGATTTGATTTATGCACGGAACCCTCAAGTCGCGAGACGTCTCGGTGCAAAACAGCAATCAAGTCATCTCGTTTGGGGTTGAAGGGAACTGACCTTCCCATCAACAGCTGCCATCTCTCTGTCCTCCTCAAGACGCTGCCTCCTCCCGTATCATCTCCAAGGCCGTACAAATTCCGCCTCCACATCAACGGAGAAGTTGACTCACCACCTGTCTCCCATTAGGCACCTAGCGTGTTTGCACCTTGACCCAACACTCTTCATGTGGATTCGATAAGGGCCAGAATTGTCAATCTAACACAGAGAAGTTGTCGGACTCTTGTTCTTTTTTTATCAAAAAAATGACCTCGAATGTCACTCATCTTTAAGATATGTCAAGTAAATATAAGCATTGTGACAAAAAGTCAAGAGACAATTTCTCCTGGACGCTTTAGTAGGAAAGCAAATTATCATAAAATCGAATTCGATCAAAACTTTTTTTTTTTTTTTATTCTGAACGGATTCTCCGTGAGGCAAAAATGTTTTGACAATATTTTAAACTTTTTTTGCTAAGTCCCCGCACAACTAAGCTTGCCAAAAAAAGTGTTGAAATCCTTTACAAAATTTAAATCACAAATGGAGACATTAAATAAGATATCAATAACATTATCGGATTTACGAAGCATGTCAAAATTGTCTTCATGACTGTAACCTAGAATACCCCAGATAGAGTGCACTGTATAGATATCATGATCTTAAATTCAATAAACAGATTTTTGTATGTGGCGTACCCGTTGTTACGAACACTCGGGATTCAGTTGAAGATTTTTGTGGACTTGAAACGCGATACCAGTATAAAAAAAAACAATCCCCAAACCGAGTCCTGCTTTTTATGTGATTGAAACCTAAATCGAATCGAGGGTATCGAAAAAACAGTCCGAAGACGTGTAGTATTTCGTTTGAGTGTCGTTTTCATGCCAGACATCAGTAGGTAAATCACATTTGTCTCAGAAATAGACTACTTTGTTTTAATGTCACTGTTTTTATAAATTTTTGTAAGAGTTAGATGTAACACTCGTATCGCGTTTTGTTTCCCTGAAGGCCGGTGGGCAAATGTTGTATAACCTTTATTGCGTTAGACTTGATGACAAGTCGTTAGATAGTCGTATTTTGTCCGTGAACTTCAGTCGAAAATCGGCGCGGCTTGTATAAGACTAGTTCGTAATCGGCCGGGTTGCGACTAACGACGTGATGCAGTGCATTTTTTTTACGGTGGGATCCAACACAACTCCGCTGTCTTCCACCAAAATGTGGACTTGTACCAAATATCTGTCTGTAGTTAAATTCTATACCGTATCGCCATTTGTCAATTGCTGCTGTTAGTTTTGTACGCACGTTAACCTTGATGACAGGTGTTTCCTACTGTGTTGCCCTTATTGTTCAAATGTTTTTTTTTACCAGGATCTGTCTGCCAGCTAGCTATAATTCGTCAGTTCAGCGCATGAAATCGCGTAGCTGCAATCGGTTGAATGCGAACGTGTCCCGGTCGCCGATTTCGGGCGCAATTCAAAACACGACTCGGCACATTTTGAATTGAAAACGAAATCCTAGACAACTATTTTTCTCGGAATATACAGCATGCACAGAGCTAAAACATCACCAGGTTAGTTGTCAAGCACCCTTCTTTAGATTTTGAGCTTTTATGTTGCATCAAACGAAAAAAAAACTTGCTCAAATGACAAAGATCTACCCTGCCTTAATCGTAATGGAATCTAGCGACCTCGATTACAAAGCATTACTGAAGTGTCCCCACGCTCGATCGCGTGCACGTCATTATACGCGCGCAATCCATGCTTCCTCGGCCAATAGGATTGCTTGAATGTGCGCACGTCAACCTTAAAACGTGTTCGGCATGTAAACGCACATGAGTGATATCTTTTTGTAGGTAATGAATCTGATGTCACGTGTCTTTGTTCACGCGCTGGTTCACGCGCTGGTTCGCATGCTGATGTCTTCACAATGTATGCGCGTGAACAGAGTACGCGGCACACTTTGTACTCAATGGATTTTTAACTGCTTTCGACAGATGCTTTACCACTTGTAGGACCAACCGTGTAGCCATACAATGCATGCAACAGCAGCGGCGGAACGGTTTTCAAACGGGGGGGGGGGGGGCATCACCAAAAAGGGGCACTTGCTCAGTAAAAGGCATCTTCCGTCGGTGCAGCAGCGTATCCAACTTTTTTTTTTTGCACATCCGTGCTGAAGTGTCGACACGTTTTTTTCACCGGACACTTGGCCTCCGTAAAATCAAATAATGCCGGAGGGGGGGGGGGGTGTCTGGTACCATCTTCCAAAATAAGAGGCGCTCTTCAAAACCGGTCATTATGCAAACTATGCATTATGTGGCCATTTCCAGGGCGCATTGTAAAGGTTTGGGGCTTGGTTTTCATATCCCTCGCTCATGTCAGAGCTCTCTATTTTATGCCATTTAGGGAAATGGTTAAATACTGAAGACAAATTATCTAAAATGTGAGGGCCAGTTTTGTTTTCATCTAGAGGGGGCACATTTTATGCCCGAGGGGGCACTTGGGTAAATCTGGAGGGGGGGGGGGGGCTGGGGGGAAGTACCCAGCCCCCGTTCCGCTTTTCTTGGCATGCAATAGTGGTGTTGAAACACGTCTTGTATTTGTATTGGACGATTAGTTTCAAATAGATCACGGAAAGTTTCAATGTAACGAGCAGGCCTCCACCGAGGTATTTGAAGTGTGGTTTTCCCCGCCTTCCCTTCATGCATACTACGTGAAGAACCCAGACACAGATCTCTTACATGCAGGAGTGCGTCCCATTTTTTTGGTCTCTCTTCCCCCGGCCCCCCATCATTTCCTTGTTTTACAGCCCAGTACATCAAGTGGCTTTTAGCCAAATGGGCGGAACTCAACTAAAGGGAGTTCCTGTCTGCCAAGAAACAGTTGCCGTCTGACCATTTGTGGCCGGCAGGGTCCGCCGACTAGCGGAATCACTCTAAGTATCCCATGTTTTCTCGAGATCCTTGTTCGGTCTGAACTTGGTAAAGGTTAATTTGACTTCCCATTTCAAGATTTGGTTCGAACCTTTATGAACTAATATGCAGGAAGGAACTGCAGATTGTAGTCTGAACATAGATTCAAAATGGCGGACCATGGCGGACATTTAGGGTGCGTTCGAGCGTGCTACTCGTGTTAACACGATTATACACCTGAGCGCACGAACGGCAGGAGTACGAGCCGCGGGTTAGCAAGAGTATGCTCTCGGCCATACCGGGAGTATACTCTTGCACCGAGAGTAATGCGCACGCAACATTTTCCTGCACCCGCGAGTACCAAGAGTAACACGCTTGTCAGATCGACCTATGACGTAGGGGTCAACCAAATAAATACCTACGCACGTACCAATAGGGCATGCGTTATGCGTGACACATGAGTGTGCTGGAGTAGTAGGCCAATCAAACTAAAGGGGATGCGGCACAGACGACGCATAACAACCAATAAGATGTCACTTATTGAGCTGACGAATGACAGCAACCGAGGGCGCGTGTGCGTCGTGTCAACGCTCGCGCGCACCCATTCACGGATTTGCCGAATTACAAACCAATTGGGATTTTTTTCCCATTCGAATCAACGTAACCAACTTGCTGGAAGGAAAATAGTCTGGTTCCTTTTTGCACAAAAAACATTATTATTCAGTACTGTTATTGGATACAAGGAACATGACTAAAATGGTGGCAGCATGATAAAGGTATATGGGGCAAAGTATCTTCACATTATGTCTAGTCTTTTTTTCATGCAGCCTTGCGCACGGCGTCCAATAAATAATGCAATGGGCACCAATCCATAACACATTGGCAGTTCCAAGCTGTATCTCACACTGTGTACATGATTGTATCACAGTAGTATGCCTAAGTTTTAAGACAAACTGACAACTCTCAACCTTGACGTATCACGATTGCCTCCTCACCAGAACGACAGGGAATTATCTTGTGATCTTCAATATGTCTTGAAGACAGCGTATCACTAATAGTCTTCTCGAGCTTTACACTCGCGATGAATGTAACATAGTACGAAGATCAAAGCCTGGCCATGTACATGTAGATGAGTTTTTAATGTAAAACAGTATCATTGTCATAGTGACACCAAGAAGTGTTCGTCTAGGAGGCGCAGCCTTACTCGCTTGTGTTGATGACTAGATCCGCACTAAGAGCGATTAGATTGAAACAGAAGAAAGCGGCTGATAAAATTAAAACACAATTCTTTACGATAACAAGTTGTGCAGTACTAGATCGATCTTTTATTAATATCTTTTTTTTTTCTCTAAGTCTACCACAAAACATTACTTTACCTTTAAACATAAAGTTTACTTTGGGCAGGACAGACGTTAGCCTATGACTTAGTACCCAGATCTTGTGACTTCTGTCTTTGAACAGAAACCATGATTAACAGCGGACAAGAATATGTTTTCCTATCCTCATTTTTCATCAGACCTGAGCGATGAATGAAAAACCGAGAGTCTCATGTGCCTCGCACAATCGTCAACATTCCTGCCTCTCTTTTTCCACATGACTTTTTCCCCCGCCTCGCGTCCCGACATTCTTTTCGTAATTGCCACACACTATCAGGCGAACATTGCCTCGGTTGTAGATTATTTCTCCTCCTCCCGTCATGAATAGAAGCACTCTTGATTGATGAGCAGTGGCAGAGTCTTAATGTTTACCATGCCTCTTCCTTTTCTTGATCCCCTTGACTCATCTTACCTCTCCGCTATCAGGCAAGACGCCTGGCTAGATTACCCCAAACATCCCCCGCTAAGCGTGTGTCGTCTTCAAATATCTCAAATTGGAACTGCTCACATACCCAGATGACATCTGTACTTATTTCACTCTTGACTTTTTCCCGGTCGTGAGGCTGCATTCGTTCTTGGAATTAGACCTGTCCTGTGGTTATAATCTTCAGCCTAGGGGTGTACACAACGTCAAGTCGAAAATCGTCCACATTTTGTGGCTGGACACGTAGGACAACAAGAAAGCACCCTCGCAGTTTTTAATTGCTTGGTTGTTTAGATTTTCAAATGAGTTAGCTCAGCTGATAGCGCTATAAAGGTCCCGCGTTCTTCTGGTGTGTGGCTTGAAAAAGGCTTCCAAAGAATAGTAAACTGTAAAATGTATCTTGTTGCAATTACTCTATCATGGTATTTTTTTTCTGCAACCCTGTAAAGTCACTAGCTAACATACGCATGTGTGAGATGCCACGCGATTGAAGCGATAAGGTTCAGCATTTTCTAATTTCTCTTAATCAGACAACCAACGCATGCGCGTCGGGTCAGTGACTATACTTGGTTGCAGAAAAAGATACAATTGCTTCCCATGAACACTTGAAGGTTCATGATTGCAACAGGTTTCATAATGCAGGGGCCTTTGAGAGAATGTGATTTGTGGCAGTTCAGGTTGTAATATGTACCACAGTTTATAAACAAACGTACAAAATGTTACTGAATCGGCCTTCGACTTGCCGTAATTTGCAAGGATCACCTTACCTATTTCCTTGTACTTTGTGCTGCAATACCAGTTGTATTAAAACAGGGGTCCGATATTTAATTTACATGATGCTACAGATACAATCGATCCTTTTCAAGCATTTTATTTGCACGATTGGTGAATATACATAATGTAAGCGCCATTCAGTTTTATTCAATTCTGTTCCCGAAGTTGTTGAAGGCAATACTTTCACGTCGAAGAGAACGCTGTAGATTTTTATACTCAGTCTTAAAGATAAAGGGAGTTCCCAAAAAGTTGTGCAAGCAGATATCCTTTGATTTCTTAAAAAAAACTACTGAACATGAGTATTTCGTCTTGATGGAGCATATTATTTATACTCTTTTGTATATTCTTTTGTATAAACCAGAGATCTAGCAGATTATAAAAGGCTATTATTGTCACCCATTCCAATGGGATGGGATTAAGACAGTTAACTTAATTTACCTCAGAGTGAAAAGGCCCATGACAATCTGATGCACTGATAAACTGTGTAAATCCCATTGGAATGGGTGAAAAACCCATAGCCTATTACAATCTGTTAGATCTCTGGTTCGCATAAACGGATTTCCATGACATGTTCACTGATTTCCATGACATGTTCACTGATTGTACACAAGAGTATAATTGGTATGCTCCATCAAGATGTAATACTCATGTTAAGTATTTTTTGAAAAATTTAAGAATATCTGCTTGCACGACTTTTTTGGGGGACACCCTGTGTAACAAAAACTTTGGTAAATTATAATTTTGAGGAAAAGGTGATATGTGGACTTGGTAACTTAATTCTATTTTGTGACCTAAGGTCGAAGTTCGTTCCACTTCAACTTCATTTGTCAAATGAAGCCTTTCAATATATAAACGTGAACGGTGGACGGATAACGTAAATAAAATGTGAGCTATGTAAAAAATAAAAATCGAATTCGTGAATTATCCACGTGCTTTTTGTGAAATGTATACGTACATAGGTTTTAAATTTAAAAATGTGGTCAAGCATTAATATTAGGACCGTCAGATATGCACATCCTTAATAGTATTCGCGCAAGCTTAATTAATCTAGCCACGTCATTTTTAATCAAAGTGGAAGTATACCTTACTGTTCACATACGGAGAGGTTTGGTATCGTTTTTCCTCGTAGTACAACTTACAAGACTTGATTGGCATGATTAATTCAGTCGGAACTTCATCTGGGCGACGTCTGAAGATATAGTCGTCCGTGTAACCGGGCCCGTGTAAAGCATCCCCCGAGGGGAAAGAGGAGGTTGGTCCGGTAGGCAAATCAAGACTTGACAGCCCCAGCACCGTATAAATGCATGGTGATGTTGCTCATTCTACTCCATTAGATAGCACGCGAGACCTATTGGTGGTTCAACCACGGAGCGTATATTGCCTTAAACTGACAGCAAAGAAGTACGCACGATTAATCGCTTGGGGGTAATCCATTGCTTTTTCTGTCGTTTAGAATTTTAAACGTTTCTGCTCGGTTTGAGCCGGTGCAATCTACGCGAATCTTTTACTGAGGTTCCGTTGGCTAACATTGAAGATGGACGATGTGGCATTTATTATTAAAGTCAGTATGTCATTATTCATTTCACCATTTCAATTAGTTCCACCGTGCTGGATGCAGGCATTAATATGCCGGGATGGGAAGTTCAGACACGGACGTTAAAGGTCACGAGACGTGCGCAGTGGCGACTTTTGTTGACTGCTCCAGCTTAGATTTTGCCCACAGCGTCCACAGTGCATGCACAATAAGCTCTGGCCGTCTTGCATGGAAGTCTTGCAGGAAATCTCTCAAACTAATCCCTGCATGCCAGAGCTTACAAATGCAACGTCCAAAAATGCGCGCCGATGGCACATGTGGAACATGTTTTAGATTTATACCTAGATTTATTGCCATTTGTCCGGTGAAAATACCCTGTCTACCTTTCAGCACGGATGGAATTATTGGGCGCCCCTCCATGTAACCTCAAGCCCCCCCACCCCCCCCCCCCTAGAATGAGAACCCTGGCTACGCCGCTGTCTGATTGGCAGCCCCGTTAATTTGGACCCCGAACCCAACACAAAATTAAGTAGATATCCTAAAATTACGCAAGAATTAGTGAAGAACCAGTTGGTTTAGAATCTACTGTATAGCCACAGAACCTTCCCTACGAAAACATGCATTCTGTGCCAAGTTGTTCTTGCAGTCAAATACCAATCAAGTGACTGTTTTCAACGGTTACAAGCTCCCAGCCTACATAAAGCAGGATTGACTGGCTGTGACTGTTTATGTAACTTGATACAGCTGTACTTTGACTGTAGGTGATTGATAACACAACTGTGCTTCTACCAGTTGCCTCTTGTTGTCTGTTGACGGAATTTGACTATCAGTGCTTGCTTGAATATTATCTGACTGTTGGGGACTATATAGCCTGTGTAAAAGGCATGGTAGGGTAGGTGGATGGATTTTTGACAGACTGTTCAAACAGTAGGAGGGTTGCTGGTAATGTATTTTTTGTTAAACACTATACTGTTTCAACGTTGGTTTATTAGAGCGAAGACAATTTGGTGTCCTGATTCAGGGTACAACAGCTAATCAATGATATAGACTTAAGTTGGGGAGGAGTTTACATTTCAAGAAGATCTACTTGTCAAATCAGGGTTAGCGCATGACAGAATCCAAGGTCGATTTGATGCATGTGCATGAGACATTCTGTATGTACACACCCCGGTGAATGGATTTATGTTGGCGTGTCTTGTTGCTCATGCTTCATGGGAGCAAATCGACGTAGAGACGGCGCATATTACCTCACGGCCCGCTGCTCTCCAGGGCCGGGCCGGGCCGGGCCGGGGGATTTCGCGCACATTCCTTAACTTAACCCAATTTGTTCACAGATGTACGGACCGATCGATGGCTTAAGCTGACAAGTATTGACGGCGAGGAAGACAGGACTTGTCGACGAAGAACTCGGGACTCCCGGGATCCAAGGCTAATAGGAGAAATACCAGGAAACAAAATGGCAAAATTGTCATAAATTACAAAAGGCCTATATTTGTTTTTGGCTAATTTGACGTGTCCGTCCCTTCGTGCAAGTGGCGACGTGATTAGGCCCGAAGGTCAAATCGCTGAATGTGAACCGTAAAAGAGTGGGGCAATTCTAGCCCCATCGAAATAATACCTTGATTTTTTATTTTGTAAAACTTAGTCCGAAATAGATAGTTGTGTCAACAATGATTTTATAACGCATAGCCCACCACACATACCACACCACGCCCTATCATTGTGTAGATAATAATTCGATAAATGGAGTCATATTCTTTGTCTTTCACAAGCTTCAGGGAAGAGACAGCGCATGCTCAAGAAGACCTTTCTCAAACGCCACGCCCAGCACCACACGGTTGTACGCCATACCACGCCCATGGCGAATCGTGCTGTTTTAAATGTTGCTATATCGAATCGTATTCTTTGTTCTTTCATTATAGTGTGGGCAACGAGACAGTGCACTCTCACGAAGGTCTCACCAGTCCGCAGAGCTGGGTCAACCACGCCCACAACCACACCCAGTCGGCCACGCCCTATCACCGATCCAACGTCTCCTCCTCCTCCTCCTCCTCCTCCTCCTCCTCCTCCTACACCTCCAACGGGTCCAGCGTGGACGAGTCGCTAGCCGGATCCGTGGGACCCGAGAAGATGCCCGTCGAATCCGTCCATGACGCGTACGATATGCCCGAGTCTAGCTGGATCTTGCTGAATCTTATGCACACATACGACAACCGGATTCGGCCCAACTTTGGAGGTGAGTTTTGAGTTTGAAATATAAATCCAGGGTGGTTTAAATAGGCCATGAAATGATGTTTGAGAGAATGAGAGCGCTACATAATAACGTCTTTTGGGGGTACGAACAAAGGTGGATTCCTGGTTCTGGACGTCAGTTCACAGTGTTACCAAATTCAAAATGTATATACATGTCAGAGGCGTAGCAAGGTGAAAAGGGCACTCGTACATCCGTGCTGAAACGTAGACAGGTGTTTTCTCCAGACACTGCTTCCGTAACATCAAAAAGTGTCCGAGTTTGTTTCTGCATTCAGTAGGGGTCGTTGAATATTAGAGGACAATAGGGTCCACTATTCCGAAGGTCCACAATTGACGATCGGGTACAAATAAAACATATGGGAGGTCTTCCTAAAAAGTTAGAGTACAAAAGAAGAGGGACAATAGAGGGTCCCCGATTGCAGGTAAATACACACTTGTGTGCTTGTATACATTGTATGGCTTTACCATAGAGGACAGATACTCAAAGGGAGAACAAAGAATCCTTCCAGTCCTCGAGCGTGGGTCTTTTCTTGAAAACTATGCTTGAGAGACAAAACACTCCTAAAGCTTCAAAACGATGAAACAGTGGAAAGCAAGTCGCACCATTGCTACGAAATCACACAGCATTAGAAGTTGGTATTATCCCGACTTCATGCCTGAGAATGTAAGAAGCTCATTGCGCGATCGTGCGAAAGAGTCAAATTTTGCTTGAATGAGAGCTAGTTATTTGCACAGCAGGCACGCGATCACATTTTATCCACGGTACATATATTCCGGCCGGACTTCGACACCATGCCGCCTCCAATCCGCTCCAACCTCAATCCTCGTTAGTTCCCGGGGAATCTCGTACTTCACTTTAACACCGGCTGCGTGATCCGAATCCACCGAGACATTGGAGTTAATAGTTTGCTCCCGCTACAGCTTCCGATCTGTCCCGACCCCCCGCTGTTTGTTCCCCCTCGATAGCATGGCTGCGATTGGTGAGACTTCCCTCAATCCATCAATCCGCAATGCCAGATCGCATGGAAGACGGGATGTGGATCATCATCCAAGGCAGTGCGTCTGTAAACTGAAGTTGGCTCTCTAAATCTTGGCTTGAATTCAATGTGATTTCGCGTGTTTGTTGTGTGACTTTCGAGTGTCGAACTCAATCCAGCTGTTGGTTTGCTCAGTTCAGTTGGTATGGCTTCAAAACCAGGTTTGAATGACACAAACCGAAGTAGCAACATTCTCCTGCTACTGTGCTGGCCTCATGGGAGATGGTTACTTTAAAGCTGGCACATTTTGTGCCCGTGAACATGATCACATTTTGAGTGCCTTGGTTTTGAGTGAAACAGAGACATGAATCATAGACATTGGACATAACCCAGACCATCAATTCCAACTTCCGTATATTTGGGGACAAGATTTCTAGCATCTTGTTCAAAAATGACTGCGTGACTGTTTTTTGGATTTAGCATTAAGTCTTCCTCATAAAGTCGTCAGATATCCACGCAACCATGTCATTTCGGAATTGTCAAAAACAAACTTTTTTCAACAATGTTCAGTTTTGGGGCATATCTTATTACGGGTACCTTTTGGTTCATTATACCAATCACAAGTTACAGGCATATACCTTTGCACTTAAAACTACAGGTTGATCCCAAAAATGCAACCCTAAAACATTTGCCTATTTTTTCAAAGACGTGATCTGTGAATTGTTATGTTTTGGACATTTAAAGCAGATTAAAGCTGGGAACTTTTTCTTTCAATTACTGAAGAAAAAAATCATGAAAACAGCACATTGGGTTGCTGAGAAAATGCCAATTACGTAACACAACTCCTTTTTGGTCCATTCAAATGGCATTACCACAGTTAAGGGATTTACTCTGTACCTATTTGTGCATGAAATGCATGTGGCGCATTGTGTCCTAATCCTTACAAACGTCACGGCACATCACATGACAAGAGTACAGATGAATTTGATGGAAATCCCTTTTAGTTTCCACCTGAACAGGTATCTTATCCTTTTTAGTTCTATTTTAAACCTTTCTGGCATCATAAATATGTCATGATATCATAAATATGAAGAAATTGCACAAATGAAAGATAATGGCACAGTGGGCTTACAGAAACATGTTTCACTGTTTGAAGCAAATTTGGAAAGGATGAAAAATCACTTCGTTTACATGATTGGCATTTTCTCAGCAACCAATGTGCTGTTTTTAGATTTTTGTTCAGTACTTGAAAATAAAAGCTCTGATATCCAAAACATAAAAATTCACCAATCATGTTTTTGAAAAAAAGGCAAATGTTTCAGGGTTGCATTTTGGGGTCAACGACTCACCCTTTATAACTTCTCAAAATAAAAAAAAAATCAATCAAACTAAACTTCTTTGACAACAAAATGATTGATCGGTTCGATTGTTTCTAATATGATACTGTGTGAAATCATAAGCCGAGACTCGAATATCACAATTTACAAAGAGAGAAAAAAAGAAGAGTTTTATTGCCCAAAGGGTTAATCAGTCGATAGGTCTCAAGTCGACTTGTACGTAATCACGGTATAAGTAAGCGTATCCGTGCTCCCGGCATGTCATTTTAAACGTTAAACCATTGTGGTATTTGGTTGCGAGATCATAATAATGCTGCGGGCGGAAATCGAGTGTTAAGTTTGTTTCGATTTTCCGAGTGACCAATAATTCTGTTGGAGATGCGTTTAGAATGCTTTCAAGTTTAATTAGAAAGATTTTGGACTTACACGATATCGTGTTTCCGTTCCCCTCCGGGAACGTTCGTAGCTGGTATAGCCTGGTGAGCCGCCGTAGGAATGTACGCACGAGCGCATGTGGAACCAGTGATGTCGCGGCTTAGGCGGCAGTTGTTACGACTTAAGCTCTCTCGCTCAATCGAGAAAAGTACTGTTGTTTGACTTTCAACTCCTGTTCTTTGCAAATCGTAATTGGAAGATTTATCATTCAATACACCGATGATAAGTTTTGCTGCTAACATGTCTTTGTGATACAGTATGTCCCCAAAAAAGTGTCAGTCTGACTATTTTTGAAATAACTACCAAACCATGAGGTCAATTTGGAAAATGTTTAGTTGTGCAGTTATTTCTTAGCCTTTGCCTCAACCCCTATAAGTTTCATTTAATTTCAGTCACGCGTCACTACACATTATTGTCAATAATTGAGCACAACAACATTTTTGGACACTGTGACCAAGTTCCTCGCCTTATTCAATTTCAGTATACTGTGTTAAGTAAGCTGTGTAAAATCCTTCATGTTGTAAAAAGGGCTGTAGTTGGGATTGGAATCATTTGCCTGGCTATCAGTCATCAAGACAAGACATCAGTGTAATGCTCAAGGGCGAATGATTCCAATCCCAAAACACTTCAGCCTTTTTCCCTACAAATGCAGGATTTTACACAGCTTACGTAACATAACACAGCACTGAAATTGATTAAGGCATGTAACTTGGTCACAGTGTCCAAAAATGTTGTTGTGATCAATTGACAATTGTGCAGTGATGCGTGACTGAAATTAAATGAAACTCATAGGGGTTGAGGCCAAGGCTTAGGAGTATCTGCACAACCAAAAAAATATCAAAATTGACCTCATGGTTTTGTAGCTATTTTATAAACAGTCAGACAGACGTGTTTAGACATCATGTATATCGGTGGTATGTTTTGCTAATAAAACTCGCCCCTCAGTCAGTGACGTTTAATTTATGTGTCTACGATTGGGGACGATGTGAGGGAAGTCCCGACACAAAGCAAAGGGGGCGGGGCAGACTAGACACGATTTGACAATAGGTGGCGCTGTTCACAACAAGAAACGTATATGATTGCCTATGCTAAATTCAACAAGATTCTGCATAATTTAAATGATCCCTTGAGGGTTAGGGTTAGCTAATGTACGTGTAGATAATGCTGGCTTTGCTTCAACAAAAGTTGAAGTCCAAAACAAGGCTGCTGTGTGTATATTAATGTTTGTTATGCATGAGGCAATGTGCAAATACTGATAACCTACGGAGTATAATCCGCCATATCTTAGGCCTCAGGATCAGTTCTGCAATATCCCGCAGCTTTCCCAGATTAACGGTAATTTCAGGAAAAAGGGAAAAAACAGACTCCATCATCCCTAAAGGTTATATACATTTTTCTTTGAAAACCGTATTTTTTTTCTCACTATTCTAATCTGACCCGAGCCGATATTTTAGCTGACTTTTGTGTAATACCTTCCTGATAAGTTCCGGGTATTTGTAGAATCATGCTATTGCTATTTCCGGCGCCAAGATAAAAATGGCAATCTTGAATTGATGTATACCCTCGGCCTACTGTAGATAATCTTACCTGTGAAGCTAACGTTTCAACCACTGAACCGACATGGGAAATATCAATCGCCTCTAGCTCAGATCCTGCCACCTTTCTTTCTTTTCTTTTCTTTTCTTTTTTTCTTCCGATGAAAGGAATATTCAGCTTTTGGCATTAAAATTTGGAATTGGCATTTTCTCCCCGGGAACACATTTAATTGAAACTCTATTCCCTCGGAGTTTGTTTTTTGTTGTATCCATGGTGTGGGGCCATTGACCGCTTCTCTGATTGGTTCTGTGTAACGACGCAGCGTCGTAAAATCCTCCAATCGGCATGGTGCAGATTCATTGTCGTAGGCCAATGACAACATCGCACCACCACCAAGTGCCAAAGCTTCGAATATACGTTGCTAGTTTGCTTGATATCACTTAATAAGTAAACCACTGGCAAGTTGAGTCAGTTTGAGGCATTTTAGCTTTGTTTTTCAATCTTTGGTAGTCTATAAAGGGTAAGTCCAAAAAAAGTAAAACAGAAACCGAAATGACAGTACCATTTTTTGCATGAACGTTTCCTGTAGCACTTTCAAAATTTAGGATATGAAAGCCCAGTCATTAAGCTTTCTTTTAGTACAAGAATCATTCAAATCACTGATGTAGTTTATAGGGATGAATGTGAATTGTTTTCGTTTTGCTGAAAGAACACTTACCTTTTTGTTATCCGTGGACAGAACTTTAAAACGTTTTTTGGGGGTCAAAATTCCGTAACTTGAAAAGTACATGAGTGATTTCAATGATTCTTGTACTAAAAGACAGCTCATTGATTGGGCTTTCATATCCTAGATTTTGAAAGTGCTACAGGCAAAACTTCTTCCAAAAATTGGTCCTGCCATTTGGGTTTCGTTTATTTTTGTGACTCGCCCAGTAGGTCACATTTTACACCTCTGAGATTCAATAAAGGCTTTCGTGGTTTTGTTGTTTAGCATAAAGTTATTGATTGTGAAATTGTGTTTCGAACCAGACATCTTGTATCAAGCTAAATGAGGAGAGTATAACGAACCCAGGGGCGTAGTAAGGTCACTTTAAGGGGGGGCGGGGGGGGGGGGTAGACGTTAAAAAGGGCACTCGCCCATCCGTGCTGAGATGTAGACAGGTTGTTTTTTTCACCGGTCACGTGGCCTCCGTAAAATCGAAAGCGGGGGGAAGGGGTGCGCGATATTCCAAAAAATGGCACCCATTAAAAAGCGGGCGCTCGTGAAAAAAAGGTCACACGTGAAAGAAAGGGCACTCTTTACAAAATATTGGGGGGGGGGTGTAAATACCCCCCTCCCCCAGCTGGCTATGCCACTGGAACCATTGTACACGATGCAAAAAACTGCAGCGACACAAACACTGAATACTAGCTCTTTCCAAGTAAAGAGAAAAGCATTCATCATCACACTGCATCGAAGTTCTCTGTAGAGATAGTAATTCTCGCCGTTAACGTAAGGGGCATCCTAGCACATTTTCTCAATTTCCCGTTTTTCTGATATTTTGGCCTGATGCACGCATCGACCGGTCCAGGAAAACACTCAATAAAAGGGGAAACCAACTCAAAGAACGTGATGTTTGCTCGTATTTTGGCAGACGTAAATTGCTGGTTTCTACGCTTCCAAACACAGTAATTGCTCGAGGGATGCCAGTTCGGGAATGAAAACAAATAAAACAAACCAAAACAAACCCCCAATATCGATCCAGAGCGAGTGCGACGCCAATCACTCCATAGAGAGATTGGTTTCCATTATTAGAAAACAAAAGCATTTGAGTGCGAGTTACACTGGAGAGTGGAGGACATTACATTAAATGTAATGGTATTTGCAGACCCATATCCGCTGTTCGTGCTGTATCGTATAGACTGCCCATGCAAAGATGTTCATCTCGCCAAATAATGGGGCGAAAAAGAAGATCAAACATGGCGGGAAAGGTTCAAACATGGCGGCTAAAGAAAACCGAGCCATCTAGCGGTGATTGACACTTCCTGTGAGAGAAATCCGTTGACCTTAAAGTGTGTAATGAGACCTGAGACTGGTACTTGAAGTGTATTAGAGCACCGAGTTTGGGTGTGCATTGTATATGACCAACGAAAGGTAAGTGTCTATGCGAGAACAGAACACTGGGCTTTTTGCTGGTATTAAGACTATCGACTTCAATATCATGGCATAATTTAAATGGCTTCGCTCTCTAAAGAGATCCCTCTAGAGCACCTTTTTGTTGCATGAAGTTGGTGATATGAAGTTTGGTTTAAATTTCGACAGCGTTGATGTTAACATGGTGTTTTCCCTTAAACATTGTAAAAAATAAGACATCATACTATTAAAATAGAACCATGTCCGTTCGATAAACAGAACATAGAGCTTTTCCGCATTATGATTTTTCATGAGTTTATGTTTTGTTTTGTCCAAATTATGCAGTCGGGTAAATTATAGGAAAGAACACAGTTCACCGACTAAGTTTTCCAGATATAGGACTTAAAATTATGCACCTTTAAGATGACGTCTCATGACCTATGATGACGTCATCATCATGACGCAACACCAATTTTTGTCTGCAACACGTTCCTGTTTATTGTGTTCATGCCAAGTTCCAACCCAATTTGACTTACAGTTCTTTAGATATAAAATCCTATTATACACTTTTAAGATGACGTCACATGACCCTTGATGACGTCAGTTCTGCAGAAAAGGCAATGAACCGTATTGACTGAAAACGTTTTAAGACCACTCAAAATAATACACGGAAAAATGTGGCATTCGATTTTTTTCAAAGTAATACACAGGGTGAGTCAAAAAGAAGTGACCTGGATTAATTATTTTGCTCCCCTTAAAAAGCACTTCTCCAGACTGATGGGTCTCCTATACCCTAGGTCCTCCCTCTATTGACACTGCAACCCTACTGTTCCACTTCAGTGGGCACCAAGCGTGCTCTAGGATGCCGTCTACTTGGCATCCTCACAGGATGCAACTTTACACTTCATTGATTTCGCCTTTTGCTACTTAAGTATTCACTTTCTTGAAGACGCACTCTCCTGAAGACGGTCAGAGCATACTGATCGGAACTAATTTTTATTTTTTTATTTAAAGAGAAATAATATACAAAAAATCAAAAATTTACACATGGTGTTTCCGCAAACCTTTCATTATTTAGTATCTCCACCATGCAAAGCCTCAAATCTTACCAATTAAATTTCATACACCAATGAGACATTAACAGAGCATGTTCTTCCACTCAAGACATGTGAAAGAAAAACAATAACTGAAATTGATCCACGATATCAGACGTTATGCACGTTTTGCTAAAATAACCCATTCTTACACCTGTCCGCGGAATGCCATTTTGAAGCTATTCTCAGCCGAGGGAGAACCAGAGATTACACAGGCATTCAAATACACAAAAACATTATTTTTACTGTCAGATTTTATGTTTTATGAGGAACAAATCAAGTCATTTTTTTTCTGAAATGATGATGGTGATTTTTTTTGGGTCTGTTTTCCTTTGCAGGTTTTCGTTCGTTAATGGAAATATAAAAACCTCCATGGTTCATGGCATTTAAAGGGTATTCCTCAATGCGTATCGGTATAATTGATAAGTGGTGAACAGCTGAGGTTTGTGATATAAATAACCTTTGAATAGAGCATGTAAATTACGTGAAATGTACTTTATTCCTATATTATGTTTTATTAAATGGAGCGAGCCACATATTTAAAATATTTTTTTTTCTAACTCGGTCACTTTCTTTTTTACTCACCCTGTAGTTTTGTTTTGTTTTAACGAAAACGACAATCATGGCGGACATAATGAATAGAGGCACCAGAAATGCATCTCTTCCTCACACCTTACATAAATAGCCTGCTTATTGGTTCTTATGACTTTACGCCTGTTTGTTTTTCAAAACTATGTTCATGAAGTATTATGTCAAATAATCCTGAAAGACCGTGTAAACAAAGGAGTTGATAACTTGACACGAAAAAAACACCTTGAAATTAATTCTGATACCGTAAGAAGCTGATTAATAATTAAAACAAATAATACGAACAGGGCAGATGTGCGTGTACATACAATATACAATGCACATTATTATGTCACTTATCTTACAGAGATCACTTGAGGTACGTAGGAGTAATTTCTGACAATATCGACGTCCTTATTATGTTGGGCTTTAGTATGGAACCCGGCAATATTGACTCTGCTAAACAGAACATTGCTCAACAAACTGATATGCAAAAGTCAGTCGAGAACCATCAGAAGCACTGTATTATACAAATATTGAATGCTTCGAGTGGTGTAGTAAAACTAGCCTCCTGTGGTGATCCATGGACCATGCCGAGGGAAAATAGAATGGTCCATGGATCACCGAGGGAGGCTAGTTTTACTTCACCTCGAGATAAAGCATTCAATATTTGTTTTATAACACTTCACCCACAGATTCTGCTTGATTTTAATATTTTAAATTATTTAAATCTGAACACAGTTGAAAATAAACTTCAATTTCAATACAAAATTGGTGGAAAATGTATTTCTCTCTTAAAAACTACCCCTTCACGAAATGTTTGAACCCAAGTCTGCGGCGCGCTCTCTTTGGAATAATACGCGCTACGCACAACGCGCAACGCGCACACCAGCATGCATTTGCACACAAATACCACGCCGTGGAAATAGTACTTTGGTTGCTAATGGTATAGTACTTTGGTTGCTATGCGCATAGTACTTTTGGCCGTGCACAGAAAGATAGCAAAATTAGAAAGTAACATGTGACTCGCTCTCGGCCAATCAAGACACAGAATCTGTGGGTGAGGTGTTATAAACATTGCTATTCCCCTCAAATATGTTCCCGTCTAGCAACTGTCTGTCTCGGTATCTCCATGGAATACCCCCTCCCTGTTCCTTCAGGTATACAAACCTTCAGACCAAATTTGATTTGTGGTGATGCAGATTTCCCCTGTCAGTAGCAAGAGTTGAGAATGAAAATTTCCCCTGTTTAACTTTGCAAGATTCGATTATTTTATGAGAAGATATTTGCCCTGTAAACAAAAAAGCGCGTTTTGATTGCCGTCTGGTTTATACCATAGGGTGTATGGGACGTTGAGATGTTACCAGACCATATATATGACGTAATGAACCATATATTACTTGGTAGACGGGGAAAAGGCTGCCCCAGTTTGTGCAGCAGGATGGTTGCGGATTTCATGGATCGAGGACCATGCATGCATTGCGATCGATGTACCTCCTGAAGTTTTGAGGACATAATTCTCACCCTATAAGCTTGTGGAAATGTGTGTGCATAGTGGGCAGATGCGACAAGTCACTCCTAAATTACCCCCCAAAATCAACTCAGAGTCAACTCGGGCAGAATAACTGGCTGCCAAGGGTCTTCAAGATAGGTGTGCTTTTATTGCTCGCCTTGGATTTTTGTGTGTGTTAAGGGGTGGTTTAGTTGCTTGAAAAGCTGTAAAAGCTACTCCTCACGAATCGACTTGTTTCCATTAACAATGTGTGTGTTTGGACAGTCGGCCGTCCAAACAAGGACATATAGGCGGGAGATGGAAGATACAGCTGGAATAATGTGATTTGTGTGTGTGTGATCGATTGTCAACACAGGGAATTCGTGCTTTTTGCAGGAAACGCCGTGTCGATAGAGTGTTGATAAGGGATGTAACTTGTTTCTCTGTCTGTGTGAGCCAGTGTCTTGGTAAAGGTGCGATAAAATGTCGGGGTCTTAAGAAACTCTTGTTGTAATAACACTAAAGCAGGAATTAGGTCTTGACGTTGGCAAATTCAATAACCCTGCCTCCAAGTTAAATGAAAAAAGATAACACAGTAAGTTTTAGCAGATGTCACAGAATATTATTACGTGTTCCATTTAATGTCGTGAACATGTTTATGTGCGGTTGTCGATCTTAATTATTCCCCATCACGTCAACGTTCCATTCGCTCTGCATGTAGAGCTGTTCCGGTGTTGTGCGGAATTTTGGACTCCCTGAAGATGAGCCTCATTGAGCGTATTGCGCATATGCCTTGTTTCGCAAATGGTATTGAGCGCAAGACTCGACTGTTCGTTATGGTCCAGTAGAGGATGTATGGGGTGGTTACAGGGATTGCAACCACCCCCCCCCCCCCCAATTAAGCCGCTGACTAGTGTTTTGATATACTAGTAAAATTGGGCCCAAAATAATTAATGGGATGCTATAGTTCCAAAATTATTCTCATATTATCTTAGAATGCTGAAGAAGGCATCCTCGGACCCCCCACCCCCAACCCAAACTCACTCAAAACCCTTCATATCCCTCCTTTATAGAAAGCTATAGATCCGCCTCTGTGGTCCCTGGGGACAGATTAAATGTTGACTTCAAAATTATGAATATGATATCAAAACTTTTTTTTTCCATCCTTGCCTTGGTAAAATGTTCAGTCTGCCTATCCACCCTATACAGGCAGAGTAAAAAAAATGTTGGCACAATTGTTTTAGTGAAATTCTGCATGTAGCATTTTCAAAATCTAGGATATGAAAGCCCAATTCATCAGCTTTCTTTTAGTACAAATATCATTCAAATCACTTGTGTACTTTGCAAGTTACGGAATTTTAAACACAACCACCGTTTTAAAGTCCTGTCCACGGATCACAAGAAGGTAAGTGTTCTTTCAGCAAAACGAAAACAAATAACGTGGGATTCGTGTAAATTGTTTTCGTTTTGCTGAAAGAACACTTACCTTTGTTGTGATCCGCGGACAGAGCTTTAAAACGGTGGTTGTGTTTAAAATTCCGTAACTTGAAAAGTACATGAGTGATTTGAGTGATTTTTGCCCTTAAGGAAAGCTTATTAATTGGGATTTCAAATCCTAGATTTTAAAAGTGCCACATGCAGAACGTCACTAAAACAATAGTCCCGACATTTGGGTTTCGCTTTTTTTGACTCACCCTGTACCTATACTGATACTCGGCACTTTAGACCTTTTCGGAGCAAAGTTTGTACTCTGAAATTACCAAATTAAGGCGGTAAAGATATAATTTCTTGTTTATTTGAGTTGTTTGTATTGTTGTCGTGTAACCAACTCTCTAAATCATGGTCTGTCTGTAGTATTAAAGACCTTATTCATGAGGAAGCCGTCTTTGATCGTGTTCCCTGAATGTATTTTATAAATTGTAAACCGTTGAATGGGATGGTGCCAGACTATTACCCGTTCCAAGCCTCACTTTCATTTTTTTTAAATAAAATGTGGCTTAAAACATTCGATATGTTTAATCAGAAAATTTTAATTATTCAGCAGAGCAGACTGTTGTTATTTTGTAATTGCTCTCATTTCTGTTCGCAAGTTCCAAAAATGAAGATCTTACCTCGCTTTCAATTTAATATGGCCTACCCGAGAAAATAAGCCTACTGAACATAGCGCGCGCTATTCATTGATAGAAAAATCCTATGAAATATGCGCCAACGTGTTTCGCATACCAATAGAGAAAAGAGCCCTTCCCATTTTGTGTTGGATCAATTGATAAATGGGTATAATATATCAGAATAGGTTTGGTTTATTTTTGGGTGACGTCACCAGGGTCTTGAGTCACGGCGATTGATAGCAAAGTGATGTTTTCTTTCAACTATCGATTCTGCAGAACCGAAAGAGGAACTTGTTCGCACTCAGAGTATCGATTTTTGTTAAGCTCCCCGCCAATGCGCAGGATCAAACTCCGTGGGGACATAATTATGTTTTGGTGTATGGCCAAGAACAATTTCCATTAAGGCGACCTGCAGTTCAATGCCGTTGTATTGTATGTGTGTAGATATCTTCGCGCTGGTAGGCCCGTTGCAGCAAACATAATCATATCACATGCAATAAAGGCATCTTGTTTGTCCGGAACCCACGAATGGCTTATCTGCAGTAACCAGCTGCGTTTGTAACGGACGACAATTCCATCAAATAAAAATGATCGCGTCTGGTGTTGACATTCATTAGCCTACATACGCAAATTCCCGATGCGATCAACCATTACGTGCAGGCCAACCATCGAATATAGCGCAAGGTTTATTGTTATTATGATTAAGTTAACGGTTTTGGTTGAAATCAGATGGGAATGTATTGGCTTGCATTTCTAGGTTTTAGTATCTATTCTCAGTTTTCGTGCCAATGGCGCTATACCTCAGGGTACAATTCCTTTGAAAATGCATTGCGTAAGGTGACGTGGATGATATACCGCTCACCCTAAATGTTTCCTCCTTCGAGACTTAAAGACGTTCGCAGGGGGACTTGGGAAGTCGTGATATTACTGCAAAAAATACGTCTAGTTCTACCTTTTCTTTCCTGAGTCACATTAATTTTACTCCGCCGCCCTCTTGAATTTCAAATCACGTGTATCACTTAAAAGTCATTCGAGCCCACCAACCTGTTCTCATTATTTTTGTTTAGTGTTCGATGCTCCGGCTCCAAATTCCCCTGGTGACTTGGGCAGGATTCGAAGGAGTATGTTTTGACGACGTGTATGTGGCGGTTGTTTGATCTCGCTGCCGTAAAGGAAGTGAAAATTGTCGAGGGAGGAAAGCATATGTCATCCATTCATGCGGAGAATGTTCTTCAGTCACCGAAACCGAGTCGTGACAGAATCTTGTCTTGGGTCTTGAAGTTTCTCGCCACTACAAACCTGCTTTCGTTCTCCATTGTATGTTGCTGATCCCTGCTGATGTCGTTGTGTCCTTGCACTGGCGAGGCCGACTTGGAGAAATCATAATTTACAAATCATTAAGTTCATCGTTGCCTTAAGAAAATTGCCTCGAAGTTGCCAAGGCCTTTCAACTTCAGGGTCGCCATCCTGCGTTATTTAAATTAACCTGCATTTAGTCAGTGCTCTACGTCATTGTTCAATTCAATTCAATTCAATTCAAATAGACGTTTATTTCCATATACAGCTTATACACAATAGATAATGATTGATAACCATACAAAAATACACTCCGATATGGAAAATCACGTAAGAGACCTAGAAAAAGAAGATGTGATGCTGATATGGAGGCATATTCAGACGACCAAGAGTCTTATGTAGTAATGCCTTTACAGACAAACAAATAAGACATTACAAAATCACGAGAACAGATTGTACGTATACTATAATGATATAAAAAACACACAAAATAAACAAATAATTAAAAAAGAGCAATGTTTAATATAAAGAGAATGTTTAATGCAGAGAGGGATCTATATAATGATGGATAACAGGAAGCAAGATGTTTTTTTCATGTATCTTTGAAGCAACCCAATATCACTTAAACACAATTACCAAATACAAATCACCAAAATAAACGAAGAAAGGTAATTTCTTTTTTTCTTTCTGGTAATGAAACCAAGCATTCTTCAAAACTCAAAAGTGCCCAAGGCACTGTGGCTGCAGCAAACATGAAGAAACCTGTAGAGAGAAGGCAATCAGAAGAAAGTACAGTTTTAGAGGTGGGAGGAAAACCCCAGAAGAATACTCTGGGGAAACCCACGGAATCAGGTAGGGACTGAAAATCCAATAGTAGAACGCCGCTATAACGAACATCGCGGGATCCACAGAAAATGTTCGTAATAGTGATACTTCGGTATAGCGATTTTAAGCTGCCGGTGCTCCGGTACTCACTTTTCAATAAATGCACCCTTCATAACTTCACCCTGCACGCCCTGGTAGTTACTGAAAGACGACTTCGAACACGTGCTGACAATAGAATTCTGTAATTACACAGTTTTGAACTCACTACCTACATCGATGGGTGGCTTTCCCCTTCTATGTCTTGGGGAAATAATATCCACTTGTCGCTCTTCTGTTGACGGTTTTAACAATGTTCGGTTGGTTTTGTACACAAAAAAGGGAGCCAAAGACGATGTTCGGTAAAGCCGAATGTTCGGTATAGTGGTGTTCGGTATAGCGACGTTCCACTGTACGTGCATGTGGCCAGGGGAGGAATCGAACCTGGACCCTAGGACATTAACCACGGCGCCAAGATGACTCCCCTATCATATATTATACACTATATGACACATAATTGTAGTTAAAACTACCAAGCCCCTGTGCAAAAAGCTTTAGCTTTGCCTTTGGTGTCGAGAGTTGCTACCAAGTTGCCTTTTTGTTTAGTTTAGAGCATTAATGTTTTCCACTTGTGCGATCATAGAGGTAAATATTCTAAGCATATGCGTGATATATAAGAATATGTGCTGAAGGTCCCCCATTGATATCTATCTCGTGCAGAGAACTGTAGAAGGAAGTCACTCGAAGCCATATTTGGGAGACCGGTCGGTGTTCTATAAAGGACAACTTGCCGTCCTTTCTTGCAGGTCTGTTATCAAACGTTGTGATTCGGTTTTGTAAATTCGTGGTTCACCTGGCTTTTTTTGGAAGACTGGGGACGAACCGGGTCAAAAAGCGAAAATAAGTTTTCTTCGGCTACTAATCGGCAAAAGCAAAAATAACTTTTGTTCGGCTATTAATCGGCATAGTATATCAGTGGGGATCCACCATACAAATTGATCTCCAAAAGATTCCCCATAGTAGCCTCTTGGTGGCGTCCTGTATTTTGCCATGCCAAGGGCGCCACCTAGAGTTGAAACTCACAAAGTGTGTCGACGACCTCGACATTCCCCTGCGTTCTTACTTATCACAGCTAATGATTGGGTTCGCCGAGTAAGACGAGACAGGCAAAATCGACCATCCGGTCTCTGTATCACATGCACACACTCACATCTCGTCTTCCCGTCCAGACTTCGTCGTTTTTCAGGTGATTAGAGATTTTGGAGGGGGTGATGTTACCAGACCTATCAGACCTCGCAGCAACATCGGACGAGGTTCCCTGCTTATGCGAGGGATTGGAAAAGAGAGAAGATACCCCCAAGACAGAAGAGAGAGAAAAAAATCTTCATTTAATCTTCCAGAGTGATGTCTGAAACAGCCTCCTAAGATCGAATGTTTCCAACTAGAGTTTTCAGAGACTACTGAATCGTGTCTTGAAATGATTTGTTTCCCTATAAACCGTCAGCTGACATTTCAAAACTTTTTTTTTTTTAAAGAGGGTGTATTTTACCAGCAAACTACTAGTCGTCAGAGATTATACAGGTTAAAATCAGGGATTGATTAATGAAAGTAGAGCACGGCCAAAGAATCTAGGCCTCATATCCGCTCCAACTTGGTCCCGGTGCCTTTGCCGACGACACAGGACATGCACCTTCATGACCGGCAAATTCGCAGAACGTCGCTAGACCGACAGATGTCTATCTCCCCTGCACTTTACCAGTGTAAAAAAAAAGACCTGCTAGCACCACCCACCGCTAATAGGAGAAAACAAATGTTGGCAAAAGGAGAAAAGGCAGATAGAGAATGTTTGAATCCGAGCAGAAGTTATAGGAGATTGATTAAAATCTTTGCGAGTTGGGTACGGGCGAGTGAGCGCGTTTAATTTCTCATTTTTTCCTTCGTTCCGATTGGGGTTGGCTCCGGGGCAAAGTTATCGTTGACGATCACCAATAATGACATCAAACCTACCGTGGTGTGCGTTCATAAGGAGTTGGCGGAACCACGGATGCTTTTTGAAGGTGTGACGCAGTTCCCCCGGGCGCAATCATTTATTGCAGGTGTTCCCACCTGTCGCTCTTATCTACGATTTATTTTTGGGGATTTTCTTTTCTTTTTCTGGGCATCGACCCCACAGAAGGGTATAACTGGTGCGCCGGGACACGTGCAGTCAATGACCAAGTGGCACTGTCGATCCGGGTTTCCTTCCTGATCTCAAAATAATTGGCTTCTGAAAATAATAAATATTGAATTAAGTGCCGAGGAAAAACTAAAATTAATACACTAAATATTTAGAAACGAAAAAATGCCGCGACTTTTCTGTTGGCAATCCCTCAAAAGGTGCTGTCTGGTTTGCATTCAATAGCAGGTACCTATTCTTACACAAAATCGGGTGCTCAACCAAAAACTCCACCTATACTTTTGTTTGTCCGTGATTTCTGAAAATTGCTGTTCCCGTCATTATTAGGATAACAAATACCGTATGCTAAAAATCAGGTTGGATGATTTTCTGATGAACCTTTCTTCTTTTGGTTATATTGACAACTCATCGAGCATTAACAAGGGACTTCTGTTTATACAGGGTGGTGCATAAAAGAAGGAAACCCACTTTTGATAGCAATTTCACCTCCTTGTTGAGCATATTTCCAAAAATTCAATTTGATGGTATTAAAATATTGATCTTTAAACAGAAGTGACGAACAAATGATTGCAAATACATATTTTTTCTTTGAGATATGGTACTTTAAAAATGTCATATGTCAAACCTGTTTGTCCACGGACGGCTTTATTCCATCCGCTTGACTGAGCTCTGGAGCTTGATTTGAAGACAAAAAAACACTACACTAAACTAACACGTGGACAACAGTGTTTTTGGTGACTTGTTTTTAAATTAGCATAATAACAATAATAAAGAGCAATTATAATGCGCCAAATCCATCTTGATTAGATGCTCAAGGCGCAGAAAAACAAACAAGTAAACAGGAACAGCAAAAACAGTAGGGAACAAAAGTACGCACAAATGAAAATACATGAATATGAAACAGTACACATGAGAGTGAAATCAAACTGGACGATTAATGAAATGCTGCTTGGAATAGGTGGGTCTTCAGAGCACATTTAAACTCATGGGAAGTAGCACTATCACGAATATTTTGAGGAAGTTTGTTCCATAAAATAGGTCCAGCATGAGAAAATGAACGGTCCCCCCAAGATTTAATAGTTTTAGGCACAACAAGCAGGGACGAATTTGCAGACCTAAGGTACCTAGCAGGGTTGTAAGAAATGAACAAATCAGAATTATATCCGGGGGCAGAAGCATGTAAGCAATGGAAAACAAGCAAAAGTAATTTGAAAACTATTCGAAACTGTACAGGCAGCCAATTGGAGGGAACGCAGAACTGGCGTTATGTGAGTTTTACAACTAGATAGAGTAACTATGCGAGCAGCTGTGTTCTGGAGTTTCTGTATAATAATAACACTATTCTTGCGATATTTTTTTTCAACATTTCATCACCACGTACGGTTAAGGAACTATACTTAACTTCATTATACTTCACTGAACTATACTTCACTTCAGTTCAAATAAGTACTTAAAGTGGGTTGAGCCACCATTTAGACCGTGTACACAATGGAATGTCACTTTCAACAAAAATGAGAACAACTAACTATGATGACTTGTTGTTTTCCCCCCCCCCCCCCACTCAATTGGTATCAATCGGATTGAAGTAGTATTGATTAACAAACATCCTTCAATTACCCCTGATATTTCCGGGGAGAATTTACATTTATATTGGCTTCATTCCGTGGAAAAAAAGTATCCTCCCTTTGAGCCCACTAAATCTGTAGACTTTATTCAAGGCTGTCGTAGTTCCTGCCGTAAGGCAAGCTGTTGGGTGCAATTATCTCCAGTCAAGTCTGACGGCTGGAGTAGAGGCGGCGGCTGTGCGTTCTAATAAAGGAGCGACTGTGAAATGAATTAATGCAGTACTTGATGTGTAGAACGCTCATTCCCCGAGGAACCTCACATTGTGTATGTGCATAATAGGCCCTGGTTCCCATCGGCGCTGGCTGTTTGATGTCACCTAGACGATAGCCGCTCCTCCTCGGGTGTACTTTACAATTGATCTTTTAAGCTCACACTGTGGAAAGCTATCTACACTTGTATGAAATGGTATTGTGACTTGTTTTCTCCGTAATTGTTCTCCCAAGTTGTTCAAGCTGAACCACAAGAGCTGCACACTGAACGACCCAAGTTAGGCATATATGCATAATTAAGATAGACCTAATTAAACTGGTGAAGATACCGTGGTTAGTTTTTAACAATTAAAATTTCCGATACTTTTCAAAGACGGCTCAAATTTAATACTACTTTTGGTAATGCTATTACGCCCTAACTACAGCAGTAGCCCCAACTATAGTTGGGACCGTCCGAAGTATAGTTGGGACTATCTCAACTTTTTTTTAGGATCGAACCAACTATACAGTTGAGACGATGCTACAGTTTGTGCGTTACAATGACAAAAACTGTAGTGTTTTTCAAGTGGAAAGTCAGGAAACCAGACCAAGAAGCGAAGTGCCAAAAATCGTCCCCATGGTGTCGAGCAGTACGCGCCCACCAGTACCTGCTCTCTCACCCAGGTATTGGATCATTTGCATGTGCAAAATTTTTGAACACGTATGCAAATGGTGCCTGCCTGTTCGTTACGTTAGCGTTTGTTTTGTATACGGTGTCCAGGGTAAAAACAGACTCAATTCGTCGCGCCGTGAGTTACGAAAACACGATTGTTTTCGAAGTTCAGTGTTGCAACCTTATCCAGCCAATATTCAGTATCACATTTCATGGTAATATGAGCAAATTGAAAAGGAAAGGAATATTTTTAAGAAGGTTTTGGATGGAATAATTACAATGAACGCGAAAACACATAATGCATGTTAGAAATAACAACTAGTATACGATATAATCCATTTCTAGCAAATTGCGGTATCGAATCAGGATACAGGAAGAAAGTTTCCTATCCAGGGCTTACTAACGAGGTTGGAAATAAAGTAAGCACTGGGGACGAGATTGCCAAGAACCCTAATCCGCACTATCATGCGAGCTTGGGAGTCTGGCTACCAGAACATCTGCAGGGTCCCACTTGCAGTACAGACATACATACATACATACATACATAATGTCCCCGTGCAATTGCATATTACCTTCTGTCAGAAGGCCCATTATTGTGTTTGTACGACACACATTCAACTCTCAGCCACTGAACCTCAAGGGTTTGGCGTTCACCTTTCTTTTCTCCGAGGCAAGACCATACAATGTTTCCAGGGAAGTGAACTGAACCCGGGTCGACATTTTCTCCCTCGGCACGCACATCCTTCTGGGCACCGTCCCGTGTTGATTCTGGAAAAATATCCACAGGCATATGTGATTTGGTCGCACCTACCTCGGGAGGGTCACAGGGGACGGGGACGAAGCACTGGCTGATCGAACGAGTGGGCGAGTTGGGATAATTATATGAAAATAAAGAAATCTGCGCGGGAAAAACAAAGCTTGTATAATACCTGTGAGTTATTTGAAGAAGGCTGAGTGGCCTTATCACAGAGGCAACATTTTCTTTCGAGATTGTTAACTTAATATCCTTGGGTGTGCAGACAGACTGTCTGGACTCAAAAATACATTTTGGGAAAGCTGACAAGTTATTGGCAAAATAGTGTCTGCCCAACAAGATTTATATTTGATAAATGCTGAATATGAGGCTTCATCACTAATTATGAACCAAAATTTTAGCTGCGGGATATAGCAGCTTAACAAATCACCCTGTCTCTCCGTTAGTCCGTACTAATAGTAACTAACATTGACATTATCTATTGCTTCTATATATTTTGATCGATTCCATCCAAACTTTGTCAAGAGTATCAGTAGCCAAGCCCCAACAGGGCACCTGACCAAACTGGGGTCAAAGGTCATCATGGGGTCACTGGGGTCAAACACCTGATTTCTTTTACTCAAAACGCTACTTCCAGAAATTACATGGCACAATCACGTGACTCATGCACGAACACGAATTTTTTGGCCCACAGCTTCTGAAATAATCCGATCGAGTTTTTTTGGTTTTTTTTAGCGTCATCGTATTTTTTTTATGGAGAATGGTGAAGAAGCTTCAGAGAAAATGGCGTCGAAATAGTGAAATAATACTCTCCTTTTTAGGTCAAGCCCCCTGACGCCTTAGTTTGCCTAAGTCCGGTTGGCTATGATAAATCATGGATAAAAGCACGGGTCTAATTTCTGAGGTACAAGTTGTGAGATGAGTAATGTAGTTCACGTTTACACCTGCAGGCTTTTTCCCACGCTTTCAGGCAATGATAACATTGGAGACCCTGGCCAGAATGTCCTTTTACCCTAATTTTCTTTCCCGACATGAATATCATAAGACAGGGATTCTTATTGTTGCGATCGGATATTCCGGAGGCAGTACAGCATGGAGAACGGGTGCTAATCCGTGTCACGCATATAGGAGTTTCCGGGATGCTGTGAAAACGTGCGAACTGCGTCAAAATTACAAAATTAGGCATCTGTGGTTTCATGTAAATAAATAAACTGTAAAAAAAAATTGTTGAAACTCTATTCGCAGCCGCAGATCCAGGATTTTTCTTTTTAAAGTGGGTGGCTTAGATGTTTGGTGTGCCGAAGTTTCCAATATTTTGTATCATGTTGGTTTGAAAGGGATTTTGTGATTTTCTTGTTTTTTTATTCGCAAGCTTGTATTATAATTAACTGATTTGGTATTTGCAGGGAAAAGGTGTGGGATTCTCGACGACAGAGTTATACACTATTCATAGATAACTTCACGGAAATTCTCAACTGGGTATTTTTTTTTCGATGATAAAAAAGGTCATAATGTGGATAATTCTTAAAATATTCATGCTTATGGTCACACCTGGGATTTGTAATACACAATCGATATCGGTAGACGTGTCTGTAAGAGAGAAAAAAATCTTACAGCTTTCGATTTTGTTTCTTCACCAGGCCCACCGACGGTTGTAGCTTGCAGTGTATTCGTCTTGAGTATGGACGAGGTGACCGAAGTTACAATGGTAAGTGAATACGCTAATCGTCAGGGTACTAGACTGCCGTCGTCATTTGTAAGGTCCATGTCAGTAATTATTGTCTTTTAAACATCTTGAATATAATAGAATTATTACAAAGACATTTTGAACTGTTATTTATTTTCAAGATTTAAATGACCTTTCGCTGCGTCGTCTTCGGTGCCTGGCCAGCCGTGCATATACTGACGGCACAATCGTACCTATAAAAGATTGAAATATTTTCAAATCAAATTATGGCCGCAAACTTGACTTGGCATGAACTCGAGTTCGATCAGGCAAAAAAGATAAGCAAGCAGTAGGGAACAATTGCCATTTCGATAGTTTCAAAAGATAATTGCACGCAATTTCATGAGAGCGACAACGTTATCAAATGCGAGGATCACTGGAGTTTTCCCCTGACGACCTAATTGAGTTGGGAGTAACCACTGCACTTTATGTCGTGGCTTTCGTCCGTAAATACCCTATTGTATTGACGTAAATTCCCAAGTGAGATGTCGTTGAATATTTGAGGGAGGTTTTATCATAATTTGGTTTCTTATGATTGGCTTTAACGGGGCATTTCGCCTGAAATCCTGTCAACATTTTTATGATTTGAACAGAACCTTGAACATACCTTGAAGGCCACATCCATCTTCATGTCATGTAGAAGAGAAGTGTAGCAGGGGTTAAGGGGGTTTCATTAGAAACCCAAGTTACTTAAGTTCTGCTTGAAGCAGAGAAGTGTGGGTGCTTGGATGGCACTCTCAGGCAATTTGTTCCAGCTATCCACTGTACCCTCTGGCTGTAGAAGTGCTTTCTTATATCAAGTCTTGGTCTGGATTTGGCCAGTTTCTGTGAATGACCTCTGGTACTCTGGTAGTCTGCTTTCTGACATATTGAGTCTGGATTGATCCTGTCGATTCGAGTCATGATTTTGTAGGTTTGGATGAGATCTCCCCTTTTCCCATACCTTTTGGATTGTTTACTTAACCTATTTCAAAGGTCTTGTTGAAAGGAAACTAACCTAATGTCGCACTGTTCCTAAGAAAAGAACAATTCCGGTTGTTTACTTTTGACGCGGCGTACGTTTTGTGGCATACGCATGTACGTATTTCCAGCCATGTCCATTCAATGTACGTACACGTTGTGTTTACCAAAACATAAATGTTGCTTCTCGCACGTCCGCAGAATGCGATGCACTGGGGCAGGAACCATGACTAGCACTCAACAGCTCGTTTTTTGATGGTCAAAATTTTTACCGCCGAAATTCGTTCTCGCGCGCCATCGCAAGAATAACACAAAACGCCCAGATTTTTTTAAAGTAGTTCTCTCTCCAATTATCATCATTTCGTTCATAACGCGCTTTGTAGCCCATTTCAGCCTTTCCGGACGTTTAATATCCATTTAAGCTGAATCGCATGTCACATAAGGTATACTGTATATTTTTTATGCTTGCAAATAAGTCACTTTTAGTGAACTGAGCATGAACAGAAATGACATTAGCGCAAAAATGTCCGTTGGTCATGCGCTTCCAAGCGTCATTGTGCTTCAAATAAACTCAAATGTGCTCAATTCGATTTCATTATTCATTCGCTCGATCACGTGCCCAACAGCCGGTTCTTAGGTCGTTAGTACTTGCTGATCCACTTTGTACCGAATCTCTAAACAGAAACGCAAAGGGTTATGGGTAAAGGCATTGCCATAACCAAGCGTCATAGCACCAGCTTGGCGAATAGTTATGGCGTACTTTATCTGGGCACGGAGAAATGCCGTGCTTATACCATTTTAAGTGAAGAGTCTTTGCTAACTGAAAGTTCTGCGCTAATACGGTGAGCGTGGTTCACGGATCGACAAGGCATTGTGGTCTGTGCGCATGCGTACATGCATAATGTGCTTGAAGGGTAAATGTGAAATCTCTGAGCTAGGACTTTTACTTTTTAGTAGAGAATAATGATCATGTACACAGAATTAGGTGATTATGACCGAGAGCCAAGAAGTGTTGCCCTTCCTTCCGCAAAAGTGCTTACATACAGACCGAGTGGAATGCCGTAGCCTCGTGGTCTGGAGCCTTGAATTTGTAGTCTGCGGATAATTCTGCAGGTTGTGGGTTCGAATCTAGCTTGGGGTTGTGGTGCGTGTGCCCTTGGGCAAGGCACTTTGTCACTCATTGCTTCTCTCCTCCCAGGAGTAAATGGGTAACTGTGAGGGCACAGATGTGTGTTTTGGGGTTTTTTTGCGGTTGATTTGAGCTGCTTTGCGCCGAAATGGCTGCATTGAGCTGTATACTCCCCAGGGAGCTGAGATTGTCTTTGGAATGTTTCATTGGCCCAATGAGCAGGGTAATAACGATATAGCGCCTTGGGCACCAACTGCCCTCAGTGGATATGTGCAATTTATAAATACGTGTACACATTATTATTATCGAGAGCGCTTGTTGCGTTTGAAAAAGTATGCGGACTGTGGTCCCATATGGTCGTGTGGGCAAATTTTGACATTGAAGTATTTTGTCAATCGCAAAAAAGGTAATTAAATCAACCATTTTTTTGTCACTAGGACTACGGGATGACCATCCTTCTGGAAGAGTACTGGAACGATCCGCGCATGGCCTTCGCCAACTACAGCACGCTACCTTACATCTCTTCCGGCATGAGTGTCGCAGAAAAGATCTGGGTACCAGACCTGTTCTTCGCCAACGAGAAACGGGCCAGCTTCCATGAGGTCACCGTCCACAATAGGCTGATCAGGGTATACCCCGACGGGGATATTTTCTACAGTATGAAGTAAGTCAATAATAAGCAACACATTGATAAGGCATTAAGGCTATATCCCTATTGGAATATATTTTAAGGTACAGAGTGTGCCAAAAAAGTGCAACATGCAGAAACAAATAATTAAGACTGTTTAATGTTTTCTCTTCGATAAAATTATACATTACATTAAAGCCTGACTATTTCTTAATCAACTCCTTTTTTACCCCCCATTCCATTTGGGTCCCTCTTAAGTGAAAGGGTGTAAATTTTGCTTGGGACCCTCTCAAGTTGTGGCCGACTTGATGATGATGATGATGACTCTCACCTGTGATGTCATCATCTTCAATTCCTATTCAATGCTTAACCCAGATTCAGCATGTAGCAGGTGGGAGTGGCCCAAGTACAATTTACACCCTTTCACTTAATTGATTGTATATCTGGATCTAGGGACCCAAATGGACTGGGGTAAAAAGGAATGTCTTGAGAAATAGTCAGGCTTTAATGTAATGTATAATTTCATTGAAGAAAAAAACATGAAACAGATTGAATTATTTGTTTTCTTAATGTTGCACTTTTTTTGGCACACTCTGTATATATATATTTTTATTTTAGTACAATGAGGTCACCGCATAGTGGCTTGATATTTCAAGTCTAATGAATATTCAGTTCGTAAGAGGGTGTTTTTTTTTTTCAATGAGTCGGAGCAAAAAAAGTTCCGAGGTCATGCGGTAATGAATATGCATTTTACTTGACCTCACAGTAAAAGTAGCGCATGCGCATAAACGTAAGGACGCCTGCAATGCAACTGGAACAGCGGTGACCGCCCACAAACCACAGTTGACGTGTTAGAGCATTCCCCGATGGGGATATATTTCACAGTATGAAAGAAGTAAGATTTCACAACAGAGTGATCATGGTGTACCTTGATGTGGATATATTCTACCATAATGAAGTGAGTCCGTTAGAATCATCGTCCACAGTAGCCTGTTCAGGGTATACCCAGATGGAGATATATTCAGACAGTGTGAAGAAAGTCCGTTGAACCCCCATCGCAGTAGACGCCTCTTCCCTTAAAGAAATAATATTATTTTATCAAGAGTTCATCAGCCAGAGAGGATTTAACTTGCCATATTGTCTGGATCATTTTAGAATCGATCGACGTCTGTGTTCTTAGACGATAACGTCTCAGCATAAGATGACATGTCCAATTACATTTTGTGTGCATTTCAAATCTTCGTGCGCCATACTAGCTAAATTGCCAAATCATGACTTGTACGGCACGAGCTGAAGAATGTTTCAGCTGCGTCATTGTGAGGTACAATGACCTTTGCAAGTAGCATTTAAAGTCTCACTTTAGATTGTTATTGGTTATTCATAAATACCTGATGCAGTTTACCCATTGGTCGAGTGCCCGTCACGTGGCCATTCTTAAACGGATGGTAAAGACATGGCTGGCTGGTCTTAAACACTTTTCCAGTGTCACATGAAATGTTGACTCCCATGAAATCCGGTGCCTTTTAACGTTTCATTGGTTGAACGTTCACAATCCTCACGCAGGAATGCACTCACGTAGGCATCACGTATAGGCATGTGCTGATAATTACCCTCGGCTTCGCCTGGGGTTTATCACCCATCCAGACTTCAACCGGTCTTAAACATAGTTTTTAATACCTCCCAAACACACACATTTTATTCGCTTATTGTATAAACCAGTGTTTAGATATCCTTTAAAAGCATACCACTTCCAGATAAAGACATAATTCTTCTTTGTCTCCTCTCACAAGGTAATTTTTTTCAGAGAGGAAAAATTGTAGATGATTAAACAGTGGAATATCTATATACGTCTCTCTTAATATCTTTAAAAAAAAAATCTGGATCACGTGATCAAGTTTTACTCACGTGTGATTGGTTGAAAGTTTGGCTGGGTTATTAACCCTCGCTCAAGGCATTTTCCTTGTTCCTAGGGGATTTTCTGCTTCCAGTTAATATCTCCATCGAAAATCGCTTTCGGTTTTTTTTTTATCTTTCTCTTTGATTTCACTCCCACAAAACTGTCACCATGTTAGCACTTAACTTGTTGCTAGGAGACCGGCTGCATCCTTGAGAAAATTACAAGGAGGAAAGCGGAAGGTGGTTGCACTCAGAGGATGCGGAGGGCTTAAGTGCAAAGCTTGATTTTCTTATCGTATAGACGGCTCATCAAATCGCCATGGGTCAAATATGAAATTTGGGAATCGCACATTTTATTAATAGCGGTCTTTGGTAATGTACTTATGTGATTCATATCTATATATATTGAACTGATTTAAGAGTATTAGTGCGAAAAAAGGGTCATGTTTTAGTTGAAACCCTTTTTCCTATTAAAGCTCATGGGAAAAGATACAATTTGGATCATATCTTGGTATAAATCTGGCTTCGGGCTGCTTCTGCGTTAAACTCCATTTGTGGGCCAGTCGGCAAAAACTGGGCCACAGACTCCTTGGATGTCATTAGTGCGGCAGCATCGGATGATTCGACTGCGATTCTATTAAGCGTATCCGCCTGACGTTTCGCAAAATACTCCGAGGAGCTACAAATCTGTGATAAAAGAGAAGATTCGAAAAGGTTGCTTTCCAAGTATTTATTTCTCGCGGTTTGACCCAGAATTACAAATAGTGCAAAAAGACAGAAGCTAGACATATGCAAACCGTGTTTTCGATTCAAAGCAATTTTCGATTTTTCATCAATAAACTCGTTATAGTTGATTGACAATGACAAGTTAGCAAAGTCGACAGTGCTCGTTTGATAATTGTACATAAGCCGACAGTGGCTAGGGTTCGATAGGCATTTGTGCAGGCAATATACCACTGATGCTTCTTATTAGCTCTTGCGCGAATCTTTGGGTCCACGGCACTTAATTTATTACGAGTTTCAGAGTTTGTACAAGCATTACCATCCAGCCCCTGCGGTTGCCGGGTCTCGTTATACGGAGTAGTGGAGGGGCCTCCGTGCCGTGCTAGGCAACCTTGGAGAAAGGCGTAAGTTATTGGATAACAGGATGTTGGGTTGAAATTATTCCGCAGTCAGGATGTTCCGCTAGGGCAATATTAGATATATTCCCGGCAATTTAAACACAGTATTTCTCGGGAAGGTACAGTCTAGCGCCAGTTCCACCTGGTGAGGTTAATTTGTAACACTTGTCATGAGCCGGATCGTCTTGAGCTCACTGTTCCGTGTCTTGACGATCATTCGATCGAGAAGGGACATATAAATGACATGCTTACTTCCCAAGCAATACCAGGAGGAGATTTTTAAGGAACTATTCCATGCAGTGGAATGACGAATAGCAAACGCAAAATATGCCCTAAAGTGTGATCGTTATCGATGACACCCATTGGAATAACAGCTCCTTCAAAGAAACGAAATTGTTCAATTCGGATTTGTGCTAAAATACGAGCATTTAGCTCAAACTGAGATGAATTCAGAAATGAATAGTTGACAAGTTTCCAAAAACATGTCCGCACTTTACTAGCCACTGGTGGCGTTCTATGCATGTTTTCCACGGAAATACATTATACATCAGCATTCAAGAAAGTGAATAGTCATTATATGTAAATTAAATTATGACGACACGTTCGTTTTTAGCATCGGGATAGCTGCTCAACTAATCATCATGTCTCTTCGTTAGCAACAAACGTTGACATTGTCTATTGCTCCTACATATTTTGACCGATTTCAACCAAATTTTGTCAAAAGTATCAGTAGCCCAGCCCCAACATGTCACATGACCAAACTGGGGTCAAAACTCAAAACACTACTCCGTCCAGAAATTGCACGGCACAACTCACGCAACTCGCGCATAATCCCGAATTCGTTGTTCCGCAGCTTCCGAAAGATTTCCGATCGAGCGCGTTAAATAAATGAGTGGTTGCGGCAACAGATTCAAATCTGCTTTTTGTTCAACACTGTGAATGGACGTCGCGATTAAGTTTAAATAGCATAATAATTATACTGTATATAAAGTGAACTTAATTTACACTGAATATTGTTAATGTTAAAAAAAAAAATCATGGGCCTTATGCACGATTTGGCCATTTTTGTCGAGTTCCGAATTCCCTAAATGTATTTCATTTATTGTTAACTATTGAATGGGATGGCGCCAGACTGTTTATGCAGGCATAATGCAGCCTTATTTTACTGTCATTTTTTAAAATTAGACTTTAAACACAAGGGAATGTTTAATTACAAATTTAAATTATTCATTGAAGCAGACTGGAATTAATTAGTTATTAATTTGCTTTCACTTCTCTTCGCAAGTTCCAAAAATTAAGATTTTTACCTCACTTTCAATTCAATATGGCCAACTCGTGCATAAGGCCCACGGAGTTGCTTAGAGTTGCTCTTTAAAGTAACTCATGTAATATGGATGGAACAGACGTGATCACAGCGTGTCCTCCCCCTCAACCGCGACCGTGACAGCAGGCGACAGATGGGGCACGAACAGAATTGGTTCAAGATCGAATAGATATCAAAACCAGCTGGAGACGCGACTAACTTTAACCTCATTTCAAGCCTGAAGTCACGACATTGGCTGCGCAGTTCTGGAGACGCGACTAACTTTAACCTCATTTCAAGCCTGAAGTCACGACATTGGCTGCGCAGTTCTGTATAGCGCTGCAGCATTCGAAATACTGAAGGCAGAACACCCCGTGATTTTCATCTCTAGCCAAAGTGGTCTGTAAATCAGATGCGGTTCTTCAATATAAAGCTGTTGTTATTCCTGTAGTGACCTTCCGTGGAATTCATCAGCAATCCGCATATACTGATAATTGAGTTTTGCTGCTTCAGAAAACAAAGACCTGCACGGCTGCACTGGAGGCAAGCGTGCCTTGTTGATGTAACAGCAACATAATCTGCTGAACATGAGGAGGAAGATGTCTCGCTATAATGTGATTTCTTTAGATTGGCCTAGCTTGAACGAAAGCCCGTCCTTGTCACGTTTACTGAAAAGGACAATACGACCATATCTATAACATGATGATTGTTCCTTTATATAAAAGGCCTTGGCAAAAACAGAATCATATCGATTTGTATTCTCCATTCAAGCACGATGAATTGATTAAAACAAAATCTTGTAACACTCCTTTTCTTCGTCAGATCAAAGGAATGTCTCTCAAATTCAGAGGTTCGAGATGTAGCCAGATGAAATTACTTATTCAAACTGTATCTCAAGGAAGTCTACCATGAATATTTATAAGCTGTTGTAAATTAATTATGAACAATTATCAAAGGGCCACTAGCAACTCGACTGTACGTCTGTCTTGGTTGGAATCTCATAATCACCCTTTATTCAGTTTGTTACTTCAACCAATTGATTCTTTTAAAACGGTATCGCTCTTCATCCGAAGCCATAGGCGCAGTTGTTATTTATTTATAGAGACCTTTTGGGATTGAGCATAACGACTCACACCTGTACACGAATATATTCCAGTGTTCACCGAATGTCACATTATGGCCAGCGCCCGTCTGGCAAAAACAACATTAATGCCACTTTACGTGTTTGTGTCCGCCGAATCGCAAATGTCAATCGTGGAATAACAGTCCCGTATGATGTATATACAAAGACTCTATACTCAGTCGGGTTAAAAAGTCATCACTTAACAGCCTCTATGATTCACCTTGAACTAAGGGATTGCTGTCTTAAATGAAACAGAAAAGCAACCTTAAGCTTATAGCTTTTACGGTGTGAGGCATATTTATTTACGGTAACATTTTGTGCAGAGTGGCAGTAAATGCTATAGACCATGTCACATGTGACGTTAGACATGTGGAATGAACATAGGCGTCAACATCTACCCACAATTAAGACTATAGTCTCCCTCTGAGTCTCATGTTTTTTTTCGCCCTTCTGCACACTGCTTTATTTACGTTCACTGACAGCATTTTAAAGCCATCCAATATTTCAAGTTTAGGCCTGTACAGTGCAACTTTCTCCGTTTACTTGACTTGTACCATTACTTCCCAATATAGTGAGTTGCATATAGGGCTTATTTCATCCTCGAATAACCTGCCAGCTTGTTTTGACTCCTTGTCGTTCTTATTCATTCAGTTTACACACTTTGGAAACAGTGTTGCCTATTTAGTATCATAAACCAACCAGTACAATTCCCAATAACGTGCAAATAGATCTTCACTACGCCACCAAACATGTTGATCACTCAATACGGGTAATTGTTGTTCAGAATTGACGGTTAAGGAAAGAATATACTGGTTCTCCGTCTCACTCGAGATCGGCACAGTTAACTTTGATGATTGCAAGCTAAATTCCGTCGGTGTTGACATCTTCCATTTAAAAAAAAACACCGAAAAGCCTGTAGACGTTTACAGTCTTGGAGCAGAATTTGTAAAATATTCAAAGAAAAACATGGATATACATGTACATGTATACAGGTTCAACGTTCCACCGTCGACTTCTTCAAATTTAATCATGCATGTTATTATTGAATAAGGCTCGTTCATTGTAGTTTGGGGGAAAGGCTTTTGTTGAAGACGATGCTATGCGGATTGCAAATTCGATTTTCTGGAAAGTCTAATTCAGTTATTGATGTGCCTTGTTGCCTCACACTATATTGTCTGGTCCTCTTATACCATTTACATCGTACTCTGTGGATACCAATCAGGTACCAGACATTTTAAAGAAAGCTAATTTGTGTTCAGTTGCCGGATTAACGGGATTTGTTTGTCATCTTGAATCAAACAAAAAAAATGAAGAAAAGAAGCAGATGTTGACAATTCATAGCAATTGAGTTACATATTCCTGACTACGCGTAATTTTGATTTGTTCAATTTGTTCAATGTATGTGTGTGTTTCCGCAGATTGAGTCTGGTGCTGTACTGTCACATGGATTTCAAGGCTTTCCCGATGGATAAGCAGAGGTGCATGACCGCCATTGAAAGCTGTAAGTTTGTAAAGTAGAGGAGATACATTTTTTGTTTAGCTTAGGGGTATTAACTTCAAAAAACAAAAAGAGGTCTTATTTTTGTTCCTGCATGGAATTATACCAATAAATTAAAAGATATAAAAAAATGAGAATATACATTCTGGCACAATTGTTTCAGTAATGAAATTCATGCATTACGAAGTGCAACGGCAATTATTTCTATGGCTTTCCTCAATTAAGTGTTGCATGGTAACCACTTCACTATCAATTAAGCACACTTAACCGAGCCATGTCCGTTTCGAGACCAGTAATTGGCCGCAGAGTGCCGGCGAACGTTGAGCACACATCGCCCAGAAGTTACCAAGCTGAATCAACGCGAAAAAGCCTCGAAAATGAAAATGAGATAATTCGGGGCGTCATTCTGTCGAGTGTTGAAAACAAAAATGCCGGAACTCTTTCTAATTGCTTTTTATCCTTTACTGGCATGTTCGTGCTCCCAGATCTCATAAACAAACATCGCTTTTTATGGCTATAAGAATTGTTTTTTTTGAATGGCGGTACGTGTGGCATTTTTTTTTTTAACATCAGGTGCTGGTTATGCTATTTTTTTATTTTTATTAAAAATGAGTTGTTTAAACCAAAACAAAGCCCATAATGCAGATATTCATTAAATCGAATTACGTTTATTTTAGAGAAATACACATTGTACAGTTTTCTAACTAATACCAGTATTTATTGTTTTACATTCAGTCCAGAAAACAATATACAAATAGAGAGTGCGCTGACGTGATATTGGTAAACATTGTTACCAGATAAAATATTTGAGTGACCTTAAAGAATGAATGTTGCATCTTAAGAAGCAACACACAATACAAACAAAACGCTCAAAACGCAAAACGACCTTTGTCAAACCTTTTACCAAAACAAATTGGACATTTTTTTTCTCAGTAGATAAGATGCTCAACTCAATCTGTAGTCTCGGTTTCACGGTTTTCCCCCCATTTGTCAAAGGTTGACTGCCCGGTTGAACACGGTAAAATGGCGTAATCTATTCCGACTTTGTTATCAAATTCTATACCTCCGCAGCAATACAGCATACGTCAGCAATATCTAAGCCCTTTGCAGTCCCAAGTACCTCGTCTTTTTATGCGTAGATTACAAGTCAAGATAAAGTGAACTGCTGTAAATATAAAACACTGTATCTATCGACTGGAATTAATGGTGACTGCGAGAGTGCCCCATTTCTATCATTAAACACTTTCGTAGATTTATGTGGACGCCCGTTGAGCTCAGCAGGTGACGAGCAAGAAACATTAGACGTGGTAAAACTCCATGGATGTTTCCTTACCTTAAAAGCATTTCTTGCTTCCTATCACATATTCACAATTAATGTTTGTCCGCATGGCCAGGGATGTTCTCTGATGTTAATCATGCATGCCATTAATTTCTGAGCAGTTCCAAATTCCGTACGCTGTCATCTAATCAAAAAAGCAATGAAATGCTTTGGTTAAAGGGGTTAATTGAAGTCGTAAATCCGTGGTAAAGTCTTACCCCAGCCGCCATAAGATACGGATCGCATGCATTGAGTCGATTTGTTTTTGTTCATTCTGTAGCTGGGGATGTACCTCAAAGTGTGGGGCGTAAACGTTACCGCTTCATGCGCGAAGTATACTTACACATCTGTTTAGATGTGATGTTTATCTCTAAATACTGTCAAGTTTCAAATTTGTGTCAAGTTTTACCTGCTGTTTTTAAATTTAGGGTACAATATTGATACAAGTTGCCACTGAAGATCAGTGCATATCTGTATTTACAAAAAACGTTCACTTCTGTAAACCATGATTGTAACCAAAACAGATGCATATTTTGTAATTCCCCATTGTGTAGATAGTCTATGGAATATCCCCTTGTGCAGCAAGGGTCTATGATAATTTTGCGAGCAGATTCGGCGATTAATATTATGCAAAATAAGACTGCGTCTTGACCTCGAGATTCTAACCATTCAGCGGGCGCTTTCTAGATCTATCGAGTGTTGTATTATACACAAAATACGGCAGCCAAATTGACCAAACAACAGCGTAGTCCACATTTCTGATCGAAATGACATCACAGTTTCGACTCCGATTGGCTGGGGCGTGGGATCGCGTACAATTTGCATGCTGACAGACGTTTATACGCGGAGATGGCTCCGTTGAACAACGGGTGATGTTCAGACGACTTGTGTAGACGGATCAGACACGTGATAACCCTTCCCACACGGGACACCTCAAACATGGCCCTTGCAATGTGACAGCCCCTGCTCAATAAAATATGCATTATCGCAGCCAAAGGCAAGCAGAAGCTAACACAGAGAAAGCAAAAAATGAAAGCTAAAAGAAAACACACCCTCGGGTGCACCCGAAGGTATTCCATCATTTACACAGTTCTGTCATTATCTTCTTTCAGTAGTACATTGACCTGTACTACAAGCACTTATAAGATAATCCTTATGTACACCTTACCCTCGTGTCAGATCAAAGCACGGAGGATGAGCTGATCGTCTTATGGAAGATGCCTAACCCCGTCACGGTGGGACCCGAAATCAGCTTACCGCAGTACGCCATGCAGAAGGATATTCCCTTCGGTATATGCCACAACCGCGTGTCTACAGGTCCCTCCAACGGTAAGTTATAGTGTCCTGTCTCGATCCGGGTCAAGGGTCAAAGCTTATCTCGATCACTCTGGGTCGAGAATGACATTGTGATCGAGACTTGGCCTGGTCACACTCTGAAAAGTCCCGGGTCAACATTGACCCGGAATCCGGGTTGTAGTTGACCTGAGTACTTTTCAGGGTCAAAATGGTGACACCAAAATGACACTTCTCCACTTTTAGTACGGCAGAATGATGGGTGATGTGATTGTACCTTTGATGATACAGTCAGAGTATGTCATGAGAAAGGTATTTGGCTATAGGGCCATCGCAGATGTGCCCTTTGGAAAAAAAATTGGTAGAATAACAAGCAATGGCAGCCATTGAAAATTATGGAAATTGCTTGTTATTCTACCTGTATATTTCAAAGGACAAATCTGCGATGGCCCTATAGCCAAATATCTTTCTCATGACATACTCTTGAATGTGTACCAAATGCCATGATTGTATCATCAAAGGCACAATTCCCCAAAATATCTCCCCTATCCACCCCACTATGTTGGCCCTGAATCGGACCTTTTAGATAGTGCATGTGTTTTAAGACTCTTTTCACATGATAGCATTGGAGTTTTTTTTTTAATATGTGCTTGAGAAATATCGGAGAACGGGCCACCGAGTGACAGGAACTCGAGGTTTATGCATTCCTTGAGCGTAAGGAGAATGCCACTTGCGAGCAATGGCTTAATTGGAATCTTTTCTGTAGGTGATCGATCTTCGAGGACCGTGAGTAACTGTGGGAAAATGTCTGGGGAAAAAGGGGGCATCACAGTTTCGCTACATTTGAGAAATTTTGGGGAAACATCTTCAATTAGGTCAAGGCAGGCTTTTTTTGGTAAGGGTGTTGACACAGTTTATATTTTATATGGCTCCGTACTCTTGGGCAGTCCGATTAGTCCAGATTGCAAGAAACAGCTTGGTTCAATAAATCGTCTCCTTTGGGGTGTTTTCTAGAAGATAAATGCTATCTTTTCAACGTGGCTTCTTTTTTGCTTCCGTTTCCCTTCTTTCTAGCTCTTCCCACTCAGCGATATGATTTAATGATTGATAAGAATCCTCCCATGTCCTTTCCCGTTCGCCCCAGATCTGTCACCCACATCAAATCTGCATTGTATAAACTCACAGGACTCTTGAAGACTGGAAAGAGAAGTCAGTTTCGACTGTTCCACTTTTTGATGACAGACTCACAAGATAGAGTCGCTAAACCTTCGAGGGATCCTCAGCGACCGCTCAACTCTATTTTTCCTTAAATTACCAACGCTTGAGGGCTCACTTTACCCCCTTTGGTCATCCGAACCGGCTGGCCGTGCGATGTGGGAAGAGCCAGATATAACGATATTATGTCTGTAGTCGGATCCTCGTGTTTGCCTCCCGCTCCCGGGGTGCTCCTTTTATTAACAGGAAACTCGACCGGTATTGGGGCATCAAAACTTGATAATTGCTATCACTTTACCAGTAAGCCTGCGTTTATAGGGCGTCACTATATACACCCCCGCCCGTAGGGCCGACTCATAATTGGTCTTAAAGATTTCTTTTTTTTTCAACAATTGTATTCGCCGATTTAGAAATCAATATTTGCGCCGTATTCTTGTTCCAGGTCAACTGTGGGCATCGGTTCATGTCTGGGTTGTTTTTTTAGAGAGTCTCATGATTAGTCATTTGAGACTCAGGGGTGGGTAAAATATGTTGTTCCGAGAAATTCTGTATGCCTTATGCGGCGAGGCATTCTAACGTTATACATCTCCTCAGTATAACCCGATGGATCAGATTTAACATTTAAAATGTCAATATGGTCAGTCGGCCATCCTTTGTATTTTACCTTATTTGCTCTTATTTTCATCCAAGCTAGAACAGCGTGTCCTTATTTTGTTTAATTTGTGGTAAAGCATTTGAATCCTTTTAATACTTTTTATCTCGATGGTTTTTTTCTTTGTACATGTTTGTTTTTGACGTTGAAACTTCTGTTATGTTAAAGTCACCCCACAATTCGCATGCCGGACGTGCTTATTCTCTGGATCGCTCAAAAAGTCAATTGTTTTTGGACAGATTAAATAACGGTAGATTATGCTTGGTAACTACTTCTCTACGACGTAAAGCAGTTCGACCCCCATTCCAATTTCTGGTAATGCTGGTTATTATTATTTTTTTTTCAAAGTATGGTATTTTTGTTGTTTACCTTCGGTAAAAGCCCAAGATCATGTTCTTTATGTTTCATTTTGGTAATGATCAAAAGAATCCTTTGGCGATGTAACATTTTTTTTCACCATGATCAAATCGGTCGAGTTCCTGCGGAGGCACTGTATCCTGACGTATTCTTTTTTATTTTTTAACCTTAATCCGGATTCGAATCCCATTTGCAAAATTGCAGTTTTGTTTCGGTCCATCCGATCCATGATTCCGTGGGTTTCCCCGGAGATTTAACCTTTTTCGTTCCCAATCTAAAAACTTTGTCTCATCTTGCCGATTTCTTCAGGCTTGCGGGCTCTAATGTGCCCTGAGCGCTTCGGGGGAATCATTGGTTTCATTACCATGAAGAAAACAATTTTAACTTCGCAAGCCACGTCCCTTCCGAATGTTCTCAACTTCCAATTCCCAAGCTTTGTAGCATTGATGATGTTGTGTGCGTCTGGAATTTGGACTTATTCCCTGGCCACAAAGCACATTATGGCTTCTGGCTAGGGACGCATGAACAGATATATCGACCATTTAGAAGACTGTTTATACATGCAAGGGCTGGATAGCTCAGCTGCTATGCAGCGCCAGTTTGTGATTCTGAAGTAGCGGGTTCAACTCCCGCTCAAAAAAATGTATCTATTGAATGTCCCATTGTACTATTTTCTGATAATTTATTATAAGCCAAAGTAAAACCTACAACTGTTTAAACCGAAGAGAAACGGTCATTGTTGTTGTAGTCGAATCCATCATAAATCCTCACAAGTCATTCATATTCTTAGTCAAGTCACATTAAGGCTACATGTATTCAAATTGAACTGTGTCAAAGGCGTTCATTTGTTATTGTTCAAACCCTGACACTTGCAAAAATTAAACTGATTTTGGAAAAGAGCTAAAACTGCAGAAACCCTTGAATATTGACAATATCGATTTTCGAATAAATTGAAGGATTATACTAACTGAGTGATTACATGTTTTTTTTTCTGGTGATTTTGCAATTCTATCAAATATCTCATATAGTTGTTGGTTTTTATGCCGAAAGTGGTGTATTTCTATGCCTGGTAAATGAATGGAAAAAATAAGTTGACGAAGAATATTAGAAAAGTTGTCCATGTTCCTTGGTTTTCGGGAAGCCGCATTCTTACACTGGACTTGTTGGTTTTGGATGCATGTGATTGACGTAGGACCGGACTTGTGATGAACGTGTGGTCGACTCAACTATTACTACTATTGCCATTAGTATTATTTATTTCCTGGCTGTAATAAAAGCAAGGACTCCGCATAGCACCCTATAGATACTGTAGCTCGAAAGCCTGAAGAAACCTGCAGAGAGAAGACAATGAGAAGCAATTACAGTTTTAGAGGTGGGAGGAAAAGCCCAGAAGAATATTCCGGGGAAAACCCACGGAATCCACATGTGGCCTAGTCTATGTAATAGACCATAGCGAAAGCCATAGTCTATAATTTTGGAACAGATTAGCTGATTAATTATGCAAGACAACCGCATCTTGACCTCTAGATTTGACCAATCAGCGGGCGCTGTCTATGTCGGGTCTTCGGTCATTCATCCGTTGTCGCGTCTAGACATGGATTAAAAAAACCGCTAGACACAGCAACAAAGGCCGTAGTCACGCGCTCTGTATTATGTTTCGCTACAAGCGCGCGACTGTTGTATTACAAAACACTGCATTTGAATTGACCAAACATACTTTTAGTCCTGATTTGGGAATGAAATGACGTCACGATTTTAGTAAAGTCGACTCCGATTGGCTTGCGCGCGGCTTGCATTATATCTGCATGTTTAGACATATCAGACGTTATACAGGAGACTTGGCTCCGTGGATAACGTGTGGTACTCAGACTACATGTGGCCATTACAGGAATCGAACCTGGGCCATAGCGGTGGAAGGTGAGGAAAGAAACCAACCTAACTGGTTACAGGAAGGAGATTTCAACTTCTGTATGTTTGGTTTTGTTAGTTTTTTTAATTGTGTGTTTATTGTCCCCTGTATCCAGCCAACTTCTCTTGCATCCAGTTCAGCTTCACGCTGGTTCGCGAGCTGACCTTCTACATCATTCAGACCTACATCCCTACGTCATTGCTGGTACTCATCTCCTGGGTGTCCTTCTGGATCGACATCGGCCAGGCAGCGGCGAGGGTGTCGTTGGGCGTGACCACTGTCCTCACCATGACAACCACTACCGTTGGATACGGCGCGTTTGCCGGCTTGCCCAAAGTTTCTTATACAAAGGTAACTTGCTTACTAAACCATGGACCAACCTCGTCCCCAGGGCTTACTTTATTTTCAACCTCGTTTCCACTAGGAACCCCTGGGTTGGAATCTTGCTTCCTGTATCCTGATTCGATACCGTAATAGCCAGATATTGCTTTATATCGTGTACTTGGTGATTTTTGAATTAATTTTTGAAACAAAACACGTGTTTTCGGATATCACGCCTTTACGACATGATCCCATACGTATGTACCCGGACACCGCATTCAAAAACACAAGGATTTAAAGCATGGGCAGGCACCAGACTACTCCGTGCCTAATTTGCACGCGTAAGATTTTTGAACATGCAATTAATCCAATACCAGGCCGAGAGAACAGGTAGAGGGAACGTACTGCTCGACACTATGGGACCGAGGTTGACAATGGACATTTCCCCTTTTGTGTGCTAGAAACCAGTTTTTTAACGCTTTGACTAAGTTTTTGTCATTTCCACTGTCACCAAGTGTTGTTGTCATAAATACCTAATAGGTACCTAATAAAATACTATAAGTTTGGCATCTATATTGAACCACTTGTCCAATGGAGATACCATGTGCAATGTGGTATATGATTTTTGAGCAGAGATTTAAACAAGTCAGTCACAAGTCGATCACAATTCAGTCTCAAGTCAAGTCTCAAGCCAATCAAATTGGCTGTACCAAAGGTATTCCTTTTGTCATTGCTCTTCACCTGTTGCTTATTACCATACTTTTGAGTTGACTTGTGATATACCTTGTGATTGACTTGATTACTGCTCTGTATTCTAGCTGTCTTAGACACGTGCAGCTAAAAAAGAAATGTTGACTCTGTATACTAATCTTCTTCTGTTCGCACTGGAGCGAAAGCAGTGGTGGGTCTAGGGAGAAGGGAGGTATCACCCCCCCCCGTCCCCAGGCTACAAAAATAGGACAATCATGCAAACAAAATGTAGTAAATGCCTGCTAACCGCCTCCGACAGCTAGCCCCCTCTTGAGCCAAAGTGAGATCCGCCCCCGTATAAGGCCAATCAAAACGTCACGTTAAATTTCAAAGCAGATGCATATTGATGAAGCGAAGGCTGCTTTGTATTCCATACCACGGATCACTCATTTTGCCCAGCTACATTTCCTCCCCTGTTCGCTTAAAACTATAGGCTCTATATACTTCATACGTTATTTTTTCCCTATCAGTCAATCGCACACTCTTCATTTTGTTTGTTTTTTAATGAAGCGCTTTTTGACGGACTAAACACGTAACGCGCGTTGGCGTTCACTCAAGATTGCTTTTCTACCACATCCGTCACAATTACTCTCAATTAGTTAGGGGGTCAGATTTGAGCTTTATTGAATCTGCTGAAGTGTTCAGCAAATATGAAGGTTCGAGGAAACTGTTGGTCTATTTTTTGTCTTTTTCCCCCACAAAAAAAAGTATTCGTGCCCGCCTACATTGAATGGGCAGGTATAGACCTTAGTTTTACAATGTATATTCGTGAGACGAGATATAACTATCAGACAGATGCGATTCAAGTTAATGAATTTGCTGAAGTAAATTCAGATTCAGACAAATCCTAATCATAAGATGGAATTTGCGTTCGGGTGATGTAAATTCAATATTAGGTTTTGCCCTTCACCGACGTATAAACATTGTATGCTCAGTGTGTTACCCCCCCCCCCGTGAAAGTGAGAAAAAATCGTTCAGGTCACCGTCGGGTGTGACTCGAACCCACGACCTCCTGCGTTCTAGTGCAGACGTCTTACCACTCGACCACCGAGCTTGTGGGATCGGTTGGTTGGTTCCACTCTGATGTAGCATCGGGTACCCCAGTGAAACTATTCGTAAGATCCTGTTCGAAAAATGGGTCGCACAAGATTGAAATCTTCCAGTCATTTTGATCTATATGGGTCAGAAGTACATGTATTTGAGACGTAATTGGGTCGTTCTAGAGGAACATCGCAAAAATATCTTCGCTGTAATGTCGCCTTTAAGACTCGAAAAACAAGGCCAAGTTTGATTGAACATTAGAGTGCTGTGTAGACGTAACTGTAGAGTTGTGATGATGACAGACAAATAATTTACGAAGAGCACACTCTGTCCTGACTAAATATGGACCAGCATGCATCGATCACCTAGTGGCGTAACTACAATCCTGGCAAAATCTCGCTGCCCCCCCCCCCCAGCCCCCGGTCAATGTTGTCTCTCATTGCGCAGTGCGTGCTCCATCCCCTGAAGAGAACAACATTGACCGGGGGAGCGGGGGAGTTGGTGACCGTTGGAGGCTAAGGTTATTTCCAAGTGTCCCAACCATTTTGACCGGGATTGTAGGTTAAAGTTCTGCACCGGCTGGGAGTGCACACATTTTCCCAGGGGGCACCTGAAGGCCAGTGATATATTGTGTTCAATTCAAAACTATGAAATAGATTCAGCGAACACGATCGAAAATGGCTTCTTCGTGAATGAGGTCTATACCAACCTCGTTTCCAAGGGAACAATCTTGCTGCGCCATGTTTCCCATCATGCCTTGCGCGATCTTAAGTGAGGGAACGCACACGCGCCCATATAGTCGAGGCTGGGTATAGGAATATTTTCTGTTATGAACATAATACCACTCAAGATATCGTGGTAACATGCTCGATGACGCACCAGTGAAACTGAATTAGTTGACTGTACGGCTGTATGGTCACGGTCCATAATTCCAACACCAATGGCGTAATATCTAGACAGGAAGCGTCGGGCGAGCTCGGGAAAGTACAATCACACTTCCTGGCCGAGCTGCACTCGGCAAAATGATGTCACGGTCATACTTTGGTGCACCAGGCTTTTAATGAAGGCTTTGCATGGACCATTGGCTTTGATGCTCAATAATTATTCCGTGTGACCGCATCAGTACTTTTGCAATTTCCTTCTTTTTGTTTGCTGTAAATCTTGGCAGCTATATAGACCGTAATTTGGAAGTGTATATAAGGAGCATGCTTTTACCAATGGATCCTGTTTTGAGCAGCCGGTTGTTATTTTGGCTTCGCAGTATTCATGTCACGTGTTAAGACTCTCCATTCCCCGCTTTCGTCACTTATTAACTCCCAGTGATGAACAAGCACATCTATGAGCTATACCGTTTTAGTTTGCGGGAGGCATGCCTGGACATCCGTCCAATTAACCCGCCTACGAACACGGGCGATGGCTGGTGCAGCTCTTGCGGGACTCGTGCGTGTTTGGCATGCAATCATTTCGACACGCACTGGAGCATTTTTTTTTTTAACCACGCTGTTAAATAATACACTGCGTCATTAAGTCGTTAAGAATTAAAGCAGTGATGACTGGACAACTAGATGCAACACATTACGTTATTACATACATATAGCCTATCGCTCAATTTTACAACGCCGGAAATGAAAAGTTGTCCTCAGAAATCTTGCGTTTCCCAACAAAAGTAAAATGTCTTGTACCTCCAAATATTACGGTCAATTTGCAGCCAATAAAAACTTCATTCATGTCTCTTGTTTTCCCGCTTTACAGAGAGATACGCCCTATTGGCGACAGTATTTTGTTTCACTTTTGTTTTTCTCCTTAGCAGCCCTGCACTGTCCACGTTCTGTCTTTCGTGTGTAGTGTTTAGCCTACTTTGTTTCTCATTGTTTGTATCCTTTTGTTTTAATATCCAATTTTATGAATTTATTGTAATTGTGTGTATTACAAGCGAATTTGCCGAATAATTATTATAACACTTAAAATAAACTGTCGTCTGCAACGATCACCTGATGATAGTCAGGGGTTAAAATTTGCTTAGGTAGGTCTTGAACTTTTGATCTCGGTCAAAGTTTTGTTCCCAAACTTGATTTAAATTTAAGCATCAAAACTCGACGCAATATTGGTTCCAATTATGGCGGGTATATTCCCTCATTGGCACGGTGAAAGCAAGTCACTCGTGTACTTAATTTTTTTGACAGAGTCTTGAGAGGTTGATATCAAAATTTGCTTTCAGATATAACTTTTGATTTCCCGTGAAGTAGGTGTTCTGCCTTGGGGAAAATCACTCAGACTAGATTAAGCTGAACCCACCGTTGGGGGTGCTATTGGGTAGATTAATGGTGTTTTTAGTTCTCTCGAAAGATCCATCACGCCCGTCGCCCACAGCCGGAGGTGTGAGGTGCATTAAATCAAAGTGCTATCTGAGAGCAAATTCGAGCGAGTACTTTGCTCGAATCCAGGCTAGATGACCTATAGTTGGACTTATCAAAACAACTCTGGGGACCGGCCTACAGCGGTAGGGCGCATCGCTGGTTACTAACAAGCTGTGCGCATCACTGAATGCACAGCAGGGAACCAGGACCGAGAGGTTTCATGATCAGTGACCTTTCAACCCTCGTTCAACGTTGGTGTTAGTGTAGGTGTAAAAGCTACGTCACATCCAACCATATGAGTCAACCAATAATCCTCGGTCAAACTTTCTATTAGAAAATTAGCTCGAAGAGTGTAGTGCGCCCTCAACCGCCAATTGGAAGATTTTGCTGCTACCCCAGGACGTGAAGGAACCTATGACAAATCGGGTGCATGCTGATCAGCCGTCACATGACTTTATGATAAAAAAAAAAGTCATCGTTGGTTATACCAATCCGGATACCAATTATTACAAACAACATGCACTGACGTCACTGGCTTGGTAACCAATCAGGATGTACTCCTCTGCCCTTGTAAGCAAAGAGTCGACGCGTATTGTTCAATGGGAGCGGTTTGAAATAATCTGTACCCTTAGATACCGATGCGTGGGAGTTAGGTACGAGGCAATATCCTTCGTTATGTCAAATTCTGGCGTGTTGCTCACGCTAGTGACATGTTCAAGATTGAACCATCTATCATCTTTAAACCTTTCAACTTTTCTTTTCTTTTCCCGTTCTTGCAGGCGATCGATTTATGGTTTGATGCTTGTTTGTCGTTTGTCATCGGCAGTCTTTTCGAATACGCCGTGGTACACTATTTGTGGACCAAGGACAAAGCCGAGAAACATATACGGTGGGCAGCATCAAAAGAATCGTTCAAATCACCGACACCGGTAAGAATATCGACATCGAATAATCGATTTAAAACGAATTCAGCTACCTTTGCCAGACATTACATTGTCATGTATACGATGGTCTGGCACCAGCGAATCGATTGACTCGTGATTGACTCGTGATTGACTTGAGATTGACTTGTGACTGGCTTGTGATTGACTTGCGATTGACTTACGATTGACTTGTGATTAACTTGTGATTCGCTTGTGATTGACTTGCGATTGACTTGTGATTGACTTGTGATTTGACATGACATTTTATTTCATTTGTGATTGACTTACGATTGACTTGCGGTCGACTTGCAAGTGACTTGCGATTGACTTCAAGTCACTTGTGATGTACTTGTAACTTGTGATGGACCGTTACGACTGACTGCGATTGACGTGCAATAGACTTGTGATTTGACATGTGATTTGACGTGTGACTTGGCTTGTGATTGATTTAGGATTGACTGGATTACAATTGACTCTTGGAACTTTCAGATGCTTACTCGAGTTTCACCCTCAAAATTCTGACACAAATCTTAATTTCCCTTTTTTAGTATCACGGAGGGCAGAACCAATCGAACAACAGCTACCTGTACAACAACACGTACAAGGACCCGTCATCACGGGACCACTGTTCCGAGTCCGACTCGCAAAACAGTCGCTTCGGGAGCCGCTACAACTACCAGACGAACTACCGCGCCGTGCGCAAGAACTCCTACTCGAGCCACTGCGATAATGACCCGGAGATGGGCTATAGTAAACTCCATCACGATGGGGCGGCCTTGGCCGAACGGAAACGCTGCAAGCTCGCCGCCATCCGGATAGACAGGCTATCGCGGGTGGGCTTTCCACTCGCTTTTGTGACCTTCGTCGTCACCTACTGGGTCTGCTACTACAGAATCTATACGGCGGATCTTCCACCCATAGAATAGTTTTTTTAAGAGAAAGAAACACACTCTTGCGTTGTTGTTGACAAGTACTGTCTTGAAGTTGGCACAAAGCGTCTTCTGTTCGAAGTGTTCAATTGCGGTGGAAGCTGATTTTCAGTCTTCGGGCGAAATTAGACCAACGACTGTAAACCTTGGGGGTTCACTCGTCCCCAGAGGGCGCTGGTTACCTCTAGCTTCTTTGAGCCCCGATTGGACGGCCTCTGATAGTTTATGAGCCAGAGTCAACCTTTTTTTCAGCTCGCCTTGGACAGCATCTTCAACTTAAAGTGGTGTTTGCGGTGGATGCGGCATTTTCAGTCTTCTGTCAACCTTATGGGTCTACTTGCTTAATACGAACACGCTTGAAATTTCATGTTAAATCATGGGTTATTGTTTTACCTCTGTCTTGAATACTGTATTTTCATTGGCCTAGAACGATCACATGTTAAGTCTATAAAAAGTCATGGCACACTCCCTGTGGGATATCACGTACACAGGGAGTGTGCCATGATTTTGTACGTATCGGTACGTACGGTGTGAAACGCTTCTATCGCTGGTACCCACGCTATTTTCACCATGTTTTTACACACGAATGGGAGCAGCGAACTAGCAGACGATCAGCTGTTTCGAGCACGGTACACGACACGATTGTCATGGTTGTTGAGTTTACTGCTGTTTGTTTTCGTGTTTTCGTGTTTTCAAAGTCCAAAGAATCCAAGACAGAGGTACAATAATTGTTAAGTCTATAAAACTCGTCATGGACAATTATGTTTTGTATAAAAATATGTTTTTAAATTAATATGAAGTAAAAACGAAGGTCGAGACTTTTAATTTGTTTGGCGATTTAAGTGAACTCCGTCATAGTTGGTTTTTGCCAAATTTATTTACAAATATGTACCGAAGTTTCTCATAGGGAGCCCATCATCGAAGAAGACACTAAAAAAATTATCATCTTTCTCTGTCTTTACATAATTAGAAAGGGGTGTAACAGAAGACTCGAAATTTATGATGTTTTTTTTCCTCCAATCGCTTTTTAAAAGGGTGCTGCTGATTGTATTATCACTACTTTCTTTGTAAATAATGCAGACGACGTGAAAGCGACAAAATGATTTAGCGACAAAATGATTTAGAGACAAAAGACAGACGGAGACCTAACGACGGACGGACGGACCGACCTAGCTTTCATGGTAGTCTCACACGCGCATGCGCAGTGCTTCTTCTGGCAAAGAATTACTCACCGATATTGCTGAAAATATTTGGTGATCATCTTGGAAACGGAACGATGAGTAATTAACTAGAAAGGGCTATTTTTAAACAGATTGCGAAACTTTTTGGTACAAGTTACTGGGATTCAGGGTTTGTTTCAATGAGAGAGGGTTTTTATTAGAGTTGGTATTATGGCATATGTAAGAATATAAATTTCCGCCTTACAATATTTACTGAGCATGATGTTTCATTGAAGAAAAAACTCCAACATAACCATAATAAATAAAGGAATTGGTTGATTATGTCATTCACAAATCTGAAAATACATGTATAACATGTCAAATAAGGCAAGGCACTAGTATCAGGAAAGGATAATTTGGTAACCAAACAGTATCAATTGTGGACGCTGGGGTACATGTTTCTATTTCCCAGATATATATGTCTGAAACAAACCAGCCGGACGCGCTGTGTATGTACAGTACTTAAATGCGTGTCTACTGCACCGCACAGACTGTATCGCTTGCTCAGGAGAGTATCGCCTTCAACAAAATTTGTAATTACATTGTTAAAAAAACAATAAGTGATTTGTGGTAATTTTGGTCGGGTCCCGAGTCACGCAGGTCGAGTGCGAGCTCAAGTTCGAGTCCGCAGAGGCGAGTCTGAGTTCGAATCATTTGTCATCGTGACTGGAGTCCGAGTCCGAGTCACGGAAAATGGGACTCCAGTCGGACTCGAGTCCGAGTCCGCGTGAAGGGCCGAGTCCGAGTCAGAGTCAATTTTGTCATCGTGACTCGCGTCCCAGCCATTTGTCATCGTGACTCGAGTCCGAGTCCGAGTCACGGAAAATGGGACTCGAGTCGGATTCGAGTCCGAGTCCGAGTCACGAGTCATAAACCAGTCTGTTTTTGGTTTCAAATCTTGATCGATAGATGTCACATTGCTGTTGCCATACATACACTACGGTGCCCCATTATGAGTGTGAAGTGATTATATACTTACACTTCGAATACATTTACTTATAGACTCTTTGAATATAGCTTCCATTTTGGAGGTGGTGTTATCATTTTAGTTCATTAACAACGGAAGGTAAATTCGTGCGTATTCATGTGGAAGAAAAGCACAGCCCTCCAAGATGGCCGCCATTCAAATGGTCTGTACTCATTGGTAACTTTAACGAGGGATAACAATTTCATTCCTGTTCACATAACCGCTAGGCCCCCTAAAATGTTTTAAAGCATCGATTGTATTTCGTTCCCGTCCCCTGCTGTTCTGGTTTGGCGTATTGTTGTGTCTGAGATAACGACCTTTTACATGTGAATTGTAAACACAATATTATCAGTTAAGAATCTCCAGCTAGAATTGTTTTCTCCCATTATTAAGATCATTTTGTTGAATCGGGTCCGGTCGTTAAAGGAGCAATGCTCGTTTAAATATTTCGCCACTGCATGTTAAACAGTTCTGAACTACTATTTTGCTGTTCAATGTTGTGAAGTTTTCTTTCTGTATACCATGCCATCGTTCCGTCCAGTGATATTTTGTCGCTCGTTTCATATTTGACGTTCCAATTAAACATAAATTTACAAAAGTACTACTCAATTGGTGAGACGAGAGACGTCAAAAACATTAGAGGAAAATGCGTGGTATGTAGAGAACATAGATTTGTTGGATCTTAGATTGGTTATTGTTGGCATTTTGAGATTTTTTTCGGGGGCGGAGGTTGAAAGTTCATCGGCGCCGCGAACTGACACGCACGCGCAAGTGTGTGTCAGTTCGTGAAAACCACGTAGGGCCTAATCAACAATTTCAGTTTCACGAATTTCACCCGGTATAGTGCGCGCACTGACGCAAAATAGGAAGATTTTCGTTTTCACGAACTGACACCTGGGCGGCATGATGCGGCAATACAGAAGGGAGAAAAACGGTTTGAAAGGTTTTACACGAATTTAATCCATCCGTATACTTGGATGCTTTAATACACAAACATTTAATTAAAAACCGTTTTAATTGATGAAATCAAGGTCAGTGTCAGTTTGTGAAAGCGAAAATGTACGGTGTGCGCTCTAAAAGTGCCGCACTGTATGGAGGATGTCAGTTCGTGAAACCAAAAATATCCCGGTTCTGTAAAATACAGAAATCGTGGTGCCGATGACGAAAACGTGCCAAAACTACGTAGTGAACAAACAAAAATATGTATAGTCTTAACTTCTGAACATATCAACTTCTTGTTTTATAATTATGATGTTTAATATGAATTTTTGATGTTACAAGTATGCACGTGCGCATGCGTGAGTTTCGCCTTCAACCATGTGCAAATTTTGGTTTTGTTTTGTTTTGACTTTTCATTCGAATTCAAGAAAAAAAGTTATCATTATAATCTCCACAGATTTGAATATTGTATAATAATGGCGAGATGTTTGAAATAATTACAATTAGCCTATTTGCTTTTATTGGTATGAAAGGTATTTTTTTAAAGGAAAACAAGGGAGAAGGGAATTAAAGATTAAGCTCAGACAAGGTTTTTCGTTCGGCTACTCCTTTAATGTGTCGCCAACCGATCGGGGGAAAAAAAGAAGGGACTCTAATTCCTAAACATCCAGATGATGTTAAAATACAGCGTTTTCGCCCCGGGGTAGCCGCTGCTTAATTGGCTTGAGTGGGCCTACTTCACTTACGGATCAATCGGCGCCATTTTCCTACAATCTTTCACAGAATTGTTCAGTGGATTCCGGGCACGGTACTCACTGTCTCTGATTTTTAATTGTGTATGTCTGGATTACCAAGGGCACAATTCGTGGAGTTTATAAATTTTCCATGCATAACCATTTATGCTGAAATCGACTTTTTTAAAGAACAAAAACAAGAAATTTATTTCAGCTTGTGTGGCGTCATGCACAATCTATAGTTATCAATGTCGTCAGTGTAGATTCCATTAGTGGCCTGCTGACTATCTGGCCAGGGTGGCAACTTACGTTAAAAAGGTAATTCGAAATTCTTTGGTTTTGGCTATTTCCGTTTCTGGGATGAACAATAATTAGTGATGATGCCATGGAAAGGGGATGGGATTTGTTGGGTTGTTAGCAAAATTGGGGCGGTAAACGGTTGAACAAAACGACCAAAAAGGACAAAGGACCGTGATATTGCAACAAATGTGTTAATGAAACACCACATTATATTGGTATCTAACGATTAAAATAATGTATTCAATTTGAGGCCGCAAGGCAATGTAAATTTAACTAATACAGAGAAGGACCTTACGCCTTTAGCGACCCCCCCCCCCCCAACAGGGCGCGTGTGGTGTAGCGGTACGCGGTAGAGCACAGGGTTCATGATCGTGAGATTGTAGGTTCGAGCCCCGCTGTGGCCACGCGTATTGTGCCCTTGAGTAAGGCGCTCAATTACTCCTCTCATCAACACGGGTGCTAAATGGGTACCGGCATTATTCAATGCTTGGAAGGTATGAGACTTGCTATGGAGGAGGTGTGACAAATCCCCCCCCCCCCCCCCCACAGCAGCAGCATTTCATTGACTCGAGTCTGGCCCAATCGCTTCGTAAGAGAGATGGGTACTCCGTTCCTGTGAATTCAAGTTCGTCTCCTCTTTACCTTTTCCCCAAAAACAAACACGATAAAAGAAAAGAAAAACTTGCATGTGTGAAGGCTAGACAAAACAGCAAACATTTCCCATTTTCAAATGATTTTTTTTCTTTCAGAATTATTATCATCCATGCTTCCGTGGTGGTTCTGTTTGCCGACCGACTAAATTGACAAAAGAGCGTGTTTTTTTGCAGCTCCGGTGATAATGATGCATCTACATGACTGATTGCACTCGCGGCGGTTCAGAGTCCGGGTGCACTTGCTTCGGAGAGCCATTAAGTTTGATCAGTGTGATTAATGTAAACATTCCTGATGCAGTGCTTAAGGTAATGGAACGGTTAATTTGGTTATAATTATCAGTCGAAGGAGAAGATCTCTAGAATTGGATGCATCTGTATTCCCTGTGATATATCATTAATAACGCCAAGGGCTCGGCTAAATCCTTAAAGTTCGTGCTTTTTCAAAATTTCGATGTTCTTACCCGAACGAAATTTAAAGAAACATAATGTGCTGTAACAAATAAATTTGCTTGTTTGGTTTTGCAGGCCTTTACACAGTTTTAAAAATTGGTTTCAAATGGCGCGCTCCAGTTCAGATATTGTGCACATTATTCAGAATGATTAGGAGCGTCCCGCTCTTAATTCAAAAGTTGAAATTAACCAATTGATTGCTTGTCATAAGCCGTTTTTTTTTCCTGCGATGTCTCATAAGAAAGCTCATAACTAATGTAATGCTAGAAAATTATCAATTCAATTTCAAAATCTATTTTCCAAGGGGCCACACCCAAAAAAAGCACGTATACACCAACTTTAAGCATTAACCTATGGAGATTCCTGACTTTCAATATTTTTTTCGCAAACGTTAGAGACAAAAATTCAGTGACAACTTGAAAGACAAATGCATTTCAATACTGACAAATTTGGCAGGTGTCCGCCGAGCTCATGAATAAAAGTTATACACTCAAATTATTATGTAGTTCTGAGAGCCATGGAAGATATGGCATTGTACTTCTGGCCATATGGCACTGTACCTCTGGCCATATGGCAATTTACCTCCGGCCTGGACTTGGGACTTCCAATTCTGAGCATTTTGGATGCTATTGCGTTCGAAAGTAGCGCTATTTAGTTATGGAGAGATCTTTTTTAAAAATGGCCTCTTTTCCAGTTTTGGAAACATCGTTCGTGTTAGGGGTGGTCTTCATTTTTTGGGTGAGAATGTTTCCAAAAAGTCAAGGGTCCACCCACCAAAAATTGAAAAGAAATTGAAAGATGTCATGTTGACCATCATTTTTCTGTGCAGCATGAATACATATGGGAGTTCTGAGTATTTTAAAAGAATTTTGAAGTATGGGGATTTAACACTGGTGTCTATGGGATTTTAGTCCACCCCCAATGAAACTTAGCGTTTTTATGTAGAGCGCCCTCAAGTGACAGTAGGGAAAACCCGGAAGAAGAGAATCGTAAGTCCTCACGTGTTTCAACTTTCAACTCGCACTCACTGCAGATTGTAGATTTTACGAACGGTGCTTTGCCCCGAAACGTTTGCCTTCAACTTCAAGGGAAGACCAGTTTATGGTAAGTTTATCGATATATTATGCCACTTCATTCTGTGCGTTTGTTTATGGTGTAAATCGATGACACACACGTGCAACAACAACAATCAACATCATCAGTCATGTATCTGTATCTGTAATATAAATGAGTCTGTATCTGTATCAGTTGCTCCAGCTAAACGGTAGAATCCGCATCCCGCTAGAGTTGGGGCGGCTGTGCTGGAGCTAGTTGACTTAGGTTTTGGTTCCCTCCCCAATGACGTGGTCTACTAAGGCTTGTTTAAACTGGTTTAAGTCGGGTATGGTGATGATAGTGTTTGGCAGGTCGTTCCAGATGGGGATCGTTGACGTTCCAGATGGGGATCATTGGATTTAGCGTTTGGTCGGTGGTATGAAAACTGGTGCGAGCTCCTAAGGCTTTTTGTCATGTCAGTGAATCGAGGACAGGAACTTGAGGAAGCTGAGGAACCAAATCGAGGACGACCTCGATTTGAAAACGTGTACAAAACCAATGAGAGCTGTTGCGAAAAAGTTAAGGTACAATTAAAGGAAAAGGGAAGAGGAACAATTTAGATAGTGGATATATTGCTGGAGGTTATGCCGGCAAGCTTACGTAAAAGGTTTGCCGGCGGCAATCCATATCAACAGAGGGCGCTGTACTCTATAAGATAGGGCTGAATTATAAGAAATTACCACCAACGGTTGTGTAGCACTCTTGGTCTAGTGAATAAGCAACGGATCTCACAAGTGGGAAAACCTGGGTTAGGTCCCGATCCCCGCTGGTGACATTTCTAAGGTTTTTTTTCCCCATCCCCAAAAAATAAGAATATTCTTATGTCTCTAACATTTTATTGCAGAGTATTACATTTTCTTTATCAGATTTGTGGCTCTCTGGAGGATTTTTTTTAAAGGGAAATATTAAGTCCGAAATTATAAAATGGTCTGATTCCCATCTTGTGACAACAAAGTTAGAATGATAATGTTGGCATGGAGCCAGACTAAAATTTGTCACTGGAAAAAAAACAGTAACTGCGCATGTTCAGTGCATATCCGGCAAGCTAACGTTTACTAAAGTAAAGGTTTGCCGTCTCCGGCAAAATATCCACTGCCTACAATTTAAGAAAATCCTGAATTTACACCACATAAACAAACGTGCAGGGGTGTGTGTGTGTGTGGGGGGGGGGGGAAGTTATATTTCGTAAATGTTGATGGAATTTTGGAAATGATTATAAGTTATTAATATTATTATAATCCACATGTACATGTGTGTATTTTGTTTTTAGTGTGAAGTTTAAAATGGCACTAGGTCCTGAAATCCCCGAAAATTTCATGTTTTGGATTGTTTACTTCTCCTATTTCAAACATCTGGTTGAAAGGAAACAACTTAATGTCTTACCGCAAAAGGAGAACACTTTATGGATGAAATCACAATTACTATCACCCAAACAGCTGGACATTTTGGGGTCACAAAAGTGGACCCCGAAAGTTGTTCTCGCACGCATAATACAGGAATAACATAAAAACGCCCAGTTTTTAAAGGATAGTTGAATGGATGTTTATATTCAACTTTTACACGTTCTTTCCGATTATAACATCATTTCATTCAAAGCACATTTTGTAGCTGTTCCAGGACGCAGTGTCCCTTTAATAGGACCCCCCAAAAATGGGTGCTTTATAATTTAAAATTGTAAAACACCCACTTTTGTTAACACCATTAAACACCATAAATCATTCAGATAGCCAGAGTTTCTCTAGGTTTTTGCTCTCCTTCGTGGCTACAGTAGTTTTGTCCGTCTGTAAATTGTGAACAGCGCCCTCTGTTGACCGATTTTGTACATGCATGCATTAGTATTGGGTAACTATGTTTTGAACAAAATAGAACACCTCTACCTAAGAATTGCAGCAATTTTGGGGGCATTAGCTTAATTTTCCTTCACATCATGTAATCATCCATGCTAATTGAAATTCATTTATATTTTCAACCATCCCCCCCCATAAAAACATGAAATAAACTGCCCTCAAGGCTCAATTTTGACAGGTCGAGAATCATTCTTGTACCGTGCTGAGGTTTTTTCCAAAAAGAATTCCTGCTCGCTTGAAGATTTTCAAGTGTTTTTCAATGTGTATATGTATGTATGGTTTTGTTTTTATTATTTGTAGCAATTGATACACCTCAAGGTTGTATTTTGGTAGAATATATTCACCTGTAATTTATCTTCGTTATGAACAGATACAAATTCAGTAATTGACAGAAGCATGGAGCCCAATTTGTAGGGGAAAAACAAGTTTTCATTTTGAAAGGGGATCAGGTCAACTTGTTTGTGTAAAAATAGATCGCCCAACTCTGAACAGGATGCCGTTTGAAAATCATACCAGAGTATTGCGTTGGGCTAGTGGCCAGTGTATGGCAGGAAATTGGACTGAAAATGAGGCATTTCCTTTAAGGATTACCCAAGGAGAGATTTGCAAAGTTGCCCCAGTTTAGGTTCTTCAGGTGAAGCCTCTATCATTGGACTTACAATTATTGACAAAGTGTTTCAACTGAAGCTTTGACTTCTTTCATCAGCAAGCAATATGCAGAGGGTATTTCAGGCCCATGGGCGTCACAAGGGGGGGGGGTATGGTCAATGTTTCCCTGCTCACGCTCGGAAAAATGATAACTTGAGAATAGAATGAAAAAGTTAAGGAATTTTGGGGGAAAATGTGCTTGCCCTGCCCCCCCCCCCTGGAAAAAAATCCTGGCGACGTCCATGTTCAGGCCTTGAATTTTGGGATTTTTTTATTAGGCAAGGCCCTTTTATCCTTAGGTGAAGACACGTTGTGGCAGACATCGAGGCCAGAGTGCCAGGGATAAATTTGATGGTTGTTGCTCAACTCTGTTGCACATGGGTCTTTCTGTAAATTTAGGATGCAAACTGGGACATTTTCCCTGTCTGTGTTACCTTGGAACTTTGTCATTTACCATTCAAGTGTCCCTAAGAATGACTTCAAATGATTTTTTTTATTTGTTGGGTAGTTGGTCGTTCATAATTACTCTTGGAGGATGACTGAGTTAGGAAGTGCGTAACAATTATGAAATCATAGATGCAATGGGAAAAGGGATAAAAGTGGACCCCAAATTTATAGAATGAAGCTGTTGGCCAGCTGATATTTTTGCTCAAAGAGACAGCAAGCCAATGTATTTGCTTGAATATCGTAATAATAATACATAACATACATGTACATTGTTTTAATTCCATTTTATTAAGGCAAATAACTCATTAGCCGAAGATTTAATGGTTAGCAAAAAAGTGCCATGGCAGCTGTGTTTTTGTAATAACCTTAGGAATGAATTGATCTTAGTAAACTTCTGCACCAACTACTTTTCCCCATTTTCCCACTCTCACTACTTGCTTTTAAAAATTAGAGTATTTAGAGAATAAACTTGTTACCATGATTATTTTTCTAGGTCTGGTCCTACCATATTATATTTTTCCTCAATAATAGAGTGAAAGATTTAGAACTCAAATTTTATGATGAATTTGGTACGTTTTAATAAAGATTACGTTTAAAAGTAATTTTAAGAAGAAAACATGGTGAACCCAAAATAAATGTTAAAATTCTAAGTCATTTTAATCAATTTATTCCAAAAATCCTTTTTTTAATGGACGAGAGAAAGAAAGAAAAACTAGTCCAACTGCAGCAGTTGCAAACTTTTCAAGTAAGCCTACCATGTCTGGCTTGTCTGCAGACATTGCAGGATATTCTAAAATACAAAATGTAAAACTGATCAAAAAGTACAAATGTATCAAAATAAGTCTTAAAAACATCTACAGATATAAAGTATGGATCAAATGACGAAATATTTCTTGTTTGGAAGAAGGTATACATCATTGCTCCAAACATGGCAGTGTATTAGCTGATGTATGTAATTAAGTTTGAAAAAATGCAGTCAGTGATACAAACAGACCACCTTCTAATTGTGTTAGTCGTCGACCCCCCCCCCCCCCCCAAAAAAAAAAAACCAACCCCAAAACAAAGATTACTGTGGTTTTGCAGAGAGGAGTTAAAGGTAATGTACAACATTTGCAAAAATCAAAAAACAAAACTACCAAATTATTATGGAAATACCTTACTTGACTGTAAGTGAATAATAGTCTCAAGCATCCTGTGAAATCATGGCACCTGGTGTGCTGTCATTTTCAAGAAAAGTTGAATTTTTGTATCAATTTCCAACAATGATCGGCCAACCATCATTGGAAAATACTGCCCCAAATGAACGGGTGCAAGCCAGCTACTCTGACCAGACAATTTCCCGATGTCTGTATATTGTTCCGTTTCGCCTGAAGTAGGGTCAGGGAACCAGACTACAAGAACAGCTTTTTTTCCTTGGTTTTTCCAGCATCTATGAACACAAAACTTTAAACAGGTCAGTGTAACAATATTTGCTATAAAATACTAACCCCCAAATTCATCCATTTCTGAAAATTACAGCAAAAACAAATGTTGTATATGACCTTTAAACTACTTTGTTTTTTTCTCCATCCTAAAATGTTTTAAGTACATCAACATAAACCAGGATAACCTTCATCAAACTGATATCCGTTGTTATGCCTCGGATCAAAATCTCACCCAGGACTCTATATGTTCCCTGGGGTTGCCATGGAAACCATTGACCACGTTATTGCCGTGGTAAATAAAAAAGTGCTTCAAAATGATGCATCAAAGATCTCTAAGTAATTAATGTGCAATTTACATTTACACTGTGGCAAAGAATAATATCTTGAGTCTAGCTGTTGTCTAATATAATGGTTAAAAAAAATTAAAAAAATTCAATATTTATATGCAAAATAATTATGAACTTTGAGGTAGTTTTTATAAACAAATGTATACATTTTAATTTACACAATATAGGCCAATGCATACTTGGGACAAACAAATTAACATAAATACGAAACATAGCGATTATGTAACGTTGTGCTGCAAAGTGTACAGTTGATCACATATTATCTCTGGCAAATTTTGCTGGGACTAATTTGTAACATCTTTTGCTTTTTCATTCACATTACAATGTATACTGTATGCAAAATATGCACTGGCCTTTGTAAACGTTTGGATTTTTCATCCCTTTTAACACCATTCACAACTTTTAAAAATTCAAACTGCTCACAAAAACAGCACCTGCAGTGGGAATTTATGCTAATTACTACTGACTGATTTGTCATGAATAAAAGTACACCTAAACAAATTCAGTGACATCTCATTGTGAAAATATCATCTTTCAAATACATAATTTTTATATTTACATGAGTTATTATTTTTTTTAAATGCTTCCTTCACTTTTCTCAAAAATGCTTGATAATATTTTTCATGGCTACACGTGTAAACTTGATGTCAGAATCAACGGACAAGTTTTATTTGTGTATTCCTAAAATTCCAAAGACACCCATGATAAATAATTGTTTATTAAAGTCTCTTATTATTAAAAGGGTATAATTAAAGCATATATTTCCACCAAAATCTTTGCAATATATACATACAATAAGAATGGTTTGTTACACGAGCTCCGCAATTTAATAAATATTTGTTAACTATCTACATAACTTATGGCAATTTTAAAATGATGTCTAAAAAAATACGCTTTAAAACATTTTTAACTAAGCTTGGTCTTAGTCCAGTCAGACATTTTCATTTTCTGTCCATGATCTCTTGAACAAGTACATGTAAGTCTCAAATTTAGGAAATGCTAATTTTGGACCGTCACAAAGACATATATCAAGGGCCAATTTCATACAGCTGCTTATTATAATCAGGTGACTGTCCCAAACGCCATGCGATGTACATTGCTTGTGACTGGTATTTAGCCGTTGTTTACTTAGCATGACAATCGCATGGAGTTTGGGCTGGTAAACTGATTATATTAACCAAAGTTTTTTTGTGCTTTTGAAAAAGCAAATTTTGTGCTTAAGAAGCTCTATGAAATTGGCCCCAGGGGCTACCAACATTACCTGTAGAGTAGCATGTCACTCTGTAGATCCTGAGTTAACCCAGGTTCAAATCCTCCTTTTGTCATATTTCTTTTCTTGTCTTCAATTTTGTTTGATTTTCAAACAAGCAAAATAGTTTCATGAACATAATTTCTGTTGTTTTAAAATACAAAAACGTAGAGGAGCATGAACGTTTTTTTTCCTGTGTGGCAACAATTCAGCACCTGAAAATAATGGATCAACAAGTCTATTTCAGTGTTTTTTCCACATTATTACAAAACACGGGCGGCCCTTACACTCATATCCCACAACTAGTCTTGGTCGAAAGTGCAAACCTTGAAGCATGGCGATCTGGTCCGATAGTTCATTCTGCCGAACTTCGGTCTGCACTTGCCATTTTCCAGCTCTACCTGGGCCAAAGACGGCAGAGAACAAAACTTCCCCATGATGAGTGTAGGAGTCCAGATACGAGAGAACTTGATCCGTCTTGGCATTCGTCCTGATCTGCAGCTCCAACTGATCAAGAGTCAGATTTGGAAATGACTTCCAACTGTGCACTTTGTGATCACTCAGAGAGTATGTGAAGAGTCTGACGCCGTCTGAAGAAGCCACGCTCTGGGTTGTTGGCATGTGTTTTCCTGCTAATTCATCAAGTGAGGTGCTGAACTCATCCCGACTTTCACCAATCCCAAACTTTGTATTTCTGGATGGAGTTTGACTGAAGAAGGCGGAGTAGCGGATACTGCCATTGGAGTTGTGACTATTGTAGCTTGTTACAAAATTCAGGAACATGCTGTCTAGTAAATTATCTGTTCTTAGATTGATTAAGTCAGATTTTGTCACACTGTGTGAGACTCGGTAAGAGTTTTCGGTGTCTCTTTTCAATATAGTGGCTAGGTAGGTCTTCTGATTGATGTTGTAGGCGCTGATCCAGACTGGGTAGAAGGAGAGCCTGGACACTGCATTGAGGAAGAGTGGGAAATGTCTCTCGCCGATGTGAGAGTTCATGAGAGTTGAGTGTTTCTGACTCCCTCTGATGGGGTTCTCACTACAGTCTTCAATCAAGAGGTTGTCCACGGGCCACTGAGTGACAGAAGACAGCGTCTGAGTAAATGTCTGTCGGAGATTCTTGCGGTTGTTGTCGCTCAGGATGACCAGCCAGCTCCAGGATTCAGCTGGGGGCTTCCTAAATCTGGACTGTCTGGATTTGGGCGGTGTCGGAGATTTTTGGTGGAAGAGGATGATCTCGTTGTCGTGGGGATCCCCAATCTGCCACCAGGCTGCATCCTCGTTAGCTTGGACACCCAGGCCATGCCAGGTGTCTCGATGCTCAGACACGGGTGCTTTGGGATGCTTTGTCAAGAGCTCCAGAGTCTTGGGGTTGAGTAGCATCCCTGAGGTGAGACCGGTAACAAATCGCATCAAGTCATACACGGTCGACCACCAGCCAAGGGTTGAATCAAGTAGTTTGAACGACTTGGCGGTGACATCCGGCCTCGCATCAGACAAGGGGATGCTACCCTCAAAGAAATGCAAAACAGGAATGTGATTGTTATGTCTACTCTGCGAGGAACTGTTGGGGCCAATACGTGTATGCCACATTCCTAGCGGTTCAAATATCTGTGATCTGATGAACGAGGCATAGCTTTTACCGCTTACGTGCTCGATGACACGTCCAAGAACACAGTACCCAAAGTTTGAGTATTCATACTGTATACCAGGGGGCTTATCCAGGGGTTGCATCATCATGTAGGTGATGACATCATCGGGTGAAAGGTCATGCTCCAATCTCATCTCCTGGGCGATATCGATGACATCATGACCTCTGGACAGGTAGACAGAGTTCAACATGGGATCGTAGAGCCGAGGTGTAGACTGGCTCCAGCCAGCCGTGTGGTGCAGTAAGTGCTCCACTGTAATATCTAGGAGACGGGGATCCATACCCATCTTGTCTGATGGTTGGAAGGATGACAAAATGCCATCGGAACCGAAGACTTGATCGGTCAGTTCCAAGTCGCCCGCCTCAACCAGTTTCAAGATGGAAACTGCCGTGATGGTCTTGGACAGGCTGGAGATGGGTAGCAGGGTCGTAGGTCGCATCTGGGCTCCCTCGTCTGTCCGCCCGTAACCCTGAGTGTAGCGTACCTGGTCGCCCCTGGCAACACCAAGGGTCGCCCCGGTGTAATGGTTGCCTCGTAGAAATGCTGACATCTTACTGTCAAGGGCAAGGGTTTCTGGGAAGGTTCTCTCAGTCGGGTCAAAATCTGCAAGAAGAAGAAAAAATATGAAATGTTGTAAGTGCTTCAGCTAGGAAATGGCACAAATTACATAGAAAAAGGCATCTTCTTACTCAAAATGTTCTGGTTCTCAGTTCCTCAATGAATATTACAACTGATCCTGTCTGTAATCTGACCATGTGTATCACTGAAGCTTCAAACCGAGTTCAATTTCTTGGGTTCTTTGTTAATGTTAAGTATTGTATAATCCTCTTATCCTGTGATTTACAGTACATTTTTATTTGTAAGATTTCTTGTGGATGTTTTGATCAGCTACATGTAAGTGTCACTGAACAACTTTGAAACAAACCGTATAACTTGAAACTTTGGAACAACCCATATAACTTTTTCATTCAATGTTCAACTTCTAGTCACAATAAGCATTAAGCAGTGTACCAATAGAATAAGTTCACAACACTTTGCAACAACCAGAAGTTCCAGTCAATCAACTTTTATAAAAAAGCTCCTTTTTTGTATAAAGTGATCCTGTTAGACTGTTGCATGTAGCCCATACAACATAAAATACAGTAAAAGCTTGAAAAAAATCATGCCCTGAAAACGGCCTAGCGAACAGGGGAAAAGCCTAGGGGAAGTTCTCATGAACTTGTTGACACGAGTAGTCTGCATTGAGTCCCATGAAAAGCGACAGAAATCCCCCAAGATTTGATTTTCCCCGCCCATTGTGGGTGAGTTTAGGTTATGACTGGAGCAGCAGCACTGGCCCGGGGTGCTTGTTATTGTGTGGTTTGAAGGGATTGCGTTCCCGGGGAAGTTTGCACAGAAAATATTGTGTTGAGGATTAAGGACTGTGAAATTTGAGTGCTTGAATAAGCCTCGGTTGAATTAGCTTTTGTGTGGGTTTCCAATCTAAATATATCCATAGGATGCCTGGATATTATGCTAAATTGGCAGAAATTGTTTTTGGAAGAAACTTCTCTCGACGGTCCACTGATGGTAAAAGGGCATATTGACAGAACAAAATACATGTTTCTAATTGTTTATTTTACTTAATACATCATTGTATCACAACACTTTTCATATCAAAATGTAGTGGATAATTTCTCAACATCTTTAGAATTACAATGCACAATAAAGATATTGCAATACTTTATTGTAAAGTTTACACAAACTTTGACTCTGCCTGTAGTTGGATTTGATGAGGAAACTCAGCAGCATGTACGGTTGAAAGCAAAGAATAACTTTCACATCTTTATAATTTTGGTACAGATATTACAAGTAAAAGGTTTAATCGGATTAAAGAAGTAACTTTTGCATAATTCTTTCTCCTTTTGTTTGCAGAAAGAATTAAAATCATCAAATCTGAATTCCAGGCCGACCACCCGCTTTACAAAACGACATCTCCATAATTATTTTTGGCTTCGAAACCAGCTTCAGGCATAGGACAGCTTCTCAAAGGACATTTAGTAAGTGAAAATTAGAATTAATAACATTGTGATGAGCTATGATTATCAAATCTGAAGAATATTTCCGTAGGTCATGTTTGTCTGTCTGTCTTTGTTGCAACACTGTTCCTCCGGAGTTGTGCATTTCTGGAACTTTTATCTCCAGTTCCGATAAAGTTGGTTCTTGATTACGATTGGACCTATAGCTTTTCAAGGACTCGCATTCTCAAAGGAAAGCTGGTTATCTCAGAATGAAAAAAAGCTCAAAAGTTGGGGAATCAGCCAGGCTTGTGAAAATCCTGCCAGAAAGAAATGTTTGGGGAGAAGAAACACGCTAAATGAAGCATCAAATAGCTCAAGAATCAAACGGGAGTGATTATCCGTCTTTCAGATTCATGGATTTGGTTTTGCATCTAAGATGCAGAAATAAAGCACAAGGCTTTTTCCGGTTTCAGGGAGTGCAAATGTGACTTAAGAAATCATGACAGTTTAGGAAGCGAATTAAACTAAGAAAGGACCCACCATCCGAAAGAAAGTAATCTTAAAGTCGCTTGAAACTTGGATTAAGAGTTGAGTGCCAACAGGGGTCAAATTCTCAATCTGGCAAAGGGGGTTGGGTGGAAAATTGGGCCAGCGGGTCGTAATCCCAAATCCTGGACTGTAACTGTCGCTTTTTAATTGCCTGGGTCTCCAGTTTTCCTCACGTTTTTTTAAAGAGGATTTTGAAACTTCCGCAGGCATCCCTCAAAGGATTGATTTCTGTACAAGATTAGTAAGTATTGTTCACACATGAGAAGGGACCGTTATGGAACTGGCACAGTGTTTATCACGACAAAATCAGTTCAGTTGGCGGACATGATTAGAGAGCCAGGATTATATCCAACAATGAGCGTCTTATGAAGCCCTGGAGGAAGCCATATTGAAACAGTTTGTGAAATTGAAATTCCCGACCCTATACTTGATCCTCTCTGCTGAAACCTGAACAGCCAGTGGCAAGGGGTTGGCTGGGTGGGATTCGTGGAGGTTTTTCAGTAAAAGTTGTGAAAACCAAGACCAGGTTTGCCTGGTTGCTCTGAACCCGAGATATTGACAGTTTATGACATTAATAATACTCAGTGTCTCAGTCAGTAAGTGACTCAGTCAGCTAGAGGACAGCAGTCTGGCCTACGGTTCCAGCAAAAAAAAATACCTGAAATTGAGGAATTTCATTGCATGTGGAATGTAGTAAATAATAAAAAAAGGTGATGGTAATAGCATCTAATGAGGAGACACTTGCAAAGCGATCAATACCAGCAGGTACATAACAAGTGTCATCGCATTGTTGAGCCAGAGTGAATACCTTTCGATGACAATCAATATCATCAATACCTCAGCAGGTATCTCTCAGATCTCAATTTGACATAAAAGGCATGTCTCGCCTTGTAATGTAAGACACAATAAAGTCTGGCTTGGCACTGACTTGCTTGTTTTTTTTTAAAGATAAGAATCATCATGATATGAAGAAAAAACCCAAACAGTCAGCTAGCTTACTTCTACACCCTTCCAACATTGGAACTACTTTAAAAGCTCAAGTACTTGTTGGAAAAAAAGGCAGGCACATTCCTGGAACTTCATTTTGTTGGAAAGGAAATCGGCAGTTTGGAAGTTGGAACAAACCACTTTTCCCATGATTTTTAACAAATGGAACCCAAACGACTGCTGTTCATAGTGATATCGAGCAGACTTGGTAGCCTGTTGCTAATTTTGCATGTTAGTTTAGGTCTCATCATCCACTCACGAAAAGCAAAATCTTTGTAAAAAGATGGGTTATAATCCTCTTGAAATTTCTCAGCTTCAGAGACAATTGTTCTCCGGGGATGAATAATTGAGCACCTGTGCTCCAGGCAGCTGCACCTGTGCATCTGTTGTGCCGAAATTGATCTGTTTGCAGGAGCTTTCAATCCTTAAGCGGGTGTATCAATTTTTAGGATGGGTGTATTAAGTAACTTGAAGCATCATTAGGACACCAAGGGAACACGAGTGAGCCCTGGAGGAATGCGGTCAGGATACTTTGGGAGACATGATATCTTTAAGCAGGGCTTTGTCCTAGATCCTTTTAATTTTGAAGGATTTTTTTACATGTTTGAGGAAGCTTAGATGCAGCCTACCTACTGTTACTCTGAAGTTGAAGTATTAAGAAATACGGCATTTATTTCCCGACAAGCATATTTTAAGTAGCCACTTCACCCATTTTCAGGTCTCAAAAGAATTGGAGGAAAGTTGCAATTTCCTTTCAACAGGTGAAACCCACTTTCCGCAGGTGTTTTTGATTGCTGTGCTCCATTCATATCACTTTCCCCTTATGCTATGACCTGGATTAATTTCCCTATCAGGTAATCCTCAATTGACGCAAACTCCCATTGTGTAGCGATTAAGACGGCTTCCTGCACCTACAATTTAATATCGAGGGACCTTTTTATATTTGTCTTTAAAAAGACTATCCGGATTACCAACAGAAGACTGAGAAGAAGTGGATATGGAAAGTTTTAATAGAATGTTACAGCGGCCACAGAGTGATACTGCACATTTCAAATGTGTTTTTTTTTTTATTGAGCAATAAATCTCACTATACAGCATTGAATTGGTATTTTAATCTCTAAAGTCTACAGACTGATGAAACGTGCTGTATACACGTAAATGAACTATGATATGCATCACACATTGAACTCTTATAAAATACAGACCTTAAAATGTTCATAATTTTTTGTGCATAATGTACTGTAAACTGTCCAGTTGGTCACAGCAATAAAGAGGACTGTACCCAAAAGTATAAATTAAGACATCATTGTTTTTACTCAGTGTTTTAGTCAGTGATTCAGTTAGTGATTCAGTCATCAGTTAGTGAAAAGGAGGCTAACCCTTCCGGACGGCAAAAAGTCTGCACTGAAATCCAATTGTGGTGATAGCTTGAGATATATCAGAACTGGAATTCGAAAGTAATTAACTGCATCAAGAGACCGTATTATTAATTGCATGTCGAAGGAACAAGCTCTGTTAGTGTATACATGTTCATGGACATACCATGCATAACTTGACTTAATGTGAATGCAGAGGTTGGGAAAACACGAACAAACGAGAGAAAAGTCAAATATTCCATGTCAACATATATTGGGAAGTGTCAGGAATGCAGAAACTGCACCCAGCCTTGTCCAAAAAACAACCCGGTACAGTGAAGCCGAACAGTTTGCCATTGTCGCGAAATCAAGTCACCGTAACATAACAATTAATTATGAAACGATTCTTCCGTAAAACTATTTGGGTTAGGCTGGACAGAATAAGTAAATCTGTGTACTTGCAATAATGAAAGTTCAGTTTTGGGTTAAGAATTTTTTGTTGTTGAAATGTTTTCGTGACATACAAATATTTACACGTAAATGTAGATTTGAACGGAACATAGATCCCCGGGCCTAACCGAAACGTAATAATAAACGGTCTCGGATCTCAGTACGCGAAGATCACAAGGAAATCTACAATTAAACAAAGAAATGATATAGGCCTATAAATGTTAATTCGCCCATTTCACTGCAGTTATTTTGCAGACAATGATTTTGTGGGGAAAAGTAGTTTGATGGAGGGATGGGGAGCTGCTGATGTGCATACATTTAGAAAAGCTAAGGATGTATTGACCCAATCCGGTAGATTTCAATTGCCCAGCACTCGTTCCAGCGTACAAAATGTATCTAAGTGAGTAGCAATTTAGAGACTGATGACATTCGCTTCGTTTAACATTCTTCAAAAAGACGGAGTCTGGGTGCGCCGCTCGATCGATGATGATGAACAAAAAAAGCATACCAGACTAGTGACTGTGCTAAAGCATTGTGCATTGTGAATTCATGGCGACTGAGATCGAGACTAGGAGACCAGTAGCCGTCTACCTGTCGGGGTATATTATATATACGCCATTGTCATTTCTGCCCGAGTAGATGGGTTCATGGTTCGTCATTCCCAGGTGGCTAGCTTGCAAGTCTACTGATATGGGAGTCTATTCTCGAAGGGTCAGTTTTCCTAAAATCAACAAATTGTTACGGGCGCTTTATTGTTATCGCCATGGACCAACACAATACAACCAGGACTGAATCGGCCGTCCATGCTGAATTCCTGTTTGTTCTTAGGGGGCCAACAAGTACAATACACTAACAAAGAAGAATTGTACAGTTTATCACAAAAAGGGATAGGTTCCTAAGTTTTATTATGATTTATTTCCCAAAGTAAAGCTTGTCCTGCGGCTGTGTTAAATAATTGCTTTAAAAGAGCCGGCCCTAAATTGTGCTGTATTAGGAGGGCAAAATAATTGTTCGCCCGGGGTGCCCAAAATTGCATTGAAACCACTGTGACAAAAGTGAATACTCGCAACCTTTTAAATGTTTAGTTCGGCCTTTTGATATACCCCCGAATTTGACGTATTGGTGTAAAGGTCCGCCTTGAAATTAGTTAACAAACTGACCTTGTTTTTGGTTCACGAAGTTTAAGAGTAGGGCCCCGGCCCAACACAATGAATGACTTCGCTATGCAGAAATGGAAAAAAAACCCATACAACTGTACAGTGTTAGAAAATTCCAAGTTGTGTAAGCACCTAGCTTGATTCTCATCAGTTTCTGTCATCGACTTCAGCAAACTGTCACGGCTTATCCCCCTCGTTATAATGGGGGGGGGGGGACAGAGCTCCGTCTACTTGTCTTTAAACACTTACTAAATCTCGTCCCTCACAACCCACACTTCAAAGACCCTTTAAGATACTTCCAAACCCCCATTTACACCCTACCGAGATGCCCTAAAATGCCCTCTTGCTGGCGAGTAGGGGATCTGCATCCAGCACAAGACGAAGTGGAAATCCTTACCACCTCAATTCACAGGCACCTTTCACTCCCGTTGCGAGGATTTTAACCCTCAACTTAGGACGCTCGGAGTTGTTGTGTTATCTGGCCCCTTCTCTTGGTATAACAAAGGCATTTTAGCCCTGCATGTTTTCTGGGCAGGGTTCGCGGTTTGGTCGACGGTTTTACGGTCAGCAAATAAATTGTGATGAGTTGTGAACATCGTCACTATTATAATGACAGGAAGTCCAAAGAGCTATTCAGTGGTCAAGTTTGACACGCAAGATCTTTTCTTTTGTACAAAGCGTGTGAGCCACAGTGGTTTTGTTATTATGTCCGTAGATCTATACGGACCACGTCACTGAGACCAAACTGATGCAGCTACCCAGAAAAGTTTGCTTAGTTGAACAAAAATTGAATTAACTTCATCCTCGAAAATCGATGATAAATGACCCAAGTTTCCTTCAGCGTTGCCCTGTTTTGCGATGCATTTTCAAACGGTAACCTGTACGTATGGTTTCATGTGCGTTTGCAATGTTTCTCCCCGTTAATAAAAGACGCGTTTGCAACTAAACGGCCGTTGTTTAAACATGTGAAGCTCCTCTGAAGACTGTTCGCACTCTTATCGAAACGAAGAGGTCAGTGGTTCTGCACTACCAGTACCACAAACTCTTTTCTCATTGTTCTTCTTCAAGTCTACTCATGTGACGTACGTACATGTACATCCACTTTCAATAAAAAAGTCTTCCTGATAGTACATGAAAACATTCATACATCTATTAATTAAAAAGAAACTTCAAAATTTACCCAATTGAATGTTTTTGGCATTTGATACCGGTACTATTTCTTTTTAATATTCACGCCGCGTATACACACGAATTGCCTGTGACGAACCTGGTCGACTTAAACTCCCAAAATTCAAACTTTGATCCCGCTATTCAGACGGTGTATGTTTTGTTATTTATTAATAAATACATTTGTTTGGTCTGTATGATATCGGATTTGGGGTCAAGAGGGGCACTGGAAAAACTGTTTGTGCATTTTGGGGTCTGCATTGTGACATGTACTGTGTCCTATCCCTTATAGAAAATCACCGGGAACATTGAAAATTTAACTGAGGAAAACAAAAATCAAGATTTGAAACGTATGTTGATTATCTATACTAGTATACAGGCCTATGTTGACGTACTACGTGTAGACTGTCTTTAAAACCCTCATTAATTGCATGGTTTATGAATCAAATATCCCATTGCACATAATAATTATCTGAGCAAAATTTAATAGAACATTTTTTTTTTCATTTGTGAAAGCTGAAGGTAGCTCTCGTTTTAGTGGCGCGTTTTTTGCATTCCTGGGGTGTTTTTCATACGGATAAAATGTATTGGTTGACGCGCTGTGAATACATGGCTGTATGCACAGATAACCATAATTGGTACTCCAAGTGATTATCAAGTACACTCTTGAAAAGAAAATTGTTGGGCAGAGCGACCAAAGTACGAGACAAACAAAACGGTAACCTCTAGCACTGTAGCAGTGCTGAATTCACAGCCAAAAGCACTAGTTTCGAGAATTAAAAGCTTTCACGATTATAAAATAGTGCATTGAGAGTTTACCCCGAATGGCAAATTACAATTTCACCATGTCAAAGTTTTTCATCCAACTCAAAAGATTTATTTCTAATTCAGCACGTAGATCTCCATGGGTGGTCTTGTAAAAAAAGTTTAACTAACTCCCTAGCATGATTATGCTAGGAACTATAGTACTATACCCATCCTTGCAAATTCCAACATATGGAAAACTGCACATACTGACTTTGATTCTGGAGGTGTGCCAACCCAGTGTAAGACTGTCAGTTTTAGGGGTACTGTTCCCATCCTGACAGATTCCTAACAAAACATTCCGTCGGGGTTTGATGGGTCGAGTTCTCGGTTTAATACCGACCGACTGAGTATAGTCTATCGGGAAAAGCATGGAGGAAGGAAAAGAGACAATGATTATGTGAGAGCTGAAAAGACCCGGGCGTGTTGTAAACCCACAACCTGGTGTACTTTTCATTAAAACCCATGCCGGAAGCCGTCCAGCAAAGAACGGTAGCGAAGGTGTATGAACTGCTTCCGTCCTGTGTGTTCCAATTGATCCGACAGCCGAAAGAAAGATAGCCAAGACACGCTATATAGGCCTATATACATTGAATGTTGAAACCTTCTGCGTTCTAGTATGCATTACAAGCCTGAAGTCATGGCGTGGACCACTGTGAGCAGACAAAGAGAGAGTACCAAGTTGTGAAAAACGCCTTCCTACGTCTTTGTCGAATTAACAAGCGATTCGTTGGTGTTTTGGGCCACACAGATACACACAAAAGTATTATTCGCCTTCCCCTTTTGAGTTTCCACAAGTCTTAGGAGGCACTGGACTACAACTGAGAAATAATCAACGCTCAGTTAATTGTAACAAAGAAGCCACGGAACCGTTAAGTAAACGTGATTAGCCCCTATTTAACACAACCCGATGCTTCAGAGGATTTCTCACGCTTGGGAAATTATGCAAAACGGTCATCGCGTGAAAGAACACAACGTGTTTAATCGGAAGCGCCTGACCATTGGACGGCCTGACCTGCCGCCGAAGATTTCTCTGATTGAACGGACACCCATGCCTTCATGTGAAACGCCAAAACACAACAGCCGTAAAACCTAATCTATCGGCGCTATCAGGCGTTAATTGCTAGCGGATAATTTAACGAGATTCGACCTGGGAAGCCATTGATCTCAATCATCCCATCGACCTTTTAGATAAAACCTCAATCCAAGCGTCTGTCAAGTTGTTTGTCAGGAAAATGACGCGAGGAAACAGTCCAGCGATTTCAATTAACCCCCAAACCATGAACTATCTTTATCTTCAGATTTTCAAAATTAGCCAGTGTCCTTGCTTGGTACACGCAATGATGTTTATAACATTGGCATTGCCGAAGCTTACTTTGAGCTGTCTATCACAGTTTGTTATTGTCTGGCTCGCACTTTGCTGTCCTTCCCCCTGATCTTCCCAAATCCTCAAGATAATCCCGGATCTTTTATAAACTTTGTTTAAACAACTGCAATCACTCACCCTGAGGTCTACTTCTTCTATAGAGGTAAAAAACAGCCTCTGATCTTCCCAAAATCCTTAAGATAATGCCGAATCTCTTACAAACTTTGATTAAACAACACCAGTAGGCCCTACACTCAGTCCGAGGTCTACTTCAGCTAGAACTAGAAGGCACCCTCCTATCTGCCCAAATCCTTAAGATTATCCCAGATCTCTTAATCCCTCTTATAAACTTTGATTTAACAACACAGTCCACTCAGCCCGAGGTCTACTTTCAGAACAAGATGGTACCCCTAATCTGCCCAAATCCTTAAGATTATCCCAGATCTCTTAATCCCTCTTATAAACTTTGATTTAACAACACAGTCCACTCAGCCCGAGGTCTACTTTCAGAACAAGATGGTACCCCTAATCTTCTCAAATCCTCAAGATTATCCCAGATCTTGTATAAACTTTGATTAAACAACGGCAGCCCTCTCAGTCCGAGGTCTTCTTCTAGTTCTAGAAGACGCCCCGTCACGGGCTGGCCTTAGCTCTAGAAATTCCATTCCAAATGGCAACATATTGTTAATGCAGATCATAAAAAAATTCTTTCGAACTGCAACGATCATTTCCTCTAACCAGCGTTTGATTCATGTTTTCATAATATAACTACTTGCCTAGTAAGACCGTGATCGATTTCAATATTTTTCTATCATCGATTCTCCACACTCGCTCAAGTCGGTCGTCCGTGTGTTTTTTTCGACGGTATTGCAAAACGTAGTCTCAGCATGGAGCTTTAAAGCTTGCCTTTGAAGTTTCTGGTTCGTCCACAGAGGAAAGCGTCGCCTTTTCTCATAAAGCAAACATTGCAACTCTATACCGGCACTCGGCAGACAAAATTAAAAACGGCTCTCTTTTATAATTTCCCATACTTTTACAGGTATATATTTCGCAAATTTGCATCAAGTTCTTGCCCTTCATGAAAATCTTTACACAGTTTATTACGAGTCTCGACGACCTTAGCAATAATGGGGAAAATCAGAGAAAGAAACCAGCTAAAGACAGTTGTTCTATTGATATACCTGGCTCACCAAAAATACATTTTCAATCATCTTTATCATCCGTCAACGTGGCTGTTACCGCGCAACGCTTGTCAGCATCTCAGCAAGATGTTGCCCGGCTTGTCTTCCTAATTGACACACCGGTAGCAACACTAATTACCAACAGGATTTGTTAGCTTAGCATGTATACCAGCCTAGTATTAGCTACTACGATTTGCTTAAAATTTAGAGATTACAGTAAACGGTATAGCACGTGCACACTATATTCTTATCGCGTCATTAAACTGTTCGGTTTGCATTATATTTTTGTAACGGCGGATTTGCATTGATTTTTCACTTCGGTGATGTTTATATACCAAATTCACTCAAAGGTATTATACCTATGATATACATCTGAAATCATGAAGAATTTATGAAAAATAAATAAGACTTACCCGAATCTTGCCTTGGTTTGGAGGAAACCTTCCCCGCATTTTTCATCGCACCTTGACTAAATCCAACCAGCATCATTAGCGATGCAGACACCAAGATCGACCCGATGGGCTGCAGAACACGTAGCTCCATGGTTTAGCGATAGAACGGGGAAAAAAACGACTTCACGTGAAACGATTTTATCCTCGACTTGAAATCTTACGAAAGGATGAAACGCATCTTGTGTCAAGAAGTGGGTGCCAGAATTTTGACGTTTGACTCGGGACACATGGTTACAATGCAGATCGAAAACGGGGTAGTTGAACTGGAAATGTCAAAATGTTCTGAAGCAGAGGCGAGTGATGACAAATGGTTATCACTACGAGATCAGTGTTATGTCCACGACTGATCCGAAATCACTACACGCACGTACGTTTTGATATGCCTGCAATATCACACGTGCGTAATGGATGAATAACCCGAAATGTACATGTACAGTACATGTACTATGTACATGTACATGCACATGTACAGTACACTGTGTATACACACGGTATACACAAGCGGCATCGTACAACGCGTCGGTCAATCGCACTCAACCAGTACATGCGTGTCACTCACAATGACACGGCGCGCTGATTATCAACCAATCAAATCTCGCTAAAGTTAGTGGGGGCGTGGTCAGGAACTGACATTGGCACCTCGTGGAACAGGTGCAGAAAAAAATCGGCGGCCAATTTCTTGGGGATGCTAATCAGAGAAATTCGCTTAACATGAAATATTGGCTGACAGCCAAAACCAGCCAAAATATCATGTGAAGATTACTGCTTGTGGCCGGTTCCCAGCCAATGTATGCTAAGCATGTACATTTGCTGGGAAAATTTTTCCTGCATAACATCTGCATAAAATTGGGCTCAGAACATGTGCCATGGAGTGGCATTTCCAAACGCGGTCTATTTTATTCACTTATATGCATTAATTAAAACTGACTTGAATACCTCATATTTTGGGGGGAATTCCCCACCCCCCCCCCCCAAAAAAACTTCTCTCAATTTATCTCGGTAAAATGAAAAATGCAAGTGGTCATTCTAGAAAATGGTGGCTTCTCAAGTTTTTCTTTGAAAATAAAATAAATAGGCCCTAGTCTAAAAAGTAAGGCCAAAAAAAAAATCTGCTTTCGATTACATGGCATTTGAAAATAGGGTAGGTACTCATAGGTAGGGATTTTTTTTTTTTGCCAATTTTTGTGTGTGTGTACGATCATATGGCGGTGTGTGCGTGTAGTCAAGGGGAAAAGGTAGTAATTGATGGTTTTCGGGTTTTTTTTTCCACTCATATTTCTCGCCCAAATAATTTAGGGTAGGGGCTGTCAATATAGGGTAGGTAGGGTAACCGGAAGCAGAACTTTGGGGGGGGGGGGGCCCTAAAATATTGTGCTTGTACATATGAGTTCTTCTATGTACCCACACATTTTCAACCAGTCTCTGACACTATCTCTAACGCATTCCGTCTGCTTGTACAAGATCCAACTGATCACGATGCTATTTTGATGACACTTTTTAAGATAAGCAGACCTCTAAAATTCCTGTCCTGCTCAACCGTAATGTAATATTTCCTTTCAGTCAGCTTGTCAAGTGCATCAGGTGACCTTGATAAGTGTTTTGAACTGTCTCTGTAAATCTTCACGGGACCGAGACTGCAAATGAAGGAAATCAAAGTGGCTTCCTCAAGTATACCACAACACGCTCAGTGACACATAAACATGTTGACTTAATGTTGGGAGTGGGAAGTGGGATGAATATGGTAAATGCTTTAAGCAGATAAGCTGCATGTGTTATTCCCATCAGCATGGCTAGTTGACTTCCAATGGGCATTTTGTTTTCAATTTTGGAAATTGATTGTGTTTATTTGCATGCAACATCGGGCCTATTTTTGTTCAATAGGCCTACTGCTTAACTAGTCTCAAGGGCAAGGCTTTGAGTTGAGAATCAATTGCACACATGCAACACCATTATGAAAACGTCCTTTTTGTTATCCGTTGTTACAAGGGGGTCAATCGCTTCTCAAAAGTAGGGGGCATACCTTGATCAGAACTAATGCGAGCGCGAAGCCCTTACGGCGTGGGGTCCGAGGCCCGCTTAAGGGCCCGGACAAATTTGGATTTCAAGATGCTCTGTGGTGTGATCTGAGGCAATTTCTGACCACTTAAACCAGCCTTTCTTTTAGAAAAAGATCATCATTTAAACATTTTCGAGTTTGGAGTCATTGAATCAGCTATTCTGAGCTATAGAATGAAATATTGGCTACAATTTTTAGTCGTGGACAATTTCTGGTCTATGAGTTTGCTACTTACAGTCTCAAAACTCAAATTGTTATTACCAAGATCTTGTCAATGTTGATTTACAAACACCGTGATTCAAAATATAAATCTGTTTGTAAGTTTGAAAATCAACTTTTGACTTATGGCTTGAATGTGGCCACTGAGTTTGCAAAGTTGAACCATTGAGAGCACGTTGAGAGCGAGATCAAGTTGGATTAGGAAGTTGTATTTCACGTTCCTTTTTGTTCTGCAGTTCCACGGTATTTATAGCAAGCCTTTGAGCCTATGGGGTCAGAATATTTCCTCCAGCACATTGGTAAAAAAAGTCTAGAAAGAAATTACTCGCCAAATGTACAGCTGTCACACTCCCCAAGATGGCATAAATTAGCTCTGAAATATGCGCTGGATCCGTTCAGGTTGGCAGGCTTCCTCTCATGTGAAAATTCTTAATGAGCGTCAGGGGTCCTGGGCCCATAAAGGAAGCACTATTACCAGTCCATGCGTTGGTTATTAATTACATTTGCCCATTCTTTATTTCAGGGGTTGTTTAAAGGGTGAGTTCCATGGGGTACGTTTTTATGGTGGCAAGTCATTGGGTTTTGTTCCAGAATTATTGCTTGTAACTTGAACTGAAGACTTTATTGGTCATGAATTCAACATTTTTTTTTATTTAGTGGGCAGGTGGTCTTGAATCTTGAAATGTTGAAATAAAGGTATTTCAACTTGAGTGGATTTATTGATTTTGAACTTTTTACCTTTAAAAGACCTATTCACATGAACACTTCCTCCAAGCTCTGGAAAAAATAGAGAGCTTTGTACAATACTATTTATAACCATGCTAACTTCAAATGTTATCTCGGCACTTTTTTATTTTAAAAGTTCATTCAAGCCCATTCTTTAGTCTTCAATCTAATTTTACTGACAGTCATCAGCACAGAGATAAGGAGTTGGTCTTTCAAAGTCCAAGCCTCAACCCTAAAATATTTTGAGATGACCTTTGTTTTTCAATTTAAAGTTTTTGTTTGTATTCAAATTTCAGTGTTGGAGTACTTGTACTCGTACTCATACTCCAGTACAACTCGAGTACACACAAGTACTCGGCCCGAACTCGACTATCAGTACTCGAAAAATTATTTGGACTTGGCCTGTACTCGATTCTTTGTACTCGAATTCTGCACGGACTCGATGGTTTGGTACTCGGTACTCGACTCCAGTACTCAGGAGTACATATCGAGTGCATTTCTATTTGTACATTTTTTTTTTTTCACCCTTCTATAGAACAATGAAAATATATGTATATCAAATAATGGGGGATGTGTTTGTGTCATCATTGTATTGTAGTTTGAATGCAACTTCATTACCCAATGGACCAACAATTAATATCCGTAACAAAGTCAACTGGAAAGCACTCAGAGGGCGCAAACCTCCGCCAAGGCTAAATGATTTTCTGCTGTATTGTCAGTACACCCAAAAGAAATACCCCCATAAATGGTGAAGAATCCTTAAAAATCCTGAATCCAGACACTTCCAAAATCTAATTGATTTGTACACACCTAAGAACAATTTCATGCAAATCCGTCCATAACGTTTTGAGTCATCTTGTTAACATCAGAGGAACCGACCAACCAATTAACCAACCAACCACCAAAATCCGATGAAGTGGAGGTAACAATTCAGAAGTTAAACTATAGTCTCCAGTTCTGGCAGAATTTATCTAACTTGCATTTACACGAAGTCATGCTGAATACACCGGGAACATTCTGTCACACGATTGATCAACACATTTGAGTAGAACTGGGCCATGCACAGACTCCACAGAGCACTTCTCTAAATGTAGTCCAGACTTCCATGCATATGTCAGTTTTTATTATTTTATTGAAGCAAAAAGCCTTTAGAAAGCTGTCAGTTCTTGTATTTCTCCAGGGGAATAAGTCAGATTTATCAGGTTAAAACTGAATGCAGCCAGGTGAACAGCGGTCCATGAATCGTGCTAAACATTTGTTCTTATAACAATGGACATTGATTCAAAGAATGCATTCTAGATTTGCCTCAAGAAATGTGAAATTTGTGACCAACTTGCAGTAAAAATCTTAAGTTGAACTGATCGATTTCGTCTTTTCCTCAGTTCTGGAATAAGACTTTAAAACCCTTCAGTTATTCTATTGGGCCCCAATGCATCTGACAACCCAACAGTGAGGCTTAAGAATTAAGAAATAGTCTTTCGATCAATGTTCAGATTTGCAATATTTGATTTGACAGAGCTTAGTGTTGGATTGCGACTTTAATTTGCTGGTTTTTGGTTTTCAGTGTAATGAAAAAGTTGAACATTTGAATCTAAGACATTCTGGTATAGGGTCCCCTGTTTTTCTGTCCCTGTCATATCTGACATCAGGGATTGTGTACTTCTGGAGTCACTCTTCCAAGAGTGATTATGAATAGCAAACTACTAAAGTCTCCCCCCCCTCCCCCCACAAAAAATAATAATAATTATTATTATTACCCTGGATTGGATATTTGGGAGACATCCCCATAGACTTATGCACAAAATTTTTCAAACTTAAATGTGCCCTAACCCAATATTTCCTTGTCCTTTTTCCACGAATTTCGGTATGTTTACTAATTAGACCACGAGCAAAAAAAAATATAAAATATAATTGCGATAGCAAAATTTTGCTTCTAAAGGGGGGCTGTAACATTAGGGAGACATGAAAATGTCTCCTTAATGACCGATGTCTCCCATCGTGCGAAGAAATTACGATAATGTGTCTCCTTAATGGTATTGTTACATGTATAACATGAATGGCAAATCAAAAAGTTTAGAAGTAACAGGGACATGAAAAATGTCACACTTTAGACCCTAAAAATATAGAATGACCCATGGATTTGTTTCCAATTCTACCAGCTTTAAATTGTGTATGAGGGAGGTTGGGGGCCAACCTTGGAAAGCTGCCTAACACATTACATGTCTGTGTTGGCCATAAAACTGTGAGTTATCAAGTGGACTGATTTGACCATAGGGATATTTATGGCACAGTTTACTTGTGCCGCCATAAAGTGAAACCCTCACACCAATTAGTGTCTGTTTATGACCAATATATCTATCATCAAAGTCAATTTTGCATGTCTGTGTTTCTGTCTCTGTGAGTTGTGAATCTTGCAAGGTTTTTACCATGGAAGGACCCTACAAAAGTTTTATCAGAATCCACAAGATTTTCATCAGCTATTTTTGTCCCCCAGCCCGGTTTTGTGCTTTTGTAGCCTTCGCATTCTTTTGTTTCAAGGGGGAGCTTTATATTGGGACATTGTTTAGCCTTGTAACTTGAATCTATTTATCTGAACGTAAACCACTGTTTGCAGCTATTTGTAAACTACACTAGACCACTTTTGAACGCTGCTTTTTTACTGTCTTCTGGGGAGTTAAGTGCTTGGAATATAACCAATTATCCAATAACTTATTTTAAATTAAATTTAGGAAACTTAATAATGTGATTTTGTTTTGCTGGCATTATTGGAAAATTCTTGGCCAATTTGTGTTTAAAGTGGGCTGTCTTTAACCTTTGCTGCATGGTTTTATTTGCATAGATCTTCATTAATAGAACAGGATTCGGGATTGGCTAAGTCTGGTTTCAATCATTGTTGCAAATTGTTGCGTTTTGGTGATTGCAGTTCTTAAATGTCATGGGTGAGCCCAGTAATTTGATGCTTATGTGTTGTTTGTTTTCAAAGCCAAATAAAAGCGTTCTATTTTATCCTGTTCAATGATTTTATGGCACACCCAGTCTTTCCTGCAGGATGTCATAAAGTGGGCTTTTCCAGTTTCTGTTGCAAGCTAGGGCAGATATTGGTACTTTTTTTTACCATGTCGAAGAATAGATTTTTTGCTAAGGCTTGAATAACTGAGATTGTAAGCGTGGGTTTTGATTAAAGCCTACACAAATTGATACATCCAAGTAAAGGCTTTCAATGCTAAGTCACTGTAGGACACTGAGGATTGATGGCATAATTTCAAATTTGCCAATAGTCAGAGAAAATACTTCCTGTAGACTGTACCTGATTCTCAGTTTTATTTGCTGCAGTTGATACAATAGTACTGAGAGAGTTGAGACTAAACATTTGTACCAGTATCTAGTCCAGACAAAGCAAATGTACATCCATATTTAAAGTTGTCTGTTTATATATGTACCAGTGATGTATCACTATTTTCATAAGGAGATGACTTTATAGTGAAAATAAAGAGCAAGTTAAGAAATAGCGGCCTTTTACAGAAGAACAGTCAAAAACGGGGTCTACCTGGCCCAGTACCTATGTTCCCCAAAATCCTCAGGGTTAGGGTTAGGGTTAGAATTTTAGGGTTAGGGTTATGGTTGAGGAACATAGGTATTGGGGAACATAGGTATTGGGGAACATGTATGCACCTGTCAAAAACTAGTTTGTCCATGTCTATGGCAGTCATGTAGACCTAATTACAATTACTGCAGTTCTTTGTGCATGCAGTGCTATTGTGTTGACCATATCTCATAGACTTGCGTGTGGACAAACTGTTTTTTACCATCGCTGCATATTTTCAGGAACTCAGATTAAGAAAAAAGAACAACCTGCCCAGAATAGGAGGCCTGACTTGAATTGAGTGTATCAGTTAGGCAAGGTCAAGCCTGGAATATAGACCTGAGAAGATTTCAAGAAGACTGTACATTCTCTTGATGGGTGCATACCTAGTTTCCCTAGTCCCTATGTTTCCCAGCCCCAATATTTCCCAGTCCCTATATTCCCTAGTCCCTATATCCCTAGTCCCTATATTCCCTAGTCCCTATATTCCCCAACCCTAACCTTAACCCCAACCCTAAGGGCTGTGTTACATAGGGACTGGGAAACATAGGGACGGGTGTGTACGTATGTCCCCCAACCCTAACCCTAACCCTAAGGACTGGGGAGCATAGAGACCGGGGAACATAAGGATAACATCGGATGGACCCCACTCTTGATGATCTTGACATATAGAGAGCCCTACTCCTCCGCTTTGACTTTGAGACCCAAGGGCAGAAATGTTCCCTGAACACTTCTATCAATCCTTGTCCAATGAAAACTTGAAAAATCACCAGAATTTCCCAGACAGAACAGATGGTCTTGTACTCTTAGTTTGGGTGTTTTACTTTCACTTCCAGTTCCTTTTGTTTGTGTGTCAAATCATTTAACAGCTGAAGATGCTCGCCTGAAATTAAGCTGATGGTCAAGTTTGTTTTCTTTCTCTTTCACCCCCCACATTTTTTTGTCCAAGTATTTTACCAAGTTATACAAAGGTTAGTAACTTCAACTGCACGGCTAAAAATTATTGCATTTCTCAACATCCCATTCTAACTTGTGTAGAATTAAAAAAAGAAAGATTGTCAACAGAGTGGTGCAGTGTTGGCATTCTGCATTAACATGTATAACCCACCCCATTTTGTCCCAAATGCCTCCAATTTAAAAAAAAAACTCAAGTATTCGGACCCTCAAAAGTTCCTTTCTTACCCACATAAAAAGGTTTGGTCTTGATCTATGCTGTTTTGGGCTGACCAATTTGTTTTTGAACACAAAATGTTTTTGCAGGGAGCTTGATAATTGGGACTACTCCAAGAAGTTGACCTCAATTGACCCTGCTTCCGAATTCCCTGCGGCGTTAATTCTCATTTTTTTTGCCAAAACACGTTCTTCAAAAGATTATCCTGGTTCGACACCTGTATGAAATTAGTACACGATATTACATGACTGGAAGGAGTGTTAATGACCAGATCAGTAAAGTTAATAAACCATTGCCTCAGGGATACAAGGAGTCGGAGGTTGTAAAAAATGACCAAAAAAAACAGCGTCAAAATTGACCAGACGTGACGAACTGTGTAAGGACTTGTACTAATTGCCAACACCTGCGGACATGGCCAGGGCCTGATTCCATGGTGCTTCTAAGCTGAATGCTGCGTCTGCTTAGCAGATTTCTGTTTTTAAGCATTAATGAGCGGAGAGCCAGTCATTAGCAATATGCATCACATTGGGATTTGGTTGGTAACCAGTTTTTGCTAAGCAGATAACTTTTTGTGCTTAACAAATTTCTGTCCTTGCCAGGTCCATAAATTGGCACCAGCTTACACAAACCAATCCAACAATCACGTTTGAAGGTCCAACTCCAAGATTTGTTTCCTTTACTTTCCACTGTAAATATAGTGGGGCAGGTAATGGAAATGTTTGGGGGAATTGTGCCGTTGATGATACAAGCATGGCATTTGGTAGCTTGAGTAACTCCAGCTCGAATGCTCACCGGGAATTCGATCTATATGTCGATTCCTGATGAGCATTGGAGCTGGAGTTACTCAAGCTTTGCATTTGCCATACAGTCAGTGTATGCCTTAAAAACATATTTGGATATGGCCATCACAGAGTTGTCCTTTGAAAAAAAATAAAGGTAGAATAACAAGCAATTTTCAAAATTTTCAAATTTTCAAAATGGCTGCCATTGCTTTTTATTCTACCTATATTCTTTTTTCAAAGGACAAATGTGCGATGGCCCATAGCCAAATATCTTCCTCATGACATACACTGACTGTGTGCCAAATGCCATGCTTGTATCATCAAAGGCACAATCCCATCACCTATCTGCCGCACTAATAGATTAAAGAGACTTGTTGAATATTATATTATTAATATTTTTTTTGTTTTGATCTTGTGAGGATAGTGTTCCCAGCAGCTACATTTACGCCCCATTCTTATGGCCATTTTTGATACCTACAATATCTTAAAGATGGGTACTCTTTCAGTTTTAAGCGATCATTCATTATCGCCGATGTTCAATTGAATATAAAAATTCGCATAAAAATGACGGTATGAATTTATAGCCAGCTGTCCACATATCGCGAGTGTCGGTTATAGGTGTTTGTTGACTGTATTTATAACTGAGGAATGTGAGTTGTAGTTTATTGTATTGACAAGTCACTTGTGCAAGGTTATCCTTTGGTCAAGCCGTTGTGCTGGGCAAAATAATGACGGAGAGTACTTTGCATTTGCTGGTCATAGATTTTGGACATCAAATAATTTCAAAGATGGGGGGATTGGTTGGGGGGGGGTATCCATGTGGTGTAGCATCCATGTGTCTGGGGAGGAGGGGTGGAATCCTTAATTGTAAACATACTGGCAGTCATGTTGAGGGTTGGTGGGGGGGGGGGGACACACGTCTTGCCTTGTTTTTGGAATGAGTGCATGATATGGAGAAGGCTTTTCTTCTATAATTGACTGGGTCCCCCCCTTTTTCATTGCTTATCTCCCACCTCTCATCATCAGGCTAGATCCATTATGGTATTGTGTAACAGACACATCAACAGTCAAAGGTTAACCCCCACCCCCTTTTGCATTGTTAGCCCCTCCCACCTCTCATGACCGAGCAGATTCCATTATGGTGTTGTGTAATGGACACATGATCAGCAGTCTATAATGGGGTCTACCCGATGTTCCCCAATACCTATGTTCCCAAAAATCCTTAGGGTTAAGGTTAGGGTTAGAATGTTAGGGTTAGGGTTGGGGAACATAGGTATTGGGGAACATAGGTATTGCGGAACATAGGTATTGTGGAACATAGGTATGCACCCGTTTATAATAGGGAAGTTATAGAGATGGATTGTAAGTCCTAATCACACAACCCTCTCCATTGTCACTTAAGTTTCTGCAATTTTCTTTAATGTAATGCAATCAAGCTAAATGAGTCGTTTGTTGGGAAATTTCATTTAGAGATTCAGGCCAAAATAGGGCCACTTCATCACATCACTTTATCGCATCTCTTGGTGTTCTGACTTCCATATTTTTAACTATATAACGGTGGTACCAGCATGCGGTTTTCACAGCAATAATGCTGAAATTGTGCTCTTTTCAAATCAGAAAAAAAAATTGACCAGGGTCGACAAGCGACTCATTTAGCTTGATCGCATCACAAATGTTACCACAAAATATTTCAAATTTTGGACTCTTGAACTAGGCTTGGCTCACCTCGAAGCCAAATCATATCATGCAAGGGGATTGATCCCTCCACATTTCAATGTCAGGTTTTATATTTCATATAGTTTGAAGTTAGAATATGCCCCCTTAGAGGGAAATTTCCACCCAACTGTTGCCATGACATTGGATTCCACGGTGAACGCCAAACCCACATTCCTTTCCAATCCATTTCCTGTACGTGTTTTCATTTTGTCCAGTCCCATGCTTTTAAAATTTTTGTGTTTTTTTCCCATGTGGAATCATAAAAGTGGTGTTGTTGAATCCTTGTGGGTTGCCTGATTAATAAAAATGGTTCCCCTCATAGGTTAAACTGGAACTGAACTTTTACTGAAGAGGAGCTGCCATTGGCCCGAGGCGCATAGCCTCCCCAACGTTTGAAGTTATGCCGGTTCGTCCGGGCCTTTTTCCTTGTCTTTTGTCCCCCTCACAATCATCCTGACAATATCAAAAAGGATGATAAACGTTGCCATACCAGAGGCCAGATTGGCTGACCTGGTTTCTGGAAGTCCCACAAGAGAAAAAAAATTATCAACAATGACAATAATTTATGATTGATGAGACTGGACACAATGGCCAATTCAGGAAGTTTGTTGGCATTCTGCCTGCCATTTCAGGAATCTAAATAAAATTATACCTCAGATGTTTAATAGAAAACTTGTCAGGCTTGCAAAGGTAGTAAGGCTGGTGACACACCTTCCCTGCATTCTTGTTACTTCTAAAATTTCACCTAGAAAATCACTTCAGTGACAATACTAGAGCACTGGTCAGTATAGAAATGCCCCTGGTAAATCTGTTTTTGCAAAGCAAATACTTTCTGCAATTATAAGCACAATCCTGTGTTTAGCTAGTGTATGTAATAGACCATGGCAAAATTATGCAACATAACCGCATCTTGACCTCTGGATTTTGACCAATCAGCGGGCGCTTTCTATATCGGGTCTTCCGTCATTCATCGTTGTCCCGTCATAGACATGGGTAAAAAAAAACACCCTAGACACAGCAACACAGGCTGTAGTCACGCACTCTGTATTATGTTATGCGATACGCGCCCGGCTGTTGTTGTATTACAAAAACTGCATTCGAATTGACCAATCACACGTTTAGTCCTGATTTTGGAATGAAATGACGTCATGATTTAGTAAAGTCGACTCCGATTGGCAGAGGCGCGAATTCCATAAATCTGCATGCTCTGACATATCAGACGTTATACAGGAGACTTGGCTCCGTGGATAACGGATGATACTCAGACTAGTGTTTAGCAGCTGCCTCTGTAAAACTGAGAAGTTGTTGCACTTGCTTGCAGTTCTGCAGCTAGTTTGATTGGACTCCATATTTTTCATGTACTTGTAGTGTAAATTCAGTGTGGTGTTTTTTCATCCAAAATTTCTTTGAAAGAAAATTGTGAACAAAAAATCCTAGCTACTGGTATGTTTGTCAGTGCTAGATTTTTTGGGCCAAACCATAAAGCACACATACCATTTCAGCCTGATTCAGGCCTGGACCATAAGGTCCGTGATTTGCTGTTCTCTTTCTTGCCTTGGGATAAAAACCCTGTGAATCTGAAATAATATCGTTCGTCCAATCTGGGCTAAAATGAAATAATTGGCCCACTGCGGGTACCCTGGTCTGCCCCCCTGTGCGCACCCCTGTCACTGTTTGTTCCCTCAGAGCGTGATTCCCCTAAGGGCCAATTCCCTTCGTCCGTTCGTGCGCTTTGATGTTTTCATCGATGAAGTGCAAAATGGCGGATTAGGAACGTTTTCATAATTCCTGTGCAGATTTCCCACCCAGGGTGGGGAAGCTTGAACTAAAATAACAATAACAGAACTTGATTCGCAGTCTTGGAGGGAGTGATCCTTTTTAAGTGGGCTCAGACTACTTTTGATTTCCGTAGGGAATTGACTTGGAAAAATGTGATCAGTAAAAGGCGATGTTATTCTCACGAATGTCAAATTTTCATATACTGATTATCTTCCTTTTTTGTACAAGAAAGGTACTTTCTCCAATTTAAAAGACTGCAGCTGCATCTGTCAAACTGTTTTTGCAATTATTCACGATGAAAAGAAAAGAGAAATCAAATACCGGTACTTATAGTGGTACAGATAGGGGAAATATTTGGGGAAATTGATGATACAAGCATGGCATTTGGCACACAGTCAGAGTGTGTCATGAGAAAGATATTTGGCTATGCCAGGGCAGATTTGTCCTTTGATATAGAGGAAGAAGCAAGTTTCAAAATTGTCAAAGTGGCTGCTATTGCTTGTTATTCTTATGGCAGCCAAATAGCTTTCTCATCACGTACTCTTGACTATGTCAAATGCATAGCTTATATCAGGTTTCATAACAATCACAGCCAGTCAATCTGCTGTACTATTATGCTGAGTAAAAGGCCGAAACAGTGTGTTTTTTTCTTACAAGATCATGGATAATTGGAAATAGAAGGCATATTTTGTACCTGTAAATGGGCTGGCCTTGTTGAAATTGATGGCCAGAGAGGGACTGTATTTATTTGAAAATAAAAAAGCAGGTCTTCTGTTCTGAAGATTGACAATTACGAACTTGTCATCTACTGTCAAAGTTGGAATTGCTTGTAGGCATTTTGTTAAATTCCACAAACTGCTGGCTTATCAATGGCCTACAGTTTTTGTATCAAAACTTTCTGCAAAGGAGAGTCTGATTGGTGTAGTGCTATACTTTTTTACCCTTTACCTCTGTGGCCTGGGTTCACATCCCACATATGCCAATAATGTGGTTTGGGTATCCAGTCCCTACCTAGATTTTCTATGGAAAGTAGTTTTGGAGTTTTATTCTTCAACAGCTGAACTTTTATCATCATCTCTTTATTGTATTCTGCAGGCATGCAACTTTTCCTCCGATCCGCTGATTTCCTCGTTTTTTACTTCTCATGAATGCCATTACAAATTGAAAATACTGTACAAAGTCTTGTGTGGTTTGGAATTTCCTCGTTTTTTCTAAATTCCCAGTTGCATGCCTGATTCTGAAGGCTAACTACATTGCCTATGCAGTTTTAAGGAACTGCCGGTTTTACATGTAGATGCTAAAAAATAAAATTGAGAATTACATTTAAAATGTTTACTATTTTAACAATGCAATCCATATTTGTAGCTGAATTTTAGATTGCCTGTCATTTTTATTCCCAAAGATTTGAGCCAGCGGTAGAATGGGCAAAGCCAAGAAACAGAAGAGCCAGTTGGTCAAGGCAAAGGGGACCAGTGAAAAGCAGCCGGCGACCCACAAAGCCTTCAAAGTATCGCAGCACAAAGCCACCAAGGCAAAGCACAAAGCCAAAGTAGTCTCCACAAACCTGAAGAGGGTGAGTGTTGGCATGGTTACTATTAGTGATAAGGTTGATTTTTTCAAAGGTTTGTTGGTTGTTGCTTTTCGTAGATATTTTGGCATTTGGAGGGGGGGGGGGTGGAACTAGTATTGGTTGGGAGGTGCTGTATCAAAAGGTACATTCTAAAAATTTACCAGTTGGAATTAAGGTTTTGGAAAATTCCTTACGTTTTCAGAAATTCATTAAGAAGATTGCAAAAGAGCTTGGTTTAAAAAAGAAATTTCCTTGGAATTTGGTCAGTTGGAGGCTTTTTAAAGTAGCTATAGTTGAAGTCGAAATCCGCAATTTGTACGCTTTTGTAAGGATGATAGCAGGAATCAAGCCTTGGCATCAACTTAAAGCAACAACATCATCCAGAAAAATGTGTTATGTATGATAAACAAGACGCACGAAATTGGTTACTCACGTAACTAACATTTTCGTAACTGAGTAACTAATTTTGTGACTTGTTTATCATACATAACACATTTTTCTGGATGTCATCTTTGGTGCTAAGGTAGGTCTAGGTCTACTCTATCTACCATGGGGATAACAGTTACTAAAACCTTTTCAGTAAGGTCATTACAGCCCAAGGAATCTCAAAAGTACATCAAAAATGTAACCTGAGTAACCGTGGAATTGCCCTTCTGCATATTTCAGGATATTTGTCACACATGGAAAAGGACTAGAGTGCAATACTAAAAACCTTTTGCACACTGAGCACTTACAATGTTATGCCTGCCAGGACTACCACCATGATTAACTTCTGCATTTAAACCCTGCACTGCTGTGATACAGACATTTCAAAAATACCTGCCTAGCTGCGTTGATCACTGTGCTTGAACAGTCTTGCTTATATGCCCTTGATCAGCATGCTTAAAGATAATCTTAATTTGCCCTTAACAACATTCACACATGGCAAAATGCATCAAATGTATAACTTCAAATCTGATTGAAGAGAAAATATGAGAAATGTTCAACAAGGAATAAAAGTTGGTTTAAGTTTCTGAGTCAACTTGCCCACATGTGCTCTCGTGCTTTGTGTCATTCTACATCGTGGGGGAGAAATATTTCATTGCATTCTCAATCAGCCTTGGATTTTACAAAAAAAATCTTTGGTCCTCCAAAGGGCCAGAAATATGTCACAGGGTTGGATAATATTAGCTTATAAATATCCAACCCTATAAAAATGTGCCAGCTTCACCATGACCATGCCCGAAGCAATGCCCTTGGGGAGGTGTGAGTGGCTAAGATTAGGAAATGTTGAGGGGAGGGGGGACTCAAGAGAATCTTTCGAGATTGAGATTGCTCTGAAGCTACTCCTAATTGAGCCATAAATTAAATATTAATTGGGTAATCCAAGGAATAACAGCGTCTTGAAGGCTGGTGAAAGACGGGTTGCAGATGGCAGGCGAGTGAGTGGTGTCCTGCGGTCTTATAGTTTGGTTGGTTGTAAACTGGCAAAGTGAAGACCACCAACAAAGTCAAATTGAAGAGTTCTGTCTCCGGAAGGTGCAAGAGAACAACAATTCTCAAGCCAAATCAACCTAACTAGATGAGACAAGCAGAGCTGGTCCCAGAGTGCACATAATTCTGTTCGTTTGATTCTGAATGGCTTTTCACTGGAAGTCTTTTCATGCATGTGGTCTCCAAGATGGGCGGGATTATTAGCCCATTCATTAATGCCATGGGGTAATCCTATACGATAACGCTACCCAGCTCACAAGTGACACTGACATTCAGTGAGTCAGTTGATCAGTGTCAGTCAGTCGATTACGCACACGTTTCCGACACACCTATGTTCCGACACACCTATGTTCCGACACACCTATGTTCCGACACCTCTATGTTCAGACACACCTTTGTTCTGACACACCTATGTTCTGACACACATGTTCCGACACACATATGTTCCGACACACCTATGTTCCGACACCCCTATGTTCCGACACACCTATGTTCCGACACACCTATGTTCCGACACCTCTATGTTCCAACACACCTTTGTTCTGACACACCTATGTTCTGACACACATGTTCCGACACACATATGTTCCGACACACCTATGTTCCGACACCCCTATGTTCCGACACACCTATGTTCCGACACACCTATTTTCTGACACCCTTATGTTCCGACACGCCTATGTTCCGACACACCTATGTTCCGACACTCCAATGTTCCGACACCTCTATGTTCCGACACCCCTTTGTTCTGACACACCTATGTTCTGACACACCTATGTTCCGACACCCCTATGTTCCGACACACCAATGTTTCGACACACCTATGTTCCAACACACCTGTGTTCCTAATGCTCATATTCCTATTAAACCCTAACCCTAAACCATCCGGGAGTAACGCATAGAGGTGTTGGAACATAGGGGTGTTGGAACATAGGGGTGTTGGAAAAAAGAGCAGGCACCAGTCGGTCAGTCAGCTCCATGGTCAGTCAGTGAGACTTTTAAAAAGAGGATGCTAGACTGGCCATCTGTGACCAACAAACAAACAAAATCCACGGATATCTCTTGACAAGAAAGTACGGACATAAAGACAGACATACATTGTGAGAATAATGTCATGACCAATGTTCTGAATAGGTGAGTGAATGATTAGTTATTGACACATTCATGTCAGCATAATCTTATATAAATTGTTCATTCAATTCATTGGAACCATAACAAACTAAACTGAGGATCAATCAATTGAAAATATATTGATTACTCAGAATACTCGCAAGCCTCATATCAATAGTGTTTTTTTTCTGTGGCAATCCGACTCTTCGCTGATCAACCTGCCCTGTGAATTTACCTTGGATTTGCTCTAGTGACCTTTGGTTTGCTCTTTGATGTGGTCAGCAACTCTGCATTGCATTTATTGACACTAAAGATGAACACCAGCAGAGCCAATTTCAATTCTTCCTTAGATGCTCAATGGAAACCAACTAGTGCAAAATTGAAACTTAATAACAAAAGTACTGTTTGGAATTACTTGTTAAGCGCAAATTGCATTTACAGTTGAAATGTAACTGATGTCAATTCTGTTCTGTGCTGATGACATTTGTGTCTTTTATTTGGCCAATAATTGGAGGTATTTCTTGTAGACGTCATGCTGTTTTAGTTTGACCATGAAATTATATGTCACTGCCCACACATGGTTTTCAATTATGCTCCACACCACGGTTTACAGAATATGAAGATTCTTGGTTGCTGGGTATATCATGGAGGATTTTTGTCTCTCCTTGGTTAGAGGGGTGCTGACCTTGTAATTTTCAGGGCTGTGGAAATAAGTGACTCTGACAATTTGATTTGAATGAGAATATCAAAAAAGGTCAATAGCTCCCAACATTTCTGCTGACTGACTCGCCGCTGCACCTCACAACTACAGGCTAGGCCAGGACATCTCTAGAGGGGGGCATGCACAGCACTCTATCCATAGGGCTAGTTCTATGCCCTGTCAGTATACATGTAAGTGGCTGCAGAGATTTAGACAGTGCTTCTCGTCAAATGTAAGTGCCGAAAATGCCAAACCAGAAGGTCTTGAGGCTTTCTCAGGAAAATAAAAATATAGAGCCTATGAAAGTTATTCCGAGGCAACTGTGGGCATAAATTCGTCTTTTTATGTTTTATGCATATTTGTCATATTTCCAGGGGTACCCCATGGGCTCCATGCGCGAACAAAAGAGGGCGCCCTCTTATCTAGCAACGACGACCCATGGGCGGGACACATACCGGGTACATTTCGCTGGTTGGCCGCGCTGCACTGTGTGTGTGTGTGTGTGGCCTTACATTTGTAGGGATTTGTACAATGTGTACGCGCTGCCACGCTCGCAGCAAATATTGCAGTCAGGCAAGATGCCCGACTATACTTTCCTTGTGAATGGAGCGGATACCATAACCCCACTGCAGTAAATATTGTTACAGTCATTGTGTAAACCTCATCTGCATATATTAACTAGAAAGCACTCAGAGAGCACAAACGTCCACCAAGCCTTAACAATTTCCCGCCAATATTGTCAGTACACCCCAAAGAAATACTCACATAAAATGGTGAAAAAAATCCTTTAAAAAATCCTGGATCCAGACCCAGATCCGGATCACTTGCAAAATCTAATCTATTGTACTTGTACCAAGGACCACCCCAAAGAAAAAATTCATGCAAATCTGTCCATACATTTTTGAGGTATCTCATGAGACAAACCAACCAACCAACAAAATCCGATGAAAACATAACCTCCTTGGCGGAGGTAATAAGTGATGCCAAATCTCTTGGGTTTTTTATGTGTCCCTTCTGAAAGCTCCATCCGTTCTGGATTGCCCAAAACGTCTCTGCTCTTATAGAAATACAGTACTGTTTACCTAATAATAAGACAAAGTTTCAATTGGCCATTACTGCAGATTTAGTAACTGCCTCATACAGGATTTCCTATTGCAGTGACAGAGCTCGGTTCTGCCTTGCTTCATGTGTCAAAGAGAGTTCATAATTATGTGTTTCCATCAGATAAAAAAAAGGGGAAAAAATCAAAATTTGATGTCTCCGGTTGGTTGGGTAAGATCCTTTGAGTGCTCAACATGAATTTTATGTTGAAATGAAAGGTCATTCAGGATGCAATAAAACATGGCTGACTTGTGATAAAACATGGCCGACCTTGGGTGAGACATTTATGGGTCACATGATTGACTGTGTTGGTAGACTATTATTTTTTGGACTATTTCTGGATTGTTCTTGCGCCTTTGCTGCAAACCAGTTTGCCTAAACTGTACATTAGCCAACAACTGAAAGAGAAATAAGTGCATTAAATCAAGGCCAGTTTCCTGTTTTATTTTTAGTTTTTTCTAGCAGTGATAATTTGCCATTTTTTTACCATAGTCGGTTTTGAATGCAATTTAGTTGCACAAGAACCTTTCTACAAAAATATTTTTAATTTTTTTTTTTAGAACTGACCTGAATTATTTCTCAAAAGATAACTGAGGAAAATACAGCTCAGAAATGTTTCTTTTCTGTCCTCAGTTAAATTTTCAGAACAGACAGCAAGTCAGCAAAATCAACGATAGATTTACAGACATCCAGCACTCCATGGTAACGAGTAGCAAACCTAAGGAAACAACACCGACACAAACCAAAAAGGTGAGATTTATAGTTATTTTTTTTAAGTTTTCAAATTTCGAATTACTGGCGGCCCAGCAATAATGTAAGGACCCAGCACTGTCGCCAGCCCCCCAGCATCAGGAGGGGCCATAGTAGCAACAAATACATATGTATGGCTTTTGCTGTTGAGGAGGCGGGGATGGCTCACTAAGGGGTGCCAGTCGGCTTGCAAGGGAGATCTGGTTGTTCTCAAAATAAAACCTTTTTTCCAGAAGTATGCAGAAACCCCCAAAAAAGAAAAAATTTTGAGGGGGGGGATTGGAATAAAACATAAAAAATGTATTAAGAGAACAAAACTCAAACTGTTTGATGAGCACAGGGAAAACTATTTAAAGGGGCTTCTTAAAATTGGCTCTGACAAGTGGCTAGCACAACGACCACTGCACTTGTTGCACAGAGCTACATGTACATGTATGCATTAAATGGTGAACTCCTCTTGTGTGGATGAAGCAAACAATTCCTTGGTCAGCCTCCACTCGTCTGTCTTTTCTTTGGTCAAAACTTGTGATTTGAGCTTTTGAATGGTGGCAAGTACAAGTTAACTAATACATGTTGGAGAAGTTTGCAGATAATAATATGCACTTTTTGGAGTGACTAACTCTACCTGTCCTATAGCTTGGAAATCTCTCCCAATTGGTTTCTTATTTTGTCATTTCCAGCAGTCTAGGTCCCAGCAGGATTTTTGTCCCAAATTTCTGATACTCTTTATTTGTTTGACCTTTCTGTGGCTTTTTAATCCGATTGGCAATTTAGAATCAATGTCTTCACAGTAATATTTGGGCATCCTGTTAGACAACGTGAGGATTAACTCATCAATTCTCTTATGTTAAAATTTCCTGTGTATGTTGTTTGTTCGTGGTGAGGAGTGATTGAAGACTTCCTTTCAATTCTTTTATCGTAAACACAGGCAACATTGTGTACTGATAACTTTAAGGAAGTTTTTTTTATAGTTTTGAAATTTGATAGGACAAGTGCCAATGAAAATGCACAATTTTGTTAGGGCTAAGCAAAATCATCAGACATCTTATTTAGTGGAGCCACCCATCTGGCATATTATTGAGTGTCTGTCCATGGGCGTTGCCAGGAATTTTTCCAGAAGGGGGGGGGGGCAAAGCACTTTTTCTCCCCGAAATCACTGTCCTTTTCCAGCATATTCTCGATTTATCATTTTTCAAGGGTGGGCAGGTGTACATTTGCTGCCCCCAACCCATTAAATTAACAGCAATATGACTTTGTGCCTCTTTTTTTTTTTTTTCTCCCTAAAAAGGGGGAATCATAAACAGCCTCGTCAGTTATACCGGTATCTTGCACTTTCTTCTTCATCGCGTTTATTTTTATTTAAAGGGGGATTTGCTTTTGCTGTCATTTTTAGAAATGGATGGATTTGGGGGGTTGGTAATATATCGTAAATATTGTTACACTGACTTTTTTGACGTTTTGGGTTTGTAGACTAGATGCTATAAAAACCAAGAAAATCATTTTCCTGTAGTCTGGTTCCCTGACTCAATTTAAGATGAAACGGAGCAATTTATGGATGATGGGAAATAGGCCAGGGAAACAGTCTAGCTGGCTTGTACCCGTTCATTGGTTTGTAATCGATTGCAAACAGATGCGGACTAACAAAATACGGTCAATTGGGGCCAGTATTTGGAAAAAAGCCATTTATTTTTCAACGCTGGTCGCCTGACCACTGACCAGCATTGGATATTGATACGAAAATACCACTTTTCTTGAAAATGACAGTATACCAGGTGCCATGATTTTACAGGATGCTTTAGACTGTCATTCACTAACAGTCCAGCAAGGTATTTCAAAATAATTTGGTAGTTTTACTTTTAATGTTTGCAAATGTTGTATTTTCTCTTTAACTGAAAATGTCAATTTGGTTAGAAAGTATTTTGGCTCACAGTTTTATGCGACCCAGACAGCCATTGTGTCCAGTTATTGGTGTTACATAAACAGTTCCTCTCATCCACTTAGGGCACTTAGTGACGGAATTACCCCTGTAATAAATGTCGCCTTTCCCTCAAGCCTAAGATGACAGAAATTTCCGTAGACCTTGAGTTGTTGATCATAGCCACATAAACGCAGATAAATACAGCCATTGTTTTAACAGACAGTGAGTGGAGTCAAAATAGAAAAAAAAGAGGGCTCAGTCCATATAGTCTGTAGAGGCTGGGGGTAAGGGTGAAATTTTCTTTTGGAAATTATAATTTTGCCCAGCCCCAAAGCTTGTGCCCCGTTCAGAAATGCTGTAGCTGCTATTGCTGAAACAGGTCATTTTTTGAGGTAACCAATATTTGATGGCATTGTGTGGATTAGTGAAAAGAAAATTGAATGCTTGTTTTTTTATAATGGAGTCAATAGAATCATTTTTAAGGAACATTTCGTAAAGGTTTTATTTATTTTTCTCTTTTTTCTGTAAAAAAAAAGATATAAATTTAATAAAATTTCCTTAAAAACTCTGTGACAGTTGTTACATTAAAAAAAAAATCGGCACTCCTTTTAAAAAGAACAGTTGACTGCTGGGATGGGTAGGTTGTGTGTGTTAAAGTGAAAGAGTTTCTTCCCTGTATTGTCTTGCTTCATTGATTTGATGAGGGGTAAAAATAGGCTGGTAGTGGGATGGATCAAACCCAAAGTACATGTAGATGAATTGGTTTCAAAGCGAAGACAGATATGTTCATGTGCAAAAGCAACTGAAAATAAAAGCCATTAGTTTCAGAGGGTTTGCAGATGCCCAAAACATATAAACAATTGTTATTTCATTATAATAAAACATACAAGTTGGAAATTCATCAGAAGACAGCAATGGCAAGCACGATATAGGGTGAAAGGTTCATTTCCCATGACAAAAGTATCATCCCGGATATGCATTATTCCAAAGGAATGTGGCCATCTGGCTTCAAGTTCATTGCTTAGGGAGTTTACATCGAGTTATCATTCTAAAATCCATCAAGGTCAAGATGCTATATGAGGCTACCAGGATACATACAACCTAGATTCTTTTATCAGACAGTCCAACATAAAAAAAAGCAGACATAGTGAATCATGGCCATAAATTGTGCTATACATGTCAGGGAACATGTGTTTCCCCATGTCCGGAATGGTAATACTTAATTTTGGAGAATGAGCGATTATCTCCAGAAGGTCATGTGACACCTGGGATATAATGTCATTGGAGAGATGTCCTTCATGAGCGGATTACCAACTTTGAGGAGGAATGAATGGAATGGTTTTATTTTTTTCAGTGAACTTCTAAACAGATGGATATAATTGTGGCAATTTATTAGTCGTGGGTGGATTTCTTTAAGACCTTGATATTGCTGTATATCTGATGTGAATCTTTGGTCAAATTTGTATAATGCATAATTATTTCTTTCTGACAGTGCAGTGCTTTATGACGATCTTGTACATGGTTTCATCGTTAGGAATCAAACCTGCGACAACCAGGGGTGCTTTTTGGCACTTGTAACAAAACAAAAACACCCCCCCCCCAAAAAAAAAAACTGTTTAGATTGTTTGTTATTGGTTTAGCATTATTGGTAGACTTGAAATCAAGTCATTAGACACTGTCGTGTTTTGTCTGACTATAGGCCCTCAATATTTACTAGCACGGTGCTCGCGCCGTGTATCGTGTTTACACATCCAGCATGCATCTGACAGGTCTAACTCATTGGAAGCAATGTACACGCATATGGGGCCGAGGATGCAGGAATCGTTCCCGGCGCGCTTAACGTAACCCCAGGACGATAAACAGTAGTCAATGATGGTGATACGGTGGCGGTACGCGGAGGCGCAGGGTGACTAAACCCAGCCAATTACCGACTTGATTTCAAGTCTAGCATATTGCAACTTCAGTTCAGTTGTGCATGAAGTAATGCCATGTAAATTACCGTACCACCAAGTCATCAAAATGCAAAACCAATGAGAAAGAACCCTAAAAGCCCTCAGCTGCTGAGCTTGCCGAGTTTGGCAGGCAAATTTTAATCGTGTACAGAATTACTATAAGTGATAAAAGATAAAGACCTTTTGCAGTCTAATCATTAAAATTATCAAATCAGTCAGCAAATCATTTGTGTCGAGGATGTTGAGAAATATTTGCCACACGCAACTGCTGAGCTTGCAGAGGTTGTCTGGCAAATTTTAATCGTATACATTAGTACTGGTTACACCTCTATGTTCCGACATCCCTATGTTCCGACTGCACATATTCCTATTCCTAACCCTAACCCTAACCCTAACCCTAACCGGGACCGGTACATCCAGGTTGTCGAAACATGAACATAGGGACAGCGACTTGTACTAATGAATGATGGATGATGATTTTCTTTATTTAATCTCAGAGTTTTCGAATCAGTCAATAAATCCTTTGGTCAGAAGAAATTCAAGGAGATTTGTCACTTCCCTCTCTAAAATTTTCAAGATGTGAGTCCCTTCCCGTACCATATGGATCCTGTCCTTTCCTCCAACCACTTAAAACTTAAAAAGCAATATTCATTAAACTTCAGTCTCAGGTTGACTAAGTGGTTTCAATGGAGGCAGTTAAATGAATTGCACTGAGTGAAGCTTTCAGCTTAATGCAGCTATGCAAGAATTTGTGCTTGATTTGTGGCTTTTGATACACCCCTTGGACTTGCTCAAACTTTCTCTAGGTCAGTATAGTACAGTGTTGTCTTGCTGGAGTGGAAGACTTCAGAGTAGAAGGGGGTGGATCCAGGTATGGATCAAGGGGGGGGGGGTGGGTAGCTGCCAAGAGGGAAGGGGGAGGGAGTGTTGCAGAAATTTCCTGTGTTTTTGTTGGGGCCCAAGAGGCGGTAATAGACCCCCTGAATCTCCCCCATTGATCCACCACTGAGGGACGCGTTTTAATCATATTATGTTTGTCTTTTTGAAACTTCTGTCACGAACAGAGGTATCATATCAGACCTACATGTACATGTAATAATCAGTTTTTATAATAGGCAGCTGGGCTGTATCATGCAACCCTGGCCACAGGGGTAGTAGGCCTATTGCTCCAGCAGTTGATACAAATCATTCCTTGGTGATCCAGTAGGGCAGAGCAAGTGATGAGTGATATCTCTCATTTGTCCCAGGCATCAAAACAATGTTTTTGTTAGTATTAATCTCAACATTCTTGAGCAATGAAGCTGAAGTTTATGTGCATTTTTGTTGTTGTGGAGAAAATCAAATGTTAGGGCAACCATATGAAGTAGTGACTGTTGCCCTGATTAGGTTGTTTTGTTTTGTTTTGTTCCATAACACAAAACTGAATGTTGCAACTGTAAACAGTTTAACAATGATAATTACTGTCCAAAGCTCTTGTCAAACAATATTGGTTTCAAAAGATGAAGCTGGTTTCAGAAAATTCAGGGAGGTTAAAATGTGTGCACATGCGTACAACCGTGTTGCCTGAATGATTTTGAAATAAACCACAAAGAGAAACTAACCGGCTGCATTATAATAATTTTTAAAAGTTGAGCGAGGAAATTGACTGGAGCAGGGTTTGAACCTGTGACCTCTGTTTTGCCGTTCCAGTGCTCTACCAACTTGGCTATTGTTTGATGTTTCCTGTTGCTACATATTTTAAAATGAGAGGAAAAGGTAGCTCAAGGGGATTTTTTTTTGGCTTCAGGGAATCAAGTCTTTCCCTCTGGGGTTCTCTTGTAATGTTGGTGACTTCAGTTGACCCTGAGAACTCCAAGCAGACCCAGGGGACCCTGTGGTCCACCTGAGTTCTATTTGTGCCAACCTCAATCAGAGATAATTTGTTGGACATGGGATGACCTCATTATGAGGTCACTAACCTGGGCTAATGATATACACAACCCACAACCCACAACACACCCTATTCCAAAACTTACAAATTTGCTGGAAACTAGTCATGACATAAACGAATGATACAGTTACTATGTGGAGGCTGCCCCTAGCCCCTAAAAGTCCTCAGCTGCCACATGCTACCTATGATTGAATTTGGCGTATTCACTTAAGTTGAGGTTTCTGGCCTGGTTTACAAGGGAATCACTGTGGTCTAGGGGTCTGATATCTAAATTGGATTACTTGAAGCCCAAGGCACGCTACAAACCATAAATTTAAGTCCAAAATGGTCAATCTTTCACCAAGAACAATTATGAATTTGAAAACTTAAATCCCAGGAAATTGAAATTGACAATTTTTTTTCCAATTTTTTCATGTGGTAGGCCTGCATGTAGTTTGTGTTTTTGGTTTGAAGTTCACTTTGGCAGTACCTTTTTTCCTATTTTTTTGACAAATCCAAAATTAGGACTGAAACCAAGCCATTGTATGAATTGAGGACCTTTTCTTTTTTAATCCCCTCAACAAAATACAGCACTAGGGCCCTTGGCTTCAGTAACAATTTGAAATTCCTCAATAATGTGAAGCTTTTCGTGAGTTGAGCATTGGAGTGTAATACATATCATTACTCAAGGTTGCAGACCTTTAAATAGACTTCCATGGACCTCAATGATAAAAATCTGCGCACTTCCAAAAAATTTACAGATATGCCAATTCACAACTTGCCAAGGGGTTTGAGACACACATCAAATTAAACTAATTTCTTCTTATTATATTTTTTGGGGGGTTTACAATGACTTTTGGGAGAAAATTCCATCCAAAGATGATCGCCCATAAAAGTGGTCCAGAAGCCCATCATCATTTTTGAAAAAGGTTGTCTACGCTCCATGGCACAATTGAGCCATTTTAGGGCCTATTAGGCCCTAAAATATTAAATATTATTATTTATAATAGTAAATATTTATAATATTAAATATTAAATATCCCAATTTCACAGAAATACGAGCTGGCAGTCCTCTGCACGGTTTTCACCCTTCTTTTTTTACAAACCCTGAAGTTCATGGCCTTCAAAATGCTCTAATCGGCCTACCGGATTATTTGAGGGCATGCAAATCGTGATTTTGCTGGCATAGTCAATTTCGGCTTGTATTTACTGGCCTGCACTTTAAAGTCCTCATACATGTACAATGGCTGGTCTGCCATTGCAAATTGAAAGAGTGGGGGATGGGGCCACTTTCTCCTGTCTTCTTTTCCTTCTTTCTATATTAATATTTCAAGGATTCCTGGAAAGAAAGGGGATGATTCAGTACAGGAGGAGGGGTCTCCTTGCCCCCTCCCCACCCTTACTGTTCATATAAGCGTGTGCAGAGTTTAAAAAAGAAAAACAGAAATGCGCAGGCTAAGCATTGCTTTCTCTGTTGTGATAGTAAATGAACCCAGTCTGTCCACACAGCTTGAGGTGAAATCCAAACCATTGTTTGGCCTCCCACGTGAATTAGATTAAACCCTTTGATTGAGAGATTGGTAACATTGTTGTTGTTTAATTAATAGAGGTTTCAGGTGAAGAACGTGTAAGCCAATTTTGTTCTCTTATTTCTGATGATTTTTAGCAGTTTTCTATTACCTTTTCACTGTATGGAGTGCGAGTGACCAACCCCCTTCATGGTTAAGTGGACAATAGTAAAAAAAACTTTGTCATGCTAGCCAGTAGAATTTGTTATATAGAATCGTTTTTTGGGGTTATATTTATGAAGGTATGATTGTCTGTAGCTGATGGGCCGAATGACAGGAGGAATGAAGCAAAGTCATTTCTGTCAATATTTACTGTGGAAATTGTGCAGTAGGCCTATTTTATTTCTTAATGTTATGTAATTTTTGTATTGCATTAAAGGGAATATATATCATTTGCTTTTGCTGTAATTTTCAGAAATGGATGGAATTGGGGGGTTGGAAATATATAGCAAATATAGTTACACTGACTTTTTTAGGTTTTGGGTTCGAAAATGCTATAAAAACCAAGAAAAACAATCATTTTCCTGTAGTCTGGTTCCCTGACTCCATATAAGAAGAAACAGAGCAGTTTGCATACATTGGGGAATTGTAAGGTCAGGGAACCAGTATAGCTAGCTTGTACCCGTTCATAGGTGTGTAATCGATTGCAAACAAGTGCGATGGTCAATTGGGGCCAGTATTTGAAAAAAAGCCAGTTTTTTCCAACGCTGGTCAGCCGACCAGCGTTGGAAATTGATACAAAAATACCACTTTTCTTGAAAATAACAGCATACCAGGTGCCATGATTTTACAGGATGCTTTACACTGTCATTCACTAACAGTCCAGCAAGGTATTTCAAAATGATTTGGTAGTTTAATTTTTTTGATGTTTGCAAATGTTGTATTTTCCCTTTAAAACCCCCAAAACATGTTTTGATAGGAGGTTGTTGAAACTTAAATACCCCTGTTCACTTAATACCTGTGCCTCACTATAAGACTTCAAGAATTCAAGTTGGTGTGTCATCATATTTGTTGTATTGTTGATTGTCTTATTTCTGAATAACTCCATTGTTTCATCTCCTCCTTTCACTTTCTAGAGTGACCTACACTTACAAGTTTAGAAAGATGGTTGTTGAGCAATACCCTTGTACAATAAAAGCCTTCTATCTCCATTCAAGAACAAAAATTAGAATTTACCTCCCAAGTCAAGATTTGTAAGGCAACACCAAATATTTTACAATCCTTCAGCTGCAGGGGAAAAAAAAGATTTTAGTTGAGAGTATTAAGATACTGCAATGAATTGCATTGCAGCTGCCAGCTGAATGTAAATGTTTGTCCAGCCTATAATATGATATCTGGCCATTAGCAATAAGAGCTTTGAAAAACAAGCAGTGAGACCTCCTGAGTTTCAGCTAAGGTAAACCATATACAAGGAACAGCTCCATGGGTAACCTGAAGGATTGTATGGGCTGGGCTCTGTATTTTCAACTCTTTTTAGACCTTTCCACTATCGTCTTGCCTACATGTACCCGTGGTTGAATCAACACAAGTCCGCCTTGAGTAGAACTGGATCCTGCATGATTGGATACAGGTTGGCAAGGAGTATCGTTCAAACTTACAGACCCCTATAAGCGAGCTCATCAACCCTTGTCCGGACCAGAGTTGAATTTTAACTGTATAAATACTAGCTCCGGACCCATGTAGAAAGTTGGGTTATGTTCTTGGTGGTGTGAAAGGGGTTTCCAAAATGTGGAAGGGTTTTGACATGGGTCCAACAAAGAGATTTTAGACACTTGATGACACTTGCAAACTACCCAGTGGCGGATCTATGATGAGGGAGGGGTGTCTACCCCCGCCCCTTAATTGGGCTGCCCCCCCCCCAAAAAAAAACACAATGGAAATCATGGAGAAAAAAGTAACACATGCCTGCTAACCCCGCCCCCCCCTTTGACCGCTAACCCCCCACCCCCCACTCTTGAGCCACACCTGGATCCGCCCCTGCTACCTGTAGAAAATGGAGTCGAGTTTTGTGTTGGGTTTGAATTTTGGATATCCTAGTTATCATCATTGTGGAAAATTTTTGACAACAATAAAATACATAATTGTTTATCAAGGATATTCAAGATGGGGGCATAATCTAGGATATGACAAGGAAAAAAACCATGAAAAGAAAAACAATTTGATTTCAAATTAGTCAGGATTTGCTTCGTTTCATGATCCTCTGTCATTCCAATATTCACAGATGCACTCAAAGTTTTTCAATTAAGATAAGAGCTGTGTTGGAATTTGTTGATAATCTCTGAAATTTAAATGAGCTTTCCTTTCATTGAGATAAGAAACAGTCCGGAAATGAAAATATTATATAAATCATGTAGTTCTCATCGATCATTTAATTTTGGCTTGTAGCAAAGTCCTACGTAATCTGGAAGGCAAGTTGCTGTATAAAATTTGATGCATGATACATTGGTGGATCTACAGCAGTTGGTTTTGGGTGGGAACAAAAAAATGTGCAATATTCTAGAAACTACAGCTTACAGCTACATTTGTACGTATTGTCAAGTCTTATGCTATTGTACCCCCACAAAAATTAAAAGTGTTAAAAGTATCAGTTAAGTTAAAATTTGAATCATATTGACATGTAATTGTACCATCCTCGTCAAAAAATAATTGAACTTAATGCAACAGATGAATTCAGTATTTCAAGTATTGCCATATGATATATGCTTTATAGTAACTTATATTTCTCGGAGTTTAAAGTTAAAGACTGGCCTGGGCCGGCTACACTACAGTTCCTACATTGTACGTTATCTCTGCTTTTTTGCATCTTTTTCCTCTCACTGGATCGCAAAACCCGTGGTTTTCCAGTCTTGTTTCACGCGTCATTCATGATTGCGTTGTCGCAACGGTACGACACTAGCTGTATACCGTGTATGCACGTATCTGGTGCACGCACATGCACATTTTTGTACAGGCAATCTGAACAGCTGTTGAATTTATTATTCATAATTAAGCTGCACTGTCACAAAAGCGCATGTGCACACTAGGTCCTATTTTTCATAGTGTCACACCCTAAAAGCACTTATAGGGCCTATACCAACTTTAATTAAAGTGAATTTCCTCCAAACTTTCCATCTTCAGCTCTACTATTACCCAACACATAAACTCTATATCCGTGTCCATCTTTTACTGACATTTGCCATTCGGGTCCTCCCTACTTCTAGTACATTCACCTCTGTATGCTGTATTTCAATAGTGTTTGTGGCTTCCAGGAGTAAGAGTTCTGTCTTGACAAAAGGTTAAGAGGGTTAACCCTAAAAAATTTTTTTGCGACCGAGCTGTTATGAACTTTTTAGCCTCGAGCTTGCGCTTTCTTTTGAAAAAAAAAAAAATTGGACCACGGGTTGCAGCGTGTGAAAATTTTTTTCGCTGCCACACGTAAAAAAAATTTTTTCATATATACGTGTGTACGGAGCAGAATTGCTGCCATTTTATATATAATAATAATAATTAGGTCACTCGATGGCCGAGATCTTAGGGGGGGGCGGAATCCGCCCCCCCCCCGGCTGAGAGATGGTCAAAATAACCCGGCCCCTTTAGGGTTAAGAGGTGCTGTGTGTGGAGGCCTGAGATTTCCTGGCGATTAGCATCCATGACTGGACAAATTAGAGCCATTCAGGCATGAGTGGGAGAGGTGACATCTACTGATCTGACCAGTGGTCACTCAAAAGCACTCAGCTTAGTGGAGATTATCCAGATTCCCTTCCCTACCCCCCCCCCCCTCTCTCTCTCTCTCCCTGGCAGAGGGCTGGTCATTGGGTGCATAATGTATACAATGCCGGGTGGTCTAAATTCTTGCCTCAAATGTTTTTGAGTTGGAGGAGCCGCTACTAGCTTGGTAGGTCAACATTGGAAAGTTTGAGTAAAGGAAACAAGATAATTTTTGTCTGTTTAACTTCAGATTTGAAATGCACAGGGCGGCATGGAAAAGATATAGGCCCTACACTATATCAAAAAGACCAACATAGTCGAGAACTACCATTAAACAATCTTGATGAATTAGCCATAACATTGCACTATCTCTCAATATTGAAGAAAAGGAATGTTATTAGCCACTCCTAAAAGCATTTCTGTCTTTAACAAGGTCAATTTGTGTTATTTTTCCCAAGGTTTAGAAAATTTCCTTAACACCAAATTGTCTTTTTCCTTTTGTGAACAAAATTTTATTTCAACATTACTTTTTTTGTCCAAGTTTTATTTACACGCTGAAAATCTTAAAAAGTTGGAAATCCAGCAAGAATTATTTATTAAAAAACTCAAAAATTTTGATTTCTCTTGGAAATCATTAAACAAAAACCTTGATATTCATTGAAGATAGAGCAGGATTTTAATCTAATAATAATAATAATAATAATAATAATTGTTGTGCTTATATAGCGCTTTCCATCGTATCAACAATCGCAAAGTGCTTTACAATTATTCCCTGTTCATCAGGCCATGAGACCACACCACAGCCAATATCAACATTCAGTCCTCTACCCTCACAGGTACCTATCTATACTCCTGGGTGGAGAGAGGCAATTGTAGTGAAGTGTCTTGCCCAAGGGCACAAACACCATGTTCCTGGCAGGGTTCGAACCCACGTACCATCGTACATGAGTCAAAACACCGCAACCACTGGACCATGGCGTTCTACTATACAATCGTGTTTTTTTTTTCTGTAATATTTTTTTCTTTACATGGGTTATGTTATGTGTTTCTATTGAATTGGCACCCTACACAAAACTTTTAAGAATACTTGACTTTTTTCCCTTCTTCTTGAGAGGAATAAAACAATTTCCTGTCATTTCATCAAGAGGTTCAACTCCATTAGTAGTCTGGTGCTGTCAGGTTGCCTGGCACGCAGACATCCCTTAGCCTATACACTTAACCTCCTCAGAGCTGTTTATTGTGATTGGCGCCCAGACCATAATATTGCCAGTCTAATGACCCATGGTGATCCTCTGTCACTCTCTGTTTGGATTTCATCAGCGAAAATTGGAGAAAACATGCTTTTGTCTACTCCCCTAAGGCTGATGGATAGATAAGGAATAGATTAAAATGTTTTGATAGTAAGAAACTTTGATTTACTTGTACTTAGAAGTGGTTTTATCCACAGCGACACCTTTCTGCTCCGAGTAATAAAATAATAAAGAAGAGCAGTGGGGTCAGATATGTATGGCCAGACAAATACTAAAATTGATTTGCAAATTGACCTTTGCCTTGGACAAATAGTGTAATGGTCAGTCGGGCTTAAACTTTGACACAAAGGATATTGTTCTAAATATTTGGTTGAACCACAGAGCAAAGAATAAACACATAACCTATGTGAGGAATGCACAAGGAAAGAAACCGGTATTTGCTAAGATAATCTTAGCGATTTTCCCCCCTTATTGGGGAGGTGTGGGGTTTGTTTTTATTTTTCAGATACAAAATTATATTTAAACTCAGCTGGCAAAAAGGCATTTAAAAATGTCTCCACTTACATTAACAAAATCAACACCGTATACGTGACGAATCTTTGCACACAGCTGCGATAGCCCAGTAGTTAAATAGCAAAACAAAAAGTTGTTTTCATAAAATCATGTTTTATGTACTCGACAAGGTTTTTGTCACTTTGTCAAAATGGAAATTCTGCTTCGTCACAGAAATGTATATGTTTGTACACCGTGCACAAGCGTATATAACATTTATACATTTTAGAACGCAGATTTGTCACCGTGTCAAAAATGCAAATCATGGAGCTACATCAATCTAAATATAGCACACGTGTAAAATCAATGAGACTAAGTGATGAATAGAGTTTTTGTCACTTCGGCAAAACAAAAAACTGAGTGTGTCGCACTTTCTTGATAATGAACGATGGAATTGTGTGTCTCCGGAAACAGTCGGCGTCAATTATTTGAAAATTTCGTTGATGTAAAGTTTAATGTAAATAATATGGCATGATATGACTATCTGTTATTTTTTTTTATTTCGTTTTAGGCTAGCAAGACAGAGACTCAACAACCCAACATGGACGAAGCAACAAGGCAGATGGCAATGTTATGATTGACACGGATCCATGGAGGATGATGACAGTGCTTGGCAGTGCATGGTGTGTCGAAAGTCCTGTTCACGTTGGACTTTATTTTGGTAAAACTTGGCGTGCTTTTCCACAACCACATCCAGTGTTACGTTAAAAAGTCTATAGCACGGCACCCTCAAAACATTTTGAAAGGGCACGTTCAGTACCGGTAAGTTTACACAACCAGTGACGGAAAGAATGTAGTATCCAGACGCCACTTCTTTGGTTGCGTACAAAGTCTATGGAGAGTTGCATGTATTTTTAAAAGTATTTTCTAACAAAATTGTAAATGTTTCTCAGTCCCAGATTCATGTCTTTTTCAAGTTTTTGTGATGACTGACCTTCATTGAGATAATATATTGTGAAAAAAAGTGGCGTCCGGTTGCAACATTCTTTCCCCAGTGACTTCCCGCGAGGCAAAATTAATCCAAGAATAACCACAATGGGATGTCAACAATCACTGATAGTAACTATTTCATAAAATACAGTCCAGTGTGAGCAGTGCTTTTACTTTGGATTTCTTGGGCATTTATTACCAGTAGGTATGACTCAGGTCGAACCAAACAAAATTTGACTCAGACGTGAGAACTTTATGTATTAATTTCCCATTAACTTGACAGTAGAGTCACTCCTAACTGTTTCAAGTGAAACTTTTCCCCCAGTTTTAGGAATAGTTTTGTTCATTGTGACTTTGGAACGTCAGTCTGAACAATGTACACAGATTGGGTGATTTCTATTTGTTCTAAAAATTGCAAACATCTCTGGGCAAAATTTGGATAGAACTGCTAGGGGTTAGCCTAATAAATTACGAGGTTTCAGCTACAGTTTTCTACAAAATTGTCAAACTTGTTATTATGATTAGGGTTAGCCTTTTTACTTTTGAAAATGTAGGCTAATTATTTACTGTGAATCTAAACAATTTTTTTTAATGGGGGGACAATTCAGCTTGTAATACATTAACCTTACAATGCTGGTTTTTAAATATTTTTTTGTGTGAAAAACTTGCAAGTGTTTAACCTTGCCAATTTCAATAAATTTGAAAGAAAATGAAGGGTAAACAATTCCAAAATTGGACACTTATAAGACACTAGCCTTATTCCAAAATTTTAGGGTACATTTCAACTATTTGATGAATATTAAAAAGTTGTACAAATAAGGTTGGCTTACATTCATATAATGAGCGCAATTTGTAATCTATTGTATTTCTTGTAGGGACTATGAAGATTTCCTAAGGAATATATCAACAAACAACACCATGTATGTGCTTCTCTTTTTCATGTATTCATTATTTATTTCTCTACAATGCAAAAATAAATAATTTTAACAAAATCAACATTTCAAAATTGTCTGCTTGCATAGTATTCAACATTTGCTTTAAGGATAAACTAATCGAACACATTAACCCAATATTCATGAAATATTTTTGTACTGTGACATGTATAAATTGGCTAGGTAGTGCTTACTGGAAGCTTTGTTTAGCACAAATCAGAGTATATTACAAGATGCTAAATTTATTGTTTAAATTATGACAAAAAAGTTGTCACCCCATAATGTGGGACATTCTTTATCCAAATTGCAATCTTTGTAAAAAATTATTTTTTTGGCCAAATTTTGGACAAAAAATGCAAGGGGGTAGCCTTACATTTTTGACAAAATTTGGCCAAACTATAAATTTCTTTTTAATGATATATATGTCCCTAAATCGAGTTGGAATGTTTTCAAAGGGCCCTTTGAAGTCTTTGCAGGAAGTTTGGAGCAATTTCATTATTTGGCCAAAATTGACAAAAAATGCAAGGGGTTAGCCTTACATTTTCATTGAAATTTGGCCAAATTATGAATTTCTTTTAATTGATATATCTGTCCCTAAATCAAGTTGGAATGTGTTCGAGGGGCCCTTAGGAGTCTTTCCAGGAAGTTTGGTGCAATTTCATTTTTTGACCAAAATTGACAAAAATTGCAAGGGGTTAGCCTCACATTTTTAATGAAATTTGGCCAAAATATGAATTTCTTTTAATTGATATATCCGTCTCTAAATCGAGTGGGTATGTGGTCAAGGGGCCCTTAAGAGTCTTTCCAGGAAGTTTGGTGCAATTTCATTTTTTGACCAAAATTGACAAAAATTGCAAGGGGTTAGCCTTACATTTTTAATGAAATTTGGCCAAAATATGAATTTCTTTGTATTGATATATCTGTCCCTTTATCGACTTGGAATGTGTTCGAGGGTCGCTTAGGAGTCTTTCGAGAAAGTTTGGTGCAATTTAATTTTTTGGCCAAAATTGACAAAAATTGCAAGGGGTTAGCCTTACATTTTAATTGAAATTTGGCCGGAACATGAATTTCTTTTAAATGATATATATGTCCCTAAATCGAGTTGGAATGTGTTCGAGGGGCCCTTAGGAGTCTTTCCAAAAAGTTTGGAGCAATTTCATATTTTGACAAAAATTGACAAAAAATGCAAGGGGTTAGCCTCACATTTTTAATGAAATTTGGCCAAAATATGAATTTCTTTGTATTGATATATCTGTCCCTTTATCGACTTGGAATGTGTTCGAGGGTCGCTTAGGAGTCTTTCGAGGAAGTTTGGTGCAATTTAATTTTTTGGCCAAAATTGACAAAAATTGCAAGGGGTTAGCCTTACATTTTAATTGAAATTAGGCCAAAATATGAATTTTTTTTAATTGATATATCTGTCCCTAAACCGGGTTGGAATGTGTTCGAAAGGCCCTTAGGAGTCTTTCCAAGAAGTTTGGAGCAATTTTATTTTTTGACCAAAATTGACAAAAATTGCAAGGGGTTAGCCTTACATTTTTAATGAATTTTGGCCAAAATATGAATTTCTTTTAATTGATATATCTGTCCCTAAATCGAGTTGGAATGTGGTCGAGGGGCCCTTAGGAGTCTTTCCAAGAAGTTTGGAGCAATTTCATATTTTGACCAAAATTGACAAAAAAATCCAAGGGGTTAGCCTTACATTTTTAATGAAATTTGGCCGGAACATGAATTTCTTTTAAATGATATATATGTCCCTAAATCGAGTTGGAATGTGTTCGAGGGGCCCTTAGGAGTCTTTCCAAAAAGTTTGGAGCAATTTCATTTTTTGACAAAAATTGACAAAAAATGCAAGGGGTTAGCCTCACATTTTTAATGAAATTTGGCCAAAATATGAATTTCTTTGTATTGATATATCTGTCCCTTTATCGACTTGGAATGTGTTCGAGGGTCGCTTAGGAGTCTTTCGAGGAAGTTTGGTGCAATTTAATTTTTTGGCCAAAATTGACAAAAATTGCAAGGGGTTAGCCTTACATTTTAATTGAAATTAGGCCAAAATATGAATTTTTTTTAATTGATATATCTGTCCCTAAACCGGGTTGGAATGTGTTCGAAAGGCCCTTAGGAGTCTTTCCAAGAAGTTTGGAGCAATTTTATTTTTTGACCAAAATTGACAAAAATTGCAAGGGGTTAGCCTTACATTTTTAATGAATTTTGGCCAAAATATGAATTTCTTTTAATTGATATATCTGTCCCTAAATCGAGTTGGAATGTGGTCAAGGGGCCCTTAGGAGTCTTTCCATGAAGTTTGGAGCAATTTCATTTTTTGACCAAAATTGACAAAAAATGCAAGGGGTTAGCCTCACATTTTTAATGAAATTTGGCCAAAATATGAATTTCTTTGTATTGATATATCTGTCCCTTTATCGACTTGGAATGTGTTCGAGGGTCGCTTAGGAGTCTTTCGAGGAAGTTTGGTGCCATTTAATTTTTTGGCCAAAATTGACAAAAATTGCAAGGGGTTAGCCTTACATTTTAATTGAAATTAGGCCAAAATATGAATTTTTTTTAATTGATATATCTGTCCCTAAACCGGGTTGGAATGTGTTCGAAAGGCCCTTAGGAGTCTTTCCAAGAAGTTTGGAGCAATTTTATTTTTTGACCAAAATTGACAAAAACTGCAAGGGGTTAGCCTTACATTTTTAATGAATTTTGGCCAAAATATGAATTTCTTTTAATTGATATATCTGTCCCTAAATCGAGTTGGAATGTGGTCGAGGGGCCCTTAGGAGTCTTTCCAAGAAGTTTGGAGCAATTTTATTTTTGACCAAAATTGACAAAAACTGCAAGGGGTTAGCCTTACATTTTTAATGAATTTTGGCCAAAATATGAATTTCTTTTAATTGATATATCTGTCCCTAAATCGAGTTGGAATGTGGTCAAGGGGCCCTTAGGAGTCTTTCCATGAAGTTTGGAGCAATTTCATTTTTTGACCAAAATTGACAAAAAATGCAAGGGGTTAGCCTTACATTTTTAATGTAATTTGGCCAAAATATGAATTTCTTTTTAATGATATATCTGTCCCTAAACCGAGTTGGAATGTGTTCGAGGGGCCTTTAGGAGTCTTTCCAAGAAGTTTGGAGCAATTTTATTTTTTGACCAAAATTGATAAAAAAATTGCAAGGGGTTAGCCTTACATTTTTAATGAATTTTGGCCAAAATATGAATTTCTTTTAATTGATATATCTGTCCCTAAATCGAGTTGGAATGTGGTCGAGGGGCCCTTAGGAGTCTTTCCAAGAAGTTTGGAGCAATTTCATATTTTGACCAAAATTGACAAAAAATGCAAGGGGTTAGCCTTACATTTTTAATGAAATTTGGCCGGAATATGAATTTCTTTTAAATGATATATATGTCCCTAAATCGAGTTGGAATGTGTTCGAGGGGCCCTTAGGAGTCTTTCCATGAAGTTTGGAGCAATTTCATATTTTGACCAAAATTGACAAAAAATGCAAGGGGTTAGCCTTACATTTTTAATGAAATTTGGCCGGAACATGAATTTCTTTTAAATGATATATATGTCCCTAAATCGAGTTGGAATGTGTTCGAGGGGCCCTTAGGAGTCTTTCCAAAAAGTTTGGAGCAATTTCATTTTTTGACAAAAATTGACAAAAAATGCAAGGGGTTAGCCTCACATTTTTAATGAAATTTGGCCAAAATATGAATTTCTTTGTATTGATATATCTGTCCCTTTATCGACTTGGAATGTGTTCGAGGGTCGCTTAGGAGTCTTTCGAGGAAGTTTGGTGCAATTTAATTTTTTGGCCAAAATTGACAAAAATTGCAAGGGGTTAGCCTTACATTTTAATTGAAATTAGGCCAAAATATGAATTTTTTTAAATTGATATATCTGTCCCTAAACCGGGTTGCAATGTGTTCGAAAGGCCCTTAGGAGTCTTTCCAAGAAGTTTGGAGCAATTTTATTTTTTGACCAAAATTGACAAAAATTGCAAGGGGTTAGCCTTACATTTTTAATGAATTTTGGCCAAAATATGAATTTCTTTTAATTGATATATCTGTCCCTAAATCGAGTTGGAATGTGGTCAAGGGGCCCTTAGGAGTCTTTCCATGAAGTTTGGAGCAATTTCATTTTTTGACCAAAATTGACAAAAAATGCAAGGGGTTAGCCTCACATTTTTAATGAAATTTGGCCAAAATATGAATTTCTTTGTATTGATATATCTGTCCTTAAACCGAGTTGTAATGTGTTCAACGGGCCCTTAGGAGTCTTTCCATGAAGTTTGGAGCAATTTCATTTTTTGACCAAAATTGACAAAAATTGCAAGGGGTTAGCCTTACATTTTTAATGAAATTTGGCCAAAATATGAATTTCTTTTAATTGATATATCTGTCCCTAAATCGAGTTGGAATGTGTTCGAAAGGCCCTTAGGAGTCTTTCCAAGAAGTTTGGAGCAATTTTATTTTTGACCAAAATTGACAAAAACTGCAAGGGGTTAGCCTTACATTTTTAATGAATTTTGGCCAAAATATGAATTTCTTTTAATTGATATATCTGTCCCTAAATCGAGTTGGAATGTGGTCAAGGGGCCCTTAGGAGTCTTTCCATGAAGTTTGGAGCAATTTCATTTTTTGACCAAAATTGACAAAAAATGCAAGGGGTTAGCCTTACATTTTTAATGTAATTTGGCCAAAATATGAATTTCTTTTTAATGATATATCTGTCCCTAAACCGAGTTGGAATGTGTTCGAGGGGCCTTTAGGAGTCTTTCCAAGAAGTTTGGAGCAATTTTATTTTTTGACCAAAATTGACAAAAATTGCAAGGGGTTAGCCTTACATTTTTAATGAATTTTGGCCAAAATATGAATTTCTTTTAATTGATATATCTGTCCCTAAATCGAGTTGGAATGTGGTCGAGGGGCCCTTAGGAGTCTTTCCAAGAAGTTTGGAGCAATTTCATATTTTGAAAATTGACAAAAATGCAAGGGGTTAGCCTTACATTTTTAATGAAATTTGGCTGAATATGAAATTCTTTAAATGATATATATGTCCCTAAATCGAGTTGGAATGTGTTCGAGGGGCCCTTAGGAGTCTTTCCATGAAGTTTGGAGCAATTTCATATTTTGACCAAAATTGACAAAAAATGCAAGGGGTTAGCCTTACATTTTTAATGAAATTTGGCCGGAACATGAATTTCTTTTAAATGATATATATGTCCCTAAATCGAGTTGGAATGTGTTCGAGGGGCCCTTAGGAGTTTTTCCAAAAAGTTTGGAGCAATTTTATTTTTTGACCAAAATTGACAAAAACTGCAAGGGGTTAGCCTTACATTTTTAATGAATTTTGGCCAAAATATGAATTTCTTTTAATTGATATATCTGTCCCTAAATCGAGTTGGAATGTGGTCGAGGGGCCCTTAGGAGTCTTTCCAAGAAGTTTGGAGCAATTTTATTTTTGACCAAAATTGACAAAAACTGCAAGGGGTTAGCCTTACATTTTTAATGAATTTTGGCCAAAATATGAATTTCTTTTAATTGATATATCTGTCCCTAAATCGAGTTGGAATGTGGTCAAGGGGCCCTTAGGAGTCTTTCCATGAAGTTTGGAGCAATTTAATTTTTTGACCAAAATTGACAAAAAATGCAAGGGGTTAGCCTTACATTTTTAATGAATTTTGGCCAAAATATGAATTTCTTTTAATTGATATATCTGTCCCTAAATCGAGTTGGAATGTGTTCGAGGGGCCTTTAGGAGTCTTTCCAAGAAGTTTGGAGCAATTTTATTTTTTGACCAAAATTGACAAAAATTGCAAGGGGTTAGCCTTACATTTTTAATGAATTTTGGCCAAAATATGAATTTCTTTTAATTGATATATCTGTCCCTAAATCGAGTTGGAATGTGGTCGAGGGGCCCTTAGGAGTCTTTCCAAGAAGTTTGGAGCAATTTCATATTTTGACCAAAATTGACAAAAAATGCAAGGGGTTAGCCTTACATTTTTAATGAAATTTGGCCGGAATATGAATTTCTTTTAAATGATATATATGTCCCTAAATCGAGTTGGAATGTGTTCGAGGGGCCCTTAGGAGTCTTTCCATGAAGTTTGGAGCAATTTCATATTTTGACCAAAATTGACAAAAAATGCAAGGGGTTAGCCTTACATTTTTAATGAAATTTGGCCGGAACATGAATTTCTTTTAAATGATATATATGTCCCTAAATCGAGTTGGAATGTGTTCGAGGGGCCCTTAGGAGTCTTTCCAAAAAGTTTGGAGCAATTTTATTTTTTGACCAAAATTTGAAAATTTGCAAGGGGTTAGCCTTACATTTTTAATGAATTTTGGCCAAAATATGAATTTCTTTTAATTGATATATCTGTCCCTAAATCGAGTTGGAATGTGGTCGAGGGGCCCTTAGGAGTCTTTCCAAGAAGTTTGGAGCAATTTTATTTTTGACCAAAATTGACAAAAACTGCAAGGGGTTAGCCTTACATTTTTAATGAATTTTGGCCAAAATATGAATTTCTTTTAATTGATATATCTGTCCCTAAATCGAGTTGGAATGTGGTCAAGGGGCCCTTAGGAGTCTTTCCATGAAGTTTGGAGCAATTTCATTTTTTGACCAAAATTGACAAAAAATGCAAGGGGTTAGCCTTACATTTTTAATGTAATTTGGCCAAAATATGAATTTCTTTTTAATGATATATCTGTCCCTAAACCGAGTTGGAATGTGTTCGAGGGGCCTTTAGGAGTCTTTCCAAGAAGTTTGGAGCAATTTTATTTTTTGACCAAAATTGACAAAAATTGCAAGGGGTTAGCCTTACATTTTTAATGAATTTTGGCCAAAATATGAATTTCTTTTAATTGATATATCTGTCCCTAAATCGAGTTGGAATGTGGTCGAGGGGCCCTTAGGAGTCTTTCCAAGAAGTTTGGAGCAATTTCATATTTTGACCAAAATTGACAAAAAATGCAAGGGGTTAGCCTTACATTTTTAATGAAATTTGGCCGGAATATGAATTTCTTTTAAATGATATATATGTCCCTAAATCGAGTTGGAATGTGTTCGAGGGGCCCTTAGGAGTCTTTCCATGAAGTTTGGAGCAATTTCATATTTTGACCAAAATTGACAAAAAATGCAAGGGGTTAGCCTTACATTTTTAATGAAATTTGGCCGGAACATGAATTTCTTTTAAATGATATATATGTCCCTAAATCGAGTTGGAATGTGTTCGAGGGGCCCTTAGGAGTCTTTCCAAAAAGTTTGGAGCAATTTCATTTTTTGACAAAAATTGACAAAAAATGCAAGGGGTTAGCCTCACATTTTTAATGAAATTTGGCCAAAATATGAATTTCTTTGTATTGATATATCTGTCCCTTTATCGACTTGGAATGTGTTCGAGGGTCGCTTAGGAGTCTTTCCAAGAAGTTTGGAGCAATTTTATTTTTTGACCAAAATTGACAAAAATTGCAAGGGGTTAGCCTTACATTTTTAATGAATTTTGGCCAAAATATGAATTTCTTTTAATTGATATATCTGTCCCTAAATCGAGTTGGAATGTGGTCAAGGGGCCCTTAGGAGTCTTTCCATGAAGTTTGGAGCAATTTCATTTTTTGACCAAAATTGACAAAAAATGCAAGGGGTTAGCCTTACATTTTTAATGTAATTTGGCCAAAATATGAATTTCTTTTTAATGATATATCTGTCCCTAAATCGAGTTGGAATGTGGTCAAGGGGCCCTTAGGAGTCTTTCCATGAAGTTTGGAGCAATTTCATTTTTTGACCAAAATTGACAAAAATTGCAAGGGGTTAGCCTTACATTTTTAATGAATTTTGGCCAAAATATGAATTTCTTTTAATTGATATATCTGTCCCTAAATCGAGTTGGAATGTGGTCGAGGGGCCCTTAGGAGTCTTTCCAAGAAGTTTGGAGCAATTTTATTTTTTGACCAAAATTGACAAAAAATGCAAGGGGTTAGCCTTACATTTTTAATGAAATTTGGCCGGAATATGAATTTCTTTTAAATGATATATATGTCCCTAAATCGAGTTGGAATGTGTTCGAGGGGCCCTTAGGAGTCTTTCCATGAAGTTTGGAGCAATTTCATATTTTGACCAAAATTGACAAAAAATGCAAGGGGTTAGCCTTACATTTTTAATGAAATTTGGCCGGAACATGAATTTCTTTTAAATGATATATATGTCCCTAAATCGAGTTGGAATGTGTTCGAGGGGCCCTTAGGAGTCTTTCCAAAAAGTTTGGAGCAATTTTATTTTTTGACCAAAATTGATAAAAAAACTGCAAGGGGTTAGCCTTACATTTTTAATGAATTTTGGCCAAAATATGAATTTCTTTTAATTGATATATCTGTCCCTAAATCGAGTTGGAATGTGGTCGAGGGGCCCTTAGGAGTCTTTCCAAGAAGTTTGGAGCAATTTTATTTTTGACCAAAATTGACAAAAACTGCAAGGGGTTAGCCTTACATTTTTAATGAATTTTGGCCAAAATATGAATTTCTTTTAATTGATATATCTGTCCCTAAATCGAGTTGGAATGTGGTCAAGGGGCCCTTAGGAGTCTTTCCATGAAGTTTGGAGCAATTTAATTTTTTGAACAAAATTGACAAAAAATGCAAGGGGTTAGCCTTACATTTTTAATGTAATTTGGCCAAAATATGAATTTCTTTTTAATGATATATCTGTCCCTAAACCGAGTTGGAATGTGTTCGAGGGGCCTTTAGGAGTCTTTCCAAGAAGTTTGGAGCAATTTTATTTTTTGACCAAAATTGATAAAAAAATTGCAAGGGGTTAGCCTTACATTTTTAATGAATTTTGGCCAAAATATGAATTTCTTTTAATTGATATATCTGTCCCTAAATCGAGTTGGAATGTGTTCGAGGTACCCTTAGGAGTCTTTCCAGGAAGTTTGGAGCAATTTTATTTTTTTACCAAAATTGACAAAAAATGCAAGGGGTTAGCCTTACACTTTTAATGAAATTTGGCCGGAATATGAATTTCTTTTAAATGATATATATGTCCCTAAATCGAGTTGGAATGTGTTCGAGGGGCCCTTAGGAGTCTTTCCATGAAGTTTGGAGCAATTTCATATTTTGACCAAAATTGACAAAAAATGCAAGGGGTTAGCCTTACATTTTTAATGAAATTTGGCCGGAACATGAATTTCTTTTAAATGATATATATGTCCCTAAATCGAGTTGGAATGTGTTCGAGGGGCCCTTAGGAGTCTTTCCAAAAAGTTTGGAGCAATTTCATTTTTTGACAAAAATTGACAAAAAATGCAAGGGGTTAGCCTCACATTTTTAATGAAATTTGGCCAAAATATGAATTTCTTTGTATTGATATATCTGTCCCTTTATCGACTTGGAATGTGTTCGAGGGTCGCTTAGGAGTCTTTCGAGGAAGTTTGGTGCAATTTAATTTTTTGGCCAAAATTGACAAAAATTGCAAGGGGTTAGCCTTACATTTTAATTGAAATTAGGCCAAAATATGAATTATTTTAAATTGATATATCTGTCCCTAAACCGGGTTGGAATGTGTTCGAAAGGCCCTTAGGAGTCTTTCCAAGAAGTTTGGAGCAATTTTATTTTTTGACCAAAATTGACAAAAATTGCAAGGGGTTAGCCTTACATTTTTAATGAATTTTGGCCAAAATATGAATTTCTTTTAATTGATATATCTGTCCCTAAATCGAGTTGGAATGTGGTCAAGGGGCCCTTAGGAGTCTTTCCATGAAGTTTGGAGCAATTTCATTTTTTGACCAAAATTGACAAAAAATGCAAGGGGTTAGCCTCACATTTTTAATGAAATTTGGCCAAAATATGAATTTCTTTGTATTGATATATCTGTCCCTTTATCGACTTGGAATGTGTTCGAGGGTCGCTTAGGAGTCTTTCGAGGAAGTTTGGTGCCATTTAATTTTTTGGCCAAAATTGACAAAAATTGCAAGGGGTTAGCCTTACATTTTAATTGAAATTAGGCCAAAATATGATTTTTTTTTAATTGATATATCTGTCCCTAAACCGGGTTGGAATGTGTTCGAAAGGCCCTTAGGAGTCTTTCCAAGAAGTTTGGAGCAATTTTATTTTTGACCAAAATTGACAAAAACTGCAAGGGGTTAGCCTTACATTTTTAATGAATTTTGGCCAAAATATGAATTTCTTTTAATTGATATATCTGTCCCTAAATCGAGTTGGAATGTGGTCGAGGGGCCCTTAGGAGTCTTTCCAAGAAGTTTGGAGCAATTTTATTTTTGACCAAAATTGACAAAAACTGCAAGGGGTTAGCCTTACATTTTTAATGAATTTTGGCCAAAATATGAATTTCTTTTAATTGATATATCTGTCCCTAAATCGAGTTGGAATGTGGTCAAGGGGCCCTTAGGAGTCTTTCCATGAAGTTTGGAGCAATTTCATTTTTTGACCAAAATTGACAAAAAATGCAAGGGGTTAGCCTTACATTTTTAATGTAATTTGGCCAAAATATGAATTTCTTTTTAATGATATATCTGTCCCTAAACCGAGTTGGAATGTGTTCGAGGGTCGCTTAGGAGTCTTTCCAAGAAGTTTGGAGCAATTTCATTTTTTGACCAAAATTGACAAAAATTGCAAGGGGTTAGCCTTACATTTTTAATGAATTTTGGCCAAAATATGAATTTCTTTTAATTGATATATCTGTCCCTAAATCGAGTTGGAATGTGGTCGAGGGGCCCTTAGGAGTCTTTCCAAGAAGTTTGGAGCAATTTCATATTTTGACCAAAATTGACAAAAAATGCAAGGGGTTAGCCTTACATTTTTAATGAAATTTGGCCGGAATATGAATTTCTTTTAAATGATATATATGTCCCTCAATCGAGTTGGAATGTGTTCGAGGGGCCCTTAGGAGTCTTTCCATGAAGTTTGGAGCAATTTCATTTTTTGACCAAAATTGACAAAAAATCCAAGGGGTTAGCCTTACATTTTTAATGTAATTTGGCCAAAATATGAACTTCTTTTTAATGATATATCTGTCCCTAAACCGAGTTGGGATGTGTTCGAGGGGCCTTTAGGAGTCTTTCCAAGAAGTTTGGAGCAATTTCATTTTTTGACCAAAATTGACAAAAATTGCAAGGGGTTAGCCTTACATTTTTAATGAATTTTGGCCAAAATATGAATTTCTTTTAATTGATATATCTGTCCCTAAATCGAGTTGGAATGTGGTCGAGGGGCCCTTAGGAGTCTTTCCAAGAAGTTTGGAGCAATTTTATTTTTGACCAAAATTGACAAAAACTGCAAGGGGTTAGCCTTACATTTTTAATGAATTTTGGCCAAAATATGAATTTCTTTTAATTGATATATCTGTCCCTAAATCGAGTTGGAATGTGGTCAAGGGGCCCTTAGGAGTCTTTCCATGAAGTTTGGAGCAATTTCATTTTTTGACCAAAATTGACAAAAAATGCAAGGGGTTAGCCTTACATTTTTAATGTAATTTGGCCAAAATATGAATTTCTTTTTAATGATATATCTGTCCCTAAACCGAGTTGGAATGTGTTCGAGGGGCCTTTAGGAGTCTTTCCAAGAAGTTTGGAGCAATTTTATTTTTTGACCAAAATTGACAAAAATTGCAAGGGGTTAGCCTTACATTTTTAATGAATTTTGGCCAAAATATGAATTTCTTTTAATTGATATATCTGTCCCTAAATCGAGTTGGAATGTGGTCGAGGGGCCCTTAGGAGTCTTTCCAAGAAGTTTGGAGCAATTTCATATTTTGACCAAAATTGACAAAAAATGCAAGGGGTTAGCCTTACATTTTTAATGAAATTTGGCCGGAATATGAATTTCTTTTAAATGATATATATGTCCCTAAATCGAGTTGGAATGTGTTCGAGGGGCCCTTAGGAGTCTTTCCAAAAAGTTTGGAGCAATTTCATTTTTTGACAAAAATTGACAAAAAATGCAAGGGGTTAGCCTTAAATTTTTAATGAACTTTGGCCGGAATATGAATTTCTTTTAATTGAAATATCTGTCCCTAAATCGAGTTGGAATGTGTTCGAGGGGCCCTTAGGAGTCTTTCCAAGAAGTTTGGAGCAATTCCATTTTTTGACAAAAATTGACAAAAATTGCAAGGGGTTAGCCTTACATTTTTAATGAAATTTGGCCAAAATATGAATTTCTTTAAATTGATATACCTGTCCCTCAATCGAGTTGGAAGGGGTTCGAGGGGCCCTTAGGAGTGTTTCCAAGAAATTTGGAGCATTTTTATTTTTTGGCCAAAATTGACAAAAATTGCAAGGGGTTAGCCTTACATTTTTGATGAAATTTGGCCAAAATATGATTTTTTTTTAATTGATATATCTGTCCCTAAATCGAGTTGGAAAGTGTTCGAGGGTCGCTTAGGAGTCTTTCCAGGAAGTTTGGAGCAACTTGACAAAAATTGGCAAACACTGCAAGTGAATTTTCTCCAAACGTCATAGAAATTTGTTTGGAGGTAAGAGGAGCATCAATAAACATTCAAACACCCAATATATTCATTGCTTTGTTTATAGAAAAACAACAATTTTGAATTGATTTCACCCAAAATTTTCGTTGAAATTTTGTCTTAAAATGTTTAATGAGGGTTTTTCATTTCATTTAAAAAAAGGGATTTGTATGGAAGAATTTGACATACTTCTAAATTTTTAAGGCTTACTTTATCAAGGAATGAATCTTTCCAAATTGTGTGAGTCTGAGTCCCCGAATTAGATCATTGAAGCCTTGAAGGCACTGGTGAGTCTCTTCAATTTGTCCTCCATGACTCGCTTTTGAGTCTCGTCTCAGAAAGGAGAAGACGCATCATGTGAGGCCCTGAGTAAGATCACTGAAGGCACTCAAAGAGTCTCTTCAATTTGTCCTCCATGACTTGCTCTTGAGTCTCGGTCCCGACGGGAGAAGACGCATCATGTGAGTCCCTGAGTCAGATCACTGAAGGCACTCGTGAGTCTCTTCAATTTGTCCTCCATGACTTGCTCTTGAGTCTCGGTCCCCGACAAGTGAAGACGTATCATGTGAGTCCCTGAGTCAGATCACTGAAGGCACTCGTGAGTTTCTTCAATTTGTCCTCCATGACTCGCTTTTGCGTCTCCGTCTCGGACAGGAGAAGGCGCATCTCATTCTCAACCTCAATTACCTGCAAAAGAAGGACCAATTGGAAATCACGATTAATAACCAATATAACGTATAACCAATATAAGGCTTTCCAGCATAAATTTTCCAGAGTGAATTCAATTCTGGCACAAAAATCGTTTCGGGGGCTTTCGTGTCCAAACCAAATAAAAAACATCTTCAAGCATGGAGCTCATATCACTGAATTTAATGTTCTTAAAGCAGCATCTGAATTCTTTATTAAACAGGACCCCTCACCCCTAAGTCAGGGCCTAATATCTCTTGAATATGGACTTCGAGACAAAGCAAATGTTAGGAAAGCCCCTACACAGAGAGCGACACAAAAACACTTGGGGGTAAAGGGAACTTGAACAATCAAGTGTGAGTTTTTACATGCAGCAGGGGTGTGACTTTACAGGTAGTATAGGAACTGGGTAACTATTTGAAGAAAAAAACACGGGTACCCAGGTACATGTTAAAGAAACCCAACGCCAAACATGCCAAAACACAAATCTCAGAAGTTGCTGTTGAGATTGTTTACAAAGGTCCGCACGATAATACTTCCGCATCGGCACATCAATACAGCAAGATACAAGTGTGTACAGTGAGCTTTATAGCTTTATGGTATAAACTGCAGCTTTCGCAAGCGTCATAAATGTGAAATATTTTGTTTTCCCATGTGGCCTGGTTTTCATTTTGAAAATTCCCCACAAATGACTTCAAAACCTTTCTTTCTCGTTATCTGAGAAGTGACTAAGTAATTTGTAAAGTTGGTTATGGGTATCTGATCCCATAATCTAGAGTGGGTTCCAGACATTAACCGTTGGGTACTCGGGGAAACCGGTTCCAATGCACAGCCCTAACATGCAGAGTGCACTTGCATTTTTTCCCCGACAATTAAAGTACAGGTTTTAATAAAACAATGAGGAATTTACAAGACGAAGGGCCAAACTTACCCTCTGGTTAGCTGCATCAATCTCCTTCTGTCTCTCCAAGTTCATCTCATCCCTTTCTCCTTCGTGATGTCTCCTGACTGCCTCCAGTTGCTTGGCAAAGGCATCATCGGCTCGGTGTAACCTCTCCACTGCAGCTCTAGCAAGGAAGACCAAAGAAATAATAATAATAATAATAATAGTGGATATTTATAAAGCGCAGGTATCCACCAGGACTGGTGCTCAAGGCGCTACATCATTATTACCCCTGCTCATTGGGCACATGAAACATTCCAAATACCATCTCAGCTCCCTGGGGAGTATACAGCTCGATGCAGCCTGTTAGGCGCAAGGAAGCTAATTCAATCACAATACATGTACTGTTTGTGCAAAAAGAGTATAAGAAACTAATTTGGTACACAGAAAGTTGACAAGGAATAACAAAGTACTCATTTCATCCCGAAAGAGCTTTTTTGTAATCTTATTGGGGAGTGGGTGTTACGTGTATGCAATGAGCCAATGAAAATTTTGTTGGTTTTTTGGGGAAATTTTGTACGTATACTACATTTGCAATTTCTAAATATCAATAATAAGGAAATAAATGTGTGCTTGGCCCCAACTGGTCTTAGAAATACCTTTTCTGTCAAAAAACCCCAAAATTTTTCGGTCCAGAAGTCAAAACAAGTCAAAACTTATAATTTTCCAATGATTTTGGTCAACAATTTTACCCCTCTATGTCCCTCTTGCGGGTACGTCGTAAACAAGTCCTTATATGTAAATTGGCATGTGCGTACTGCACGATGTGTCACAGAATGCAGCTGTGCCGGTGTATTATGAATTTACATGTAGGACTATATGAAATACTGGCTCACCGGTAGTACAGTGCATGCCGACGTCACTGAGGATTGTGCACGTCAACCAATAAAACGGTAAAAGGCACCGTATTTCATAGGAGTTCAAAATTCATGTGACACTGGAAAAGTGTTTAAGACCAGCCAGCCAAGTCTTTATCATCCATATAAGACCGGCCACGCGATGGGCTCTTAGCCAATTGGAATGGGTAAACTGTAGTAAGCTTTTTTTTTCTATGCACAGTTAAGGAACAACTTGGCATTTTAAAATAAGGAATATATTTATATATTAAAATAAGTTATAAGGAATCACTCGGCGCAAAGTTTTTGTCTTTTGAAAAGAAACTTGTTTTTTATGATTTTTTTTTGTTTTTGAACTTATTTCTTGTTCTTAAAAAAAAGTGATATTTGAATGCAATAGTGTGACTGTCACAAGCAGGTGTCTTAATTTTCAAAGACTACTGGCATGGACGTTTGATATACATGTTCTGGTTTTGGATCAGTCATACTACAGACCCCGAGAGATCTAATGACTTGAGAATGACCCAACAAGCTCCCCTGAGCAATTAAGCTGCTTCCTTGAGGAGGATTATGCCTGGATGAGGACCAGCAGCTGAACATGAGCTTCTAGAACTGGCAAACCTTGAATATATCCTCACTTAGTTAACACACATAAACCATGGTAACTAAGTAATGACCGTCATTGTAGAATTCGAGTCTCCAAAGACACAACCTCTATATTGAATGATGGATTTTTGGTAGACCCCAGCCAGCTCGGTGGTCGAGTGATAATAATAATAATAATAGCTTTATTTACAGATGGTAGCCATGTCACCTGACAGATGATTTTCAATGGGCCATCAAATAAGACGTTTGCACTGGTAAGCAGGAATTAATGGAATTGATTTTTTTTGGGGGGGGGGATTTTTTTATACAAATTATCGGACAGCACTGAGCACACAGCGTTATGAAATTACATTAAATTACGCAAAACCCAAGATTTTGAAGATAAAATCTGAAAAATGAGGGCATCAATTCGTTGAGGCATGACAAATATAGCATAGAAATAGACTTAACAACCAATACAGAAAACCATAATTTTGAGACTTAACACATCCCACTTTGGCTAAACATTACATAAACTTCAATTTGTATATCAATTGATCCTGGTGGTAGTCAGAACAGCTTGAATGGAACACGGAGTCAACATCTCCGCTTGTTTTGTGATCAAAACACTTTGCAGGTTTTTCTCCATGTTTTCTTGAAAAGTATAATATACACAGAGCTGAAACTTCACCAGGCTAGATTTTGAACATTCTTCTATGGAATTTGAGTGGTGTTATTAATGGAAACGACAGGGGCAGATCCAGGAATTTTTGCGGGGAGGGGGTGGGGTTCATCAGCAAATAACTTTAGAATGTGGACAGGTTTTTAATACTTGGGGGGGGGGGGCTGGCTCGTTCCATACTTTCAATGGGGGGCGCTGTTCAAATCTGACGATTATTAACACAACATCACAGAATAGTGTACAAATACCATCTAACCAAGCTGGCTCTGTCCGTATTGTGTGCACAGGCGAACTTTATTACCAGTAATTTTTTTGGGTGTTTTTGATAGAGCTGTTTTTTTTTTTTTTTTTAAGCGCCCCGAATCCGCACCCAAACGACCAAATGCATGGAAAAACAAATGATCCAACATGCCTTGAAGTCAATGGCGTAAGATGAAGTTAAGACTCACTTTTCGGCCTGGACGGCTTTATCTCTCTCCTCTTTCAGCTTGGTCTCCTTGGTGTCAAAGTTCTGCTTGACCTGCCGGACCTGCGTCTCCAATTGACCAATCAAATCTCCTTTCTCCTTCCACTTGTTGTCCAGAGATCTAAACATCAGAAATTACAAATCAATAAAAAAAATAAACAACAGGCCTCCAAGCACTTTACAAAAACAAAGTTCCATAAATTTCCCCTGATATTTCCCTGAGAAATTTCGAAAATTCCACGACAAATATTCACACTAAATAAACACTAAAAAGCCACCATAGCCAGTCAGTCAATACACAACTTGGGCACACAACACAAGATGCACATAAGCAAAACTGGCGAAAAACTTTCCCTTTCGGGTCTTGTCAAATTCCCTGAGTTTTCCCTGAATTTGTTTTGTGTGTTTTTCCCAGATTACCTGAGTTTTCCCCGACTAGAAAAGTAGAAATTTATTTTCAAGGTTTCCATGATCTCCAGAGTGGCTGGAAACCCTGCAATTTGGCTCATTCTTACTTGTACATTGTATTACATTGTATTACATTGTATTACATTGTATTACATTGTATTACATTGTATTACACTGTATTACATTGTCTTACATTGTATTTATTCCCTGATTTCCAGAGATGCTGGAAACCATGCAACTCATCCCATTTCCACTTGTATTACATTGTATTACATTGTATTACATTGTATTTATTCCCAGATGAATCAATGAAACCATTCAGTGCTAGGGAGGTCTTGGGCGTTATGGGAGTAACAGGAAGGGCGGTTTTGGGCGGTACAGGACTTAATGGGTTCCAATGAGAATAACAGGAAATTTCAAAATTGCACATGAGTTTCTTTAAGTGTTTGTCAGTCTTTGAAGTTTGAATTCAACTTGAGGTTTAACGAGGGGAAACAAGTTAATGCATGGAAATGTTGCAGGTTTTTATCGGGGTGAAAAGGTCAAGATTGTTACGAATGGAAGAATTTGTGTGTGTGTGTGTGTGACATTTTATTACTTTGTCAGGGATTATTTTGGTACGGGTTTGGGGCAAACAAGGAAAGAATAAAAGGTCATTTGTTATTTTTAGGGTCTGTGAGAATGATTCAAACTCACATTACTTAGTTATCTAACGCAGACATCTGAACAACAGACTCAACATTGGAATTAGCCAGCTGTCACAGGATAAATATCCCACGTACAAGAGGGAGTGTGCGAATGTGAAGTTGAGGCTTATTAAGGCAGACTTTTATGGCACACTCTACCGTCTTGTACACAAGCAGAAACAACTATGTTGCTTGCTGCTTCCTCAATTGACTGACATGTAGAATGAGGTGAAGTGTCGGCTGAGCCCAGAGATGTTTTTGGTTATTTTCGGCGGACATACTGAATGACCGAGATTACTGTGCATCCATTCAGCAAAGCTGTAATTATGTCAATCACAAGTCCGTTCACAAGTTCGGTCACAGGCATAGAACTACATTAAATTACTAGAGCGCTAACTCCTCATTCCCCTGCGGAGAAACTCTGAAGCCGTCCAGAGCACAGACATTTTCTCCGCAGGGGTACAATGCTTCGAACGCTACGATGCATTGTAAGTTAGGCCAAAAAAAAAAGTCTCCGGTTTCTGGTATGCGCGCGCGTCGCCGTAGCCATGCGCGTCGGCAAAATGAAAAAGTTTTTTTTTCAATGAAAGATGATGTCTCAAAACCGCCAAACTCACTGGCTTGACTGGAATCCTGCTGCTGCACAATTTTAACGTGTTTTTAGATGGGGTTATGATCGAGAATAAGCTGTGTGTGGCCTCTCTGGTCTCCCATAATATTTGCACTAAGTTTAGTCGGGCACAATTGCAGTCATCAGCCGACATTTGAAGCAAAAAAAAACAGGTAAAAAAAAAAAAGCCGCGTCGCCGCACCACTTTTTGGGCAAGCTCCATACCAGAAACCGGAGACTTTTTTTTTTGGCCTTACGATGAGTTTCATAAAATCGGGTGCAGGTCAACTATTCTTCAGAATGCATGGAGGAAAATGGACAATTTTCCTACACTTAAATATCTTGCATAAATGTCATTAAATGCCCCCCCCCCATTTCTCCTCCATTCCTCCCTTCACCGCTCCCCCAACTTGTCACCTCTACTTACCTGTACGCCCTCCTGCTGTCTTCAAGCTCCGCCTCCAGCTCAGCTACTTGGCCCTTCAGTTCCTCTTTCCGTTCCCTCAGTCTCTCGACCTCCTCCATGGTGTCTTGGTTGACAGACTGCTCGCTGGCCAGCTGTTCCTCAAGACGACGCTGGTGGCTCAATGATTCTTCTCTCGCCTGCTTGATCTCACTGTCTCGTTCAACAAGACCCTGAGAGAAACAAGTTTACTTAATCAATGGTGGCATTATCTTCCCCCAAAACTTGAAGTTATTGAATTCATGTTGATCTCAGAATTCATGCTGGGAAAGAAAGGAAAATAAATTTAAATGTCCTTCTCAGCAAGACATGAGCCAAAGTTTATTCACCCCATTAGCACATGTATCGATTGGTATTACATTTTATTTATCCCCCGATTAATCCATAAACCATACAGTGGTGAGGCAGTTATGGGCGGTACAGGGAGTAACAGGTTAGGCAGTTTGGGGCGGTTCAATCATGGTGTGGGACCTGTACTCCTTGCTAGTGGTGTCCTACCTACCTCTTTGAGTTTCCTGATGGTATCCGTCTGATCGTCTAGCATCTTGGTCTTGATCTTCAAGGCATCGTTATCTCTCTCAGACTGTTTCCTCAAGGAGTCCGCCTCGGCCAACAAGGCCTCGATACGTGCCTCCAGTCTCCCTCTGTCCTGGGCCAGGGATGAACCTGCGGAGAAGAAAATCCAACCATCAACATCAATTTATTCAAAATAATTACATCAACACTAGCTCTGTGACAGTAACTTTTTTATGCCAGGCTGCCAAATATGCCATTACACAATCCACAAAGGTTCAAATGCCAAAATCCCACCTTCCCTTTAAAACACTTCAATATTTGTTTAAAAGAATCTTCGATGTTTACTACATGGATATTTCAGGGGGGGGGGGAGCAGCCACACCCAAAGAAGCCCCAAAAGTGGACAACCCAATTTCCCCATTTTCTGTTAGCAGAGTTTCAGCTTTTTAAAGTTGCGCCACCTGTCTTTCAAAAATGTCTAGCAGAAATTTGGATTTTACTTTGGCGGCTCTTTGTGCGCCCCAAAAGTGGACAACTAAAAATCTAAATTTTCCAAGAGTAGAACTTTAGGTTTGAATGTGTTGCAGAAACCAAAATCTCTTACATTTGTATTTTGTGCTGGTGTCATTTTGATTGGGCACCAAGATGTTTCAGTAAAAAAAATTGACTTTTTAGTTTGTCCACATTCGGTCCACAAGCAAATTTCCACCAGTGCAAAATCAGGATATTTTGGTATCTGCAATACATTCAACCCTAATTTCTGCTAGTGGTATTTGAGATTATTAGTTGTTCACTTTTGCGTCGCCAAAGTAAAATCCAAATTTGAGATTTGTAAAAAACTCAAAAAATCCTGCAATTTTGCAACCAGAAAATGAGAAAATTTGGTCGTCCACTTTTTGGGCTTCACACACAAACTCCAAGGCTAAACATTTAACCCTAGCATACCTGAATCCATCAAAATCCGCACCCCTGTTTCGGGGGATTTTGGTGGATTCAGGATACCTCCATATATTGCACAAACTGGGGGATTTTGATGGATTCAGGATTGTAAGCCTAGCGGAACTGCAGGATTTTGATGGATTCAGAACACCTCTATATTGAGCTGTTAGGGGACTTTGGCGGATTCAGGATCTCAACTGATTTACTCCCACCTAACTAGTGGATTCTGATGGACTCACTGGCCACCAACATTTTTTTGGCATGGCAAAATTGGTGGATTTTGGCGGATTCAGGATACTTTCTAGTAAAAGAGCCCAAGGGGTTGGGGTTAATAAGTGTTGTCTCCTTAAGACATTCTTGTTCCAAGTCCAATCGTAATCATATTGTGTCTGTTTCTCTTTCTGTTGTATTTTGTTGTGGATGTGTGTTAAGCGCTTTGTTCTTTGTAAAGTGTTTTATAAATACTTTGTAATACATTATTATAGAAAGCACAAAAATGTTCCCCTCACACCAAGGTGATGACTTGTGATGGACTTATGAGGACTGTAACAGACTTGACCACAATGGATTTAATCCTCTGATACGAAAATGAGTGTCCTTCAAATCAGTCGATGTGGACTCTTTTATAGAGATCAGGTTTTGCATTGTGAAAGCTATGTGAAAGCTATAACCAGCCAACTAGCCCAAAATTTACACTCAAAAGACCAAGGCTTGAGGACTATATGATCAATAGCGCCACCAAGAGATCCCAGCTGTCCTAACTTGACCTCCCCTGACCTTGTTGAGCCAGTTCCTGACTCCACAGTTTCCTCTCGGCCTTCAGCCCCTCGATGACCGACTCCTGGGCCACCAGCTGGGCGGTCAGTCGGCTCTTCTCTTGCCGGAGGGCTTCATACTGGAGCTGTGTCCTCCTGGCTTCCTCCAGCTTGGATTCTAATGTCTGGATACGCTCCTGTTGTAAATGGAACAGCCAACATCTTGTAGCTCAGAACAATTTAAAAGAAATAATTAGATGTGGGAAGGCAAATGGTACAGAGTATAAGTTTTTCAAGGCCAAAAGTTTCAGGATTCAGGCATAGGACATACCTTTGATGTTGCCACTGTCTCATGTTTAGATTTGGACAGCTCCGATATCCGACCCTTTTGTTCCTTCACCATCTGTCAAATGGGATCAAGAATTAAACATACATTGTAAGCTGATTGCAAAAATACAAATCACATTTGCATTGGTTGGATTCGAACCGGCTCTGTGTTTGCTGGTGCAGACAGCTTTAACCAGCAACCTTACTGTGGCTTTCTGGCCGAGTATTTAAGGTATCTGCACTGATGCGTAAGACGTTGAATGATCAAGTCCTGCTTGAGCAAGCCTTAATTGTTATCAGAATTCCTAAAAGGACTTGGGAGTCTTATTTCTCCCACAAGAGTGAAACAGAGGCTTGCTGAACAACTTGTGTGCTATCTTGCCTGTGATAGGGGGAGTTAGCGGGCCGGTGCTGCTAAGCTTTACATGTACAGATGTGTCACAAAATCATTTTGAGGGGGCTCACTTTTGAGGGGACTCACTCAGTCCTTCTGATTTGAAAATTACAGGCGGATGGAAAAAGGCACACCTGGATTTTTCTAGGCGTGTGGTTTTTCTAGGTGTGTGATTTTCTAGGTGTGTGATCTGTGGTCCAGGGAAATTCAGGCGTGCAATTATTCACACTTCTCGGGAAGCTTTTAGGTGTTCAATGGTGTGGGGGTGTGATCGCACGCCTCAAATCAGAAGGACTGCTCACTGGGTTTCAAAGCTCATTCTTCCGATAAACTTTGCCTCTCTGGACTGGTTCTCTCATTCTTGGCTATTCACATTCAGACTGATAATGGAGAGACTAGGAACCGGTCTATTCGTTTTTTTAAAGCACAAAAATAAACAACCTGTGACATCATACCAACGGGGAACTGACAGGAAACCCAAACATTTAAGCATCATATCCATGTCATTTTGCCCACACCGCCATCTGTATTGTAAGACAGTGTTACCGGCGATGTCATAACAGTGGACGACTTACTGGACACCCACGGGCAACCCGAACATTTAAACATCTTTTGCATGCTGTTTTGCCCACATTTAAACAGTTTATGTCACCTTTTTACACCAATCACATTTCAAAAGACACACATGCAGTGCACACGAGAACAGTTTGCTGAAAGTTGGCATCACATGACCCCAACTCCAAATTTGGAAACACATCGTCAGCAACACCACGAAGTAACACCCATGTACATACCAGTAAAAAGTAGCAATCGGAGAAAACGGCATCTAAATTTGATTGCCTTCTAAAACGACACTTTGCGTCAAAACGGCAGAGTATTTTCAGTTGGGTTTCTCGTTGTGGACACTTGAATTGAATTTATTAAATCTGCTGTTTTTCACCCGTTTGTGTATTAAATCAACAAGAAATAAGAGAAAAAAGGTGAGTGTTTGTTTGTGAAACCGAAAAAGCTACAAAACTGTAAATTTTCGTTTGCACGAAGTAACACTCTTCAATGTATACAACACGAGGAAAGTGCAACCTCAGGTCAGCGCGTGCGCTCTTCAATGTATACAACACGAGGAAAGTGCAACCTAAGGTCAGCGCGCGCGCACTCATGTAAGAAGAGTGTTACTTCGTGAAAACGTTTTTGCTTACATTTGAGCAGAGTGCGCGTCATGCATTGCAAAAATGGAACTTGAGTGTTACTTCGTGAAAACGAAAATTGTAACTTTTGAGCAAAAGTTGCCATGGATAATTAGCGTAATTATTAAAGTAAAGTTCTTGAAGCTTTGAAACTTCGTGCAATGGTAGGCCTTGATGAATAATGTTTAAAAATGTAAAAAACTGAAAATCAAAAAAAAATGTGGTTTAACACGTGGAGTGTTACTTCGTGGTGTCGGTGACGAAATATAACATGGTCTGTATGGTTCTAGGTCACACAACGCCCTCTATTGTTCAAGCACAGAGTCAATAAACAGAGCAGACACTCACAGCGGTCAGTTCAGCTACTATGGTGGATGATCTCTTCTCCTTGTCTGTCATAGCTCCGAGGGCTTGCTTGGCTGCAGACAACTCGTGGCTGACTCTCTCAAAGGCATCCTGGAGCTAAAACAGGAAAACACATTTTTTGTGACGGAGAAAAGTCTTATTTATGGCTATTGTCAAACTTGAGGGAAAATAGCTAATTAAGGTGGGGTTCTATTAGAAACGACAATGGAATAAATACACAGCAGAATCTATTAGCAGCTTCTGTTATTTGTTTTTAAATGAAACCCGTTTTTGATAGTACCGGACTTTCATCAAGCAATCAGGTGCGTAGCGGTACTTTCCTCGCCTTCACCCGCTGTGACTTGGGTTCGAATCCCGCCTGGGCCAACATGTGGATTGGGTTTTCAGTCCCTACCTGATTCCGTGGGTTTTCCCCAGAATAGCCTTCTGGGTTTTCCTCCCGCCTCTAAAACTGTAATTTCTTCTCATCGTCTTCTCACTACAGGTTTCTTCAGGCTTGCGAGCTTCAGTGCCTAGGGCACTCTTGAGGATTCCTTGGTTTCATTACCAGAAATCAAATAATAATAAAAATAATAATAATAAATAAAATAAAATCCCACCATGTGCCACATTTGGAAGTTTCAGTTCAGCAAGACAATATTTTACATTTTTACAATTTCTAACTTGACTGTAATTTTGTGTAAAAACTATCACATTTCCAGGAACTACTTTATCCTAACTACCTCTTTGTGTACTACCTACACCTAGGTTCGTTTGTTGGTTAAAAAATGATTAAATTGGAGAGCTAGACATTTGGATCCCTGCAGAACTTTTCTCCTTTCCGAAAGATTCTTGGATAAAATTGTCAGGTTCTCTAAGTTTTAAATTTTTTTGTAATTTTTAGGTCACTCTCAAGTAAGTTGCGTCATCTTTTTAATAATTTTTTCTCAGGTTAGTTGGTTTAATTCTTTGTGGTGTTATCTCATGGTCTCTCTGTACTTCCATCCGGCGGAACTCATCTTCCAACTCGGAATACTGTCTTTGTTTGTCTTTTTCAACTATTTTTCTTAGGAAAGTTGGTTTAATAATTTAATGTGATACCTCATGGAATCTCCTTGCTTCCATCTGGAGAGCCAGACGAAATTCATCCTCCAACTCGGAATACTGTCTGGTCAACGCATCGATGCTGAAACAGGAACAATTCCAAGATTAACTGGTTGTTAACGACATTGTTTAAAAGGTTTGGAGAACATAACTGGAACTTAAACAAGAAACGCCCCTTGGCTGTTCCTTGTTTTCCGCTGCTACAAAAGCAATAGCCAGAATGATAATAGAAGGACTAAGAGCCAGTCTACAACACTGGGGCCATGATGGCAACGAAGCAGCCTATTAACAAACATACTGTTTGATGCCATCTTTACAGAGCGTCATTCTGCCAGCCAAAAAATGGCTGTAACTAACACCACTATAGAGCCTCTGCATCATTGATGCATTTTTTGTTATTTTACTTCAGTAATTGGCTCTGTGCAAGAGCAAGACAGGGAGGGGGCTTTTTGACCACTTTCGAGAGCCCCGTGCACGGGGGGCACACAGCCTGTTCGTTCTAGTTTGCTCGCGTATAGCGCGAAGTATGCATGACCAATGTTATTCTGAATGTGCCTTAACCCATGGCGTCTTCATGTGAGCGTCAGGCGTCGCCAACAATGCTTCCAAATGTCTCTCCCAGTGGTCTCCCCAAACTCTCCCGTTTTTACCGTTATGAGGGGGTGCATGTGCACAGAGCCCATAAGGAATGTACAAGAAGTCTGCTCATGCCAAGCATGCAACTGTAAATTCACCAAAAAAGAGGAAATTCCTAAAGTCAGAAGACTTTGTACAGTGATTTTCAATTTTGAATGGCAGAAATGCGAATAAAAAAGAGAGGAAATCAGCTGATCCGAGGAAAAGTTGCATGCCTGTCATGCATATCCCTGTGTAAAACAAAAGCACCGGCTTCAAAACTTGCTGCAAAGCAAAGCGAAAGATTTACACCAAACAATATTCTGTGCCCCCGTTGTTTTTTTATAGTCAGGTTCTCCTGTAGATTCCTACTCCCTTGTAAGCTGCCATCTCACTACTACTGAACTGAAATACTTTCTTACCGTTCTTTGTACAACCTATGCTCCTGCTCGTGCCGCGACTGTTCTTTGGATATCTCATTGCTGATCACATCTTTGAGTTTCTTGCTGTCTAGACGATACAAGTCATTCAGCTGCTGTCTGTAACCAAAATAAAAACTAATTCAGAATACTAGTCCCATTGGGAGCTAGGCCCCAACTCAGGAAAAATATGGTGTCCTCACTGGGAACAACCTAGGAACACAATGAACCTATATGAATAATAACAACAATGTGGTGTTTATATAGGACTTTATAAGGATGATGTCTCAAACAATGTTGGGTTTTGCCCTTCACTGACATATCTTTAATTTTTTATAAACACTGCATACCTGCCAACTGTTCCGATTTAGGCGGAACTGTTCTGATTTCGGAGATAAAAAGTGCCCGAAAATCGGAACGTCCCGATTTTCCGAGTTGCGAGAGAAGAAGTTATACAAAAAATAAAATAAAAAAATAAAAAATAAAAAAATGCCCCGGCGCCGTCGCACACAGGCCGAGAAAAATGTTTTATTGTATTGAGGGCGCTATTGCCGCTACCATAATGGTATAAAATCCGCCTCGCTCTTATGTACGACGAAAGGGACGTAAACCAGACTCAAACGTCATCGAACAGGCCATGTCCGAATAGGCTGCGGCTGCAGCCGTTCGCGCGCACAGGCTTGTGCGATCAGCCACAACCATTGATCTCCATATACACTGTGTATATGGAGATCAATGGCCACAACCTAGCCGCAGCCAATACTGAGACCTGCTACGTCATCCGTCTGGTGTACTGCCTCTCTTGCGTGCTTACTGAATTAAGCGCGGGCCGCGCCAGGCACGGCGCGGTGGACGTATTGATGCTGTGTTTGTTTTCCACACACGTTGTTTCTTCATAGTCTTCGGTGGTTTTTCGTTGATATTTTGACCGTGCTGAGTCGCACTTTTTTGTCAACGTTTTTGTATGGGCATTTCAACTGCAACATGGAACAGGAGGATGATTATACTGAAGGAGAAAAAGCAGCGATCGAGTCAAAAATTCTGAGAGGAATATCGTGAAAAATTTGAAAATGTGTATTGTAACATACACTGTAATAGGCCTATACTATAGCAGGCTATACGGACAATGCAATGATGTACGAACTTTTCCAAATAAAATTGTACTTGTCACTGCTTGTACAGTGTACATGTAAAATGTATTACTGTGACTGAATATCTACATGATTAAACTGTGAAGCATGTAAGTCAGCAGTCATTTATATTTAAATTGTAAAATTGTTTGATCAGCAAAAACCGACTGGAAAATTTAGATTAGTGTCTGTTGGGTCTGCTTCTGGATATCATGTAACATTTTAGGTATATGTACATGTACTTTGTATGATTGCCCCTGGACCCAACCCATTAGCGCGCGCGCGCGCGCGCGCCTGCGCCGCTCACCGTGTGATGCGTAGGCACCCTGTTCCTCTTTCTGACTTTTCAATGTTGGCAGGTATGATATACTCAGTGTTGTCCGAGTGATTGTGAGAAAAATCACTCAGATTCGAACCAGCCAGCCGACCCCGGCAAGCTCGGTGGTTGAGTGGTAAGACGTCTGCACTAGTAAGCAGAAGGTCGTTGGTTCAAGTCCCAGCCGAGCGAAGGGCAAAACCAAATATTGAAATTACATCACCCTGATGCAAATTCCATCTCAAATTACTCAACAATCATTACTCTGGTTGATCAGGCTATGATATCAGTTTTATGCAGCACTCTTTGTTCGGAGCAATCTGTTCTCTACCCATTCACTATTTCTGGATGGAGAGAAAGGCAATGTGATAAAGTGTCTTGCCCAAGAACACTAGTGCCATTAACCCCATCAGGGTCTGGACCCATATACTGCCACACAGGTTGGGCACTAGTCCGAAAATTTGGGACTCTCAATACTGTGTATGAGAGTCCCAAAACTTAAGGTATTGAAAACGTGCAAAACAAGAAAATAGACTGGCACCTAAAACAACCAGTCCAACACAGCTTCAGTACTGCATCAATCAACCATGCCAACAGAATTTAAGAAACATGTGGCATGAAGCGGGAACTAGTCTCAATTTACTACACATTTCTCCATAGCCAAGCCACCAGACTATTGACACTGAATGAAGAGGTCAGTCTTTTCAAATAGTTGGACCATGGTTGGACATGTACCAGTCTAGTATTTAGCCCCATTTTGAAATCACTTGACTTCCCTCTCATGTGCAAAATATTGAAGAAAAGTCTCCTTCAAAAATTGAATTGAGTCTGCAAACTTGGTTGGTGAAATACTAAGAACATTTTCTTTGCCCCAGTGGAATATTTGGAGAAATTTGCTGGCTAAACTGTGAGTAAAGTGAGCCTGATTTAATTTTGCACGTTTCAGAGCACTCCAGAGCCCTGTCTGGTTGGGCACTATAACCATTGGACCATTGTGCTCTACAAATCAGCAATGGTTTGCACATACACATGCTGATTTGAGAATGACCCATTGAAAAGCTGGTTCTAGGCTTCCATGACCTGACCACCATTAGAAACTCACCTATGTTCCTGTTCTCTGCCGGCCAGCAGTTCCTGCAGTTGTTGTATCTTCCCTTCTTGTTGTTTACACTGAACTTTCACCAGGTCCACCTCCCGGCCCACGGCAGCTGCTCTCATCTGATATTCCTGAGTTTTCTTCACCTGGGGAAGAAGAAAAAAAGAGAAGAAAAACCACAGGTTTTATGGGCTCCGTGCACGAGTGCCCCCTCAACGGTTACAAAGGGAGAGTTGGGGGAGACCACAGGGAGGGACATTCGAACGCTTTGCTGACAGCGCCTGATACCCACGCTGTGGATTTTTGTGGACATTCAGAATAAGATTACCGTAATTTTCGGAGTATAAGCCGCGGCTTATATGTTGAATTTGCCCATGAAAATATTTACTGCGGCTTGTACACAGGGCGGCTTATACGCCGAGTCTTGAAGAATAAAAATGAGATTTAAATGCGTATTTAACGTACTGGTATAAGAAAAGATCTGTTGCACTGAAATGAATTTTCAATTGTTACCGGACTTGAGGTACCGGAAAGTCATTAACAAACAGAGGAAGCACGTCCCACGAAAAGGTACCGAGCGGTACATATGTACCAAAAGTGCGGCCGGCCGTGCGTGAGTGAAAGCTGTCTTCGTTGACACATCGATGTGACATTATTTTGTGCTGCATGCATGCCCCATATGCACACTTGTGGGCCACACCATTTGTGGTAATAAAGGGGTGTACTTTCTTGGGAACAATAATTACCAATATTTCCAGTGTTTCAAAAAAAAGACAAAAATACTTTTTATGGAGTCCGAAACATTTCTTTATTAGACAATCAACGTCAAAATATATTTTTTTTTCTGGAAATGTATTCAAGAAACGATGTAAAAATGCAAAACAGGGGCTAAATCACCCCTTATGAAATTAATGGATTCGTCCATAAAAATGCATGCATCGTGCTGACTGTTTTCGAAGAAAGTACGATCCAAAACTTTATTTTTTGACGTTAGTTCTCGTTAGTAATCACAACAATTTGATAAGTTTTGTTGTAAAAAAGGACCTATTTATTCGTAGGACATAACAGATCAGCATCTGTTGCCATAAAGCAAGATTTGTAGCACTCCAGTCAGACGACACATGGGCGGGTTGCATACTCTCTCAAGTGCTGCGGGAAAATGTTATCATTCGCCGGCGGCACAGGCTGTCGGGCCATGTGCTAAGTTTTAGGCCGGGGACCTGCCGGGCCAGCCGGCAGCAATTCCCAGTGTTTATTTCTCATCGTCAATTTCCATATTTTTTTTTTTAACGAATATCGACCGTAAATGTTTTGATATAACTTTTGTGGCCCTTTTTATAGCTTTTGTAGTGCAAATGGAACTGGTCCAGAGCTTTTTGACTTTAGAATTTGGAGGCCTTACAAAATTGAAACCGCTGCGGTCGGTGCGGCTTATACGCCGACGTCAACTTTTAATTTGCAGATTTTTGCGTGCTGCAACTTATATATGCACTTTCGTGTGCAAACCTGTATGCGCACGCGATGTGACCTGTCCACTGGGCTCTCGTAAATGGAAAAAAAGTGCCCGTTCTTGTTCCTACTAGAAGTGAGTTCTGAACGGAAGACTTGGTGCCGTAGCACGTATTGGATGGGGTCCACAGTAACTTCCTTAAAGTGATGGAGTGTTTGTGATGGAGGAGAATCTGACTGAGTGACTCACTTCATGAGCATGCTGGTTGAGTCTCTCCGTCTCCATCTTGGCCGATGTTGTCTCCATGGCTCTCAGAGCTCGTCTCTGCTCCTCCTCGGCTTTCTGAGAGGCGGCCAACTTGGAAGTGAGGTCGTCCAGCTTAGCCTGTGACATAAAACAACGCTGCCTTAAGTATCTTGGTCTTTAGTGAATTGGGAATGTAGTCCAGTTTGTTATGATGGATCACGCGTCATAACAAGTCCATCACAAGTCAATCACAAGCTAATCGTAATTCATCAAGTAACAAGCACTGCAAATGTACTGTAACATATGCATTCCTTTGTCATAAGTCATCTTCTGTTACTTCTGAACTAACTCATGATGTGCCTTGTGATCGGTTTGTGATTGACACAATTTGGACTCTGGGACACTGCAACATAAGAGACAGAATTCTGAATATTTGTGGGACCTCTTGCATCCTTTACAAGTTGTGTTCTCTGAACTTCACCAGTTGTAAGTCAACTTACTTTTCACAGGAACTTTGACAAAGGCATTTCTTTGGTACTGTTCATCCCCTGATTTTAGACTCCTTCTCATTCTATAATGCTTGCTCATTCATTAATGCCCCTTCAAGTAGGGGCCTCGTAGCCGAGCGGTTAGAGCGTGGAGCTACGGAGTGGAAGGTTGGCGGTTCGAATCCCATTCGGACCAAAAACTGGAAAACTCTCTGACGGCCCAACAGTAAAATGGGTACCTGATTTGTTCAGGGAAGGTAAGACGGCGAGAGGAGAGGACTGGGCCCCCGCCACTCATATGTCCTGCCCAAGACACAGTGGACCTCTAACATCCCACTGCCCCTACGGCCAGTAATGGCCATGGGTACCTTTTGCTTTTACCATCCCCTGGTAGTTGTAACCACTCTTGAGGACTGACTTGTGATTTACTTGTGACTGGACTTTACCGGTAGGAATCAAAGGTGACCAGCCCGTAAAAATTGTGAGTTACTTGACTCAATTGTGTCTCCCAGAATGTTCCTCCTGCTTATAGATCTGACCTGGCACTCCTCCATGTGGCCCTCCAGTCTGATTCTGGACTCCTTCTCATTCATTAGTGCTTGCTTTAGTCTGGTGCTGGCCTGGATGGCAACATCTTGTAGCTCACGCTCTTCATTTGCTAGTTACGAAACACAAACAAAGAACTGAGCTGAGCACAGGAAATATATGCTTACCGAAAGATGATTACCGACCAAAATAGCATACAATGAATATTGCTTACAACTGGTTCTCAGCTGAGTTTTGCTTAACACATAAATTTCCAAAACAAATTTTATACATTTGAATCTAAGTTGCCAAGTTGAGGGATAGGAACCATATATGATTAGAAGTATTAAATAAAGATAGCTATAGAATTATATATTCTACAAGCATGAGTATTACGAAGAATAATTTTCGTGTGTTTCCACTTTGCTGTAAATCCAAGGGCGAAGTGGAATCTCGAACACATATTTTAGCGTTCCACCATGAAGAGTGGAATAACAAATGCATCTTCCAGAAAACGTGAAGGACGGGTTTAATCTGTTTCATCTGTTATACTTGCAGCAGGAAAACATAAGCATCTCAGAACAGTGCATGATACGCAGTGTGTGATATTGACCATGCAGAAAGGGATTACATCACTCTGTTTTTGCCACGGACTGACCAATTGGGATCAAGGATATAAATTTGCTGGTTACTTTTTGCCTGCAGTTCTTTGATGTGATCAGCCAATCGGATCGCTGCTTGCTCTGCCTTCCATCTCCTCTCTCGTTCACTGTCCAACTCCTGCATCAAGGCCTAGACAAGACAATTATACAAAATAAGACATTACTCGTAAGAACTCCTTGAAGGGGAAGCTTACTCTGCCCTCTTGGTCATATCTCTCCATGGCTAACCTCTGCATCGAGGCATAAGCAAGAGGAACATGCCGGACAACTGTCATATTGGGTTTCCCGCTTCACTGACATAATTTCATAAACACTGCATACTCACTGTTCTCCGAGTGTTTAGGAGGAAAAGCCAACAAGCTTGGGATTGGATCCCACAAACCTCCGCTTACTAGTGCAGCGGTCGTACCACTCTACCACCGACCACAGTTTCAAACTGACCAAGGTAAAATCGGTGAAATTAGGTCAGTGAAGGGCAAAACCCCAATATTATCCTCCCGACATGAAATACAATCACACACCACATGAGGCAAAAAAAAAAATCTCCGGTTAATGGTATGGAGCTTGCCCCAAAATTGGTGCGGCGACGCATTTTTTTTTTTTCATTTTTTTTCTTCTTCAAATGTCAGCTGATGACTGCAAATGGTGCCAGACTAAATTTAGTGCCAAATATATGGAAATCCAGAGAGGCCACATAAAGCTTATACTCGATCGTAACCCCATCTAAAAACACGTTAAAATTGTGCAGCAGCAGGATTCCAGTCAAACCAGTGAGTTTGGCAGTTTTGAGACATCCTCTTAAATTGAAAAAAAATCTTTTTCATTTTGCCTTTTTGTTGAACTGCAATCAGACATTTCTTTGACAAGTTATGGCTGTTTAAAGTTTGCACTTATCGATTGTCCAAAAAGTAAAATACTGAGAAAAGGGCCTTTAAAGTTTCAAGTTTCGTAGTCGTGAAAATGAAAGATGCCTATTGTTTTTCCTTAACAACACTTTCATTCCACAATTTTTATACTATTTCTTTAAAATATGTGTAGTAGGTATATCAAAGATTACAAATATCAATATATCTAAAAGTTGGATAAAAATCACCCCCATTTGTTTGTTTTTTTCATTTTTTTCAACTACGGTCTGTGCCCAGAGGAAGATACAGAACAAGGCAATGGTTGACGAGTATTAATAAATCCTCTTGTATCGAGGTCTTGCCAAACCAGTAGTTAAGATCTTGAGCAATGTTTTTATTGGAATTAACAACAAGATGACATACCAATAGCCCAACGGGGTCTAGTAATGTATTAGTATAGATACAACATAATACATTGCAGATTGAGAGACTACTCAAAACGCAACAATAAATATGAAAATAATAACTTCTGTAAACCCTTTCAAACATTTACTCCACTGCCCTCACTCACCAGTTTGTCAGCGTCTTGTTCTGCCGTAGTCTGGACGACTCTCTGAGCACGGCGAGGGTGACCTCTGACCTCTGAGCCACTAGGCGGTGACCCCGTGCTAGTGCTAATGACTGACTTGGCCTGTTGCTGAGGTCTTGTGCTTGCTGAGGACCTAGAAGCAGCACAAAAGAGTCAACAGTGAAAAAAAATAACAGTACCAACTTTTCAGTCTTAATTCCCTTAACACATTTTTTTTCTAGGAACCTTCCTTGCTGGACTTTGTTATAAGTACAGCATCCAGCAAAGATCTTAGAATGAAAACTTTACAAAAGTAAATGGTCATCATACAGTGTTCTCCAACTTTGAAAATTAAAGGTTAGTGCGCCGTCACAAAGCGGAGGGGGGGCGCTATAATTATGTTAGGGGCGCTTTTTGCAGTCATACATTTCTTTATGCTAGGGGGCACTATTTGCAGATGAACATGTAATTTATGTACGGATAACAGCTTATAGGCCATTTCCAACACAGTTCACTAACAATTAAGTACAATACTGGCTCAGCATCATCTTTTTTAACACATCAGTGACCAGGGACTCTGAGGCAGTTTGGCCTTGAGACTTTTGACCTGATTGATTGCTACAATGGGCAGGCTTGTCAGTTTGACAAGTGTTGCATGTTACTGCTTTTGGCAGAGTTTCTGGCCAAAATATACCCTGGAGGGTAAGGGTAGTCCCACTTGTTTGTCTTTTTTATTATTTTTTCCTTTTTTTTAAGCATGGCGGGCAACTTTTTAAGCTTGGCGGCAGCTTTTGAAACTTGGCGGGTGCCTCAGAAAGCTTGGTGGGGCACCAGGCTATTTTTACAGGTTGGAGGACACTGGTCATAAACATCCATCCATCCATCTGTTTATAGTCCGTCTGTCCCCGAACACAAAGGTTGGACTCCATGATGATCGCGTCCTCTTGGTCAGATAGCTTTCCTCCTCTCTGTCTGGTTCAATGCCAGACTGGCCTTGATCTGCAGGCACCTCAGGCCAGGTCGCTCCACCTCTTCTTTGGACGGCTTCGCGGGTAGTTGCCAAGGATCTGGTAGTCCAGGATCTTCCTTGGCCAGCTGTCCTCGTTCATACGCTGGAGGTGACCAAATCAGCAGGGCGTCCCTGACCAATCACCGCATCAACAGCAGACAGACTGGAGTTGAAATATCACAATATCACAATTTATTCTGTCATTGTTTGTGCTGTGTACCTTATTGGCTGCTGGCTTTCCAGTTTTTGTCGCCTTCCTTCTGAGGCCCGTGTCTGCCTGACGTTGGGTGCCTTAGCTCCCTTGGCCCTCTGCTTGATGGCGGCTCCCATGGACGACCCACGGCTGTCCCCGTCGCTTTCATCAGTATGATCTGTGTCTGTTGATTGAGTACAGAAGATACACATTAACTTAAAAAAGGGCAATTTTGTGGACAAAACTATCGAGCTCTGTGGCCATGTTACATATGAGCCTCCACGTCCAAGCAATGAATGATAAACTCATCTTTTTTCGCATGCAGGGTCCTCGCTGGAAATCCAGCGACAAAATAAAGGAGAACATAAGCCAAAGCCCACAGATTTTCAGAGGTGTTCATTCAGCATCACCTGATTTGCATATTGTAGCCTAGCCGCTTGGGGTCGCTGTTCGGGTTTCAGACAGTACATACATGCGAGTGCATAGCGCGCGGCTAATGTGTATGTCATCGACCGACAATCTACCATCGGATGCTACGGCTGAACGCTTTGACCAAGGCCAGCATCTTAGTGGGTTTGATATATCGTGGGTTCGGAGGAGGGTGTATTCACCTCTCTTAGGTTTCCTCAACCTGTGTGATCTCTGTCTGCTGGTCGTCTCGTCATCTCTGGCACCGCGTGGACTCGTTGGAGCGCTGTGGCTCGCATCACTCCTAGGCTCCTGTCTTCTGGTCATGATGTCGGCCAGCTGCTTCTCTAGTTGCTCCAGCCGCTTTTCATGGTCTGTGGCGCCAACCTGTTGTCAATTACAACAAATATGAAATCACAATCAATATGAAATTAGCTACAAGTAGCTGCATGAGCAGCCTGTTCAGAAGTGTACCCACAATCCTCCGGATTACTACTGAAGACATATTGCCCCTTACCACCAAGCTTGCTGGGGTTGAACGGCTGATTCGAATCTGATTTATCAGCAGGATGTGAAATCAATGACTCTTGATGGCATTTTGAATCGGGGCGGTGTAAATTTTAATATATGAAACCCAAATGTTGGGACTATTGTTTTATTGAAGTTCTGCATGTAACACTTTTAAAATCTAGTACATGAAAGCCCAATTCATAAGCTTTCATTTAGTACAAGAATCATTTAAATCACTCATGTACTTTTCAAGTTACAGAATTTTAAACACAACCATCGAGTTAAGGTTCTGTCCATGGATCACCCAAAATGTGTGCGTTCTTTCAGCAAAACGAAAACAATTCACACACATCCCTATGTGATTTGTTTTCGTTTTGCTGAAAGAACACTGAACTTTTTTGCAATCCGTGGACAGAACCCTTAAACGGTGGTTGTGTTTAAAATTCCGTAACTTGAAAAGTACATGAGTGATTTTAATGATTCTTGTGCTAAAAGAAAGCTTATGAATTGGGCTTGCATATCCTAGATTTTGAAAATGCTACATGCAGAACTTCCCTAAAACAATGGTCCCAACATTTGGGTTTCGTTTTTTTTACTCACCCTGTAGAGGAGACCCAAGGTTCAAGTGTCACCCAAGCCCCTGGTATATTACGTCAAATCAAAGTAATTCCATTAGCCAATTGATGGACTTAGCCTGGCTGGGCCTCAGACTCGGATACAAGGACATGGACTCGGACCCAGACTTGGACACTAGGGACTTGCACTCAGACTTGAGAAGGCGGACTCAACGACAGCACTCTTACCCTTCTATCACCCTGTTTCATCATTGTGATGTTGACTCCATGTCTGGTGTCAGTGTCCGTGGTGGTGGTAGTGGTGGTGGTCCCCGATGACACCACAGCTCGCTGGCGGAACCGGTCCAGCATCTGATCGATTCTCGGTGTCACCAGATTCACTGCTGGCTCCTGATATTTACAGATAAAAACCTGTCAGTGATGCTCAAAATGTACCCACTTCACACAAAGCCAACACAGATTGATAATTGTTGGAAAATAAATGGGAACAATTTCAGCAAAACACTATAACAGTAATCTCTGTCACAGCCACAGTTATCCCAACTTACAAATATATGCGCTTGATTTTATATACGTGATTAATTTTGCATTTTTAATGAAATCCTTAAAGGCTTTTACTTAAAATCCTTCACAAAATTACAAGAAATACTAATACTTGAAAGTCTTATCTTTTTACCTGAGCATTTCCGGTGGCTGAATCTGAGCTGAGAAGGTACTCCAAGTACTGGTCTAATCCTGCAAGAATTTGGAAAAATAAGGAGAAGGGGGTTAAAAACATGAATACCCTTCTTTCTTTTTTTTACCTATAAGCAGGCTTGAGGTTTTATCAATCTAATGACAGGTGAAGTCCAAAAAACAAAAATTGTAAATGATGTCATAGGTCCCACAATTGACGTATCGCCGTTTGCGAGTTGGCCACGCCCCTTAGACAACCCTATGGGCAATTCCACGGTTACTCACGTTACATTTTCGTAATGTGAGTAACCAATTTTGTGCGTCTTGTTTATCATACATAACACATTTTTCTGGATGTCATCTTTTGTGCTTAGGTAGGTCTAGGTCTACTCTATCTACCATGGGGATAACAGTTATTAAACCTTTTCAGTAAGGTAATTACAGCCCAAGGAAACTCAAAAGTACATCAAAAATGTAACGTGAGTAACCGTGGAATTGCCCCTATGGAGTTTTTGTACACTAAGTTTTCTTTGTCTCAGATGTTGCGCGTTCTGCGTCCATTTGTATATTATGTAATTGGACAATATTTCACAAGCTGCGTTGACGTGATTCTAACACGATTCTACCGCGATAGGTCAATTAAGAACTCACACAAATATTAAGAATTCTGTCTGTTATGATGCAGTGCCCCAGAGCTGTATTTGTACTAATCACAAGTCAAATCAAGAGTCACGTCATAGCTATTAAAAGATGGATAAATACAGAAGGAATGCATACATCACCGTCGTTTGTAAGTTTGCATTTGCACTGTTTACAACTCGATGACTTGTGAGCGACATGTGATTGACTAGCGACTGACTTGTGATTGAAAACTGATTGACTTGTGGTTGACTTGTGGTTGACTTCTAGTTGACTTGTGGTTGACTTGTGATTGACTTGTGATTGACTTGTGATTGACTTGTGATTGACTTGTGATTGACTTGTGATTGACTTTTGGTTGGTTTCTGGTTGACTTGTGGTTGACTTCTTGTTGACTTCTGGTTGTCCAGTGGTTGACTTCTGGTTGACTTGTGATCGACAAGCCATCGACTTGTGACCAATTTGCGATTGATTTGTGATTAATAAGAGATTGAGTTCTAGTTGACTTGTAACAGGGGTGTGAGTGACCACTGATAGAAACAGCTGGAAAAAAAGTGTAAAAAAGCTGAACTTAGGAAATCTCCTATACTTTTGTACACAGCAAGTGAGGGAAAAAGCTGAATGCTGTGGCCTCGTGGTTAAGGGCACTGATTCGTGGTCTGTGGGTAAAGCTGCAGGTCGTGAGTTCGAGTCCTGGCGGGGTCATGGTGCGTCTGCCCTTGAGCAAGGCACTTTGTCACTCATTGCTTCTCTCCACCCAGGAGTAAATGGGTACCTATGAGGGCATTGATGGTTATTGTGATTGAATTAGCTTCCTTGCGCCTAACAGGCAGTATCGAGCTGTATACTCCCTAGGGAGCTGAGATGGTATATGGAATGTTTAATTGGCCCAATGATTAGGGGTAATAATAATGTAAAGCGCTTTGATCTTTAATAGTTAAAAGCGCTATATAAGAACCTGTTATTATTATTATTATTAAAAAAAGCTGAAATCCAACACACACAAAAGCTGAAATCAGTTTTAAAGCTGAGATTTCACACCCCTGTTGTAATCTACTAGTGATTGACTCGCAATATATTTGTGGTGACTTGTGACGACGTCATTACAACCCTGCCCATTTTCATTACCTGGTATATCAGCCAGTGCGTTGTCTGTGGTTATGCGCTGTCCTTGTCTATTCATACCATCTAATACTTGAAGCCCAGGTAGGGAGTGCAGCATGGCCATACGGTATCCTGGAAAGAAAAAACAAAATTGTCCATTACTTTTAAAAGGAGAATTTCCAAAAGCAAGTTGCAATATATTTTTGGGAAAAAGATTATACATAAGGCCAAAAAAAATAAAATACTCAGTCTCTGGTCAGCGCGCGCGTCGATTTTAATCATGCGTGTCAACCCTTTTTTCTTCTTCAAATTAACACGGAAGCTACAACAGCGCCCTCTATTGCCGCGTCTCCTCAAATTTTTGTACCAAGGAGCACCAAGGAATGGGGAAATTGCACCAAGGCAAATGATAAAGGGCACCAAGGCAAATGATGGAGGACACCAATATATAATGAGGACACAAAAAAGCGAAATAGTACCCACCTTGTCTGTACAATACAAGCTTGAAAAAAAAAGCAAAAAAAAAAAAAAAAAAAACGCGTCGCCGCATCGATTCCGGAACTTCGGTCTGACCAGAGACCGACTATTTTTTTTGTTTTGGCCTAATACAGAGTGGTGTACACTTGAAGAAGCCACTTTTCAACAATCATATTTCAAAAACTACTATTTGATGAAAGGGGAGATTGTACATAATTTGAGACGTCAAGAAAAAAATTGAATCTACAAAAACGTAGGATTCCCTAATGCTTGCTTCATCCCAGAATCCTTCAAAATGTACAAGAGGTTTTTGAAAATGTTGTAGAAATGAGGAAGGCAGAGCCTAGTCCGAAAGTTTGGGACTCTCAATACTAGTGTACGAGAGTCCCAAAACTTCAGATAGCACAAATATGCAATACAAGAAAATAGACTGGCACATGAAACAACCAGGGCCCAATTTTACGGCACTGCTTAACAGTTAGCAGAAAAGGTGTGCTAAGCATAGCAAAAAAATTTGCTAGCCTTAAGCACTATTTCACGGCGTGGACGTGCTAACGGTCGCGCGTGCATGGAGATTTCTACTGTTACGTCACTAAGTTAAGCAAATTTGTCCTCTAAGTAAGCGTGCCTTTTGCTGTGCTTACTGCTAACGGTCTCCATGAAATAGACAGAGGCTCTGTTAGCAGAAAATTGTGTGCTTGGCAGCGCCGTGAAATTGGGCCCAGTACAACACCCTTTTAGTAGTGTGTCAGTCAACAGTGCCAAACAAAAGAAACATCTGGTACCCAGTCTGTATTTCTACACAATTCCATAGTCATGCCACCAGACTACTGAAGTGTCAATCCTCTCCAAAAGTTGGACATTCACAAGTCTAGTCTTATCCGCTTCGTTCACAAGTACCCCCTCACCGGCAAAGAAAGTACAGTTGGAGGTGACCGACCGACGCCATCTTGCCTGACTGCAATTTTGCCGCGACGCACTGCCGTACCACTGCGTGTACATAGTACATATGCCCTGGTGAAAGTGCGTCACAAGGAACGGTGCACGTCAACCAGCTAAATGTCCCGCCCATGGGACGTCATTGCTAGGTAAAAGGGCGCTCTCTTTCCTTGGCCCACGGAGCCCATAGGCTTCAAATTGAAATCACTTGGCTTCACTCTCAGGTGCAAAATGTTGAAGAAAAGTCTCCTTTAAAAAATTGAATTGAGACCTCAAACTTGGGTGGTGAAATACTGAGGACCTTGTCTTTGCCTCGTGAAAAATGTGGAGAATTTTGTTGGCTAAAGAGTGAGTAAAGTTGGCCCAATTTTGGTTTGCATGTTTTTCTGCACTCAAAGTCTTAACAATCAAGAGAAGAAAATAATATATTTGAATTGTTAAAAATGACAACGAAAGCTACTGAGAGCCCTTTCAAAATGATGTAGCCTTTAAAGGGAATATACAACATTGACAAACATCAAAAAACAAAACCACCAAATTATTATGAAATACCTTACTGGACTGTGAGTGAAGGACAGTCTAAAGCATCCTGTAAAATCATGGCACCTGGTGTGCTGTCACTATCAAGAAAAGCGGTATTTTTGTAAATACTGCCCCAATTTACCATATTTAGTTAGTCCGCATTTTGTTTGCAATCGACTACACACTTATGATCGGGTACAAGGTCTTGTTCCCTGACCTTACAATAGAACTTTATCATGCTGCCACCATTTCAGTCATGTTCCCTGTATCCAATAACAGTAATGAATGCTAATGTTTACTGTGCAAAAAAGGAACCAGACTATTTTGCCTTCCAGCCTCCCTTTGGTTACACTGATGTGAATGGGAAAAAAAATCAAATGGCTGCAACATGACAATGGTCTATTCCCCGATGTCTATAAATTGTTCCGTTTCATCTAAAGTGGGGTCAGGGAACCAGACTACAGGAACATGATTGTTTTTCTTGGTTTTTCCAGAATCTACGAACACAAAAATTCAAACAAGTGAATGTAACATTATTTGCTCTAAAATGATATTTTTTAGCTATAATTTCTGAAAATTACAGCAAAAGCAAATGCTGTATATTCCCTTTAAAATAATCCCCCCCCCCCATTTGCACCACTCCTGTGGAGTTGGAGTGAAATGTCCATTTTGCTATTACCTGGCTGACGGCACACAGGGTTATCTTCCGCCTCCTGCGCTAGCACAAGCTCTAGTAGGTGTTCCAGTCCGCTCACACACTCAACGATGTGATCGACCGAATCTAGCTGGTTCCCTTGCAACTCCAGGTGTGTGAGGCTTGACTGGGAACCGTGGAGGGCCACCAGACCGCTGAGGTCCGCGATGTCATTGTAGGACAGGTTAAGTCTCTTCACAGATCTACAAGAAATGAATTATCGTTAAAAGAAAAAATTAAGACATGCACATAACTTTCATGGAATTATGAGACAACTATTAAGCAAAAAGTAGATAAAAGAAATGAACACTTTACATTAGGATTTTTGAGAAGCTCTGCGTAACAACCTATATCTAAGCATTTCCGAGCCAGAAAGTAAAGTCTGTCATGAGCCAATGTGGCCCATCAGGCTGGCGTTTATCTCCCGTTTCAGTACCATGAAACGACTGAGAATATTTCTATTCCCCTGGACGGGATGCTAGCCCATCGCAGGTTACTCCCCAGCTAATGCCGGTTCCCATTTATACTCCTGGGTGGAGAGAGGCAAGTGAGGATAAAGTGGCTTGCCCAAGGACACAACACATGGCCAGCGGCAGGATTCGAACCCCTGACCCTCTGATCATGAGTCACAAACCCTAACCGCTAGGCCACACTCCCCCATTTCCGAGCCATCTTGGCCCTATTTTTTCAATAGCAAATATATTTCAAAGTTTTAAATTCAAAATCTATTTCATTTGTTAAAAATCATCCTACACTCCAGCTCCTTGCCCCTGATTTGAAGTTTTTAATTAACGGTCCTCACCTTAAACTTCTGAGACCTGTCACAACCTTGATCTTGTTACAAGACAAATTCAGCGTCCGAAGTCCAGTCAGGGCCTCCAAGCCTTCGATACGAGCAATCTGATTGGACGAGAGGTCCAGGTGTTGAAGATGCCGCAGACCAGTCAGCCCGTCGATGGTGCTGATCTGATTGCAATGGAGGTTGAGCGTGTGGAGACTGGATGCCAGACGCAGACTACTCAGGTTACGGACTCCAGCATCAATCATGCATAATTCATGAGGGTTGACGGGGTCGGAGTTCATATGCTGGTCCTCTGTCATGCCAGTCAGTCTGACTCTCAAATTCTTGGTAGGTAATTGCCTCTGATTAGGAAATGGAAATGATGAAAAAAACGAAGAAGAAAAAAGGTTGATGGCCCAGCAGAAAATCCTACTGCCCGACATCAATTTGTCACCCTTTAAAGGCACAGTCCATCATTTGCAGCTATCTAAAAAGGAACTGACGTAATTATTGTTGAAAATCATTCTTGGTTTAAAGATAGTAATGGGACTAAACTCACTGTGAAATTATTCTTTCCGGCAAGCTGTCATTTTGAAGACATCAATTAAAGAAAGTTTTCAAACGATGCGTCTAAAGACTTTTTTCTTTTATGTTTTAAATCAAATCCTCCTTTTAACACATGTTTTCTCATGTTTAGTACATTTCGTTTTTTTCTCAGTGATATGTTGCAGTATGACTCAAGACAATATTCATATGTAGGCCTATAGAAGAAAGTTTGTCGAGAAACATTCGGTTGAAAGTCTGGTTCCAAGAGCCAAAGATTCTGACATGAAACAATTATAGCAATCTACAGCCAATAAGGGCCAGGTATTGGAACAAAATCCACTTTCAAATTATTTGACCTTCCAAACTAGTTGGTGACATTGAGAATGCAGGTATATCATAGATAGAGGACAGGGTTTTGAATTTTTGAGGAAATTTTTTTTGGGGGGGGGGGAAATATGGCGATCGTGTAGTGTACGGCCCCTGTTTTGTTTTGATCAAATAAAAGTCAAAAATGTATTTTATTGCTCAAAAATCAAATTATTGCTTTACAATCAAAAGCAGGCTTTTCTCATTTCTAATGACACCCGTTTTGCAATTTTGAACAGTTTCTTCGGGTAGAAATCCAGATTTTCCTGCGCGGTTTGTGCCTTGCGATTCAGCGCACCGTGCCTGCTCACGGTACATCGTGCGGTGATCGCCATCTTTATTTCATGTATTTTCGGGTCGCGTGTTGTCGCCGCGCTGTCATCGTCATTTTACCCCCAAATTTCCCTCAAAAAATCAAAACCTTGCCCTCTATCTATGACATACCTGTTTATTGAGAATGTCGCCAACTAGTTTGGTCGGTCTGTATCTGTATCTGTATCTGTCTGTATCTGTATGGCTACGTTGCAGAAACCTATTCAGGCATTATCGCAACGGAGTACTGAGGTACTCAAGGCACTAGGAGTTATGTCTATTATTAGATGAATGAAGTACATGAGAGATATGAGACCCATTATGTGGCACCAGGGTTTACAAGGTGCTGCGGCCACTGCCAGAAACACCGGGGCGAACCCCTTTTCTTAGCGACAAGTGTTACTGGGTTCTTTAACGTGCATTACACAACACACGGGACCTACGGCTTTACGTCCCATCCGAAGGACCAAGCAATAGTGGTAAAGTGCCTTGCTCAAGAGCACAAGCACCATGTTCCCAATAATTTAAAAGTGGATTTTGTTCCCTTATAGTTATAAAAAGACCGGGCCCTACACTACACGATCAGACAATCGCCAGAATGTTGCCAACTAGTTTGGTCGGTCTGATAATTTTAAAGTGGATTTTGTTGCCTTATACTAACCGGGCCCTAAACTACACGATCGCCATAATTATTGTCAGGTCCGGGAGCCAGACGGTCGACTGCCGTAACGATAGCCACATCGAAAAAAAAATTCAAATGGCGCCACCCATTTTTCTCTCGAAACTGGTGCAGCGTGCGTCTTTATTGAACAATTCAACGTTTACACAATGGAAAGTACCACGAAATCTTACCACGGTTACAGCTTCCATTTCAAGGCTGAATACATTCAAAGTGCGAGCTCTGTATGCTCATGCGATAGTTATGTCAATTTACATTTCCTGAACTTGAACTTTCCAAGTGCAGAAAAACATGACATTGACTTCTTGAAAAGAGCGCGCATGAGACGTCAAGAGAGGGCGCACTTCTTCTCACTGCACTGCGTGGAATGTTTCCGCCTTGGCCGATCCTGTCGGTTGTGTCGAGCTTCGCCCGTAGACACGGGTGCTAAATGCCCATACTTCAAAATTCGTTTACAAATACCCAAACGTCTCACAGGTGTTTATGCCGCACAGAAAAATGATGATCAGCATGTCTTCTTTCATTTTCTTTTCAATTTTTGGTGGGTTGACCATTGACTTTTCCGCGATAAATTCTCACCCAAAGAAGACGACCCTAGGCCCTTTATGGGCGAGTGAGCCGGGTTTTCCAAAGTGGAAAAACGAGGATCCCTCCACAACATGGCTAATTTTGGGCCCAATTCAATTGCATCCAAAATGCTCGGCCAGAGGTGCATTGCTGTGTCTCAGTCTCCAATTGCCCAATTCCGTTGCTCTCATAACTCTAATAAAGAATAATTTGAGTGCATGAGTTGTATTCATGAGCTCGGCCGCGCCCCAGACTTTTGACCAAAGTTACACGGTTGTACCCATAACGGCTTGGCCCGAGGCGCATCGCTCGAATCGTTCATTACCAGCTTTCACAAAATTTGAAGGAAACGAGGATATCTGCAATAAACAAAACAAAACAAAAACACCCACCTACCCCTTGCGCCCCCGGAAGAATTTAAGGAAGGCAATTTAATTATTGAAATGAGGGTTTTTAAATTAAAATACGCATCAACCACCCTATCCTCTTTGCCCCTGCGAATTTGACTCGGTAAAGCCGCATTAATTAGCCTTTCGTCAAGGCCATCGTGGCTTAACCTGCTGGCATCAGGCAAAGTGGCGAACATTTTTACAGACATAACAATTTAGAAAATAAGAAACTTCATCCACTAAAAAATCTTTTAATTTGAAAGGCCAACGATTGTGCCTAAACAAATAAGGAAAGAAAAGCATGGTAATACGTCATAATTATGCGCACTGACATTCGATAATGTGAATGCGTCAACCGTCAAAAGATGCAACACACTTAATAAATATTCATAAATACCTAAGACAGTTTACGCATTCCTATTGGTCGAGAGTCCGTCACGTGGCCGGTCTTAAACGGATGATAAAGACATGGCTAGCTGGTCTTAAACACTTTTCCAGTGTCACAATAAAATGTGAACTCCTAAAAATCCAGTGCCTCTTATCGTTTCATTGGTTGAACGTTCACAATCCTCACGTAGGCATGCGCAACATTACCAGGGAGTCAGAATTTTAAAGTTCTAAATTCTCGACATCGCGCAGAACATGATACGCGCGCGTCAATCTCCATAAAAGGGTTGTTTACATCTTACTCGCCAGCTGAACACTCCATTATTTTGCAAGAAGGATGTTTCAAAAAGCATAAAGTGAATTTGTTGAACAAAATCGGGATGTTTTTAACGAATTATATGATTTTTTCTTACCGAAAAGGTATTTATGAATGGGAATAAATATGTGCTCCGTCGGTATTTATCACTCTGTTTAAGACCACTTAGAGTCTGGGTGCTGATAATTACCCTCGCCTCCGGCTCGGGTAATTATCAGCAACCAGACTCTAAGTGGTCTAAAACAGAGTGATAAAAACCTCCGAAGCACACATTTAATCCCTTAATAATAATAATAGAGAACATTTATACAGCGCCAAAATCCGTCTAAAAAGACGCTCAAGGCCGTTTACAAGTTTAAAAAATAAACTTATACCATAGCATTATATATATATAAAAAAAAAGTAACTGTAACGTTAAAATGTTTGAAAAAGTCGATACAAGGAATACAAATGTCAAAGATAAAAATAGTACAATAGAAAAACTTAATAAACGCACAATCCAAAAAATATAAAAGTATCCAAAAAAATACACACATTTTATACACACAAGTTCCATCTCTTTTCGACTGCACGACTTATAATGCAGATTTGGTTACCACGTCCCCCATAGCCTTGTGTGCATTTATCTGCCGCTGTTATCCCGAAAAAAAGTTCATCGAATCTTGCTGTGCACCAGACTATTTTGGAATACCGAGCTGGCTTATTACAGCTTTTTTACGAATGCTTAAATAATCAGGAAATATTTTTTCAAATGCGTCTAAAAAGTAGTTTCACGAAATATGAAAAATGCGCCTAAAAAGTAGTCTTACCCTGAAAGTTACCATCTGCTTAAAATGAAATAAGTTCAGAAAGTTAATTATTATATTGCTCACGGGCAACCAACTCGTCACTGCTTGCATTGACCAACCACATATTGGAGCTTTTGAATTTTTTCACTTTTTCATCGTGTCCACGGATACTGGCGGCGTGCATCACAACAGCAGAGTAGCTGGCGTTCTTCGCTAAGAACTCGTAAAACGTAGGCCCTGGTGGGAACAGTTTAATGTCGAGTGGTTGAATGTTGACATGCACGGGTTTATCAGCATGCAAGAGTTTGTTCATCACGATCTGATCCATGATATTCTTCCCTTTCAGAGACCGAATCCACTCTTTAACAAACAGGAGTGTCACGTCGGTTGGCTTCATGTAAATAAAACCGGCGCAGTAATGTGCTTTTGATGTGCGAGTTGGATAAGGTGATCTCGGGTCCATCATAGACATATCGAAGTCTCCCTGGAAGTACGGAAATGGATCTCGGAACCAAAAGGTGTCAGAATCCGTGAAAAGAACCTCAAAGCCTTGTTCCAACAGACTAAAAAAATACCCCTGGCGTTTCTTCAGTAGGTCAAAATAGTTTCGGTCATCTTTGCGCTTCACTTCGCCACTCTGCACGAGACCAGATTTGGTCATCACTACATGCACCGCTGGGTCCCCTTCAGTTTTTGTGTGCAGATATTGGTATACTTTCTCATCCTCAGCGATGATGGTTGTATTGACACAGATGCCGACTCTACGGATACTTGCCAACATGTTAATGGTCAAGTCCAAGAAGCCTAGGTTGGTTGTTGTCAACATTACCACACCGGGTCGCTGCAGGATGTCTTGAAGTGTGCAATTCGACAATTGTCCACGCTTGAACGGGACACTGGTTGCCTTGCTATACATATTGCCCGTAGCTTGGTTTACCATTGTAGTCTTAAGAATAACACATGAATCGCACTTGCTGGACCAATCTGAAAAAAGAAAGAGTTTCAATATTTTAAGTGAAAGCATTTCCAACATGTTTCGCTGAATAAACCCTCCACGAATTTCAAATTGCGAAACACTTTTTAAAATATTTTATGTACTGGTATACTGCATGTCATGTTCTCAAAAACGGGAATGTTGTCATCCGGTACAGTCCAAAGAAAAAGAAGAAGGATCAGGAGCGAAGTTTGAAATTTATTTCTATTTGTATCAAAGGGCCTTCTTGCAACAACAACAAAAACCAAGAAGGGAAATTACAGCATGCAGATGTAACCCACTTTCAAATTCTAACTCCATTCAAGATCAAACAATAACATGTTAACAAATGGGTCTATTTTTTGGCCTCGTTGTTGTTTTGCTCCCTCTGCTACCATCTCCCGTGGTCTATGAAACAGCCATCTTTTATCCATGGGCGTCGCCAGGATTTTTTCTAGAGGGGGGCAAAAAAAAATTTGCCAAAAAATTCTTGTATTTCTCAACACATTCTCGATTTATCAGTTTAAGAGGGGGGGGGCAGGGACATTTTGCCCCCCCCAACTCATTCAATTTACACCACTTTGTCTTCGCGCCTCTTTTTTTTTCCTTTTTCTTTTTTTCTTTTTCTTCTTTTTTTCTTTTTTTCTTTTTTCTTTTTGTGGGGCAAGTGCCCCCCCCCCCTCGCGACGCCCATGCTTTTATCTACCACGTTGGGGACACTGGACATTTGTTAGCAATAAATTATGACTGTATTGATTAAAAAATAATAAAGCGCGCTCGCTCGCTTCTGGCAAGGTCAAGTGCGCACCCGGTTTGTCAACAGTGTATATATAACGCGGAAATGTGTCTTTTTTTGGCCTCGTTGTTGTTTTGCTCTCTCCGCAAGCATTTCCCGTGATTTGTACAACTGCTGCTGCTGCTGCTGCTGCTATCTGATCGGCGCTTCCAATGTCCATACATAGACAGCTTCCTCTTCCTTAACTGGACAAGCAGACCTTCCTCTTCTGAAACTTATACCCTTCGGCGGATCCATGCATTGGTCTTTCTATACAACAATTATCTTTTATCTACCGCATTGGGGGACAGTGGACATTTTTACCAATACTTTTTGCATTCATTAGTCTAGCGCGCTTGCTTCTGAGGCAAGGCCAAGCGCGCATCCGATAATCACCTGTTGCTACGGCAACATGTGTCAACAGTCTATATTGCACATGCAGGTGCACTGAACAATTCCTGGGTTAATTTTACCCAAGCAAGGGTGAAAACTGCAACTACCCGAAATCGGGTTGTCCTTCACCCAATTGTTTGGGTTAGAATTTCTGTTCAGTTCAACCAAACGTGTCGTCATACTCGTGCCTCACCACTTATTAATGTCAAAAATGTAACATAATTGCAGATGACGATGCTAAAGCCGGAAATAAAAACATCTAGGAGGTTGGTAATTGCTCAGGAAATATCGATTGCACAGTGTTTGCATGCACGAGGGCACGTGAAATTCAATAAACATCGCTTTGTACGGGCACTGTGCCGTCTATTATGGGGACAATGTTTGCGTTTGGTTGCGTCGAGCCATTTCTCCTCGCGTATCTCTTAAATTGCGACTATAGACCTTTCTGCGCTTAGTTGGCAAACTGCATTTTTGCCAACCACGGCCTGCAAAACTAAGGAAGGTCCAACACTGCAAAAATAAAGAAGAGTTCCTACAGATCACCAAAATAATATTTGATACTTGAAAATACAACATTTTCAACAAAGCTACAAAATCATTCCTACACATGCCTTTTTACTATGTGTTGATGGCGTTATGAGGACTTTTTTGGAAAACTATGTCACCTACCACGGCTTCAATATTATTTTATGCGCCTACGGCAGCCCATACGAAATGGCGCCAATGTTTACAAACAAAAGAAAGGCCTATTCAAACTGCACCGTTTTTCATAAAGCGTTGTCAATCTTGGACGATCTACAGTCTTTGGTAAAGCAAACGGGGTATCAAGATGTAGCTGATAAAATTCCCCAAAGATGTATATATAATTATGACGTCCCCATAAGACGATCAGATTCAAAATTATGATCCATATAATGAGTGTGGACTTTCTTTTTATTGGTGTTTATTACAAAGTATGAACACCATTGTTGGTTCATGAGTCACACGTGAAAAGAAATAGCACTGTTATGAAGAAAAGTTGTCTATGATTGGATACCTAATGATGTCACAATAATGTCACAGTAATATGACAGTAATATGGTACTCATCTGTATCAAGATTAATGTCCAATCAAAAGTTGAAATTCGTGCTTTTATTTCATTTTGAAGAAACGTTGCGGAGAATATTTGTCCGGAAACCGAAAGAAAACTCCGTTCTAAGCCAGTTACTTGGTATAAACTTGACATTAAATAATAGGAGATCATCAATCAAAACTCACAAAAATACTCAAAGCTCCCCCCCCCAAAAAAATAATAATAATACGAGGAAATCTATGCGTATAATAGCCTCCTAATTATTACATTACGAGTCAATTTTTGGTGGTTTTTTTTGGTATTAATTACCGGTAGATCTTTTATTACAGTAGCGGTCGCTTCATTTATTACATTACGGGTAGGAATTATTACATAACTGTCGATATAACTAACGGGTCGATTTTTAACTCATTATTGGTCGGTATTACAATACCGGTCGTAACACAAACCTCCGTCTGACTTTGTGCCCGCTTACTGAACGCCGATTTTTTTGTTGTTGAAATCTTGGAAGTGAAAAGAATGTTGGTCTTGGGGGAATATTGGTATTCAGTGCAATTTTAGTTTAAAACGGAAGGTTGACTGTCTTTTATGCTAATTTGTCTAAAATGCATGTTTGTCTGACACGACATTTGGTATTGTATAATATGTTGATTTGCTGGGAGGGGCGATTGACGGTGAACATTGGCTTAGAATTTATATCTCTCGTTGGCATTCCAGTGGTGGTCGTTGGTATCATCGTAGCTAGTTGCTAAAAAATCTGATGCTGCACGTTTCTAACTTTCTATGGTAATACACTATTGTTATTCATACTCATGAAAATGTACTCGTTCTCTTCTTTGTAATCATGAGAAAACAAAATGCCTTGCATTCGGACTCATACTTGAACTCACGCCAAAGTGTTCTACAGGTATGTAAACTCGGTACAGAATTCGACTGCACACTTGAACATTTCTTGGCCTTTAAATTCCATTGCCTTAAAGGGAAGATACAACATTTGCAAACATCAAAAAACAAAATGACCAAATTATCACGAAATACCTTACTGAACTGTTAGAGATTGACAGTCTAAAGCATCCTGTAAAATCGTGGCTCCTGGTGTGCTGACATTTTCAAGAAAAACTGTATTTTTCCAAGGCTTGTCGGCCGACTAGCGTTGGAAAAAAACTGGCTTTCTTTCAAAAACTACTCCTATTTTTTTCATATTTAGTTATGCCGCGTTTTCTTTGCAATAGATTACACACCTGTGAAGGGGTACAAACCTGCTAGAGTGATTCTTTGACCTTACAATTCCCCAAAGTCTTTACGTTTCTCCGTTTCATCTTAAGTGGGGTCGGGGAACCAGACTACAAAAAATGATTGGTTTTCTTGGTTTTTCCAGCCCAAAACGTGAAACAAGTCAGTTTAACAGTATTTGCTAATAACATACTAATCCTCCAAATCCATTTATTTCTGAAAATTGCAGCAAGAGCAAATGTTGTACATTCCCTTTAAGATGATAAATGAATGATGTAAAACATTCGTCTCTTCGAAATACGCACAAACTGATATCCTTATCTTTAAATAAAGATACATGTACACCTACATTTGGAAGGGGGAATCTGGTTGTTGTTTTTCAACCGTTATTCGTCGGGACGGTTTGCAAATAGTCCTGTCGCGTTTGATTTAGTTTAAAGGATTGAAACAAAATATTATAGTACAAAATAAAAACAAACAAAAGAAAGACAATACTTACGAATGATCAATACGAGTAAAGCCACCGACTGAAGAAAGAACATGACTTTTAGTGCACGGGCAACGTCCATGTTGAGCTATTATGGTGCTGTAGTGCTGAGCAACAAATAAGAAAGTGCATGAGCTTTTATATATAAGAAAGTGCCTTTGTTTTTATGAATAAGAAAGTGATGTGCTTTTAAATTTATTATGTACTGTAGACCTACTCAAAGAAAACGTTATAAGTGTATTATATGTTGAACAGGGATGTGCAGGCATATATATACAGAATATGGTTTCTCAAGTTATAGACAATTGTATTAACACACAGTTCAAGACTGTGGATAGTATGTACAATTCGCAATTTTGACAGTCAGTGTTTAAAAATGACAATAACTTTTCAAAACGATAGCCAATGATGCGTTATCTATACGCGAATAAACAAAAATTAACACATAATCATTTATATTTGGACATAAATCACCCTGATAATTTAAGTTCAATTACAAATATATTTTTCTAGAGTATGGAAGAGACAACAATTATTTGTTACATGAAATTATGGGATTAACTTCACTGGACATAAACTTTTCTGGTCACAAATATCATGACATGTATAATCAAAATGTATCTGTAAACAAACTCATCTTAAAACCAGCTCAATTTACCAAGCACAGGTGGTAATTGAGTATTTTGAATAGGAAGTTGAAATAGCATTACCTTGTTAACCACACTGAAAACTTGTCTGGGTTAATTTTACCCAAGAAAGGGTGAAAACTGCAACTACCCAAAATTGGGTTGTTCTGTACCCAAACATGTTTGAATAACTTGAGAATATTTCTGTTCAATTGAACCAGAACCTGTGGCCGTACAAGCGCAAATTTAATTTGTGTTGTCTTAAGGTTTTATTGGAATTAGTTTTCTTAACTTAAATATTACAGTTTGTATGTTTATTATTTGTTTAAGCGCCTTGAGGTGGATTTTTCTGCGATTGTCTGCGCTTTATAAATTTCTTCTTATTATTATTATTAATTTGATCCTGTATGAGTACAACTTTCGGTTGAATTTAACAGAAATTCTAAGCCAAACAACTGGTTATAGAACAACCCAATTTTGGGTAGTTGCAGTTTTCACCCTTTCTTGGGTAAAATTAACCCACGCAGTTTTTCAGTGAATAACAACTTGGGCATATGGTTTTCATCATTGATAAATATACATCACACATTAAATTAATCAAACAACTACCAACAATAAGCAGGGGCTGATGAATATACGGCGTGACTCAGCCAGATGTACATGAGGTATAATTTACGCCCAAGATGTAGACTGTAAAATATACGAATGTGTCCCACGGGCCTTATTCACGAGTCGGCCATACTGAATTGAAAGCGGTTAAGTAAACTCTTCATTTTTGGAACTTGCAAAGAGACATGAAACAACTGAATGTATCATAAATTCCAGCCTGCTGCAATGAATAATTTAACATTTGTAATTAAACATCCCCTTATGTTTACAGCCGTATTAAAAAAAAAATGAGAGTAAAATAGGCTGCATTTTGCCTGCATTAAAAGTCTGGCGCCAGTTACCAGTTAATGAAATACATTCAGGATGCCCGTCAAAAATTGCCAACTTGTGAATAAGGCCCATGACTTTGTAATATGCATAAGGCCAAAAAAAGGTCTGCTTCCTGTAGTATCCTTACATGATACTATAGACACCAGTAACTTGAATCTGAAACCACAGCGTAGCAAGGTCATGTAGCAACGTCAAAGGGCACTTGCACATTCGTGCAGAAATGTACACACGTTTTTGCCAAGCAGTTATGGGGGGGGGGGGCTGTTCAAAACCGACGATTATGCACACTAACGGACAATATATGGTGCTTTTCAGGCCGATACATGCGCGTTTAAAAAAATAAAAAAGGCACACGTAACGGCCGATGGCTCCAAAAAGGGAACGACTTTTTTGTTCTTCTAAAAGTGCACTTGTTGAGAAAAAAAGGGCACTTTTTACAAATATTGGGGGTAAGTGCAGAAGCGCAGGTAAGAAAAGGGCATTCCTTGGGGAGGGGGGGGGGGGGGAGTTAAATACCCCCACCCCCGGCTACGCATATGTGTTGATTTACGGAGGTTCTGCTGATGAGTGCCTTGTGGTACGAAACAGTCTGTCCAGAAGAGAGATATGCCAACGTTTGTTTAACTCATATTCTGAATTTATTGCATGGTTATAGCTCTACAGAGATGTATCGAGCACTGTGAATTGTGATAGAAGACGATTTCATTGGATATATATTTAATTACTATAGGCCTATATATATATATCACTTTGTGTGCTACGCCAGATACGATACATCAATTCCTTTAATCTCAGACCTGTCCAATAATGCAGGTGCATTTCTCAAAATACAGTATACATATTTGCAAATGTTCCAGTATCGACAAGAAAGATTCGTAACTTACCACGCGGCATCCCCAACTGGCAGTGCCAACCGAAGAACGTGCTAGCAAGCAAGGGCAATAACTGTAATGTCTTCTAGTGCTAACGGAGAAATGTACAGTTTCAGAACGGAATTGCAATGGTGATGTTCACTCATGGGACCTCAGAATCAACTAAGTGCGCGACAGTAGCGCAACAATAACATTAACAAATCGACTAAATATCTGGATGTCTGGAGCATCGCACAATGCAGGGTACTTCGCTCGTACCCCGCCCTGCAAACAGGGCGCTGATGAGCTTAATAAAAAATATCACGCGCGGGAGGAACGAGCGAAGCAGGGTACAGGGATGTACATGTAAGTCAATGCATCAAGAGGGCGCTTTGCAGAGCATTATCTGCATGAAATTGTTCCAGAAGGAAGCGTGCGTACTATAGATGTACGTACAATACAGAGCCACATATGGCATCACTGCATATTTGTAGTTCCAGACAGAGATCGTATATAGGTAGGCATCGGCGTCGCCAGGATTTTTTTCTAGAGGGGGAAGAGCACACCCCCCCCCCTCCTCAAAAAAATTCCATTTCTTGTCCAGAATATTCTTAATTATCATTTTCTAGAGGGTGGGAAGGGGACATTTGCCCACCCCACCCATTAAATTAACAGCAATATTACTTCGCACATCTCTTTCTCTTCTTTTCCTCTTTCTATTTGTTTGTTGAGTTTGTACTTCCATGCGGAAGGCCAAATCTGAGCAAGATTTCAGATTTCTGCTAAATGATGTTGTGTTTTTGACTTGACGTACATGTAATTTTTATAACATGTTTGGTATTAACCCTCCGATGCTTAGGACTTTCCCCCTTTTTCTTCAATTAATGTGTTGACATTTGTTTTATTTGGCACAGTTTCGTGGGGCGTTTGAGAAACAACTGCTTGTTTGGGCGAGAGTGGCCTCACCCTTAAGTAGAATCAGGTCAAAGCCTGAGGCCTATTTAAGACATATCAAAGGCAAAGTAAAAGGACGAACGGAGTGCCCATCTCTTTTTCGTTTTGTTGTTGTTGTTGTGGGGGGGGGGGGGGTCGCCACCCTTCCTCCACAGTGAGTCTGTTAGGCCAAAAAAAAAATAATAATCGGTCTCTTACGAAAGCCCGTTAGTACGAAAGCCCGTTAGTGCCAAAAAAAAATAATTAAGTTTTGGTTTTTTTGGAAAGTTTTTTTTGGGGGGCACTAACGGGCTGTCGTAGTCACTAACGGGCTTTCGTAGTCTCTTGTTAAACCGAAGTTCCGGAATTGATGCCGGAATTTTTTTTCAAGCTTGAATTCGGGCGATTCACAATGCAGTGCGCCACGGAGAGTTCATTTTTCCCAGTGCATTGTGGGAGATGGTCGACAAATTCGCAGCGCGGGACATTTGAAATTGTTCGTTTGTCCGGTTTGTAGTTTCGTAAGCGTATGATCCGAGTATCTGTTTGCCCTTTTCTTTTCTTTTTATCAATATGGTGTTTTTTGTAAGGCAGGAAAATGACACGCTCATTTGCTGATCATGCGTTTCGATTTTGGACGTATTGGCTTCGATAATGCACCGGTCATAGACATATAATAAAACCTAGACACGACATTTGCTGTTGCGCCTGTGAGCAAAATGCTGCGCGTATAGAATAACTAAGAAGTATGCTCGTAAATCGAAGCCATATATGCATGACATTCGCGCATCGCGTAAATTATTAAGCCGCGTGACGCAGCCCGTTTTGCTCACAGAATTTACAACGTAAAAGCAGATAATGTTGTGTCTAGGTTTTATTATGTCTATGGCAAAGGTATGGAATACAAACGCAGATATGCAAATAGCCGTACAAAAGCCATACACATTTTTTAGGTCTCCATAGGTTTGTGCACAAACATGGATGTGCCCAGCAGGCATTCCTTTGTACACGAATTTAGCGCTCTAGTAATTAAATATAGCTCTGTGCTTCCGTGTTAATTTGAAGAAGAAAAAACAAAGGTTGACGCGCGCGCATGATTAAAATCGACGCGCGCGCTGACCAGAGGCCTTACCTTCCCCGCATTGAATAATGCTGGTACACATTTAGATAGGTTGAGAGGAGTAATTGGGGTAAAGCGCCTTACTCAAGGGCACAACACGCATGGCCACTGGCGGGGCTCAAACCCACATCCTCTCGATCATGAGTCCTGTGCTCCACTGCTAAACCCACGTGCCCCATCAATCAAAGAGGCCTAGCCCTCAATTTGATTTTGGACCTTGGCACCAATGATTTATATTCAAAGGACATAGGGCCTGTAAAATTGTGAGCCTCCTTGCGAGACTTTGTTGTCCAGTTGGCCATTGTAGTTTTCCTGCTAGTCCCAGCAAACATATCGGTACTGGGCTGATGCTGGCTTTTTATGGTCTTGTTCTGGCATTACCGTACAGTTCAAACGGTACAAAACCAGAAGCGGGCCATTACTGCAATCCTGGCCGAATATCGCTGGGCCCCCACCCTCCCCCTGGCCCCCGTTCAATGTTGTCTCTCATTGTGCGGTGTGTGCTCCATCAGCTGGAGAGAGCTAAACATTAGCCGGGGGAGCGGGGGAGTGGGTGACTGTTGCTAGGCTCAGGAAGTGTCCCAATCATTTTGGACGGGATTGTAGACTGTTTCCCAGCCCCACCTAAATATATTTTTCAAGTCCAAAGGACAATGGGGTCAGAGAACCAGACTAGCCTGCACCCTTTAAAAAGCTACTGTAACGGCAGCTTTAATTATGTCTTTATATATAGGGCATAAGTTAACCAATGCCATCCCAACTTCCTTCACAAGATTCTGTGAAGCTCATCAGCCTAGCCCTTCCCGGCCCATCCAGCGCCCTAGGCCCTGTTTGCAGGGCCCGGGGGGTACGTACGAAGCGCTATCGTAAAGGAGGCACATCGGTATCGTGAACAGCTCCCCTGGCAGTGGCGTAGCCACGGGGGGCGTGGGGGGGGGGGCGACAGCTCCCCATGAAACTTTGTCGGCCCCCAGTCGCCCCCCCCCCCACTGAGATTATCATTGATCTACATGATGCCCCCTTCCATGAAATGTTCCAGTCCCCCCCCCCCCAACTGAAAAATTCCTGGCTACGCCACTGTCCCCTGGTGTAATGTGATGTTCTTGTGTAATGTTGTTTTCGAGTATATTTACGGGTTTTTTGTTTTTGTTTTTGGGGTTTTTAGAATTAAGGATGAGAACGTACTGTTTACTTTATTTTTCAGGAAAATAATGTTTGATTACAGTCTGGTAAGGACTGGTGGGAACAGCGAACGGAATAGGCATAGAGGCCTGATAAACTGTGTTACCAAACAAATCTGTAAAAAAAAATTCTCGTTTCCTTTTTTTTCTTCAAAACGTCCGTATTTTCTTGAAATAGTAGTGATGGAGTTGAGAATCTGTATCTCTCCAAATACAAACAGTAGAAGTCAGGCGCGGATCCACAGGGGGTTCGAACCCCAACCCCTCCCCCACCCAGCTGGAACATACTCCCCCTCCCCGCTCTGACACATACAAAATAGGCTAAATATTACAAACATGATCAGATCGGATATAGAAATCTAACGGGCCTGACCCCCCCCCCCATTCCGCCAAAATTAATAGCCTACATAGTAATAAGTGTTCATTATTGCGTAACAGTGTTGGAGGTCTCGAGACCGGTCTCGGTCTCGGTCTCGAGACCACTTTTTGCCGGTCTCGGTCTCGGTCTCGGGAGCTGTGGTCTCGGTCTTGGTCTCGGTCTCGGTCCCCTTTGGTCTTGATATTTTGGCTGGTCTCGAGTCGAGACCAGCCAAAAAGTGAGGGGGGCGGATTCCGCCCCCGGCCCTTTTAGGGTTAAGTATTAAAGAATCAGTTTAGGGAAAATGTGACTGCAGTGTGATGCTAATGGACATGTCTCTCTTCACTTTCTAGTGAGTGAGGCATAGTCCAATAACCATTGCTCCTCTTCTTATTTCTCGTTTTTATTGTGGGATGATCTGTTGAAACAAGCACTTTATAGCCATCCTCATTGATTCCAAATACAACTGAGATTTAAATCTTATGAATCAAGACTGAAACATTATTTTTACCGTCAGATTTTGTGTTTTGAATATGGGGAACAATTCAACTCTTTTTCCCCAGAAATATTGGTGATTTTTTTCTATTTTCCTTTTAAATTTTTCCTTTATTCGTGGAGGCGGGAAAACGTTTTTTTCCCCATTATATTTATTAATGGATATTCATCAATTCGTAGACCGTTAAATAGGTATTAGTGGTGGACAGCTGAATTTTGTGATCTCTTTATTAAAATAGACACGACTTGGGAATAGAGTATGCAAATTACGTGAAATGTTCACAGTTACTACTCAATAACATGTTCTTTATCCCAATTATATTTTTTTTACAAAATGGAGCGTGCCATTTTTTTTTTATCATACGGTCACGTCACTTTCTTTTTGACTCGCCATGTATTCATCTTTTCATCGGTGATAAACACAAATTGAGCTACTGCCATAGTCACACAAAAATAGAGTCTAATTGCCTGCCTCGTCTCCTTCCTAAATGTCAATTGCATTTGCATGAGTCGAGAAGAATTGTGTTCCATTAATCGCTATGTGCTGTTTACGGCCATCACAATAAAAGATTAATATATTGGCAATATGTCGTACTTGTTAATCACTAAAATATTCAAGTAAATCGCCCAGCAAAGTAGCCGATGTAGGCGATACGATGGCACGGTACAAAACACAGAGATGCGTGCGCACTGAGCCATTAATCCTAAAAGTACATCTCACCCACCACATTCAGTTTGTGACAGCGCCCTTCTATTGTGTCGGCCATATTCTCAAATAGGCTAATGACGATGATGACGGCGGGCAGATTAACAGAAGATAGATCAGGCAAATATGGTTCATCAATCTTCTATAGTATATGTAACGTTATTGACATTACACAAAAATAAAGTGGCATTACATTTCAGCCTTAGCCAGGCCTTCTTCAGAGGTAAATGACAGAGGAACAAGAAACAAACATGTAGGGGACACACAAACATGCAGGGTTGAGAGGAGAATCACAATGAGGGATGGGGGGGGGCAGACCAATCCATATCTGGCTACCATCTCTCAATTTTTTGGTCCACATGTACAAATCTATATTCCATGACTGAAATTTTAAAAAATAAATCAATATTTTCTTGCTCCAAATTTTTTTCGAATCAGGTTTGCAAGGAGGTCCAATGTAAAATTAAAGTTGCATTTAAATATCCGTTAGTGGTCATTGCTGAAACCAAGGGGTGGCTGTGGAGTTTAGGGTCCGAGTTCCTATAACAGATGAAACATCCACCTTTAACTTTTTACTTTTGTCAAGTCTCAACATGTTCAAGTTTTGCAAAAACTAGTACAAATTGTCGTACTCCTTAGTTAAAGTTTCTTCATCAGCTTTACACTTTATAGTAGTTAAACAATATTAAAAAAAAAATTAAAATAGTGGCAAAATGTATGGAGTTCATCAAATAAGGTTTTCCCCTTTTTTAAATTAGGTTGTTTCCAATTTTTTTTAATTGATTGTGACAATAACAAATTCTGTTGCCATGTTGTAATTTATGGCATGAAGCAAACACGAAGAGCACTCGCATGACACAATTAAGCAGGTACAAATGATTCCTAACTTTCAATCACTTCCTTCACATCCCCATGAACATCAACATCTCAAGGACAGACTGTTCAGCTGTAGTTAGTGTCTTGTTGTTTATTTAGATTATTGTTATTTATTATCCGCGGTCTCGGTCTCGGTCTCGGTCTCGGACCATTTCGGTCTCGGTCTCGGTCTCGGTCCGCCTTGAAGGGGCTGGTCTCGGTCTCGGTCTCGGTCTCGCAACTTCAGGTCTCGGTCTTGGTCTCGGTCTCGGACTATCCGGTCTCGACTACAACACTGCTTTTTAATGATATATCTGTCCCTAAATCGAGTTGGAATGTGTTCGAGGGTTCCTTCAGAGTCTTTCTATGAAGTTTGAAGCATTTATTTTTTTGACAAAAATTGACAAAAATTGCAAGGGGTTAACCTTACATTTGTTTATAAAATTAGGCTAAAATATGAATTTCTTTTTAATGATATATCTGTCCCTGAATCGAGTTGGAATGTGTTCGAGGGTCCCTCAGGAGTCTTTCCAGGAAGCTTGGAGCAATTTCATTTTTAGACCAAAATTGACAAAAATTGCAAGGGGTAAGCCTTACATTTTTCATGAAATTTGGCTAAATATGAATTCTTTTTCAAGATATATCTGTCCCTAGATCGAGTCGGATTGCGTTCTAGGGTCCCTTAGGAGTCCTTCCAGGAAGTTTGGAGCCATTTCATTTTTTGACGAATATTGACAAAAAATTGCAAAAGGTTAGCCTTACAGTTTTCATAAAAATTGGCTAAAATATGAATTTCTTTTTAATGATATATCTGTCCCTAAATCGTGTTGGAATGTGTTCGAGGGTTCCTTAAGAGTCTTTCCATGAAGTTTGGAGCATTTTAGGCTAAGGGGTTAGCCTTACATTTTTTTAAATAAAAGTTGGCTAAAATATGAATTACCTTTTACTGATATATCTGTCCCTAAATCGAGTTTGAATGTGTTCCAGGGTCTTTTACGAGTCTTTCCAGGAAGTTTGGAGAATTTTCATATTTTGAAGAAAATTGACAAAAATTGCAAGGGGGTTAGCCTTGCAGAAGACGGGGGGCGCAGCAGTGGAAGGCGCTTGCTGCTGCCGAAAGCTTCTGAAGAAATGCAGGGTCATCCCCGATGTCATTGCACTCGATCATGCATTGCGCAAAACGATCGAGGAGGTGCAGGTGCGGATCCGTGGGGAGGGTCCCCCAGCTCTGTCCAAAAAAAAATAAAAAAAAAAATCATCGAAATCCATGAAAAAATGCGAAATATCCCCCCCCCCCCGCTCCGACACGCAAAAACTGTTTACTGGTAACAATGTTCGCTTTCCACAAAAATTCGGACATCGGCAGCTTTGTTAGGGGTGTATGCACATTCTGTGATATAGACCTAGTGTTAATAATCATCAGATTTGAACATCGCCCCCATTGAAAGTATAGTGCGATCCCCGCCCCCTTTACCACCTTTTGGTTTTTGGAGGCCAAGTGACATTGCACACTACTCGATCATGTGTTGCGCCAAACGGTCAAGTAGGTGCAGGCGCGGATCTGGGGGAGGGGGTATCTCTCTTTCAGGACTTTTTCTAGAGGGGGGCAAAAAAAATTTCCCCCAAAATTCTTGTATTTCTCAACAAATTCTCGATTTATCAGTATAAAGAGGGTGGCAGGGACAATTTACACCCCCCTCAACTCATTAAATTTACACCACTATGACTTTGTGCCTCTTTTTTTTTTTTTTTTTTGGTGTCAGAGCAGTGGTGGGGTTCGAACCCCCCCCCCCGCAAAAAAAAAAACTTTCTCAAGATCCGCGCCTGCATGTTACTGACTGTAAAAAAAAAGCAAGTCAGTAAAAGCCCCATGCAATGGATTTTTTCCAATTCAATCCTTAATGTACATTATAATACTCTGTTTTTCATTCCCCCCCCCCCCAGTTTTAAGGGTGACGGACTTTGTTATCTTGCGTTTTGTTCCCCTATTTTGCGAATTAAAGGATAAAAAAAAATCAAAAAGTTATGTGCTAGTCAAGCTTTCAGGGATCGGTCTGAGCCATAACAATGCCCTAGCCAATCCCTTAGTTCTCTTCCGGGGTCTCGGCGTCCCCGACCAATTCACACTTCCTTCCCTGTCCATCCATATAACCCCGGAGGGCCAGGCACCATGTAGGCCTAAAAGCAAAGAGCTAAGGGAGGAACAGGGCGGCCCCTGATCCTCCGAGTGGACCAAATGCCCTGAACCTGTACGAAGGCGCCAACCTGGAACTCGCGGACAGTACCAGCAGCAGTGCTTACCGGTTAAGCTAACGTACTGTTGGTATTTTACGACGGGAAATTAAACATCTTATACAATGACTGAACGAGTGCGATTAAAACCAAAAAGACACCGACGGGATTCGAACCCGTGCCCCGCGCGATGCGTGGACGGCGAATCTAACCACTGGGCCATTCGGCTTTCTTAGAGGTCTTCTCAAAATAATAGGGGGAAAAACGTGGCACATTGGTGGGTCCATCTGTTTGGGCTCCATGGACGAAAAGAAGTTGACATTTCGGGAAATAATGAGCCCACTGTTTTCATTTCTTTGAAAAATTGTATACGGCAGCCTAGTCGTAGGCCTACGTGTGCTAAACGCCCTTCTCATTACGCAACAATAGAAACTATTATTATGCAAGCCTTTTTTGAAAAAGACATCAGGCGTGCAGGGCTGAATCCAGGAACTTTGGCGGGGAGGGGGGGGGGGGGTTAGGCCCGTTAGAGATGTTTATATCCGATTGTTGCGGACAGGCGGACCTTATCGTTATTATAATTGTTATAGATGTACATTTTTTTGTGTGCGTCAGAACGTGGGGGGGGGGGGGGGGGGGGGGTTCAAACCTCTCTCAGGGGTTCCGCACCTGACCTCTACTCTTTGTACTTGGACAGACACAGATTCTCAACTCCCCTATTCTATTTTAAAATCGTTCGGACGTCTTTAAAAAGAAAACGATTTTTTTTACGGATTTGTTTGTTAACACTGTATATCAGGCCTATATGCATATTCCGTTCGCTGTTCCCAACAGTCCTTCGTCAGCCTGTTATCAAACATTATTTTCGTGAAAAATAATATGAACTGGAAGTTCTCATCCTTATTTTCCAAAAAAAAACCCGACTATTAAAATGTAGACAACATTACACCAGGACATGCACCGCATTACACCGTGAGGGGCGCTGTTCGTGATACTGATGTGCATAGCGCTTCGCTCGTACCCCCGCCCTGCAGCTTGGGCCTAGGACCATGGGCGTCGCCAGGATTTTTCTAGGGGGGGGGCAAAACATTTTTTCCCCAAAAACTTCTTGTATTTTTCAACAAATTCTCAATTGATCAGTTTAAGGCGGGGGTTCAGGGACATTTTGCCCCCCCCCCCAACGTATTAAATTTACACCACTATGACTTCGCGCCTCTTTTTCTTTTCTTTTTTTCCCCCCCCCCCCTTTTTCCCCTTTCTTTTCTGGGGGGGGGGGGGGGCAAGCGGCCCCCTTGCCCCACCCCCCGCCCCGCGACGCCCATGGCACAACCTCTTCCCCATGGATACGATCTTTCCGCGCCTTGTTAGTTAGAAAATGCCTCGTGTGATGAACGCACATGAAGCCCATGGAAAGAAAGTTGCGATTTATTTCGCTGGTATTCTTGTAGTATTCAGTAAGAATAGGACAGTAAAAAAAATACCCATTCACACTCGATTTAGAGTCGATAAAGAATACAGCGCAATACTTTCATCATTTTCATATACACTCTGTTAAATTTTTGGTCAAACTTTAGTATCGAATAATTAGTATCGAAAAAATCCAAATTTTCTTTCGGGTACTGCGCGACTGGGATCGAGTTCATCGAGTACAATTTGTCGAGTTAAGGGACGAGTCCGAGTTCAAAATTACGAGTACGTGCCGAGTACTTGTTTTTTTTTTTTTTCGAGTACATGTACTTATGATCGAGTACGGGCCAAGTAGTTATTGGTACTCGAGTTGTACTCGAGTTTGAGTTCGAGTACGAGTACTCCAACACTGTTGTGGAGACGATAAATCAAGTAAACAAAATTGCATTAAATTCAGATTGCGTCCTGTACGACACAAAAGTTTTAAAAATCAACAAAAACAGTTGACGAGAAAAATGAACACAACAAAAACAAAAGCTACAGTGTGTAAGGGCACTCCCGTACATTTTACCAACATCAATTTTTTCCAATAGAGGGCGCGCTACAAGAATAGTGGTCACCACCGTAAAGCAACGCGGATCACGATCTGCCCAAACGAAGTCGGCATTAGGTAAACAAAAATAACACACAGTTTGTGGAGATGATAATTCAAGAAAAACACATTGTACTGAATTGAAATTTCGTCCAATAATTGTTCGAGACATGGGACACAACCAGTTTGAAAATTGACGAGAACACTTGAAGAATAAATCTAATTTGATTTAAAGAAATACACTGTACAAATTGCGAAAACTTCAATCTGAATTCAAGTCACTTTTTAATTGAACATGAATAAAGCACTCTTTGTGGAGCAGTGTTGTAGTCGAGTACCAAAAAACTCGAGTACAAAGTTTTCCGAGTACACACAGTGCCGAGTACGGGCCGAGTCCGAGTACTTTTTAGTCGAGTCCTCGGCCAAAAATCCGAGTTCGAGTTTTTCAGAGTCCGAGTACGGGCCGAGTACGAGTACAAAGATATCAAGTACATCCCAAGTACATTTTTTTCTATAGCATTATGGAAAATAGCACCGTTATTTGCATTTGATATGTAAAGTAATTACCCAGTATTCCAAGAAATTTAACACGCACACATATTAAAAAGTGTTGTTTTTGTTTGGTAAAGTTGTTTCAGACTTCTCTGAAATCCGCAGCCCACATGACTTGCATACTGCGCTGTGCTGCTTCTGTTCGTTAGCGAAATATTTCTTGTGATCTCTGAACCCCCAAGATATAATTTCTGACGAAGAAGACATGTCTACGTCTGGATCGAACTCGCCGCCATGCGCCAGAGAATGTGACGCGTTTCCAACAAGGGGGTGATGAGCACAACCCATTGGCGTCGCCAGGACCTTTTCTAGAGGGGGCTAAACAAATCCCTAAAAATTCTGGTATTTCTCAACAAATTCTCGATTTATCAGTTAAAGACGGGGGGGGGGGGGATTTTTCATAAAAATTGGCTAAAATATGATTTTCTTTTTAATGATATATCTGTCCCAAAATCGAGTTGGAATGTGTTCCAGGGTCTTTTACGAGTCTTTCCAGGAAGTTTGGAGAATTTTCATATTTTGCAGAAGATTGACAAAAATTGCAAGGGGCTAGCCTAACATTTTTCACAAAAATTAGCTAAAATATGATTTTCTTTTTAATGATATATCTGTCCCTAAATCGAGTTGGAATGTGTTCCAGGGTCCCTTAGGAGTCTTTCCAGGAGGTTTGGAGCTATTTCATTTTTTGGCGAAAATTGACAAAATTTACAAGGGGTTAGCCTTACATTTTTCATAAAATTTGGCTAAAATATGAATTTCTTTTTAATGATATATCTGTCCCTAAATCGAGCGGGAATGTGTTTCCGGGTCCCTTAGGAGTCCTTCCAGGAATTTTGGAGCATTTTAATTTTTTGACCAAATTTGACAAACATTGCCAGGGGTTAGTCTTACATTTTTTTATATAAACATTGGCTAAAATATGAATTTCTTTTTACTGATATATCTGTCCCTAAATCGAGTTGGAATGTGTTCCAGGGTCTTTTACGAGTCTTTCCAGAAAGTTTGGAGAATTTTCATATTTTGAAGAAAATTGACAAAAATTGCAATGGGTTAGCCTAACATTTTTCATAAAAATTTGCTAAAATATGAATTTCTTTTTAATGACATTTCTGTCCCTAAATCGAGTTGGAATGTGTTCCAGGGTCCCTTAGGAGTCTTTCCAGGAAGTTTGGAGCAATTTTATTTTTTGACGAAAATTGACAAACATTGCAAGGAGTTAACCTTACATTTTTCATAATATTTGGCTAAAATATGAATTACTTTTTAATGATATATCTGTCCCTCAATCGAGTGGGAATATGTTTGAGGGTCCCTTAGGAGTCCTTCCAGGAAGTTTGGAGCATTTTCATTTTTTGACCAAAATTGACAAACATTGCAAGGGGTTAGCCTTACATTACACTCAGACACGAATACATGTACAATCAAAACATCATTAACCATTATATTGGATTTGCCGCAGCCTGAATGTGTTTATTAAATCTTCATGCCAAATCAAAGCATGTTTTGTTTTCCGTTTCACCATATGCACCACCAACATAAATAGACGGCCAGATACCAGTCTTTCATTGCTGAAATCCTTTGGGCAAACTGGCTCTTACAAACCATTGGGTTGATCAGGCCCACCGAACCTGGGGTACATAACCGGGCCCCCACTCCGGATCCACTTTAAACCGTACCTGGGGTAATAACGGTCCCCCACTCCGAAAAAAATCTCCGAAATTGATAGGACACTTGTAAAAACTTTTAAAGTAATTTCCTTAATTGAAACACAAAGTTCGCTGGCATAAATAACTGGAGTGCAGGCAAAGATGACACCACAGACTCACCCCGCCTTGCTTGTTGGCTCTCAGATCCACTCGGTCGTGGTGCAGGTTCGATCGGCAGCTCCGGTTGTCCTAACGCCGGCTGCTGACTTCTGACCACCGGCGTCGGCACATCGTCAATCCGAACACGACGTGCCCTCACCCCAGACTGCGTGGCCCGTGTACGTGGTCTCCCGCGCTGCCTCCTGCCAATGCCGGCATCCATCCTGTTCGCAGCTGGAGTTGATGACCGGGTGGATTTAGGCATTCTTGGAAGTTACTAGATGAGATCCAACTTCAACCAGACAACGAAACTGCTTTAAGAAATTCGAAGATAACTTCGGATAAATTTGAAGTTGAAATAAATAAATTTGAAATAAATAAGAAGCTGAACAGGAGAATAGCGATAACGATGTTTCCACATTCAGTTACTGCAACGAAGTGGTCTTCTCCACGTGGCAACAGCCCACACCTTGTCTCTGTCTAACACGTTGCGCTGGGCTAGCCAATCCGCTCATTAATGCATTATTCATGATCTGCATTCAATCATTAAACATAAAACCCATTCGTGCTGCGTGTAAGATATTTTATCGTTCAGTCGATAAAATTGATTTTTCCCAAATGTTCGAAATTGTGTGTGTGAGAGTGTTGATTGATGTTCCTCTTGCATACAGAAGAATTTCTGCCTTGTTTTGAGAAAAGTCAATTTTTGGCCAATTTTAATTAAAAATGTAAGGCTAAAACTTGGTTTTTTTTTCAATTTTCCCCAAATCTTCAAAATTGTGCGTGAGAGAGTATTGATTGATGTTCCCCTTGCATCCAGATGAATTTCTGCCTTGTTTTGAGAAAAGTCCATTTTTGGCCAATTTTGGCCAAAAAATGAAATTGCTTAAAAGTTTCTAGAAAAATGTTTTAAGGGCACTTTTACACATTCCAAATCGATTTCTGGACATATGTGCTATTTTCCGTCGAAAATTTAAGATAAAATCACTCAAAAAAATTGATTGCTTTTTCTTGAAAAAATGGATGATTTTTCCCCCCAAATCTTCGAAATTGTGCGTGGGAGTGTATTGATTGATGTTCCTCTTGCATACAGATGAATTTCTGCCTTGTTTTGAGAAAATTCAATTTTTGGCCAATTTTGAATAAAAATGTAAGGCTAACCCCTTGAATTTTTTCAATTTGGGCCAAAAAATAAAATTGCTTGAAAGCTTGTAGAAAGATGCTCGCAGGGCTCTAGAACACAAATCCAAATCGATTTCTGGACAGGTGTGCTATTAAAGGGGAAATTCCGACGAAAATTTAAGCTAAAATCGCTCAAAATTAATTGCTTAAAAAAAAAAGGAATATTTTTGCCCAAATGTTCGAAATTGTGCGTGTGAGAAAATTGATTGATGATCCTCTTGCATCTAGATGAATTTCTGCCTTTTTGAGAAAAGTCAATTTTTTGCTAATTTCGACTAAAAATATTATTTTTTTCAAATGTGGCTAAAAAATAAAATTGCTTGAAAGTTGCTAGAAAAATGCTTGAAGGGCCCTAGAACACATTCGAAATCGATTTCTGGACAGATGTGCTATTAGAGGGGAAATTCCGTCGAAAGGTTTTCCTTTCTCATCCTTCTTTCACAAATGGAAGCAACTACGCAAAATCCGCGTTGTGATTGGTTAACCTTTCAGCACTCTTCTTATTTGCATACAACTACGAATAATTCAACAAAATCAAGTTCGTGAGGGCCTCCTGGCTTCGCCACTCGTGCGTGCGGACTTAATCTTTGCTCCAGTCGCTTTCTGCTTTCGCAGCTCCGCAGCTCCGCAGCTCCGCAGCTCTAAGCCACGATGGCCTTGGCGAAAGGCTACGCATTAGTTAGCGCCGCGCCCTCTCTGAAGAGTTCCAGCAGTGTAGTGGCGTAGCCACTGGGGGTGACCACCCCCCATGAAACCTTGTCGCCCCCAGTCTCCCCCACTGAGATTTTGAGTTTCTAAAAAAAATATCATTGATCTACATGACGCCATGGGCCCTAATATTGGTTAAAGTGGTCAGAAATTGCCTCAGATAGCACCACAGAGCATTTAGAATCCAAAATTTTTCGGGGCCCTTAAGCGGGCCCCGAACCCCACGCCTATAGCTCAGAATTCTGGTAGCTGATTCAATGACTCCAACCTCTAAAACAATGTTCACAATATGCCTTTAGCTGAAAAACCCTCGAAAATTATGTTTAAATTATTATCTTTTGTGCTAAGATAATTATTGGTTAAAGTGGTAAGAAATTGCCTCAGATCACACCACAGAGCATCGAAAATCCATTTTTTTTCCGGAGCCCTTAAGCGGGCCCCGAACCCCACGCCAATAGCTCAGAATACCGATAGCTGATCCAATGTCTCCAACCTCGAAAACGATGTTCAAATAATTATCTTTTGCCAATAAAATATTAGTTAAAGCATGGAGGAAAGTCGTTAAGAAATTGCTTCAAATCACACCACAGAACATCTAGAATCCATTTTTTCCCGGGGCCCTTAAGCGGGTCCCGAACCCCACGCCGTAAGGGCTTCGCGCTTCGCGCTTCGCGCTTGCATCAGTAATGATCAAGGTATCCCCCCCCCACTTTTGAGAAGCGATTGACGCCCCTGCTTGACGCCCCCCATGAAATGTTCCAGCCCCCCCAGCGCCCCCCCACTGAAAAATTCCTGGCTACGCCACTGCAGCAGTGGCACCGACAGCGCATAAAAAAAAGCTAGATTGATGGATACCTGGTCACGTAAAACGTATCAGTGATCCAAACCGATTTCCTGAAGTCTCTTAGAAGGGAAGAATCGAGGGCAAAAGGCCCAGGGGTCGCCCTCCAAAAAAAATAATGTTACGGTGGACCACAGACTGCATTAAAAGTGACACCAGTTTAGAAACATATCGAGTCGCTGGTGGTTGCAGCAAGGCTTACTGAAGACCGTGTGAAATGGAAGAAAGTTGTCATGCAAAAACCATCACGAGGTGACTAATATGATGTGACCGGTGTGCCGAAGGCGTTAACTCCCTAAACTCTATGCCACGGCACAAGGGCGGATCCCGGGGGAGGGGGGGCAATTGGGCCATGCCCGCCCCCCGCCAAATCGAAACCATTTTTAAATTTTTTTATGTGACATCGCAATAAAGGCAGGCAATGAGTACACCACCATCTTTTCCTCAAAAAAAAAACATTGGTTAAAGTGGTCAGAAATTGCCTCAGATCGCACCACAGAGCATCTAGTATTCAAAAAAAAATCGGGGCCCTTAAGCGGGCCCCGAACCCCACGCCGTAATTTTTTTGACCAACTTTTTTTGGGGGACCAAATTTTTTTTTGCCCCTCACCAAAAAAATTGTGTTCTGGATCCGCCTTTGCCACGGCACCGTCTCTAAAACTGCATTGAACTTTCTTCATTTTCGTCTTGTCGTCTTCTCCTCATGTTTCGTCAGGTTTGTGAGCTACCATACTCATTGCCGGTCAATACAAGTCTGATCCGGGACTTTTAAGACGTCGCCTTAATTTTCCCCAGGTTTTTCTTGTGAAATCGGTTAGTTCGTTTTCGGAAATTACCATACCAATGATGTTCATATAAGTGTGCCTTGAACAAAAAACAAAAACAAAAATTTAAAAGGCAAAGCGAATTAGAGTATAGTACTTTAGCCTTTATTATAATGTAGAGTGCAAAGTCATTACATTGATGTTTTTTTTTACTGGTACAGAAAGTCTTTAAAATATTATTGAGACTCCGACTGACAGCAAATAAAAAAATACTTACTGAAATACGGTCACTCATTATTACAACAATAACCATAAAAAGCAAAAGCTAATGTGTCCGTTCCACCGCAGGGCCATTTGGTAGACAATACTGAATCGCACTTGCAACAACGGCTGATGAGTTTGCAACTGCTGAGTTGGAAATTAGTAAGCAAATTAAGAGGCCTTGGGTTTTTCTTAGACCAATTAGGTTCATTTTATGGTAAATAATCTATAGGCGTATCGCCCACCGTCATGCATTGACGGTAATTTACCGTTCATGATATGCCTCTGAAAGATCGAACCCGAGGAAAACCTCCATGAAAACCTCTTACACGGTTTGTAAACAAAATATTACTCGGTCTATACAGCCAGACCCAATCATGCAGATGGCTGATTATCGCCACAGGACCAATTTCATCAAAAGGTCTGTTACTGCTATTGAAAGCGCAATTTCAAATTAAGATGATGATGCCTATAGTGCACTGCATTAAGGCCTAATGGGCTTGTAATGAGTCTGGTGACATTGAACATCCATTATTTGTTATTATCATGGGTTATACAACGGTCATGGTGTCCATTTTCAGAGAACATGCGTTAAATTAACCACTACATGTATGCCAAAAGATACGAGTTCACAATTGTATTAGTCCTTTCCTCTGAAATGTGTATATTCGGCACAAAAACGTAAACGTGAGTAAAAAAAAGAAAAAAAAAGAAAGCGAAACCCAAATGTCGGGACCCTTGTTTGAGTGAAGTTCTGCATGTAGCCCTTTCAAAATGTAGGATACAAAAGCCAAATTCACAGGCTTTCCTTTAGTACAAGAATCATTAAAATCACTCATGTACTTTTCAAGTTTTAAAGTTCTGTCCACGGATCACAAAAAAAGGAGTGCGTTCTTTCAGCAAAACGAAACAATTCACACAAATCCCTATGTGATTTATTTTCGTTCTCCTGAAAGAACACTTACCTTCTTGTGATCCGTGGACAGAACTTTATAACGGCGGTTGTGTTTAAAATTCCGTAACTTGTAACGTACTGGAGTGATTTGAATGGTTCTTGTACTAAACGAAAGCTTATGAATTTGGCTTTTATATCCTAGATGTTGAAAGCGCTACACGCAGAATTTCAGTAAAACAATAGTCCCGACATTTGGGTTTCGCTTTTTATGACTCAACCTGTATTGGGCAGGAACAAATTGTGGTCTCCAAAACATTTTCACCTAGTGAGTGGTGCCGCTTGCGTTTGGCAACAATGATCGGTTATGGGGGGGGGGGGCGATTATGATTGATTTGCTTAATCATACACACGGTAAAATACCTATAATCGTCATAAAGTTATACCTTGGGGATACAAGGTAAATTAGGGTAACTTTTCAATGTCTCCTTTATGTCACAAAATGTAAGTGTCGTAAATGGGCTTGATCGATTGCCGTGGTCCAAAACATTTGTACCAAAATTCGTGGGGGGGGGGGATAAGGGGAAATTGGCGTAGTAGGGGTCATTATTAAAGTTGAAAAATATGGCGTAAGGCACCTATTAATCATTGCAGTTGTGTGTGTTTTTTTAAAATTAAGTTAACAAAAACAGATTGAAGTTTGAATTTAAATTACCTTTGCCAACACGAGCTAGGCCTAAACTGAGTCCTAACTTATTCAAATTCAAATTTTCCAGATTTTCTATAATATAGAAGAGAAATTTAAAATGAAACATAAACGGAGGAGCCCTCGTTAGGGGTCATTTCTATGTCAGAGTTGAGGCTGTGCAGACGACATTGGCCGTTTATTGGCGCGAAGTCGAAGGAGGAGCAGCGGCCATCTTCGTTGCAGTACCCGGCACACCTCAGGAGAGATTTGGCCCTCTTGGTCGTCAGGGGATCGGAGTTTGCGATCGAGCCTGCCTTGAACAGCAGTCGGTACCTTGTAGGAGCACGCACTTGTTTTAGGAAAAAAACAAAAAAGACAAGTAAACAAACAAACAAACAGGGAAATAGAAAGTGATGAGTGAATTAATATTCAAATAACGAATGTTTATGAGTGCAATGGTAAGAATAATTTCATGAGGTGACAGATGGAATGAAATAGAACATTCCTTCTGTCACCGAATAAGATTGTTCTTTCCATTGCATTATTAGTTATATGATTTTTATAACACCTGGACAAATCCTCGTCATCTGATTGGTCAAAGCCACCAACAGTGTGACCGTGCAATGGAAGTTCTATTTACCGTGAAATAGAAATTATATTTTTCCTCGCGGCTGGGCCGGCCGTGGCCGGCCGGCCGGGGCGTGGGATGCCGGGGACGAATAATTCAACGACAGGTGATCGATGATCAAAATAGTTCAGGCGTTGTATAACACGAACTGTTCGCTAGTATCAATCGCCATACCCAGAAATAAGTGTTTGGGGCAAATTTGCAATTAGAATTGGATTCTAGATGCTCTGTGGTGTGATCTGAAGCAATTTCTTACCACTTTTCTCCATGCTTTAACTAATATTTTCGTAGCAAAAGATAATTATTTGAACATCGTTTTCGACGTTGGAGTCATTGAATCGGCTACCAGAATTGAAAGGGCCCCGGAAAAAAAATGGATTCTAAATGCTCTGTGGTGCTATTTGAGCCAATTTCTGACCACTTTAACCAATATTTTCTAAGCAAAAGATACATAATAGGGCCCTGTAAATGAGACACAAGTTCAAAAATCTGGGGGGGGGGACATATTGTGTCCCCCACCCTTCAAAAAGTGTGTGTGTGGGGGGGGGGGGACATGTCCCCCTGTCCCCCCAGGATAATTGACGCCCATGACGTGTAGCAAGTGTAAAAAATTAACCTTGCTAATTTTAACCTACAATCATGGCTTGCTTTTTAAAGCAGAATCATAACGTGCATTTCAGAATACGAGTCGATATTTATAAGCCAGTGTGGTCAATTACAATCCGAAACCGTACGGTCAAATTAATTATTAACAATTAACTTTCCAGGTATGCATTGGTCCGTTTGGTAGTCCTATATTCACTGGATAATATTTGCAAATTCCAATATACTTTCAAATTTCCCGAACAATCGGGACCATGGCCTAATCACATGGCTTAATCACTTCAACTTGGTTTTTTTAAATCTTTTTTTTAGTAAGGATACGAATAGCCCGACTGCCTCTGGCCGTACACTTCCTGTAATAGTACGGCCATATGGACACGAAAAGAGTTTTCGTCACACATTTATTCTTATTATACTTAACCCTGAAAAGAAACACTTACCCGTTAGTTCGCAATGAACGCGTAGAACGAAGCTCATCTGCATCACAAGGAAAAGTAGGCACACCCACAGGGAGTAGTTAATTATCTGAGACATCGTTTGAGGATGCGTGGCCGAGACCACCAAAGCGCAAGGTAATGTGTTTGGCGTATTTGTTGGTGCGTCCTGCATGAGCGCCCAGAAACGTCTGGGTATTATATGACAGCGCTGATGATTTTCGGACGGCAATTACTTTTTCTGTCACTAATTAAAGTATAGTCACTGACCAAGATGCGCATGCGTCTATAAGCTTTATTTACGAGTAGGCCATACTAAATAGAAAGCGAGGTAAAATCCTCATTTTTGGAATTTGAATACAGGATTCGGATTTTATTCCTCTTAGCCGGTCCGTGACATGAGAAGCTTGAGAGGGCACTGTTAACAAGATGAATCTACCCTAGCATTAGGAAATTTGGTAGCGCTACCCATATTTCTCCTGATAATTTTTTGTAATAATGCAATTTTATTCAAACCCCCACCATCTCATAGAGTGTCCCAATTAAATGCAAATTTCCCTCCTAATTTCTATTTTTCCCAATGTTGGCCATCACTAACACCAGTCGCGCTTTACCTTAATTTAGGCATACAAGTGGTTTGAATTTCACCAAAATGGTGATCAACTGGAAAAGCTCAGATTAACACCTTTAAATAACTGATTATATAGGCCTAAGTACTTTCCGATTCTTTGAACAGCTTTGACATCATCTACTCGTTACTCGTTGGCTCTCGCAAAGTCGCCGACTCAAGCCGTTGGGGGCGTTTCAACATGGCAGCCTCCAGTCATGCCAGTGAACTGTAAAACGTGATCTAAAAAAGAGCTTTAACTTTCCCCAGATTTCAGCGAAATTGGCCGTATTTGGCCGGAGTTAAAGGCGGAGGTACACGGGCCGTACATAATGGCCTCCAGCACACGTTGTTTTTCGGGCCTCTTTAGACTTAAACTGGTTCCTAAGCTAAGTCTGCGGTACGTCGGAAGCGACGGAATCCACCGTGTTCACAAGCATGGCGGAATGGGCATGTTGGAAGGGGCACGGTTAACATGGTGGAGATCGGGGAACGTTTTGAAGAGGTTAATGAGTGGCCATACTATGAAGGTAACTCTGCTGTGACAGTCATGACAGTGCGAGATTTTTTGGGGGGCCGAAAAGTATAGAACTGTCACATGTGTCATGACTAAAACGTTTGCAATGTTTGCTAACCAGTAACATGATTAAGTAATATGTCAAATAAGTTGAATGTCAGAAAGTTAAAATTTGTTGACTCCATGATAGAGGTGACAGATTACAGAATGTTCTGGAGTCGGAGACAGTCTTTGTGAACAATGCCAATAGTCGGAACGATTCCCATATTTGGTCATCATATCACTCATTTTTCCCTTCAGTGACCTATAGGCTATACTAGTATTAGCCATCAGAAAGTGATAATATGTATTAAAAAGTCCAATTTTGCAGGGAAAATATTGACGTATTTACTGAGAAAACACTTGAAAAATTTCAGACTAGTCTCATACTCATAGGGTTTGTGCACAGGGTTAAAAGTGATAACCAGATATGGGTATCTTTCCCAATAGTCTGTAGGGAGACCACGCAAGTGGTTTTCTTCAAGCGTTTGTGTTGGAGGTTTTTTTTTATTGTTTTTGATTCATACAGGCATGCAACTTTTCCTCGGATCAGCTGATTTCCTCTTTTTTTTACTTCCCATGTGTGCCATTCAAAATAAAAAAACACTGTACAAAGTCTTGGAAAGATTAAAATTTCCCCTTTTTTTGTGACTTCCCGGTTGCATTCCTGTTCATAATGAATATGCTGTGGAGAATTGATATTGAGTTAATATATTTTTTTAAATTTTTTTTATCCTAAAGGTCACTATGCAGTTTTCTCGACCAATGAGCCAACTCTCCAATGAAGATGCAGATACTCAACGAATGCAACGAGTATTTGAACAGTCCAGTAGGCAACAAATGAAAGGGGACGGCGGGAGCAGGCTCATTTACGAGGTCCGCGGTCTGGGCATGATGCGCTTCTGCACCCTGTTCTTCTATGCCACTGCTCTGGTTGGACTCTACATGTCACCAGATCTCATCTCTAGCGCCCTGGAGCACGAGACGGTCAACAGCGAGATGATCTTCGGTTTTTTGAGTGTCGGCTTTGGGGTGGTGGTACTTCCCGTCCTCCTAACGATGTTCAACAGCCGCCTGGTGTTGCGCATGTATTACAGCGAAGCGCACAAGTCTTACGTTGCTATGACACAGACTCCAGCCCTGACTCTCAGACGAGCGGAGTTCCGACTGAGCGACGTTGTCCCTACCGTGAAAAACCCTAACTCCATTCTCGGGTACTTTAAATTGAACACACTGACTGCGAAAGGCCGCCCTTACTTTGTCAATCCCTATAACTTTAAGCTGCCGAGTGATTTCAATCATCTCATGGGATACAGTTAAATTCAGATTATCGTTGGAACTTCTGTTTTCCTCTGCAGTGTAGCAGGCAGTAAATTAGTGGAGCATGGTGCTGAAAAAGGAGTTAAATTCCTGGTAGTAACTATGTGTGGGGTAGTCTGAGGATCAGACTAAATGTGGAACCTGTTTGGAAAAAAAATCACATTACAATTTTAGAGGTACGATATAGAGATATAAAATACCAGCCAAATGTTTCAAAATAAATACGCCAACATGTTCTTAATAAAAAATTAAACCCGTCACAGCCACAGCCAGTCAATCCTTTGTGTAGGTAGGGAGCTCTTAAAATTAAAACTACCAGCTATTACACAAATTAGAACGTCAATTACATGTTCCAAAATTGAATTGTTTTATTTAGAGCTTTTAGTTGGTTTTTATTTTTGAATGTGTAACAATATTTGATATAAAATACCAACCCCCAAATCCATTCATTAATTTCTGAAAATTACAGCAAAACAAATGTTGTATATTACCTTTAACTGATAAGCCAGCTGTTGGAGTTTGACCAGTAACAGTGCTTGAAATGTAATCTGACTGTTGGTGACAAGCTTGCGCATGTCGAGGAAGAGGATCAATTTTTTAATTTGCTGTCTGAGACTGACAACAGCCTAGCCAATTCATGGTCATTTTTTGTCAAGCATGCAGCAAACGAAGACCTGATTGATCACTCAAGATGAAATGCAGAAAGGCAACCGTTTGGTTTCAGAGACAGATTTAATGTCATTCTTCCTCAGGTTACAGATTGTTTAATAAGAAAAACACAGAAGTGAACAAGGGTCAATATTGTTCCACAATTATAAAAAAAAAGTTGAAAGAATAAAACTATTTCGATAGAAATCAATGAAATCTTATTTGTTACTAAGAAAATACAGAAGCCGTTCTCGTGAAAAGATGCAAACTTTGCAAGTTTACCTAAAACTGCAATGATGTTAAATATAAATTTAAATGCTTGCCGTTTGCGAAACAGACGTTACAAAAATTACAATTGTCAATTCTGTTTGTGCAGTGTCGGGGGGAAAAAATCCATTACTAGCATTTGTTTCCACTTCAAAACTGCTTCAACTAACCTAACTTCCCCTAGAAATTACTAAACTGTACTCTTTTCCCCATTCTTACAATTTGTGTCTGATAGAAGCGTAATTGTGACGGAAACATTTTGCCTCTAAATAGGAGTTGTGACATTAGGGCAACAATGAAATGTTTCCTTAATCTACCGTGTCTCCCTAAGGTATAACTTATGACGACAAAAAAATGTCTGCTTAATGGTATATTTACAGGAATTAAATCAACCCACAGAACATTTGGGTGAATCAATTATCAATGCAACTTACACAATTTTGAATTTCTCAATTTTTCCATTTTTAAATATTTCGTAATTTGTCAGTTCTGTAGGCAATGTTTGTGTTACTTTCGGACCCCTTTTAGTTTAATGTCATTAAGTCTTCTATCTACATTTATAATAATGAAGGAATGCTGCATAATTAGGAGACTAAATTCCCGATATCAACTTTTGGGAAAACAAAACACATGGAACAAAAGTCCCAATATGCTGTCGCTGAAAAAGATTTTCAACATTTTTTGATCAATTGTGAAGATAAAAAAAATTGTTGAGCTTTGTGAATGGCAATTAGACAGGTTCCTTGCCTCTAGCCTAATGCTGACCTATTCATCAAAGCCAAGGAACAGGACCAAAAAGTCAGCTTCACTGCATTTGTTTCGTTGACACATAAACTGAGCCAGATAACCACTGCAACAATTTTAACTTTTTTTTTTAAAAGAAAAAGAAAAGAAAATTCCCCTGCTCTACCAATATACAGGTTTCTGATAAGATATGCCGGCTTTGATACAAATTTGATGACTTTTTTTTTACTATACACTGCACGATCACGAACACGTGATGCATAATAAATGAACCATTTACATACTTATATAAATGACACATTTACACTTTATGTACAGCAAGCTTGTTTTTCACAGCAGAAGAAAAAGTTTCACCGACTGGCCACTAGTTTCTCGGTTGTTGAATTATATCAGCCGATGATGATGAAATATCCATTACATATTTGTCTTTAATTGAATTTTAGAAAAATCAGTTTTGAATTTCGACATCTTGCTGTTAAGTATGGGAGAGTCCTGTAACTTGGAAAATAGTAACTACATATCGAACTAAGATAAGCACGGTTCAAGCCATGTACAGGAATGAACCTTCAATATTGATAAGCAACAAATCGCACAGAAACTCTCAACTTGCATACATTTGAAGTGTTTGATGATGTGGAAACAGAGATAAAAAACATTCCGATGGGATTAAAGTTGAGAAATTCAGCAAGTTCCAGTTGCTGCATCTCATCTCGAGTATTCCTTTCATTACACAAATCACTTCTTTGTTTATGACTACGTTAATTCACAGTACACGTACATGATTTTGATCACCTTCAACACTACTTAACTACATATAGGATGCAGTTGGACACTAATTAAGGCCGATAGAAAAACACAAAAGGACGCAAATTGAGACGCTGTTAAGGGTGATGCTTTGCCTTCTTTTAAGAGCCAAATAAGACAGTACAATGTTTGCATCAGGGCTGAATTAAGTATTCCGTAGGCCCTAGTGTTCGTAGGCCCCACTCTTCATTAGGCACCAGTGTTCCTAGGCCCCACTCTTCATTAGGCACCAGTGTTCCTAGGCCCCACTCTTCATTAGGCACCAGTGTTCCTAGGCCCCACTCTTCATTAGGCACCAGTGTTCCAAGGCCCCACTCTTCATTAGGCACCAGTGTTCCTAGGCCCCACTCTTCATTAGGCAGCAGTGTTCCTAGGCCCCACTCTTCATTAGGCAGCAGTGTTCCTAGGCCCCACTCTTCATTAGGCACCAGTGTTCCTAGGCCCCACTCTTCATTAGGCACCAGTGTTCCAAGGCCCCACTCTTCATTAGGCACCAGTGTTCCTAGGCCCCACTCTTCATTAGGCACCAGTGTTCCTAGGCCCCACTCTTCATTAGGCACCAGTGTTCCTAGGCCCCACTCTTCATTAGGCACCAGTGTTCCTGGGCCCCACTCTTCATTAGGCACCAGCACCAATCATGTTGATGCCGAGCTAGCAAGGCCCAACTGGCACCTCAAAGAGCCTGTTGGCACACTGGTATTTCCATAGGCCCTCCCTTTTGTTTTTGTAGGCCCCTGTTTTTGTTCCCGTAGGCCCTAGCTACAGTGCCTAATGTGCCTATTGGATAATCCGGGCCTGGTTTGCATTCGTCCTCCGGAAAGTAGTCTTAGTCAAAGACTGGATTTGAATTTGATTCCGATCCTTAACAAGCGAGGTCGCTGTCAAGATGATGAATCGAACCCAGTCTTGGCAATATTGGCAGCGCTACCCAGGAAATTCCGAGCTTCCTTCACGCGCGCTATATTCAAGCTAATGCATGCATGTGAGGTATGCTCGGAATTTCATGGGTAGCGCTGCCGATATTGCCAAGATCAGGATTTGATTCATCTTGTTGATAAGAGACCTCCACCGCTGCAGGCAACTTAACTGCATTTGTCACAGAACTGGCTGGAAAATAGGGGGAAAATTCAAATTTACATTTGGACCAAGACTACCGGAAAAGTGGAACCCCCTCCTCCCGAATCCAATAAAAGCAATTAGGTTTCTTGTGAACATTTTTAGTATGAAGTAGGGAAACAGAGTAGCGCCTCTATCCCCAACAACAAAATATCCAATAGCCTTAATCATGTCAACTACACAATATACAGTAATATATACATAAAATGCACATTTTTCTATAATTTTTTGTTTTGGATCATTGTTTTCACTGTTTTTTTCTCTCTAAATCAGCAGCTACCTACAGATTACTCACTTTTTTTTCGCATGATTTTTTTTAACCGTTTCTGCCCTACTGTTTTGTTAACATTTACACTTCAACACACTGTAACTACAAAAATATATTTATGATGAAAATATTTTGATTGTATATACCTTGGTACAAATATAGAAATGTCTTGAATATAACGTCATTTTGTTTTTTCTTCTGTGTAACATAAAAGTCAAAATGTTTTGCAGGCTTCCATAATCTGGCATTAAGATAGCACAGGTAGCAAGTACAGCTAAGGATGTGGCCAAGCTCTTAAACAGTACGTCCCCACAAAAAGTGTCAATCTGACTATTTGTGAAATAACTACCAAACCATGAGGTCAATTTTGAAAATGTTTGGTTGTGCAGTTATTTCTTAGCCTTGGCCTCAACCCCTATGGGTTTCATTAAATTTCAGTCAAGCATCACCACGCAATTATCAATTGATCACAACATTTTTGTACACTGTGACCAAGTTCCTTGCCTTGTTCAATTTCAGTGCTGTGTTAAGTAAGCTGGGTAAAATGCTTAGCTGTGAAAAGGGCTGCAGTTGGGATTGGAATCATTTGCCTGTCTATCAGTCATCATGGCAAGACCTCAGTTTAATGTTCAAAGGCAAATGATTCCAATCTCAAACCACACCAGCTTTTTTTTTCACAACATGCAATATTTTACACAGCTTACATAAAACAGCAATGAAACGGATTAAGGCATGGAACTTGGTCACAGTGTCCAAAAATGTTGTTGTGATCAATTGACAATTTTGCATTGATGCGTAACTGAAATTAAATGAAACTCATAGGGGTTGAGGCCAAGGCTTAGGAGTATCTGCACAACCAAACATTTCAAAATTGACCTCATGATTTGTAGTTATTTTAAAAACAGTCAGACAGGACATACTTTATATAAGGCCAATGCACCTTACTTGAGGGAAAAACATGTATGGAATTACTACAGAGTGTGTTTTTATCTTTAAAAAACCCAGTTTACTGATAAATGCTGAGGAACTGAAAATCATGATTGTTTAAATTTAAGGTACAATTGTTATGTGTTAAGTTACTTTCTTATACTAGACATAGTCACAAACACGGACTTGAGTGACATGGAAAAGCTGCTCGAAACTTACAATGTGTATCCTTTGTGAAAATTTCCCTCTTCAACTACAGAATCCTCAATCGCTACTTGAAAAAAATATATATAATTTAAAAGATGTTCCAGATTATAAAAAAAAAATCTGAAATGTAAATCTGCTTTTGGTACAAAACACAAAAAGTGTTAGAAAATTGGAATAAGAGAATTGTTTTTTAAGGCAAGCAAGGAGGACACTTTACATGCAGACACATCAAAGTATTTTTAAGTTACCATAGTCGGAGATCAGTAATTTTTTTTTAAACACATGTACTACAAACTTTCAGTGCATATAAGTAACGTGCAGCAACTTTTGCTTTGTTTTGTTTCATGTTGTCCTGCTTAATTTAAATTTGTATCTGGCCTATTTTTAATTGTGTGCGCCCTTAAAACAGGGCGCACTATTGTAGTGAATGACTCCCCTCCATTCAAAGACCATGTACAAAAAAAAATATAAAAAAATTGACAAGCAACAGTTCTGTCTGAAAAGGCTACTCGTACTTTTTAAAGAAAGCATCAAAGTGGAATGTTTTGTACAACTTCTTGCATTAACTATGTGATATAGTTAACGAGAAAGTTTACTCAATGCCTTTGTTTTTTAGTGTCGTGTTTCTATCTCAAAAGGCTTGTTTTGTTCAGTGCATGTTAAGTTCAGTCACAGTGGTCTAAGGTGTATACTTCTCGTTTAGGTAGTCAATCTTTGTCGGACTCCTTATCTTTGTGACAAAATGCAGAAAACCAAAGGAATCATGCTGTATTATCGTTCAGGGAAGAAATAATTATTTCAATGATAAAAACCACACTCAACATTACAAACAGAGCAACATAATAGAATGATTTCTTGCCTTGTGCTAGACGACAGTTCTCTTTTCATTCCGAAACTTCCACAAAAAGAAAATGTGCCCCCGGTTTTTGAATTGTCAAATGATTCAGGTCAAAAGTTCTGTTAATTACCAGTTTCCCAAGCTATTTTTACACAACAAGAAATTTACCACATTTTCTTAGTCTCTAAAATTTTACCCCGTTTTAGAAAAAGAACTGGAAAACACTCTTTAGTTTGCAAAAGGGCTTGTGCATTTTGACACCCGTCGTACACACACACAACAATACAATACCGCACAAACTAAAAAAAAAAAAAACCTTGATATGTCACATTTGTGGGAGGAACAAAATGAATGCACTCAGAAACAAACGCTATGTACAACTGCATATTAGATTCAACCAAAATTCAATTTTTTTTAAAGGTCTGAATAAAGCTGTCGGAGTGTATGGACTGTTTCTTCTTGCACAACTGTTTCCTTCATGTGTTCGCGACTTGCTAATGCTAAAGAAAAACTGCACTGCATACATGTTGAAACCATTGTGAATGACTTGTGATTGACTTGTGATTGACTTGCGATTGATTTGCGATGGACTTGCAACTGACTTGCGATTGACTTGGAACTGACTTGCGATTGACTTGTGATTGACTTGCGATTGACTTGTGACTGACTTGTGATTGACTTGTGATTTAAATTTGATTACAACTCCGAAGAAACTCTTGCTTACAACTCTTCCCCCGGATTGTAAAGGACCCTTACCTAAATTACAATGAAAGAATCCAACTGCAGACTGACCATGACTGAACCGGTCTGAACTGGACAGATCCGGTCTGAACTGGATTGGACCAGATTGAACTGGATTGAACCGAGGTCAAATTTGCGGCAGCCTTTTCAGACAAAAAAATTCTGGTTGGTCATCACGCATATCGAACGATGAAACTGAAAACTCCCATTCTCTGAGCTGTTTGTCAAGCACGTATGTATTAACACACTGGCTGCTGCTGGTTGAGACTGGATTGAACCGGGTTGAACTGGTATGATCTGCTCTGTTGTACCAGAAGAGAGATGCTCATGCACTGTTGCTGTTAGTCTTCTTGAGTTTGGCGCTGGGGTGAATAAAACGAGACACAAGATTGGAACACAAGACTGTTAACCAGTGTTCATGCGCAAAGGTTTTGCGGTATTCGGAACAAATGTCGGATAAACGTGCAACAAGCGAGGCCGGAAAAATCTGTCTGCGACCCGCTCACAGCGAGTGAGGCCGGAAATATCAGGGTGTGCTACCTGTAGATTGCGGCCTGAACCCTTCTGGCATCGAGGTTCATGAAAACAATCCCGCGCCTGGGTCTGGTCAATGTCAAAATAATCCCGGCTCGGACTGGTTGAGATTGTTTCTACACATTGTTTCCCTTTGTGGCATCTGCTTTTAAAGGTGCACTTTGATTGCCAAAAGTTAGTGTTTCAAATTGTTCGCTAAGTATATTTCAATTGACTGTCTTATAAAAAATCCGAAAGGAAACCCCATTTGTTTACATCTACTACAGTAGTCACTTCTGCCTTGCCTGTGAGAGAGGATATACGGTGAACTCCGGCTAAGTCGGCACTCTTGGGACCCAAGAATTTGTGACGACTTATACGCGAATGTCGACATACATGAATGGCCTTTTTGCACATATGATTCATTACACTAATTGGCTTCGATTTACCCTGGTTTATCTCCTTAATGCTCGAGTTGATTCCAGGGAATTAATCCTCAAATTTTATAATCACGGGCTGGGGTGATGATAGCGGAGACCACGTGTACAAAATAGTAATACATGTAGGTGTACAGTTACCAATTAAATGCATGCGTGGTATTGACTGCATCATTCAATAAGACGACCCCCAAAATGGACAGAGCGTATGCGTTCAGGCCTAGAGGGGGTACTGGTATTGATATGCTCACATGCACGATGCATGCATGCAGCAGTGGGAAACTGTTTGGCTTGGCTGTGCAGCGACACCGCGTACCACTGATGCAGCGATCAGGGGCCGCGCCAAACCACTTTTTACTTGACACTTCTTGCGAACCGCATGATTTTTTTGAATGCCGACTTACACAAAGGATTTTGCTGTGCTTTTTCACGATGGGGAGGGAACAAGAGTAACACGACGACTTGAGCGAAATTGGTGACTTATAATAGCCGACTTAGAAATAAATAAATCAATGGAAATGCATTATAGACAAGCGGGACTTTAGTTAGACAGCCGACTTCAGCAATTTGACGAGTTGTACGATGTCGACTTGGCCAGAGATTACTGTATTTTGAAGCAGCGTTTTCAAACAGAAACAAGTCCGAAGGACAGAAATTCGTAAACAACAGATTAGACGCTGAGGACATGCCGTCTTTAATACCTTCTCTGTTCCTGGAGTCTGAAGAGCGCGTCCTGGCACCGCTCCAGCTCTATCGACTTGGCATGGTAGGCTTCGTCCGGCCGTCTGGACGCGGAATTGGTTAGCTCCATGTCCCCGATCTGTTTGGTCAGTTTCTCGGTCTGGTCGCGCAGGCACTGGATGGAGGCGTACAGGTCGTTGTCTCCGCATTCCTGAACAAAGAAACGAAAAACAAAAGTTCAATATGAAGGTTGTGAAGTCTGCCTGGAGCCAAAACGGCTCATCAGGCTTAGGTCTGGATTTCTGTGGCGTGTAACAAACTTAGAATATGTTATTAAGTGAGAGGTTTGCGGTAACACCATGTGGAATTATCTCTTTTGTGAGTATAGGTGGTTCTGAAGAGAACCTGTTGGGTTAGCTCGACGTTTCGGTGTCACCACAAACCTCTCACTTATTGATCTTTCCACCATGCAAACCCCCTAGTCTCATTTAGAATATGTTCATTCCCCTTTCCATTTTATCGCAGTTTATTTGGCTGCATGTTCCCCCGTGCAGCCATTCCCGGACAAGTTCCCAAACCAAACAGCGCCCTCGTATTGCGTCCTCCACATCTCAAATGGGCTAATGCTCATACTTACCCCGATAACCCTGTATTCTACATGGATGAGCAGTGAGGCCAGCTCTAAGAACTCCGAGTGGCCATTCATTAACGGCACTGAGCGATACCCTGTAAAAAGACACGGAAACGGCAAAACTGAAGTCGAATGTTGTAAACAGATAAATCGTGTTCCTTCAAATTATCGTTTGATCGTTATTGTAGCATTTGTTGACAACCAAGGCTCTTCCAGAGTGTTCCTTCTTTAACCCTCCTGCTATTTGAACAGTCACAGACAGTCAAAACAATCAATCCTCTTCCCCTGCCATGCCTTTTACGCAGGCCAGTCACCAACAGTCAGATCACATTTTTTAAGCAAGCACCTTGACTAGTCAAATTCAGTCACCAGACAGAAGCAGGCAAGTGGTAGGTGTAACTGGCTTATCAATCACCTACAGTCAAAGCACAGCTGTATCAAGTTACGTCAACAGTCACAGCCAGTCAATCCTGCCTTATGTAGGTTGGGAGCTCTTTAACAGTTGAAAACAGTTAAAGATATAGTCCATCATTTGTAATTTGTGCATTTTGTTCGTTTGAAGCAACAAAAGTGTTCAAAATCTAATGAAGGATACTGAACAACTAACCTGATGAGGTTTCAGCTCAGCTCCAGCTGTATATTCCGAGAAAAACAGCATTCTAGGATCTCAATTTCAAATCAAAAGTTGCTGAATCATGTTTTGAATTGGGCCTGAATTCAGCGTCCGAAAGGCGTTCTCACTGAGCCGATTGCAGCTATACGCGATGTCGCGCACTGATCCGACGAATCATAGCAACCGCACGCGCGTGTGCGTCTTGCCAATGCTTGCGCGCGCTTCGCCGAATAACAAAACGAACTACTAATTTAAATTTTCCTACGGTGCGTCTTAAGACGCACCGTTGGAAAGGCCTTCTTTCGTTGATTACTTCAAATTGACAGCTTGCCAGAAAGAATAATTTCACAGGGAGTTTAGTCCTCTTACTATCTTTCAACCAAGTATGTTTTTCAACAATAATTACGCCAGTTACTTTTCGGATGGCTGCAAATGATGGACTATAGCTTTAAATGACACATTGAAACCACGTACCTGTTCTGATTGCCCGAAGGGGCAGCGTCCTGTGACCCAGGAAGTTGGGGTCACCGAAGACGTCTTCGTCTTGCAAGACGAAGCGGATGAAGGCCAGGTCCTTGTTGACGACGTCAAACTCGCAGCGCTCGTTAAATATCGGGTTGAAGCCATTGTCAGCTGTATAAAACCAAAAGAATTAAGGATCTGGTGATCACTTGCTTCTGGTATTTCAGTAGCTGTCTGTGGGCCAATGTTGCAGTCCGGTCCATTACAAGTTCTTTAAAGGTATAGTCCATCATTTGTAATTTGTGTAATTTGTTCGTTTGAAGCAACACACCTACTCAAAATCTGAAGAAGGGTGCTGAACAACTAACCTGATGAAGTTTCAGCTCAGATTCAGCTGTATATTTCGAGAAAAACAGCATTCTAGGATCTCGATTTCAAATCAAAAGCTGCTGAATCATGTTTTGAATTGGGCCTGAATTCAGCGTCCGAGCCGAATGCAGCTACGCAATGTCGCGCACTGAACCAAATTATAGCAACCGCGCGCGTGCGTCGTGTCAACGCTTGCGCGCGCTTCGCTGAATAAAAAAATGAACTACTAACGGAAATTTCCAATGGCGCGTCTTAAGAAGCACCGTTGGAAAGGCCTTCTTTCGTTGATTTCCTCAAAATCACAGCTTGCCAGAAAGAATAATTTCACAGGGAGTTTAGTCCTCTTACTATCTTTCAGCTTAGTACGTTTTTCAACAATAATTACATCAGTAAATTTTTGGATAGCTGCAAATGATGGACTACAGCTTTAACAAGTCACAGGGCATTAACAATAACAAAGGAATGCCTTTGTCCCAGCTCATTTGTAAAGCATGTGAAGGACTTCAGACTGGATGTCTTGTGGTTGACTTGTGATGGACTTATGATGGACTTGTGAAGACTAACATGTATGATGGACCTAACTTTCACTTTCCTTATTAGCACAATATAATCACAATTTTTTTTACTGCATTCTTGACAAAACCACCCTGTTACGTTATCGTAAAAGAATTTGCATGACCCTTCGACAAGCTGGCACTGATCACCGTGATTATGTGTTAATCCAAGAAATCAGGAATAAAAACCTCATAACAGCATGTTTTTATAAATTTTGCACTTTTCTGACGATAGCTAAATCTTTACCGAAGCCACGAAACTAGATTAAAAAAAAAAAATTCTGTTCTTCCACAAACCATTATTAAACTGGCCTTGTGTTCAAAATAAAAACCCTTAATTGCCGACCTATTGTCTGCGTCTTGTACTTCTGCGTGCTGTCGCGTTCCACACCGATGATCTCCACTTCAACAAAGGGACTAGCGATACTCCGTCCGGTCTTCTCAAGGTGACGAGCTGCCAAAATCTGGAAGATAAAAAAAAAATCAAAACCACTCAACCAACCGTAATGGTTCATTTTGTTTATGCACAAACTGCACGGTTCAAAAATTCAGGGAAGAGGTGAGGGGAATAATTTTTTGACGACGTACCGTAATATTGAGATGAATGGGTTCCACTCCTTGCATGGTGCGGGGATCGTACGGGTCAAAGCTGGGGTCCCTCATGCAGGGGGGCGTCAAGACGTAACCGCAGCGGCCGTTCAAGGCGAAGAAGCCTTCGTTGATTTGCATATAGCGGTCTGAAAACAACAAAGGAAAGAGAGAAAACAAAGCAAAGTTGTGACTTGAAGTTAATTATCCACTGTTGAGCGTCTGATGATGAACAGTTTCACTTTCACTGACGGCTCGTAGTTCACAAAAATGGCAAAGTGTACTGAATGTGACACGGTGAACACATTTTAGGAAAGTTTTACTTCAAACTGAAATGTGAAGTCGTCCTGCCTGTTACTCCCTGCAGCGCCCCAAACCACCCAAGCACTGTACGATTTTTATGGATTCATCAGAAAATAAATACAAAGTAATACAAAGTAATACAATGTAATACAATGTAATACAATGTAATATAATGTAGCACAGGTGTTGCTAACTGACCTGGTGTCTGGTAGTTGAGAGACACCATCTGTGTGCCGATGTTCCAGATTGGGACTGGGTCGTAGTTGGAGGAATCAAAGCGCTGGCCCTTGGGATACGTCCTACTGACCTGCAAAGACCCAAATAAAGGCATTCAACTGGTCAGCAGTTGGCACAGAAAATTGTTATGAGTTTATTATCAACAGACAACCTCGTTATCCTGATTAACAGACCAATCTGTTAATATCCATTGACCAGTTAAGGCAACCAAAAGTTGCCAGAATTTGGGATATTTTGCTGTTGTATATTTTCTTCTCTTCAGTGATTCGCTGTTGTGTCAGTACATGGCAGTAAGCCAATGAGCAAACTTTTCTCACAGATGTTTCCAACGAACACATTTTTGGGTTCACAATATGAACAGAAAACCCCTAAACTGAACAGTGTCTTCCTGAAATGACATCACAGCAGCAGCGCCCTCAGTTGTCCGGAAAAGCATAGAAAATGTTTAAATGTAAAAAAAAGTGCCTTTTTCAATAAAATTAACCAAAAAGGGATGTTAGATAGTTTTCATATGTTTAAGAGGAGTAGAATATTGCACAAAATGTGTACCTAAGAAAAATTGATCTCATGGACCCTATAAGACGCATGAAGCGTCTGGAACATGCAGTGTTGTTAAGTGTTGCCCAGTTTTGAATTGGGCACGGCTTTTGGCCAACACCTGACTGGTTCATTGTGACCGTCCGCCATCAACTGGCTGTAAAGTCAAACAGGAAGTGTAAGGAAAGACTTGACTTTAAAATTCAACAAATATAAATTCACATATACAAGTAAGAATGATTGGTGTCTTTTTCAAGCTAAATAGGTCTCTCTCACATGACGTCTCACATGACATCACTACAGATTGCCACGTGCATCAGCCTTGTGGGCGCCAACATTTTGTGACGCGCATTGGCTTTGCCGTATTTCAATTTTTTTGCACGTTTAGAAACTTTTGCACACTGTGTTCACCAGTGTTGTAGTCGAGGCCACAACCTCCGAGGCCGAGGCCAAGGCCGAGGCCACAACCTTCGAGGCCAAGGCCGAGGCCGAGGCCACAACCGCGAGGCCAAGGCCAAGGCCGAGGCCACCACCTCCGAGGCCAAGGCCGAGGCCGAGGCCAGCTATCAAAACACGTAATAAAATATAATCACTAAAACAAGGCTAAGATTATGTTGGAGTTTTAACATCTTTTTAGTTGAATTCACTGAGTTTTGGAGTGCCTGGCTTTTACAGCTTGCAATTGGTTTCCTCTTGTAGGGAGTCCGGCGAATTTTATTTGTTAAAGAAAGAAATCTCAAGTTTTGTATCACTGAAAGCAAATTACACAACAAAATCAATGGCTTTTGTATCAGGCTCATAGGTGTTTGCCCTTTGGAGATACAACAATTTCAATGGCCAAATTTTGAGTTTCTATTCTGTAAGATTTACATTATTTACTTTTAGCATGTTTTATAAATCTTATTTTCAAAACCTATCAAAATGCTTAATATCATAGGAATCCCCATTAAATATACAACAACTTGATTTTTCAATCAGGTTTTTAACACTCATAACCAAAAAGTTACGACCCCCCCCCCCGACCTTCGCACTGTCCAGGCGCGCGCCGAGCAAACACCGCGATGCGACCAGGCAATGCCAGACGGCCCGCCGTTACGCACGGGCAAAGCATAGTTCCAATCCCGCTCCACACAACGGGATAAGTGTCCACGCATTATCACTGTTAATACCGCGGTACCCGACAAAGTCTGGCAATGGCCAATCCCGTTCCAAACAACACGGCAACACGGAACATGCGTGCATGATATCACTCAGTTCATCAAAATGACCATGAGTTCTCGGATCATCCGATTTGAATCCAATGGCTTCGAAGAATTTTAAGATCATGGCAAGAGGTAGGGAGTCCAGAGGTTTTGGCCGTATATCTGTAACCACGCAAAATTAGTCAATTTCAAACCGTGCTTATACATGTAATCAACATGGCACTAAAAATACAAAAAAGTATCCTGGTTCCACGAGGAATACTGACTCCTATTATTAAAACATTCATTCAGAACTTTGCATTCATTTGGATGGAAAAACGAATTCTGAAATCGCGCTTTCCATATCGACCATTTGCGCCAAACATTACCGTGTGAGCCGGAACTTTCATTTAAATCACCGTGTAAAAGTAAAATCTACTTGATAAAACGTAACTGTTTTTATCATATTTTTATGAAAAAAATGGTACGGACTAGTACACTCGATCGTACCCAGAAAGTTCAGACGTTTACTGAAACAGTGGCCTATAAAAAGAAATGATTAAGCTTGCTGCACCTTGCCGCAAATCATGTTTAAAGGTCGGGGTACAGAGGCGAAACGAGACAATTTTGTACAACACTGCAACCAGACTTGTCTACTATCACATGTTATTGTACGCAGATGGGATTGGTGCCAGACTTATGTAGTCTGGCACGCAGTAACAGTTATAACGCTTGCACGCACGTGGAAAGCTGAAGCGCAGGCTAGGCGAAGATGCTACGTACGTGAGTACGTTCAATGCAACCATTTCCAGTTCATTCGTGCGTACATTGTATATGCGTTCGTTTCAAGGAACCCACTGCGGCAGAATCTCGAGGGTTTGATACGGTAAACTTAAAATTAATTAGAAAACACATCAAAATGGGCGGCCTCGAGCCGGCCTCGACCGATTCGCCGAGGCCGGAAGGCTCCGAGGCCGAGGCCAAGGCCGAGGCCTTGCACCTCCGAGGCCAAGGCCGAGGCCAAGGCCATGAAAATCGGCCTCGAGGCCGAGGCCGGCCTCGAGACCTCCAACACTGGTGTTCACACACACCTGATGGTGTTGAACACGCAGTTGTAATTTTCCAACGAAGATGGCATCCAATGAGAGAGATCTATATGCATTCACCTCAAAAATTGTTCAATTTCCAACTCTACAGCCAGTAAATGGTGCACATTCACAAATCACAAATGTGATAATTTGGCCAAACCTGGTGCTGGTTGTAGCCCAGTAGTAGCTTGGATTTGATCGCTGTAAGGTACCTCTCCACCTTGGTCTCTGGGAATGAGGACATGTCGTAGTAGTTGCCAGGAATGTCTGCAGGAAGGAACGAAAAGTAAATTAGATATTTGGGATTTTTTTTACACAATCATCAGGGGGGAGATACTCATTAGGTTCCCAATCCTAACACAGCCTACTTAAGGAGCAGCATCTCCAAGTCTCTTCAGTCTCCTGACGATGACTAGAGCAGGCTAGTCCAAACGTCGAGACCAAAGACAAGTTCTTTTAGAACTAAGCAGGACTGTTCTTATCAGAACTAAAACTACTCAGCGAAAGTTGATAATAAGCAGGACAAGTTCTTAATAGAACTAAACAACTTCTGAGCGACTGTAGTTATTACCACATGGTGTTACCGCAAACCGAAACGATACTGATACTCCACCCTGCAGAGTCTTAAATTTTACATCAGTTTCCCTATTTTATCAATATATTGGAGCAAAGAAATTGACTGGGAGGGATTCGAAACAGAAACCTCTGGGAACACAGTTCTGGTACTCAACCAGCCCTATGTTGGCGTCTCCAAATTTTTAGTTTCCGTGTCCAACCTCGTATTGAATTTTTTACTTTTCTGAGTAAAGATGACGTTAAGGTCATGGCTGTCAGTGAGATTTGGACATGAAGCAATTGCGTGCATCAACCTGCAAACACCCGACGGACAGCATACATAATACTACCGATATACTGCAAGTAAATAAGCACTTGAATATGCGCCGTCTTGTTTACGGGCAATTTTTTTCTAAAAAGCATACGCGTTGCCTGGTGTGAGCGCATATTGGAATGAACGCATGATTGACGGTACATACATAGCAAGGAGTGTTAATTAAATTTGCCCCGTATGCAAGAAAGCACATATTACCCAGAAAGTGCTTATTGTTGATGCATAAAAAAGTAAAGTCTGTCATGAGCCAATGTGGCCAATCAGGCCGGCGTTTGTCTCCGGTTTTCAGTAGCATAAAACGACTGAGAATATTTCTATTCCTCCTGGATGGGCTAGTCCATCGCAGGCTATTTCCCAGCTAATGCCGGTACCCATTTACACTCCTAGGTGGAGAGAGGCAAGTGGGGGTGAAGTGGCTTGCCCAAGGACACAACATATCACCAGCAGCTGGATTTGAACCCCTGACCCTCTGATCACGAGTCACGAACCCTAACCACTAGGCCACACTCCCACTGTTGATACATGATGCTCTCCAAATCGTTACTTTCGTGGTCAGTGGTGTATTGTGCAAGGCTTTGAGAGTAATCTAGAGAATGAAAAAGGAAGCTTTTTGAAGGACTGGGGGGAAGTGGACACTTACTATCTTCACGGAAAGGTACTGATCTGCAGTACACGATGAGATCGGAGAATTCCTTGGCGATGCGCATCTTGCGTTCATGCTTGGTCTCTTCCAATCGCTACAGTTTTTTTGGAAAAAACAAAACAAGTTCTATGAATAAATGCTGACTGTTAAACAAACTCTATACTAGCTTTTCTAGTTCTCTCAGAGTGTTTTTTTTGTTTTGTTTTGTTTTTTGGTTCAATTATAAACAAATCTGAGCACGCTAACAACTCTATCACGAAAGCCCCCTTCAAAAAATGTGACCTTTTTCCTGTCCCTGTTACCTTGGTACTTTGTAAGTATCACTAAGAATGACTTCAAACTATTTTGTATTGTTGTGCAGGTAGTTTGCAATTTATGATCACTCTTGGAGGATGACTGCATTAACCACTTCGTGCCGGCATTATTTTTCGCTGAAAATTTTGAATTTCGCAAAAGGTAAAATTGTCCAGCCTACTTCTGATGTACAGCCAAAAGCCACAAATACTGATTCGCAAGAGTCATTTCAACAGTATTTGTACAATGTTTCTTGCCGAAACCTCATATGTTTCAATACTCCAGGGTGTGCATCGGAGTGTAAATTGTACAACAATAGGCTCAACTCAAGGTCCACAAACAGTCCGCCTCCACGGACTTCACAGAGTTTGTGTGTGTACAAAAGACACGAGGGATTAGTGTGCTTAGACGTCACCCGGAGGCGAGGCCAGGCAATCTCGACGTTTTAACCCGTCAGCCGTGCCTGTGTAAAAAACAGTCAGTACGTGTTATCACGTCCTCCTACGCGAACTAGTTGAGGAGTGCATCCACGATCATAAAATCATAGATGTCAGATGCAACAGGGACAGGAAAAAAGCGGACTCCAAAGTTATACAATGACCCACACATGAAAAGGTGCTTTACTAAGACGCCGCTTGTAAGGTTCAGCTTCAATGCTTGCTTCAGTGCAAGAGCGCATAAATGTGAGTTTAGTAGTGAACTGGTCTAGTTTCCCCTCGTCTCCTCCTTACCCTGGCCTCGGCCTTGAGTGAGGCATCCTCTATCGTCTGAATCCAGTCGCTTAGGTCTTCGGTCGAAGATGCCGCCAGGTCGATGGCTCCCCGGTTGTTCAGAGGGGAGATTCTGAAGACGTTGGGGTGCGTGGATCGACTTGCGGGTAGCGTCTCTGTAAGTATTTAAATCATAAATATAAAAATATTTATGTAACTGAAAAGTCACCCTCATAAAGGGAAAGAAACACCAAGACTTCAGAAGACTTTGTACAGGGTGAGTAAAAAAATCCCCCGAAACCCAAATGTTGGGACCATTGTTTTAGTGAAGTTCTGCATGTAGCAATTTCAAAATCTAGGATATGAAAGCCCAATTCATAAAAGTTCTTTTAGTACAAGAATCATTCAAATCACTCATGTACTTTCAAGTTACGGAATTTTAAACACAACCGTCGTTTTAAGGTTCTGTCCACGGATCACACAAAAAGTTCAGTGTTCTTTCCGCAAAACGAAGACAAATCACATAAGGATGTGTGTGTGTGTGCATTGTTTTCGTTTTGCTGACAGAATGCACACCTTTTTTGTGATCCGTGGACATAACTTTACAACGGTGGCTGTGTTTAAAACTCCGTAACTTTCTAGTAAATATACCCCAGGGGTTAGGGTTAAAAGTAAACTTACCAACAGCGCATCTTCGGATGTCAATAGCCCCCTTCTGCAGGTTGCCTAGTAGCGTTGACTCGGGACTGTTGTCATTTGGTTGGGTCTCTTCCACGTAGTTTGACGGGAACCACATGTTCTTCTTGCCGCCATAGTCTCCTTTCCACCTGAAACATTGTGATATTAGTACACTTTCTAATTTTGATTTTTTAAAGTTGAACAAAGAACTTGACTGGAGCGGGGTTTGAACCTGCGACCTCCGGATTACCGTTCCGGTGCTCTACCAACTGAGCTATCCAGCCCTATGTTGGTGGTTCCCCATTTTGTCAATGTCTTTGTTCAAGGGGCGCTAGTCAGAAGCCATAAACGAGTGTATATACCATGTAGCCAGGGATCAAGCCCAAAGTCACGATGCTAGCAACATTAGCAATGTTGCAAACCTGGGAAATAGCAGCAACAATCTTTTTTGAATACTTTCTTGTTTTGATATTAGGATATTTCCCAATTTTGATTTTAGGATACTTTCTACCTTTGATTTTAGGATACTTTCTAACTTTGATTTTAGGATAATTTCTAATTTTGATTTTAAGATGCTTTTTGATATTAATATAAGGTTCTTTATTATTTTTTAAATACTTTCTCATATTGATATTAGGATACTTTCTTATTTTGATACTAGAATAAATACTTTCCACATTTTTTTCTCTAAAGGTGCACTGCTGTGAAGAAACCAAACATTATTTTTTTGACAATCGTGTGTTCAATCATCGTCCACGCACAAAGCTAAAGAGCGATTCAAAAATAAACAATCATGATGCACGCGTGCAGAGGAGACCCAATCAATGGCTTTAAAAGGGAGCTAGCCACCGGTCCCCATATTTTTTGGGGGGGGGGGGGCTGGAAACAGTCTACAACTGTCAATGATACATCACTTGGCGGTTCGACAGACGAAATAATACTTTTTTTTTTTTCAATTGGCTTACCAGCCAAGGTCTTGCTTATCTACATTGGTGATGATGGCGTGCTTACAGAACGTCAACTCATCGTCTCGTTGGGCCTTGTAGTCATACAGTGCTTTCACCGTCACCTACGAAAAGAAAATCGTTTAGGTTCAATAATTTGGACAGAAAAGAGCAATTCTGTCAGAGAAAGGTGATGGTCAACGTTACCCCTCTAATTTTCCTCTTTAACCAGTTCACGCCGGGATTATTTTGACAAGAACGGAACGAGGCGAGGGATTACTTTTCACTCGACCTCAAGCCAGGCGGGTTGAAGCCATCACCCTCGGGCAGCACACTCATATTTCTGACCTTGCTTGCTGCAAGCGGGTCGCTGACAGATATTTCCGGCCTCGCTCCCTGCGTGTTTATCAGTCATCCGTTCCAAATACCGCAAAACTTTGGCATGTATACATGGCCTCCGACCCGAACTGGTTAAGCATCAGCATCGTTTTTATGGGAATATCACTTTGTACAACCAAACAGACAAAACGTTGATGTTGATATTGTATGTAACTTACATGTACAAATACATAAATACATAAAGAGAATAAGCAGAAAAGCGAAGAGGGTGAAAAAAAGCTCTTCTGAAAATATCATGGTTATTTCTGGTCTGCAAATGAAAATAGCAAATCACTTTTGGACAGCACTGGCATATTTATATATTTACCTTTGGTACAAACTGGTTTGGGTCCATGTAGAGTTCCGGGTTACCATACAAGGAATTCTCATCTGCTGCCTAAGGGTAAAAGCAAGGAAAAGCCTAATAACTAAATGGCAACTAAAAGCCTGTGTACGCGCCCGTCCCATTGTCAATGGTCCGGAAATAAGCCACTACAGCAACTTAGCAGTGTAGTCTTTTTTATGAATGAGAAACGTATCAAGCCACAGAATGGTGTATAACAAATGTATAACAAATGTACAAAGACGTTGGCTGCACACTATCGACGGCTGTATAAATGCATGCGTGGCGTGTTTTGTCTACCAAAGTATGCTGCTTTCGTTGGCCCAAACTGTGTCCAAAATGTTATGAATCTTAAAAGCGAAGACAATAAACATAATGAATCTATTTGCAGATAAAGTGTTGAGGGAAAACTAGGGGGGGGGGGAGGGCAAACTGGGGGCAAGGAAACAACTTGGGGGAGGGGGGGGGGGTTGGCAAATCCCCTCTCCCCCGAAGCACCACCACTGACCAGTTTACAACAAACCACCACATGAACTTCCACTTGGAAATGGCCATCTTCTGTCTTTTCCTTCTTAAAAAATCATTTTCTTTCAACTAAGCTTTAAATTGGGGCTGCAAATGATCCTTTTTTCCTTTAATAATAAACGACTTGTTTCGCACCCCTCCGAGTCGGTCCACGATCTCTTGGTTGACAGGGTACTTGAGCTTCATCTTGCGGTAGAGCGGGAACTTCTCGTAGTAGGAGACCAACTCCACGATGCTCTCAAAGTGGGCGTTGCCGATGGCAAAGAGCCGGCCCTCCTGGTTGATGCGGCAGTGCTTGATCTTACCCTCCGCCCTGCAATGGGAGGGGCCAATTAACAGAGGACAAAGATATTGATTTTCTTGATTATTTGAAGATGTGGGCGTCGCCGATTGCTAAGAGACGGCCCTCTTAAGTGAGGCGACAGTGCTTGATTTGCCCTCTGCCCTACTGTGGGAGGGGCCAATTGATAAAGGAGACAGATATTGAATATATTGATTATTCAAACAAGTGGACGTTGCCGAGGAAAATGAGCCAGCCCTCTTGGTTGATGCGAATGTGCTTGCACTGGGAGGGGCCAATCCACAAAGTACAAAACTTTATATGCGAGATTTGACCTCAGTGAGGTCATGTTGTGCATCTCTCTATAGGACTGATGACATCATACGCATATTAGGTCTATTGAAAATGGACTATTCTCACTGTATGTGCTCATAATAGAGACTGTCATTGCCCAACTTATCGAGGTTGATATTAGAAATGCACAGTTACATGTACATATATGCTTTTGAGGTAAATGAAACGCTCCTTTATCCTTGATGGAATTTTGAGAGTTACCACCCAATTCCTAAGAAAGTTGCATAAGACTGCCTTCAGAATGGTGGGTGGAGTTAATATTACAACTGTTTTGTAAACAATATGATGTCACAGACATAGAGCCCTCATAAAGCCTGTGATTATCCTATAAATCAAAGATGTTCCAATATTTTAAAACGTTGCATAGCTACCCCAAGTTTTGTGAAAATAGATTCTAAGTTTATTGAGCAGTTGCCAAATTTGTGTGTGTGTAATCCTTACCCAAGGAATAAGTTAAGCACTGTCTCGTGAAATCATCATACAAAGCTAGCACTGCTAATTGACTGGTACCCAGACTTCTCTTACCTGAATGATATGGCGTAGGAGTCGTCTCCCTGCTCTCTCTTTCTGACCAGGAACGAGCCATCCTGGTGGACTCGTTTCAGCATTTCTTCTGCCTGAGGCCGGCTCAACTTCTTATGAAACCAACTTAAAAAAAAAATTACATGAAATTTTTATTTCATGCTCAGGATTACAAGATTAGGATTACTTTTTTTGCCATATATTGATTTTTTTAAGGAGTTTTGTCATATTATTCTATTAACTTTCCATGCATATTTTTACATCATCCTTCAAGTTGAACACATGTGACCTGTTCTGTCAAAAGCAGACGCTTCTGGGCAGAGGTTGAAATTAAGATAGGGCCAAAAAACGCTGTGGGGGTGATTTTTATCGATTTTCAAATTTTTGCATATTTGTAATCCTGAACATGTCTAAGCTATATTATAAAAGTTTGAAACCCTAATTTGAACTCTACATATACTATTTTTGATGATTTTGATAAGGTGTATCAGTTAAAGAAATAACTATTTTGTGACGTTCGTGGCCATTTTCTCCGTTTTCTACTTTTCGACGCAATGAACTTCAAAATAGCATAATTCTGCCCAGGAATGACAGGTTTCAAAAATTAAACCACCTATTAAAAGGAAAAAGAACATATGTTAACAATATGTAAAAATATCATTTTCGACCTTATGCCCAGAAAAGTCTGATTTTGACAGAACAGGTCACATATAACTAAAGAGAGAATTTTTAACAAAAAACATGTCTGATTGGAACTCTTTCATTTTTAATGAAAGTGAACGACACTATCACTGGATATTTATAGGGTAACACTTGTAATATTTCAATGTACCCCAAGTTTATCCGGAGTTATTTGCACGTACAGCACATGATATTGTTGTTATTATGCAGAATTTACGAGATCCAGATGAGATATTTAACAACAAACACAGTGGAAGCTGTGAAAGCGACATCACATGCATACTATCATATCCATCAAGAACAAAAATGGTGAGGCCAAGCTAACAGTATTAGAAACAAAATTACAGCATGCCAAAAAGGGGAGGATGCAGTAATAAAACTCATCAATTCGGGCTATCTACAATGCAGAGCGCCACCAATAGTTTGCCACGAAGAGTTCATTTTTCCCAGTGCACTGTGGGAGATGGTTGACAAATTTGCAGCGCGGGACATTTGAAATTGTTTTTTTTTTTTTTGGTCAGTAGTTTCGTAAGCGTATGATTCGAGTATATGGTTGCCCTTTTCTTTTCTTCGTATCAATACAGTGATTTTTTGGTAAGGCGGCAGAACGCTATGCCCCAATCTATAACAAATTAGCTCAAGTTGTCTACTGACACTCATTCAAATGGGCCATATTTTGTCGACCGTAAACTTGGAAAGTTGACCCTCCATGGCAAACTCTTGGTGGCGCACTGCATTGTGAATCGCCCGAATTGATTTGTGCACAATCAGATGAAGATTACAAATGCCATCAGGCAAAAGTGTCGATCAACCGAAAATTATGAAACTCAAATTTTATACATAAGAGACAAAACAAAGGGATGTGAAAAGTTAAAAGGAAAAAGGCAATGAACATAGAAGGAACCGAAGTGTAGGGATGATTTTAAAAGCTATATTGGATTTTCTTATTTTGTTCTTAGGTAATCGTGGTAACTTGCATTGTAGTGGTATTACACTTGCAATCGGTTCCAAACTCAAGGAGTTGCTTGTTGTGGATTCAACATTATTTGAATCATTTGGACAGTGTCGATGCCTGATTGCATGTTAACGGATCATAACCTTAATTGATGAATGACAGAACACAATAAAGGTCTACCAGTTCTCTGATTACTTCAGATTTAGTTTTCATTTTAACAGCCCAATTTGTGAATTTCTACAGGAAATCGAATAACGAAAACTAAAACGATGGAGTGAAATTTCAATGACTTTGCCTACTCTTCTGTGAAATAAGATTCAAAGCACTCGAAGGTTCTCATGGAAAATGCTGGGTACATTCTTCCCTTTTGATACAAAAAAATGCAAAAATGAAATGTTTCAGTTTAACGAATGCCTGATGCTTTAAATAAAATACACAATGCCGTTGAAATGATGTGTAATACACCAAAACGAACAAAAAATGGTCAACTTTTTTAGTTTTCTCTGCTTCGGAAATAACTTACGGTTGGTTTTTATGTCCCAAAGCCTGGGGCACAGTGTGGGTCAGGATTAGCTCCAGACCGTTCCGTCCACGGAGCGGCTTTTCGCGATAGTAGTTTACGAGATCGTACAGGTTTGAGAACGTCAGGCTCTCCGTGAGGTGGTACCTGGGCTGACCGTTTACGAGCTTGCTTTTGATTCGGCAGTGACTAACGTGTCCCCCGGCCCTGTTGTTTTGATATTTGATGTTTGTGGGGGTGTGTGTGCGTGTGTGTGTACATGTTTTGATGTGAGGGTGGGGGAATCAGACAGGGTTTCAGACAGAGGTGAAAAGTTGATGCCAAAGAAGTTGGGGGAATGACAAGACAAAAACGACCAAAGACAAAAACAACATAAGACCAAAACGACAAAAGACAAAAACGATGAAGACGATAGAAAATAAAACCGAGAATAGAAAAATGGACATGTGAAAAAAAAAAGCACAGAGAAATTTGATGGAATTATTTAAAAAAGGAGACATAAAGATAAGGTAAAATGAAGCAAAATTCAAAAATAAGAAGCAAACAATGAAACAAATAAAAAAAGGGGGGGGGAGAATGAAAGGGGATAAAATGGAGGGCATAACACAAAAGTTAGAATGAAAGCAGTAAAAAGGTAATGCCATCACGAGTCAAACAGTTACAGAAAATGGATGATAAGTGAAGAGAAAACATTATGCAGGAAGAGAGTTGTTATTTACGGACCCGGTGTAGGAAAAAAAGGGGCGGAGCATGGAGGATGCAAAAAGAGGGACGATAAATGGTAGAAAACAAGTGGTATGCGCAAAGTAAAAAGTAATGCAGAGAATGGTTATGGCATATGTAGGAGAGAGAAGTAAAGACAAAATAAACACAATATGATTAGTAACAAGGCATTAGGGCGCATGCACGGTCCATTGATAGGTAAGGAGGTTAACGTTGTTCACCACATCACACTAAAAAAAAAATTGAAAAAAAAAAAAAATCCATGCGGCATCATGCAGTGTTGCGTGTTAGTAGAGTGCCACACTCCCATCCAGCAGAAACAAACAGAGAAAAAAAATACTGAAAGAAAAAGAAAGACATGCAGTTGGTGATTAGTATTGTCGAATCACACCACAGTTAGGCCACAGCTGGTGGGTGGTGGGGGGGGGGGAGGAGGAGGGGAGGGGTCCGTCGACTTACTCTTTTCCCTCGTGGCTGAGGGGTTGTGGCACGGGCTCCATCAGTAGGAGCTCGAGCCCCCGGCTACGCAAGGGGCACTGGCGGTAGTGGGAGATGAGGCTGTAGAGACTATCGAAGCACGTGTGCTCCACCAAGAAGTACTTGGGCCGGCTCTGGTCTAGCTTGTACCGGATGCGGCAGTGGTTCACCTTGCCTCGCGCCCTTGGGTAATTTGGGGGTTTTTTTAAGGGGGGAAGAGGGGTTAGGTGATATACTCACAAAAAAAGTCACAAAACTGCAATATTTGTGATAATTTTTTTTCAAACTGCTCCAATGAAGAAATTTGCAGCTGGAATTGAACGGAATGGAATTGGAAGCTCTCAATGATAATTAAATATATTTTTAATCTTTCAATCAAAACTGCACTCACACTTAAAAATTGCTTTGATTAGTCTAGCCAGAAGTGTGTTGACTTTATCTTGTACTTTTCACACAGGTCAATTTTTTTCAAAGCTTGTACATTTGAAAGTAGTTTAGTGGTTTTGCCAAAAATACAGTACACTACAGCAAAGGCACTGATTCAATCAAAGTCAAAATTGTGTCAACTCATGTTTTCGAAGGGAGTGTGCCTTTCTGTTCATTTTGTGGTTTTGATGGTTGCACATTTGAGTTGAATCATTACAGTTATTATTATTATTATTATAAATTTTTGACAAAGTCATGGGTTGTGGAAAGACTGTACAGCCCATCTTGAACCACTTCCCGTAAAAAATACTATAAAAACTTTAAAGTAATCAGTTAAAGATAAAAACTTAAAGTAATCATGTAAACTGTAAAACAAAAAGGATAATATTTGAAATTTCAAAGAATTTCACCATTTAAACGCAATGAACCTAAAACCTGTTGCGACAAAAAAAAAAAGCAGTTTATTGTGTATTCTGACTGTTTGGAACAACAAAGAAAATGACACAGAATACTTGTTTCAACAACCTTTGTACACAATATCTTTATTAACAACCCTGGTTAGGCAAACAATATGATATTTATAATCCACTTTTTTTTGAAAAAATGGGCCTTCAAAAGCACTTTGTTGAATATTTTGCACTTTTAAACTGAGGTTTTATCGCCGGTGATATTTGAAGACAAATGTGACGACGATTCTTGCAATCGCATTTTTGGACGAAAGCGGTTTTAGGGTCATTGTGTTTAAATGGTGATATTCTTTGAACGGCTTGAGCAATTTCAGTAATTTTTTCATCTAAAAGTAGCTTATGAAATCGGCTTTTTAGTCATTATTATGTTGAGTGCTACATATTTTTTAAAATATGAAATATAATTTTTAGGGTTTGGGTTCCGCATTTTTTGACTAACCCTGTATATTCTGTAGGGTTTGAAAGATTTGACTTATGGTTTTTTTTGGGGGGGGGGGGCTTACCAGAATGACAAGGAGTAGTCCCCCTTGAAAGTTTCGCTCTCTCGGACCAGGAAAGTGCCGTCGCCCTTCTGGTACTGGTTGAGCAGTTGCTCGGCCAGCATCCTGGGCGTGACGTCGCTGTTGCTGTTCAGCTTGCCGTGGAACCAGGGCTCGGAGAAGTGCAGCTCGTCATTGGGCGTGGCTTGCTGCAAGACCAGGAAAGGTGTGAAACAAAAAAAGGGATTTATCAGGATTGAAAAATATGATTGTTAGGAGAGTATGCAAATAGTGTCCGCTCCGAGTGGTGCAGTAGAACTAGCCTCCCGAGTTGATTTATGGAGCGCACTGATTTACTGAGGCAGAGTGAAGTGTCTTTCTAGTTTGAAATACTGGAAAAGACACTGATAATTACCCGGAAAAGTACTGAATTTAATGACATAAAGCTTTCTCAAATTGAGGATATGACTTGTATCAATACTTACACCCTATGAAATTATGCTGCCTACAATTTCATCATTTGAAAGAAAACTAACAATGAAGGTGAGTTCCGAATACGGTGTCCGCAGGCACACTTTTGTTATGTGCCTTAGCAACTGAATCCAGTTACGTGACCCAGGAATGCATGACCCACGGAGTGCGGTAGCCTAGTGGTCTGGAGCATTGAATGTGCGGTCTGCGGGTAATTCTGCAGGTTGTGGGTTCGAGTCCAGCCAGGGGTTGTGGTGCGTGTGCCTTTGAGCAAGGCACTTTGTCACTCATTGCTTCTCCCCACCCAGGAGTAATTGGGCACCTGTGAGGTTGATTACGGCCAAGAGCGCCGAAATGGCTGCCTACCGTCTGTGTATGCTCCCTGGGGAGTTGAGAAAGTTTCAGGAGTGTTTGCCCATTGAAACAGGGAAAATAATAATTGTAGAGCGCTTTGATACCCAGTTGCGGCGTAAAAGCACTATATAAATGCCTGCTATTATAAAAAATGTTCTCATACGTATTAAACTTCAACAGGCTAGTTGTTATGCACCCTACTTAAGATTTTGAGCTATTTTCTTTGCTTCAAAATAACAAAACAGACAAACGCACAAAAGAACAAATGATCTGAAGTATCTTTAAGTACATCAAAAACGAAGCGTATCAGCCTTGTTAGTTTCAAACTAAGTACAGTGGTTCCACTGTACTTAGTTTGAAACTAACAAGGCTGATACTAACAAGGCTGAACGCCTCTATAATGAACATCGCGGGATCCACAGAAATTGTTCTTAATAGCGATCCTTCGGTATAGCGATTTTAAGCTGCCGGTGCTCCGGTACTAATTTTTCAATAAATAGCCCCCTTCAGAACTTTCCCCCTTCGCGCCCTGGTACTTCTAGCTACTGACAGACGACTCCGAACACGTGCCGACTATTGAATAATGTAATTACACAGATTGTGAGCTTACTACCGGTGCCTACAGCAATGGGTGGCTTTCCCCTTCTATTCCTTGGGGAAATAATAGCCACTTTTCGCTCTTCTGTTGACATTTTTCAACAGCAATATTCGGTACATTTTGTACACAAAAATCAAGAGCCAAGGACGATGTTCGGTATAGCCGAATGTTCGGTATAGCGGTGTTCGGTATAGAGACTTTTAACTGTACTTCAGTTTACACTGCTTACCATGTCCAATTGGCTGGTCGTGTCGTCGTCGTCATCTTGATTGACAAGGTTTTCGGTTTGCTCGCAGTAGAAGAGCTTCTCTGTGGTCAGCACAAAGTAATGTGGGACCCATTCATTCTTTAATCGAGAGAGAGAGAGAAAATGAACAGAAACATTTAATCATTTTGGTCAATTGTATGTAAGATATTTTTTTTAATGAAAATTGTTAATACTAAATTTCTGCCGGAGACTTTCTGCAGTTCTGCCTGTGAACAACTAACAAGTGAAAAAGCCACTTAAGGTAATATACATCATTTTCTTTTGCTGTAATTTTCAGAAATGGGGCCTGGGGGGGCTTGAGCCCCCCCCCCCCCAGAGGTTGCCTATTTTTTTTGGGGGGGGGGGAGGGGGGAGGGGCAGGGTTCAATTCATTTTTTTAGTCCCACGATTTAATCGTGGTGATATGCATGTGGTATATTTTTGAGTAGTATAGAAGGGGTATAAATGGCGCCACCAACGTCAAAATAGTCTGTCCCCCCCCAAAAAAACCCCATTATTTGCGGCCACTAATTTTGGGCAACATTTTTTGAGCAAATTCAGAACTTCTAAACAAAAATTGAAAAAATATTGTGAGCCCCCCCCCCAAGCCAAATCCTGGGTGCGCCACTGGCCAAGACTAGAAATAATGTGGCTCTTATTTCCGAAAACATAACGGAACTACTCACGTCCATTGGGTCTTCGATCTTGAGGATTCCGTTCTTCAGAGAGTTCCTCAAATCAAGACCAGACACTGTCGGGGTACAATCATCAAGCAAAGGGGGGAAAAAAAAGGTTCGGAAAAAAAAAATTAAAAATTGAAGGATTTGAATCCACAATAGGATTCTGGAAAACAAAAAAAATCCATCGCTCCACCACACTGAAACAAAAGGGAGGCTGCAGTTGTGCAAACAAAAATTATGCATTTTGAGGAGTAATTGCAGAATACACCGCCACTCGGAAATACACCCCTAAAATCTCTGGCTACGCAGTTGGAATCACTGGAAAAGAAATAATTCAAGTCCATTGCCAGCTACGCGGATACTGAGTGGGGGTCCCCTTGAGAACGAAGCAACACAAAAGAAATTGGGCTTGCTGAAAAAAATGTCTAAGTCCAAACCAACTACATTGTATATCGTTGCCGGATACGCCGCTACGGAGTGGGAGTCCCCATGATATGCTTGAGAACGAACGAAGCAACACAAATGGAATGGGAGTTGCTGAAAAAAATTCTAAGTCCAAACCAACTACCCTGTTGCCGGCTACGCGGCTACGAAGTGGGAGTCCCCTTGATATGCTTGAGAACGAAGCAACACAAAAGGAATGGGAGATGCTGAAAAAAATTCTAAGACCAAACCAACTACCCTGTTGCGGCTACGCGGATACGGAGTGGGAGTGCAGTGGAGTGCGACGTGTGTAGGCCTGACGCTGAGAAGGTTTGTTGAGGGCAATCAACCCTGACTCCGTAGCCGGCTACAAAGTGCATAGATCGAGTGGCGGGGTATTCTGCAATTGTGCCCATTTTGAACAGAAACAAATTTTGGAATTTATCGAAAATTCTCTGCAAGCAACTTTTTACTTCAAGCTCAAAAAGCAGGGTTCATATAAAGTGATAATCAATATAACAACTGGGAGGAATTGTTGTGATTTGTGACGTGAAATGAACTCACTTTCTTCAGTGGGTACGCTAAAGGTTTCATTGGTGCCCATCAGCTTCTTGTGCTTGAGTATGATCTTCTTCCTTAGCTGGTTGACCGTCGGCAGTATGGTGGCATCGCGATCCACTGGCTGCGTCAAAAGGGCGTCTGCATAAAAGAACAAAATTGATAAAAATCACCACAATTAGGAGACTGTGTATTTTCAAGGAACAAACTTTAGACAAAACATTTTTGGTTTTAACCACTCCTAGGCAGTAAAAAATCAAGGTTGAAAAGTACATGAGTGATTTGAATGTATATTGTACTAAAAAAAAAGCTTATTAATTGGGCTTTCATATCCTAGATTTTGAAAGTGCTACATGTACAACTTTATGAAGAAATCGTCCTGCCTTTTGGGTTTCCTTTTTTTTTTAACGAACCTGTATATGCATTTTTACAGACCAGAAACGTGGGTGTTTTCAACCAATGAAATTACAGTATCCAAGCACACGATATAAATAACAGAGGTACCTTAAAGGGAATATACATCATTTGCTTTTGCTGTAATTTTCAGAAATGGATGGAATTGGGGGGTTGGAAATATATAGCAAATATAGTTACACTGACTTTTTTGAGGTTTTGGGTTCAAAATGCTATAAAAACCAAGAAAAACAATCATTTTCCTGTAGTCTGGTTCCCTGATTCCATTTAAGAAGAAACAGAGCAGTTTACATACATTGGGGAATTGTAAGGTCAGGGAACCAGTCTAGCTGGCTTGTACCCGTTCATAGGTGTGTAATCGATTGCAAACAAGTGCGATGGTCAACTGGGGCCAGTATTTGAAAAAAAGCCAGTTTTTTCCAACGCTGGTCGGCCGATCAGCGTTGGAAATTGACACAAAATTACCACTTTTCTTGAAAATGACAGTATACCAGGTGCCATGATTTTACAGGATGCTTTACACTGTCATTCACTAACAGTCCAGCAAGGTATTTCAAAATGATTTGGTAGTTTTATTTTTTGATGTTTGCAAATGTTGTATTTTCCCTTTAACACCAGGCCTGGGCGATTAGTACATTTCAATAGTCGCGACTAGTTGGGATAAATAGTCGCGACTAGTCAACTAGTCGCGACTAGTTACACGTTATTTATCCAGTAACAACAGGCAGTTCAGGTTGCTGTGATCATATGGTTCCATATCATTCAGCGGTATTTTGACAGAATTGATTATTATATTGTGTGAAGCAATGTAAAGGCAGATTGTCATGAATAAACACGATTTGATCAATGAGTATATTATGGAGTTACTATTTATAAGCAAACATACTACAAAGCATTAAGCCTTTGGTGTGCTTCAAAGTAATGACGAATCATCAGATCATGTGTCTACATATCGTTCATTGTATAACCCCTTTGTATTAGAAAATATACTTTTGCCTCAGGAATTGTCACGCATATTCCGTCACTGTTACTATTAAATCCTTAAAACATTTTTGAGCCATTTTCAATTATTTGGATTACAAATTTTCAGGCGTGGATGACTAATGAATTTCAATACTAGTCACGACTAATGTCAATAGTCGCGACTAGTCACGGCATAACGACTAGTCGACTATTAGAAAATTGATAGTTGCGACTACCAATGTTTTTGAGTATTGGTGACTAGTCGCACAGGCCTATTTAACACTTCATATCCTTTCACTTGAAACAAACCTGCAGGGTTTTAAAGCTATAGTCCGTCATTTGCAGCCATCCGAAAAAGTAACTGGCGTATTATTGTTGAAAAACATACTTGGTTGAAAGATAGTAAGTGGACTAAACTCCCTGTGAAATTATTCTTTCTGGCAAGCTGTCATTTTGAAGTAATCAACGAAAGAAGGCCTTTCGAACGGTGTGTCTTAAGACGCACCGTAGGAAAATTCCGTTAGTGGTTCGTTTTGTTTTTCGGCGCAGCGCTCGCAAGCATTGGCACGACGCACAGGCGCGCGCGGTTGCTATAATTCGTCGGATCAGTGCGTGACATCGCGTATAGCTGCAATTCAAAACAATTCAAAACATGATTCAGCAACTTTTGATTTGAAATTGAGATCCTAGAATGCTGTTTATCTCGGAATATACAGCTGAAGCTGAGCTGAAACTTCATCAGGTTAGTTGTTCAGTATCCTTCATTAGATTTTTAACACTTTTGTTGCTTCAAACGAACAAAATGCACAAATTACAAATGATGGACTATGTCTTTAAAGCATATATACATGCATATTGCTCAGAATATTGACTTATCATGAGGAGGGTTAAAAAGTCCATGTCATTATAAAGAAGGCAGTCATTTACGTGTCAAGTTTTGGAATTTTTCCCAAACTCACCTCCAAAGACTTCCTGAAATGATGAGGCCATGTTGCGTTGCTGTATCAGTGTGCAGTGGTTCTCGATTGATAAAATGATGGGCAAACTGCAAACAGGGAAAAAGGAACGGTTCATCACTTCAAAAACTAGTTTTTTTCGATATGGGTCATTCCACCGGGTTGGGAAACAAAGTGTGACATATGACCATATTAAGAAAAGCATGAATGCCTTGCTAGCAGTTGCTCTACATAATATTTGTTGTTAGGTGTTTCACTACTGCAGAAAGTTTGAAATCATTTCAATGTATTTTGCCAAAAATATGAGCAAAAAATGTCATTTTGGACGTAACATTGACACCGTGTCAGTGTTACATCGAAATATGACATTGGTACCTGTTTTTTAAATTTCTGCGAAACATTACCCAAATTTACTTTGCGTACTTCTTACTATAGATGCAACACAATAAGGAAAGCTTTTGTTATGGTAGTCAGACATCAAATGGAGCAGAAATGATAGTTTGGTTGTGCGGACGTAACATTTACGTGTAAAACCTTGAGTGATTTTTACACCGTTACATCCACACTTGAGGTATTGTTTCTGCTATATTTGAACCCTGACTATACCAAAACAAAAGCTTTTCTTGGTGCTTAGGTGTCCAGTTGTAACTATGCAATGTCAGTTTGGGTAATATTTTACATACGTGTAAAATACGGAAAAATTTTTTTGGATGCAACATTGACACGGTGTCAATGTTACGTCCGAATTAATACATCTTTGCTCATATTTTTGTCAAAGTACTTTCAAATGATTTCAAACTTTCTCAAATATTGAAACACCCTAAGACAAATATTATGTTAAGCAATTGTTTAGAATGCATTGATACTTTTAATAGTATAACCAAATATATGGATGTAACATGCACTGCTTCCCAACCCGGTGGAATGACCCATATACATGTAGCAACTAATAGCGTCCCCCCCCCCTTTCCAGTCATGCTACCGATTCAACCAATCAAGGGCAACAACACATCCATCCACAGAATTGATAACTTACTCTGACTGCACCCAAGCGTGCTCCTTTATCGTCTTCAAAACGTCCATGAATTTGATTTTTGAAGTCAGCGTCAAGCCGTGGTAGATAATGGGCATTCCTTCCGGCCCGTCCCAACAGTCAACTATTGACAGAAATTTAAGACGGTAAGTTTATTTTTGATTAAAAAAAAAAGGAAACAGTTGCAAAATTATCAGCTTTGCGGAGTCAAATTCATAGCTAAAATGCCAGAATAAAACTTTTTCCACGCCCACAAATGAAACACTATCGTTAGTGAATGAATGCTTAGAATATGTACTGGTTATCAATCACATCAGAACAAGTTTTTTTGCCAAATGATTAAAGTTATTTCTGACAAGGTGTTGCTGTGTTAATCAAGGCGACTTACGTTCCAGACATCGGCAGCCCATGCGTAAACAACGGACGTACGCCTCACACGATGACTCACTAGCGATCTGATCTCCGGTAAGGTATCTAACATTGCACAAATAAGAATTGGTCAAGTATCCAACTGCACAACACTTTATCAATTCTGTTCACATTTTCTACAGCTAAGCGAAAAAACAAAACACAGAGATGAAACTGGCATATGGCAAAAAAATCGGAAAATATGCCGAAGAAAAATACGTGTCCGAAATCTGGGCCGTGCTGCATTACACACATGTACATGCATGTACAATACACTTCATGCCCAATTTCCGGACACCAACTCCTGCTTTATTTTCGATTCAAACAAAATTTTACAGTGAAAAAAATGGTTAGTGTTTTCATTGCATAAAATGCTCGAATTACGGTCAGAGTAACGGAGTCATCAATAAAGAAGTTCACTTCTTACTTGAGAAAGTCTAGGGAAAAGTCCGAAAGACAAGGCACTGTTCATGGTGCTTCAATCATGTCCATTCAACCACACAACTCCACTACTCCACTTGCATACGTGGGGAAAAATCAGGTATTATCGTCTTTCTCTTCTAACAAATGCCAGTGAAATGTTTCGCTAATGCTCTCTTCGCTATCCTCGAAATAGTCATCACGATTTTTAAGGCATTGTATTTTGTATAACTAAATTTGAAACCTCCGAAAATCGCACAGCATAATGATTTTATCCACTGGATCGTTCACAAGGCTACCCGTTCGGCGGGGCCGTTCCCGACCGGCCATGTGCTAGCAGACGGTACGGTGCGGTACGTATGCTGGTACTCATTACGTGTAGTACATGCACGCACGTGCGACACAGTGATTTTTCCATGTCGCCTGTCAATGTTTAACCTTTTGTCCAGCCGGAGAAGGCTCCGATCAGTGTTATGCCCTGTTTTTTCTACCGTTGAAACACTCCAATAACGACTGGTGAAAGAGATTAAAACTACGTTCGCGATGATTTTAACGTGCCATTTCCATCGACTTTTCATCGACTTTTCTTCGAAATTATGATTGAAATAAAATGACATTTTGTGAGAAAAATCCTTACTAAATCAAATTTTGTGGGACACACTGTAAAAAAATCGGAAATTTCGTTGGAAAATTCAAAAAGTCGGTTTTCCGATTAAAATCGGAAAAGTTTCATCTCTGAAAACAAATTAGCCTACACTTCTTTTTCCGTATATTATTCTTTAAGCCATGGTCTTATCATTGTATATCCAGTGCTCTATCCCAGTATTTTAAATTCGCGTAAAAAGGAAAAAAACCTCAATGGCTCTTCCACAAGTCCAGTCACAAGTCCAGTCACAAGTCCAGTCACAAGTCCAGTCACAAGTCCAGTCACAAGTCCAGTCACAAGTCCAGTCACAAGTCCAGTCACAAGTCCAGTCACAAGTCCAGTCACAAGTCCAGTCACAAGTCCAGTCACAAGTCCAGTCACAAGTCCAGTCACAAGTCCAGTCACAAGTCCAGTCACAAGTCCAGTCACAAGTCCAGTCACAAGTCCAGTCACAAGTCCAGTCACAAGTCCAGTCACAAGTCCAGTCACAAGTCCAGTCACAAGTCCAGTCACAAGTCCAGTCACAAGTCCAGTCACAAGTCCAGTCACAAGTCCAGTCACATGTCCAGTCACAAGTCCAGTCACAAGTCCAGTCACAAGTCCAGTCACAAGTCCAGTCACAAATCCTTTCACAAGTCCAGTCACAAGTCCAGTCACAAGTCCAGTCACAAGTCCAGTCACAAGTCCAGTCACAAGTCCAGTCACATGTCCAGTCACAAGTCCAGTCACAAGTCCAGTCACAAGTCCAGTCACAAGTCCATCACAAATCCTTTCACAAGTCCAGTCACAAGTCCAGTCACAAGTCCAGTCACAAGTCCAGTCACAAGTCCAGTCACAAGTCCAGACACAAGTCCAGACACAAGTCCAGTCACAAGTCCAGTCACAAGTCCAGTCAAAAGTCCGGTCACAAGTCCGGTCACAAGTCCAGTCACAAGTCCAGTCACAAGTCCATCACAAATCCTTTCACAAGTCCAGTCACAAGTCCAGACACAAGTCCAGTCACAAGTCCAGTCACAAGTCCAGTCACAAGTCCAGTCACAAGTCCAGTCACAAGTCCGGTCACAAGTCCGGTCACAAGTCCAGCCACAAGTCCAGTCACAAGTCCAGCCACAAGTCCAGTCACAAGTCCAGTTACAAATAAGGGTTGAGCAATGACAAAGGATTGCTTTTTTAACAGTTCATTTGAATAGCTAGTGACTTGACTTGAGTGTGATGGACTTGTGTGGACTTGCAGAGACTCATGATGGACTCGGCCCCAACACTGCCCAGAATAATGATTTTGTACAGATAAATACTTACGTATTGTGAGAGGAAGCTATCAGGTAGTTACAGAGCGGTTGGTCCAAGTCGTCCACAATCTCATCAAATTTCTTGTCCCAGATCTCATTATCCGGTGAGAACAAGTACAGCAGAAACTAAAAACGGGGGCCCACAAAAAGGTCAAAGTCACTCCCAACGAAGAGCCATTAACAATTACATGTATCCGATATCCTCTGAAAATAATTGAACCCTCCTGCTATTTAAACAGTCACTGGCAGCCAAAATGCACTTCCACTTCCCCTGCTATACTTTTAACAAAGGCTAGTCACCAGGAGTCAGATCATATGTCAAGCAAGCACTGTGACTAGTCAAACTGGGTCAAGAGACAAAGCAGGCAATTTTGTTGGCACGGCTGTTTTATCACTCACCGGGAGTCAAAGCATAACTTTATCAAGTTACTTAAACAGTCACAGCCAGTCAATCCCGCTTCGTGCAGGCTGGGAATTCGTAACTGTTGAAAACAGTCACTTGTTTTATTTGAATGAAAGGACTACTTAGCACAGAATGTATGTTTGCAAAGGAGGGTCAATGAAAACTGGACAGGAGCAAGTTCCCACCCCTCCCCAATTTTTATTTTCATTTCAATTCTTTCTGGTAATGATCCCAGGGTTCTTCAAACATGCAAAGGAATTGTTCCTAAGAAGTGTGAAGAACCCTAAAGTGACAGTTTGTGGACAATCTAGTCATTATCGACATATCAGCTTGTAATGTCTACTAGAGACAAAAAGCTGATATATGTGACAGTCACCACGAAAATGAGCATACAGTCAGAAATTACCATTTTGCAGTACAGTGGGGCAAAGCCTACATGTGTAAATTTGAAGGGGTGGTTGATTTTTTTGCTTTCAGGTGAATCTTAATCTGTAAGTCCTAGAACTACCTTTCCCAAATTGTTTTTCTGTCAGCAAACATCTTTAAAATCTGTTATTCATCCCATTCTATTAGTTGACTGTTCATTCACCGTCATACAACAGCGGGACTTTAAAATGCCATTTTCTCAAAAAATTACTTTTTTTCACAACTTCAATTCAGTTGGTGGTGCATAGTTCCGTTACTGAACTCAGTAACCCCAAATGTTGTACTGGTATACCATAAGAAAGCTCTTGTTCTGTAAAATCTAGAAATAAATATATTTCTAGATTCCTACTTCATGTTCATTTCGTGGCGAGTATCACACACCCTGCACAATGTGCATTGCTTGTATTCTGTCCTACCACAGCAGGTAATTCAATTCAATTCAATTCAATTCAATTCTTAATTCATTATCCATTTTCAAAAATAAAATGGAAAATTTAGCTGTCTGCTGTAAAAACACATTAAAAATACATTGAACGATAAAAATTAGGTAAACATCATATGAATAAAAATTGAAAAGTGATGAAAAAATAATAATACAAAAAATCAAACCAAAACACATACAAATCAGTTACATACATAGTTCAGAGTGTGTTTAATTTCCTATCCCCCCCCCCCCTCCACCGATGCCACTATTTGTACATTTGCCGTTTATACATACATGACTAAATTTTTACATACATGAATAAATTAATTTGATATACATGTACGTGTCTCGCGTGAAATCAACGTACCTCTGGGACTGTGAATTTGGGGTCCGACTCCTGACACGGTCGGCCGAGGTCCGTCAGAAACGATTCCATCATGGCCTTCACTGCGATAGGATTGTTTGCCGTGGTGTCCTGGAGCAGAGAACAAAAAAAAATAACTTGATGGTCAATCTGTACTCAGGTAGCATAAAGAAGATGAACGATTGCACAAAACCCTTTAATTTCAGCAGCAATCTGTGAGGTTTTGTTGTTGTTGTTGTTTCAATACAGGGTGAGTCAAAAAAGCGAAACCCAAATGTCGGGACTATTGTTTTAGTGAAGTTCTACATGCAGCACTTTCAAAATCTAGGATATGAAAGCCCAATTCATAAGCTTTCTTTTAGTACAAGAACCATTCAAATCACTCAAGTACTTTTTAAGTTACAGAATTTGAAACACAACCACCGTTTTTAAGTTCCGTCCAAGGATCACAAAAAAACACCGAAAACAATTCACACACATCCCTATGTGATTTTTGTTTTTGTTTGCTGAAAGAACAACTACCTTCGTGTGATCCGTGGACAAAACTTTAAAATGGTGGTTGCGTTTAAAATTCCGTATCTTGAAAAGTACATGAGTGATTTGAATGATTCTCATATTAAATGAAAGCTTATGAATTGGGCTTTCATATCGTAGATTTTGAAAGTGCTACATTCAAAACTTCACTATAACAATTGTCCCAACATTTTGGTTTCGTTTTTTTTTTACTCACCCTGTACAGTATTAAATGCACTACAGGAATTTCTCAGGCATGCAGGTCATTCTATAAATGTAGCGCCCAAAGTGTGACCTTTTTCCTGTCCCTGTTACCTTGGTACTTTTGTAATTTGCTATTCAAGCATAATTAATAATTCCTTCAAACAATTTGTATGTGTTTGGTACGTAGTTAACTATTCATAATCACTCTTGGAGGATGACTGCATTTGCATTAAGGAGTGCATCCCCAATCATAAAATCACAGATGTCAGATGTAACAGGGCCAGAAAAAAGTGGACCCCAAATTTATATCATGACTAGCTTTTTAATAAGGATGTGACTTTGCGTAAATTTTTTTTTAACGTTTAGCAAATATTTTAAGAACCGTTTCAATGGTTAGCCTTTCACATAGGCCTGGATTATGCTTGAAATCCTCCATACTGCTCCAGGATGTCACTGGCCAAGCCTCAACATATTGACAGTCACTGCCGCAGGATTTTGCAGGATTCAGGCAGTGGTCACCCCTCCACGGACCATATTCAAGAAATAATGAAGGAATTTGCAGGATTTAGGCAATATGCTATTTTTTTCATGAGGCCAATTGAAGGATTTTGCAGGATTGAGGCTACATCCCAGCAAAAAGGCCTAGGGAGTTAGGGTTAAGGCACCAGATATTTCTGACGGTGAAAAATATCACAAAAATACTGCAAAAAAATAGGGCCAGGAGAAAAGGCAGGTGAGGATGATTAGTTGGTATTTTTTTCTTATTTGGCCTAACAGTGGCCAGAGTGGGCTTTCTTCATTCCTTCAAAATCCATCAAACCAACACCTCCTGATGGATTCTGAAGGATCAGGGAAGGATTAGGTTTAGTGCACAGTGCACACAAATCTCGTGACTTCTTTACCTTTTGTTCTTGGGCTAGGAAGCGAATCATGCCATTCACAGTCACCAGATTTCTGCATTTCGAAAGAAAACACAACATTTTGTTTCATTTCAACACAATAAAAATAAGGAAATCAAATGAATATTTGTGGCTTATCAAAATCCTCAAATATCACGCTAATGAAGACTGCACAAAGTACATTTCTTCTGGAAAGGGGGAAGTGTTGCAGTTATTACAAAGGAGGAACAAAGAAACATAACGTATTTACATTGAGATAGGATAATATGGAAAAGAAAACAGAGCAATTAAAAAAAAATTGATAACATTTCTACATTTGTACAGTTTGTAATTTCTGCTTCCCCCTTCTTAAACGATAAAAACAATTGTGACTGTAACCTCACTACAGAAGTATTTCCCAAATTTCTATGATTCTTAAAACTACAGCACTGTGTGATGAGCTAAAATTCTTCAAATAAGCACTATAAATGCACGACAGAAATATTTCTCAATTTTCCCCGATATGAACCTGTACATGCACTGTATAGCAATCTCAAATTCTTGAGATAAGCAGCCTATATCATGTCGATCATGACAGAATACTTGAAGGCCTCTACACTTTTCATATACATTGTATCAACTGTGTATCGAAGTCTCCCAATTTTTATCATTCGGTCTTACCTTTCATCGATGTACTCTTTGAATCTGTCAGCGACCTGCGAATGATCAAGAAAAAAAAATTTCCAAAAAAAAAATTGTTTGATAAACTTGTTGGATAAATATCAATTCATTAACAAGGCGGTTCTCGAACCGCGCATCTCCCCTGCTTTCATGATTATCTTTAAAGAGTGACCTTTGACCTTGGTATGTGTGACCTTTGACATCATTATTATGTAAAGGTTCACATGTTGCATCTAGGACCCAAGTTTGGTTCCAGTTGGACTTCAACTTTTCGAATGAGACCAATTTTACGAAACTTGACCAAAATACCACATACATGTACATGTACATGTACCCACACATGTACAATTGTACATGTACTACATACATACAGACATACATGTAGTACCGGGTAATTGCATAGTCTCTTTCCTGAACAAAGTCCAGGCAAACAATAATAACAATGTGTATTTATAATGGGCACGTATCCACCAGTTGGTGCTCAAGACGCTACAACATTATTACCCTGCTCATTGGGCTAATGAAACATTCCAAAGACAATCTCAGCTCCCTGGGGAGTCTACAGCTCCACGCTGCCATTTCGGCGCAACGCATTCATGCTCTAATCAAAGAACGTCAGTATCCATGTTACATTCAAGTCTAGGGGACAGTACATTGCCCTTTACATGTACGTGACATTGTGGACACAACACAAGAGCGCTATTTTGTAGCGGGTAAATTCTTTTGCTCCCATTTTACTCTTTTGCACCCAATTCCTCCTATTGTGTCTGTCCATATCTCAATAAGACTAATAACGTTTTAGGGATTCTCTGAAGGCCCCCCGAGAATTTAAAAATTGCTGCAAACAGCTCACTATACAATTAGAGCGACCTGAACTATACAAAATTTGAAAAAAAAATTTGGATAAAATCTGATCAGGAGTAATCGGTTCCTTGAACATTCTGCTAGATTTTTTACTTTTGTGATCCATGCAATAACGGCATGACAGGGTCACACTGAACAAAGTTATGACAAAGATTTGAATTAAGTTTAAAGTTTGAAAGAATGACAACCAATGCAAGATGTTGAAAGATCAACGACTGAAACTCTACCGGCTCCATGCGCCAACAAAAGAGGGCACGTTTTTACCACTTTTGAGAGCTCCTTGGATGGGACACCACGTGTGCATACTGTACTGGTTCGCGCGCGAAGTACGCACGACTTATCTATCCTGAATGTGCACAAAAGTAAGCGAAAGCGCCCTCGCTGCGTGAGCATCAGGCATCATCGGCACGCGAATACGTTCAAATTTAACTTGCGATGGTCTCCCAGACTAATCCCACCCCCATTAACTTTAGATCATTCGAAACATGCAGTGGATGGACCGGGAACCAGTCTAGGTCTCCCCCAACTCTCCTTTTCTGGCCGTTGAAGGGGTACTTGTGCACGGAGCCAATAGTCGCTCAAAACTTCTTTTTGGTTTGGCAAAACTGTGGAACTTTTGGACAGAGGATTTTGGTTCAACGGTCCTAAAGACTCTTCCGCAAGAACACAAACACACAAAATGTAACGTCCCTCGTAAAAAAAGCAAAAATTAAGTCCCCAAGATCTTTGAACTGATAGGCAAGCATTTCTTGACTCACCTCCCTCTGGAAGATGAGGTTGTGGTAGAGCTGGACAAAGCCGTCAAAACCAATTTCTTGCTTGTTCCACCGATCCACTTCCTGTTGGCAATTTACCAAAACAAACAAAAAGCAATTAACATTGGTATTTACCCTGTATAAAGTGAGCAAACAGTGTTGATGGTTTTTATTTTGTTGATGTTTTTGCAAAATGCACTTTATTCTGACCTTGACTTAATTTAGAGTACAATAGTACTGGTACCTGTAGAAAAATCCAAATTATGATAAAATTCAGAAATTCATACAATTTATGTACCATGATTATTTTACAAGCTGCAGCATTTCAAGTTTAAATCAATCTAATCGGCTTTCGTTGACGAGTTTGAAAAAAATAAATAAAAAAAAATAAAAAAAGATAACAATAATGGGCTTGTGGAAGAAAGCGGGAATGAAAATGTTAACTAATCAAAAATTTTAAATTTGAAACTATTATTGAAATAAATCACACAGAACACTACATGGCTCCTCTTAATAAAAAAATCAATATTATCCTGTGATTTAAATGACCCCCCCCCAAAATGTTATTACCTCAAAAAAAATGTATGTTATCTGCATATTACTTTTACATAACATTAAACATTAACCCTAACGTCCCCCACTCCATCAAAATCCATCCCCCAGTTTGATGGATTTTGGGGGACTTGGTCCTGCAGGCCTGGTTGACTAAATGTTGATGGAGTAAGATGGACTTGGGAGTGAAGGTCTAAAGCAAAGCATGCATTGGACACATGTTGGAAGCAGTGTGATTGACGGATTCGGGCAGACTTGGTCCAGTATTTTGCTTGTGAATACTCACATTGAAATATTCTTTAAGGTCCTTTGTGTTCATTTTCAGGTTGACGTACGGCATGAATGACTTCATGTCCCTAAGTGACACCCTGGAATGATAGACAAACAGAGAGAGAAAAATAGTTTATTGATGAATTACATTTTTTCTCATGTACAATAAGATAAAGTTCAAGTTCTTTTCACTGATCTGAATGGTCATGTGCGGAAATAAAGTCTCTTTAACCAGTTCCCGCCGGGATCATTTTGACACTGACCGGACCCAGGCGCGGGATTGTTTTTCACAAACCTCGATGCCAGACGGGTTCAAGCCATCATCTGCGGGTAGCACACCCTGATATTTCCGGCCTCGCTCGCTGCGAGCAGGTCGCTGACAGATATATCTGGCCTCGCTCAATGGCGTGTATTTTTCGTCATCTGTTCCGAATACCACGTCATCTGACGTGAACTGGTTATTTCTGAATACACCTGAATTTCTGACTAGCGTCCGTTGAACAATGTTGGTGGAGCACTGGAAGGGCAATCCGGAGGTTACAGGTTCAAACCCCGCTCCAGTCAATTTCTTTCTTCAAAAAATATTACAATTTCCAAATCTTTTGGGATTTTATCCCCATCTGGACCTGCTGATGATCCACCAGATTTTTTCCCTTCAGAAGTCCTTTATCCCGGATTTTGATTTCTCAGATCGACAGGGATATACTCACGTATCATTCTTTGTTTTCCCCATGGCGTAGAACTCCCGTCGTAACCACCTGCACAGAACAACAAAGATAAAAGATATTTGTTTCAATTTCCCAAATTTCCTGGCCCTTAAGCCACCCTCAGGTTGATCTGCGATCTGCTTGCATCGCGATCGAACCGTCAGCATCAAGCACAATTTTCATGCTCAGGTCACAAAACTGAGAAATCGTGTGATTATCAAGGAACAAGCGACATCTCGACACAGAATAATCGCAACCATGCTCATGTCACCCACGACGCGACGACGATATACGACGGTCGACTGCGATTGATTCTGTACCTTTCCAGGCATCTGATCTCCTTAATTATTGTTTAGTTTTCTTTGTAAAGCGCTTTGAACATGTTTAAAGCGCTATATAAGTAGCTGTATTATACGTGTAAAGGTACCACTAAGGAGACACGTTATCGTAATTTCTTCGCACGATGGGAGACATAGTCTCCCTAATGTCACAGCCCCCCTTTCGAGGCACAATTTTGGTGTCGCAATTAGATTATATTTGTTGCTTGTGGTGTAATTAGTAAACATACCGAAACTGGTGGAAAAAGAACAAGGGAATATTGGGTTAGGGCACATTTAAATTTGAAAAAATTGTGTGCACGAGTCTATGGGGATGTCTCCCAAATGTCCAATCCAGGGTAATATTATTATGATGATTATTATTATTCCCATCTGCCGGGGACACGTTCCATTACAACGCAGAAGTTGAATTTTTTCCTACTCTTGCGTTTCAAATTTTTTTGTTTTGCGCGGCGACTGGTACTAATCATCTTAAAATTGTCGCAACTACACTCAGGTTGCTAAAAAATCGGCAAATGATATGTTCCCGACGGTTGTACTGTAGCTCAGGCGCTACTTGATCCTGAAAAGTCAGCCGCCAACTGATGTAATTCTGTGTAGTCGTAAGGTCGCTCTGAGGGCGGCTTTACCAGTCCTTCTGATTTAAAAATCACAGGCGTGTGGAAAAGGCACACCTGGATTTTTCTAGGCGTGTGATTTTTTCTAGGTGTGTGATTCTGTGGTCGCAGCTGGGACTGAACAATCTGGTATTTTGTTTTTATAATATTCATCTTGGTTTACAGTATAGCCATTTACTCTTCACCGACGTACTTTTTTTTACACAAATTATGAAGTATAATTATATCATAAATGTATGCCGAGGTGTGCGGTACAGAGGGATTCAGGCGTGCGATTATTCGCACTTCTCAGGAAGCTTTTAGGCGTGCGATGGCGTGGGGGTGCGATCGCACGCCTCAAATCAGAAGGACTGCTTTACATTGTACATGTAAATATCTGACTCCAACAACAATGCATTTTTTTGAAAATAAGTAATGGCCTGGAAAAAAAAGCAGAAAGGAAAAGGCCATCATGTAAAAACGGAAACCTTTTGACCTTACAAAGGAAATCATTCGCGACTTGAAAGAGAAATTAACACCTGCAACTTTGTTTCTTTGTTTGCAAAGCCTTCAATAAAATTTATCAATAATGATGGAAGTAAATAAATAAATTGTTCGTTCATCATTTCACATGATTATTTATTAAGTATCACATTTCAAAACCAGTCCCCTGTCACTTCCTGGAATAAATGCATAGCTTCCTGGTCAACGCTGTGCCTCGCTTCAATACAGTCACTTTCCATTTTGACCGCACATACCAGGGTAGGCCTATAAACGTATTTTTAATATCAATGTCAGTGCCTGCGAATAAATGCAAGTGTGATTTCAGGGTCTGTTGTCTGTACATGTAGTGAACATGTCCGTTGGCAATGCACTATTAATTACAGCGTGTGCCAATTTGTTCAGCTTTTTATGAATTACAAAAGTCAACATTTCTTGTCCAAATCTTAGGAGGATGGGAAATTCAAAACGTGGGGCGAGAGGTCTGTTCGTGGCTGTATTTCCAGTAAATTACAGATTTTGAACAATAGTATTCTTTATCTTTCTATTTTTTTGCTTTTTCCCCCCCTTTTTTTTTGGAGGGGGGGGGGCTGAGGAGGGGGCATGCCTACTGTATACACATTGTAATAATTGATGGGTGGCCGAGTATTAAAATGAGTGTACCCTCCCCCTTATAAAAAAAATTGGGTGGGTGGGGGAGGGGATGTGACACCCCCCCCCCTTCACCCTAAGCACCGTCGATATATCGATATTACTTTATTGTTCGATATTACTGTGATATCAATATCGCCGATAGCAATTTTTTAATCATATCGAAATTTATCGAAGTTTTCGATATTGAGGAATCATATTGAAAATATCGAAAATGCGTTAGATTATCGTCAAAATAAATCTCTCGTTTGTGCTAATACTTTGTGTTTAAATTATAGTTTGCCGTATAATGAAATAAAACTTGGCGGCAACTTGTGCTTGTGACTCATCAAAATAAAAACATCGTGAAATGCCAAACGGCGTCACTTTGTGCTCAGCGTTTGCTGAAATTCGCGGTCTCCCCCAATGTAAAACCTTAAAAGAAATCGCCCGTTCTGGACAAACTGTCAATGCAATGATTTGTTTTTAAAAATTTGAGCAATATGCTCCAGAGAAAACCATGGAAGATTGAGACTTACAAATGTACGATGTTTTTAAAAAAATCGAAGTGTCATTTTTATGGTCTATAACTTTTACATGGGATAATCGATATACTGAATATTCTCGATATTGGATTTCCGATATCAATTATTGATAATTCTGATATCGACGGTGGTTACCCCACCCTCCATCGCAACCCATGATATCTACACAACAGACTACCGTAGTTATGTAGACACAACCAAATCTCAATTAAGAAAAAATAATTTACATCACACGCACTTCATTCAAGTCAAATAAAAATCGTATTCATAAATCTCTCTTTAAAGGGAATATGTACATCATTGGCTTTTGCTGTAAATTTCAGAAATGAACTATTTGACGGGTTAGTACAATAGATAAAATATTGTTACACTGACATGTTTGAAGGTTTGTGTTCGAAAATGCTGGAAAAACCAAGAAAAACAAAAAAATGTTCAAATAGTCTGGTTCCCTGACTCCACTTCAATGAAATGAATCAATTTATAGATGGCAGAACATTGTAAGGTAAGGTTACCAATCTAGCTGGCCTGTACCCATTCATGAACATGTAGCAATAGCAAACAAAGTTTGGACTGAAAAAATGGTAAATTTGGAGCAGTAGTTGAAAAATAGTTAGGTTTTCCAATACAAAATACCACTTTTTTTGAAAATGACTTCACACCAGGTGCCATAATTTTACAGCATGCTTTAGACTTTCATTTACCAACATCCTAGTATTAACCCTAACCCCCCTAGGCCCTTGTTGCTTACAACCATCCTCAATCCTCCAAAATCCTCCAAAATTTTTCAACTCCGCCTAAATTTTTCAAAATTGTCAGACAGTCCTGCCTCAAAATGCATTCATCCTCAATCCTCCAAAATCCTCCTCATCCCAAAACTTTGCACTCATGTTTAAATGAAGGATAACCAACGCCAAATCCTTCAAAATCATCAGACAGTCCTGCCTCAAAATGCATTCATCCTCAATCCTCCAAAATCCTCTTGTGCTTCACTCACCCTCAATCCTCCAAAATCCTCATGTGCTTCAATCACCATTCATCCTCAGTCCTCCAGAATCCTCATTTGATTCAATCACCATTCATCCTCAATCCTCTAGAATCCTCCAAAACCGCCAGGAGGATTTTGGAGGAGTGAGGTGGGTTAGGGTTAAGGTATTTTGTAAACATTTGGTAGATGTTTTCTGATGTTTGCAAATATGTTGTATATTCCCTTTAAACCTACATGTTACATAATACTCTCCTCCTACAGATTCCTAGCACAGATTCTGCGTATTATTTTTATGAGTAAGCTCCTTTCGTGTGGTTAAATATTTAGCATTTTTCATCCCCATCGATCCCAATGAGTGAGCATATCAGCCGACAAACATTAATTTATCTCATCTTTCCTTATCTGCTCTGATGAAGGAAATGAAACAGATTTAATGTTCCCAATGTTTCGCTCATTAATTTGTCTGATGGAATAGTAGTAGTAATATTAAGTAAAACAATACTAAGGCCAAACAAAAAAAGTCTCCGGTTTCTGGTATGGAGCTTGCCCAAAAAGTGGTGCGGCGACGCGGCTTTTTTTTTTTTTACCTGATTTTTTTGCTTCAAATGTCGGCTGATGACTGCAAATGGTGCCCGACTAAACTTAGTGCAAATATATGGGAGTCCAGAGAGGCCACATGAAGCTTATTCTAGACCATAACCCAATCTAAAAACACGTTAAAATTGTGCAGCAGCAGGATTCCAGACAAACCAGTGAGTTTGGCGGTTTTGAGACATCATCTTTCATTGAAAAAAACCCTTTTTCATTTTGTCGACGCGCATGGCTATGGCGACGCGCGCGCATACCAGAAACCGGAGACTTTTTTGGGGGGGCCTGATGCTTCTAATGTCATATTATTAATTTTACTTCTGTAATAATTCATAACCGTCTGTGTTTTATAACTATTAAGTTTAAGTATTTCTCTTGTGTGTGTACGTGTGTGTGTTAAATTCAAACTTATATGGTTTATTCACCGGGGTTGGCCAAGTACAATGTACAAGCTTTGGCTTTCTGCCAGCCTCCACAATTCATCACTTGATTGCTGTATATATTCCGCTCAAGGTACAGTCCATTATTTGTTATTTGTGCATTATGTTCCTTTGAAGCAACAAACGTGGTCAAATTCTAAAGAAGGGTGCTGAACAACTAACCTGATGGAATTTAAGCTCAGTGAATGCTGTATATTCCAAGAAAAACAACATTCTATGACCGCGATTTCAAATCAAAAGTTGCTGAATCATGTTTTGAATTGGGCCTGAATTCATCGTCCGTCAGACACATTCTCACTCAGCTGATTGCAGTTATGTGATGTCACACGATGATCAGACGAATTAAAGCAACCGCGCGCTTGGGCATCGTGTCAACACTTGCGCGCACTTCGCCATATATAATAGCGAACTAGTAACGGACATTTCCAATGATGCGTCTTTAGACGCATCTTGGAAAGGCCTTCTTTCATTGATTTCTTCAAAATGACAGCATGCCAGAAAGAATAATTTCACAGGGAGTCTAGTCCCCTTAATGTCTTTCAACCAAGTATGTTTTTCAACAATAGTTACGTCAGTTACTTTTTGGATAGCTGCAAATGATGGACTGTAGCTTTAAGTAATTGTTCAATGTTCATCATGATTATAATAATGTTTGGAATTTTTATAAATCAGATCAAAATCTATGCCTGGAAAACATGGCTTTTTGCACATAAATACACCAGGCGTAAGAATGAATTTCAATGAAAAAAAAAACCCAGGAAACTTGTTTAAAAACAGGGAAAAAAAAGATGTGAAATCAGGCATGACAGGCTAAAAATTTGGGCAACAAATAAACAGGAATTCTTGCTTTAAAGGGGAAGATTCTCATGCCTGATTCACATGTGTTTATGTACATGTACTGTGCATAATACATGCAGCTGCAAATGCACATGTACATGTATGAACATACATGTTGGATGCAACTTCACACTTCATTGACTTCGCCTTTTGCTACTTAAGTATTCACTTTCTTAGAGTTTAGGCACTCTCCTGAAGACGGTCAGAGCATACTGACCGGAACGTCGAGTTTATACCTCTGGTTCTTTTCAGAACCATTCTCTTAGTTGAGAAATTATTCGCACATGGTGTTTCCGCAAACCTTTCATTATTTAGTATCTCCACCATGCAAAGCCTCAAATCTTACTTAACATACATGTACTTGTATCCTGCTGTGCGTTACACAGGGGGCCACTGATCTGACGTAACAGATAGGACATTCTTGGGATATGACTATCTCTGGGTTAAGGGCGTGTGACTGTGATATCATCCTACGGAGTATGGCATTAGCTTAATCAGCAAATAGTGCACTGTTATCATAAACATAACGTTTGGTGATAATAATGCAGATTACATGTATGCATAAAGTCATAAGGAGAGTTTCATACAATGTTGTGGCGCAAGCTGGAAGAAAGATCCAAACATTGGCAGATCCAAACCAATTTTTTGGGGGGGAAGGATGGGGGGAAGTGGTGGGGGCTGAGGGGGTTGAGCGGCGAGGGGTGAGGGGGAGGGGGATAGGAGGTTAAGAAAATGGCAATTTCTCCTCATGAAGGGTCACGTTGGTCGGCTGTAGAAAAATACGGGCATGTTAGCTATTCCATCACGAAGGCCCCCTTCAATGGCAAAAGCACTGTTGTTCAGATAATCCACCACAGGGCTGTTGCTTTGTCAATTAGCATGCGCAATGGTTTCTCCATTGAAGAGGGCCTCCTGAGTGCCCTGATCACGTGCCCCGATTTGTCTAGTACCGGCACATATAAAGGTTAAATAAAAGGATGTAATGTTGTGAACGTTAATTATCCTCATTACAATGGAGTTCCTTTTTGGCAAGATTCAACAAAGCAGCGATCTCTGTCCTGTACAAAGCAAGTCTGGCTGTCATTGACAGAATTCTCCACACACTGTAGTTTCAAGGCCTGTAAGATTATGACCGCTTTCACAATAATCTCTTTTGAAGGACTGAAAGACCACAGTCTTCACATACATGACTGAACATTGCAACCATGGTGCAACCTAGGACTAGGACCTATACCGTGGAGAAGCACTGCATACATATAGTGCGCCTGTAGAGTACACCTCTTCGCGAATTTGTGGCGGCACAACGTCGCAAGTTCACCACGCACCTGATATGCAAAACAAAAAAAAATCCAGTGCCGCACCAAACAGCTACTTTTCAATGCCGATTCCTACATTGTGGCATCATCATCCGACCTCAACCAAGACGACTTTATAAAGGCGGCAAGGAAATGTGAATTTTAAGAATTCTGGTGGCTCAAAAGCAAGCCTCTTGCCAGTAACTACGAAGCCTGTGATTGGAGCAGAAAAATGCTATCATGCTCGTTTTATTTTTTTTCTGTTTTTTGTTACTTCTTTGTCAGCTTACCGGTACTTGTTTTGTGTCATCTTTATTTAGTTTGTGTGTGTTAACATGTATTCCCTGTAAAAAAAGAAAAAAAAGAATTGAAACAAAATTGACAGTCTACAATCTGAATAAGAAGGCGTTTTTCTCTTTTAGCTTGAAGATCTAGATGTACAGGTATGCATGTTCCACTACTTACAAGGTTAAACACATGCACATCCAGACGTACATGTACATGTACATGCCAAAGAGTAATACAAAACAACACAAGGACATTGTTTGATAATTCACTTGACATTTGCCCAGAAGCCGAGCAAGAAAGAGCGCCTATTTGCTTACACTTTCAGTGCGAGTCAAGAGCCACCGTGGGCATTGGCAAAAAAACGCTGTCTCTTTTTTTCCCCAAACACTATACACATGGAGATACTTTGCCATTGCAGACCAGTCAAGTGTGCAAGCAGTGAGTCTCCAGTGGCCGACTTGTAGCGGCGCAGAGCAGTGCGTTTTCCGCTCGCAAAAGGCAAAAGCAAACATTCAATTCCCCTAGTGTTTTTTTTTCTCAAACGGCAATAATACGAAATGACTTCCGCCTGTGGTTTCATCCTTGAGATACTTTGTGCCAAGCTTTGTGGTCTACAGATATATCTGTAGTTTTCGATCAGGAAGTCTTACACAATCATTTGACCGGATCTCCAAAAAACGAGGAGAAAAGGCAATATTTTTCACAGTTAGAGTTTCCCTGTGTGATATTTTTTAACAGCAAAGCGTCACGGATGTTGCACAAAGATGCTTGTCTGCATAGATATGAAAACATCTCGAGTGACTAGTCTGTTACATGTGAATTACATGTATATAGGTGCATGTACATGTGAATTACATGTACCGGTACTTCATACAGTGAAGTACATTTACATGGGGCTCATGTACATGTATACATACCGGTACTTTAGGGTAAACATGTACACATGTACAGGTACAATGTACATGTACATCATGTACATTATACATGTACATGTACATGCAGACCATACCATAGACGTTCCTGTAAAAACATTTCAACATGTTCAAGTACATGTACATGTACAATGAAACTACAGAGCTTGTGGTGATCAGGTATCCATATGAATCATCATATTTATCAGTGGTTTTTTTTGCCTACCCTAACCCTATTTCAAAAACCAGTTTGCAGTTTTTCGAGGATTTGGCAGGATTGAGGAAGGTTAAGATCCCAATTGCCAATATTTCTCAAAAATCAGGCTTCATGCCACATCAAAGACTATACAAAGATCACATGTTCCATAAGGATTCTGCATGATGATGGGTGGTGATACGAACGATGTAGGATATGGTTGCAAACAAAAATGCAGAGGAACTTCAAGTCAAAGGGAATGTACATCATTGGCTTTTGCTGTAATTTTCAAGAAATGGACTATTTGAGGGTTAGTATCATAGATCAAATATTGTTACACTGACATGTTTGAGGTTTTGTGTTCGAAAATGCTGAAAAAAAACAGGAAAACCACAAATATTCAAGTAGTCTGGTTCCCTAACTCCACTAAAGATGAAATGGATCAATTTATAGATGCTGGAAAATTGTAAGGTAAGGGGACCAGTCTAGCTGACCTGCATCCGTTCATGAACATGTAACCAATGGCAAACAAAATTTGGGCGGAAAACAATTTTTAAATTTGGAGTAGTTGAAAAATAGGTAGGTTTTTCCAACGGTGGTCAGCCGACCACCATTGGAAATTTATACAAAGAGACCACTTTTCTATAAAATGACTTCATACCAGGTGCCATAATTTTACAGGATGCAAACAGACTGTCATTTACCAACATCCTATAGTAAGGTATTTCATAAACATTTGGTAGTTTTGATTTTCGATGTTTGCAATGTTGTATATATATTCCCTTTAACTTTAGCCTTCAAGTTATTTTGGCTATCGACATATTATGTTCTCCTGAATGCAACAATATGCAAAATTGTCAAAATGAGAAGCCTACAGTGTTGCAAAATCCAAACCGCCTCAGACATGTCAGAGTATGTGGTCACCAACTGCAGCATGGTGCAACTTTAGCATTGTTCAATGGGACTACATGTCAATCTCATTGTTTCAGAATTAGCCATTTATTTGATAGCTCACAATGCAAAAAAAGGTCCCACAGACTATTACATCTGATGCAATGTGTACGGTACATGCAGCATCTAACTGGGTTAGGCTTAAAGATCATCATAAGTTCACAAATGATCTTTTGAGTGGGTGATTATCCGCAACCGACAAATGTCTACATCACAAGTCGTGCCAGTCACCCCAACACACCAAGTTGTGAACTTATTTATCGCCTGAATGGTTCCACAACAATGTCTCTATAGAAACATAATTCACTCGGGGAATCCCCACAAAAAACACGCCACAAAATTCAGAGAACACCAAACACTGCCAAGTCTAGGTTACCCTTTTCTATCAATGGTTCCCAGGGCAAGCTGGTTCAAATGGTTTCAAGTGACACAGAATGACTCAGACCACCATGTATAAATCAGTAATCACTGAGGTTTTTTTTATACATAATACTACAGAGTGCCCCCCCCCAAAAAAAGTTGTGCACTCTTGTGTGTCAGTGAAAATGCCATGGAAATCCGTTCATGCAAACCAGAGATCTAACGGGTTATAATAGGCTATGGGTTTTTCACCCATATTTAATGGGATTTACACAGTTAGTGATATCAGCGCGTCAGACTGTCATGGGCCTTTTCACTCTGATGTAAATTAAGTTAACTGTGTAAATCCCATCCCATTGGAATGGGTGAAAAACCTTTTATAAATCTGTTAGATCTCTCTGGTTTGCATGAACGGATTCCCATGGCATTTTTACTGACTATGCACAAGAGTATAATTAATATGCTCCATCAAGATGAAATACGCATGTGAAGTACAGTAGTTTTTGAGAAATTAAAGGATATCTGCTTGCACAATTTTTTTGGGACACCCGTACAGCAATAAATATTCTTAGATGTTTTTTTTAAGGGAGACAACTTGCAGGTTGAAATTGATTTTGGACTAAAGATTCTTCATTGCCTGGCCATTCACTAACTTGGAAAATCTTTTAAAATTACTTCACAATGATGTACAAAACTATGCTTTCAACTTTGACGGTACATTAAAAAAAAATTTAAAATCCAAATTTCAGCTCTCAAAACATGAAACCACTATGATCTGGGCCCAATTTCACGGCACTGCTAAGCACAAAAATTTGCTTAGCACAAAAATAGTTTGGCTTATAAAAGCAGGTTACCAGCCAAAACTCCACGTGATGCAATACATGTATATTGCTCGTGATTAGTATTCAGCTGTTGTTTTCATAAGCCAGACTTTTTTTGTGCTAAGCAAGTTTTTGTGCTTAGCAGCGCCGTGAAATTGGGCCCCGGTTGTATTTCAAGTCACACCATTATGTTCCAAATGTGAATGTGAACCTGTCGTTGGGTGTAATTTCATTGTTTTCTTCCATTTTTTTGAATTTATCTTCAAATGTAACTACAGCTACGGTAGGCATCAAACCAAATCAGTAAAAACCACAAAATATCCTCTCTCTTTTTTTCAGGAAGCTGACAGACAGGCACACAACCCAGCTAGCTCAGTTGGTCTATGGTTTTATTGGAACTATCCCAAAAGTACCAAGCCCTGTGCATGTGGGTCAGCCACTGACCGAATAATTTCTTTTCCGGAATTTTTTTTCTTCAGATCATGATGTTGTATATAAATACTGCTTACAGATGATGTGCCAAATATCAATACTTTCATTTTGTTTCAGTTTCTCTGAAAAGTATTACATAAATATTGGTTTACCTCTGACCAAGATCTTTGAAAAAAATTTCCCTTTCTCTTCTTATAAACAAAATACAGTGAGGAAACTTTGTATGGGATTCCCAGGGTATTGTTTTTGCATTTAAGCCTAACTTGCCAGATTCTTCCAAATCCACTGGGAGTTTTTGGAATTTTTTTTGTAGGGTTACGAAAGGGGAAAACCCAGCTACTATTATTGAGGCTACATGCCAAAAGAAACATTTTTTTTATTTAAAGAATTCTTTTTGTGGAAAGGGGATTCAGGACATTGTTGCATCTAATAGGTTCATGATTGCTTTTTAACTTTGTAAACGATATTCTTTTTAAGAAATTTTAAAAATTAAAGAAATAAAAAAAACCTTCAACACAGACAAGTGTTTAGCAAAACAGTGGATAGCCCTATTTCACAATAAAAGCAATGTGCTCCAAACATTACCACAAAATCTGTGGGCATAATGACGTGTCTTACACAGAAGTTGTTATCAATGGATATGGCTATTCACTGTAGTATTCCAATGGCAGAATATTAAAGCCATAGTCACAAAATACAAACATCTGAAACGGCCCAAATATCAAAATAGTCGGACATGTTTACTACTGCAGGGCGAGTTAAAAAAAAAGGAAACCCAAATGTCAGGACCATTTTTTTAAATGAAGTTCTGTATTTAGCACTTACAAAATCTAGGATATGAAAGCCCAATTAATAAGCTTTCTTTTAGTACAAGAATTATTCAAATCACTCATGTACTTTTCAAGTTACAGAATTTTAAACACAAACACCGTTTTAAAGTTCTGTCCACGGATCACAAAAAAAGTAAGTCTTCTTTCAGCAAAACGAAAACAATTCACATAGAGATGTAAGTGAATTGTTTTCATTTTGCTGAAAGAACACTTACCTTTTTTGTACTAAAAGAAAGCTTATGAATTGGGCTTTCATGTCCTAGATTTTGAAAGTGCTACATGCAGAACTTCATTGAAACAATGGTCCTGACATTTGGGTTCCTATTTTTTGACTCCCCCTGTATAGCTCAGATCTATTGGTGCATCAGACTTTCCAACAAACTTACCATTCTAGTCTGCTTGGGTAACTTGAGATTTTATGGTCTTCTACTAGCCAGTTGAGGCCGACGATCCACTTGTGCCGTTCATCTGCATTGCCGGCTAAAATGAAAAGAAAAAAGGTGCAGATTTTTTTGAGATACACTTGAGATAACACTGTTTTCGTGAGTTTTGATGCCAACCTTAGAGTTCTGGATTGGGGGTTCTCACGGCTATATCACATTTTAACTGGCCAGCTGACCCAACCAAGCTCGGTGGTCGTGTGGTCAGACATTTGCACTCGTAAGCAGGATGTTATGGATTCCAGACCCACCCGTGGAACCTTGAGAATTTTTTTTCTCCAAAAGCTCTCACAGAGCACCGAGTACACGTTGCTTATAATAATTTCAATAATCAAAATTGGTTAAGTTTCTAATGGAAAATTCAGATTTTATTTCTTACCAACGACGGACAAGCTCTTGAGCCTGAACTCAGCACCGTAGCAGATGACAAGACAGAGCGAGGTATCATACTTCTTGGCTTCATCAGGCCACCTATCAAAGTCTCGTGAGTTTTTACCGGGACGAATCTCTTTTATCTCACGAATTTTAACTGCAAAGAAAAACCCGAAAAAACTTCAGTGATTAATCCTATTTCTGGATGAAAAGCATTGCCCTCAAACACGACTGCTACGCATAAGATACACACAGGCATGCAACTGGGAATCACAAAAAAAGAGGAAATTCAAATTTTTCCCAGACTTTGTACAGTGTTTTTCTATTTTCAATGGCACCCATGGGAAGTAAAAAAAAGAGGAAATCAGCTGATCCGAGGAAAAGTTGCATGCCTGTACACACGTAAATTGCCTACATGTACAGTGGAATTAACCAAATGACAACAAACATCCTCCTTTTTGCCAATTTTTTTTGTATGGAGGCGTCTGCGTGTAGTCAATGGTACAAGGTAGAAATTGATGGTTTTGGGTGTTTTTTCCTCCTTTTTCCCATAAAAAAATTAGGGTAGGGGCTGTCAGCATAGGGTAGGTAGGGAAACCGGAAGCAGAACTATTTTTTTGGGCCTTAGGGGTACAAAACATCCTGCCAAGGTAGTCAAACAAACAAACTTTCACATTACAAGCACCTTTCTCTCAGAAAATACACTTAAAAAAATATTAGCATGTCAATTGTTGAATGTAATCCATTATAAGCTGATATTGTATCAGCATTAGCATCAAAACATTACATATGTACATGTACATTGGTACAAATGCTAATTTGGGAAATTGTCAATGTAGGGCCTACTGTAAACGCCAACATGATACATGTACCGGGTAATTACAGTAGATAGGTACTGGATTTTAAAGACAAAGATCAACAGTCCAAAGTTCAAATTGGGAGCGCAATGATTTGCAACAAAAACAATGTAAGAGAGATTTGACAAAAAGACATTGCCAAAATGGGGTGCCACCAACATAGGTCTGGATAGCTCAGTTGGTGGAGCACCGGACCGGCAATCCAGAGGTCGCAGGTTCAAACCCCGCTCCGGTCAATTTTCTTTGTTCAACTTTAAAAAATAATGACAAAGCACCTACATAAAGTGTAGTTAGTTTCCTTTTGTGGTTTATTTGAAAATAAGCAATATCTGAATTAATTTTTTTCATTTTCTCAGTGGAAATATTCAGATGACTTGGAGTTTTTTTTCCAAATCCATTACAATAATTATTTTTTCTTACTAGTTCCATGTATACACATGTCCTGTTACAAACCTTGCTAGGCCAAGTAAAAAATAAACTAGTATCTCGTCCCCACCTGCTCCCTTTTTCCTGACCGCATCTTTTTTTCTTTTTTTTAATTCCTACATTTGCCATATATTTTGCAAGTATATTTTTGCAAATATATTGTTAATATAGGCCCCTATTGCCTTTTTAATTGTTTCCAACAAAATTGCAGCGATGTAGAAAGGTAACTTACGGCTCCTTTGGACACAATTTTGTATATCAGCAAAGTATTTGAGAAAATGGAAGAATCCATCTACAGTTGGAAAGTCTGCCATCTTGGGAAATAAAATAGCACCTGCCTACTTCATTTTTCCAAAAAGTCCGGACGAGAAATTATCATTTTTTTTTTACTTGGCCTTTTGTACATGTATGTACATGTTCTAAATAAGATGTGTACCGGGTATGTAAAGTGAATCATTAGAGAGCTCCGTATTTGTAAACACTGCACATTGCAAGTTGTCACTAGGCAACAAGGCCACATGTTTGCTAAGCCAAGGGTTTCAAGTCGTCTGAGATTAACTTTGAGGATCATAATGCCAGATTTTGTGATGCGAGGCTGCCATAATGCTTTTCATACATTGCTGAAATATCTCTGGAAATGTTGGTTGAAAGACGCAAAGTACAGACCAAATGTTCCTTGCAAAGTTTGAAACTGGCAAAACCTAAATTGTGGCGATACAGTGAATGATGTACAATACAAATATAACATGCTTTTCGGGTGGACAGTCGATATTCGCTCCCCAAGGTATTGGAAGTTGACAAACTCGTTCTCAACTTCCAACACCGAGGGGAGCTGATATCGACTGTCCACCCGAAATAAACCATGTTATATTTGTTTTACTACACCTCATACATATTCAGTTGCCGAATTTTCCACAGTATGCACCCCGCGGACAAAAAATCTTCGGAGTAACTTGTCCAGCTCACAAGAAGAATAATATTGCTCAACCTCCGAAAAGTTCAGTTCGTTTGCAAAACAGTAACTACGGTTGTAACACAATTGTTTATGGACAACTTTTTTTTAGTACTGGACTGGAGGCATCTTTATTGTCCACAATATTCTCCAATTCGGCATCATTGAGCTCGGGAAAACACTAATTATCATTTACGTGTGCAAGCATCTTTTCATGTGTGGCTGTTGGTCGATGTTCGCGCATGCGTACTTCACCCTTGCGACAGTTCAACGATTACTTTGTAAAGCGCTAACATGCGTACGGTAGTAGACTGTCGCATGGGTTACTACGCATTACGTTACTAAGCCTGTGCGTGAATACTCGCAATCGCGCTTGGTAAACAGCAAAAATAGCATCTGGCGTGATCGTGAATGGACCGATGAGAACTTGGCTTTCGGTCATGAATATGTATGAGGTATAGTAAATAAACAAGTACATGTATACCCCAACTTTCATAAAATGTGCTGATGTATGCCGTGCAAACAATAGCCAAATTTTTTGCGGGTACGGTAAATCCCTAATATGCTTGAATGCAGCATGAAACGGAAAGCACCCACTATTAAATTGGTCTCATGGAATTACAACAGTATTACTTCCTGGAACACGAAACACAGAGCAAAGAACAGGCAAAGAAAACAGAAAAACCATAAACAATGATTCATGGAATTCCCTGGTTCCAATTTTGTAACCATAGCAACCCTCTCTGTGTGACCATGTTGAAAACATGAATGCTGAATATTAGATGTATTGTCTGTCCTGTACCGGTATGTATGTAATAATATTTATCTGATTCCATACACAAGTATTCCTTTATGGTTACAGAGATTTAGGTGGGATTCTTGAATGCACTGCCTTCACACACCCGACACTCACTAAAAAGAAGCTACTTGTTTGTGCATATACCGGTACTCAGATGAAAACTAATCATTTCAGCACATAATTTGAGCATTATGTGTTCAAACCAGCGTGCTCTAACCTAAACTCTTTGTAGACCTGTGAACAAAAGAGGTCCACAGGATGAAGGAAGCATGAACGCTTTGTGGACTTGCTAGTCCACACTGTAGGTCCCCCCTCTGGCTTGTCTAGAATACAGGTTTAGACATGTATGTAAGACTAGAGGAATTTTTGGGTTAGGTTTATCGTCATGAAATGAAGAGGAGCACTCCAGGAAACCATGAAAAAAAATTGGGTATGATTTTTTCTGTCCGGTTTTTCTTAACTACACGAACACAAAGGTGCGTGTCCACAGTACCGGTAGGTACATGTACAATGTATGTAAGGTACCGTATTAGGCTGTGCGTACTAAGTCGTGTGTACATACATGTATGTACACCCAGAGGACAGACAGAAAGACAAAGGGAGAACAACAGTTTCTTTGTTGTCCTCGAGAGCTCATCTTTTGTTGAAACGGTCCTCGATCGTGAGTTTGGTGTGCTTTAGTCTATGGGAGGGTGATATATTGTATGGACAAAGGGAAACACAATGTCTTGTCCTCGAGAGTGTATGCGCATACAGTGTGTTTTTTTCCATCCTTTTAGTTAAACTTTGAATGCACGATGTCAAACTTTTTTGACACTATGCAAAAACAGTAGAAAGAAGTTTTGACCAATCGTAACAGCTCCATGTTTGGGACACGCTTTGCTCGTACCCACCGCCCTAAACAGGATGCTGGAAAGGGCTAATCTCCTGCACAAAATTTCGTTAAGAACAGGCGCGCAAAGCATTGTGGCGAGTTAATACTGCCTCGATCAATGAACGTACATGTTGTGCGCAGGCGGAAGGGTCGACCCATGTTACACTGTTCGAATAATTTGTATCCAATGGAGGCTCGAAGATATACCCAGCACGATATAAGACAGAGGGGTACCCCCCTTCCAAATCTCCCTACACCCTATACACACCTTGAACTATTTGTTACCTAAACACATCCCCCATCTCAAAAGAATTCCTGAGATTCTGGTAACACAATGACCAACAACATATATGTATATGCTCGAAGAAGTTAGGCCTACATGTCATGCATCCAGTAACAGTTAGCAGATCACGGCGTGATGGCTAACGTCAGTCGCGATGCAGTGGAGTTTCTTTTGTTACGATCACTTAGCAAATTTGTCATGCCTTTTGCTGTGCTTATCCTTACGGTCTCTCCGTGAGACGAAGACCCAGAAGAAATTAGCCCTTTCCAGCGCCCTGTTTAAGGGCAATGGGTATGTACCAGTACAAGCAAAGCGACACACTGGTTCACGCAAGGATGGCACAAAGTACCGCAACTCGCACACACTTCTGTGTTCCATCTGCTGGGCACTCGGAAGTGTTCAAACAGTGTTATCTGCTGTTCGTACATTGACTCCATAAGAAGTACTTTTAAAACTTTTAACGAGCATCCCTATGGCTTCCAATTTTATACACCAAGCACTGAATGCTGATACATGTATACTGAATATCTATTGTGGTCCACAATTCCCCGTTGTGTTCACCATGGCCTAGTTCCAAGTGCATTCATAATCACAGAGCTAAATTTCCCTGATCCGGTCACAACCCTTTTTTGCATTCATGTATTGGATTAAGTCATGAAAAACGAGTGCAATAAAAAAAATGCAGGTTTAGATTGTTATGAGTTTATCCAACGGTATCGAGTTTGGAAGAGGAAGTAAAAATTGGGAAATTGGGGTGTGATTTTTCTGGGTCTGTTGTTGAACTCCAGATCTTTAACCTGGCATTACTAAAATTCACGAAATTCATATACGGGTATTATATTGTACATGTATGCAAATTTAGGAGGTTTGGTCGTGGGGATACCCGTACGGTGCATTTTCCCAGGCAAAATGTCTTCTTTTATAAACATTACGATGTCGACTAACATAACATAACATGGAACGTGTCTCATATTCATAGAAAAAGTTAATTTTGAAAGTAGCAAGATGAAACAGAAACAAAACTGATTATTACTTACCGACTTCAATTATTACTCAGTTCAGGAAAACAATTACTACCAAATTAAATTTAAATTTGAAAAAGGTTAAATGTGAGTATTGTGTGTGAGGAGAAATGAATGTAAACGTTCACAGAATGTACGTACACATGTGTACTAATGTTGTACATCGGGTCGGGTTGACCAGGCCAAACTGACCCGAAAACATTAAAGCTACATAAACCGAATCTGAACCGAACCCGATCTGAACTCCCCAAATCCGACCTGACCCGACAAAAAAAAAATCAAGCAAAAACCGACCCGAACAGACCGGAACCAAACCAACCAGACAAAAAATTGAATATCGGGCTTGGGCAACTGTGTCTGCTTTTTGTGCCTGAACTTACCCACGTCGCGTGAAAATTGTCCTCTCTCAGTACACCACACGGTACGGTGAACACTCCTAACATGACCTACATACCGGTACCTGTGGGCCCACACGTTAGGGAGGTTTCGCAGTTTACGATACGCTTTCTCTTACGCTAGCTATCCGTGATCCATTTACTTTATGTATGCGAGGAGCGTGTCGTGTGCGCGCTGCACGCTTAGATAGTGAGTGGCGTATGGTATGATAACTGATGACATATCCATATCACTAAACGTACGATCCTTGCATGCATCTTATTATAGACTGTGCGTGACAAACCGTAAACCACAAGCACATTCGTGCGGTGATGGGTTGACGTTGGACTTACCGGGCACAGTAACTTGAATTTCTGAGCTGTTCGGGTTTTTTTCCCGGTTTATTTCGGTTAATTTTGGGTTTTTCGCAAGATGACTTAACCGACCTGAACCGACCCAAAAATCTCAAACGCAAAACTGAAACCAACCTGACTGAAATTATGGAAAAACTGACCCGACTCAAAGCCAATTTCGGGTCGGGTCGGGTCGGTTTTCCACAACATTAGTACATACGTACATATGTACACACAAATGGTGAAAGTAATATGCAAGGAAACACCCAACACTTTTGTCTAATACAAGATAAAAATGACCTAGTTTCGTGTAGGGTCGTAGTACCAGGAACTATAGAGGAAGCATGTGGATTTGTGAATGGAGTCATGCTGCATAAATGAGTGAACATTTTTTTTTCTTCAAAGAAACCACCGTCATGAAAGCATTCATGTACTGTACCGGTACATGCATGTGGTTCATGAATACTAAATTAAATGTCACTGTGGATTCCGTGTTGAGTAACAGTGTGTGACATGGTGCAGCACGGTCTATTAAGGAGGATACACGAGAAAGTGTGGATTCTTAATTCACGAATTCACGAAGCGCCGAGTGAATTCGTAAATTAAGAATCCACACTTGCGAGTGCATTCTTCGACTTAAATCATTGCGTCAACAGAAGTATTGGAAAGAATGTTGCATCGTGACGCCACTTTTTTCTTCATAATCATCTCAATGAAGGTCATTCGTTACAAAAATGACGATAAGACATGAATCTGGGACTGAGAAATTTTTCCAGTTTTGTTAGGAAATACTTGAAATGACTCTCCATAGACTTTGTACACAAGCGCGGAAATGGCGTCAGGTTGCAACATTTTTTTTTCCTGGCGTGTTTAGCAGGTATATCGCCACACCCGTACAACCAAGTCATTTTGTGTGTATAGGCTCCTTACGTCAAAATGGATAGTTCAGATGACGATTTCTTTCTGACTAAAAGTACATGTAGTTTTTTTTGCAGTGACGGCGGAGAATCTGACAGTGAAGATGCATTGCTAATTTTCGGAAAGCAAATTTTCACGCATACGGTCCTATTAATGCTCCTTATGGAGAACAATTGTCCGACGTGTTCAAAGTGTGGATTCGTAATTCTGAATCCACACTTTACTAAAGATTCGTCGTTCCGAATCCACACTTTGTGACCAGTGTAAATGAATCGTAGTTCCGAATCCACACTTTTAACAATAGTGTGACGTCATAGCAATGGTTTAAACGCTGGAGAACCTACATGTGCCGGTATGAAGGAAATTAATTGGGTGCTCATGCTGCATGCATATGCATGCACTGCGTACACAAGACCGATTTTTCTGAAGAATTAGTTCAGGGCCTACAAGCCATTAATTAATTATTTGCAAACATCACAAAACAAAACTACCAAATTATCATGAAATACAGGTATCTTACTGGACTGCAAGGGAATAATAGGTCTCGTTCAAATGACGTCACTTCCTACAGACCATCTGAGTGCATCGGCATTTGGAGCATCAACTTGCATAACGCGCATCGGCTGCGTCGTATTTCGAACACATTTCGAGCAACAAGCGCGCATGTTTGGAACATTTTCAACACCGCGTAATGCGTGTTTGATTGCATAAAATACGCAGTTGCAATTCTCCTACAGAGATGGCCGTCATTGAGCGAGCCCTATAGTCTCAAGCATCCTGTGAAATCACGGAACCAGGTGTGCTGTAATTTTCAAGAAAAGTGGAATGTTAAGTATCAATTTCCAACTATCATTGGAAAAAAAACTGATTTTTTTTCCTTTCAAATACTGCTCCTAATTTACCAAATTTAGTTCACATTTTGTTTGCAATCAGTTACACATCCATGAATGGGTGCTAGCCAATAGTCTGGTTCCCTGACACGACAATTCCCCAACGTTTATAAATTGCTCTGTTTCGTCTGAAGTAGGGTCAGGGAACCAGACTACAAGAACAGCATTTTTCCTTGGTTTTTCCCCAGCATCTATGAACACAAAACTGTAAACAGGTCAGTGTAACAATATTTGCTCTGACAAGAAACACTAACCCCAAATACATCCATTTCTGAAAATTACAGAAAATACAAATGTTATCTATAGACCATTAATTATCATGTTGTGGCCATCTTGATTTTTTCCCCATTCAAATCAACGTAACCAAAGCGAGGCTGGAAGGAAAAATAGTCTGGTTCCTTTTTGCACAAAAAGCATTATCATTCAGTACTGTTATTGGATACAGGGAACATGACTGAAATGGTGGCAGCATGATAGCGGTCTATTACATGACCTTCAACCTCAATTTCTTAGCTCTGTTGGGAAGGGCAATTCATACACAATAAGAATTTTATATTCAAGAACTGTTTAACCAAAAAGCCCTTTCTCAAAAGACAGAGTAACGAAAATCCTTCTCTTAAAGATACATTTGCCATGCTCTTTTCATGTTTCATCCTGAAAACTAGATTCTTTTTCGTAATTGCTATTTTTCTAGAAACAGAAAAGTATTCACTTTTAAATGAGACATCGGCCAGGGGGAAAAAAATCAGCCCATGTTTACTTATTGAATTTTCACTTGACAAACCTTTAATTACTTGCGGCCTGACAATACTTCACCTCTCACGTGTAGGCTGGTTCCCGCCCCACAATAAGTATCGATTATGCACAGAACGAGAACCAGTTTGCTTGTAAGGCAGATCTGATATTTACCCAACATAAAAAAACCCTTTTGTCTCCCAGAAGGTTGCAGATGCCCAGGGTTGGAATGATACATAATTGAAAATATAGAAAGAGAGAAAAAAAGAATATGTTGAAGGGTACAAGTAACTTTTGATTGAATTAAACTTAAGGGAAAACAAAGGCTGGGCATAAATCAATTGTTTTAAAACTGCAGCTTAAGTTTTTTTTATATCTGTTTCAGATGCAGCTTAAAGGGAACATACAACATTTGCTTTTGCTGTGATTTTCATAAATGGATGGATTTAGGGGTTAGTAGTTTATAGGTCATTCCACCGGGTTGGGGAACAATGTGTGACATTTGACCATATTAAGAAAAGCATGAATGCCTTGCTAGCAGTTGCTCTACATAGTATTTGCTGTTGGGTGTTTCACTACTGCAGAAAGTTTGAAATGATTTCAATGTATTTTGCCAAAAATATTAGCAAAAAATGTCATTTTGGATGTAACATTGACACCGTCTCAGTGTTACGTCCAAAAATGACATTTGTACCTTTTTTTAAAATTTCTGTGAAACATTACCCAAATTCACTTTGCGTACTTCTTACTATACATGCAACACAATAAGAAAAGCTTTTATTATGGTAGTCAGGTATCAAATGGAGCCGAAATGATAGCTTGGTTGTGTGGACGTAACATTTACACGGTGTAAAACCCAAATGTCACACTTCCATTGAATGATTTTTACACTGTTACATCCACACTTGAGGTATTGTTCTGCTATATTTGAACCCAGAGTATACCGGTACCAAAACAAAAGCTTTTCTTAGTGCTTAGGCATCCAGTTGTAAATATGCAATGTCAGTTTGGGTAACATTTTACATGTGTAAAAAATGGCAAAAAGGATATTTGGATGTAACATTGACACAGTGTCAATGTTGACACAGTGTCAATGTTACATCCGAATTAATACATTTTTGCTCATATTTTTGTCAAAGCGCTTTCAAATGATTTCAAACTTTCTCAAGTATTGAAACACCCTCAGACAAATATTATGTTGAGCAACTGTTTAGAATGCATTGATATTTTTAATAATATAACCAAATATATGGATGTAACATGCACTGCTTCCCAACCGGTGGAATGACCCAAAATAGTAAATATTGTTACAATGACTTGTTTGAAGTTCTGGTTTCGTAGATGCTGGAAAAACCAAGAAAAACATTCAAGAATCATGTTCTTGTAGTCTGGTCCCTGACCCCACTTAAGATGAAACAGAGAAATTTATAGATGTCCGGGAATCAGTATAGCTGGCTTGAACCCGTTCAGAGGCATGACAGGTGTGTAATCGAGTACAAAGAAAATGCGGACTATAAACTACATTTTTGTAAATATGATAAATTGGGAGCAGTATTTGAAAATAATAACACTTTCCTTGAAAATGTCAGCACACCAGGTGCCATGATTTTACAGGATGCTTTAGACTGTCATTCACTAACAGTCCGTTAAGGTATTTCTAAATAATTTGGCAGTTTCTGTTTTTGATGTTTGCAAATGTTGTATATTCCCTTTAAATGCATGACCACAGGTACACATATGTTTTGCTACAGATAAAAATCTGAAATTCCTAATGCAAAAGTGAACCTTCTTAATTTCGGATGACAGCCCCTAATCGAATCTAACTGGGATTGGGCCCAGACCAGCATCTGTCCAATTAAAACTGCCATCCATCAATAAAGCCTCGACCTTCACAGTGTTAATGCAGAAACATCCATTAATTTCTAAAAAACCTCTCTGTCCATCCGTTCTTTCTTAAAAAAATAAAATAGACAGAGAGAGAGAGAGAGATCCACTCAGAGCAGGTTCTGTAAACACGTCGTTAAGAATCTCCCTGCTGCGTTATCAAAACAGCATCTGGAAGTGTACATGTAGTTCATTATGGCCGAGGCAGAGCTAATCGATGTGTGTACATTAGGTATCAGGATGGGCAATAGGGAGGACTGTACTGAGATGGCTCAGCGATGGGTAGAATTGGGTTAAATCCTTCCGTTAACTCAGACATGTATTCAGGTATTTTTTGCTGTTGTTTATAGCTAGTCTGGTTCCCTGACCTGACAATTGCCCAATGGGCATAAATTGCTCCGTTTCGTTTGAAGTAGGATCAGGGAACCAGACTTCAAGAACAGCACTAAAATTGGTTTTTCCAGCATCTACAAACACAAAATTTTAAAGGGAAAATACAACATTTGCAAACATCAAAAAATAAAACTACCAAATCATTTTGAAATACCTTGCTGGACTGTTAGTGAATGACAGTGTAAAGCATCCTGTAAAATCATGGCACCTGGTATACATGTACTGTCATTTTGAACGGGTACAAGCCAGCTAGACTGGTTCCCTGACCTTACAATTCCCCAATGTATGTAAACTGCTCTGTTTCTTCTTATATGTACATGTAGTCGAGGAGACCCAAACTACAGGAAAATGATTGTTTTTCTTGGTTTTTATAGCATTTTCGAACCAAAAACCTCAAAAAAGTCAGTGTAACTATATTTGCTAAAGGCCTATATTTCCAACCCCCCAATTCCATCCATTTCTGAAACTTACAGCAAAAGCAAATGATGTATGTTTCCTTTAAACAGGTCAGTGTTACAATATACATTTGTGTATTTGCTATAAAACACTAACTCCCAAATCCATCCATCTCTGAAAATTTTAGCAAAAGCAAATGTTGTATAATTTACAATGTATTATTACCTAAAAAAAACCACCTATAAATGTTGAAGTAAAATGGTAAGAAAATTAAAGACTAACGCATGGTTGTGATATCAGATTAATTTTCCACATGGCCACTGTGCCTTTTTAAATGCATGTGCCCAAGGCACGACCATGACAACTACCAAGTATTAAATAGTTCAGTTGGTACAGTAGTTGTACATGAAATCATGCATGTGTGCACGTACATCGTACCCACCAGGAAGTTAGGGGGAAAATAATACAATACTGCCATCCAGTTCATACAATGTACAGCACAGAAGAATGGATATTCTACTTTATTGCACCCTAGACCATGATTGATAAACAAGTTTCCAAGAACATGTACAGGTACAGTACACTGTAGAACAGTGTTCCAGAAGTGCCAAGTCTTATAAAGTTATCTGCACTTTAACAACATGTCTCACAATAGAGTGAACCATAAAATCACACACGCATACAGGTTGAGCACAGATACATGTACAGGAACATGCACAACATGCACAACGGTAAATGCAACCCTACTTGTATTCACACAATCCAAATTGTGCAAGGTTGGAAAATCCCGTCTGAAACAAAAGATGTTCCCATTCTTCATTCAGACGCTGTGGTGATTAGTCGGCTTTTTTCAATTTCAAAACTTGAAAAGGGGAAAATATATTGTCAACAGCAAAGCCTGATAAAAATAATTCCCCCAAACAAACAAAAGCAAACAAACAAACCAACCAACCATAAAACAAAAAACTCCAAATCCACATCAGGACTATTTGCGGATCCAGGAGGGGAGGTGCAGAGGTAAACCCCCCCCTCCAGCAGTGACCTAAATTTTCTCAACTAAATCCATTTTTTACTTGAAAGAGCCCTTCCGCCACCCCTCCCCCCTTCCCTCCCCCCACGGCACACCTTCAGCCCCCCCCCCCCCAGTAAGCTCTATGGATCCGCCATTGAGGACAGTGTTAACTTTTGTAACATGTACACATGTACAAAAAATGTATACATGTGGTCAGTCAACACATAAATACATACATACATGTACATGTACTTTGATAAATATTGCAGTATGGAAGTATGGAAATGTGTACATGTTTTGGGGAACGATCACAGCTTGTGATCGATATGCCACCCTGCTGAATTCTTCACTCCACGGAGAACTCTGACAAAAGATAATGTCAGTACAACTACAAGTAACAACCAGACAACTGGACGAAGTCAGAACAGCCTGCAGCCTGTTGTGATTGGTTGTCTCCGCCCGAGTGGTTCACATTCCCGCTATTCCAATTACCCGTTTAGATCCCCAATAATCCCTGCAATCACTTGTGATTTTGTGACAGTGGTTCAGCCGACACTACAGCAATACTATGTTGTGACCGGCAGTCGCAAGTGAAATGAACGAGCAGATTTGTCGGAATGGTCTTTATTATGGGATGCTGACAGATGAAAAGATTCAAGGTTACAAACTGCCGAGAACTTCAAGTCACGTTCACATCCGGCAACACCAACACATGCAGACCGAAAGTCAAATTAACACCCTCACGACATGAACATTTCATGTAATGAACACTTTATATTAGCCAGGGAGAAATCGGGGATTTCAAAATCCTGTTATATCCTAATTTTATTCAAACTGAACAATGGTTATCTGATTTCACAGGAAATTCCCATTCAGCTCACAGTCCTGCCAACAAAAAGTGACGAGTGAGGTGCCGCATAAAATGCCTTCATGGTGACTGGGTACAATTTACAAAATTCAGTGACCACTGGGCCTTTACAAAAACACTCCAGAGATGTGAAAAAATGGATGGGAACTACCAGTACATGTACCGGTATACCAAGAAGACCACTAGCAAAATTAACAGTTACAATCTGAGACCATCAAGCAAATTGACCTATCCCCGTTTGCGATGTTGCGCATTCCGCGCCCATGTATGCCCATGTAATTGGACAATATTTTACAAGCTGCGTTGATGCGATTCTAACGCGATTCGACCACGATAGGTCAATTGGGGGGATGTCCATGGGGGATGTTCCAGTTTTTTTCTTTAGCCTGTGTCACTAAAGAATGGAAGGCTTAATAATTTTTAAGGTTGGTTTCGAATATCTGGTTTCCTTAATCTAAATCTTATAGTGGAATTCAAGCCCAATGTAAAAAAATCTGGATTTACAAAATGTAAATCCCACCACTATTTCATATCTTCAACAAAAAAATTGAAAAGCAGCTGGCTTAACAAGTTCACATCAGATGACATGTATACAGTCAAAGGTTACGTGGTATTCGGAACGGATGACGGATAAACACGCAACAAGCGAGGCCAGAAATATCCGTCTGCGACCCGATCGCAGCGAGCGAGGCCAGAAATGTCAGGTTGTGCTACCCGTGGATGACGGCCTGAACCCGTCTGGCATCGAGGTTGGTGAAAAACAATCCCGCGCCTGGGTCCGATCAATGTCAAAATGATCCCAGTGGGAAGTGGTTAAGGAAGCTTGTGTGTAAAAAAATTTAAAAATAAAAAAAATAACTGAATTTCAAGGACATTTCCAATTAATGCCACAAATTTTTCAAGTTACGTGTAAGCATATAAATATGGGCAATTCCAATTTCCATGTAAACAGGGACATGGTCCCCAAAAATCAAATTCCTTCCCGAACTTCCTTTTCATTTTTAAGTTATTGCTAATAGATGTAAGGACCAGGATATAAACTTTTTTAGGCAAATCTTTTATCGTTTTCTATGAAACATGTCACGTTTCTTCCTTGTTATGTTTGGCTTAAAAGTTTACTACGGTACTTTATGTGCATTTTCATTTGTTTGCATTTTTTCTTGGAAAAAGCAGTAGCCACAAAATTGTTATGCAATTTAGTAGTATGACTTTATGTCCAAAAAAAACACAATGAAAATCTGCCCATGACTTTTCCTGAAGACATGGAGGTGCACAGCTGTGGACGCAGAGAGGTATGAAATACGAGTGACGGAGAGATCTCTTTTGTATTTTTTTTAAAACTGGTAGTGATTATATTTTTGACAACTGATAATTTGCTTCTCCCACCAATACCAAGTATAAAAGCAACAAGTACTAAAACAAAACAAAAACCCAGCACATTATAATAGAGAGCCCTTGAAATTTGAAATGCGAGTGACAAATGAAATGCGACTGACAATACCACTTTCTATTATAAGAATACAGGCAGAGAAGCTCTTAAATTGTAATATTGCGGGAAGTGCATGCACAACGCATGCCTATTGTCTTAGGCCTATAGAAGGCAGGCATCATTTATGGTACCCATGATGCATTGCATCTCCATAGGAACAGTTCCAAGTTTCATTTCTATATGAACAGTCTGAACCTACACATAAAAAACTTGTAGGTTAGGCCAAAAAAAAAAAGTCTCCGGTTTCTGGTATGGAGCTTGCCCCAAAAGTGGTGCGGCGACGCGGCTTTTTTTTTTTTTTTACCTGTTTTTTTTTTTTTTTGGCTTCAAATGTCGGCTGATGACTGCAAATGGTGCCCGACTAAACTTAGTGCAAATATATGGGAGTCCAGAGAGGCCACATAAATCTTATTCTCGATCATAATCCCTTCTAAAAACACGTTAAAATTGTGCAGCAGCAGAATTCCAGTCAAACCAGTGAGTTTGGCGGTTTTGAAACATCATCTTGTATTGAACAAAAAACTTTTTCATTTTGCCGACGCGCATGGCTACGGCGACGCGCGCGCATACCAGAAACCGGAGACTTTTTTTTTGGCCTGAACTGTTGAAAGTCAATTTTGGTGAATAATTTATGCTCCTGCTGATTAGGTTGTGAGTTAATCACAGGTGTGTGGAAAAAGGCACACCCGGATTTTTTTAGGCGTGGGTTTTTCTAGGTGTGTGATATGTGGTCCAGGGAAATTCAGCGTGCAATTATTCACACTTCTCGGGAGGCTTTTAGGTGTGCGATGGTGTGGGGGTGTGATCGCACGCCTCAAATCAGAAGGACTGCAGTGCAGAAATGGATGAACACAATTCATTCTTTAACACTTACACGTACATGTATGCATAACTAGAGAGCTACCGGTAGTGCCTTTGCGGCTGTGGATTATTACATTACAGTACCTTTGTAAATGTTTCAGGAAATACATTTTTTTCATTGTACATGTAATTAATATTTTGAGTCTTTTCAAACGACCTGTTGCTTGAAAAGACTTAGCTAAGACTTGATAAGAATTGTGGAGGGAAAGCTACATTTTGTTCACAACTTAATGAACAGACAAACTGAAATCTAACTCTAACCCCTCTAACTTAAAGGGAATATACAACATTTGCAAAATACTTTTTGCGAAATACCTTAATAGGATGTTGGTAAATGACAGTCTAAAGCATCCTGTAAAATTATGGCACCTGGTGTGAAGTCATTTTCAAGAAAATTGTATTTTTGTAAAAATTTCCAGCGGTGGTCGGCCGACCACCGTTGGAAAAACCTAACTATTTTTCAACTACTGCTCCAAATTTACCATTACTTCAGTCCAAATTTTTGTTTGCTATTGGTTACATGTTCATGAACGGGTGCATGCCAGCTAGACTGGTACCCTTACCTTACAATTTTCCGGCATCTGTAAATTGATCCATTTTATATTTAGTGGAGTCAGGGAACCAGACTACTCGAACAGTTTTGTTTTTCTTGGTTTTTCCAGCATTTTCAAACACAAAAGTTCAAACATGTGAGTGTAACAATATTTGATCTATTATACTAACCCCTCAAATAGTTGATTTCTGAAAATTACAGCAAAAGCCAATGATGTATATTCCCTTTAAGTACAGTTAGTTGTTGTAGAAATTTTTTACCCTCATTTATACTTCAGTATGGTAGGTACATGTATCTACAAATGTAGTACATACATGTATAGGCCCTAACCATTTGGTTATGGTACATTTGGTTTGAGGAAACTTTTCAATTAAAACCAAGACAATTTTTGGCATGTCCATCTCACAAAATGCGAGCGACGGTTTTGTCCAACAGTGCCATGCTCATATTTAGTATCATTTAATTTTCTTAATTCCATAGGGTTAATGCCTTGTATATTGAGTATTCCGTACCAAAAATGAAAGAGTAATTCAATGTACTGTAAAAAGTAAATCACTGAGATTGTAAAAGAAAGTAAATAAGTGAAATATGAGTGATGCTGGAATCACCCACATGTCCAAAACTCTCTGACCCTTAAAATGTTAATGAAACTGCCAACACATCACTGAAACCATGGAGCTATGCTGAAACCAAACTCTTTAGACCTTGAGTTTCTCTGAACCACTTGCTAGAGTGCTTCTCATTTTACATACTGGTACAACTATGTGTAGTTACACAAATGTGCCCTTGGCAAGTTGTGAGGGGGGGGGTGTCAGTAAATTTGTCCCAGATTGTGTGACCATGATGGAGGGATTTATATTGACTTGGGAGCTTTTCACACAAAGGCCAAAAAGAAAAACTAGCAAGATTTGAGAAACAATTTGCAAACGGGGATTCATTCTATTGTGTAAATTATCTGAATGCTTGCTATTAAATGTAATTTACACTGTACATTTAGATGCAGCTACATACGTGTACATGTAAAAATGTAAGCATACATGCCACTGACAAGGCAGGTCATCGTAGACCATTATTTTACACATCATGAGGTAACATCCTTCAAACACCAAGCACTACTTCGTTAATTCTAGACTTCCTTTTCGCTTTTAGAGGGCGATTTCAAACATTGGTCATTCTATTTCACTTTTAGTTTAATGTTATGTGATGAAATCTGCCATTTTGAATGAGAAAAACGTACTTTTGATTGCACATTCACGAAATTGTATGCCAGAACTCTGCGCGAAAAGGTATGCTTGTGTAAATGAACGCATAGGTAACGTAATTGGCCGTCTGTCTTCTCAAAACCGAATGCACGGACAATAAAAACGATTGAACTTTTGTTGAATTGAAATGGGATTAAAGATGTGCATTCAAATTCAGACGAAAATGACCCATTTTCAGAAGTGAATGAGCATTTCAGGAAATTGGCCGGGAAAACCGATATTAAAAAATTCAAACAAACATACTCACAAAACAATGAAAATGTCCAGGGCCAATGACATGGTGCCATTAGGCAGAAACTATTGCCTAGCAAGCTTATCAGCTGTGCAAAAATTATCAGGGAACCATTCATACCCCCAGAGACTGGCATGATATCTTGCTTGGTAACCCTGTTTTAACTTAGCCTTGACCAAGCTTAAGCTTTCCAGTCACTGATCTAAGCAAGTAGCTGATCTGGTTTGTCTCAGCACTTGTCGCTCAGCTGCGCTAGCGCTAACGGCTGCACTGCCGCTCCACTGGACGTACGTTCATACCTGCACATTGTCCAGGGGTATCGCGCCAGTCACGTAAACAGCCCCATATAACAGACCATCCACGGACTCATGGCTCACTATACCGTCTCCAAATTATGTGAACAGATCCGTACAGGTACATGTATGTCGCACCATAGTCCGAAAATTCGGGACTCTCAATACTGTGTATGAGAGTCCCAAAACTTAAGGTATTGAATACATGCGAAATAAGAAAATAGACTGGCACCTAAAACAACCAGTCCAACACAGCTTCAGTACTGCATCAATCAACCATGCCAAAAGAATTTAAGAAACATGTGGTATGAAGCGGGAACCAGTCTCAATTTACTACACATTTCTCCATAGTCAAGCCACCAGACTATTGACACTGAATGAGGAGGTCAGTCTTTTCAAATAGTTGAAACATGGTTGGACATGTACCAGTCAAGTATTTAGCCCCATTTTGAAATCACTTGACTTCATTCTCATGTGCAAATTATTATTATTGAAGAAAAGTCTCCTTTAAAAATTGAATTCAGTCTTCAAACTTGGTTGGTGAAATACTGAGGACATTTTCTTTGCTCCAGTGGAATTTTTGAAGAAATGTGCTGGCTAAACTGTGAGTAAAGTGGGCCTGATTTAGTTTTGCACGTTTCAGAGCACTCCAGAGCCCTGTCTGGTCGCACCACTGCTACGCAACTACCTGACTGGACAGGTACATACCGGTACATGTCCAGTATGCGCTCCGTGCACAAGTACCCCCTCATTAGTAAGAAAGGGAGAGGTGGGGGAGACCACTCAGACAACATTCGAACGCATTACCGCCGACGCCTGCATTCACGCGAAGACACTGTTGCTTTGTGCACGTTCAGAATAAAATACGTTGTGCGTATTTTGCGCTACACGCATGCAAACCAGTACGCATGTACGCACTGTGTCCCGTCCATGGGGCCTTCAAAAGTGGTTAAAAAACGCCCTCTCTGTTCGCGCACAGGGGGATAGCGGCAGCCATATGCAGAGTGAACCAGTAGAAAAGTTGATCAAGGCTACTTTTTGCTCAGAAAATAACTATTTTCGGTGATCAGTGGACAGATCAGACCCATGAAGTTGGCCCCAGCTTCAAACCCCCTAATCCCCTTCCCGAGTAAGTACCTGCTCCGTCTGTCCGCCCAGTCTGTCGCCTCCACAGTATCTGCCGCGTCTCCATGCAGATTTCGAACGACCTCCTTTCCGGTCGTCGTTTGCCGTAGAAGCGCGTCAGGACGGTGCCCATTTTAAGCATCTTGGTGACGCTGGCCACCTCCTGGGGCGTCAGCTTCTTCTTGTAGAGGCTGTTGGTGGCCATTCTAGGGGGAGACCAAAAAACACAAGAGTTTGTCATATAGATTGGTATGATTTTCTGAAGGAAATTGGAGGTAAAACAACGATGAAGATGACAAATCGCAGCACAAAAATAGAGATGGCTTTCACTGCAGTGCACCGCAAATGCGCAAAACCGCGTTGATAAGCAAAGCGTCACCTATAACATGCGAAGGAAAATCGCATTTTCTACCAAAAAAATACTTATCAAAATTACCAGAAATAGTGTCATTAGAATTAAGAGAAGTCTCCTTGACGTTGCTTAAGTCAGTTTGGAAGGATTTAACAGGTTTTTTTTTTATTCATTCCTGATGGACGGTATGTGATCATGTAGCAGGGATTATCCTTAGCAGCGCCCGCTCGCCAAATGCGAGTGAAAACAGCGGCGGGCGAGTCAAAACCCTCCTCTCAGTAGTCCGACGGGCGAGTCAAAAAACTGTTAAAAAAATAAAAACAACGAAGTTTTCCCTACAGTATTTTTCAATCAATCAAAATAAAAAGTTAAGGGTGATACAACACATGACTACTTTTGCCACGCCGACCGAAATAAAAACATCGGTAGTTCGAATTCGTATCACTCCATGTATATTCGCAGTGTGCTGTGCATTGAAATCCCAACGACGAACATTAGGCGAATCAACGTGTATTTGCCATTACACATTGTGCACACATGCAGCGCACGTGATTTACTTCGTCTGCAGTCCACATGGTACGGACGTACATGTACGTACGTTAACATCGTATTCGTATCATACTATCATACAACGTGGTGAGGAGAAAACTTTCATGACAGTCTGCCAAAACTTGTGCCCGAACGAATTCTTGGGATGATTTCTTGAACACTATCAAACGAATGTACCGAAAAGATGAGGACAATATGAGATTCGAGGGGCCTATTTTGAATGTAAAGACTAGTGAATGTAAAGTGGCCCATGCTCCGGAAAACGTTATGGATTGACGTGACCAGCGTAAGTTCGTGGGTCGCCCGCCCGCAGCGCTTCTTGGCTAGGCACGCTGATTGCACCATTCTTCGCTAGAAATGCATGGCGCGCGCGAGAGATGTTTTTTTGAAAATACTGGCCTTCTCACTCATTTTCAAACAAGTTAAAACAGTTCAGTTACTAACTTGGTAAACTCCCATTAATACCACGACTGTGTGCAATGTTTTTTTGTTCCTCAAGATAACGCTTTTTTAGTTTGTGTTTTATCAAAACATGTCGGAAATAGAACACCTAAAGCCTTAAGTTCGGAACGAAGCACACTGCATAAATTTTGATTATAACTTCTCCCCCTATTTGATTCCTGTTAATTAAAGCCTTGCTCTATGTTAAAGCATGGACGATTAAAGAAACATTGACATCACTTAAAAAGGAACTACATGCAATATTATGTACATGATTAAGATAATTGCCGATTGTATTCATATTGCATAATTTATTATCAAAAATGTTATCAAAAATGCTTATGGTGATTTGATTGAAAGTTATTTTTTGCAAGTCCAAGTCAATTCACAAGTCATTGTTTGCAAGTCCAAGTCAAGTCACAAGTCATTAGGTCCAGTCACAAGTCAAGTCACAAGTCATTAGGTCCAGTCACAAGTCAAGTCACAAGTCATTTGGCCTAAACACAAGTCAAGTCACAAGTATCTTTGTCCAAGAACACATCAAGTTGCACATTATTTTGTCCAGCTGTAATAAGCTAAAAGAATTAACCTGGCGTCAACTTACGAGTTATTTTGAACATGCCCCCTTAATCCCCCTTTTTCAATGTGTTGCAGTTACTATTCTTGTAGTTTATCACATATCTGTCGGACATTAGCCCTTTGTATACTTTAATAAATTTACTTTACATTGTAGAAATAAATGTTGAGATGACATGAAAAAAAGACTTCACTCACTCGATTACATGTAGTATACTAACACTTTATTGTTCAATTTTCATGTATACTAAACGCCTACCAATGGGTTAGGCTATCTGATATTTTACATGCAATTGACAAAGGCCTGCTTTCTTTTCATGAAAGGTTCCTTTCAAAGTTTGTTCAACCAATACATTAAGCAAGAGACAATTGGTAATTGAAAACTGTAGTTTGTTGTGACAGTCTTATTGAAAACTTTTGAAACTAGTGGGAACTATTCATTTTACTGGATTCAGTGGTCTATTTTCTGGAATGAAAAAGCTAATTAAAAGTATAATAGCTTAATTAAAGTGTATTGGGTCGCTCGAGTAGCGTCTGACTTGGGTTGGTAACAAGTCATTGTTTGCAAGTCCAAGTCAAGTCACAAGTCAAAGCTGGTATTTACAAGTCAAATCACAAGTCACAAAAATAGCGACTCGAGTCCGACTCGAGTCCAAGTCACATGACTTGAGTCAGCAACTCTGCTAGAGCCATTGCCCAACCACTACACCGACTGTGCTACCAACTGGTGAGAATTTAATACATGTTATAATTCAGCCCTATCTTAAAGAGTACAGCGCCCTCTGTTGATATGGATTGCCGCCGGCAAACCTTTAGTAAACGTTAGTTTGCCGGCGTCACCTCCGGCAAAATATCAACTACCTAATAATAATAGCATGTTTATTTTTTCCAGGTGCAACTTCAGGACTACTGTAAAATTGTAGCTATTAATACTGCAGTCCTTCATTTAAAGAAAATCCAGGAGAGCTATAAATCGCTCTCCTCAAATATTTGAGGAGAGCAAATCGCTCTCCTTAAAATCTACGGATAAACAGTGGTAAAACGACGGGTTACCATTGTTTTTGTTTTATTTTGAAATAAGGATTTATTCAAGGGGCTGCATTATTATTAGTTTTTGCATAATAACATATGCTCAAGTTGCGTTACTTTTTTCGTTTTTGTAACTGTCAGACAAGGTAAAATTTATTTTAAAAAACTAATTAAATGGAGATTAATAAAAGGTTTGACTACTGCTTAGGCTTTCATTTTTTAATACAGTTGTCAGTTGGTTCATCACTTGATTATACTCGGAAAATGGAGAGTTAATAAACGGCACATAAAGCAACTGAATATTTGCTTTCAGATTCGTTAAAATTATGAAAGTTTCAGCCTGAACTATTTCAATTGCTCTACGAAATCTATACAAAAAGGGCCTCAAAATGACACAAACTTGCCTTAAGTTTTATCGAAAATATCTGCCGTCGATAATCTTAAAAATAATGGAAAATGCAGGTCAAGTATGCCATATACACAATGCTAGTCACGACGAGAAACTGGCTAACAACGTCTGAACTTCGCACTAGTACGAGCGTTTGTGATGCACTGTGTGTGGTGGGCCGGCAATGAGACACGTTTTACGGTATAGGATTTCGGTGAAACACGCTGCATCGTTTCACTTCACATACCAGTAAAACTTCCTCAAAATAAATTCATGAACACGAGAAATACATACACAGACAAGAGAGATCAAGTTCTGTGAATAAGCTTGCAAAGATCGTCCTTCTCAATCGTTGTTTTCTTGGCATTTTTACGATGTCTATTCCGTCCGGCCTTGCCGCAAAACACTGTTCGGCAGTGCATTGCACCGCGCGCGACTATTACATTGACTGGTTACCGCATTTTCATCATGCCTTCATTGGGACTTAGTACGCGGCGCAGCGGGAACCAGTCATTGCTGCACTCGCACGTACGGGCCCACGTGTTTTCATGCAGCTCTATGCGATATGCAGATTGTGCACGCACAGTATACAACCGCTGTACGTACACACACGATCTTTACAGTACGTACGAGCTCGATGTTCGTTCATTATTTAGCGATGTCCAGCGGCATATTAACGTGAGTTTGGGCATTATACCAACGAAAAATACGTGTAGCTTCAGACTTGAAATCCTTTGCGTTTTTATCACTTCTTATTTTTAAACTTCCTGTGTTTGACGAGCCCTCTTTTGGATTTCTGAGGAGCGCTATTTTTGGCGCTCCTTCGAGACAGTCGAGGAGCGCAGTAGGAGCGCCTGCGCGATCGCGCTCCTTAAAAATGAAGGACTGATACTGTCATTATTTTTTTATCAAAGCAGAATTTTATTTAAACGTGATTTTTTTTTTTCTTTTCTAGGTCTTATTTGTTATTGGGGGACTCCATGTGATGTTTAACAACAAGAATCTTCATTTTCTTTCCTTTATTAAGCAGATTTTTATGTAACAAGTGTTGTTTTTTTTATTGCTCTCGCCACTCACATGTTAGTTTTTTATTCATATATTTTGTATGTTTTGTGAAAACTTTGAGTGTAATTTCTTTGCTACTTTTTAAATTATAATTTCTTAGTTTAATTTTATTTCCATCATGTCCATGTTATTTTGACGTGAGGGCACCTTTGGAAAAATAAATGAGGGCGCCTTTAATAAAAATAAAAATGATCACTCTTTACTTTAAATTATCACGAAACAGTTGTATTAATGTCTAGTATGCAAACTAAATTATACAGGTTTACTACATTAAAACTAACCCCGACCCCACACCACCCCCTCCTTCAGGGGAGGGGCCAACCTAGGCCCGTCCCTTAAAAAACATACCCTCACTCACGTCACGCAGTACGTCATGCACAGCGCCTAGCGGCGCCGCCGGCCGCACAAGCATGTCGACCGTACCGAAAACTTCACTAGAAATTTTAATTTAGCTTTACCCAACAAATATCCAGCCACGACCCTATTGCCCATGTCGATAGACCACACACACCAATGAAACGACTACAGTAATCCTATCAGGATAAATTTAGTGGAAAATGTGAAATTTTTACCTGAAGTGAAGTCACCGGATCGAAGACAGTACGACTCCGTAGTCATGCCACAAGCAGCTGTACTATCGATGCTTAACGTACAAACTAGCAGGCGACACAGCCCTCTAGCGGTGAAACATAGACTCTTTTCAAGTCACCCGGATTGACTATCAGGTGACATGAAGGAATTAAGTGCAGCTACTAGCGTGATTATTTTGGATTTAAAGAAAATTTCTTTGTTCCTACGGAAATCTTTATTTTGATGGAAATGGATAGAATTTTACTCATATATGTTTTTTTCAAAATCATTATCCTCATATGTTTTTTTTTTTTCAAAATCGTTATCCTCTTTGAATTTCACTTAAAGCTTAGTGTAGGTTGTGGCCCGTGCATAATTATGGAGAAATACTGCAGACCTTTCAAAGAGACTTTCATTTGGAGATTTAAAAGTCAAATGCATGGTTGAAAATATTTCTACGAAATTGTGCTTATTTTCACAGAAGATTTGATTATTTAGAAAGCAACATTTCGGCCAGTGCACTTTTGGGGACTGAAATAAAGGCTACAGTTTGGCAATTGTCACCGAATATCACTGTAGTGCATGGATTCCAGATTTTCTCCGCAACACTTCCGTCTTCTTGGCCCCCATTGTTTCGAGAAATTACGTGGTATGATCATGGAGGAAGGAATGATCCACCTTCCATGCATAAAATTATAGACAAATGTAGAGTATCCAGTGCTTATCTCTCTCGACGAACAAGTTTTCCTTAGCATGATTCCCCACCCCAAGGCTAAATTTATTTGATCCATGTAAGGAAACAGGAATCAATTTTCATTCATGTGACCGAGTTTTTCAATTTTCATTGTCAAACTTTTTATTATTAATTTTCATGTCTGCAATTGGAAGGTCAAAAGGATCATTTCCATTGAACAAGATGGATTTGGACCATGGCGTAACAATTAAGTGTAATGCCTTTAAAAAAAGCGTTCTCCGAACTGAAAATAAGCAGAATACACCCCCTCCCATCCCCAGCCCAGATCTCCACCCATTAAAGCAAGGATGAGCGCCCTCTGTTGGGCAAAAAAAAATTAAAAAGCGGCCCGGTGATTTTTCATAGCGCCCTCTGTTGAAACAAAATATACGGAACCACTGATTTTATTTATACAGCATTGATAATTTTATTAATCTTGACATAATGATCCATTCATCATTTGTTTGCAATAAAATGTCCCCCTGTACTATTAACAAAGTGGGTGCAGATCCCCTTTCTACCTCAGAAAACTACAGAAAAGTGACATTTTGTGATAAATATTTTAGCTCCAATAAAAATATGCGAAAATCCAGAGAACTGTTCCATCTGTTTTAATTCTCAAGAAAAAAAAAGTCATCGAAGTGAATCATCCACTTATGCAGTAGGATTCTAACAGTATTTTTGGTGTTATTAAACAAACTCAAGCCCTCCCCATCCAAACACAAGTTTAAAAAGACCAAACCCTTTCTCTCGTTTATTTAAATTACATGTATTGTCTTAAATAACTTTTCTCTTGTTTACTTATATGACATATATTGTCTTAAATTTAAAAAAAAAAGTAGTGTTTCGCTGCTCAACATCCGACCTCCCCAAAACAGATTCCCTGTATGCGCCAATTAAAGGCATAATAGGATCGTTAGCATTCGTCCAAAAAGTAACCAACCAAATTATTATCAAAAACGTTACTTGGATAAACCAGTTCGCACCGGATGACGTGTATACACGCAGAGGTTTTGTGGTATTCGGAACGGATGACGGATAAACACGCAGGGAGCGAGGCTGGAAATATCTGTCAGCGACCCGCTCGCAGCGAGCGAGGCCGGAAATATGAGTGTGCTGTCTGAGGGTGATGGCTTCAACCCGCCTGGCTTGAGGTCGAGTGAAAAGTAATCCTGCACCTCGTTCCGTTCTTGTCAAAATAATCCCGGCACGAACTGGTTAAAAATTGTACTGGTACAATGTACTAAACACCCCATGGAAAGTTCTGTCTGGCTTGTCTATACCCGGCACGATTTGAGACGAAGGGGTACCCCCCCCCCCATCTCGATATACCCTATGCAAACCCTAGCCTATTGTTACCTAACACATCCCCCCCCCAGATATCTCAAAAGAATTCCTGAGATTCTGGTAACACAATAACCAACACAAAGGAGGGGGTTCCCTCCGTCTCATATCATGTTACATATGGGCTTGTCTGTCATTTAGAAGACATTAAGAAATGTAGGTGATTTCCAATGATCAGTCAGTTGACTGCATTTAGGATTAAAGCGTACTATTGACGAAATTGTATTTCATAATCAGAAGGTGTATGGCTTTTCACTGTTTTTTTTTTTCTTCAGAAAAGTGTAATATTCACTGAGCTGAACTTCAACAGGTTTGGTTTCAAACTTTCTTCTTTGGATTTCGAGTGGTGTTATTACCGTAATTTTCGGAATATAAGCCGCGCGGCGTATAAGCCGCAGTACGCAAAAATCTGCAAATTAAGATTTGAAGTCGGCGTATAAGCCGCACCGGCGTATAAGCCGCACCGACCGCAGTGGTTTCAATTTTGTAGGGCCTCCAAATTCTAGTCAAAATGCTCTGAACCAGTTCCATTTACACTACGAAAGCTATAAAAAGGGCCACAAAAGTTATATCAAATCATTCACAGTTGATACTCTTACAATAATACAAACAAATATGGAAATTGATGATGAGAAATAAACACCGGGAATTACTGCCGGGTGCCCCGTCCGGTCCCCGGCCTTAAACGTTAGCGCATGGCCCAGCAGCTAGCGCCGGGAAATGATAACATTTTCCTCCAGCACTTGAGATATGTAACCCACCGTGTGTCGTCTGACTGGAGGCTACAAATGCTGCTTTGTGGCAACAGATGCTGATTTGTTTTGTCCTAAGAATAAACAGGTCTGTTTTTATAACAAAACGTATCAAATTGTAGTGATTACTAACGTCAAAATTCAAGTTGCGATCGTAACTTTCTTTGAAAATAGTCAACACGATGCTGAAAATTTTATGGACGAATCCATTCATTTCGTAAGGGGTGATTTTTAGCCCCTGCTTTGAGTTTTACATCGTTTCTTGAATACATTTCAAGAAAAAAAAAAATATATTGTGACATTGAACAGCTGATTATTGAATAGAGAAATATTTGGAATTCCATAAAAAGTATTAGTTATCTTTTTTTCTGTTTTTAAACAGCAGAAATATTGGTAATTATTGTTCCCAAGAAAGTACACCCCTTTATTACAACAAATGGTGTGGTCCATGGGAAAGGCATGCAGCATGCATGCAGCACTAGAATCATGTACGGCCGGTTGTCGATGTCGATGCCAAAGAGACAGCTTTCGCTAGCCGTACTTTTTACCGCTCGGTACCTTTTCGTTGGACGTGCTTTCGGCTTGTTTATGACTTTCTTAATTGATGATTCATTTCAGCAACAGATCATTCCTTATAAATACCAGTACATTAAATATCCATTTGAACATCATTTTTATTCTTCACGGCTCGGCGTATAAGCCGCCCTGTGTATAAGCCGCAGTAAAAATTTTCATGGGCAAATTCAACGTATAAGCCGCGGCTTATATTCCGAAAATTACGGTATAAGCAAATGATCCTATATACTTTAAAAATATCAGTTGTATATTACTTCAGTGCCGTGGGGCCACACAGACAATTTACAAAGACAACAACACGTAGTCAAACGGCTACGTTGTCGCAAACAGCATGAGAAGGCCTTTGGCAAAGCCGATGATCTCATTCCCTCCGAGCTTGGACTCGCCGTAGACACGATCCACGAAGGTGATGGGAACCTGCAGGAAAGTTGCAAAAAGGAAGAGAGAAAAACAAAAAACAAAACAAAACAAATGTGAGACAAACAGGTTGAGGGAACTTTACAACATTATATGAACTCCTAAATTGTTCACAATTCAGTTACAAACCGCTCCAGAACAGGCAAATTACATTGTTCTGGGTCTGGATCAACACTGCAAGCAATCTCCCGTTATGGGATGTGTAGATTGCAGGTGTGTGTGGCTGGGGGCACTAATAATAATGTTGGTAATTTTGATAATCTTGAAGAAAAATAAAGAGAACCATTTCAGATTTCATCATATCGGGAATTTTTTTTTGGCAGCACACGTGTTCTTTAGGCACCTCAGAAGTAAAAGCTGAACTAATTCGTCAATGTTATATTTGATTTTGTCAGTTTTCATTGGGATCAGTTTATTTCATTCTTTTAGTTCCGGAGTTGTGATCGAGCCAACAGTCGGCACCCACAAGTTGTCTACAAGTGCAGTCTGCAACTAAGAGGGGATGCACTATAACAAAAAGAAATGCCTTTATCACAGCTCATTGAAAGAGCTCGTCTCTTGACTTGCGACTGAACGACTTCAGATTGAGATGAAATTGACCACTCTGCTCCACACTGGAGCCAGACTAGCTATCCTGGGTGCAATTATTCGAAAGATTTTAGTTAAGTACATGAAAATTTTTACTTCTAAAAATGATGCCGCGGCATAGAAAAATCAACTTTTGCAGTCACTCTGAATGACTACCGAGTCTAGTATGTAGTAACGTCTGTCACGAGCCAACATAGCTTATCAGGCTGGAGTTTATCTCCGGTTTCCTAGGCATAAGACGACTGAGAATATTTCTAGACGACTGAGAATATTTCTATTCCCCCTGGATGGGACGCTAGTCCATCGCAGGTTACTCCCCAGCTAATGCTGGTATCAATGTATACTTCTGGGTGGAGAGAGGCAAGTTGGAGTGAAGTGGCTTGCCCAAGGACACAACATATGACCAGCAGCTGGATTTCAACCCCTACCCTCTGATCACCAATCACAAATCCTACCCACTAAGCCACTCTCCACCTACAGTCAATAAAAATGGAACATAACTTTGTCTGTATGCAACCAAAATCTATTTGGGTTAATCTGAATCTTAGTACTTAGCTCTTAGCACTATTTTGTTTAGCTCAAATCTTGAAACATCAGCCTGAAGCCCGGTTCATACTTCACGCGAAAGCTTGTGCGAAGCGAAATTTATGTCGTCAACAATGGTGGACGCGCTTCAAATGCAATGTTGACGTCACGAATTTCGCTTCGCTTTCCCTTTCGCGTGAAGTATGAACCGGGCTTACCACTGGTGTTATTCTCCTCACCTCTCCTATGCTGTAGTTGAACTGTCTGGCCCTGACTATCATCTCCATTTGGAAGACGTAGCCTTTGGAGACGCAGGAATCAATCAATTTGTGCAGGACGGGCTTCTTGTACAACCTGCAAGAGGAAAATAAAAAGGTGGCAAGTGAGCAAGACTTGGGCTTGCCTTATCAAGCGGGACATGAAAGTCTCAGTTTGGACAATACTAAGTCAGTCAGTGATTCAGTCAGTCTGTCAGTCCAAGGGCAAAAGGCTGGCCCTCCTCGTCAAGCACAAACAATTTTCATTGTGATGAGAAAAGCTACAGAAATTTCTGAATCTGACTCTTTTATCTTTGCATTTCAGGGGGTGGAATATACCTCTTCTAGAATAAGCACTGTCAGAACGAGAACATTTACAGACAGTTGTCATGGTACATAATTATCATGTGCGTAAATCGGTGGGGCTGCAGGGGACCCCCCCCCCACACATTTTAAAGCGGGGACATTGTTTGGTCCCCCCCACTTTTTCTTCCCCGAATAAAAATTGTAGCCTACTATAATGATTCTATTGCTCAGAATACCGTGTAGCTGATTCAATTACCCCAAGCTCGAAAACGATGTTTAAAAGATGATCTTTTGCTCAAATTGGTTTTAGTGGTCAGAAATTGCCTCAGATCACACCACAAAAATTGCTTTTCTATAACTGCATGTCTCCTCAATGATCCCCCATTTACATTTAACTGCCCACATTTTCATCCCCAACAATACGCCCTATATACCCGATCTATGATCGGGTAAATCAGCTTGTTATTTATAAAAGCAACCTCGTTTTTGAAGAATTAATAACAAGGTTCACTCGTCAACCTAAAGTAAAATCAAAATTCAGGTCACAGGTGATGAAAAATGACAAAGGAGTGTCTTTGTCACGGTTAATTTGAAAAGCTTGTGAGCTGACTTCGGACAACTTGATACAACCAGAATATGTATTTGCAGTCAGGTTTAATTTTGGATCACGTTTGGAAAATTCATGGTCATTAGGAATGTGAACATGAAGCCCATTTTAATGGGAGGAGCTGGAATTTCGAAGAGCTTCTGTAAAAACATAGGTAGAACTAACCTGAAACTCCCTGTAAGGTCTGTTGCACCGGGCCTAAGAAGGATCTGTGTCAAGTAGTTTGCCCCACGGCTGGAGGAAAAAAACAACAATCCTGTAAGTAGGCAGTCTTGACAAACTTCACATGGAAAAAAAATCAGTCACTCCTGGATTGGTCTTTGCAGTCACCAATGGCTATTATGCATAATTAGCACCTACAGAGAATGGACTGTTCCAGATTGTACCCATAGGTTCCGCCCCCCTTTGGCTTGTATACATTAGTTACCATTAGTAGTCGCGATCTAATAGGTCAATGCACGGTTTGATTGACAGGTTGGAAGCATCCACTGTATCATCATGTCACACTTTGCGAATGATGGTATTACAGAAAAAAAAACTGCGGTGACTGTCAAAACACACAGTTTTTACGTTTCCAAAATTTAAATGTAAAATCCAAGGAAATCATGCTTACCTATGAAACTGGTTGCCAAAAAGTTTTGTTGCTTTTCATTTTATTTTTCTGCTGAAACAAAGCCTCAAGCCTTTTCAAATTTATAAAAAACAAAATCTGACTAAAATTCAAGGGTCAAAATTATGCGGTGGAAATAAACATGATAAGCATTCATTTTTTTAAAGATCTTTTTGCAAACCATTCCTTACCTTATAAGTTTTCTCTTAAAATCCCATCCGTAAACGCCTCCTGAGCCGGCATAGCGAGTTCCTGATACAACATCGTAATCTTCCTCTTGCTGTTTTCTACATTTTGATACAAAAATGTTGACATAAATTTCAACTTAAAACCAAAGGTATGAGAGGGGGGGGGGGGAATGTAAAATCCGCAAAATACACGGCAGAGGGTTTGGGGGCTGTTGAGGGCCCCAAAGCAACATAGGGTCCATGTTTGTATTTGCAAATTTGCCTTTCAATTCCCTTTTTTTGTGCTCTATATAAACTTTTATAGTTTAATGACACCTTCATGGTAAAATCTCAAGAATTACATAAATCAAAAGGAATTTTCGAAATCCTGAAATCCAGACAAATCTCAGCCCTGAACCAAGCAGGCACAATTTGATGGGTTTGCGCTGTGGCTAAATATGATGGATATATATCTTGTGCAGTTCTTTGTTTTTACATTAACTATGAATCAGGTGACCAAATCTTAAAGATTAAAGAAGAAATTTTATTTCAATAAAAGAGGTTTGTTACAAGTTCAAATCACAGAAATTCATCAAATGGCCTGAAAAAAAGATAGTAAATGATCAATCTTGAAATCAACATCTGTGAAAATACTCACTTTATGAATTCAGGGATGAACTTCGGCTGCAAGAGAAGAACAGAGACAAGAACCAAATATCACTTCATCAATCTTAACGTTGTGCAAAGATTAAGCATAACAGTACACCTTAACCCTAACTCCGTGGGCATGTTTGCTAGGATGCAACCTCAATCCTGCAAAATCCTCCAACTGCCTCCATGTAAAAATGACAAACAGAATCAATCCTGCAAAATACTCTTATTTCTTGAATCTGGTCATTGGAGGGGTGACCACTGCCTCAATCCTGCAAAATCCTCCAGCAATCACTGTCAATATGTCGAGGCAGAGCCAGTGACATCCTAAAGCAGTGTGGAGGATTTCAAGTATAATCTAGGCCTAAATTTATGCACTGCTGAGCATAAACAACACAAGGTCCGGCCCAAGACCTTGACACAGTGCATCCTCCGAAATCAGCAACACACTTTTGCCATGTAACCTCAGTCCTGCAAAATCCTCCATTTTGCAAAGAGGATTTTAGAGCGTTAATAAACACTGAACTACATGTATACCAATATTTTATAACAAATAGTTTACTTCTAGATTGGTGAATAAAATGATCCACTGATCACCTTGGGAGGTTATAGTTTTATTATACCATTCTAAGCAGTCAAGATATTTACTCACATGATGTGACAGGTCTGCGTCCATGATGAAGATGAAGTTGCCTGTAGCATGCTTGATACCGTGTATGTAAGCAGTACCTGAAGACGAAATTCATACAGAGTATCATCAATGCTAAAAGTTACAATGTTTGGATTCTGGCACGGGGGAGGACTGTTTTCTGTAATATATGGGCCCTCTTTCTTTTTAGTCCTTAGAATGTTTTTTATCATTCCAAAATGACTTCTGCAGCCATAAGCAGTCTTCTTTGAAATCTATTGACCCTCTTTTCTGTAATTTTGAACAGTGTTTTTGGGTAGAAAATGTGGTTTTCTTGCGCATTCTTTAGTTGATGCCATACGTATCAACACGGTTTTGAGCGGGGCCCTTTCACAATCATTTATTTTATAGAGTTGGCATCAACCATTCTGAATGCTTAGAAGTTTGCCTTCCATACATTAGTCTGATTTTCCATTCGTTCTTTTTTATTGTTTGGTCCTTGTTTTTACTGGTGGATCGAGAACCAAATTTTCAAAGCCCTGGGAGGGGGGTCAGTGGACCTTTTTTGACAATAGGGGAGCTCTTTTGACCCCTTTTTTCAATTTACTTATAACAAAAGGAAATGATTTGAATTCAGCATCATTTTAAAAAAGACTTCTTTTTCCAATCTCTGGTTTACAGATCAGCATCCTTTTGGGGGGGGGGGCAGAACAAACTTGTTCCACAAATCTTTTTGATCTTGCATTAGTTTTTTTACTCTTTTGAATTGTGGGCAACATTTTACTTACCTAATCCAAGCTTTTTGGCTCTTGGTCTCAATACCTGGCAGAAAAAAAAATAAACACAAATTAAGACACGTTAGACAACTCCTCTCTTTTATGGACGAAAATCTTCAATCTTATCGCAAGATACATCTTTCATATTATGAATGTAAAGGGCAGATAAAACAGAGCGCCTAAACTAGAAACTGGGAGTTAAAATGACTCGAGAGTTAAAAGGACCTAAGGCCGGTTCGTACTTCAAGCGAAAGCAAGTGCAAAGCGAAATTCATAAAGTCAACAATGGTGGACGCGCTTCGAACGTATTGTTGATGTCACAGATTCACGATTTCGCGTGAATTTTTCGCGGGCTTTAGAGTTAAAATGACATGTCTCTGGCTAAAACTTGCCTTAAGTGTATGAAACAGTTCATCTGGGTAAACAGTGGTACAGAATAACTAACAAGTTCCATTGCCAAACATGCCAAAGGGTCTGTATATTTCTAATCCTTAATCAAGTGTATTGCAGTTTTGAGCACCATTCTTTTGGTATTTTGAAAGGCTGAGTTTGCACTCTTTGTTTTGTTTTAATATGTTCTTCTAGTTCATATATCATCTCAATGAAGGTCAGTAATTGCAAAAATTATAAGACATGAACCTGGGACTGAGAAAAATTTCCAATTTTGCTAGGAAATACTTAGAAAATTGTCTTGACTCTGCATAGACTTTGTACACAACCGCAGAAGTAGCGACAGGTTGCAACATTCTTTCCTAGGATTTTATTATATCCACTTACAATTTTATCCTTGCCGTAGATTTTTTCTAGTTGCTTCCCAACCTCCAGAGTACCGTCTGGGCTTCCATCGTCGATCACAATAATCTCATAGTCATGGTTACTTTATTCAGAACAAAACAACAAATAATTATGTAACTTATCCAAGTAACTGGAAACATTCAAGGTAGTATACAACATTTTCAAACATCATAAAACAAAACTTTCAAATGTTTATGACAAACTCGACTGCAACTGAATAAAAGTCTCAAGCATCCTGTGAAATCACAGCACCTGCTGTGCTGTCATTTTCAAGTGGAATTTTCGCATAAATTTCCAACATTGCTCAGTACAGAATGCAGATTTTTTTCATCATTTTTTTGCAAAGATCGGGACAGAATCCACCCGGGATGTTGGGGTGCATTATACATGAGTATGTCAAGAAGTACCATACGGAGTTTAGGGGAAAACTGTGCAGCAGTTTTCTGGCAATAGACTACATTTGAACAAATTCATTAGTGATTCCTCCATGGCGCTACGCCATGACAGGACAGAGCAGGTTTGAACTAGCAATTGCCGCATTTATGCACAATTAATGCAAAAGTAAAAAAGATTATGTAAATAACATTTGTACCTTTCTGTAAACGATTTAACGAGTAGCCAAACAATCAAAGGGAGGTTTTCTCGTTCATTATATGTCGGCAGAAGGACACTGTACTTGTTCTTCCTGGGCAGCGCCATCTTTCAACTACCCAGCTTCTAAAAAAAATATATAAACAAATCAAAGTTTATTTTTCAGGAATATGTTGTTGATGTTTTTATTTGGAACGTATAATTATTTTTTGGTTAATGTGCAAAAAAAATCAATGAATTCGGAAAATCATTAATAATAATGATATCGCAAAAAATGTGACGCAATGCACGAAACTCTTTTTTTTGTATAGCTTTCATAGCGTAAATGGAGACAGTCCCGGCTAACATTCGCATATAATTGAACGCCCCATTCATTCAGCACAAAAAAAAATATTGGCCCCAAAAATTTCGACCTAGGCCTACCTACCCTATTTTTGAAAGGCACCCTACTCGGCCCCGGAAGCAGAACTATTTTTTGTTTTGGCCTATAGGGCCTACAAATTACAACTTACTTTTTTACAACTCCCTAACCCTCCCGTCACGAAATTGTTTGACCCAGTATTTCACATGTATTATCTTGACATGGCTAATACCTCTATGATTGGTTTAAATCCCCGATATATTATGCCAAAAAGTGAAATTTACGAGAATTTCACTTACCGAGATCAGCTGCAATCTCCACTCTGTCGTCTGTAGCTGCACCGTCGGCTGTCGACGACTGAGGGCGCTATAACTACGGATTTTCAACAAGTTGTTTCTCTCATGTGTAAGTCTCATGTAGACAGGTAGTGGAGTGATCAAGCCGGCCGCACTCAAGGTGAAGTATTAAACCAATTTTACTTGAATTCGTAAATCCGTTGAGCCAAAATCAGACTGAATAATGTTCGTGATCCGGTACTAGGAAAAAGGAACTCAAACAACTCGAGCGTTTGCCAACTCGACCCAGGACAACTCGACCAGTGACACTGACAACTCGAGTCTTCTCTGTGACTGTGCGTCAATACTCGATTCATGGGCGTTGCGAGAGGGGGGGGGGAGGCGCTTGCCCCCCTCCGAAAAGCCCCCCAAAAAAGGAAGAAAAAGAAGGGAAAAAAAAGAAAAAAGAAAAGAAAAAGAGGCGCGAACTCATGGTGGTGTAAATTTAATGGGGGGGGGGGGGGGAAAAATGTCCCTGCCCCCCTAGCCCTCTGAAACTGATATTCAAGAATATGTTGAGAAATAGGTTACAAGAATTTTTTGGGAAAAATACGTTTGCACCCCTCTAGAAAAAAAATCCTGGTGACGCCGATGTCAATATCACTCATAAGCCTACAAGTACAACTTTACAAGTCGTCCGTTGAGACAAGTCGTCCGTTGAGACAAGTCGTCCGTTGAGACAAGTCGTCCGTTGAGACAAGTCGTCCGTTGAGACAAGTCGTCCGTTGAGACAAGTCGTCCGTTGAGACATAGGTTGAGACAAGTCGTTCGCTGACAAGTCAACTCGCAAATTAATTTGGAAAGAATATTGCAACCTGACGCTGCTTTTTTTTTTCATATATCATCTCAATGAAGGTCAGTCATTGCAAAAAAGATGATATCTGGGACTGAGAAACATTTCCAATTTTGTTAAGAAATACTTAGAAAATGTTCTTGACTCTCCGTAGACTTTGTACACAACCGCTGAAGTGGCGTCAGGTTGCAACATTCTTTCCATTAATTTTTGTGGGCAAGGCATTCATGGCTGGTACATTCTGCACGTAGCGGGCGTGAATGGTGATCCTGGGTTGGTGCAATGGTGGGGCTCGGAAGAAATTTTGTTATGTTTTGGAACAGCGTTGGCATGGTTGGGGAGGATTCGTTATGGATTGTCCCGAGTCGAGGGTGGCAAACGGTTGAGTTGTCCGACATCCAGGAAAACGACTGAATTCATCCGTCCCCAATACCTATTTCCCGTTGGGATTGGTATATATTTTCATAGACTCCAGTAACACTAGATTTCGAGTCTCACCATATAGGAATTTTCTGTTAGCAAAATATCATAACAACATTCATGGAAAATGCGAACTTTTTTTTGTTTTTCAAGTTGCAGGAGAGACATGTCCAATGCCGAAAATACAGAATCAGGGGGAGGAGCCATGGGCAACAGATTAACATATGCAAATAAGGTCATTCTTGCGCCAATGGTGCGGGTTGGCACATTGCCAACAAGACTGCTAGCTTTGGACTACGGAGCTGATATTGTGTATTGTGAGGTAAAAAGAAAAAAAAAAGGAAGATTGCATCTCGCTAGGAAGTCACGAATAAGAGTTTCACTTATTTTCCAGTTTTTAAATTGCAGCTTTTCTAGAAATAAAAAGTTAAATCACTTTTGAATAAGAAAGATTGAGTATGGAATAGTTAATTTACAACTTTTGAATTATTTTAGGCCAAACAAAATGCAGTTTTCTTAGAACTGTTAATGTGGGGAAATATTTGATGTATTTGGCTTTTAAAAACAAACTTTATCCATAGTTCTTTCTTATATCCTAACACAGGAGATAATTGACCACAAAATGTTGCAGTGCGAAAGAATTGAAAACGGTAAGAGCCACAATTCGGGTGATTCACAATGCGCCACCAAGACTTTGCCACGGAGAGCTTATTTTCCCCAGTGCATTGTGGGATATGGTCGACAAATTTGCAACGCAGGACATTTGACATTGTTCGTTTTTCCGATCAGTACTTTCGTAAGTGTATGATTCGAGTATCCGTTTGCCCTTTTCTTTTTATCAGTACGTTGGTTTTTTTTGGTAAGGCGGCAGAACGCTATGCCCCAATCTATAACAAATTAGCTCAAGTTGTTTACTGACACTCATTCAAATGGGCCATGTTTTGTCGACCGTAAACTTGAAAAATGGCAAACTCTTGGTGGCGCACTGCATTTTGAATCGCCCATATTCGAACAATGAGAAATTTTATTGAGGGATCAACAGTTTTTCTTTTTGTTTGTTTTCCCCCCAAATAAAAATACTTTCTAACTTATTTAATCAACTCTTCTTCATTTGTGTCTCTCTTGAACCGCAGATATTTTGGGAACAGTCGACTATGTGACAAGAAATGGAAAAGTGGCCTTCAGAACCTGCGACAAGGAGAGAGATAAAGTCGTCTTCCAGATGGGAACGTCCGACCCAGACAGAGCTCTCAGAGTCGCTAAACTTTTGTGAGTTTCCCAACGAACCTCTTGTCAAATTTTTCTTCAATTTAAGCTTTTCTTGAAACTACTCAGAGTACTAAGTGAAGCATAGCAGATCCTCCAAGTTGGACCTACTTTTGAAAATTACTGTAGTCTAGGCTGAAAATACTCAGAGAAGCATTGATTCAAATTTAGGTGGTCTTGTAAGTTTTGCTAAATTATTTTGCGCTGATGAAACAGAGCAATTTATAGACTTTGGGGAATTGTAAGATGAGAATCAGTCTAGCAGGCTTGTACCTCTTCACTAGGTGTGTAATCAATTGCAAAGAAAATGCAGGCGAACTACATATGAAAAATTAGGAGCACTTTTTGAAAAAAAAAGCCAGTTTTCTCCAACGCTGGTCGGCCGACCAGCGTTGGAAAAACACAATTTTTCTTGAAAATGTCAGCACACCGGGAGCCACAACTTTACAGGATGCTTTAGACTGTCATTCCCTAACAATCAAGTAAGGTATTTCGTGAAAATTTGATCATTTCGTTTTTTGATGTATGCAAATGTTGTATCTTTATTGCTGTGATTCAGAGACGATAGATAATTTCTTTTATCCTCCTGTAGAGAGAATGACGTAGCCGGCATTGATATTAACATGGGGTGTCCTAAGGAATATTCCACCAAGGGTGGCATGGGAGCAGCCTTGCTTACTGAGCCTGACAAAATTCACAAGGTGAGTCGCAGTTTCTGAGAATCCAGAGAGCCAGTTAGGGCTTTACAAAAAAAAATTAAAAACTTTTTTTTTCTTGCATTTTTTCCCCTTGCATTTGATTCATGCTTCATGACTTAATGTGGTAGCTGTAAAATCATAAAGAATGAACGAAAAGGTTTAGAAATTTCTGTGATATTATTACAAACTTTAAGAATTTTTTTCGCTATATTAGGTTCACCAAAACAAATTGTTTTCAAAAGCAAATATGGGGCTGGACAAAATGGGTCCCCCCATGGAGGATCTTGTGTCCCTACCAATGTAAAAAATATTCACATACAAGCATTACATTTTTTAATAATCATTTTTTTTTTTCACTTACAGATTTTGACGACTTTAGTTCAAGGCATCTCCAAACCGGTCACGTGTAAGGTCAGGCTTTTACCCTCGGTAAGTTTGTCCGATTTGGTGCCCATTCCGAACGAAAAGTGGTATGAAGTCTTTCATCAGTTTTACCTCAAAGTTTCTCCGGGGTTTGAGAAATGGCTAACTGATGCAATATGTGTTGTTTTGTGATACCAAGATGGAGGACACCTTAGCCTTGGCGCGTACCATTGAGAGCACGGGGGTGGCTGCCTTGGCCGTACACGGGCGGACGAAAGTGGCGAGGCCCCAGCATGCGGTGAACTGTGAAGCCATCAAGGCTGTGGCCAACGCTGTTTCCATCCCTGTCATTGCAAAGTAAGTCGGCAGATTTAAGAACAGAGTTCTGAAAAAGTCTTGTTCTAATTGGTCAATGTACACTGTTTGATTTACAGACAGGATGGGTCCATTTTGCACAATACGTTTTGGGGGGCAAATGCTGTTACTCCAACTAAAAAGCCCATTCCCTTCTATTTTCCATGGTCTGTACAGTGGCGGTTCCAAAGAGCACATCACAACGTACGAGGATATCGAGCGTTTCCGCCAGCAGACGCAAGCGTCTTCGGTCATGATCGCCAGGGAAGCCCAATGGAACACCTCCATCTTCAGGAGACAAGGCAAACTACCTCACGATGATGTCATCAAGGGTTACTTGAAATATGTGAGCATTATGAAACAAATGTTGTGGTCTAGTCTATCACAAGTCCGGTCATAAGTAAATTGCAAGTCCAATCACAATTATCGAGATAAACAACAACTAAGAAAATACCTGTGTTACAGTAATTGAAAAAGTTTGTACTGGGACTGGATGACTCGTGATGGACGTGTGAGGACTTTTAATTGACTTGTGAGGACTCGTGTTGGACTTGTGAGGATTTTTTTAATTGCTTTGTGAGGCTCGTGTTGGACTTTTCATTGACTTGTGAGGACTTGTGATTAACTTGTGACGGACTTGTGATGGACCTGTTGAAGGACTTGTGAGGACATGTGATGAATTTTCAATTGACTTATGGTGGACTTTTGATGTCTTTGTGAGGACTCGTGATGGACTTTAGTAAAGCACTAACAAAGCAACTGATTTTTTAAATTTTATTTTTGCAACAACTATGCCCACTTACTTAGACTTAGTGGCCTCTTTAATTGACCAATTTCAGATTTATTTTGACTATTGAAACACAGTTTGTATTGTTTTCTACTATGAATTCAACTTGAAGAATGTTTGTTTCTTTAACATTATGGTTTGTTGTAATAATGGAAACCATGAATGTCTTTGTAAAATTGTTCAATTTCTATTTTAATTTTGTTTCCATCCATCCACGTTGTGGATTTTTTTGGTGAGCTTTTGGTTATTGGAATTTTTACCAAAGGGAAAGGCATTTCAGACCGAACGTTACCTTCTCTTGTGAAAACGTTCACATCGTCGCTGACAACTTTTCAGTACTCAGAAAAAGTAATAGATTTTGTCCCCTGTCCCTGTGATGTTATGCAGGCAGTGGACTATGAAAACCCCCATGCCAACAGCAAGTTCTGTGTCCTACAACTCCTCCACGGGAATGAGGAGCTAAGCAGCCACCTGGCTGTACTAAAAACCAAGAACATGGCGGAAGTGTGGTGAGTGATCGAAAGTGTGTGTCCGAGTTGTTTTAAGTCAATGACTCGACCGAAGTCTTTCGGCAGTCCCAAGTTTTAGTGTTTCAACTTAACGTGAGTCATTATCAGCAAATTGCTTGACTCAACTCCAGTCTCTATTAGCAAATGACTTGATCGACTGAAGTCAAAGGCTTAAAAGGCAAGTATTCATAAGCCTGCTACCGGTACATTGGAGTCCCCAAATTCCCCCTCCCACCCCCCCCCCAAAAAAAAGAGAGGGAAATTCTGAATAATATCCAATAAAATATAAAGTGTAAACATGAATTTGTACTTAACTTGTACAATGGAATTTTTGCAGATCTGGAAAACATTAATTTTAAAATTGGGTTTAATAAGCACTTTATATGAAGTGCTATCTGAGAATTAAAAAAAAAATCACACTTTGTCAGCTTCACAGAAAAAATAAACCGAGTTTTTACACAATTACGTTGATCGAAGGCTGAAACCCAATATAAAGCTTGGATTGGTAAAGTAAAAACAGTTGAGTGAGTGCATTATTAGCGCAAAAGTTTCCACTGGATTTCTTGTCAAAATTTAATTTGTATTTTCACGTCCGACAGCAAAGTTTGGGGAATGGAAGGTTACTACGACAAGGTCAACGAACTCCACAGACTCGACAGAGAGAGGAAGGAAAACGCCTTTGGATTCAAGAAACGGAGACTTGACGATGGAACGGAGCTTTTCGAAATGAAGGTGAAATATTTCAGGTGAGCTTCTTGATCTTGTTATCCTTAACGTCTGAGGACTTGTGACAATGGGTTACCTGCAATAGCAACAATTCTGAGGACCTGAACCAAGTCCTCGGGAGGTTTTCGTGTACATTAGCCTTATGGGACATGTCGAGAAAAAGTCCAAACAATACGAACAAAAGAAGGGAACAGTGAGGGTCCTCAGAAGTATAGTAAAACACAACGGGGTGTGTTTGTATGTGTAGCGTATACCTTGTGTATGTATGTAATGGGTCTGTGCACAAGAGTACCCCTTCAACGGTTGCAAAGGGAGAGTTGGAGGGAGACACAGACTGGGACCTTGAATGCAGAAAAAAACAAGCAAAACAAAATCAGGCCAACTTTACTCACTCTTCAGCTGACAAAAATCTCCAAAGTTTGCATGAGCCAAGGACAGAGTACTCAGTATTTCACCAGCCAAGTCTGAGGTCTCAATTCAATTTTGAAAGGAGACTTTTCTTCCAACACTTTGCTCCTGAGAATGAAGCCAAGTGATTTCAGTTTGAAGCTAAAGACTAGACTGGTGCATGTCCAACTTTTTGCAAAGATTGACTGTTCAGTAAGTCTGGTGGCATGACCATAGAGAATGTGTAGATATAGAGCTAGGTACCAGACGTATTGGTTTGACACAGTTGATCAACAGGGGTGTTGAACTGGTAGTTTCATGTACCGGTCTACTTTCTTGTATTGCATGTTTTCAATACCTTAAAGAGGTTGTGGAATGCTCGAAGACATTTCCGTCATTTTTCGGGTATACATGTATGTAGCCTAAGGTGTGATGAAATAAAAACGACTATTGTTTCTGTCATAAAATGAGTACAAAAGGTACTTTTGAGAGCTGTTTTTCAAGTCCTGTCACGCCTGTTTCGACCCGAACGTGCAATTTGTGTAAAAGTCGTCGTTGCGGGCAGCAAACAAAACACAGTAAATCGTGACGTAATAAACAGGACTCCCGATGCAGAGTAGCATAAACGAGCCCTGTTTATTACGTCACGATTTACTGTGTTTTGTTTGCTGCCCGCAACGACGACTTTTACACAAATTGCATGTTCGGGTCGAAACAGGACCTAAAAAATAGCTCTCAAAAGTAACCTTTGTACTCATTTCATGACAGAACAATAGTCGTTTTTATTTCATCAAACCTTAGGCTACATATACCCAAAAAATGATGGAAATGTCTTCGAGCATTCCACAACCTCTTTAAGTTTTGGGACTCTCATACACAGTATTGAGAGTCCCACATTTTTGGACTAGAGGAAACCACTGGGAGGGACATTCAAATACTCTGCTGACGACGCCTGACGCTCACGTGAAGACGCTATGGGTTTATGCACATTCAGAATAGAATAAGTTGAGTGTACTTCGTGCCACTAGGTGTGTCCTGTCTACTGGGCTGTTGGCAGTGGTCGAAAAGTGACAACTACCGTTTGTACACGGAGTTCCTACTACGCAAATACTGATGCATGTAATTTTCTAGCATTTACAGCAATGTTATCAGTGCATGTATTTTACATTGGGAATAAACTTTTAGGGGTTTTCGTACACAATATCTCTTTGTCATCAAATCATTTAAAATCCTGAATTTTTTTCTTCAGGAAAGACTACCTCACAACGCAGACACCCATGGACATTTTGAACAGGCTTGTCTGCCATAACCAACTGCCTAGACCTCAGTTTACATTGGTAAGATGATCAAGAATCAGGCTGATGCAATTTTCCCTGAACTTACAATTGAACTCTCAGCCCCACAGATGTTTTGTATAAAATGCATCTGCGCATTTACAGTATGTCCTCTGAACTAGTAGCAACAGGACCGCAATGCATATTACCATACCTCATACATATTCATGAGCGAGGACCTGAATTCTCACTGGTCCATTCACCATCACATGTCAGCCGCTAGTTTTGCCGTTTACCAAGCGCACACGCGAGGGTTCATCACGTCTTGTTCGAGGTATTTGTGGGGACCGAAAACGCTGTGGGGACAGCAGAAATTCCCCATAACACGGTCATAATTTGCCTTACAATAAAAAACGTCCCCATAAAGCGGTGACGGCCAACCCATGCAAAGGGTAAATACACATTCGCAGTCAAGTATTGCATGGGTTGCCCGTGGAATAGTCTACTACACATGTGCTATACTATGCAACCTGGAACTATCGCATGGTGGTAGTGCGCCCCTGGGTACATTGGCCCTAGCAGTGTAAAAAGATACGGAAAGAATGTTGCATCCTGACGCCACTTTTTTCTTCATATATTATCTCAATGAAGGTCAGTCATTGCAGAAATGATGAAAAGACATGAATCTTGGACTGAGAAACATTTCCAATTTTGTTAGAAAATGACCTCAACTCTCCATAGACTTTGTACACAACCAAAGAAGTAGCGTCAGGATGCTATATTCTTTCCAAAGATGGTGGTACCGGTACATAGTCATGCACAACTATGTTTTGCCGAAATCCCTAATAGAAAGAGTTCCACACCAGGACATCACTTGACACCCTGTGCACAGATCCAATGAGACTGATCTGAAAAATTCCAAGTGTTCTCTCAGTAAATGCTTCAATATTTTCACTGCTAAATTTAATTTTTTAGGACATGTTATCGCTTTCTGGTGGCTGATAGGTCACTGCAGGGAAATATTAGTGATGTTCATGTATGAAATTCTTCCCAATTTGATTGCTATATACATTAAAAAAAAAAGGCTGCCAAACAAAATGGCGGTGTTAAGAGACGGAAAATCTTCCAATTTGCGGACTCGGCTTTACACCCAAAATACAATCCACATATAAAGCGCAGCACGTACACGCATACGATTATGATTACATATGAAGATATAAATGCCGAAAAGTTATACATTCTCGAACAAAATAATTGGCAAATCGTGACTTTTGCCATGTCTAATGAACACTTCTAAATATCCACAATTTTCTACACTCACCGAAATCTGGCAGTTGGGTGAATTATCAGGCTGCAAAAGATGAGTTGTGATTCCAGCAAACGACAATTTCCATAAGAAATTCAGGACGCAAGTAAACAGAGAGAATGATCAAGAGGAACGGAGTGCCGTCATGCCACGGTGGTTTGTGCAGGAATGAGCCCACGACTGCATGTGAATCTTTATAAATGGGGCACGCCCTAAAAGGGCTCACTAAACACTAGGAATTTCTTTACTCCAAACTATGTGATTATGTAACTCAAGGCATGATTTAACTCAAGAAGCATGGCTACAAGTAAATTGTCACCCCAAGAATGTTTTACACAAAGAGTAACACATGTATGCCAAAGGAATGCCTATTTAAGTAAGTAATCAATCGACTACATCTGTAGGATGGTTGGTTATTGTTATTAAAGCAGCGTCATGAAATTGGCTCCTGGACGAACTTTCACCTTTTTTGTTCACTTTTTTTTGTAATTGTTGCAGGAGGTGGATGAATCTGAGAAAAACTACCGAGCGATTTTGACGATTGATGGAAAGAAGTACACTTCGACACAATGGTTTGTAGAAAACCTGATTTTTAAAGATAATGCATAAATGTGACAGAAACACAGTTTGTGCTTGTTAACTTAAACCGTGATCTTAAGATACTATTTTAATATATGTTGGTATGACATTGAAAATCTTCAACAGAAATTTAGCGTTTTTTTTGTAATAAAGGGCAGTGTTGGGCACATAAGGGCCATTTTGTATGGACAACCATGAGCAAAAAAAATCAACCATGGTTGGCAGATATTGCAAAAATTTTTTTAGAGGAAGCAGCTTATGTCTGTTGATTGTGCAGTGTTATGCAAGTACCACAAAATTTACAAAAAAAATTGTAAGTTATTCTAATGGTAGGTAAACATTTACGACCGTGAAATAAACTTTTCTAATACTCGCAATATATGCTGATCCTTATGCGCCTATCAATTGTTTCCCCCACCCCTCCCCTCCCGGGCTGCCCCACCCAAGACTGGGGATTGTCACTTTTGAAGTGACAAAATCCCCACCCCTCGGGCAAAATTTAAGTGACAATCCTCGAACATGCCCCGACTTACAAACGTGGGGCACACTAGTGATTGCCTTTCCATTAGTACGCCAATGTTAACAATGTTATTTGAGTGACCAAAATCCCCACCCTGGGGCATGAAAAATGTGACCAAATCCCGACATCGGACCTGGGGCAGCGCGGGAGGGGAGGAGTGGGGGAACCATTTGATAGGCGCATTACTTTCAAGTATTTGAATTCCAGTCCTTTGCACAGAATTGGCTTGACCAAAAGTAGTCTGTTGTTTTATCGTTTTTGGTGTTTTTTTCATCGTAATTTTAAACATTTGTCTGTTTGTCTCTTTCTTTCTTAGGGAGATCAGCAAAGGTTTTGCCAAGCAGGGCGCGACAAAAGTGTGCCTGCACGTTCTGGGTCTTCTGGATGTGTCTAGACCGCTACATCACAAACAGCAGACTGAAGACAAGACTACACAGGAATTAAAACCGACTGCTGGAGGCGAGATTAACAAGGATGTAACTCACGACAGCCAATCACGAGAAGTGGCTACAGGACTGGATGCAACTGTATTAGACAGAGGGACTGGAGAAGAGTCTAGGCTTATAGAGTCCAGCCGCTCACCATGTGAAATAGAGGCTGGTAAAGAGTCTATGAGTGGAGGTCCGATGTCAAACGATGAACTCGGAAAAGGAGCCAATAACATTGTAGATGGTTTAAAATACGTCCAATCACAAACTGACTCAAGTTGACGGGTGCCCTGTGAATAGGAAAATCAGAACGCATAAATTAATGGCTTAAAGGAAATGTACATCATTTGCTTTTGCTTCAATTTTCAGAAATATATGGATTTGGAGGAAAAGTATGTTATAGAAAATATTGTTAAACTGACTTGTTTCACGTTTTGGGCTTGTAGATGCTGGAAAAACCCAATCATGTTCTTGTAGTCTGGTTCCCTGACCCCACTTAAGATGAAACTCGGAGCAATTAATACACTTTGGGGAATTGTAAGGTCAGAGAATCAGTCTAGCAGGCTTGTACCCCTTTACAGGTGTGTAATCAATTGCAAAGAATATTCAGAATAACTAAATATGGACAATTAAGAACAGCCAGTTTTCTCCAACGCTGGTCGGCCGACCAGTGTTGGAAAAATACAGTTTTTCTTGAAAATGTCAGCACACCAGGAGCCACGAGTTTAAGCGATGCTTTAGACTGTCAGTCCCTAACAATCCAGTGAGGTATTTCGTGATAATTTGATCGTTTTGTTTTTTCATGTTTGCAAATGTTTAAGGTGGCATAACAAATAAGGATAGTATTTTTTTCGAATTCTGTAAAATAAACTTGGAAGAAGGGAAGATGATACAATTGTTTTTTTTTGCTTCCTGACTGCACCAACCATTTACTCTTTATATTCATCGCATGCACATGTATTTCACATTTTGTACAAATTATTGGAAGAAATATAAATCAAAGATCAGTAAATGCATATATCTTCTCAGGCACATCCGTTGCTTTCCAAGGTCAATCATTCGGCCAATAATTAGGTCATTTCATTTGAATGAATTAAAGTTTATAAACATTGCACAAAAAAGAAAGTCCACACTCATTGGAGGGGTCATAATATTTTATCGTCTTATGATGACGTCATTTATATAGACCATTAGGGATGTTGTTAGCTACATTTTGATACCCTGTTTGCTACCAGAGACTGTAAACTGTCCAAGATTGACAACGGTTTGTGAAAAATGATGCTGTTTGAAAAGTTACAAATTTATAGAGTGCACGAGTGGAAATTGCTGCATGACAATGCTACACCGCCCAAAATGAATGGCAGGGAGCACGCGAAATTGAATGACGCACGCTTTGTTTAGGCACTGTGCATTTGATAGGGACCAATTACGGGCATGTGTGGTGACGCTCTGCAATTTCTCCTCTATAAATTTGCAACTTTTCAAACTGTGTCATTCTCCATGACTGTTGTCAATCTTGGACAATTTACAGTCTTTAAGAGGCAAACGGGGTATCAAAATGTAGCTAACAACATTCCCCAAAGGTCCATATAAATGACATCATCATAAGACGATCAGATTCAAAATTATGACCCCTCCAACGAGTGTGGACTTTCTGGTTGTTTTGCGGTGTTTACGACACAGAAACTGCTATACAGATGCAAACAATGCCATACTCGGCACACAAATGTACAACTGGATTTTTTCAATCAACTTCTGTAAAGACATTTACATTTAACCTCCGTCAAAAATTGTCAAAAAAGGCGTACATTTCTACTTCTGAACTTGCCCACTCAAAATTCTCAATGAAATAAATACTCAAGAAAAAAAATCCGAAGTCAAAATGTTTTCAAAGTGGTTACACCTCTTAACAGTGACAACTATTTTTGCACAAAATATGTATTTACAAGCTGTCAATCCTTGGCAATAAAAACTAGTTTAAACTTCCCAAAATAATTATTTTTTAAAAAATGGTGTAACAGTATACTTCAAATAAACACTTCTCTTTCTTAATCTAAATAATAAATTGGCAATAGTGTGTCATATTTTACGTTTTTCCCCCCAAATAATTTAATTTCATTGAGAAGAATTTCACTGGTACTTCCGTTGCTGGTTACCATTTAATCCCAAAGTAGCAAAATTGTTGAATACTACACACAGGGTGGTCCCCCCCCCCAAAAAAAGTCTACACTTTTTCAGAGGCAGATTTCTCAAAATTTAAGAGACATGTTGAAATTGTTTTAGGATATTCCTTAACTACAAGACCGTGGAGGTACCGGTATATAGTGAAAACGGTGTTGAAAATAAAGCTCAAGTTAAGAAATTACAGCCATTTACAGAAGAATTGTCAAAAACTAGTTTGTCCACATCTATTGCAGTCATAAAGACCTAATTACAATTGTTGCAGTTCTTTGTGCGTGCAGTGCTATTGTGTTGACCATATCTCATAGACTTGCATGTGGACAAATTAGTGTTGAACCATCTTTCTTTAAACTGTCAGCATTTCTTAATTTAGGCTTTATTTTCAGCGCCGTTTTCACCATATACCACAAAGATGCTGTAGTTTAGGAATATCCTGGCACAATTTTAACGTGTCTCCCCAATTCCAAGAAATCAGAAAAATGTTTAACAGTTGTTTTTGGACCACCCTGTGCACTTGCTTCAAAATACCACATTTTTTTTTCAAATTAAGTTGTCCGCAAACCAGTTCAGTAAAATAAAATCCTATGAAAATGTGAAACAGTAGCAACCATATGAACGAGCACAAACGTAATTTAATGTGTATTGAGCTTTTTACCATGCAGCTATATATCACTACGTAAATCAATATACATTTCAATCGGTAAAAAAATGTACATGTAGATAAGGTGATCATAAGTTTACTTTAAAAATATTTTTTGTCTCTCTTGTAATAGCTTTTAGTGTAAACTTACACTTTCATCTGAAAGACCCAAGAAAGGTATTGCCTTTTGTTTAACTATAACTGCATGCTATTATGTTTCTATAAAATAACAAAAACAACTAAAACTAAAGGATACCACACACACAATTACACATACCTACATGTTCCGAAGCTGTGGGGACTCCACAAAAGTTGTCTTAGGCCAAAAAAAAGTCTCCGGTTTCTGGTATGCGCGCGCGTCGCCGTAGCCATGCGCGTCGGCAAAATGAAAAAGTTTTTTTTTCAATGAAAGATGATGTCTCAAAACCGCCAAACTCACTGGTTTGACTGGAATCCTGCTGCTGCAAAATTTTAACGTGTGTTTAGATTGGGTTATGGTCGAGAATACGCTTTATGTGGCCTCTCTGGACTCCCATATATTTGCACTAAGTTTAGTCGGGCACCATTTGAAGCAAAAAAATCAGGTAAAAAAAAAAAAAGTCGCGTCGCCGCACCACTTTTTGGGCAAGCTCCATACCAGAAACCGGAGACTTTTTGGGGGGGCCTTAGAACTATAGTGCAAAGTCAAGCGTGGCAAAATCACCTTTAACTTACCGAGGTAAAAAAAACATTTACTGGAATGTAGGCGTTATTTGCAAAAAAACATAAAACAAACGATGGCGTTGTGTAACGGACACTTAGCTGGTTCACAAGCACTATTCACTGTGAATAGAATTTCATGCGTACCAGTGTGCATGGGACAAGATGGCGTTCAATGGTCCTTCAATAGTGGCACCCTTTTGGCATTTTAACACTAAGGGCTGTAGACTTGAGAACAAGTCACTAGACGGACATGTTTTGTTTGACGGCACCACCAACTTATACAGGGCGAGTCAAAAAAAGCGGAACCCAAACCCCCCAAAAATATATTTCATATTAAAAAAAAAATGTAGCACCAAAAATAATGATGACTGGAAAGCCAATTTCATAAGCTACTTTTAGATGAAAAAAATACTGAAATTGCTCAATCCGATCAAAGAATATAACTATTTAAGCGCAACGACCCTAAAACCTTTCTCGTCCAAAAAAACAATTTATTGTGTGTTTTGACTGTTTGGAACAACAAAGAAAATGACACAGAATACTTGTTTCAACAACTGTCACCACCTGTAGTAACAATATAATTTATAAAATCTACTTTTTTTTTTCATCTATGTACATGTACTAGAGCAGTGCTGTTTATTATTTTTAATACATCATTATTATTTTTATTACATCATGCTGGGTTTCGACGCGTTTGAGTAATTGGAGTTGACGTACATGCATCAAGGTTGAAGATGCACTCTCTTCCCTGCGTCTTCGTGCCATACTGCACGCCACGTATGTTGCAAGTGTATCTCTGAAGGGGATGCAGTGTCTGTCCGTATCACAGCACGGCGCACGGCGGGCTGACTAAAACCTGGCCAATTTAATACCGACTGACTGAATTTGAGTATAAGGGAATAAGTAAGTCACAGTGGCCACAAGCTTTCAAGTATATTTACATATAGTGTTCCAGGTTTCTTTTAACTTAACTTTTAAGTACAGAGTATCATTTCAAATTATATTTTCCTATAAAAGTGAAAAGTGCTAAGAAAATCTCACTGCAAACCAAGCCAGATTTCTATTTCTAAAATCAAAAAAATAAATGAATAATAAAAAAAAAATCAAGGTTATTCATTACTTCCAAAATAATGGGTTAGCTTAGTAAATAATAATAAAATAAACACTTCTGACAAGATTAAATGTCAAAAGGTGGCAATTATGTGGCTTGGCTCCCTATGCGATGATTTTCATTTTTCTGAACTCAAAAAGTGAACAAAAGCAGCAATTTCGAAGTAAGTTATACTTCAATGCAAAGTACATGTACAGTATACACAACATAAGCACTAGCAGGGGAAATATCGAGGGCAAATTATTCGATTCAACAATGGGAAGAAACTAAAATTCAAAGTTTAGAAAATAAAAACGATTTCTATATTGTTACATGGTGTTACATTTTTCGAGCTTCGCACTTCTACAAAATATCAACCATAGCTTTTTTACATCTAGGTTTCCTACGTGTTATGTTTTCTATTCTGATTTTTTTAAATGTACAGAATCATATTCCAAAGTTTAAACTTTTGCATGCAATATGTACAGAAAAGTCCAGGCCGTTTAGGGCCTGATTTGCCTTCAATATTCTGAATGCCCTAATAATGCCACACACAAACCTTACCCCGAGGGGAAAAACAAAAAAAATACTTCAGATATAAAAACAGTTTGGTTGCTGAGTGCAACTCTACTGTAAATGCGGTGTATAAAAAAAATGCTAAAATACTGCTAGGCCAGCTTTCAGAGTATGGTTCTTAAAGGTACAGCACATCATTTGCAGCTATCCAAAAATTAACTGACAAAATTATTGTTGAAAAGCATACTTGGTTAAAAGACAGTAATGGCACTAAACTCTCGGTGAAATGATTCATTCTAGCATGCTGTCATTTTGAAGAAAACAATAAAAGAAGGCCCTTTCCAAAGTTGTGTCAAGTGACACATATTTGGAAATTTCTGTTAGCAGTTGGTTTGTAATTCGACGAATCCGTCCGTGTATGAATGTTTTGGGTCTAAGAAAATATCTAAGAAATCTTTCCTAAGAAAAGTGGTTAAATTCTGAAAACGATCAATTGGAGCTTGCCAGTAACTTTGACCATGCAAACTATCATGTCACCGCTAAATGAACGGTGTTTGGGTGCTGCCACGAGTCTTCTGCTCCGACAGTTTTCCACACAATCCCAGCAAGCTTCGTGGTCGAGTGGCAAACATTTTCACTGCAAGCAGGAGGTCGTTGGTTCGAGTCCCACCCGAATAAGCATGTGATTTTTTTTCCGCAAGCCCTCGGACAACAGTGAGTATTACACGTCGGCTTATAAAATATGTCAGTGAAGGGTAAAACCAACAATAAAATTTACATCTCCCCGACGCAAATTCCGTCTTATAAAAATGTAAGGTTGCGGTTCCCGCTGCTACATCAGAATCGAACCGGTCATTCGACTCTGACAAGTTTTAAGGTCGAGTGGTAAGACGTCTGCACTAGTAAGCAGAAGTCGTGGGTTCGAGTCCCAACCCAGTAAACTTGTGAATTTTTCTGCAAGCCCTCAGACTAGACAGTGTTTACAAAATATGTCGGAGAAGGGCAAAACCCACTGTAAATTTGTGTTTTTACAGATTTTCAGGACTCAATTTCTAGAAGATAACAGTGGACAAGAAAGCCAAGTACAGAGACTGCACCCCACTAAGGAGATCATGGTTCCACGGCTAAATACTGTCATTGCTCACTGCATTCACCTATTAACCCTAGCCGCCCTGAATCCTTCACAATCCTCTTTGCCAAAGTGGAGGAATTTGGAGGATTGAGGTTACATGTTTTTTTTCCATGAGGGCAATTGGAGGATTTTGCAGGATTGAGGCTACATCCTAGCAAAAAGGCCTAGGGAGTTAGGGTTAACCTACACTTTCGAGCTACAAAGAAAGATCATCATCATCATCATCGTCATCACATTGAGATGGGAGCCAAGCCATCCTCATGTCAGTCTCTCTTCTTCTCCTCGCCCGTCTTGGCGGCCGACGCTTCCGTCTTCAGCTCCGTCTGGGAGCGTTCCATGTCCAGCTCGCTCTTTGTCGCGCACAGCTTGTTCTTGAAGTCGGCTTCAATTGTCTCCGGGAGGGTCGCCAGTTGCTGGTAGGTAATGAACAGCTTGGCGTACTCGGGCTTCTTCTGCATGTAGGCCTTGAACTCATCTTGAAGAAAATATTGGAAGGGGTTGAGAAATTTACATGTCTGATAATTCCAGGCAAAGTTTGGAGTTTCGGAAATGTAGTTCTAGACTTCATCTCCAAATTGGGGGCAGCAGCATAACTAGGGTTAAACTTCTGGGGGCATAAATTTTCAAGGGGGCACTGATGGCAAATCCAATATATATTTTTCAATTCAAGATTTTAAAAGGGTTGGTGGACACAGACATAATTCCAAAATTTAAAATACAGGGTGAGTAAAGAAAAGCGAAACCCTAACCCCCAAAATATATTTCATATTTAAAAAAATATGTAGCACCAAACATAATAATGACTGAAAAGCCAATTTCATAAGCTACTTTTAGATGAAAAAATTACTGAAATTGCTCAATCCGTTCAAAGAATATCACCATTTAAACGCAATGACCCTAAAACCTGTTTCGTAAAAAAAAAAGCAGTTTATTGTGTATTCTGACTGTTTGGAACAACAAAGAAAATGACACAGAATACTTGTTTCAACAACTGTCAACAACTGTAGTACACAATATCTTTATTAACAACCCTGGTTAGGCAAACAATATGATTTATAAAATCCACTTTTTTTAAAAGACGGGCCTTCAAAAGGACTTTGTTGAATATTTTTAACTTTTAAACTGAGGTTTTATCGCTGGTGATGTTTGAAGACAATTGTGACGACGATTCTTGAAATCGCATTTTTGGACGAAAGAGGTTTTAGGGTCATTGTGTTTAAATGGTGATATTCTTTGAACGGATTGAGCAATTTCAGTAATTTTTTCATCTAAAAGTAGCTTATGAAATTGGCTTTCCAGTCATTATTATGTTTGGTGCTACACATTTTTTAAAATATGAAATATAATTTTGGGGGTTGGGGTTCGGCTTTTTATGACTCGCCCGGTACATGTCAAACATTACGAAGTTAAAAAAACAAACATTGGACATCACACATATGTACCATATGTCACTTTTCCGCTGTTGTCTGCGTCGGCTTGCTTGAATATTTTCAGTGATTCTTCGTCCGCCATGCTAAATGCACTGTTCATGATCCGACACATGTCCTCTGCCTCAATATAATCCTTGTCGCCGCCAAACATCTACAGAATTCCCCCCAAAAAATCAATTAAAAAAAAAATTACTATTTAACATTTTTAACAATCAAATAGCGCGCATCGACCAATCAGATCACAACTTGCGGTCAGGTGACCATGGTGGCTCAGTCAAACTTTGGCTGCGTCCGAATTACTTGGCTACGGCTTGACGCTACACACGGGTCCATGAGAAGTGGCTGTAGCCGCTACCATAGACTTGTGTGCAATTTGCAGCCACAGCCATGTCTGAAATGGGCTTCCAGAGCTACGGCTTAGTCTATTGTCAGCACTCGCCCACGTATTAGCAACCGGCACAGACCTAGCCCTAGCTCTAGACACAAGATTCGGACGCTGCCGCTGTAAGAAATGTACACAAACCAAACGTGGGTGGGGCTTGTAGTCAAGTCCGGAGCATTCCATTGTACCACAGACTACGTTTACTGGTCCCTATTTCATGAAGCCGCTAAGCGCTGAATATACTCCCTCAGTTCAAAAATAAGGGGTTACCAGCCAAAACGTTACACAGTGTAAACTGCTTGAGACTGGTCCCCAGCTGATTTCTGTTAAGCAAAAACAAACTTGCTTATTAAATTTTGCTTAGCAGCTCCGTGACACTTGGTTTCTGGTCTCTACAACACTGGGTGCATTCGAGTAGCTCACCGGGGTCGACTCAGGTAAAAACACATGGGTTAGCTAAGACAGCCGGGCTAATCGAACGCTCAAACCACGGGCCATCATGATCCTCACGCGACGTTCCTAAGCTATAGCCGCAGCAAAGGACAAAACACCTGTTTCGGGCCGAGTCTTACTTTGAGACCTACTGCTTTTCCGTCAATCGCAAAAAACGTAATAACGTCAGGCTGGACTTATAGCCTCTACAATTGCAATGAGGTTAATAAATAATTACGTTTAGAATCCCAAAAAAATTATTTTGGGGTCCACTTGATTGTTCTTGCTGTCCGGTGGCCACATTTGTCGGCTTCGTGGACTGAGCAACGCATGCGTGTGACGTATTTCCAGCACTGACTCTGCTCCACGAGCAGGATCTGTGGTGGCTGACCCGGGTGAGCCCCGAGAATGACGTCAGAGCTAATTTGAATGGCACAGGGCTTACCAGAGTCGACCCGGTTATAGCTAATTGAATACATCCACTATAAACAGGCATGCAATTCGGGCGATTCACAATGCACGGCGCCACCAAGAGTTTGCCACGGAGAGTTAATTTTTCCCAGTGCATTGTGGGAGATGGTTGACAAATTCGCAGCGCGGGACATTTGAAATTGTTCGTTTTTCCGGTTAGTAGTTTCGCAAGCGTGTGATTCGAGTATCTGTTTGCTCTTTTCTTTTCTTTTTATCAATATGTTGTTTTTTGTAAGGCGGCAGAACGCTGTGCCCCAGTCTATGACAAATAAGCTCAAGTTGTCTACTGACACTCATTCAAATGGGCCACGTTTTGTCGACCGTAAACTTGAAATGTGGATTCTCCATGGCAAACTCAATGCACTGCATTGCGAATCGCCCGAATTGGGGAGTGTCTAAAAAAAAGAGGAAATTTCAAGCTTTACAACAGTGTTTTTCAATTTTTAAAGGCATAAGTGTGAAGTGCAATAAGAGGTAATCGGCTGATCCGAGGGAAAGTTGCAATACTGCATAAATAACTTGAATAATTTGTAAAGAAGAATATACAGGTACAAGTATGGGAAATTCAACTTTAGTTTCCTTACACCAAAGGCCAATTTCAGCGTTTCGTCGTTGTTGGCCGGCTGAGCAAGCAGAGAACAACCAATGATGTACTCCCTGAAATCAATCTTCCCGCTGCCATCCTGTGAAAAAAAGGGACATGATATAATACAAAGGCCTAAATAACTCAAGTCTGTTGGGCCATTGGGACAATTTGTTAACTTCATAATGAACTTCAGTAACTTCTATTTAACCCATTAGCAACTGTACTCCATTGTATTACGTGTACATGTACATTGTGTTTATTCACTGAAAAATCAATAAAACAATAGAGTGCTTGGGTGATCTGATACACTGTACCCTCTGGAGACATGTGTACAATAGGGAACAAAAGATTGTATACGTCTCCACAGGGCAATTTCTATAGATGAATACGTCTCCACAAGGTTTTCACGAAATAGATATATGGATTTTACTCAAAAACTAGGAATTTCCAAGCTATGTTGATCCGTCGCAAATGGAAGAGTTTTAGAAAAGGGATATTAAGTCCAAATTTCAGCCAAGGAAATTAGTTCTGGTTAAAATAAGAGCATTTTTAAACTACACTTTCAAACTCGAAAACTTTAGTACACGAGAACAAAGGAATGTCTCCACAAGGATACAAATACCAGTATGCGTGGTTTGGGGCGGTACAGTGAGTAATAGGCAGGGCGGTTTTGGGGGGGGGGTTAAGTGACTTAAAGGCTAATGTCCTGACAAATCTCTGATTTTGTATACATTGACATGTATGCTGGTTGCATATCCTTAGAAAGGCTTTAAAAGGTAGGGTAGATCATTTGTAATTTATGCACTGTTTGAAGCAACAACAGTGCTCAAAATCCAAAGATGGGTGTTTAACAACTGACCTGATGAAGTTTTAGCTCTGTGAATGCTGAATATTCTGAGAAAGCAATATTATAGGATCTCGGTTTCAATTCAGAAGTTGCCAAGTCAGGTTTTAAATTGCGCCTGAAATCAGCGTCCAGAACACGTTCTCATTCAGCCGATTGCAGCTACGTGATGTCACCCACTGAACCGACGAATAAAAGCAACCGCACGCGTGTATGCGTCATATCAACGTTTACGCGCACCCGTTCGTGAATTCACCGAATAAGAATACAACTACCAACGGCAAATTCCAAAAGTGCGTCACTTGAACGCATCTTTGGAAATGGCCTTCTTATATTGTTTTCTTCAACATGACAGCTTGCCAGAAGGAATAATTTCACAGGGAGTTTAGTGCCGTTACTATCTTTAAACCAAGTAAGCTTTTCAACAATAATTTTGTCAGCTACTTTTTAGATAGCTGCAAATGATCTACTCTACTCTGTGATCTACTCTACCTTCAACAAAACCAGCACTTTACTCACCCTGTCGTAGAGAGCAAAGACCTCCTTGAGTGCAGGTGAGACGGGTAACTCCAGGTACTTGGCCAGATCCTCTATGTTGATGTAGCCGCCAGACTTGGCGATGTCGGCGTAGGATTTCAACTTGTCTTGCAAATGGTCCATCTTGACTCTGACGGGATGAAAGCGCAGACAAGACTTAGCTAAGTCCTAATTACTTGACTATGGCTAGGCAGAAACTATGGGAAAGGGCTTCAGTGGCTTCCATAGCCGCATGTGTGATCGCAAGCCGTAGCCATGTATTTTGGACAAGGGTCATAAATTTGGGGTCCACTTTGTCTCTTGTCTCTGTTACATCTGACTTCTGTGATTTTATAATTCTGATGCACTCCTTATTGCAGTCGTCCTTCAAAAGTGACTATGAACAGCAAACTACCTATCCAACAAACAGATAATCAGTTGAAGTCGTTCTTGAATAAGGGAATAACAGTGTGAGGAGCCGGTCTTCACTGCGTGATAATGACCGGGTGTGGGGGTGACCGCTGTTAATGGACCGAGACGAAGTCGAGGTTAATTAATAAATACCTTTTTAACGAAATAAACAGTTAAAATGCTCCAATTTTGTGACTTTCTTTCGGCGATATTTCCAGACTTTTTTGTGTTCACGTTCATGGGCCATATTTTAGCTTAATAGCTATAACGACGTAAACTCAACAGAAACTGCTGCCGTAGCGAAACAAATTACAACAATGTTTTCATATCTTTACCTGATGGAGGAAGCTGAAATCTCGTTTACACATTCCTTGTGTCCGGAATTACAAAGATGCTTGGTTTAGGAAAGGTTAATATGTCAGTGGGTGAAGTGTTCAAAGAAAATAAATCGTAGATCTACGCTTTCGTCGTAAACATCCTCAGTATATACTGCACTGCTGTACGATGTCGTTTCAAAATTTCCTTACACGCGCGCAGGCACGCATCCCTAGCAACTGTGTTGCGCACGTACGCGCGCGTGCGTCAGTCTCACGCGATGGGGGTTGATCGCATGTGCAGTGCTCTATTGTTACAAGCTACCGTAGGACTGTTACTATATTTTGACCAATCATTGGCTTGCATTGGGCTGAACGGGTCTGGATCAATGCTGGTTCAGGGGCCATTTATTCGCTTGATCTTTGAAGCCGGTCCATTATCACCGTTAATGCCCGGCCACGTGATCGAGTCTCGACTAATCAGAAACCATCAACTCTCCAAGGTATTTATTAATGGCAAATAATAATGTACCAAAGTAACAGGGACAGGAAAAATGACACTCTTTGGACCTTAACATTTATAGAATGACCCACATGGCCATATTTGAGGTAACATTTTTCTGTCTCCTAAAATGTTTCTAACAAGACATCAGGTTTCAAAAAAAGAGTTAGCCACAAAAATGTTCTATCAACTTTTAAAACTTGTTGTTAAGTTTGTCATTTTTTTAATGTCCTTTGACCTTTGATTTTTAAAACACCACTATTACGCCATCGATCATACATTCTACAAGTGGTCATTCATCGTAGTTGCTCTTCTTTTTTTTTCAAACAATGAACAAGCACTGATATCGCCAATTTTTCTCACCCGAGTTTGGTGAGCAGTTTCTGGAACTCCACCAGGCCCACCTCTAGAGGGAGCCCCATCTCCTGGGCCCGCATCATCAGCCGACAGTCCTCAAAGGTGTGGTCTGTCACTGGCTTGTCAATCGCACTAAAGGGGGGGGGGGGGGCAAAGGACGAACGATCAAAAAATATTCAACCTCCTCTTACTTATAGCGGTCTTACTCTGTCTTGCAAAAATATCACATTATACAGATTGCATAATTTGGTCAAAATAAAGCTACATTGTATAGAGTCAATATCACATGATATCTGTGACTGTTTTTGAGTGAATATACTTTGAGGAGTTTAATGACTGCATGAAATTTCTCCATTAAAAATGCAAAAATTAGGTTATGCAAAAAACCCTGTGAGTGGCACATAAATCAAAAGCCATTGTGAAGACAATGTCTTGCTCAGCAGATATTTTCTGTGCTTAGTGACTTTCCAATGCTTTACGTGGACCTGCTTATAGCGGGATATTCGTTGGGCAAATTTTTATGCTAAGCTAAACTAAGCTGAGAACCAGTCATGAGCATATGTACGCCACATGGCGTTTTGGCTGGTAACCAATATCTGCTAAGAGTATATTTATTGTGCTAAGCAAATCTGTACTTCGCAGCTATGCAAAATCAGTCTCGGTGTTGTTATTGGTTTTGTTATACTGGCCACTGGGATCCACTTACTTGGCAATGACTGCCCGGACGTTGCGAGCAAACAGCTTAGGATCCTTGATCTCTGCCTCGCTGGGCTTGTAGACGGGCAGGAACGTGACCTGCAGTTTATTGCTGAAATTGCACAGGCTCAGCCACATGAGTTTCAGGCTGGATTGGGTTTAAAAAAAAGAAGAGTTCAAGAAAGAGTTGTTTAGTCCAACTGACATCTAAATTATTGTACCACCTTTTTTTAAAGTTAAGTTGGAAAGTGGATTTGAAGTCAAAAATATTCACAGCTAAATTCGCCCCAAGTTGACAAGTGTTTAACTTTTGCAAATAAACAGCTTGAAAAAATTATTAATTTTTTTCAAACGTTAAACGTTAAACGTTACGTCACAAATTTGTGTTTGCTTTTGCCAAGCGTTTGCAAAGCTAAGCATTTCTAACTGACTAGTTAAGGCAGAGTTGTAAAGAAGTCATCACGAGTCAATCACAAGTCATCATAAGTCCATCACAAGTCATCAGAAGTCCATCACAAATAGGATTTTAAAGGATGGTCACCCCTTCACTGAACAAATTCAAGACATTAACATAACAGATGATTTTGGAGGATTGAGGCTGAATCCAATTTTTACATGGTGGGTATTGGAGGATTTTGCAGAACTGAGGATGCTTTCTAGCCAAAAAGGCCTAAGGGGTTAGGGTTAGACCCTCCGTTAAAAACTTGTGAACTAAATTTAACTCAACAGTTGAGGTGCTCATGGATGTACGTACGTTGAATTCATAACACTGCAAAGTGTAACATGATGTTCTATCTGTACATTTTTAATTTTTTTTCTTCAGAAAACTAGAAAAATGGCGAACTTACGCTCCAGGCCCGTCCCACGTCCAAGTAAACGTGTCTAAAGCATTTTTATATTGTATGGCAACAGGCTGCACAGGCACACCAGGGTAGAAGGCACCTGCAGGAAAGCGATTAATTTTATAAACTCTTGAAATCTTGTTAACTTAAAAATAAAAGCAAATAACAGGAAGCCAAGTTTAATTATTGAATACAATGTTACTCATTTTAAATTGCCGATTAGAAAAAAAAAGCTACACCCCAAACATGTAAAAGATACAAAATTAACTGATTGACAAAAATATGATAATGCACCTAGTCACTTTCCCTTTGTGGTTTATTTGAAAATGTGTAATATAACACCGTATCCTCTTTGAGTGATCTCCGTTTCCTATTCCCAGGTTTGCAGTATTGCTAATGTTGCTAGCATCGTGACTTTGGGCGTGATTCCTGGCTACATGGCATATACAGGTTTATGGCTTCCTTGGTCAAGGATATTGACAAATTGTGCGGACATCTGTGGGAAACGGCCATATTGGGCACAGACTAGTATTGCTAGAAATACACAGATGTGGCCATGCAACATCTAGGCCTATACAGCCGTACTCGCTTCACTGGCCGTGATGAGCTGATGAGGGGCAACGTGAATGGAAAACTCCAATTTTGCTTTTCAATAAAAAGAAAATAAAACAGACCCACAGCTACATTGTACTACACACTAGGTAGTCTCGAGTATACATTTACCTTCCATGTAATATTAGAAATAACTGGGCCTAATTTCTTGGTTCTGCTGACCACAGAATTCCGCGCTTACGACCACAAATTTTGTGCTCACCACGCTAACAGAAAAATTCTGCGCCAACCCCTAAGAACAGAATCCTTAGTTACGGGATGTACGCATGTGCAGAAGCAAAAATCCCTCGCTAAAGCGTGAAATACGCTTACCGTAAGCACAGAATTGGAAAGATTTCCATATACGAAGTTCACTAATTTTCCTCTGTATTGACTAACAAGCCCTCAGATAGCAATTTCATGTCATCAAAGTCAATTTGAGCAATGAGCAATGATGAGAAAATACAAGCATTTTCTTAGAAAACACTTAAAATTTTTCAGTCCAATCTCATAGGGTTTGTACACAGGGTGTTGAGTGAACTCCGTATATGGAAATCTTTCCACAGAATTTTCTGCTATAGTACTGTACATGTAAGCAGCGATTTTTGGGTCAGAACGGTAAGCAGAACCAAGAAATTGGGCCCAGGTCACTAAACAAAAATTGCCCCTTTGAAACATTCTGCCTGATTACAGCTGCCAAAATATACGATATTCACATAAATGCTTGTAGTAATCTGGGGTTTATAAAAGACTACTTGGACTGGCTATTCTGTGCTAATGTACTTCATGATACCACTGCATATACTGGTAGTCCATTTTTGTCCGGGCACTTTTTTGTGTCTAGGTTCATCCTCTGGTGATAAGAGCTAATCTCAGGCCAAATTTGCATTCCTTGGCTATGGCCGACAGTAATACATGTATTGGAAGAGGCTTTAGCCACTTCCATTGGCACATGTGTAATTGCAAAAGCCACAGCCGCAGCCTTACCTCCTTTGAACGTGATGAGGCAAGAGCCGTTCGTGCAGGTGCCTTCGGGGAAGATGACGATCTGCGGCCATTCGCTGTCCGGCTCACAACGCCTGTTGATTTCCTTGATCGTTTTGAGCCGCGAGTCAGGGTCCGTCCGGGAGACGTAGACCGGCTGAAGACAGTCCACCAGCGCTGATTGTGGGACGGAAAACAAGTAAGAGAGAATATTTTTTTGGGGGGGAGAGACTTTAAATCCATTGGATTGGTTTTGACTATCATAGTTGAAAACTACAGTTGCAAACCACCCTGTACCCAAATTTATGGCGATGCTAAGCACAAATGTCTGCTCAGAAAATGTTTGTGCTAAGCACGATTCAGCTGAGTACCAGTCACAAAGCAACATACAAATGCATGGCATTTTGAATGGTAACCAGTTTCTGCTAAGCAATAAATATTTTGGCGCTTAGCAAATGTTCTGTGCTTATCAGCTCCACGAAATTAGCCCAAGTTTTTAACAACATTTTCGGAATGACATTTTCTTTTGGTTTACAACAGTTTCAAAGAAATTGTTGGTGTGTCTAGACTGACTGATAGCCCATTCTGTAAACGATACAATTTTCTGTTCTCACACCCCCCCCAAAAAAAAAACATTGCATAAAATTTCAATTTGAATAATACAATCTGTGATTATTGCTCAGCGAATGGAGAAGCGTAGGGAACTCAGACAGAAAATACAGTTCCATGTTAAAGAAGGCCTGCACAGAGAGAATCTCGACAGCTCGATGGCACATACAGTGTACCCATGTAAAATTTCAAAAATGGATGGACAACATGAAACACCAATGCAAAAAGGAGGGTAGTCTAGCGGCTAGACTTTGTTATGGTTTGATACGCGATAACCCGCCACCGCGAGAGGGCGCTATCACGACCAACCAATATCGCCCACGGACTTGTCGGGAAGTCCGTGAGCAATATAGACCTTTCTTGTTTGTAAACATTGGCGCCATTTTATATGGGCTGCCGCAAGCACATAAACTGAAGCTGTGGTTGGCAAATTATTTTCCAAAAAAAGTCCCCATCACGCCCTCAATACATAGTTAAAAGGCATGTTTAGGAGTTTATTTTAGCTTTGTTGACCTTCCATAGTTTTGCAATTTGTGGTTATTGGCAAAATGTACAGTTTGCCAACCAAGCATAGAAATTAAGGTCTATTGGTTGGTCGTTATCGTGGCAGCGGGTTACTGCGTATCAAACCATAACAACGTCTAGCCCCTAGACTAAAAGGAGGGGGGAAAAAAGCAATTTCCAACCATATTGAGCAAAAACCAGTCTTTTATAGCCATGCACCGAATAACCAATGCACATGCTTACACACTGTACATGCCCAGATGCAACATGCCTGCATGCTCAACTATACCATTCATGCATTGCGTTTTTGGCCAGGATACATGAAGTACATGTATAATATATGCATGAACATTTTTTTGTAATTTTGATGTATCATGTACGCACATGCATCTATTGCTAGGTGAAGTGTCCATGCAAGTTAATGAACAATTTTCAAAATTTGGTAAATTACATGAAACCACACGTCCTACAAATACGATTTATCAAAAATTTGTCAATGAGTGGAACTGGTGGAACAGCATGAATACAGTGGAAATTTACACAAAAAAGGGGCGCAGTACTTCAGCAGCTCTAAATGTTACACATTAACTTACAAATCAGTGCCTGACTAAGTGAAAGGTGTGGCTGCCCTATTACTATGTTATAGCTGACTAAGACGACACATACAAAAATGATACATGTTGTCGCTGTCACTTGAACTTTGCACAACGTACAAGGTCTACTGTCTCATTCATATTCCACATTTCACATTGGTGTTCTCAAATCAGTAGGCTTTATGCAGACATACATCTACAGGGTGAGCCACAAAGAAAGTGATCAAATTAGAAAAAAAGGTAACATATGTAACTCGCTCCATTTCATAACATAGGGATAAAGTACATGTACATGTTATTGACTAGTAACTGTGAAAATTTATGAATAACTACTATTTTAATTGCAGCTTTATCTAGCTTCTAAATTATGTAAATTCGTGTTCTGTGGTACTGCACGTTTACACTGAAGGACAGAGAGTCAACTGTAGTAGGATTTGCAGCACGTCAACTGCGACATAAAAAATTTGCCTCTTTACTGTGAGTTACTCCTCTTGTTAACCCTTCTACCGGTATTTTATTAGAGTTCCACTCTACCAACAATGAACTTTGCCTACAAATGAAACCACTGCAACCACTGTTGATATTAGTACATGTTAGTTTTGCTTTTGGAGAACAATGTACAAATATCCCCAGACTCCTTCACATGGAAAGGTGAAGTCCCCCCCCCCCCTTTCATTAACCACTGCCAACCCCGCCCCTCTAAAAGTACAGTGCATACACAGACACATCCAGGCACTCAATCACCGTACACTCCCGCCGGGGCTCCCTTTAATTCGGGCGATTCACAATGCAGTGCGCCACCAAAAGTTTGCAACAGAGAGTTCCTTTTTCCCAGTGCATTGTGGGAGATGGTCGACAAATTCGCAGTGTCATTTGAAATTATTGGTTCTTCTGGTCAGTAGTTTCATAAGCGTATGATTCGAGTATATGTTTGCCCTTTTCTTTCCTTTTTATCAATATGGTGGGTTTTTTTGTAAGGCGGAAGAACGCTATGCCCCAATCTATTACAAGTTAGCTCAAGTTGTCTACTGACACTCATTCAAATGGGCCATGTTTTGTCGACCTTAAATTTTAAAGATGGACTCTCCATGGCAACCTCTTGGGTGGCGCACTGCATTGTGAATTGCCCGAATGGAGAAATCACTGTGCAGGCTATTGTACAAAGCAACTGCCCTGTGATGGATTATCTGAACAACAGCTAGCACAATGCTTTCGCCATTGAAGGGGGCCTTCATGATAGAATTGAAAGCATGCCTGGATTGATCTTTACAAACATGTTCATGTCCAGCAGGAAGTACTGAAGGGCATTGGCCAAGCCACTGATTTCCTCAAACAAGTCTTTGTTCAAAAGTGAAAGGTGTGCATGTACATTACACCTACATGTATTATCTATTGTGTTCACAAGGCAGTATCTGTCTCATTTAGGGCAATCTTCAATTGTTACAGTTCTACTGGTGATTTAAAAATTCAGTTAATAAGGGCAATAATAACATTCTCTGTTATGGGCTCCGTGCGCCAACAAAACAGGTCGCCCTTTTACCTAGCAATGACGTCCCATGGGCAGTACACATATTTCGCTGGTTGGCGCGAGCACCGTTCCTTGTGTGTGAGTTTGACGCACGTACACCAGGGGATTTGTACTATGTACTGTTTCATTTAGGGCAATCTTCAATTGTTACAGTTCTACTGGTGATTTAAAAATTCAGTTAATAAGGGCAATAATAACATTCTCTGTTATGGGCTCCGTGCGCCAACAAAAGAGGGCGCCCTTTTACCTGGCAACGACGTCCCATGGGCAGGACACATATTTCACTGGTTGGCGCGAGCACCGTTCCTTGTGTGTGAGTTTGACGCACGTACACCAGGGGATTTGTACTATGTACACGGTAGTGGCCGCGCTCCGCGGCAAAATATTGCAGTCAGGCAAGATGGCGTCGTTCGGTCACCCCCAACTGTACTTTCTTTGCCGGTGAGGGGGTACTTGTGAACGGAGCGGATATTGTGTGCTTGGATGCTGTAATTTCATTGGTCTAGGACGCCACGTGTCTGGATCATAAAAATGCTTGTCAAAACTGTAAAACTTGCAATTGTAATTCTTCCATGACCCAGAAAACTTATCGCTGTGGACCGTAAAAGTTAAAACTTACAACTGACAGTTGACACTTGACATTTTGTGATATGTTTAGTTGCTGTCTGCACTGGACTTTGCTTTTTAAAAGTTGAAAACAGTCAACGTAAAGTTGACACAAGTCTGCGTTATTTTATCCAAAAAAGTCCAATGCCAATGCAATGAGCACCACCGCCCATAACCATGGAGTATTGGTTTGTGAATCATTACTCTAAGCAGGCTCAGTAAAGACCGGCTTACTGCGATGGCTGAGTTTGGTGTCTTAACCAAGACCATCTAAGGGCAAAAGCTGGCTAAAATCGGAATGTTTAAATCAACCCTAACTCCTTAGGCATTTTTGCTAGGATGTTACCTCAATCCTGCAAAATCCTCCATTATGTCTTAAATGTACTTGGAGGGGTGACCACTGCCTCAATCCTGCAAAATCCTCCGACAATCACTGTCAATATGTGTCGAGGCAGAGCCAGTGACATCCTGGTGCAGTACGGAGGGTTTCAAGTATAATCTAGGCCTAAATTTATGCACTGCTGAGCATACATGTAAACAACACAAGGTCCGGCTCAAGGCCATGACACAGTGCATCCCCTCCATCAGCACTGCTGAGCAAACAAAGAGGATTTTAGAAGATTTGGGAGGGTAATAGGGTTTTAAGCTAGCCAGCTACATGTAAGACCACAGTAGGCCTACTGCAATCAGCCTGGTCAGAATTGAATCGTATGGTACTTGAATGCCAAACAGTAAAACACGCTGTAACCTGTAACAGAGGGCTAAGGTCTTTGTGCTCTCAAAATAAAAAAACCTACTTCCGAAAATTGGCACCTTCCCGTTTTCTTCCCTAGACACGCCACTGACCACTTCCCGGCAGGCAAAGATGGTCAGCGAGTCCATGTAGCTAGTGTGCGGTGCAAAGACAAGGAGGTGGGCCTCCGTGGGGGACGCCCGACGACCTTTGACCTCGATCCAGTGGAAGCCCATCAGGAAGATGTGAACTCGGGCCAGGATCATCGCAAAGTTCTGTAGACTTCTGTACAACGTTGGGAGATGGGAATGTGATGAGGAAAGACACACTCACACAATGCACGGCATGGAGGGTAGGGTAAATGATTGACGGCAAAATACACGTTACCAAAAAATTGAGAGGGCTCAGGAACCTGAAACTGATAAAACAGTTACGTAACATCTTCTTTACTGCAGGCCGCTATACATTGAAAATGTCATTGTGAAGGGGGGAGCATTTACATAATGCAAATTTGATACACATTCACTAGTACAGGTACAAATATGTGCAATACAATCTTTGCAAGTCCTCAAGCCTTAATTCAAGTCACAACTCACAAGCTATTGCAATGAAGTGTAAAACAAAAAGCATTTAAAGACTGAAAAAAAGAAAGTCCACACTCATTGGAGGGGTCATAATTTTGAATCTGATCGTCTTATGATGACGTAATTTATATAGACCTTTGAGGAATTTTGTTGGCTACATTTGCTACCCCGTTTGCTACCAAAGACTGCAAATCATCCAAGATTGACAACGGTTTATGAAAATTGATGCAGTTTGAAAAGTTGCAAATTTACAGATCACGGAAGGAGAAATTGCTAAGCGTAACCACACAATTGGCCCCTATCGACTGCACAACGCCCATACAAAGTGCTCCCATGCAACAAGCGACGTGGGATCGATATTCCCTGCTGTTTGTTTCGGGCAGTGTAAGATTGTCAATGTTGGACGATTTACAGTCTTTGGTAGCAAACAGGGTGTCAAAATGTAGCTAACAACATTCCCCAAAGGTCCATATAAATGACGTTATCATAAGACCATCAGATTAAAAATTAGGATCCCTCCCATGAGTGTGAACTTTCTTTCTTTTTTTGCTGGTGTTTAACCATTTGTTATTGTTCGTGACTGGACTTGTGAAAGGACTTGTGACTGGACTTGCGACGGACTCGACTACAACACTGCCTCAAGTGAAGCGCCAGTCCGTTCAAATAAAAATGTGTCCAAAAAACACCATTTCTTTGTCATTGTTTATTGATCCCTGTTGCCTCACTTGTGACTTGGACCGGTGACTTTCCTTCCGTGTGACAGAGAAGACAGTAACACAAAGCTGACATTGCATGGGACTATCCATGTCAACAATTGCATTTTTCTGTTCTATTTCTCGGCGGGGTGCAACACGATGAAAATGAGACTTCTGAAGTCCAACTTCCATGTAAGATATCAATTGATGTTGCATAAAAGGTGTATTTCTGTTGCTCTTGAAATATCATAAATGCTGTTGAGAGACTTATTGAATGATGGAAAAGGGTCACATTCTGCCATCAAACAATCCAAAAATTCTCCTGAAATACCCATGAATTGCAAGCATTCCCATCGCTAAATTGCAACATTCCCTTTCCACATGCACAGATGGTTTGAACTGTCATGCCTTGACGTCGGTTAAAAAAAGTACTGTGCGTGAAAAACGGTAAATGTTCATACCGGTATTTCTTAATTGATCGACAATAAGTCTCAGGACACAGATGACAAGTTGTTCCAATGAGCTGTGACAGAGATATCCCTTTGTACGGTAACTACTGTTCATCATCATATGGCCACTTATGATTTGACTTGTGATTGATAACAATTAACTCATTTGTACAAATAACCAGACTTAACTAGTACAGTAAGAAATTTGCTCACGAATTAGCGGTGTGTATTTACGGTTAGTAATACCGGGTACTCGATTGATAAAAACATCGGTAATCCGGTACCCGCTAAAGAAACCCAACCCCGAAATTAAAATCTCGGAAGTTGCTGTCCAGGTCGTCCACAAAAGGTCTGCACGATAACACTACCGCATCGGTGCGTCAATTAAAAGCAAGACGCAAGTGTGTAAACTGCAACTTCCGTGAACACCATAAACGTGAAATTTGTATTGTTTTCCCATGTAGCCTGGTTTACATTTTGAAAATTCCCCACAAATGACATTCAAAACCTCTCTGTTTAAGTTTCTGAGAAGTTACCAAGTAATTTCCAAAAGTTAGCTACGGGTACCCGATCCCATAGTCTAGAACCGGTTCCTGACATCAACAGTCGGGTACTCGGTTCCGATGCACAGCCCTAGTGCTGTCTAACGTATACGTACCGGTACATGTAAGGTTCATGGTCCAAAATACCAGTATGCATTTTTCCAATAAAGATTTGTGCACACGAATGTATTCAATGCATTTACATGTAATGAGATGAATCCACTCTTCCGTTAAAAAGTTACATCATAAAAATGCATTTGGTATTTTTAACGTCCTAATCCCCAAACCATATTTGAACAAACCTAGGATAAAGGCAATTTCAGATGGTACATGTACAATGTTCATGTAAATTTATAACTTTATGCCTGAGTTGTAATTGAGCCAATAAGTCAATCTCTAGTCCTCCAGTCTCAAGTCAGTCACAAGCTATTCAAATGAACGGTGACAAAGGCATTCCTTTGTTATTGTTCATCCCCTGTTACTTGTGACCAGACTTGGGATCTATAAAGCTACATGTACGTGCTGAGCAAAAAGTCATTCAAGGCTGTTCGCTCAGCATGTAGCTCAGTGTTTTCTGCCACACGAGGCTGTGAGGCAAATATCTAGTCTGTATGATTTCTTTCGCCCCGCGAGGCGAATAGCTCACCGCGTGCGGGCAACCTGAGCTATGTGCCGAGCCAAAAAAATCTACCAGCCAATGAAAGCACAAATTCTGTTCACATTATTTCAAGATGGCAGCCCCAACGAAAGTGTCAATGGCATTGTCAGCAACTATATTTTTTAGAGGACAAGCTGGTGGATTTGTGGCCTTATTATCCTTGTTTTTCAGTCGCATGATTTTTTTAAATAGGGACAAACTTGACAGCAGGCTTTAGAAGAAATTGCAAAACAATATCTTGAAATCACGTGAAAAGAGTACGTGCTTTGAATGGCTAGTTAATTTTTCTGGCTCAGCACGTAGCTCAGGTTGCCTGCACGTGGTGAGTTTTTTTGCCTCGTGAGGCGAAAGAAATCACACAGGATACATGTACCACATGTAGATATTGGCCTCACGGCCTTGCGAGGCAGAAAACGCAGCAAAAATTGATTGCACACGGTGATATTCTGAGCTAAGTGCTGAGCAAATGGCCTTGAATGACTTTCTGCTAAGCACGTAGCTCTCGTGTGCGGCGGGCTTTAAACGTGACTTGTCTCGTGACTTGACTCATGTTAGTTGACATGATTACAACTCAAATTGGTGTGCCCAGATGTACCCGCATACATACACACTATTCTGAGCCAGATGACCTACACGTGTACGGACAGAAGCTACAAAAAATCACAACCATGCATGTAACATTTACAGAACTACATGTAGCAGTTTTGCATTTGATGTCCCCCACAAGTCCCTGCAAGTCCATCACAGGTCCATCACAAGTCTTTCAGTCTCACTTTCAAGTCAAGTCACGACCTTTTCAAATGAACTCTTAAAAAAATCTTCCTTTGTCAATGTTCATCTAGTTTCGTGACTGGCATGATGAAAGTACTAGTGAAAGGACTTGTGAAAGGACTTGTCGAATACACTAGCTGCAGACTAGCAAGTTTGAAGTTTCATTTGTGATCACCATGTAGCAGCGAATGTTTCATGACGTCAAATTCGCTTCGCATTCGCATGAAGTATGAACCGGGCTTTAAGGATGAAAAAGTGGGCGTGATTTGAGTTGAAATGGGTGGAACAGTCTGCTTAAAACTAACTACAGAGTACAGACAAGCTATCACTAACACTTTAACAACATGCAAGACTGAGCTGTGCAGGGGATACTAAATCACAGATACCAGTATTAACTTTGTGACCGTCAATATGACTTTAAGTCTACAAATACATTTTTAGAATGTGAGTGAACATCAGCGAACAAAATTTGAAGCCATTTTTTGAGGTGGAACCAGCTAAGGCTCGCGTCTACCGGTAGGTACATGTACGTACCGGGTACATGTTTGCACTTCAGGCTCCTTAAGGTTAACCAAATGCACGCATGCCCCATCTTTAAGAAGGTGTGCGTGCAGACGTGGTTTCCACCTCAAAAATGGTTTCTAATTTTGTTCACCGAATAAGTCATAACTCGAGACAAGTGTTTCACACGGACACAAACACAATATGTGACAAGCATACATGTATGCACCACAGGAACAAGCAAGTACCGTGCAACATCCACATGCTCAGGCAAGGAAAAGGAAGACTACCATGCAGTAACGAGACTCCAAACGAAAGTACAAAAACATTTGTGGGGATGCAGAGATTTGGAGAAGAAAAAAAAGCAAGCGATGAGCCTTTTTACAACTTCTTTTTGCATCACTGACTCGTCAAACCTACGTACGTCCAATCAGCGGGTAATCTTTCATGCCCGTTTTCGCGATCACCGTCGGGTACCCCATCATGTAGAACAGCAGGCCGTCAAAGATGGTCGTGTGGCACGCGGCTACGGCAATGGGCGCCTCGCGTGGGGACGCCTGCATGCCCCGAATGTCCACCCGGTGGAAACCCATCGCGAAAAACATCGCCCGGTACGCGAAACCCACGGGGAATCTGCGCAACAAGCTGCGTGGTAGAGAGAGGGAAACATAGAAAAGGGAAAGAAGGGGAAAATACAAAAAAACAAAAACAAAAAACACAGCTAAGTGTGATGAGCCAGTGAGGTAAAGATTCCTGTTACTTAATTGTACATGTAACTGGGTCATTCTATAAATGCGGGGTCCACTTTTTCCTCATTTTTCCCCCCAACAAATTAGGGTAGGGGCTGTCAAAAAAGGGTAGGAAGGGTAACCAGAAGCAGAACTTTTATTTTTTGGGGCCTTACACAGAGTAAACTACCTACCCAACAAATGACAAATCGTTTGAAGTCATTCTTAACCCTACATGTATAAACATGATAAATGCCAAAAATGTGCGGCTGATTTTAGAGGAGGCACTGCGTCACAATCTTGAGCCAGACCTTGTGTTGTTTATCCTCAGCCGAGCCTAAATTAAGGCCTAGATTATAAATACATTTGTACTGTCAACATATTGACAGTGATTGTTGGAGGATTTTGCAGGTTCGAGCCAGGTGTCACCCCTCCAACTTCCAAGGACCACATTCAAGAAAAAAGGGAGGATTTTGCAGGATTGAGGCTGTGCGCAATTTTTACATGGAGGCAGTTGGAGGATTTTGCAGGACTGAGGTTTCATCCTTGCAACAATGTGTTTAGATACTGGTAGGGTTAATAAATGCAGTGGTCCTTATACTCTAATGGCAAATTACAAAGTATAAAGGTAACAGGGACGGGGGAAAAAGGTCAAATTTTGGATCCTAAATTTATAGAACGACCCAACCGTCAAACTTGTGAGTGACAGTGAGTGCCGAGGTGAATATATTTCAAACTGTCAAGTCACAGCAATCACCTTGAATTTTGAGTTGTGTACTCTGTTTAAAGGGCCAGGTTACACAAGGCGATTTCCCCAGGCAACTTGGGAGGGCAAGCAAATGCACTGCAAGCTAAAACAGAAATCTCGGAAAGAACATTTTACTTCAGTCAGCAGAAATTCCTCAGAAACTCACATGTACACTGAGAGATGACTTTTTCAGTTGTTTTTCTACATGTACTTGTAAATTGCCCAGAACATGTTTTCTATAAATGGCCTTGCATAAACCAGTCCTCATGTCAAGGTGATCAACATGGTTTGAGGGTTGATAGTTGATATAGGCTCCCCGAGGTATTGGAAGCTGACAAACTAGTTCCCAGACTAGTTCCAAGGATGACGCTGCATGTACATTGTACATGTACATATATGTACATGTAATATTGACTACCCACCTGAACTAAACCATGTTTTATTTGTTTTACTATGCCTCATAAATATTCACACAAATTTCACGAAGTTCTGACATGAAGTTATGCAAAGTTTTCTTAGCAAAATGTTGCAGTGCCCCATCTCATCTTTTCATGTACAAATGTAGCTGCTGCATGCTGCTAGGGCGATGTTCGCACGTACACACTAGCCCTGTCATGTGCGCTAGTTCCGCGATTGCTTCTTAAAGTGCATGCATAGTAGCCTAGCGAACTGGTAACCAGTGCGACAGTCTACATGTACTACGCAAGCGTATTTAACCTGTACATGAAACCTCGCGCACGCGCTTGGTAACCAGCAAAACTAGCGGCTGACACGTGATGGTGAATGGACAGTGAGAACTCGGCTCTCGATCATGAATATGTATGAGATAATGTTATATACAGTCTGCTGGAGCCATTCAACAAATGGATTATTTTAAGGAGGTACATTGTACAAGGCCTCATGTTATAGTCTCTCCCAATGGTAAACTATGGTAAACAAAAGAGAAACTATCTGAAGTGCCCTTTTAAACCTCCGGTCCCTAAGTCTTTTACGAGTGGTAAGATACGGGTGGTGTCAGTTTCTGGTGTCCATAAAACATACATAAAGTCAGGTGATCACCCATCATGCAACAGTTAGTCACGCTCACACCAACTACATTGTTGTTCCTCATCTGCATGATAAGTGAAATTTTGTTTGTGCAGATCATCCAACCTTATTACCGTTGAAAAATTGTCAGCACCAGCCCCTAAACCCCCCCCCAAAAGAAAAAACATTCATGCCCATTTTAACATCACTCAAAAAGATCAATGAAAGGAGTTTTTAGAAATGTGCAACATTTATAATTCCATAAAGAAAATATCGTTTATGACAGTATTGAAGTCGAGGGTAAACTAAGGTAAACCTCCTCATTTTTAAGTTTTTGTTAAATTTCTCAGTACTACTTGGAGACACTAGGAAATAAATGTGTGGTTTCATACAATACCGGTACATGTCTCCTCTATGGTGTGCAAATATAATATCATGGTCATTTTGGGGAGGAAGTTTGGCGTTACCCGGGTCTTTCGGTAAAAACGCCGGTCCATGGCTTTACCACAGGATTCCCTGTGGTATAGCCCAGTGTTTTTTTTTAATCAGGAAAAAAATCACAGGGTAAGGCCAAAAAAAAAAAAATATTCGGTCTCTGGTCAGACCAAAGTTCCGGAATTGACGCGGCCATGCGGCTTTTTTTTGTTTCTTCTAGCTTTGATTGTATGGACAAGGTGGGGTACTATTTTGCTTTTTTGGTGTCCTCATGTACATTGGTGTCCTCCATAATTTGCCTTGGTGCTTTCTATCATTTGCCTTGGTGCAATTCCCCTTTCCTTGGTGCTCTTTGGTAAAATAAATAGAGGGCACTATTGGAGCTACCGCGGAACATTTTGAAAAAAAAAAGATTGTGACGCCATGAAAAAAAACGCGCGCTGATAGAGACTGAGAAGGAGACTATATTATTTTTTGTAAACCTCATTTTTTTTTTTTTTCAATAAAAAAAATACATATATACAAGTACAAACAACACAATAGGCCTAGATAAATACACTTATCTCTGTACCAACAATCACAGACAATAGGCCTACATGGCATGTTTTACTCAAAAGTGAACCCTTATTTGTATGTTTGTCAACTTAGCACTATATTAACCCTATCTGCCACAATGCAGTAGCCAATACATGTATTCACCAACAAATGACAGTTTACACAACGTACAATAGGCATGACACAACAGTGGACCTTGGACTTGTCACATCAATATTGACATAATGAGAATGACGCACAGTGTTCCTATCCTAATACTGGTAACATTTACTCTGTGCGCAAATGTTTTTCGTTTGAAGCAACGTCACTTCTAAAATCTTAAGTAGGGTGCAACTAACTTGTTGAATTTTAGTTCTGCAGCTACATGTACAGTAAAAAAATTTAGACAACAGAGAAAATAGAAACACTTTTGTTTCTGTCTCGTGACTGGATCCCATTGTTAAAGCACATTAATTTTTTTTTTAACTTTCAATGATGGTTTTCTTTCAATGAAAACATTTTCTGCCAGAAAAAAACCCCAAGGGTATTTGGTACCAATCCTACCAGTATCTTCACTTTCAGCAAAGTTATTCTCTAAAAATTAATGTGGCCTGACGTTGCGAACTTAGCAAGTTCTTCTTCAGAGGCTAAAACAGAAATGACAGAGGTACAAACATTAACATGGGGGTGCACACAAACATGCAGGGCTGAAGGAAGAAACACAAAAGGAGGATTAGGTGGGAAAGGTGTGGAAAGATGCAGGGGAGGGTGGATGAGAGAACAAAGGAACAAAGGGAGATGGCAAACCACAAGGGGTCTAGTGTAAACAGGGGAGGGATCAGAAAGGGGAAGGATCAAAGGTCACAGGGAGTGGGAACGGACAAAAGAGTGTTATTCTCATTAAATCGGTACGTACATTAATTAACAGGTAAAATATGTTCCTACATAATACAAATACCGGCACCCTTGAATGAGCGATTCCATGAATGCATGGACATTAGGCATGTTAGGCCAAAAATATAATAGTTCTGCTTCCAGTTACCCTACCTACCTACCTACTTTTTTTTGGGGGGGGGGAAATGAGGGAAAAAACCTGAAAACCATCAATCACTACCTTTTACCCTTTACTACAGGAAGACACCTCCATATGATAGTACACAAAAAAATTGCCAAAAAAAATATCTAAACCAGAGCTTTTTACTTAATAAAGCCTGAAAATACATTTAAAAGTAATTTTGAAATGCTGAGGGTAAACAAATTATTTAAACCTTGTTTGTTAAAATGAAATCAACTCGCATTATTTTGTGGATAGTTTTTAAGTTTCTTTTTTTTTTCTGGGTATAGGCCTAGCAGAGTAAATTTGTGAATTATTAATCTTTGAAAACTCTTGCACAAATTTATGGTTGAAATGGAAATTTACAATTTTTAAAATGGCAACAACATTTTTGAAATTTAAAATGAGTGGCCCTGTGCAAGTGTGTCATGCGTGGCCTAACTGTGACTCGTGCTTGGAGGCATAGGAAAGAGCATGGGGTGAGGTCCGTGGAAGGAAGTCATTCTGAGGTGAACGGAAATTTTCAATTATAATTTATGCAAACACAGACAGGCAGGAAACACACATAATCTACGCATTTTTATAGCTAAGGTGAGAGTATGATGTCATCAGTCTGGTACCGGTACATTACATGTGTGCATTCAATTTAATAACCTATTTTGAGACCACATCTGAATTACATGTACTTGCAATTCGTCGGGTGCAACAAAAAGGGATGAATCGTTTACGGTCTTTGAGCAAATGATACGTCACTTTGTGGAGTTTGTGGTGTGACCGGCGAATTTGGCACATGTACGGTAACTGGGGCCTGGCCGTACAGGGTCTTAGAGTGAGAAATTGGGTTTTTGTAACTTTTCTATTTTTTTGTGCTCTCTTTATAGTATGGAGCAATTTGTAAAACATGAAGTTCATGTAAAAGCCACACTACCTTAAAAGGCCGGTTCACACTCAGCGCGAACACGAACGCGAATTTGTGACGTCAGGGCAAGTTTTCACGTTGCAAATTCGCAAAAGTTGAACACTTTTCAACTCCGGCAAATTTCGCAGCAAATGCTTCGTGACGTCAAATTTGCATCGCATTCACATGAAGTATGAACCAGCCTTAAGGCAAATAATTATTTGGAACTGGCTTTAGATATATTTTGATTGAAAGAAATCTACAGTTGTCAATTTCAGGCAACTCCAAATTACAAACGTGTAGCAACACTATTTATGCAGTAGTTGTACATGTGCATACATGTACATGTACATGTACAGAAAATGAGCTTCAAGATTTGTGATAAATACAAAGAAATTACATATTACTTGGTTCGTTGCACTGAACAATGTACCTGTACAAAGCAATGCATTTTCCTTTTTTTTTAAATCTCAAAAAAAAAAAAAGTTTTAACATGTTAATGTATTTTTGAAAAACAATTTCATAAAATCAAAGCCTAAAAAATTATTACCTCCAATATATGGCCATCACATAGCATCCCCTTGAATGAGAATCTAATTGCAGAAATTAATTATTCCCCCCCCCCAAAAAAAACCCAACAGACTTACTTTTCTCACTTTCCTACTTGAAAATTTCTCTCAAACTTTCATTCAGTGCAGATGAGGTCCTTCGTATTTTACATGCTAAGTTTGAGGCCTCAAATAACAGTTTTAATGAGATTTTTTTCGCAAAATTTTTAGCCAGAGAGTGAAGCAAGGTGATTTAAATTTGAAGCTCAAGACTAGTCCGGTGTCTGACCAACTGCTTAAAAAAGAATGACCATTTAGTAGTTTGGTTAGATACTGTAAACAAAGAGTGACTAGGTACCACACGGTTCTTTTGAAATTATATTTCATATTTAAACAAATATGTAGCGCCAAAAATAATGACTGGAAAGCCAATTTCATAAACTACCGTACATGTACTTTTAGATGAAAAAAAATTACTGAAATTGCTTATTCCGTTCAAAGAATATCACCATTTAAATGCAATGACCTTAGAAAACCTCTTTCATCCAAAAAAATGCGATTTCAAGAATCGTCGTCACAATCGTCTTCAAACATCACCAACGATAAAACCTCAGTTTAAAAGTTAAAAATAATCAACAAAGTCCATTTGAAAAAATGTTTGAAGGCCCCTCTTTTAAAAAAAAGTGGATTTTATAATGTTTGCCTAACCAGGGTTGTTAATAAAGATACTGTGAACTACAGTTGTTGACAGTTGAAATTTAGTATTCTGTATCATTTTCTTTGTTGCTCCAAACAGTCAGAATACAGAAATATATTTTGTTGTGGAAGAAAAAGGTGTTAGGGTCATTGCGTTTAAATGGTGATGTTCTTTGAACGGATTAAGCAATTTCAGTTATTTTTCATCTAAAAGTACATGTAGCTTATGAAATTGGCTTTCCAGTCACTATGTTTGGTGCTACATATTTTTTAAATATGAAATATATTTTGGGGGGTTTGGGTTCCGCTTTTTTTTTCCCCTCACCCTGTGAGTCAGAAGTGTCTGACTGGTCGTTTTGTGCGCCAGTCTATTTTTCTTTACCACATTTTCATAAATTGGGCACTTTCATTACACAGTCATTATTTTGTGCTTCAAATATTTTTTTTTTAATATCTCAACACCCACTCCCCCATCAGCCAAAAATTTTTGATCTTGAATAAGTGTCTTTTTGAACTCACCTTCTCCAACCTGTGAAAGGCTTCTGTTGTTCAGCAGCGCTTTTTTTGTGGCCCATCACGATCATGCTGCAGAACAACCAATCGACGAACAGAAAGAGTATGGCAAATATGGCACGAATGGGCGCTATCGTCACCGACATAATGGCAATCTGAAGATAGTATAAGAAAAAGAACAGGGGGAAATGTCATCGTGCTGAAAACAGAAATTTGCTAAACATACCATACATGAAACTAGGGAGAGAGAGGACGTGAAATTTGATGGTAGATTGAGGGTATGCTTGACCGATACCGACTTCAGAAACCTTAAAAAACAGATGGGGCAAGATTACCATATGCGAAGTTCACTAATTTTCCTCTGTATTGACTAACAAGCCCCCAGATAGCAATTTCATGTCATCAAAGTCAATTTGAGCAGTGAGAAAATACCTTAAAACAAAAATTAGTATTGGTACGACGATCGTTTCGATTACTCCTAGAACTATGAGGCTCCACGCAGTGGAGCGTGGAGCCTCATAGTTCTAGGAGTACGTTTCGATCTCGTCACATTTGGCTAAATCATGGCTAAATTCAGGGCCAAACCAGCCGCCGACAGACTACACCATAATCTGTCCCGATCGCAGCAACCCTCAGCCGAGCAAGACATCCGGCAGAACAAATCCCGTAAGTTTTAAAATAATTTCTATCACGATTCCTTGTGTAAGTCCATGCTAAAACTGTCTCGTCAAAAGATTGAATTCTAGACTTTGCATTCCTAATCACACATTGCATTGCAAAAGTCAGCAACGATGAATTTTGTCAAATCGATGTTTCACTGCACATGGTCAATCACTCCAAAAAAGAAGGCATCAGGATAGTGCATTTCTTGCCCCCCACAGCCCCGCCCCAGCCCTCCCCCCCCCCCCAAATTAAAACAGGTTTAAAACAAGTTAAATAAGAACTGCTGGTGTGTCAAAGTTTGCGTATCAATTTTGTCAATTACTATAGTCTACTGTTTAATTGTGTGATATAAAAAAACAACACCACGGATTAATCTTGTCTTGCTAGTCGGCAATCTATAAAGCTTAAATAAACACTATGTAGGCCTATGTAAATATGTAGACCCATAGAATAAATAAACCGCATGAAATTGCAACTGGCAATTACGACGCACTCACCCTAATTTTATCCCAGCCACTCAATTTGAGTCGGTGCACAAACGGGTTGGCGATCGTCGGCATGATGAGAGATTTCGACCGGGGAATTCGCTCCCGTACGGGTGGTGTTTCTGGCCTTTGCTCCATGTCTGCAATGGAAATGCTTTACTTAATACGTGATATTAAGCACAAGGCTTTGAAAGTCTCTTGTTCTGGAAAAAATGGTCAAATATCAAGACATCTCCAACGCTGGATGACGGCTCCGCTGCACTGCGCCGAGTTATGATTCTGATTTCTGTTTGGCGCCCTCTATCGCTAGCGCTTTGATCTCGTAATTTTCTCGTTTTATTTTCGAACGTGTAGTTAATATTTTTTATTTATGTCACGCCCCAACTATCGCATCGGTCCCAACTATAGTTGGGCCTGTCCCAACTATAGTTGGGCCTGTCCCAACTATAGTTCCACAGTTGGGCTGGCCCAACTATAGTTGGGCCTGTCCCAACTATAGTTGGGACGGTCCCAACTGTAAGTTCCATTGTTGGGCCACTCCGATCTTTTTATTTTGCGGTGTCCCAACTATAGTTTACATTGATGTACAACCATAAAACGTTCCCTACAGCTCTGATACACGTCTGACTTTACTGGGGACCACTGAAATTAGCTATTGATGGGCGAATCTATAGTTGGGCCACCCCAATCTTTTTATTTTGCAGTCCCAACTATAGTGTACATTGTTGTATGATTATAAAACATTCCCTACAACTCTAATACATGTCTGACTTTACTGGGGACCAATGAAATGATCTATGGGTGGGGACCATCTGTAGTTGGGCCACCGCAATATTTTTATTTGGCAGTCCCAGCTATAGTTTACATTGATGTACGACTATAAAACATTCTCTACAGCTCTGCTTAATTACATGTCCGACTTGGGACCTTTGACATTAGCTATGGGTGGGGCCCATCTATAGTTGGCCGGCCATGGCAATCTTTGAATTTTGCAAAATGTTGCTGGATAATAGCTCCATGATAAAACCCAGCAGCTGGACAACCCATCCAACTAGGCAGTACCACGTGACTGGCCAGCCTTGCGGCATGCATGCACGACGAATACACGGTGCCAGCGCCGCGGAACATTTAATCCAACAAGATCTATCAAGCATGAAGCATCCGGCGCAACTCCAGTCCTAACTATAGTTGGGCCGACCCAACTGCCGCACTATAGTTGGGACAGTCCCAACTATAGTTGGGACCAATGCGATAGTTGGGGCGTGACATTTACATCAGGTATTTTTTATTTAGAACGTGCAGTTGATGTTATTATTCTTGGAAATGTAGACTGCGCATGCTCATAATACAGCTGGCGCATCATTGCAAAACGTAAACACAAACAGAAGTTGTTGGCTGCGTACTTCAATATTTTTTTGTCTTTTTCGAAACGATCGCGGTGTATGATTTGCCAGCATTGTTGATGTGTTGATCTTGTTACATATCCTCATATGGTTTAGGTGAAAAATGTTGGATTTGGAGGTTGTGCCGGGCCGATCGCTCGGAAGTGACAACTGGGAATTCGTGCTCGGTAAGTCAACAATCCAACAAGGAAAACGACTGTACTTGACTCGGTAAATCCTTGACTCAAGTACAGTCGTTTTCCTAGTTCCGGATAGCAAACATCATTCAGGCTGCTTTCGGCTCAACTACTTCACGAATTCAAGTGACACTGGTTTAAAAGTTTACCTTGAGTGATGGAGAGACTACAAAATAATTTCCCAAATTTAAGCTCTTTTTATTGTGACTTTACGACGTCAAAAGTACCGATGCCGCTTTTCCTAGTTCCGGATTGGTTCAATCAGTTCCAAATCGATCAAAAACTGATTCGTGCGGAAAAAAAATCACGCGAGAAAATCACTTTTTCAGCCAGAACCACCCCAAATCAAGCACATTTTCTGATAAAGTATTATTTAATCGAAGTGGCTATCGTTACGGCAGCCGTTGTTTAGCGCCCTCTACGATACTTTTTTGATACGCACACAGGTATATCATTATTTGTTTCCCCACGTTTTAGCAAGCAGTGTGTCAGCTCAGTCGATAGTGGGTAGGATTTTGCACTGCGAGGTTGCGGGTTCGCATCTCAGTTTTGCACTCGAACTTTTTTTCTTTTCTAACCTGAGGCTTTGGAGGATTTTTTTTAAAAGGGAAATAAAGTCCGAATTATCGAGAGAATTCCAGCAAATTTTCAAAAGAGAATTAACGTAAATAATTTTTAAACTTTTGTCTGCAGCGCAACGGCACGAACTCACGCACGGACCGAAAACCTTGCACACGTCACCGAATACGTCACACAAAATCGCTTAACGCGCGTGTACATGTAGTTGGGTCGTAAGTGCACGCGCGATCCGGAACTAGGCAAAAGCATACGGTCATTCATTGGCGAATTTTCAAATATTAGAGACGCTACGAATTATTTTGATTGAACACACATTCGATGGAAGAGTTTATACGACTGTAGTGAATGAAAAAAATATTCGAAACCACACTGTACGGGAGAAATACCGAGAAGAAAATTTATCGTCCATTCGCAGCTCCCATGATTTTCTACAAAAGGTCCAAACATGTCAAAGTGCGTGTCGGAAATCTGGCCAAAATTCCTTTTCTAAAAGTTTTATCAAAAAGATCTGTGTGTATCAGGAAGCTTACATTTTCCTTTTCAAAATGCACTTCGTCAAAATTTTTTTATTGGAGACTAGCCCAAAAGAAGTAGGTTTTTATTCGAAGCGATCCGGAACTAGGAAAAATCCGGAACTAGGAAAACGACTGTAGGCCTAGACATTTTGACAGGCGTACTGCGCAACATTGTCATTGGCGACTCTCAAAAATGCCTTAGACCTTATATGATCACTCTTTTTCACCGTAGCCTCTTTGATGGTCACTCATTAATACATGTTTTCAAATTTGTAGTGGCTATTTTACGGGATTCAGCCCCAATGCTATTTTGTTACGCCCCAACGTAGAGCATTGCAAAAACACCATCATAACCACTGTGAACCAATATCACATTTATCATGACCCGTTCAACCAGAGCACTTTTATATAACTTTACTTTCTTTCTTCTTATTAATCTGCCCGTCTTCAGGAATGCCATTCTCGCAAGCTGTCAACATCCTACGTCGCCAGTGTCGCATCATCAAGGAAGTGCAGGTCATCTACTGTGAGTCGGTCCCATTGGCCATCGATCTGGTACTAAATCTTATCCAAGACGGCATCCGTCTAATTTTCGATTCCCACGTGCAGCGCCTTCGGGTAAGTAAAGCAGACCTGAAATTATAGGCAGTGGATTTGGTTTATGTGAGCTTTCTTTTAGTAGACGTTATTTTCATAGAGGCTGGCTCTGATTGGTACTTGGTACTTGGTTGGTGGTCCTCCGAAATATTCCATCTAGGGAATTTAAACTGGAGGTGTGGCACCAGGGTTTATAAGGTGCTGCGGCCACTGCCAGAAACACCGGGGCGAACCCCTGATTGGCTGATATCAAAATTTTGTCGCAATTGGCTGTACCGGCTTTCTCTTAGTAAATGCTAGTTTGCCGCAGAAATCAAAGACAACAACCTCTGGCAAAGTAACATTTACAAAATTTGTAAGACTTGATTTTTGTCTTCCACAGGTTATTGAAGTATACAACCTGAGCAAAGTTAAATTGAAATATTGGTGAGTATAAAGTGTAGTGTCCTAAAAATATAAACCTTTAAAATAGAGGCTAATCCAAAATTAGAAACCAAACACTTAACAACAGGAAAAGAGAGAGAAAAAAATTCTCATTCAGCCGATTGCCACTAAGCGATGTCAGGCACTGAACCGACAAATTATAGCAACAGCACACGCATGTGCGTCATGTCAACGCTTGCGCTTACTTACAAACTAAGTATTAATGGAAATTTCCAAAAATGTGTCTTTAGACCCATTGTTGGGAAAGGCCTTTTAACATTGTTTTCTTTAAAATGACAGCTTGCCAGAGAGAATAATTTCACAGGTAGTTTAGTACCATTACCATCTTAAAACCAAGTATGCTTTTCAACAATAATTTTGAAAACTTTTTGGATAGCTGCAAATGACGGACTCTACATGTACCTGTAAAGGCATACTGGATCATTTACTTATAGTAACACCACTCAACCCAAAGAAGAATGTTCAAAATCTAACCTGCTGAAGTTTCAGCTCAGTGGACATTACACTTAGGAAGAAAACAGTGAAAACCATGCAATCAATTGACTGATCGTTGGAAATCACCTACATTTCTGGATTTCTTCTAAATGACAGCAAGCCAGACGGAATAATTTCACAGGGTGTTTAGAACCGGTGCGTTCTTTAATCCAAGTGAGCTTTCTGATAATAATTTGGTAGGTTACTTTTGGGAAAAATGCAAATGATCTGACATGCCTTTAAGTAGTAAATTCTAAGGTCTCTCTTTTATTTTCCTTTTTCAGTGGGAAGCATTTCAGCTCACCTTACGTCCAGCCAACCATTGAGCAAGTCGACAGTTCCTTTGGGGCTACCAAGCCTGCAGTGTACGATGCCCAGCAACAACTTTTCTCCATTAACTTCCGTGGATTGTCGTTTCTCTTCCCGATCGGAGAGGATGCCAAGTTTGAAGTACGGAAGATGAAAGTTGTTTTGTGTATCTGTGTGTGCTGTAATTAGCTTAAAGATACATTTCCCAGGCCATTTTCAAGTTTCATCCCGAAAAAGAGATTCTGTTTTAACTTCTTCTTTTTTTCTGGCGATACAAAAGTTGTTCACTTTTGAACGAGACATCGACTGAAAAAAAATGACATTGACAATAATGACATTCAGTTATTGAGATATTACTTAACAAATCTCAAAGTACTTGCGGACTGACAATAATTCCGTTCTCGTGGAGTAGGCTGGTTCCTGCCTCACAATCAGTTTCGATACTGTACAGACCGGGAACTAGACTGCTTGTTAGGCAGATCTGACTGTACCCAAAATGAACACCTTATTGTTCAGAGGGTAGCAGGCGCCCAAAAAGAAAACAAAAACATTTTTTTTGGGGGGGGGTAAATAAAAGATAGAAGTTGAAATTAATTAAGAGGAAAATAAAATTGAACTTGATGAAGAACACGGGTTAAGCAGCTTTAAGTTTTCAAAGGATTTGAGCATATGTTTAAATGGTCTAGGGCATTGTTTGAGTTCATTATTCACTTTCTGTCCACTTATTTGAGAAATATGTTAACAATTTTAAGTTGTGGCAAGTCAATAGATGTAATGTTTGCGGTACCTGCATATAGTCAAATCTTTGTTGAGACTGTGTGTGTTTCTGAAAAGAACCGGTTACTTACTCAGTGTTTTGACAAGTCTGCTCTGTTCTGGACACATGAAGACAGTATACTTTTCACGACATGGAGTAACCAAACTGGTTCCTTATAGAACCATACAAAGTCACTCAAGAGATTTGCCTTCATGGTGCTACGGCAAACCTCACAAATATTGTTACAAAAAAAAAATTCTGCATGATTGGCCAGAAAAAAAACAAAGACAGCAGAAAAATATCTTTGTTAGAGTAAATTCTGAACAATATTTTCTTTTTAAACATCTGGGGCACGTGTGGTCTAGCGGTGGAGCACAGGATTCGTGATCAAGAGGTTGTGGGTTCGAGCCCCACCATGGCCATGCGTGTTGTGCCCTTGAGTAAGGCACTTTACCTCAATTACTCCTCTCAACCCAGGTGTTAAATGGGTACCGGCATTGTTCAATGCTGGGAAGGTAACAGACTCCCTGTGGAGGAGGTGTGGCGATCCCCCACAGCAGCATTTCATGGACTCGAGTCTGGCCCAATCGCTAACAAAGAGAGATGGGCACTCCGTTCCTGTGAACACTCCTTTACCTTTTTTTCTTCTTCTCTCAACAGCCAAGTGTTCACGGTTTGGGATCCATCCCTTTGCCCAGCAAGAACTCGGTGTTGGTCAGTCGGATCTATATCTACAGTGGCAGCAGTCTTGCGGAATCAAAGTGAGTTTCAAATATTCTGCGATGCTGCTGGGTTTTTTTTTTCAAATTGAATCAGCTGTACCTTATTTACCTTTGCTCAGTTACTTTGTCATGCTCACAACGTAAAAAAGTATTTCTGGTAATGAAACCAAGGATTCCTCAAAAGCGCCCAGGGCACAGTAGCTCGCAAGCCTGAAGAAACCTGTAGGGAGGAGACAATGAGAAGAAATTACAGTTGTAGAGGTGGGAGGAAACCCCCAGAAGAATATTCCGGGGAAAAGCCCAGGGAATCAGGTAGGGACTGAAAACCCAATCCACATGTGGCTGAGGCAGGAATCGAAAACGGGACATAGAGGTGGTAGGTGAGGAAAGAACCACTGCGCCAACCTTAAACCAAGCGAAATCTGATTTTAAAGCGAATCTGATACAGTCCAATTACACGTTGTTTTGTGTGGTAAACATGTAATTTAAAAAGTTACAACTTTAGGTACACTCTAGAAATGAAAATTGGAATTTTTAAAACTTCTTGATTTCAACATGATAATTTGTGTAATAGGCGGCCAGCCATTCCCATGAGCTCCTTCGGTGGCAATGTCTTCTGCGAGGCAGTGGAGGGAATCAGTGAAGACGGACTACCAGTTGGATTGAAATTTTCTCTTCTGACCGACGGTGAGAAACGTTTTAGACCCAGATATTTACCATTCTGGCCTTGGATTGAATCAGACCTACTTAGAGTAGGCAATGACATCACACTGCAATTTTTTTTTTAAAACTTGCATAAATTAACATAATAACACACGGTTTCCCACCCATGTGAAAATGTTTTCCACTGCGCAATATGCCGCTTTGAATTTCTGCTCTCCGTGAATATTTGCTATGCTAGAAGCTACTCAGGGTTGAAGGCTAAGGCAACAAGAAATTAGGGAAATAAACAAAGAGAAAATTAGCGTCATCAATTTCAATGTTGCAACTTGTGTCTTAATGTGTGAAGTTGCGAAATAAAATTTTACAGTTACTATCAAGGTTTTTAATTTTTTTCACAGGACCAGGAGGCGGTAAGTCGCCAGAGTCTAAGCATCGTCCAGTCAACAAGGCGCTGCAGTTTGGAGACTCCGCCCAAGACGTGATAAGCGCCCTAGGGTGTCCCAGCAAAGTCTTCTACAAGTCCGAGGACAAGGTTCGCATATTGCATCATTTGCAATCGTCGTAATTTCATGAAATGGACCAATTTAGAGGCTATTAATTCATAGCAGGCGCTACGTCATTATTAAGTTTGGTTCGTACTTGGCGCGACCACAACATGTGAATTTGTGACATCGTGGCAAGTTTTCCCGCTGCGAAATTTGCAAAAGTTGAACACGTTTCAACTCTTGCGAATTTCGCTGCAAATGTTTCATGACATCGAATTTGCATCACATGAACCGCCCTTTACCCCTGCTCATAAAACACTCCAAAGACCATCTCAGCTCCCTGGGGAGTATACAGCTCGATGCTGCCATTTCAGCACAAAGAAGCCAAAAGAAACCACAGGAACCATCTCTGCCCTCACAGATACCCATTTACTCCTGGGCGGGGAGAAGCAACTTGTGACAAAGTGTCTTGCCCAAGGACACACACACCACAACCCCAGGCTGGACTTTCATCGTCCCAACTTACACCACTCGCAGAAGTAAAGAATTGTAAAACAAACAGCTTCTGGTTTAATTTTTCGGCCAATAGTAACTCAACAAGGAATATTTATATGATTGTCATTTCTTTTGTTTTTGACGTATAGATGAGGATTCATTCGAAGACATTCCACAAAGACCAACCCAGAACCTCCGACTATTTCTTCAACTACTTCACCATAGGAGTGGTATGTACATCATTGCATGTTTAATATTTTTAGACATTTGAATAACCTTGATTTTGGTTAGCAAATGTAGGGTTGTGTATTGTGGATAGGCATACGTGGGATCGGTTTAAAATCAAAGAATAAATTAAAGACAGAACTGATATTGGTGTTTGAGATGATGTAAACTTTTATAAGAGTTTTAAAGTAGGTTTACAACAACTAAAATAATATAATATAAATAAAATATAACAAATATTTGTTGACAGGACATCCTATTTGACGCTGCCACACACTGCGCCAAGAAGTTCATACTTCACAGCAACTATCCAGGGCATTACAACTTCAATATGTGAGTAGCTTAAAGACTTCTGGTTGCAACCTTGATTGTAAACCGTACAAGCCGATCAGTCTGGTGTTAATTATTGACATTAAGCTACTGAGAGTAATTCTATTCCCCTGGATGGGATGCCAGTCAATCAAAGGCTACTCCCCAGCTAATGCTGGTACCCATTTATAGTCCCAGGTTGAGAGAGTCAAGTTGGGGTAAAGTGGCGTGCCCAAGGACACAACAACGCTAGCAGTTTTGGATTCAAAATTCCAGCCCTAAGTTTAGGAGTTAACCAGTTCATGTCAGATGACATGTATACACGCAAAAGTTTTGTGGTATTTGGAACGGATGACGGATTAACACGCAGTGAGCGAGGCCAGAAATATCTGTCAGTGACCCGCTCGCAGGGAGCGAGGCCGGAAATATCAGGGTGTGCTACCCGAAGATGATGGCCTGAACCCGTCTGGCACCGAGGTTCATGAAAAATAATTCCGGCTGGTTTAAGAACCCTACCAACTTTGTCCCAATCTCAAAAGCCATTCTTTTTTTTCCAAATCAAATTATAAATTTGTTCTCTGCGTGTCTGCAGTTATCACAGATGCAACTTTGAGATTTCCTTGCCGTGCGTGAAGGCTGGTCTAGAGACCGAGGTTTGCGACGATAGTGCGGTCGTCAACATCACAACATTTGTCAAGGTCTGATTCAGATTAATTTTAATATCTAATAACATTTGAAGGTTTACTTGATGAAAATAGCAATAAAATTTAACTGTAATTTGTTAACATATATGTACTACATTTATATCCATGTTGACTAATTTGTCTTGCTTCTTTCGTGCTTTACCACAAATTTTATCACTTTTTTTTTAATAAACACAATTAGTCTCAATTACAACACTGATACATTTTTTAGCATTTTTCAAATATTTTTAAATGTGAAATTTTGTTTTATGCAGTGGGATTCCTTGAAGAAGCTTTTGGTTCGGCCGTCCCAGAAGCCCGTCGTCCTGAACCGAGCCTCGTCCATGAATACGACCAATCCATTCGGCTCGACCTTCTGCTATGGTGTGCATAACGTCATCATCGAGGTAATAACACGCGTCAACTACAACCACAAATTAATTGATATTAACCCTCCTAGTGGAAAGTCAATATTCAAAGCAGTATGTAAACCCTTTTAAGATGAACCCTGCACGTCAGTTTTCAGGTGAAGGAATATAAGTGTTATTAACCAGTTCGCGCCGAATGACGTGTTTACCCGCAACGGTTTTGTGGTATTCGGAACGGATGACGGATAAACACGCATGAAGCAAGGCCAGAAATATTTGTCGGTGACCCGCTCACAGCGAGCGAGGCAGGAAATATGAGTGTGCTGCCCAAGGGGGATGGCTTTAACCCACCTGGCATGAGGTCAGGTGAAATAAATCCCGTGCCTTGTTTCGTTCTTGTCAAAATAATCCCGACACGAACTGGTTAACTGGGTCACACAGAAAGTCACTGCACAACAACAAGAACAGCACTGTGGAGAGCAGTGTGGCGTGACTGAATCTGCCTGCTATTATCTATTTATTTATATCTTTCTGGTGATAAAACCAAGCATACCTCAAAAGCGCCCCAGGCACTGTAGCTCGCAAGCCTGAAGAAACCTGTAGAGAGAAGACAGTGCGAAGAAATTACAGTTTTAGAGGTGGGAGGAAAACCCCAGAGGAATATTCTGGGGAAAACCCAGAGTATTCTTGCCCTGATCTTAATCACACACAAGAATCGTGCAGTGATTTGAAGTGTTATCCACACTCCACAGAAGATTACCTCACAGGAATTTGAAGTTCGGGGGCTAACTCTGTGGGCAAAAGTAGTTGTGCAAAACGTGAAGGGTTGTGAAGTGCAGAAGACTAGGAGTGTTATTTGGCATCTTGCTGTACGTTGTGCAGGTTGCATGCATTCCCAAATTTGAGGAGTATCAAGTGTGCGCATACAACAGATGCCCGAGCGAAGTGTCCCTCTGTAATATCTTCATATAGTTGAAAGTGACCTCTACTGTTGGGCAGTTTTAATACTGGGGACTGTTTGGGACTGGCTGTACAAATGTACATGCAAACAGCATGGATGCAGTAGTGGAGTATACACTCTATGCAAAAGTACAACATAGTTACTTAAAACCAAAAAAAGTGATGATATTTTTTCTATGTTTACAGGTCATGCCAAACAACCACATAGCCTCACTGACTATCTGCGAGCCACATCAGCCAATAGCGATGCCCATCGACACATGATTGTGCACTGAGAATTGGCAGCAAATTTCAGCAATTTTGAATTTTAAATATGTATAGAATTGACTTATTGTCTGTTGAGATGGCAAAGTCACATTTTTAATGAAGAGCTGATTTTTAAAACTTGCCTGCTTACGTATATTGGGCCAGTAAATGTGGCATTAAAGACATATAGGATCATTTATCTGTCATGCATTTTGTTCGTTTCCAGTAATAGCACCACTCACAATCCAAAGAAGAATGTTCAAAACCTAACCTGTTGAAGTTTCAGCTCAGTGGATATTACACTTTTCAAGACAAAAAAGTGAAAAACCATATACAAGTTTTTGATCACGAGACACGGTTTCGCCAATAGCACTCTTTATTTCCAAAAATCAGTCAACTGACTGATCGTTGGAAATCACCTACATTTCTTGATTTTTTTTCTCTAAATGACAGCAAGCCAGATGGAATAATTAGTACCAGTATGATCTTTAATCCAAGAAAGCCATTTGATAATAATTCCGTAAAATGCAAATGATCCTATATGCCTTTAATAATACATTACAACGAATTATTTTATGGCAAAACGTGGAAACATTTTCCTGAATATGAAGCCAGTTGAATTTCAGTAAAGTTTTGGAAGTGTCTGTGAGATTCTGTCATAACTTCCACTATACTTCAACCCAAGTCCTAAACACAAAACAAGTGCATCAGCTGAAACGTTACTACACATCTAAGGGCATTTTATACAAATTTTAATTTTATTTATTCAAACAGTATTGGGTTCTTGGTTGGCTCTTCTCCTAAGGACTCTGCAGGGGAGTTTTAACAGGAGGCCAGAAACACCGGGGCAAACTGCTTCTCTTAGCGATAAGTGTTACTGGGTTCTTTTACGTGCATTACACGACACACGGGACCTACAGCTTTACGTCCCATCCGAAGGACGAAGCAATAAAGGTTAAGTGCCTTGCTTAAGGACACAAGTATCAAGACCGGGACTCGAACCCACACTCTGCTGATCAGAAACACCAGAGCTTGAGTCTTGCGGGAACTCTAACCCTACACAAGTGAAATGTAGACCTATGTTGCTTTACGTGGACTACTCAAAACAGTAAACTGATGAAGGCATTATGATAAGGGAGCGTCTCATAAGTCGGAACGCTCGGAACGTTCTCATTGGAACGGTGTGTTCCCGGACGTGTTCCCAGACACGTTGGGAACAGGCCACCGTTCCGTTGGAACGGCACAATCCCTTTGCGAGAACGGTCCAGCGGAATGGTTGTGAATACGCGTTTTATTGCACGTTCCAGTGGAACGTTCCCAGCATAGCGCGTACATGATGGACCAGTTTAGAATATTTGCCCGTATTGCGTCAGGAAAAATGGCGTCTCCCGATCCCCAGTAACCTGTGAGTCACTGAACGGTAGGTTTTTCCTGTTTTTTGAGGATTTACAGGTAATATTTGGACGTATTTGTGAAATTCCTATGATGTTTTGGGTAAATAGTTCAACACAAGTTACGAGTGAACGTTGATGGAAATGTAAATGTCGTTTCTGTGGTGAAATTTCTGTAGCCGGACCTCACATCACATGCAATCGCTACGGTGATTGCGTATTCACGTTCAAGTATGCTGGTGCAAGAACAATCCTTTTTATATCTTTACCATTTAATAAATTTACTAAAATAGAACGATAAAAGCGGAGCTTACCATTGACGATACACACTTTGTCAGAAAAATCTGTCATTGAATTAACTCCGACTACGAGGCCTGCAATATTACGAAAAAATGAACGTACGTATACCCGACCGCGAATACCCCGCCGTGCAGCGTTCCGCAGGGAACACGCTGTTCCCTCCCCGTTCCAGCTGGACCGCAGATCGGTGCGTTCCATTCATTGCGCGGAACGCACCCGCGTTCTATTGGGAACACAGCACGTTCCCAATGGAATGCCAATGGAACGCCTGGCGTTCCAACGGAACGTTCCAATGGACCGCGAACGTTCCCGACTTATGAGACGCTCCCTAAGCACGAACCAGTTAATGCAAGTTAAGGTTTAATTAAAGTCAAACTTAAATGTGCAATTTGCACATTTTGCCCGAAAGCCAGTTTTCAACCGAGCGTGCAGAAACACAGGATTACTACGGCCAGTGGTGAAAACGGCCGTTTCAAAAATACTTCCTTATGGCTGGCAATAACACACGTGCCTATGGAAGTGGCTGTTCCCATAGATAGGCTATGGCCAAGTACAGAAATACATGTAATCCAGTTGTCTCGGCCCACTTCCTTTTCCCTGCCAGCGTTTTTTTAATCTTCTGTTTTACCTCACACATTTGCAATATATTTTGCACATTGTCTTTTTACATGTTTTCAGCAAAACTGTGGCTAAGTAGATATGGTGATGGCTCCTTTTGACACAATTTTGTATCTGCAAAGAGTTTGAGAAAATGAAAGAATCCATCTGCCATCTTGGAAAATATGCCATCTTGGAAAAAAAAAATGAAATAAAAACGCCAGCCTCTTTCAGTTTTCAGAAACCCTGGATGTGAAACTATTTCATAAATTTTACTCAGCCTAATTTGGACGCATCGTTAATGTCATAATGTTTGACTGGTGGCCAAAATGTTGTTATTTAAACCACTTTGCATGTAATGTAATCCATGGATAGTTGTGTATATAACTTGTTAAAAATATTTGGGATTTACTCAGTGTTCTAGCATATTTAGTGTTTTGTTTTCTATTTCTAGACTGAGAAACAGGGTTCAAATAGACATTTTAGTAAATTGAAGTTATCAGAAAAACATTCTTAAATATTTGCAATGACACGTCATTCTGTGCACATAACTTATTGGCTGTTTAGTCATTATAATTTATTGTTGAAACATGGCCAGTATGTGAAGCTCTATACAATGTATTTAGAATGTGAGTCTGTGTGCTATGTGCGTACGATACTTTGGGGCGATAAACAGGTGTCTATTATAAGATGTCAGTATTGTATGGTGGACTGTTGCGCATTTTTCATTTAATATTTTTTGGTTGCTTTCAAACATGTGTGGCATGCACCCGCCCCCCCCCCCACCCCTCCCCTCCAAACCCCACCTTCCCTCCAAACCCCACCTCCCCAACCCCTACCCTCAATAATGGCAAACAAAACCTCACCAGGAGTGCGTTCGAGCCGCTCACCCGGATCAACTTGGGTAAAGGCAGACAGGGTTAACTATGACAGCTGTGCTAATCAAACGCTTAACCGCGGGCCATCACGATCCTCGCGTGAAGCCCGTAGCTGTGGCTGTAGCCACTGACAATACATCGTTTCGGAATCGTATTAGTTTGAGATTAACTGCTTTTCAGCCAATTGCAAAACTTGGGCTGGAATTGTAGCCTCAAAAGTCACAATGAACTCAATAAATGATAACCTCAAAGACTTCAAATAAAGTTTTCTTTTAAATCCACTTCAGATTTCCACTGTCCGTTTCTCGGCAGTGTTGTAGTATTCGTACTCGGTACTCGAGTACTTTTTTTTAGAGTACTCGTACTCGAATGTCAAAGTACTCGTACTTGAAATGACAGTACTCGTACTCAGGCAGCAAAGTACTCGTACTCGACATGTCGAAATTGAACTCGTACTCGAATAGCAGTACTCGAAAAAATTGGTATGGCTTGACTTAACACGGCCTAATTAAATTTACCAATGCTTTCAGTTTGGCCATATTCAGAGATAGAAGTACTGCGTTCGAGCCGCTCGTACTCGGAAGTACAAGTACTCGTACTCGGTAACCTAAGTACTCGGTACTCGGGGAAAAAAGTACTTGACTACAACACTGTTTCTTGGAATGAACAACACATGTGTGTGATGTATTTCAATCACTGACTCTGCTCCACGAGCAGTGTCTGTGGTGGCTGACCCGGGAGAGCCCCGAGAATGATGTCTGAGCTAATGGAACGGCACAGGGGCTGACACGTGTCGACCCAAACTTGGGTTGCTCTATACATGACTAATTATCAGCACAACAAAGACAACATTCTCATAATGATATATACAATCTTTTTTTGTGTGACATACCTCCTTTTAATCACTGTGCTTCTTCGCGAAGCTTGTACTATATATTTATTGCACTTGAAATCGGAGTGATTAATCATAGTTGAAATGCAATGCTTTCACTTGAAACTACACAATTATGACAACTTATAATTTACTACAACAGTGAGAAAAATCCAGATATGACCATTCTTGCTGGAGACAGTTAAGGAAGTACTGAGGACGTCAAGGAAGATTATCTGCAAGAATTTCCATCATAATTTTGTGTGCAAAAAAAAAAAAATTCCAGTCAAATAATGAATGATAAAACTTGGTTCTTGACATTTAGCAATTGTTGACTGCTGCGATGTGGGATATGACGTTTTTAACACCCAAGGGGTGCCGAGGGTGCTATGCGCCCAAGTGAAGGGGGTTAAAAACGCCATATCCCACATCACAGCAGTCAACAATTGTTTTGTTATATCTTGCCAATAACTCAAAACGATAAATGGTTGTAACTTACTGTGTGAGAAATAAATGACAATCACTGCGAGTATTCTTTGATAACTGAAGGTTTTGATGTCCTGCCGGATATGAGACTGAGCGTTTGACATTGCAGTTCTCATTGCGCAAAGCTATAGCGCGCCGGCAGGTTCCACACGCGCGGGAAACGTGCGCAATGCATGCAGTGTGATATCGCCCTCAGTGTGTGACACGCATTTTTATTGTCCAGATATGTGTCCATCCAAGACCAATGAAATGACGTATCCAAGCACAAGATATAACAATTAGGATTACTACATTGACAAACTTCCACACCAATGCTGTTACAAAAATAGTTATACTTTGATACAGACAAATTTTATAATATTTCTGTTATATTTTAATTTTTTGGTCTTTGTTTTTTGTTTTAAGGAATATGTCAATTGGCAGTTCAGAAATTGAGGTACTTTGAAAAGATTGTTGTTTAAATTTTGATTGTATGAAAGAGACTGATAAACCTTTAATTTCTGCAAAAATTTCAATGCCTTGCTTCGTTTGGCTTGTTGATCTCGGCCCCCTGATTTGGAGAATCCAACTTGATCTTTTTTTGCCATGTTCAGCCCCAGAAACATCAAATCCTATAATTTCAGGCCAACATTTGGATTCTTTATTTTTTCATCTGGATCAGACCAAAAAAAGACTTTCAAAAGTAATTTCAAGCCTGAGATGAAGATGAAACTGGAAACAAAGTTAGCGTTAGGAAACCTGTGGAATGGACAACTCTATGCTGTTTTGTACAAAATAAAAGATTACACTATTTTTGCCGAGCTTAATATTGCTCAAACAGCAGGAATGCGTTGCTTATACACTGAAAAAACTAACCATTTTAAGTCAATTGTTAAGAGGTGCGATGGTATAGAAACAAACGAATAATTACACTGATCTTCATTATCTGTGAAAGATACATTGCTTCAACGGCACAAGGGCGGAATAACATTCAGGCTTCATTTGTTTTCATGAAAATATACATAAGCACAATTTACATGTGACTGCTAATATACAAAGCCATTCTAGAAAAAAAAAGTTTACAAAACTTACTACTCACCGGTGCAAAAATAAAAATGCATTGAACATTTGAGTGTCTTGTTCCTACATGACCAGGGGTAGATTTCTTGAAACGCTAAGACGCGTATTAGGAGGGTTTACTCATCTTAACTCGTGACTCGTCCTAGGATTGATTTCCAAAAACTCAAGACGCGTCGCGTTCAACACGTCCTAACTTCCTTAGCAGTGCGGCTGAACTCGTCTTAACTTAAGATCGCTCCGAGGGTCGTCTTATCTCATTAATTTGTGCGTTAATTTGTATATCGGCTAGAAATTATTGCCGTTAAAGACGAGTGTCGGCCTAGAGTTACAGTTTCGAGGAAGAAAACCGCTGTAGAAACTGATTTGAAAAGATTTCTGATACGTGGGTAGTTTTAATAGAAATAGCTTTTTTTTTTACAAAATTTAATTATACGCCAACACCTAGACAACTTTTTTTTTAAATAGAGTGATGAAACGGGGAGCAAGAATGACTCTATCGTATCTAGCGTAGTGAAATTTATTGAGTAATTTTTCTGATGAAAAATTGTGTTCTATGCACGCACGTGGGAAGTTGGGTTTGCGCGTTTGTTTTCAACGACTGTTTCATCAGGCGGTAAAATCAAACCGGAACAGCCATCAAATTGGCAGTTTTGATGCGTCCTGCTTAAGATGGGTTTAGTGAAATTGGTCTTAGGATGCATCTTAGCGGAGATTTATCTTAGAGTGAGGACTCGTCTGAAGTCCTAAGATGAGTCACAAGATAAGATGAGTTTCATGAAATCGGCCTCTGGACCCAGCGTGGAACAAGAGATGAGGAAAGCAAACTGAAAATATTATGCAGGCTGAGCAAATTTATGAATACTGATTTTTGATTATGAACTATGAACCCCCAAAAAGTCTATTATCTCTGTGGGGGCATAACTGAAATTGGCACAATTTAGAGCTCATTCATTTGAGAGTCTAAATTCTGTAAATCTGTATGTATTTTAGAGATTTTGGTGTCCCCCCCCCCCTTTAAAAAAATAAAGAAGAGGTTTCGGATATTTTGGGGTTCAGAGTGACAGCACACTGATGACTGTGGTACTTTTTTTTCATTTTCAAATCAACCGCATCCCGATGTATTTTACTGCATATGATATATCCAGATTTCCTACCCTCAAATGTATCGCAGAAGACATGCTTAAAACTGCCTTCAACTTGACGCGTGACAGAAACATACTGTAGGCCTACAATGTGAGTATTTCGGCAGACTTACTTAGCACCGTTCACATGAAATAATACTCCACTTGTTACAAAATATCTTTGTTTTTCTTCTTGATTCAAAGAGACATGGATCATCCCAATGACTACTGAATACTGAATTTTCAATTCCAAGCAAGGGCAAAGGGGACGAACCTGTGTTCACAGGAACGGAGTGCCTATCTCTCTTTCGAAGCGATTGGGCCAGACTCGAGTCCATGAAATGCTGCTGTGGGGGAATCGCCACCCCTCCTCCACAGCGAGTCTGTTACCTTCCCAGCATTGAATAATGCCGGTACCCATTTAATACCTGGGTTGAGAGGAGTACTTGACAATGCTTGAGGTAAAGCGCCTTACTCAAGGGCACAACACGCATGGCCAGGGCGGGGACTCGAAACCACAATCTCACGATCATGAGGCCTGTGCTCTACCGCTAGACCACGTGCCCTCGCAAAGACAGCATATTTAGTGTGCTATTCAGAGTGTTAATAAAATGTGTATTCACTAGGACACGTCTAGCTTTTTTGAAACAACACTTCAAAAGTTACCACTTCCCACTTCAAACCCACAAATGTCTCAATCATATTTTTCTGGAAAATGTCCACAATACACACATTAGTGCCAATTCATTTGTAGTCCTTAAATTGTTCAATCTGCTGTGAGAATTCCAGAAATTTTGACCCAAAACCAAGATTTTTAGGCACTTTGGGTTCATCATGTTCATAGTGCCCGGATGACAAACATAGCACACTGATTTAAGATGTTATACAAATAAATGTGTATGAGTGCAATGGTAAGAATAATTTTATGAGGTGACAGATGGAATGTTCCATTCCACGAGGCGAAGCCGAGTGGAATGGAACGTTTCATCTGTCACCGAATGAAATTCTTCTTTCCATTGCACGAATGTGAAACATTCATTATTTGTTTTATAAAACACTTGAATAAATCCTTGTCATCTGATTGGTCAGAGCCACCAACGGGAACTTTCCTGTATTCGACAAACTGAAATCTATCCCAAATAACAAAAATAAAAACAATACAAAAACCGTACCACTACTTCACCTTATTTTGCATTTACATGTACAATAAACTTTTTTTTATCTTAATGCCAAAAAAAAAGTGTTTGGTTTCTGGTATGGAGCTTGCCCAAAAAGTGGTGCGGCGACGCAGCTTTTTTTTTTTTCAAATGTCGGCTGATGACTGCAAATGGTACCTGACTAAATTTAGTGCAAAATGTATGGGAGCCCAGAGAGGCCACATACAGCTTATACTCGATCACAACGCCATCTAAAAACACGTTAAAATTGTGCAGAAGCAGGATTCCAGTCAAACCAGTGATTTTGACAGTTTTAAGACATCATCTTAGCATGGCTATGGCGACGCGCGCAGACCAGAAACCGGAGCCTTTTTATTGGCCTAATAGCAAATGCACTAAAACAAATGCAAAACATTTCGTACAAAATGTGGAAATTTAAATAAATGTATATACATCCTTTTTTGCTACTGACAGAAGCATTGATATGACAACTAATTTTCAACATAGTTACTGATTTGTAATACTTAGTATTACTGTTAAATTTTGTAAACGTATACAAATAACGCTGATATGGTTACAAGTGAATTACAAAGAATATATCTTTAATGTTCATACATGGAATATTAAAGTCATTACACTTTATAGAATTTTATAAATAATTTTCAGTTGAAAATATTGAATATTATAGGGGCACTGCGTCCTGAAATCCCCCAAAATTTCATGTTTTGGATTGTTTACTTATCCTATTTCAAACATCTGGTTGAAAGGAAACCGACCTAATGTCTTACCGTTCCCGAGAAAAGACGAAAAAAAACACCTGATTGTTTACATCGGACACGACAGAGTTTGATATGTGTTTCCTGTCGTTTTCATTTAATGTACGATACACGTTGTGTGTGTCTAGTATTACACACGTACACAGCACCGTGCTCACAAACAGCGGTGACCAATCACCAATGCACAAAATGTGACTTCTTTCGTCCTCATAAGGCGAACCCTTACGGCCGGAATCAAAAGTAGCACAAACAGCCTGACTTTTTGGGGTCGCAAAAGTGGACCCTGAAAGTCGTTCTCACACGAATAACACAAGAATACTACAAAAGCGCCCAGTTTTTAACGTATAGTTGTGTGGATGTTTATATCCTACTTTTAAACGTTCCTTCCAATTAACATCATTTTGTTCAAAACGCGTTTTGAAGCCCGATTGGGCATATTCCAGGATGCAGTGTCCCTTTAAATACTGAATTTGCCTGATTCCACGCACTCTGATTCAAAAGCAACCAAAAATTTTTTGGTGATATTATAGGTAGTAAACGTCGATTTGCATATATGCAAATATGGTGATAGCAAATTTCATCAACTCAATTTCAAAAGCGATTAGTACTGTCGCAGTGAACGTGATCGTTTATTTGCAGGCACTGATACCTTTAGCCAATTAACAGGCATATAAGCTGGCTAAGAGTAATTTGCAAGTGATATGTCTATGTATTCTGGAACTACGAAGCGAAACAAAATTACTAGCATTGCTGCCGTGCGGGACAGTTTTCATTTGAGAAACCATTTTCTTTTCTAGATTCAGTACTGAAATGTATAGAAACAATCTACGAAGAAACCAAGCTTCATAGGAAAGCCTTTCCTTCTGACTTAAAAAAAAAATTGTTAAATTCAGCCACCGGCAACTGAATCTATGAGGCCTTTGTGGAGTAAAAACGATTCATTTCACAGGATCTGGGCGCAATTTCGTGGAATAAATGATAACTTAAATATTGCTCTGCAAATGATCATTGCCAGTAGAAAAAAAATCACCGACAAATACGACCACAAGTCACAAGCATTTTTACCTCTACAGCATTTCGGCTGAAAGCAATTTTTTTTTACTACAACATTTCGGCACTAAGCAACATCATGTTCGGGGAAGCTATATCAATATTGGTAAAAATTTTAAACATGACATGTACGCTCTCACCCGTGATGCGACGATTCCGCGGCATAGAAGTGATCATGCGACTTCCTCAAGATGGCGGTACGCGTGTTGATAACAACCAAACAATCTTCCACGGCCACGGCTGTTCATTTGGCCATTTGGCCACGGCTGTTCATTTTTATACCCACTGCATTCCGTCGCGGCGCAGAAGTTGACATTTTTTCACGTCTTGCGACTGTTGATTTTTTTTTTAGCGCCGACTGATGCGGATTGTCTTAATATCGTCGTAGTTACATTCAGGTCGTAAAAAAATGGCGACTGATATATTCCCGACGGTCGTAGCTCAGGCGCAGCTTGATCCTGAAAAGTCAGTCCCAAACTGGTCTGGGTCATCAACCTGAAGATGGCCTTAAATTCCTCAATCCTACAAAATCCTTCAAAAACCCTCCTAGTGGATTATGAAGGATCCAGGATGGCCAGGATCAATGACATTCTACTATTGGTGCCAAAATTATTAGCCTAAATTAACATATTATTAGCATAAATTAGCATATGAAAAATACCAACTTGTTACTTCTTGCGTGCGTGAAAGACGTTGGCTACTTTGGTGCGCTGGGCGCCGATCTTGTTGAGCAGCGTCCGCTTGGTGTCTTCGCTCATGTGCGGCAGGGGGCTGTGGAAACTACCCGAGGTCATTGCACTATTGCTGGTCACCGACGAAGACCTGGAAAAAGTCATTCAACAAATTAGTTGTTGGAAACCAAGGTACATATGGCAAAAAACAAACAAACAAACAAACAAACAGAAACATTGAAAGGCAAAACTTTTCAATTCCTGAATTTTAACATAGAGCTTCTCAAAACTCTTGTGATTAAAAAAATTCACAGGCTCACTCAAGTTGGACTCGAACCCATAACCTCCTGACTACAAGTTCAGATACTGAGAAAAAAACAAAAACAAAGGACCTACCTTTCTTTTCCTCCTAGTTTGGCTTCAAACTCCTTGATCATAGATGCAACCACAGCCTACGTAAAACACACAAACATTCTAACAATATAAAATAAACTCATTTGACGTGATTAGTAACTTCCAGCTAGTCAGTGATAGTCCCCCTCCCACGCACGATTAGTTCCTAGACTCCTAAACATGCAAGAGTGACGATCAAATTTCAGGTTGTTAGCGGAACCATACTAAAAAAAACTTCACGATTAACAAATTTCACTGTTAACTGTGTAGGAGTAAATTTCAAGATTGTCTCAACTTTCAAATCATAAAATGATTAACAATAACAAAGCTAAATATGGAAGACGGCAACAAAAACAAAAAGTTTTCAGGAAAAAAAGGTAAAATAATTGATCCCACACTGTTGTTTGGCAGATTTTTAGTACCATATCTGTTTCACGCCGAGAGGCAGTCAAAATCAGACATTGCGAAAACAGTCCATTTTACACTACTTCTAAACCGGTATTGTATTGGCCAATGTTGTATGACCAATCAAAACGCAGATAGCCTTATAAATATGCATGAGGTGTTGTAAGATAAAAATTACAAAGGGAAGATATACTTCATGCTCTGGCGAAACAATGTCGAGATCCGTGCGTAGGCAGCGTAGGCCCGGCAACATGGACTCCCAGATGAGGTCATTGGAGATGACTATGAGGTCAAAGGTTAAGGGTCATTCATTTGCATTTATCCCAAAAGTAACCGACCGAATTATTATCATAAAGCTTACATGGATTAAGGATTGTACTAGTACTAAACAGGTTCTGACCTATATTTAGTTCAGGACTACATCTTATTCAATCTTTGCTTGGCGATAGTTTTGGAAGGCGTGATTTCTACAATTTAGCAAAAGGATACAGCAGCACGACAGCGCACTGTAGGCGTTGAACAGGGCCATGGCTAGCACAGATCGCCGCGTTTCATTGGCTGTGTTGTTATTGGTGTAGGCTATGGCAGCCAATCGTGGAAGGACAACTATGGTGGAGAAAGAAAGCAAAAAGAAATAAGTGCTGTTACTGTGAAAATAAATAGGTGCTGTTACTGTGTAGGGTTGTTCCGAAAATGCCAAATATTCCATCTTCAGTTTGGAAGAGATGATACGAAACATATAAGTTGTTTTTTTCCTTTCTTGATTTTTAGTTTCTCCGCAGATTTGCAGAAAAGCTTTTGTCTTTGTTCTGATTTGTTTCTGGTCTTCTTCTTTTTGTTCATCAATACTAAATCCCAAAGACCTCGTAAATGTTTTTTCTACCCGTTCCTTTTGACACAAAGTCATATCTCAATGAGACCTTATAGTAAAGTCGTGTCCCAACGAGTGACATCATGATGACATCATCATGTATCATTTAAATATGTTTATTACATCACAAATCTGAGGCAATGTATGTTCAAGAAAACTTACACTCATCTCTGAATTTGGGTTCTGCGTTGGGCCCAACCTTGCCAAAGGTAAGTATGACCTCGGCCAGCAAGCCGTACTCCTCTTTGTAGAGTGGATCATCCAGGAAGGTTTGGAACTGGGAGTACACTCTGTCCAGGGTCTGACGGGGGAAAAAAAAGTTATTAAATTACTCAAATATTTACTCGTGAAAACAATTGCAAAGTCATATCAGAAACTTGTACTGACTTTTAAACTTGCGATATTAAGTTAGATTGACCAGACGAACAATTAGATGATCTATCCTTAAATTTTTTTTATTTGTTTGTCAATTCCCATTACAGTGCACCACGAAGACATTGCCATGGAGAGTCCAGTTTTCGCAGTGCATTGTGGGAGACGGTCAACACATTCGCCATGGCGAGGGACACTTAAAATTGTTAGCTTGTCCGGTCAGTAGATTCGAGTATCTCTTTTTCTGTTCTTTTAATCAAGATGGTGTTTTTGTGAGGCAGCAGAGCGCCATGCCCCGATCTATCACAAATTTCCTCAAGTTGTCTACTGACATTTGTTCAAATCACGGAAAGTCTGCCATGTATTTTATGGCTGCACCTCTTACCTCCTTTTGAGTTGTACTTTCCAGGATGGTTCCGAAAGCTGGAATGGTGGCTATTTTAACATTTCTATGAGAAAAAAGAAAGCATTTTTAATGACTAACTCTAAGTTTCATTGATGCAATTGATGCGATTAATAGTTTAAATAAAACACCTCCTTTCTCGGTGTCCAGCCGCAGCAGTACAAGAAAGTTACGGGATACTTACATATCCTCGTCGCCTGACAATGTGATGAGTGCGGGAACCACCCTGCCGGATACCAGCGACTCGTTGATGCCCTTGACTAGCGCACCGAACAGCTTGGCCGTGGCAGACCGGACAGCGGGCTTTTTGTGGACAACACAGCTCCAAAGAGCAGCCAGGAGTAACTCGTGATACGTTGGGTGGGTGCTGGGGGGAAAAAAACACCAAAAATGTGTTAGGTCGGTGCAGTGGTTCTTTCCTCGCCTTCCACCTCTATGGCCCAGGTTAGATTCCTGCCCGGTCCACATGTGGATTGGGTTTTCAGTCCCTACCTGATTCCATGGGTTTTCCCCAGAATATGCTTCTGGGATTTTCCTCCCACCTCTAAAACTGTAATTTCTTCTCATTGCCTTCTCTGTACAGGTTCTTCGAGCTTGTGAGCTACAGTGCCTGGGGCGCTTTTGAGGAATCCTTGGTTTCATTACCATACCAGAAATAATTAATAATAATAATAATTTAGGTTTTCCCGGTTATTTTAACACTTATATCACACGGATTCCCTTTATTTCGTCCCCCAACATCGCCAAGCTCAATTCTCAATCTGAATTTCAAAAAGCCATAATTAGATTTCATTTAAGGTTCAGTATAATTTAATTTTTTAGCATACCAATTCATCCTAAATTTGTGAAATTCGTCTCATGTAGCAATCGGCATTGAATTGAAAAAGCAAATTTGTTTTTTGTCATTCATTTTAATATTGCTGTCATAACATTACGTTTCTGGTGACTTAAAACCTTACGATTAGAAAATGTGCCCAATCTTTGGACTTATTTGAAGAATTGTGAGCACTTACATAACACTCCTTCAGCAATTGTTTGACAATAAAGGCGGCTTAGACATACAACTGAAAAAATGGCATTAAAACGATGGAAAATTCAGTTGAAATCACTGACTGCCATTCCTAGCCATGAAAACTTGATTTTTTAATGGACAAGTACTAGTCTGTCGGGGAATTTGCTCAAAAGTATTTGCTTGCCCCAAAAAAAACAACTTGATCATCCCTTTGCAATCGGACAACTGTTAATAACTAGACCTGTGGGGTGTGGGAGAGGGGGAGGGGGGGGGAGGGGATACTTTTTATATATCATATATAAAAACAGAAAAAAGAAATTGTAACTTTTCAACTCACTGTAATTCCAAGAATGTGACCCTGATGCTGTCCAGCGGTGCACCGCTCAGAGCCAGCGTGACCAACGACTCCTGGAGGAACTGCGACAGCTGCTTGCGATCCTCTTCCCGGTTGTAGCTGCCCAAGACCCCCGAGGCAAAGACCGGGAGGGTGGACCGCGTGATGGGCATCTGAAGTAGGGTCTCTGAGTCTGGCAATCGAGAACAATCAGAAGACAGAGTGAAGACCAAGTCCAAATGTTTTGGCTACGGCTGGGAATAACACACGTGTCACATGAGAAATGGCTTCAGAGACTTCCATAGACGTATGTGTAATTCAAAGCCGTATCCACAGAATTTAGACGCAGCCAAACTTGCACGATAAAATGTTTGCATCTGGGAGTAAAAAAAAATATTTGGGGTTTTTGCGATTCGAAGACGTAATTTTTAATAAGTAGAGTGTTATCAGTGCTACCCTGCAAGCTGAGCATGGAAAGCTGGATGATTTAGTGGGTAAGACATCAGCTGAACCAGTAAGCATGGCAAGCGGGAAGTTGTGAGTCCAATTACAAAGTCTGCAAAACTGTTTGAGAACGTTCATTTTTCCTGCCACACGTTCATGTTCATAAACACACTAGCTTACCTAACTGGTCCTCCGGCACATTTAATACTGCTTGGAACTTGGGTTTTATCTGCCGAAGGAAAATGAAAGGAGAAAGAAAGTTGTGCAATTGTGGGTTACTATAAAAACTCATATCCTTAAAAACCAACCTGGGGTTTGGGAAGTTACAATGTTTGCCACTATGGAATTTCATTTCATTCGGTAAAGCAGCTAAAGCAGTTACAATAACCATCTCTGCTCGCACAGTTACCCATTTACTCCTGGGTGGGGAGATGCAAGGAGTGATGAAGTGCCTTGCCCAAAGTGCACACGCACCATGACCCCAGGGTGGATTCGAACCCACAACCTGCAGAACTACCCGCAGACCCTCCAGACCGGGCCATGGCACTCTCCTTATCTATTTTTATGTATTTTGAACAATTCAGGAATATTCCTTAAAAACAAAGCCGGAGGGTTTGGACTTCACTCCAGCAAAACCGCCACGATCATCACAAACTCATGAATTGGATGGAGTAATCAGATTAACAGACCTCACCTTTGAGTCTGTGAACGTTTTGCCAAACGTTCTGCAGATGTGTAGGAAGAGTTTGGCCATTGACTTGACGCTGTCTCTGTGCACAGCCTCCAGACGCCCCAACACCTCCAGTAACCTTGGAATGCTGCCAGCAAATCACAAAAATCATGCTCATAAAAAGAGATTTTGTAACTTAAGAACCATCATTAAACACATTTTGCTCACATTACTTTTGAGGAAAGTATATCATACTTGTGTTACGTAGAGCAGAGATCAAATGAAATGAAAGAAGCGTGAATCAGAAGCAAGGATGTGCTTATGATGTTGGCAGGAAGTGCCGTAACAACACCAAATACACAATTTGCAAGGGATGTAATTTTTTTTTTAATTTTTATATTATGTGCATGCTCAGAAACATCATAAAATGATTATCTGTGTGCTTGAAATAATAACACTTTTCTTTCAGCTCGTTTTCTTCCAGAAATGTTATGCCTCAAAAGTGCATTGGACGGCTCATATTAGCCAGAATAAACCAGTAATGATGAAACAAAATTATTAAACGAAAAACAATCTTTTAGAAATTACCTGCAACATGAAAATATATACTCAATCAACCCTCCTGCTATTTAAACAGTCACAGGCAGTCAAAATTCACTTCCACTTCCCCTGCTACACTTTTAACAAAGGCTAGTCACCAGCAGTCAGATCATATGTCAAGCAAGCACTGTGACTAGTCAAACTGGGCCAACAGACAAAGCAGGCAAGTTGTGGTCACGGCTGTTTCATCACTCACCCGGAATCAAAACATAGGTGTATCAAGTTACTTAAAACAGTCCCAGACAGTCAATCCTGCTTTGTGTAGGCTGGGAATTCTTAACTGTTGAAAACAGTCACTTGTTTGATTTTGACTGAAAGGACTACTTGGCACAGAATGTATGTTTTCATAAGAGGGTTAACAGAGTTGTAATTTATAAATCAACCATATGTCAATCGTGTGGTGGTCTTGTGACTGACTTGTCATTGACTTGTGACTGACTTAAAACCAACTCAATTGCAACTCTGATAATTTACAATCTTGGACTTTTGATGATTAGCCCGTTGACTTACAATTCGTTCAGGACCCACGTGTAGCCTGTCCAGTCTTCCACCGAGTCAGGCTGGCAGAGGTACCTTTCAAACTGCTGCACCAGGGCATTCAGTTGTTGCTTGTCGCCGACAATGACGGCGATGTCGTGAAGTGGGCACAGGGGCTTGGGAAACCGAGTCACTTGAAAAGAGTAGAGAAAATTGGAAAAACAAATGGTAATTATGACACCACAATGAATCACTGTATGTTTGGCTCTGTACATCAAAAGGTGGACTTCCTTTCTTTTTTGAAATTCTTTTGCCCATCCAATAGTTGGCACGTTATATTGTAGCCCTAAATTTGTATTTTAAACTTGCAGAAATGTGTAGATTTTACTTTGGGTTCATGCTGCGATAAACATTGTTCCACGGACCTAATGTGTTGCTTATATCTCAGAGGTATCTTTGTTATTCTAGTTTAGTTACAGTAAATGCACAAAAGATTACTCGTGTCCCTAACTCTGCCGTTTAATGTCTCAAGTTTTATTTGGTCTGCCCGCGAGTCTGGACACAAAAGTTGGTACTGTGGCTCCGTGGTCCTGTGAGTACCTTCTAATTGCAGGACTTCCTCAGATTCGCCGGAAGGCTCCGCCTCTGTGTCGAAGGGCGCCCCCAAGAGAACCGAGGCAAAGAGGGCGGGAATCAGACACTGCAGGGTGGAGCTGAAGAGTTGAAGCTTTCTCTCGTCCACGGAGGACTCCCGACTGGCTCGCTGAAGATCCTGCAAAAAAAAACAATGCGCCCTTTCCATGACTTTTCCAGGACAAAATTACAGCTTTTCATGACCAATTACTATTTGCTTTTTTTTCGAACGCATAAATAGTCTGGCACCATCCCATTCAACAGTTTTACAAGGCCTATTTACACATACGTGATTTTGTTGTTCTTTTATGTATTTTGTATTCCATAATTGACATTATGTGGTGTAAATCCAACTTCAATTTGAAGACTTTGAATATTCCTTTTTACAATTCCGTGAAATTGAACAACTGGTGATGATGGAATGTGAAAAAGCTCCTAAATTTTTCGCCCATTAAACGAAGAAGACAGGGGATATCAAAACACTCAAATTGTTTTAACCTCTCTCATTTTTGTATTTTTTAAAAGGGTTGATTATTCAGACCCAAGCAACCCACATCTTTTAAAGGCATAAATGATCATTTGCTTTTCATACATCTTGGTCATTTCCAACTCCAATGGCGACACATGGATAAGGCCCATGGCTTGACTATCAAAATTCCCCAGACGTGGGGATGGATTTGAATGGAGTTGGGAAGGTTAGGGTAAAATAGAGGTTAATGCCTATCAACAGCAATTTTTATCTGTTGTAAATTGTTTCAAGAGTCACGCTTCTAATGGGGACCTGTGGTCTCTGTGAACACTAGCGAGAGCTCCATGTGTAGTAAACACTGTGCATGTGCACCGGTTTGCACGCGCACCATTGAGGGGGTACTTGTGCATGGACTTTATAGACTGTCACCAGCTTACAATGGCTGCTAGTTCCAGTCTCTTCAGTACGGCCGTGATGAGGTTGGACTCCAGACGTCCCAGCCTGTAGGCCCAGGACGCGAAGGCCGGCAGGAATACTTGTCTGGTGGCTCCAAGCACGCTCTCCGAGGGATCTTCTAGTGTGGACAGGACCAGCTCTAGACCCTGAACAAACGAACAGGAGCCAAGAGGTTTGGGATAAGTGAACGAAACGTGGAGTGTGTCTCAGGTTTTATGTTGTTATTTTTGCATACCTTTTATTAATTGTAATATAACTTGTGGTTTCTTGATCAAAATACATGAGAACCGTTCAAAACTTGTAACTTACTTGATTGTACTTGTCTGTGTCTTCGGTCAGAGAGAAGACCAACCCCAGACTTCGAACAGCGACCTCTCTCACGCAGTCCGTCTTGTCTTGCAGAAGCTGCTGCAGCATGGACAGCACCAGCGAACTGCGGATCTCATTCTGAAAGTTGACAGAAAAAATGCTGTTCAAATTTCATTTACTTAAGTTCGTTGCTTTTGCTATGGGCCTTTTTACACAGAATCAAAGGATAGGATGTCAGCTTCTTAGCAACCAATTATCATATTTCATCAAATTTTGCTCTTAAACTGCACTCTTACTGCAGGTGGGAACTCAAAATTTGGTTATGTTCGAGCAGTTTTGTGTCTAATTTCATACTCTGCAAAATTATCTCGATACACATTAGTTGACCAAAAATATCCGTGAGATTTTACGAGAATACAGCACACCCAAAATCCTTTATGTTGTGAAAAGGGCTGCAGTTAGAATTTGATTCATTTGCCTGGCTATCAGTCATCATGGCAAGACAGTTTAATGCTCAAGGGCAAATGATTCCAATCCCCAACCGCCTCAGCCTTCTTTTCTCAACATCCAGGATTTTACAGGGTTTGTTAATTGATTAAGGCATGGAACTTGGTCACAGTGTCAAAAAATGTTGTTGTGCTCAAACGACAATTGTGTAGTGATGCGTGACTGAAATTAAATGAAACTCATAGGGGTTGAGGCCAAGGCTTAGGAGTATCTGCCCAACCAAAAATTTTCAAAATTGACCTCATGGTTTTGTAGTTATTTTAAAAACAGTCAGACGGATACTTTTTTTGGGACAGACTGTATAACACCCACCGGTAAGTATGGAGCCAGGGCCCCACAGGATTCGGCCACTAGTTGCCGTCTCTCAGGGAACTTGTGGGTGATCTGCTCCCAGCACTGAGGTAAGAGCTCGGCCTCGGCTCGCTCTGGGCCCACGTACTTGGCAAACGCCACACAACCACTCAGGATCACTTGCCTGTTAAATGATTCAAAGTAAGGAATGTGATCGCAGTTCTTTGACTAACAATTAGCCAATTCGGTATTTCAACTGCGCATGTGCACAACAATATGGGTCACTCGGGATAATCGAATGAACGAAGGCGCATGAGCGCGAGGGCACATGACGCTCGCGTGTCAATTAACCTATCACGGTAGAATCGCGTCAACGTAGCTTGTAAAATATTGTCCAATTACGTGATATACAAATGGACGGACGCGGAACGCGCAAAATCTGAGACAAACAAAACTTAACGTACAAAATTCCATAGGGTTGTCTAAGGGGCGTGGCTAACTCGCAAACGGTGTTACATCACGTAACATCATGTCAGCGATGTTATCCCGAATAACCTCGGGTCATTGAAATACCATACTGGCTTATTGGAATCCACATTTTAACTGTTACATTTGGCAAATCGTTCACACACCGTTTTTACTTTTGAATATTTGACTTTACAAAGGCTTCCAACTGCCCCAGTGAGGATTTAGCTGCATGAAGGGGAGGCACTGAACACCGAACCTACTCCAGAGACACATTGAAAACATCTCACACAATCAAAGCAACGTATGTGCTTCACCCAATAGATTATTACTCCTCAATTAAAAATGTTAACTTATCCTGCCTGGAATATGATCAAGCAAAAAGGTGCTCCTAAATGCTCTGCAAACAAATAGGTTTACAGATATTGTTGATTCTTATTAAAATAGACCAAGAAGGCAGATCAGTTGACAATCCGATACCAAGTTTTAAAATCTGGGTTCCGTTTAGATGTTTTGAAAACTGTTCACGGATTTTGATTATTTATTTTGTTTAAACATTTAAAGATGTAAATGATATATCCAGGCATGCAACGGTACATTCACAAAAATAGAGGAAATTCCAAAATTCAGAAAAATTTGTACAGTGTTTTTCTATTTTGAATGGCAGAAATGGGAATTACAAGAAAGAAATCAGCTGATCCGAGGAAAAGTTGCATGCCTGAATATCTACATTTTGTGACACTGGCCGATGACTTTGGCTGTTTGTGTATTAAGTAGCCGTTTTTTCCTAGATTAATTACTTGCAAAGGAAAAACAGGTAATGATCCTAAAATATGGTGAACAAAAATCATGGTTGTAGGCTTTTCATGGTGGGGAGTAATACTGCAGCTAATGGCTCACATTCTTTTAAGAGATTGTACAGGACATATCACCACTATCTTTGAGATTTTATTTTACCTCTGTTCTTCATCCGGTTTCTTGATCAGGTTAAACAGCAGATTGAGAAGTTTGTCTCTCTCGTTAGGGTCGGGGTGGAGCGTGACCGTGCAGACGATGAGCGGAACGAGCTCCTGTCAACAAAAACAACAACAATAAACAGGTCATGAATATTCATCTGACAGAGTCCGTCTTAAGAAAGTCTACCTTGTGGTGAAAATCACGTTTCCGCTGGTCAAAGAAGAATTGTGGATTTTGTGTAGCCCGGACCTTGTGTTGTTTTTGCTCAGCCATGCATAAATATAGGCCTGGATTATGCTTGAAATCCTCCGTACTGCTCCAGGATGTCACTGGCCAAGCCTCAACATATTGACAGTCACTGCCGCAGGTTTTTGCAGGATTCAGGCAGTGGTCACCCCTCCACAACCCAAATTCAAGAAATAATGGAGGAATTTGCAGGATTGAGGCTATATGCTATTTTTCCATGAGGCCAATTGGAGTATTTTGCAGGATTGAGGCTACATCCTAGTAAAAAAGGCCTAGGGAGTTGGGGCTTTAAAAGATAACTTCACACCCTATACACCCACCTCTCTCTTTGCGATGAGGACATTGGGTACGATGTGAGGTAGGCACCGGGCCAGCATCTGGACCACGCCCGCCCCGTCGTCAGCGATACGCGACACTTCCTCCCGTAGGCGTGCCTGGGTGACGTCTCTCACCGGCAAGACGGCTTCATTGATAGCTTGCTGGAAGGGTGTTAATTCCCTGCAAAATCAGATTTCAAAGGAAAAGACAACATAATTTATTTGCAAGCTGTTGTTTTCAAATGCACATAGTTGAAATGCGTGCAGGTCATTTTGAGTTGAGGAAAAATAGTAGAATGAGCAGTAACAAGTTTCAAGATTTTTCAGGAAAACTTTGGCAAGAAATTAATTTTTTTCAACAGTGACAACATTCAACGTTGTCACTTCTTGAAGAATTTTGGGGTTCTTCTAACTGACATTATATTATCTTTTATGACCCCAAAAACAGCATTTCAAAAATTCAAAGGTAAAAAAAAAAGAGTCTCTATCAACCTTTCCCTGAGTGGAAAAAACTTAACAAAACACCAGGCTAAAATGACCCTTATTCACAAGTCGGCCATATTGGATTGAGAGCGAGGTAAAATCTTCATTTGTGGAACTTGTGTAGAAAAATAAAGGTAATGACATTACAAATTAACACCAGACTGCTCTGATGAATAATTTAAAATTTGTGATTAAAGATACTCTAATGTTTTAAGCCACTTTTAAAAAAAAAAGTAAGTGAGGCTATAATAAATTTAAAAAAAAAAAAAATGTTGACATGTGGATAACAAACTTCAAGAATTAAACAGTCTGGCACCATCTCATTGAACAGTTCACAACTTCTGAAATACATTCAGGGAACACAACCAAAATGGCCAACTTGTGCATAAGGCCCATGGGCAGGCGAAGAGCCTCAACAATTGTTTTTCGTCTTGTATTGCTCTTTCCCAACACAATTTCAATTTTAAATCAACATTGTGTACTCAGTGCTTTCCAAGCCCTTGCTAGGAAATGTTCACAACAAAAAAATCTCAAAGAGTTGCCGGGATAAAAATGAAGGGCAAAAACCCAATATTTAACTTTACATCCGCCCCATGCAAACATTCCATCAAAGCTCAGATGATCTTCAGTCAAGGACCAGCCATTTCCACAAACCTTGGGGATGCCTTCCTTTCCGTTGGTCTCTCCTGCCCATCGTTGTCCTCCGGTCTTGTGGTCATGTGTCCTCTGCTGTCGGCATCTTCCTCCGGCAAGTTGCTGGCCAGGTCCGGCAGGTCCTCTCCATTCCCAGCATCCTCGGGTCTGTCAGTTGGAAATTAGCCAATCGTACTGTATGTTACCCGTCAAATTTGAAATTCGAACCCCATGAATGCACACTCATTGGTTGCATTGAGAATGTACTAGCGCTGAAAAACTGAGATGCGGAAATGGAAAGCGCAAACGAAGAGCGGCATATCGCAGATAGTAAACAATACACATGGGCACGCAACTGTGCATACTTATTATTTTTAATTTAACTATTAAAAGGTTTATAGGACAGCGTCATGCCAAGCTTCGTAACGTCATAACCACCAATGTGCATATTGGCCAGAATGCAAATTCACGCTATTTTGAAAAATCGCTCACGTGTTTAAGCGTGACGTTTTATCACTATACCTCATGGTATACAGAGCGACGTAAACAGGCCTATTGAAACTAGTTCATTCTCATTTTTTTCCCGCGTGAATTCCTTTACCGCTACGCGATGCAAACAGGCCCTTGGTGTTCCAAGCGCGGGTGCAGTGAAGTATTCCTTAAGTTTCATCCCCCGTACTGACTCAATTCGTTGGAAGAGCATTATGTTTGAAATGACAATTATTGTTCTGTGAGTAGCAAATAAATAAGACTTCAAAAAGTAAAAAAGACTTCAAGAATTAATGATCAGAATAGGTTTTTCAAATACCTGGAATTTGATGCTTCCCTTTCTGTTGAGTCCGAGGCGGTGCCCGTTCTCTTCCTGTATGCATCTGATGCTTTACGTGGTGTACCAACTGGGCTGACGCCCGGAGTAGAGGTTTTCAGCGTCTGTAACGCATCGACATCCCTGCAAGGATTAACAAAAGATAGGATGATAGAATCGCCATTATACATTTGGTCTGACCTCCCTCTCCCCACCTTCCCCCCACCAAAAAAAAAGGCACCATGTTGTACACCCTGTGAATTTAATCCTCTTTCTCTGATGTATTCTATGAAATTTTAGATGACAAGAGTCATCTTATCCAAAATATGTCGATTAAAATTCATTCATAAATACCTAAGTAGTTTACCAATTCCTATTGGTGGAGAGATCGTCACGTGGCCAGTTTTAAACGGTTGATAAAGACCAACTGGTCGGTCTTAAACACTTTCCCAGTGCCACATGAAATTTGGACTCCTATGAAATCCGGTGCCTTTTAGTTACCGTTTTATTTGTTGAACGTTCACAATGCTCACGTGGGCATGGGCAATACTACCAGTGAGTCAGTATTTCATAGTCCTAAATTAACAATACACCGGCACAGCAGCATTGTGCGCCACATCGCACAGTACGCTCGCGCCTATCTCCATATAAGGAGTTGTTTACGACATGGACAAACCGTAATATAGCAAGAGGGGTGTTTCGAAAAACATGAAGTAAATTTGTTGAGCAAAATCGCTGGAAATTTATAATTTTTGCAATGTTTTGACTTTTGGACCGAAAAGTTTTGATTCGGCTCGGGTAATTATCAGCATCCAGACTCCAACCAGTCTGAAACAGTGTGTTTAAAACCAGCCAAACATTTATTCCCTTATTAAACATGCCTACTTGACCAAAATGCAAAATACTAACTTTTGCATCTTCTGCATCTGTTCCTTCAGACTTTGGTTTTCTTCAGCATAGGCTGCAAGTTCCTCGCTGAGTTGTAAGACTTGTGCTTCCTAAACATGGAAAAAAAGTGAAAGTTAAATGACTATTAATGACATCTAATGTTGAGTTCTCTAGCTTCAATTTTCAATGGCAAATATCATCACTTCATTTCCAAACATTCAACGCAATTCCTGGGCCAAGACCATTTCTCAAAACAAAGCATTTTGCTTTTTAAATCACCGACTTCTAAAAGCTCACAAATTTGTCACGTTTCCCATCTTCTCAATGATCACTGATTTGTCATTACTCCGTAGCTTCTCAAAACTGAACAGTTTTGTCAGATCTCTCTAGCTTCTCAAAACTCACAAATTTTGTCAAATTCTCAAAACTCACCAATTTTGTCAGATCTCCCTAGCTCCTTAAAACTCACCAATTTGTCATAGCCCCACCTTCTCAAAACTCAACCATTTTGTCATTTCCCCGACCTCAAAATCTCCAGTTTGTTCAGAACTCCCAAGCTTCTCAAAACTCACCAGTTTCTCTCTCTCCTCGTCCATGGCCATTCCCAGGTCGGCCTCAACCTCCTCCGATTGCTCAGCCAAGATGCTGTCGTCCCCGCATCCTACCTCGGTCGTCTCCTTGGCAGGGATGACGTGCCTGCTGTAATCCCTGTACAGGTGAAGCAGATCTGGCGGGCGGGAACGGTTCAGGCCAACGTCGTCCCAGTCATCAAAATCCTGCATGGAAAAAAAAAGTGAAAGGATTTCACAAAATCAGTCTTAACCCTATGCTCTCCATGCACAAGTACCCCCTCAACGGCGAGAAAGGGCGAGTTGCGGGAGACCACTGGGAGACATCCGAACGCATTACCAACAACGCCTGACACTCACGCGAAGATGCTATGGCTTTGTGTACATTCAGATAAAACTAGTGCGTACTTTGCGCCACACGGGCGTGAACCAGTACACGCAGCACGTACATGGGGCTCTCAAAAATGGTCAGAAAGCGCCCTCTCTATTCGTGCACAGAGCCCATTGTCTCAGAATTGGCACTTTATGCACCGGTGTTGATGTCTCAATGCATTAAGATCCCACAGACTTCAACACCTGCTGCACTTTGTTGTGTCTGGCAGGTAAAGGACAGGTGTTTTTCACTCAAACCGTAACATACCTGAAATCCATCAAAATCCACACCCCTGTTTTGGAGGATTTCGGCAGATTCAGGATACCTCCATATAGCAAATGTTGGGGGACTTTGATGGATTCAGGGCAGTAAGCCTAGCGGTACTGCAAGATTTTGATGGATTCAGGATACCTCCATATATCAAAAATTGGGGGACTTTGATGGATTCAGGACAGTAAGCCAAGCGGTACTGCAGGATTTTGATGGATTCAGGATACCTCCATACTAGGCAGTTGGGGGACTTTGATGGATACAGGATCTCAACAGTTTAACTCCTTGGTTATATGTTTGGTGTGTACGAGGTTATATGTACTACACTGGTGGATTCTGATGGACTCACTGGTGGATTCTGATGGACTCAGGACACAACATTTTTTGGAATGACAAAACTGGTGGATTCTGATGGACTCACTGGTGGATTCTGATGGACTCAGGACACACAAATCTTTTTGCATGACAAAACTGGTGGATTTTGGCGGATTCAGGGTACTTTCTAGTAAAACTGCTCAAGGGGTTATAGTGGTTAAATGCATAAGAAAGAGCATACCCAGCTCTTACGCTATTGTAAATTATACAAAATTGGCACAGGAGATGTTGACAAATTTTGGGGGAATTTCACCGCTACACAATTATTGTGTGAACAATACTAACCTGTTCCTCATTCTCATCGCAGAATGTGATTGAGGTGAGTTTGTAGTCACGTTGGAGTAGAAACTCATTGATGAGAAAGTTGAGTGCTCGACGCTCCAGAGGTTTCATTGTGTCCTGAAGAAATAAAACAAGGACAGAAATTTTAACACTTACAGGAACAAAGAAAGGTTTTTGACTACAGTCTTTTTCTAAACAAGTATACTACAACCTGTCTCCAAAAAAATGGTACAACTATTTTTTTCAATATTAAATCTCAACATAAGTAAGTCGTTTTGAGCATCACATTAAAGAAAAAAAGACCAGGCTTTCCAATACTTTTTGTTTCATCTCATTTGCTTTTGTCAATCCAGAGATAACTCCAGTTTACTGCGGAACACAAAAATCGAGTTTGTTCAAGACAGCATGGCACAGTACTCGAAACAACTCTGCCCATGCATAAAAGTGGCACAAAATCGATTTTGGTGTATCGCACTAAATAGATTATATCTCTGAATTGACAAAAGCAAATAAGATCAAACAAACACTATTGGAAAGCCCAGTCTTTGTTCTTTAATATTACGCCAAGTAAGAATGACCTATTTTGAAATTTCATATTTAACCAATTTTTTTTCTGATTGTACCATTTTTTTGAGACAGGCTGTATAGGCAATGTTAGTACAACTGGTTCCAGACTCAACTAAATAATACAGTGTGTAAGTCTCGCCAGTCTACGTTCACTTTTTATGCGAACGTCTTGGTACCAAACACAGACTAGTCTAGTCACAGACTCCAGTGTTTGAATTTACCCACTTGTTATCCGCGTGATCGATTGAAACAGAAGTTGAGATCAACAATTTTAATTTTAATGATAGTCATCAATTCGCAATATTTTCAATATGTCATAAATTGTAATGCTTTCTTTTCTCTCAAAATAGATATTAAATTGCCTTGTTTGGATGGGCCCAGTCAGGACACAAATTAAATGCAAAAAAAATAGGATGTTACACACGTTGTAGATCCTATACATGGTGCCCCGATTAAGCCAAAAAAAAAGTCTCCGGTTTCTGGTATGCGCGCGCGTCGCCGTAGCCATGCGCGTCGGCAAAATGAAAACTTTTTTTTTAAATGAAAGATGTCTCAAAACCGCCAAACTCAGTGGTTTGTCTGGAATCCTGCTGCTGCACAATTTTAACGTGTTTTTAGATGGGGTTATGATCGAGAATAAGCTGTAAGTGGCCTCTCTGGTCTCCCATAATGTCATCAGCCGACATTTGAAGCAAAAAAAACAGGTAAGAAAACAACAAAAAACGCGTTGCCGCACCACTTTTTGGGCAAGCTCCATACCAGAAACCGGAGACTTTTTTTTTTTTGGCCTTAGCTATATTCTCGCAAAATCTCGCAGGTTTTTGAGGTCAATTTCCACACCCTACTGATTCAGTATGGCTAACAATGTTTGTAGAACTAGCTGTAGGGAAACATGATTCTTCGAAAGGAATATGTTACCTCTGCTATCACGCCTTCAGCTGTCTTAGTGGTGTGAATTGGCGACGGAACTTCACTCTCTAAAACACAACAAATGAAATGTTCCTTAAAAAATAAAGACCTTTGTTGGGGAGTCCTTTCTTTCATGTGCAATGGTTAATAAACTTTTATCACCAAAAAATACCACAGCATTTCCAATCCCATTACGGATTTGTGTCAATGGAAAACGTGGTGCCTTAGACAGCTACGATTTTTTTTTTACAATTGTCCACGTGCTAGATTTTTTTATGCTTTTGATTTAAATCACTTATTGACTTACAACCGTAAATGTTGAAGACAACTTCCATTTTAATTCCCATTTCTACGCCTAAGGCACATGGCTGCGAAACTTCAAGAGAATATGGTTGGAGTTTTTCCCAGTTTTTCTTCTTCCCCTTTCCTGGAGAATCTGAATGACTTTTATATCATAGGGGGCTGGAACCTGCAAAAAGTGCATTATTGTTGAGCCGTAAATAATTCAAAGTTCCTAAAGTAATTACTCAATAACTAGATGTGGGCTGATTTTCTTTGTACGATGTCTCATTATATCTTTTGTATTGCTTGAAAAAAAATTAAGGTAAACAACAACAAAAACGGAGGGAGGGGTTAAAACTCACAAATAGCGCGAATGGTACATTTTCAAACTTTAAAGGCATTTTCAGAAATTGTGCAGGATTTTAGGATTATGAAAGACACGAGTTTGCCCTCTAATAGATCATTTGCACTGCGGCCATCTTGGAGGTGTGCTTTTGTTCAGCAGGGGTACGCATCAGCAGACACCTTTTGGATTCATTGTTAATTAATTAACATAACAAAACACACCACAAAGATGGCTGCCGTATGCAATTAGTCTATACTTTACCTGCTGCCTCAGTGAGGTTAGCCCGCAATGCCTTGATGGTATCCTTGGCCTTTCGTAGCTCAAACTCCAGCACTGCGTGCTTATCGTCCGACTGGTTGACACCATCGTCGGAATACCGGGCCAGGTCCAGCGAGTCGAACGTGGTCTCACTGGATGTGCGATCTGAAAGTGCAACAATATGTGGTGTGACTTAGAGTTAAAACAAAAAAATGAATTAGTTGAGGCAACCTACTTTTCAGTTGACCTACTTCAAAAGTTCATGTATGGCAACATAATGGCATGAATGGACTGTATCCCACAGCGGATGTCAGTGCCCCCATCCTTCCCCCTCCCCCCAGCCCCCAACTTAAATCTTTAAATGAAAAAACATATTCTGCACTTTTGAAGTGATACATTTCATTTGCCTTAAATGCCTCCTTAAAAAAATTATGCTCCCCCAGTGCCCAGCTGTCCCCCAACAGAAATTTAACCCCACTTACACCCCTGTAAATGTTGTTGTAAATTCATTTGGATGTTATCCCAAGCATTGCTTAATACAACACTGGCCCTGCAAAATAGACCCTGCAAGCATGAGCAAAAAATTATAGCCACGTACAACTGAGGTATACATGTAACAAGATAATTGTTGTCTGTTGTGATATGATTCCATGGTTTCTTATACCTTGGCTTCACCTTTGGAACCACTTGCCTCCTCGAGTGTAGAAAATGCTATTAGCCACATCACATCGCACAGAAGCTACACAGTGGACCGTGAAGCCAGATAGAGGGGCATCATGAAGGACTACATTATTAACCCTAACCCCATTCAATTTTCTTTTAGCAACTTCTGAATATAACAAAAATCTAATGACAGCAAATAAAACAGCCTGCTGAATCCAACAGACTACAACTGCTACACCAAAAGGTCTTTCATTCACTACTCAGATGGACAAAGTCCAGTAGAAATGGCCCACTGTCGGAGTTAATAATACTATAGCATGACTTGGCTTCTTAACACAGTTACCGGTAGGATTGATTCAAAACAAGGAAATAAATTATGCTATTTTCTTTATACCTGCACAAAACTCATACAAATGGAACACGTACCAGCAATTCTCAGAAACAAATTAATTTATGAGTTTGCTCACTATTCGTGAGTCCTCTCATGAACATACATGCAGGGCAAATAATCCAAACAAAGTATGGTTCATTTGAACATTGTTGTTGTGGGATCTATCACAAACCATAACATGACCAGTCACATGTGAGTTACAAATCCATTTATAATTCACAAATCGCTATTCATAAATACCTGGGATAGTTTATCCATTCCTATTGGTCAAGAGCCCGTCACCTGGCTGGTTTTAAACCGCTGATAAAACACCAGCGGGTTTTAAACATTTCATTCCTGCGCCGCTGCATTCTGCGCCATGTGTCACACGTGTGCCAACTTTTACCGTTACATGCGTGGGACACATACCATAGACATAAGGCCAGAGGGGTGTTTTCATAAAACATGCAGTAAAAGTGTTGAACAAAATCATTGGAAAATTGTGAATTTTTGACTTGTTTTGACTTGTGGGTATTTATGAATGGAAATAAATAAGTGCTTAGCTGGTATTGACCTTTCGCGGTAGAATGACGTGAACAATATTACAAAGGTATGACTGTATCACAGCTTATTTGAAAAGCATCTGATGGTCTAGGGACTGCACGACCTGTGATTAACTCGTGTTGGACTTGTGAAGACTTGTGATGGACTTGACAAAACCCAATGAATTTTGAAAATTTATCGTTTTGAATTTTGAATGTGGATGTACGACTGTTTTTTGTCTTACGTAATGGATTGAGCTGCAAGGTGTTTTCCTGCCGTTCAAAGTTTCCCGGGTTGGAGAAATAGTCCCTGAGGCGAAGGAGCTCACGGCCGCTCTCGATGAGTTCAGTGTGCATCTCCAATGCCGTCAAAACCATCCGATCCTTGAAGAACATGCGAAACAAATGAAACAATCGTCAATAAAAGAGACTATTCAACCATCAAACAGATTCAACCACTAAACAGACAAAATAAAACAAAACTTAATACAGCGCGTATCTCACAATGAATAGTATCTACTTCATCAAAATTAAAAATTGAATAAAAAGTTTATTAAAAAGGTGGTTGGGTATACTATATTACACTGAATATCTCAAACATTAACTACATGTACATGTAGGGTAAACTGGGGTAAAAACGCCCGATTTTGAGGTTTTTGTTAAATATCTTAGTACTACATGGAGACACTAGGAAATAAATGTGTGGTTTTATGCAATACATGTCTCCTCTATCAGGTGCAAATATAATATCATGGTCATTATATTGATATGGGGAAATTTTCCCCCCTTTTCGGGAGGAAGTTTGGCGGGCGTTTTTACCCGGGCCTCGGGGTAAAAACGCCCGCCCACATTTATAAAAAAAAAAATTGCTATACCACAGGTTTCCCTGTAGTATAGTCATATTTTTGTAATTAATTTAATATGGAGGGATACTTCATCAAATACAAATAACTTTTCAAACACAACTGGTTAATTATAACTACAAACTTGATCATTTGAAACAGGTATTTTTATGTGGAAGGAAGTGGAACATTAGCGTACATAATTCGCCCATAACAAACTTGTAGGTTATGATAAAACCTGCCAATATTGAAAAATCTATTTCAATCTTGTTTAGCCAAATCATAGTTCCATGTTATTAGGCATTTTTGTATATTGTGCTTCTAGCCTACTGCTGGTAACCTAAGGCTTAATCAAAGGAGAACTACAGTACTAAGATACGCACATTTCTGTGACAACAAGACATATTTCTTAGAGAAAAGAAATGCGTTCATGGAGAAACTTCTACTCTGTAACCACAAGAAAGAGGAAATTGACAGTCATAAAAGACATACAATTTGAAATCTGTGAGCAATACATCATGAATGAAACACGACCAAAAGAACCACCTCTAGTCTTCAAGATAATCTACACACCACACATCAAAACCCAGCAGCTAACAAAAGTATTGCTGAAAGACTGGCATTTAGTTCCGGAACACCTGAAATTACATGTATGCAATCTGTTTCCCAGCAAACCAATTCCTGCCTATAAAAGGCCAAAAATCTTAAAGGTGTACTTGTCAAATCAAGGTTTATCAATAACCGGGAATTGGACTCATTACAAGGTTCACACAAAATGTTATTAGATGCACTAATGTGTATCTATGCACCCTAACATTTGACACGACTAATTTAGCCGAATATAAAATACTGGATTTGGCTTACTACGGATGAAGCTCTGCTATTATAGCATGAGAGCAGAAACCGGTCCAGTTGGGTCTTAGACTAGAGCAATTTCTAGTCATTTTTACTTATTAAAAGTACACTCAAATCACCATAGAGGTGTTATTTTTTTTTCTTGAGAAAATGCCATGAGCTCATGATTTCTCGAGCATTCCCTAATAAATGCTAGTCTGAGTATCACCCGTTATCCACGGAGCCCAGACTCCTGTCTGACGTCTGATATATCAAAGCATGCATATTTATGCGATCTCGCGCCTCAGCCAATCGGAGTCAACTTTACTAAATCGGGACGTCATTTCATTCCCAAATCAGGACTAAACATTTGATTGGTCAATTCGAATACAGTGTTTTGTAATGCAACAACAGCCGGGCGCGTTATCGCGTAAAATGGTAACAGAGTGCGTGACGCAGGGCTTTTTAATCCATTGTCTATGATGCGCAACGGTGAATGACCGAAGACCCGATATAGAAAGTGCCCACTGATTGGTCAAAATCTAGGAAGTCAAGAGGCGGGGCCTTGCCTAATTAATCAGCGAATCTGCTCACATATCATAGACCCATGGCATTCGCCACTAAACAAATGCCAGATTCCTTGCCACTACGTAACGTCAGTTAGTGATGTACCGCCTACATGTACCTCCCCACTTCACACAATACACTGTCAGGGGCGGATCCAGGAGTTTTCGCGGGGAGGGGGGGGGATTTCATCAGCAAAAAAAATCAGAAAATGTACACAGGTTTTTTTTTTCTCCGGACACTTTGCCTCTATAAAACCAAAAACTTCGACGATTATTAAAACTAGATTACAGAATGATGTAGGCCTACCGTATTTCGAACAGGCGGACATTATACCAGTATAATTTTTGTTAAGGTGTCACAGCAGGGGGGGGGGGGGTGGGGTTCGGACTTATTTTTTGGGAAATTTGTATGATAATTTTTTTTTTTGGATGGGGGGGGGGGGGGTGACCCCCCCTCCCGGATCCCCGCCTGACTGTTTAATATTTATGTAGTGGGACTCTTATAGCTAATACTTACTCATACAACAAACAGAATGCTGTAGAAAGTTCCAACAGTGAGGTTTTTGAAGATAAATGAGGCTGCAATAGAGTTTGATGTCAAGAAAAGTACTGGGCGTTTTTACCCCGAGACCCCTGATTTTGCCCGGGGTAAAAACGCCCACTCAAAAAACATTATTAAACAAATATTAAAATAGATTTAAATATTTTAATCATTTATTATTATGTAATTAACCCTTCTTAATATATATCAACTAAAGAATAATAAAAATATAAAATACTTTTTTTTATAAAATAATTTTAAGCAATATAGGCTAAACCTTCGACGGCTATTTTTTAAAACTTTTTTTTAAATATTTTTTTCAACAGCACCTACGTACCCTTCAAATATGTTAATGAATTTAATTCTTTTTATTATTAGTTTTTATCTACATTGTACTTATTAAAAATATATTCCATTGAGTTATCCATCTTGTCATTTTTTACTAGCAGTGGAAACAAGTCAAGTGGGCGTTTTTACCCCATGGGCGTTTTTACCCCATGGGCGTTTTTACCCCAGTTTACCCTATACTGCCAGTTTAAAATCCGCACACATTTGCCTACGATAAAAAAAAATGACATAAGGCCAAAAAAAAACCATTCGGTCTCTGGTCACACCAAAGTTCCAGAATTGATGCGGCGACACGTTTTTTTTTGGGGGGGGGGGCTTTTTTTTTTTCAAGCTTGGATTGTACAGACAAGGTGGGTACTATTTTGCTTTTGTTGTGTCGTCATATACATTGGGGACCTCCATAATTTGCCTTGGTGCCCTCCATCATTTGCCTTGGTGCAATTTCCCCATTCCTTGGTACAAAAATCTGAGGAGGTGCGGCAATAGAGGGCGCTGCTGTAGCTACCGCGGACAATTTGAAAAAAAAAAGGGGTTGACGCTCATGATTAAAATCGACGCGCGCGCTGACCAGAGACCGACTTATTTATTTTTTTGGCCTAACATTGCAAAGTTTTTAATGTGGGTGACTGTAATTAGGCATGTTAGTCCTATTATCAGATTTAAATTAAGACGCTTGTTCAAGAAGAATAAATCTAAACATTTGATTTGCGGCAATAAAATCGTAATTCTACATCAATTGAAAAAGTCTGAATGCAAGGTAATTGGGTAGTTTAGGACCCCATTCCATGTGATGAGAGAATGAAGACACTTTTGTTTTGGGACTTAATAATTAATACCTCAACATTTAGGATGATACAGCAGGAAAAGTCACTTTTGTTTGGAATCATCTAAATTGTTCGCTAAATACCATGTTGCATATCAGCTAGATTTCTGCGACATCGCAGAAAAAAGTGTGCAACATCGCAGAAGTCTCGATGTGCGATGTCCCTTCAGGGCCACCATACGATTGTGTCATGCGCAAAATGCACAAAACATCATGGACGACAGCAGTGATACTGGATAAATTTAATGGACAATCAAAATCATCAATATGCCTAGTTTTCATATTTTGGGGGGGGGGGTCCATTTCAAATTCAAGTCCATTAATCATTATTAGCCTCTTGAATGACTGTTGAATGTATGAAAATGTTTTTATTGCTCAAAAATCACCTTTACAATCAAAAAACAAAAGCAGACTTTTCTCAATTTTTTGTGAAATTTCCAAATTCGTTTGCACACATTTGGGTATCACTATCAAAATTTCAACATGAAATTACACGAAAATCAGACATCTGAAAAAGGCAGCACTTTCTGATTAGCCTATTGGCCTAAGTGTATAAAGAGGGTGTCTATGCTTCTAAAGCAAAAATAAACTACAAACTAAGCCTAAATGTGAAAATCAAAATTTGACAGAGTTCGCAATGTTTTTGTACGTGTGGCCTTGGAAAGATTTCCATATACGAAGTTCACTCAACACTCTGTGTACAAACCCTATGAGAGTGGACTGAAAAATTCTTAGTGTTTTCTAAGAAAATCCTTGTATTTTCTCGCTGCTCAACTTGACTTTGATGACATGAAATTGCTATCTAGGGGCTTGTTAGTCAATACAGAGGAAAATTAGTGAACTTCGCATATGGTAATCTTGCCACAGCGTTTATTTACGGAAGTAGCCTAGTCCAGTAAATTGGCCACATTCATGACATTTATGGGGCTAATGCATGTAATGTAGCCTAGGGCTAGGCTAGGTATCAGGTCAACTCGGACCCAAACCAAGTCGGACCCATGCCAAGTCGGACCCATGCCAACACGGACCCACGCCAACTCGGACCCACTACCAATTTGGACCCACTACCAACTCGGACCCACTACCAAGTCGGACCCACGACCAACTCGGACCCACGACCAACTCGGACCCACTACCAACTCGGACCCAAGCACGACCAACTCGGACCCAACAATGACTCAATCATTAGTTTCAGAGATTATATTTATACATGTAGGTGATCTTAATGTTAATGCTTATATAGTGAAGATATTGTGTAATTATATTGGGCAGAATGGGGCTTTTAGTTTTGTTGTTTTCTTTTATTGCCGCTGTGTGGAGCGCTATTTTATGATGCGTACAGTAAATACTGTTGCGTACAGTAAATACTGTTGCTTTTTCAAAATCTTGATTTTCTTTTCCAAACGAAATTCAAAGGATTATAATTTTCAGTAAAAAATAAATTACTTGTTTGTTTTCGCAGGCCTTTGTGTCGTGTAACAAGTGGTTTTATGTGGCACATTTTGTTTCAGTGAGGAAGTTATTAATTTGAAATAACTATTTAGGCCTTTCATTTCATGTAATTGTTTGGGTTTTTTTAATTCACATGCTGGCTTTGAATTTTGTGGGATTTTTTTTATGAATCTGTTTAACTTTTAATAATTTTTTGATTTAATTTTTTTCTCCCGTGGAACATCATAGTGGAACATACAGGCAGCTACCTGTAAGGCCTTGAAGGATAATCTTCCCAGAGCTCCAATACTCCTTTTTGATAATTGACATTGCATCTATTTGTAGGGGATTAAACTTGATCATTTTTTAATTCACATGCTGGCTTTGAATTTTGTGGGTTTTTTTACGAATCCGATTAACTTTTTATACTTTTTTAATTTAACTTTTTTGTTTAATATGGAACCTTCGTTTTTCTTGCAGTGTATGCAATGGTGTTTATGTGGGTTTTTGTTAAATAGAGATTAGAAAAGACTTCGTTTTTATATCTTATTTATTTTATTTATTGGCTTATAATGTTTACTAATATTTATTGAGTTAATAATGTTATGTTTGAAAGTGTTTATGTTTTAATGCCATACTTTCCAATTTTATTTTTCTATGAAGATCTGTTCTTAATTTGTATACTCGTTACGTTGAAGTTTGGATTACAAACGAAATAAATTTCTGTTAAATTTAGCAAGATGGTGTGAACGATGTCAATTAATATGTTTTAATGAAAATAAATAATTGGTTAAACTTTTAAAGCGCTATATGTTTTAATGGAAACAAATAAAAATAATCAATAATTAATTACACTTTTAAAGCGCATTTCAAATAGCATTTCAATGCGCTTTACAACGACAAAAATGTTATACTGCTGCAATACTGATATGAGATAATTTACCTTACAATTACAATGAAAATTTATACTAAACAGCATCACTGTAATAATAGATGAGAAGTGGACAAACTTTATGAAATGAATGATTGAAAACGTTGTCGAATGATTGAAAACGATGGGTCCGAGTTGGTCATGCATGGGTCCGAGTTGGTAGTGGGTCCGAGTTGGTTGTGGGTCCGAGTTGGTAGTGGGTCCGAGTTGGTCGTGGGTCCGAGGTGGTAGTGGGTCCGAGTTGGCATGGGTCCGAGTTGGTAGTGGGTCCGAGTTGGCATGGGTCCGAGTTGGCTTGGGTCCGAGTTGGTTTGGGTCCGAGGTGGATCGAAACCTGAGCTGGTTACACACACCTTCAGAAACTTGGCAGCGATTGCATCGTAACTCGGCTCGGCCGAATGACTGCTCAGGGCGGTCACTGGAGCAGTTTTACTCTTGGGTGAACCGGTGTCGACGATCGGCGTGTCCGTATCACCATCGTCTGTCGGGCCCAATGAGGGGGACTCGACAGCGGCCACGATGCTGTCCTCCACCGGTTCCTCATCCTCGTCGGCGAAAAACGGATTGTATTCCGCCATGTTTACTTGAAGTTGGTCTGGTTTTGCTAGCAGAGGGCGCTATTTAGAAAGACCAGAACTGGACAGGTGGGCGTGGCCGATTCGGTACAGGAACTTGGCGGGAGGGGGGGGGGGGTTGAGGGTGTTTCGCCTTTTTTTTCACGGATTTCTATAAATTTTGTTTTTGGACAGAACTTGGCATGGGCATTGAGGCGGCAAGGAGGGGGGGCGCTTGCCCCCCCCCCCGAAAAAGTAAACAAACAAAAAAGAAAAAGAGGTGCAAAGTCATGGTGGTGTAAATCTAATGAGTGGGGGGGGGGGGGGGGTGCAAAATGTCCCTGCCACCGTCTTTAACTGATAAATCGAGAATTTGTTGAGAAATACAAGAATTTTTCGGGAAAAGTTTTTTTGCCCCCCTCTAGAAAAAGTCCTGAAAGAGAGATACCCCCCTCCCCCAGATATCCGCGCCTGCACCTCCTCGATCGTTTGGCGCAACATATGATCAAGTAGTGTGCAATGTCACTTGGCCTCCGAAAATAAAAAGGTGGTAAGGGGGAGGGGGGAGGGGTTGTTCGAAATAAACAAAACCTCACATGTTCCAAATAAAAACGCTGACTTCAATAATTGTATTATTTTCGTGCAGTTGCTGTTTTCATTTAGATTATTTGGAACATGTAGAAAAACCAATTATAAACTACAGAGGCCATTCATTACGCTGCGCTCCTAAAATGAAAGTGGGTTTATTCAATTAAATATTAACAATTAACACCTGTTTCGTGAATGTAAATATGTTTATTCATAAAGACATACAAAATATATGTACACAGCATTTTTTTTATAAAAACACAACAAATTCACGTTTCAAAAAAAGGCAGCATGGTGCTATTCTTTCAGTATCATACTGGATGGAATGTTTCTGTCTTTTTTCTTTTTTTAGTGTGACCATTTAAAAAAGATACAGCATCTACAAAACAGAAAAAATATATATATCACAACACTCTTGCATAATCTTTGTTTAATATGTACTCTTGATTAAAAGGACAAGCAGCCAAAATAAGTCAAACCTATTCTCATACACCTTTGACCGCTGAAAGATCTACAGGTTTAAAATATAGAAAAATAGAACTGATATGAAGCCTCAAAACATTCATTACCAAAAAATGTTCGCACACAAAACTAGAAATGGCTTTTGAAAATATAAATAGAAAGTTGTAAACTCTAGTACAAAAGTAGAAGGAATACCTAGCACGGCATTATTTCTCTTTTTTAGTGAAAGAAGTAGAAAAACAAGTGAAGTTCTCACTATATACAAAAGATAAACTATGCGGCAGCAGCACGATATACAGCTGATTTCTCCCCAAAAAGTGTCTGTCTAACTATTTTTGAAATAACTACAAAACCATGAGGTCAATTTTGAAAATGTTTGGTTTTGCAGATACTTCTTTACTAAGCCTTGGCCTCAACCCCTATGAGTTTCATTTAATTTCAGTCACGCATCACTGCACAATTGTAAATTGATCACAACAACATTTTTGGACACTGTGACCAAGTTCCTTGCCCTATTCAATTTCAGTGCTGTGTTAAGTAAGCTGGGTGAAATCCTATATGTTGTGAAAAGGGCTGCAGTTGGGATTGGAATCATTTGCCTGGCTATCAGTCATCATGGCAAGACCTCAGTGTAATGCTCAAGGGCAAATGTTTCCAATCCCAAACCAAATCAGCCTTTTTTTCACAAGATCCATGATTTTACCCAGCTTATATAAAACAGCACTGAAATGGATTAAGGCAAGGAACCTGGTCACAGTGTCTACAAATGTTGTTATGGTCAATTGACAATTTTGAATTAATACTGGAATTAAATGAAACTCATAGGGGTTGAGGCCAAGGCTTAGCAGTATCTGCACAACCAAACATTTTCAAAATTGACCTCATGGTTTTGTAGTTATTTTAAAAACAGTCAGACGGACACTTTTTTGGGGATCCACTGTAGTGCCACAAAGAGAATTTTGTTTGTTGACTTAAGGACTTTCAAGTAAAAAAATAAATAAACTAGTTTCCTGTCCCCATTTGCTTCTTTTTTTAATGCTGTTACAATATCCGAAGAACATAAACGGACGAGACAAATCGAAAACTTGAGGGGATAAAATTTAGTCATGGACAGAATGGGGCCTAAATAAACAGTGAATCATCTAATGCCTGTCCCTGCATGTAAGTGCCAGACATGATAGACAGACACAAAGAAGCATTCATTAATAAATTAATTTAGTTTGGTAACAAAAAAAATCACACACATACACATTTGCATACAGCAATTAATCTGGTGAAAAAGTGAATAACTTTTCTATTGCAACAATAAACACCAGCAATTTAAAAAACAAATCTATGTGGGTGGTAAAACTCAAAACAAAACAATAATGACATCTCCCCTTTGCAAAATAAGAATCATCTCTTTTTAGTGTTTCTTTTTTGCCTGACTTTCAGCCTTGCTGACTTCACTCTCATTGGCTTAGGGTTCATTTTGGCAGCGCTGGTGCTGACTGGTTCGTCCGTCAGTGAGTGCCTACGCTGTGACGTGAAGCTCTTCCCTGGCTGCATGGAATCCCGCCCGTGACCTTTAGCCCTGGGGATGCCGCTCGAAGTCGCCGTTTTGGGTCGAGAGGGTCGATCACCTCCTCTACCAGTCGCTGATGACACCTCCAGATTAGCCATGTCATCAGAGACTTTGGTAGCTACAGCCGAGATCGGTCTTGGCTTACGCGCCATCTGCCTGGCACTGCTGAAAGTCGCAAACGCGGACTTGGGACGACCGAGAACTGTAGTATTGGCATTCACAGTGGATTTTCTTGAGGACGTTCGGTTGGTGGTGCAGCTCTTACAGGACTTGGGCCTGGGAGGAGGAGGTTCATCTTCTTCCTGTCTCGGCTGTCGGATGTGCAAGTGATAGCCAAACTCCGTACAAGAGCCCTTGCAGTAATCCTGTTTACAGCGAGAGCATCCAGTGTTGGGCGGTTCGCGCTTCACTTCGCAATCTCCAGAGCACAGCGGCTGCAGGCAATCTGGGGAGCAATTCCTGCTTTGTCTTGGTCGGGCCAGGGCACTGTGCGCCCGCTCCGTGGGCAACGCAGCCGTGGAGTTCCAACCTTTTCTAAGCTGCGTGGCCGACGCAGCTCTCTTGGGCGGCACCGAGCGCTGGCCCCTCTCCCATTCCTCGCTGGCCATCTGGAGCCGCTCCATCTCAATCAGACGATCGATGAGTTTCTCCTCGATTCCGTCGGGCACTGCTCGGACAGCATGCCTCCAGTCCTCCTTGAGTAAGCTCAACTCCAGCAGGTCCAGATAGCAGTAGGGCTTGCTCAGAGCCTCTGGGTATGGCTCCTGCTTCTTTTTGCCGGCGCTGGAGCTCCGATATCGAAACAGCCCCCGATGGTTGTCGATATCCAAGTCCTCCGGCGGAAGGTCAAAGTTCGGCGGGGTTCTCACCCTGTACACCCTGTCCTCCGATTCCTCACCAGACTCATTATTGTCGTCATCGGAGATTTCCGGCTTGGCCTTGTTTGAAACGATGTCAAAGGGGCCAGGATGCGAGTCGCCGTTGTTGGTTAGCTTTCCGTCGCTGAGGGCGCCGATCATTCTTGGGGTGAGCTGGTCAAATTCGGCCAGTCTGCCGTTGAGGGCGGAAGTGGATTGCGGTCTCTGGGTGGGCTGCTGCAATTTCGGACGAACCGTGACTGAAGAGTAGGGTCTTCTGAATAAAAAAAAGAGTAAACTTAAAGTAACAAGGTGAATCTGGAGCAAAGCAGCGGTGGTTGGTAAATGGTTTGAAATACACTGCGAACCCAAATTGTCTGAAATGTATTTGTTGCAAAAGTGTTTGCAACGGTTGTTGAAATTCAGACATGCCAACGAATGGGCACTGATGTGCAAATGTCAAATATCCCCCTCCTAAAAAAAACCCAGATTTTGGTTTCACTGTGCCACCATTGTGTTGCTGAAAAACACTGTTTCAGACTGGTTTTCCTGAGTCCCAGCACACCAAACTATTCCAAAAAATATGAATGAAGTACATTTAAAAGATCACTTTAAAAACTGCAAGGAGTAACTACATGTGTAAATTTAAAAAAATCAGTTTCAGTTATTCGGAACAAATAAATGGAAAATTAATGCATACAGTTAATCGTCTGAAAGCCAAATCAGAAAGAATGAAGCCTGACGCCACTTTTCTTCAAATATAAACCTGAAAGTCGATCATTGCAAAAATGTTGAAAAGACATGAATCTGGGACTGAGAAACATTTCCATTTTGTTTAGAAAATACTTTGAAAATGAACACGGCCAAAGAAGTGGTGTTTGGATACTACATTCTTTCCGCAAAATCGAATTGAGTAAAACTGAGTCACTTCTCATATTATTAGGATCAGCTTGACTATCTGCAAAACCAATCGGAAACAGGCACAATCTAACCTTCTGTATGACCTCTCCACTGGTCTGCACTGGAGAGCCAGCTCTTGTTGGACGACCAATGCGTCCCCCGCAGGTGCCGAGCTAATGCTGGGTGCCTGGTGGGGTAAGCTTGCCGCAAGTTGGCTGGGGCGTATCGTGCGGACTGTCCTGTCTCCATGGGTGTAGAAGCTCTGAGGATTGCATTTTCAACAACAACATGAAAATTAAAATGCGTTTATCTAACTTTGGTTCTGTAGGGGTCAGTTTCATGGTGCTGTTAAGCATACAAATTTGTTAAACAAAAACAAAAGTTACTTAGCAAAAAACAGTGCGCCAGCCAAAATGCCATGTAATATACATTACCTGTGACCGCGGTACTCGGCTGATTTTTGCTTGCCACATACATCTGCTAAGCAGTATTTTTTGGCTTAGCAGTTCCATATAAAATTGAGCCGTGGGCCCAATTTTCATGGCTCTGCTTACCGTTAGCGTAAAATCCCTGCTTACTGTAGCAGAAATTTCCGTGCTTACGGTAAGCGTATTTCACGGGTTAGCGAGGAATTTTGACATGCGTACATTCCGTAACTAAGGATTGTGTGCTCACAGGGTTAGCATGAAAGTTTTCTGCTAGCGTTGTTAGCATATAATGGTGACCCTAAGCGTGGAATTCTGTAGTTAGCAGAGCCATGAAGTTGGGCCCAGGTCACAAGGGTGAAACCTCTGAACTCTACAGGTCTGCCCCCCTATTGAGAATGCACATAAGTTATTCAAGTTTAATATTTGATTACCATTTTTAATTAAAGAAAGAATTCACCTTGAATCCAGCATTGTGGTACTTGCTGATCTGTTGATTGACTTCTCGCACCTGAGCTGAAAGTTTCCGAAATGTGTCCTGCCCAAAAAAAAAAAAGAAACAGACTCTTAGGCCAAAAAAAAAAAGTCTCCGGTTTCTGGTATGCGCGCGCGTCGCCGTAGCCATGCGCGTCGGCAAAATGAAAAAGTTTTTTTTTCAATGAAAGTTGATGTCTCAAAACCGCCAAACTCACTGGTTTGACTGGAATTCTGCTGCTGCACAATTTTAACGTGTTTTTAGATTGGGTTATGGTCGAGAATAAGCTTTATGTGGGCTTACATTTGCACTAAGTTTAGTCGGGCACCATTTGCAGTCATCAGCCGACATTTGAAGCAAAAAAATCAGGTAAAAAAAAAAAAAAGCCGCGTCGCCGCACCACTTTTTGGGCAAGCTCCATACCAGAAACCGGAGCCTTTTTTTTTTTGGCCTTAACTTCTTCTCTTTTTTTTTTATCTGCATTTAAATTAAAATTGTAACTTTAAAATGAATGAAACTGGTGCGAACTGCTCACTGACTAGATTGACATGAAATATGCAGATCAAAAATACAGTGGCCTGATATTTCATCATTAGCCAGGACTTCTTCAGAGGAACCAGTAATTGTAACGTAAAAGACCCCACTACATTTTTTAATTAACTCTTCATTTTAATTAAAATTGTAACTAAAAAAATGATTTCTTAGAAATTTTTCACATTCTGTTAAGTTGAAGCATGCTCACATTTATACTCCTTGTGTTGCCAAATGCCAACTCGATTTGTTTAAAAAAGGTTTTAAATTGTTTTGCTCCAAAGTTGAACAGTTTTCTGTAGTCATTTTTTTGCGCAACGAAGTAATTTTCTCTGAACCGTTTCACGTGTTTTCCCACAGAACCAAGCCGCTAGGTATGGATTTCCGGACAATATCGGCTCACCACAGTTAGCATTTAGACAAAAAGTGAAAATATTGTACTGAATTTTAAAAGTTGTCAATGGATGGTATTATTTTAAAAGTTTCTGTTTTTACCTCTAAATCTTATTTTTTTTTCAGACTTCTTCTGACAGTGCTGGTACATCCCACTAATGTTATAACTGACCCCAATAACCAACCCAAAATGTAATGAGGTTTGTCTCTGGGATTATAAAGTTGGCCTGAAATACTAGTTATAATAGTTTTGACTTGTAAAAACCAAACACTGTCCGATAAAGAGGAAGAATTGTGCAATATAATAAAAAAATTGTCGGTTGATCGAAAGGTTCCATTATTTTTCTATAAGAAACTGGCACATCCAGAAAAAGCAGAAATAGAGACGCCCCTCCAACACAAAATACACTGGTAAATTAGCAGCTACACTATGACCAGTAATTTGTTTTCTCCACAGTATTGATTTTTGAAAACGCGGAATGATCAATGAAGTACTTCATCCACATCTTCAGTATTTACTTTGTCACATATGTTACAAAAGCAGGCAGTCTGTGAGTCGCAGCTGTGTATATTCCCGCTGTTTGATAATTGACTCTTTTATCATTTTGTTTGTTTTTTGGTAGTTTTGTGAGCATTTGTGTGCTGTGGCCAGGACTGCACTGCTGGGACGTTTTTTTTATTGTGAAATTAAGACATAATCGTGGGGGCTTTCGACTGTCCCAACTGTAGGTGTGTGGTCCCTACTACTTTTCACACTAGAGCCTCTCAACCCGGGTTGAACTCAACCCGGGTTGAACTCAACCCTGGGTGAACCCTGGGCGAACCCATGTGAAATTAAGACCAAGTCGTGAAAATTTTGAAAATTATTTTGTCCGACTTTCTTTGCAATCTTCGGCAACTCTAAAAATTATGTTACGAGCAAACTAGAAATTCATTTACTTCAAACATAAAGTTGTGACTGTCTTGTATCAACCTTGATAAGTTGTGCAATAACGGGCTCCACAGCAGACCCGTTGCTAGTCAAACATGTCAACTTACGCCACCTAAAATGATTGCGCAAGTTACGCCCTATTTTATTGCGCAAGTTGCAGACTTACGCACCATCCGACTTTCGTGAAATGTGTCATAAGTGAAATGTTGCGCAGTGTGAAATGTTGCGCAATTTACACAATAAATTGTGGCGCAAGCGGAGTTGCGCCATTGCGTAAGGTTTCGTGAAATCGGCTGCAGGTGCTTCTCAGAACCAATCAGCCTACACAACTTAACTGGTTTTTTAAAATTAAAAAACCCTTTGTTTACCCAACCCATGTAAACATCTGACAACAGATGGTGTGGCAGTTTGCAGTCGTGCATAAATAAAACATCAATTAGAGGGAAAAAAGTCAGTTGTTTCCAAGCATCTTGCATATGACGACAAGCTTTACAAAAATATGAAACTATAGTCGGGCTGTTTTAATAAGCACACAAATGCATGTCTGCCGCGTAACATCAATAGGCATGCTTTAAGCTTATAACATTCCAGGTGATGTCAACAGATGTTTTTGCCATTTTCAAGGTTATTTTGGTGCCTTTGGGTTTTTTTGTATGCCTTTGTAAATTTCCATATTCATGAGCAAAAGTGAGATGCCAGTTTAGGCAGAAACCTCAGTGTTACAGCTATTTCAGCACCAAAAGTTTCCACAAATTTTGGATATTTTGCTGATGAACATTTTCTGGTTTTGGTGATTTGTTGTTTCAATACAAGACAATAAGTCAACAAGCAAACTTTATCACAAATGTTTTCAGTTCACAGAAAACCCCTAGATTAAAGAGTGTGTTCCTAAAATGACATCGCGGCAAAGAACACCCTCAGTTGTCAGGAAAAGCATGGATCATTGTAAACATTTAAAGAGCACTTTTCAAAAAAAAAATATCCAAAAAGGATGTCAAATAGTTTTCATACATTTTAGAGGAATAGAAAGTTCCACAAAATATGTTCCCAGTGGCGGCGCTACAGGGGGGCATGGGGGAGGCATTTGCCCCCCCCCCCCAGTTTTCTCCCAACACTTTACCAACAAAGAGATTAATTATGTTTATTTTCATTGCTGTTAAGATTCATAAAATATGGACACATTTTGGGCCAATGAAAGCATTATAAACATTGGTACTTAAGACAAAACACGCCACAGATGCATTTATACAGCTGTAGATAGTGTGTAGCCAACGTCTTTGTACATTTGTTATACATTTGTTATACACCATTCTGCGGTTTGATACATTTTCTCATTCATAAAAACGGCTACACTTCTAAGTTGCTCTAGTGGCCTATTTCCGGACCATTGACAATGGGCCCGCATGCGTACACAGGCTTAAGATTTTATTTTGACTGCCCCCCAAATATTTCCTCGCCCCTTATTTCCCCCCAAATTTTAGAGTCTGGCGCCACCACTGTAGGTTCCCAAGTAAAATTCATGTCGTGATCCCTTTAAGTCCATAGACTGTGCAGCTGCTCTGAACATGCATGGTTATTCTTCACGATTCAGATTCTATTTCCCAAATAACCCGATCTGGATTGCTTTTGAATTGATGAGAATGGTAATTTCAGTTTTAGAAAGAGGAGGATTTATAGTGAACTTTAAACGATCCTTATTTGGCCTTATGCATCAGACCTGGTCCAAAATTTATGGAGCAGAACAAATTGCTTAAAGGGAATATACAACATTTGCAAACATCGAAAAATAAAACTACCAAGTTTTAATGAAATACCTTACTAGGATGTTGGTAAATGACAGTCTAAAACATCCCTGTACAATTATGGCACCTGGTCTCGAGTCATTTTCAAGAAAATGGTATTTTTGTATACATTTCCAACGGTGGTCGGTCGACCACCGTTGGAAAAACCTAACTATTTCTCAACTACTGCTCCAAATTAACAATTTTTTTTCAGTCCAAATTTTGTTTGCTATTGGTTACATGTTCATGAACGGGTGCAGGAGCTAGACTGGTTCCCTTACGTTACAATTTTCCGACATCTATAAATTGATCCATTTTATCTTTAGTGGAGTCAGGGAACCAGACTACTTAAACAGTTTTGTTTTTCTTGGTTTTTCCAGCATTTTCGAACACAAAACTTCAAACTTGTCAGTGTAACAATATTTGATCTATTATACTAACCCCTCAAATAGTTCATTTCTGAAAATTACAGCAAAAGCCAATGATGTATATTCCCTTTAAAGGTAGAGTAGACCATTTGTCATTTGTGCATTTATTTTGTTTGAAGCAGCAAAAGTGCTCAAAATCTACAGACGGGTGCTTAACAACTAACCTGATGAAGTTTTAGCTCTGTGAACGCTGTATATTCCAAGAAAACAATATTCTAGGACCTCGATTTCAATTCAAAAGTTGCCGAGTCATGTTTTGAATTGTGCCCAAAATCAGCGTCCGGGACACGTTCTCATTCAGCCGATTGCAGCTTCGACAATGTCATGCATTGAACCGACGAATAACAGCAACCGCCTGCGCGTGTGCGTCGCGTCAATGCTTGCACGCAGCCATTCACGGATTCGCCGAAGTACAAACCAACCACTGACGGAAATTTCCAAAAATGTGTCTTCAGACGCATCTTTGGAAATTACCCTCTTTTATTGTTTTCTTCAAAATGACAGCATGACAGAAGGAATAAATTCACAGGGAGTTTAGTGCCATCACTATCTTTAAACCAAGTAAGCTTTTTAAGAATACATTTGTCAGTTACTTTTTGGAAAGCTGCAAATGATCTACTCTACCTTTAAGACAGAAATTATCAGGTTTTGAGATACTGTTCAAAGGAATTAAACTTACCTGGGTGATCTTATACAACGTCAGATCTGTTGAAAATAACAGAACCAACAACAAATTTATCAAAGACCAAAAGAAGTTCCATCATATAAAATCTCACAACATAATTTTTTTTTTTCAACTTATGATTTAATTTCAAAAACAAAGACTAAGAGTATTTTTAAAATAAATTGAAAATGTGATCATAACTTGGAATGGCATACACAAAAAATGCCTTTACCGTGGGTGTTGCAACAGAGCAGTTAAAATATTTTCAAATCACTGAACGTGTATTAACAAAATATTAAAGGTCCCATGCTATGATTTTTTTAGGAACACATTTTGTGCAATTTTCTACTCCTCTTCAATGTATGAAAAGTATTTAAAATCCCTTTTGGGTTAATTTTATTGAAAATTGCACTTCTTCAAAATAAATTTGAAATTTTCCATGCTTTTCCGGACAACTGAGGGCGCTGTTGCTGTGATGTCATTCCAGGAAGATACTGTTCAGTTTGAGGGGTTTTCTGTTCAAATTGTGAACCCAAATTTTGCTCATTGAAAACATTTGTGAGAAAGGCTTGCTCACTGGCTTACTTTCATGTACTGACACAACAATGAATTGCCAAAAAAACAACATTTACAACAGCAAAACAATCAAAACTCAAGCAACTCTTTGTGCTGAAATAGCTATAACATTGAGGTTTCTACCCTGAATGTCATCACAGTTTTGCTCATGAATATGGACATTTTCATCAGCATAAAAACCAAAAAAAGGCACCAAAATACCCTTTAAAATGACAAAATGACGATTTAAAATAATGTTACACGGGACACAAGGGTGCATTTTCAAGGATTGCATTAAAAAAATTACATTGCATGAGCCCTTTAATAAAACTTTCTATGAACCAGATTTTAGTATCTGCTGTAACGCAGGAAGGCAGCACATACCGTGTTGGTCATTGTCACGCTCCTGTTGAAAATTAGTCCAGGTTTTCCACTTGTACGTTGCCTTAAAAAAGACAGAGAAAAATAGGAAAGGATTGCCACTTCATTAACATTTTAAAAAATGACGTGACATTTCAGTTGTAATGCATGAATTCGTCTGTATTGCAAAATAACATCAACATCTGTGACTAAGGCTTGCACTTTTTTTGGGACTACATTTGTGAAAAAAGCCAATGCACTTACAGGCTTTCAAGCAGACCCAGGTGAAAAAGTATGATAACAGTAGGATCAAAATTTCAAAAACAGGATAAAAGTAGGACTTTGGAGGACAAAATCAAGATAAAAGTAGGATTTTTGCAGGCTTTCAGTTGTAGTTTTCGTTGATGCTCATCCATGTCCACAGCATCATAAGCCTCATGTGGCATGTTCTGTACTCACAACACTTGTGCTCCATCCTCAACTAAGCTCTTGGAAGTACAGTTGCAGTACTCCTGCGCCCAAGCCCTTTATTGTACGATTTACATATGACAGTGTGCAACACTGTTATGAGAAAAAAGTAGGAAACAGTAGGAAAAAGTAGGAATTTCAAGAAAAAAGTAGGAAAAGTAGGAGCAAGGTAAACAAAAAAAACTAAGAAAAAGTAGGAATAGTAGGAAATTAGGAAAATTTGAAAGCCTGCACTTATGTATACATAAGCCGTGTGATAGCACAACTAGGTGCAGAGTTAACGTTAAGATCCATAAGCCCTTACATGTACTTCTGAGGCCTTCATTTCTAGAAACATTTCTGAATAGCCAAAAATCCAACACACTCGCTGTACTGTAACTTTCTTAAGGGAAACTAGCCCCAACGTGTTGCAAATGTGACCTAAATTCTAAAAATAAAAAAAAAATAAAAAAACACCAAACAACATTTTGGAACGATTTGGGAGGCTTAAGATTTTTTTTTTTCAATTATATTTCTATCGAAAGGGCATCACTGGAGGCTGTAGGGATATGTGCCAACCCCCCCCCCCTCATTTTTGGTTTTGGTCAGCATCATCAGAGTAAGCAAAACACTTCCATAAAGTACAAACAGTGGTACCTAGTATAAAATGGTCACATATCCCCCGAGTGGTCTTTCGGCATTTTTACAGTCACAGCCCCCGACCCACCTCCACCCCACTTCCCATCACTTCAAGCGTTGTCTGGCAATAAGCGTGGTCTTATAATAATAACAATGTTGGGGGCTAATCATCCTTACTAGCAGCTGAGAAGCTGAATTGCAAAGGACGCGGCTACAAGGTGGTCGAACCAAAGGCACGTAAAGGCGCCTTTGGCAGCCGCCATAAGACTTATGTATGACCAGAGACCGAAAGTGTCTTACCTGATCTAGGCCAGCATGCCTGGATGGGATTAAGTTCAATCGCTGGGGGGCGGTCCGCGGAGACTGCTGATTTGGCGTGGCCAGAATCGCTTTACCGTGGCAACCCTGGGGCTCGTCTCTCCCGTACTTTTGGCGGGGACTGCCTGATACTGACTGCCCAGTCCTATTCTTGCCACCTGACTGATGGAATAGTTTCCTGATAATAAAAGTGTTTTGAGAATGAGAAGCAGAAATTTAGGTTAAACAGGGGTGTGATTGACCACTGATAAAAATAGCTGAAAACAGCTGAAAAAGGTGTAAAAAAGCTGAAATTTTGATATCTCCTATACTTTTGTACACAGCAAGTGAGGGAAAAACGCTGAAATCCAAAACAAACAAAGCTGAAATCAGCTTTAAAGCTGAGATTTCACACCCCTGGTTAAAATCTGCAAGAATGTCAGACTAGAGAAGTTTACTAAATCGGAAGTATTAACACTACACCTATATCCAACTTAAGAAAGACGAACAGGTGTTTACCTTAAATGCTTTAAGCTGTGCAATGAGCAAGAACAATCTCAATTAAGGCCAAGTAAAAAAATTAACCAGTTTCTCGTCCCCCTCCACTTCCTTTTTTTCCCTGACACTTTCTTTTTAAAAAATCTTTTTATTCATACATTTGCTATATATTTTGCACATATATTGGCAACAGCTTGTCTTTTTACTTCATTCCAACAATATTGTAGCTATGCAGAAAGGCTTATGGCTCCTTTGGACACAATTTTGTGTCAGCAAAATAGTCGAAAAACAAAAAAAGCGCCCGCCTCTTTCCTGTTTTCGAAACGGCCAGACGAGAAACTATTTTTTTTTCACTTGGCCTAAATGTCAACAATTTATAGTTCACAAAGATGAACACTGGACTTTTTTGAGTTACCTGCCCTTTAGTCTACCAGATTTTTTACCCTGAAATTCAAGGCCCTAGATACTCACCCATGAAATGCCCTCTTTGTTTGGTTTCTTGGGTCTGGTACCGGCCAACTCTGACTATAGACTGTGCTGAGGAGACTCATGTTGGCCCTGGACACTCCCAACGTCATTCTCTGTCATGGCCATGAGGTGGGGCTATTCCACAAGGGTCATTTGAGCCTGAAAATTAAAAAAAAATCATTTGTTTTTTATCAAAATGGAATCAAAATAGATGTGATGACATGCCTGTAATCTCAAGTGATACTTGATATTATTTCTAACAAGAAAACCTAATATAGTGAAGACAAAACAAAAAATGTTTACTACATTCCACAGGAAACCAGATTTTTGCCTTTAGGTGCTTCCTTCACAGGCCAGTTACAAAACTAGCGGATATTTTGCTGAACTTGATCATGGGTAATGTTGAAGCGATTTGCAATATTTCTTTTATCCGACAACTGCAAACTTATAGACCTTCACAAAAAAGGTTGTTATAGGCCCTACGTGAATTACTTTTAATTCAATCAAGTGATCCGGAACCGTTGCACTGACTGTATCTAGAATCCAAAATGTTCCGGGCCCTTAACTAATCATGTTAACAGGCCCAAACTCCTCACCGTAAGGGCTTCGTTCTGATCAAGGTATGTCCCCCCCCCCCCCCACTTTTGAGGGAAACAAAATGTTGCAACTTGACGTGTCACGCCCCAACTATCGCATCGGTCCCAACTATAGTTGGGCCTGTCCCAACTATAGTTGGGCCTGTCCCAACTGTAGTTCCACAGTTGGGCTGGCCCAACTATAGTTGCTGTCCCAACTATAGTTGGGACGGTCCCAACTGTAAGTTCCATTGTTGGGCTGGCCCATCTATAGTTGGGCCACTCCGATCTTTTTATTTTGCGGTTTCCCAACTATAGTTTACATTGATGTACAACCATAAAACGTTCCTTACAGCTCTGATACACGTCTGACTTTACTGGGGACCACTGAAATTAGCTATTGATAAGGCGAATCTATAGTTGGGCCACCCCAATCTTTTTATTTTGCGGTCCCAACTATAGTGTACATTGTTGTACGATTATTAAACATTCCCTACAACTCTAATACATCTGACTTTACTGGGAACCAATGAAATGATCTATGGGTGGGGACCATCTGTAGTTGGGCCACCGCAATATTTTTATTTGGCAGTCTCAATTATAGTTTACATTGATGTACGACTATAAAACATTCTCTACAGCTCTGCTTACATGTCCGACTTGGGACCTTTGACATTAGCTATGGGTGGGGCCCATCTATAGTTGGCCGGCCATGGCAATCTTTGAATTTTGCAAAATGTTGCTGGATAATAAAAGCCAGCAGCTGGACAACTCATCCAACTAGGCAGTACCACGTGACCGGCCAGCCTTGCGGCATGCATGCACGACGAATACATGGTGCCAGCGCCGCGGAACATTTAATCCAACAAGATCTATCAAGCATGAAGCATCCGGCGCAACTCCAGTCCTAACTATAGTTGGGCCGACCCAACTGCCGCACTATAGTTGGGACAGTCCCAACTATAGTTGGGACCGATGCGATAGTCAGATAGTTGGGGCGTGACAACGCCACTTTTTTCTTCATAACTATATGCCTATTGTACAGTGGTGTCGGAATACTACATACTATTCTATCCTTCCTCGGTGGTTATTTACACGTTTGTCTCTGGGCAATTAAACCATGGAGGTAGAATTAGATTAATCATTCCTCCATGGATTAATTAATTCTTTCTGTGACCAGGCTGTGACACACTTACCACGCAAAACACCTGACACCTGTCGCTTACTTCGTTGCCTTGGCTCTAATTGACTAGTCTGGATGTACGGGGCGGCATAGCCCACAGCATATAGGAGGTCACCGCGGCGGATACCAGGTTACTTCTGTAAATTGCGCCACCAAGTGACGACATCAACTGGGGGAGGAGATGCTTGTTAACTTTTGGACAGGTGGCGATTTATGATGCGGAATCTATTCGTTCAGATTGTACAGTTGCGAACTCTATGCAAAAGTGATTTTTTCCGTTATATTGAAAAAAGTTGTTATTAAAAAATTTTAAAAGAGGGAAAAGAGGAAATTGGCGGTAAATATCTGTCGTCACTACTACTAAAAACACAGCAAATTTAATTTATCGATTCACATAAAATAAATTTTTTTTTTTTTGAGATATCCAAAAATGAAAAAAAAAAAAAAAAATCTTACTATATTATCTTTGGAATAATTTAGACGATTTTTTCCGGCAATAATTAAATAAAGCCTTTTCTTTTTTTTTTTTTTTTTTTGTTTTTTGCAGTGAAAAAATAAAAAAATAAATTTTTTTATTTTTTTTTTTTTTTTTTTTTTTTTTTTTTTTTTTTTTTAAAAAAAAAAAATGTTTTCTTTTTTTTTAAATGAAAAAAAAGTTTATTTCGGGGAAAAACGAATTTGTTGAGGAGTACGGACCAGTGGAGTAGCCGGAGGGCTCCTGGGGGAACGAGCCCCTACCCCCCCCCCCCAATTCCCAGTGCGCCCCCCAGGTGCCCCCCTCCCGCCTCCCGCCACAAAAAATCTGAACTTTGCCAGTTGTCAAGAAATTGAGCTCAAGCCCCCCCCCCCCTTCTTACGAAAAGAAATGTTCTCGGGTCCGCCCTTGATCCATAACATGCTGGTGCCCCGCACCCCCACTACTGAAAAAAAATTCCTGGCTGACGCCCATGGTATACGGCCAACACAGAAACCTATGAGTGTGAGTGTAACATAGTCAGCAGGATATGATGAGAATTAAGTACTGGCTAAACAAAAGCCTGCGCATCATCAGTACAGAAAAGTCCACTTGGAGTTCACGGTGCGCTTTTCAACATAATTTGCATGCAGAATATAATGAAAACACATTACTTGTAATAAAATGACTGTGCTTCCAACATTGTTCTTACGTTTTCTGCTGGTGGCCCGTGATTATGCGAAGCCAGTTGCCTTGATAACTCACTCATAATGGCCCTGCAACAACATTTACAGATAAAATAATAGTTTATTAACAATTGCACGAATAGTATGTTGATAACCGGTACCACAAAAAGCCACGCCTCCTTGGTTATAATTCACGCTGGCTGAACCAATGGTTAGTCTTTAAACACATGTCAACGTCACAAACTGAATTCTCTAACTACACACTGCGATGTTATCCGATTTTCCGTGTAACAGCACATTATGACCACTTATATAACAGTGTATAATTCTCGCAGGTGTCAGTTTTAGGCTTGTCTGAACCATAATTGAATTTTAGTATTACGAAACTCAATTCATCAACATGAAATGGTGAAATAATCTTGCAAACTGGGTCGGGAGTACACACCAACATGCAGGTAAGTTTCTGAGGAAAAAAGCGTTTCGTATAATACTGTTCCGGGAAAAAGTAGTGAGCGCAATGCTTTGTATACATTACACTTGATGCATGATATTTTGCATTGTTTTTTTTTTCGATAGAGTTGGGTCGAAGGGAACAAATTTCCCACGATATTTTTGAGGAGTCGAAAATTCGAAAGACCAATGCTTTATCATACGGTCCCAGAAGATCAATCTTCGATGTGAATTTTTATTTCTCCCTCCATTCCCTGCGTTATGACGTGCCTGATGTGATACCAAAACAATGCAAAAGGCCCACTATAATAGGTTTAACAGATTAAATAAATTTCAAATTGTTAATTATACGAACGTCCTCCTCCAACAGATTTCAAATTTATATCTTGGCGCGCAGTACATAACGAACCATTGTTTTTGAGGACAAAATAGGGCCTAGAGTGCAGTGTGTATAGCATCCTAGGTTGTTGTTTTTTCGTACAGGGTGAGTAAAAAAAAAGCGGAACCCAAACGCCAAAAAAATGTATTTCATATTAAAAAAAAAAAATGTTGCACCAAACTCTGACTGGAAAGCCAATTTCAAAAGCTACTTTTATATGAAAAATAATTATTGAAATTGCTCAATTCGTTCAAGGAATATCACCATTTAAACGCAATTACCCAAAACCTGTGTCGTCAAAAAAGCAAGTAGTTTAGTGTGTTTTCTGACTGTCTGGAACAACAAAGAAAATGACACAGAATACTTGTTTCAACAACTGTCAACAACTGTAGTACACAATATCTTTGTTAACGACCCTGGTTATATAGGCCAACAGTATGTTTTATAAAATCCACTTAAAAGAAAAAAAAGAAGGGGCGTCAAAAGGACTTTGTTGTGTGACGACGATTGTTAAAATCGCTTTTTTTTGGACGAAAGAGGTTTTATGATCATTATTTCGTTGCATCTAAAAGTAGCTTATGAAATTGGCTTTCCAGTAATTATTATGTTTGGTGCTATATATTTTTAAATATGAAATATAATTTTGGGGGTTTGGGTTCCGCTTTTTTTTTTGACTCACCCTTTATGATGTGTTTCTTCCGTGACCGTTATAGCAGGGAGATGTCCATTAAAAGGTTAATATTATTTTCTATTTTGTTTTAGCAGAACACGCGGATATTCCATCTTTTGAATTATGCAGCTTTAGCCTATTATGCCAAATAATTCGAACAATCGATCGTGAATTTGGCAAGTAAAAAAACACCCTTGTGAAATGTCTGCAACAGCTGTGTATACTGCGCGTATACTGCAAAACAGCTAGTTAGATTTGACTACAGGAACTTCCGCCCAGCTGACTACAGCTAGGGTCGCTTGGTGCACGTTCAGTGACTGTTTTCTAATCAAATTTTAACTAGAAAAGACTAATTAAAAGCACGGTGATTTGAATAGGTTGACTTTAAGCAAGAACGAAACTCCTTTTTGACATTTATCTCCTTGACTCATTTTGTGAGAAAAAAAATATTCAATACAAAACACCATTCCGATTTCCATCCGCAATAATAATTTAGGTTAACGTCAATTGTAGGTGACGCAGTATGTGATTCTGTGCGAGTGTATAGGCTTACCACCGCAGCAGGTGTACGGCCTACTCACGGCCGGCCGCTACGCTACTGGTGCCATCCACTTGTATTCCGTTCATATTTTGAAATGATGGGCAGTGGTGTAATCAGTGACATTTGGCCTCTCTTTTCATTAGTAAATGAAAGTGCAAACACCTTCCAACCGCTACTTCTCCACGGCTTTTAACAATATTTATGAGTGAAAAAAAAATTAAGCCACTTTTTAGGGGGGGGGGATGTACTCGTTTTGGCCCCCGTCAACCCGAACCTGGATGCGTTACCGGTAACGGGGCATGTGCTGTACATTGACAGCATTATTCCGAATAGCTGAAGGGGGCTTTTGCAAGGAGCCCACGGCGTAAGGGCTTGACTCCCAAATGAAAGGGACCATCTTTTAGCCGGTGAGGGGGGGAATACGCACCCCAGCCCGAACACCGTTTTGGACTTGGAAATGCAAATGCCGATTTGTATGAAATTTGGTAGCCTATAGTAAAAACGTTCGTGCAGTGTTCCAACTCAATCCGATGAATTCGTTTTGTAGATATGATAATTAAAATTCCATCCTTGCGTCCGTGAGTGAGTATATTTTCCTGCACGGTAAAAACAAAATATTTCTTTCGTCGATAATTTTGCACCAAGCTACATCCGATTGTCATGAACTGGCGGTAAAAAGATCCGAAAGACAACAGTCTTCCGTTTCATTAACACTTAAACAAAACAGTTGGGTAACACACTCTTGTGCGTAATGTTATTTGCGCAACGTTGGCATGAAGTTAGCTCACTGTTGGTTATATTCCGGTAAAAAAGTGGCCAACAGTCGGGAAGAATTTAACCCTAAAAGGGCCGGGTTATTTTGGCCATCACACAGCCGGGGGCGGATCCCCCCCCCTCAGCTCTCAGCCATCGAGTGACGAAAATTATGAAACTCGGTGCATGCATAGAACAATATAATTTGAACAGTATTTTGGAATTATGGCTAATTAATTATTCATATGCACCAATGGTAATTCTGCATTGTGTATACACTACGTGTATGGTATGGGGAAATTCAGTTTTCACTCGCTGCGCGGCAACCCGTGGTCCGAAGGGCTAAAAAGTCAGGACAGCTCGGGTCGCGAAAAAAAAAATGCAAGGGTATCCCGGGAAAAGTTGAGAGGGGGATGCCCTTTAAGGGTTAACCCAGAGTTTCGGTACGTTGAACGACCTTGGGTAAAATACCATGACGAACTTTGGCTCTGTATGAACAAAAAAAGTTAAAGATTTTTTTTCCTGGGGAGGGGCGGTCAACGCCCGGTTGACAATATACACATTATAAGTTACCACTTTTGTTATTCCAATATCTTCATAATTTTCAGCTGCAGAAGGACTTCATATACGTAGTGATCCTAACATGCGCAATCTTTTGTATAAAAATGCTCTTGGACGACCTCCAAATCAGTTCGACACATGGACGCCGCAAGGACACGCTGCTTAACGGCGACGACCCCCAGCAAGAGTTTCAGCGCCTGGACAACGTCCCGAAGGGAGAAATACCGCACGGGAGCGACATTCGAGCGGAGCTGGTCGAGGGTGACGAGCGGGAGAATTCGTCGCCAGAGATCAGCACGCTGATCGCGACGCGTGCCACCACCGGCAAACTACGCGACAAACGCCCCCATCAAACTGGCTTTCAAAATATGGACGATGCTAAGAGAGTTCAAGCAGAGCCTGTTCTTAAAAACGACAGCGTACCAATTAAGGAAGATGCTAAAAACGACAGCATACCAATTAAGGAAGATGCAGGAGGACCACGCCTGGGATCTGCCGTCAAGCATAACTTCAAAAATATGTCTAAGGCTTTTTACAGACTCGCTCCAGACGTAAGTTACTTATAATTACGAGGGATGTTATTTTAAAGTACGAGGAAAGCCACATGAGGGCGCCTTACCCGCTTGCGGGAGTAGCATTAGGAGTTTTTCGCTCGCTTGAGCGAAAATGTACGAGTCGCTGACTTGACTCCTGAAAGGTTTGCTTTTACATGTACGTTTTAATGGTTTAAAAGATGGGTAGGTCTAACTGTTTGTTGCAGTGTGACGCATAAACTTTACGTTAGGCCAGCTGAATGTACTGTCTATACAGTGGCGTAGCAAGGTCATTTTAGTGTGGGTGGGAAGGGGGGGGGGGAGAAGTAAAAAAAAAGGCACTCGCCCAGTGCTGAAAGGTAGACAGGTTGTTGTCACCGGTCACCCGGCCTCCGTAAAATCTAAAAGCGGGCGGGCGGGCGGGCGGGGATTGGGGGTGGGGGGGGGGCTGGACATCATCTTCCTTTAGTGGCGCTGTTCAAACCGGACGATCATGGGCAATATCAGACAATATATGGCGCTTTTCATGAGCAGCACAATTACCAAGTGCCGGTGTTCGCACTACATTCCATAAAGGGCACTTTTTAAAAACAAAGGGCGCTCTTGAAAAAGGGCACTTGTAAAAAAAAAAGCACTATTTACCAAAAAAATGGGGGAGGGGGTTAATACCCCCTTACCCCCCCCCCCCCCCCCCCCGCGCTGGCTTCGCCACTGCTATATGGAGCATTTAACTACACTGGTTTTGTGCCAATTGGGAATGAGGATCAAGGCGTACCTTGGCCAAGTCGCCGCGCCATAATTGCCCGCGAACTTGTATACTCACAACATTCGCCATTTCGCACATTATTTGCAAAGTTAAGGTGTGGGTTCTTCGATTTGCACAACCGAAAGACGCAATCAAATCTGTCCAGTTTATTTTCTTCTTGGGAACGACTTGGCACCTGTGGACACGATTCATCGGCGAAGTGCGAGTTGATGAAATCAGAAACAGTTGATTCCTACCTCTAATGTCCTGAGACGTTAAAAAGATACACTCTAAAAAGTCCTTTGTCGGATGGGCCCAGAATCGGGGTTCTTTGTGACCTCATATTCTTTTCAGGGTCAAAAATAACACTTTCCTTGGTCGAAATGACACTTTTGCCAAGAATGATGTCTGGGTCAAAATTGGGTGCATACCTATGTTCCCCAATACCGATGTTTCCCAATACCGATGTTCCCCGAAATCCTTACTATATAACTCTAACCCTAACCCTGTCACTAACCCTAACCCTAAGGATTTCTGGGAACATCGGTATTGGGGAACATAGGTATTGGGGAACATCGGGTAGACCCCGTCAAAATGGCCTACAAAATATCCTGGCGAGCAGTGTTATTTTGCCCCTGAAATATATCGGGCCGGGTCAAATAAAACCAGGATCATCCGGGTCAAATCTTACCCTGACTTTCGATAGTGATATCTGATATCAACTCTGCAGATCTTCGATGGAGTGCCCGAGCGATTTCTTCAAGAGTTTAAGAACCCGTGCTGGAGGGCACCGTCCCCGCTGGCCGCGGGAGGTAGACGCGTCAGTGAAGGTGCGGCAGCCACCACCACCCTTCGGTGCATGCCGTACTTCTTTCTCGCCGGAATGCCCAAATCTGGAACGACCGACCTCCACGCCAAGTTACACGGTCACCCGCAGGTGATCCAGACGACGGTGAAGGAGCCACATTGGTGGACGCGGCATCGTTTTCATGGAGGTTAGTTCCTTGCTTTATGGTTAGTTCAAGTTTTTTTTTGTGGCGGTGTAGCGTGAATATCCGACTCCATGAAATGTGGACTCATTGGTAGGAGTGCGCACGCGTGAATACGATACTATGCTATTTTTAGGATCGTTTGGGGAGAGTGACCTGTCACGTGCGAGGGATTAACCAATAAAAAGAAAAAAGGGGTCCGATTTTCATAGGAGTCGGATTTTCACGTGACAGCGGTGCCAGCTCCCAGGGGGCCAGTATAGTCTTCTTTGTACCTCGCCACTGACTGAATGTCATTTTGTGCATACAACTGATGTGGTTATCTATCTGGTTCGTAAGTGACTGTGTCGTGCCCACACACCAATTACTAGCGACTTTGTACTACTTCCGGTTTCAGTGGTTCCAATGGTACTCCATGTGCAGTGGGCGTGGTTCAAGTTAAATGACGTCACGCTTACAAACCGGATAACACTGACTGACTGTCACTTGTGAATTAGACTGATTACATTGTCCATTAAATTACCACTTCGGTTATTGAAAGAACTTTTTAGCCATTCTAGAATGATGAATTACTTTTTGTGAATTGCAATTTTCAACTTTCAAGATTTTTTTTTTTCGTCAGTGAGCTTACAGCGTTACCTTGAAAGGCAGTCGATTAACATTGCATCACGGCTTGAACATGGCGCAGATCCAAACATTGTCATAGGTGAGAATTACTAGCTGTAGGTCTGGTTAGGGTCACACACTGACCCCGTGACACGTTTCATTATGACCCTGTAAAAAGGGGACTTTGATTCAATGCTTATTTCGAACGTGCAGTTAGTAATATGCACTTTTTTATACTAATTATTTTTTTTTTCGATTTCGAATGTGTATGTTTTTTTTTATCTGATCTTGTGCTTTCATCATCGATAGTAAAAAAAAAAAAGACATCAGAATATCATCAACTACATTGTACTAACATTTAAATCATGTCTTGACTTGAAATGTTTTAAGATCCCCCAATTTAGACTGTTTCTGAGTCATTTGACGTCCGCAACGCGTCGTTTAACGTCCGTACGGCGTCGTTTGACGTCCGCACCGCGTTGCTTGACGTCCGCACCGCGTCGTTTGACGTCCGCACCGCATCGTTTGACGTCTGCACCACATTGTTTGATATATCAGCTGAGACGTTTGACGCCTGCCGTCTGCGTCGAATCGTTTGATGCATCGGTCACGAACTTGGGCTAATCGGTTTCCCCTTGTCTCTCTTTCAACAGGAGACTCGTCGGCTTCAACGTTTTGGGACAACACGCAATGGCATAAGTTCACCGAGGACATCAGCCCACCGAACATATTGTCTGAAATAATAAGAACGATCCTGCCAGCTGCAAAGATCATTGTCATATTCAGAGACCCCGTCGATCGGTAAGTATGGACAAGAACGTGACATTTCAGTCTGTAGGGTTGTGAGGAGGTTGTTAGCAGAATATTTAGCAGAATATTTGCAGGCAAATTCATCTTTAATAACATGCTTTCACTTTGGTCTAGCTTATAATGAGGTAAACAAATTGCCACAAAATGCAATTTCAAAACCAAATCTGTTTTGCGGAGTGAACCTAAAAAAAGAGAAAATAGCACGGCCTGCACGGGCAGTGCATCTTTAAACAAATGAAAGTATGCATGCATGTGCTAAATTTGTTGTTATGTTTCCCGCTGTTGTTGGATGGTAGGTTGTACTCTGACTTCAACTACTTCAACCACCACAACTACGACAAAGGTCCGTCGATTTTTCACGGTCTGGTCGTGAAGTTCATCGCCGAGTTCCAATCTTGCCTCGGGAAAAAAGCCACGGATTATCGCGCCTGCACGTACCTTCTACAAAACAAAACTCAGACAGTAAGTTTTGTTTTTCTCTTCAATTAACTATTAATTAATCAATCAGTTGATTGCACTATTTAGCATTTATAGTAGGCAAGCCATATATGGAAAAATATTTTCTTCTCCATCCTTTGACGGATTGATCTGACACAGTTGCCTGTTATTGCCAAAATTTGCCGTTCAGAGTGTAATATTCCAATTTGGCTGGTCCACTATTACCAGTCTGTGTCAATACAAACTATTCTTGTCTTTTTGGGGGGTAATTTTGTCGTCTGCTTATTTTGGTCGCTGATTAAATTTCTTTCTTGGTTTACCAACCTGTCCTGCCATTTTTTTCCATAGGGAATTGTGGGCCTACAGTGAATATTTTACAATGACACGTTATTATTCTCACGTTTCAATCTGATTCCAGAGGATGAGCCTCGGCATGTACTCAGTTTACCTCCGTGATTGGCTGAACGTTTTCCCACGTGACCAGATCAGGGTTCTCCGATTGGAGGATTGGCATGCAAACTGCACGAGCATACTGCCGGAACTGTACAATTTTCTGCAATTAAGTAAGTTCTGGGAAGCTTGCAGATTGCATCTTTTGTATCTTAAGTTTTAGTCGTTCTGTGCATCTCTATACTACGTGTCAAAAATGTCATACTTTTGATCATTAATAACTCTTATGTTAAACAATGGAATTAAACCAAAATTTCGGATCACATAAACAGGGCATGATAAATTATATGGAGCGAGTTTCATCAGCTTTGCGCAACAGTGTGAGATTTAAACGCAATACGAAAAAATATACTCACTTCATAGTCTGCCACTTTCGACTGGCATCCTCCAATATCAATACAGTGCTGGAGACGAAGGCGAAGGCGCGTGCTGTGGCCGAAAGTTTCTGAAGGAATGCAGGATCACTTCTGATGTCATTTCACACCTCTTCGATCATTTGGCGCAACACACGATCGAGGAGGTGTGCAATGACATCAGAGGTGATTCTGCATTTCTTCAGAAGCTTCCGGCCGCAGCACGCTCGTTCCGCCACCGTCTCCAGCGCTGTATCGACACTCTGAAAGTGAGTATTTTTTTCGAATGGTGTTTAAATCACACCCTCTAACGACGTTATTTTACGGAGCGAGTTTCATCAGCTATGTAGCTGATGAAACTCGCTCCGTAAAATTTGTCATGCCTTGTTTACATGATCTGAAACGACGCCCTCCGCGGAATATGGATGTATAGCTTTGCTTGAAATAAAGGGGAAACAAAGAAAAATGTATTTATTTTAAATTCAAATGTTACATTTGTACAATCATTAATTTTTAGATTGAAGCACACACGTCCTTCAATGGCGAAAGCAATGTGCTTTCGCCATTGAAGGGGGCCTTCGTGATAACATTGATGGCGTGGTGGGATTGCTCTTTAAAGCCATGTCTCATTTACTCACACAGAGACTCAGGACACGGCGAAGATATCGGAGATATGCGACCGGCGCTCGTCCAACGTCAACCGTGCACCAACCAAATCGATGCGTCCAGACACCAGACAGATATTGACCGACTTTTATCGGCCCTCAAAAGTGGATTTGGCAGAACTATTAGGAGATGATAAATATCTTTGGAACGATGAGAAATGACGAGGGTTGTGTGATTTTTTTCTGAAACCTATAAAGCATTGGATAATTTATTTTTTCTCATCAATATAGTTGGGAAATATTTAAGATGATGATCATTTGATAATGTTTAAACACCATGCGTAATAAACTAAAAAACAATTCATGCAATACATTTCTCAGAGCGTGACACACGACACCGACAAGCGATATCACAATATGTTTTTAATAACGACTTTAAAACCTTCACAATGCATTATTCACATGTGATCGATATGATTGCAATACAAAAAACCTCTTTAGGCTAAGGGTCCATACAATGCAATTTTTTTTTAAATGGAATCCTTGGAAACACACCTTTGTGACCCATCAAACATTATTTCCAATTTTCATTTTGCCATTTTCAAGGGTATTTAGGTGTCTTTTTGGTTTTAAGCTAATGAACATTTCCATTTTAATGAGCAAAAGTGTGATGTAATTTCAGGCAGAAACCTTAATGTACATCTATTTCAGTGCCAAAAGTTACCAGAATGTTGGACATTTCGCTGTCGTAAATTTTCTTTCTTCGGTGATGCACTGTTGTGTCAGTACATGTTGGTAAGGCAATGAGCAAACTTTTATCACAAATATTTTCAATAAGCAAATTTGTGAGTTCACAATTTGAACAGAAAACCCCTAAACTGAACAGTGTCTTCCTGAAACGACATTACATTAACATTCAACAGCGCCATAAGTTGTCCTGCAAAGCATGGATATTTCTTTTTTAATGTTGGAAGAAGTGCACTTTTTGATAGAATTAATCAAGAGGGATGTCAAATAGTTTTCATATATTTAAGAGGAGTAGAAAGTCGCACAAAATATGTTCCTCGGAAAAATTTACTTCATGAAGCCTTTAATATTTCCCGATGGAAACGTAACGTAAACTGTATTGTCTAAATGGCAAACCCGATGGCTATCCTGGCAGTGGCGTATCCAGTGTGTGTGTGGGGGAGGGGGGGGGGGGCACTTTCCCCCCCCCCCCCCGCGATTTTTTTTTTTTGACAATTTTTTTTTTACAGCAATGATTGAAAGTGTTTATAGAGTTCTTCTGACATCAATCCCACCAAAGAAATCCCCCCCCCCCGCTTTTTGATTTTACGGAGGGCAAGTGTCCGGAGAAATAACATGTTTACATTTCGGCGCGGATGTGCGGTTGCCCCCCCCCCCCCACATCAAAAGCTGGATACGCTGCTGTATCCTGGGATCATATAACCATGTAAAAATATGGTTTCACAAACCTATAAATAAATATTTCACAAAGGCCACAATTATTTCACAAAGACTTACCGAGCTTTAAGCAACCACTTTCAACAATTTAGCGCGGATTCGCATGCAACAGTAATTAGTATTGGCACCGCCGTTGTAGTTAAATGGTCGGCAAGGTCCGGTTCTCAAACAAAGCATCCGTATTTTGCAGAAGTTAGACTTCGCAGAAATTGTTTAATGTTCGTGCTCTTTGCAAGGATGAGTTCGAAAAGAGCGGCTGTACTTGCTAATAGCTCAACTACCTGCGTTGCAACACAGTACATGGACGTGTTTTCGCGACCGTGACCAGCAGACACAGTCATTTATCGGCTTTAAATTGGTCATTGGTTGTATTGAGCGTTTTCGTGACTTCGGTTGGCTAGAGTGACGTCACTGTTCCGACCAAAACCGAACCAAGGCCAAGGGTCGGTTACGTAGTGCATTTCAAGATGGCGGAAATATAAATTCACGACATGTAACAAAACAGTGTTGGGGGAAAATAAGCTTGCAATGCTTATTATTAATATGTACATCGTAAGTTTGTACATTTTAAGTGGCCTGTATTAAAATGTCTATACAACCTACATGCCCAGGTATTATCCCGAATTTCGCCGGGACTGGCCGCGAACACCTAAAAGTTATCGATGTTGTCAAAATGTCCGCCATATTTGTTTACAACTTTTTAAAACTGTTTTCGGTTCAGCGTTTTTGTGCGCATGTGTAAACATGTTTCTGGTTATAAATTTGACGTCACAAACATGTTTCTGGTCGCGGTCTCGAAAACACGCCCCAGCCAAAGTGTTTTTTCCCTGTTTTTAACACAACAGTGACCTCGCTTTCGTCCCAGCAATATGGCGGATCCGCGCAAGTGGCTAACTGGGCGTTCGGCCTTGGTTTTTGAGAAAGGGCGTATCGAGGTTTGCTAATGCTTTGTCCAGTTCCCACTCTGGGTAGTGGAACGAGATGTTATACCGCAGGGCCCAGCGAGCAAAGACTGCTTTTTCCGTCATGAAGCGGTGTCCGCCACGCTTGTTGATCTCGGCGTTTCGGTAGATCGAACACTCTTTGCCTCTGTTGTTGTAGTAGTGATATGGGAAGTCCTTTTGGGGGTTGTGTCTGTCAGTGCAAGGACAGAGAACCAATAGCAATGTCAAATCGGTTATGGATTTTTTTCCCTTCATCTATGTAAAGTTAGCATTAAACTTGTTGCATGTTGAAGAGCTAACGAGAAAAACCATCATACAAAATAATGATGAACTGTATTTCCATCATCAAAGCTTTTATGTTCTGATATAATCCGTATGATCTCGAAATTCACTTCTTGAGATAATCTTATTGTATACTTTACAGGGTAAAAAAACAGAGGGAAACCCAAATGGCAGGACCAATTATTTAATGAAGGACTGCATGTAGCACTTTCAAAATCAATGATATGAAAGCCCAATTAATAAGCTTTCTTGTTTTACAAGAATTATGCAAATCACTCTTTACTTTTCAAGTTACGGAAAACGAAAACAAAGGGATGTATGTGAATTATTTTCGTTTTGCTGAAAGAACACTTGTAATACCTTTTTTGTGATCCGTGGACAGAACTTTTAAACGGTGTTTGTGTTCAAAATTCTTGAAAAGTACAAAATTGAGTGATTTGAATGATTCTTGTATTAAAAGAAAGCTTATTAATTTGGCTTTCATATCCTAGAATTTTGAAAATGCTACATGCCGAACTTCTTTAAAACAATTGTCCTTTTTTGACTCGCCCTGTATTCAAACAAGCATACACTCTGAAATACCCAGGGTTAGATTTGATTCAGAGTCCAGGTTCTTAGTTTCTATTAGACCTTATACTTGTCAGAGTTAAAATGACACATTTCTGAGTTAAAATGACACCTTTCTGGGTCAAAACGACACATTTCTAACTCAAAATGGACTCTTTTCTGGGTCAAAAGGAGACAAAATGACACTTTTTTGGGTCAAAATGACACTTTCTGGATCAAACAGACAATTTTCTGGATCAAAATGAAACATTTCTGCCTCAAAATGGACACTTTTCTGCATCAAAAAGACGCGTTTTGAGTCAAAATTATACTTTTCTGGGTCGACATGACACTTTTATGTTTCAACATGACACTTTTCTAGGTAAAAATGGACACTTTTCTGGGTCAAAATGACACTTTTCTGGGTCAAAATTTACACTTTTCTGGATCAAAATGACACTTTCTGGGTCAAAATTTACACTTTTCTGGATCAAAATGACACTTTCTGGGTCAAAATTTACACTTTTCTGGATCAAAATGACACTTCTGGATCAAAATTTACACTTTTCTGGATCAAAATGACACTTAATGGGTCAAAATTGACACTTTTCTGGATCAAAATGACACTTTCTGGGTCAAAATGACAATATACAGGATCAGAATTACACTCTCTGGGTCATACGTCAAACGGATACGTTTGCTAAGGTTTTCGGTAAAAATGACCACAAAAATGAGCGAGAGAAGTGTCATTTTGAGCCATTTCGACACTGGAAAGTATCGAGTCAAAATAGGACCTGCCTTCCGGGTCAAATCTAACCCTGACTTTTTAGAGTGTGCTGTTAAAATACTTACGCGCAATGATCAGCAGTCACCATGCCGTAAACATGGATTTCCTGGCAAATATCGATGGCAATCATAAGAGTCAACCATCCAGTGGATAACCACGATTTGGTTCCTCCTCTGTCGAAAACAAAGAGTCGAAAAATATAGAGCGTGTAAGTTGAGATTTTACGAGAATATACAGCATATCCGGGCACCATATAGGATCTATACAACTTTGGTAACGCCCTGTTTTGCGTCCTACAGTATGACTAGTCATGGACCCATCCAATCAAGGGCAATGGTGGGTAGGCCTACTTCGAAAGAACAGAAAGCATTTCAATAACAACATATTGAAAATATTATGCAAATACTAAATGTTTGTGAGCGCAATGGTAGAACAATTTCATGAGGTGACAGATGGTATTTTTCATTCCATGAGGCTAAGCCGAGTGGAATTTTCCATTCTATCTGTCACCAAATATTTGTTTTATACAACACCTGGATAAATCCTCGTCATTTGATTGGTCAGAGCCGCTTAAAGTGTGACTGTGGAATGGAACTTTACGGCCCCGCCGTGCGTTGGATCGAATACACTTTATTCAATGACACGTGATCAACGACCCACCAATCAGATGACAGATTTATTCAGGCATTGTATAACTCGCATTGTATTGATGACTATTATAACATTAAAAATGTTGACCTCAACTTCTTTTCAACCGATCACGTATAGGTCCACCTCGATCGTCCCCAGGGCTTACTTTACATTCAACCTCGTTTCCAATAGTAAGCCCTGGATATGAATAGGAAACTTTTTTCCTGTATCCTGATTCGATACCGCAATGGGCAAGTAATGGATTTATATCGTGTGCTTGCTGTTGTTATTTCCAACGTGCATTACGTGTTTTAATTGTTACGTCCACACCTTCCCAAATGTAATCCTTTCCTTTCCAATTTGCTAATATTAATATGAAATGTGATACTGTATATTGGCTTGAGAAGATTGTAACATTTTAACCTGAAACAGACACCACATACAAAATAAACGCTGATTTAACGCATAGCCAGGCACCAGACTATTCCTTATTTGCATACGTGTGCAAGATTTTTAAATATGTAAATACCAGGGTGAGAGAGCAGGTAGTGGTAAGAGCGTACTGCTCGACACCAAGGGAACGAGGTTCCGTATAGATAACAATTGGGTAAATTCAAACACAGGGTCTCTGACTAGACTAGTCAATGTTTGGTACCAAGACGTTCACAAAACACGTGAACGTGGACTGGCGAGACTATTTTTCATCCAGTCTTTGTCACTGCAGTATAAGATAATAATTGTAATTGGCATTCCCCGTTCTTTGATAATGCACATAAATATTCTAGGCTCTACATCTGTCAGCAAGCAAAACATTTCAACATTCAAAAAATAATCATCTCTGCCCTTGGTGAAAGATTTGTGCTCTTGATCATTTATGGTTGGGAAATAGGAGAAGGAGGGCTGATATCATCCGATGAAAACATCCATTCATTTGCACGCCAGCTTCAGACTCAAATTAATCATTGAGTTTCAAGACCATAGGTCTAGGAGCTAGATAAGCCAATGTAAATAAATTCCCGGATGTCCTCGCCCACATAGACCGTTTTATGGATACCGCTACCTTTGTGGTCACGTAGTCATCTCAGAGGGTTTTTACAACAGAATAATGTCCAATCATGTTGAGGCATGATGAGATGTGTTTCTATAGACGTTTTTCACGGGGAAGCCATTTTTGATCGTGTTCCCTGAATGTATTTTATGAATTATAAACTGTTGAATGGGATTTCGCTAGACTATTTAAGCGTTCCAAGCCTCACTTTCATTTTTGTTATGTGGCTCAAAATGTTAGGGCATGTTTAATCACAAAATTTTATTTATTCATTAGAGCAGACTGGTGTTAATTTGTAATTAACTTATTTCATTGCTTTCATTTCTATTCGTAAGTTCAATATTAATGAAGATTTTTACCTCGCTTTCAATTTAATATGGCCGACTCTTGAATAAAGCCTATTGTAATACACCCCGACATTCATAAATAATAATAAATCATAATAATAATAACTGTATTGATATAGCGCTTTTTTCAAAGGATACAAAGCGCTGGGGGAGAATGCAACCAAAGAATTATGTAGCACCTTTTTGGTAGGTGCTGCGGCGCATAATTGCTGCCACTGCCAGAAACACCGGGGCAAACCCCTTCTCTTAGCGACAAGTGTTACTGGGTTCTTTAACGTGCTTTTACACAACACACAGGACCTACGGCTTTACGTCCCATCCGAAGGACGAAGCAATAATGGTAAAGTGCCTTGTTCAAGAGCACAAGCACCATGTTCCCACGGTCAGGATTCGAACCCATGTACCACGGCACACGAGTCGAACACCGTAACCATTGGACCACAGTGCCCGGTCAAATTCCGCGCCCTCTCGAGGTAGACATAACCACGTGACCACAAAGATGGCGGTGTCCATGAAAAGGTCTCTGAAAGAAAAGGCTTTCCACTTTCGGAATATTGCACTCACAACGGCTGGCCCGTTTCCTTGCTGAAAAGTTTCGCAGCCTCCCCCTCCCCTTCCACCGTCTGGCCATGGAAGGTTGACCCCGCGCTCAGTCGCCCGGTCAAATTCCGCGCCCTCTCGAGGTAGACACTCCGCCTGAACAAGCCCCACACCATGACCCTACTGCCCGACGGCAGTTCCTCAGGTTTCAGCCCGGTCATGAAGAAGTTCATGACACGGAGAGTCGTCCGGTTACCCACGTCGCGCTGGTAGCCCTCCACGGGCGCCATGTTCATCCTGATGGTGCAGGGGTGGCTGTTGATTTCCTGCCCCGCTTCTTTGCCGAGAAGAAACCCCGAGCTGGACACGACGGCGCAGGAGGAACACCTCAGAGTGACTGGCTGTGAATTGAAAATAGAAGTCCCGCATCTAGTTAAACCAAAGTAAACATAGGCCTAAACAGCACTGGAAACAACTTCGTTCCCAGGGTGTCGAGCAGTACGCGCCATTCACTACCTGCTCTCTCACCCTGGTATTAGATCATTTGTATATGCAAAATCTTTGAACATGTATGCAAATGAGGAATAGTCTGGTGCCGTCCTGTGCTTTACATCAGCGTTTGTGTTGTACGTGGTGTCTGTGGTAAAAACAGAATAAATTCGTTGCGACGTGAGCATGCGTGAGTTACGAAAATCCTCAGACTATTCGGTACAATAAACCACCATAAAAGTAGTGTGTTGCTGCATACATCGTTTTGATGACATTATTAGAAACAGGGTAGATCACGTGAAGGTTGTCATCTTCCACACCTATCCTCAGACTATACAAACTTTAAACCTCTGAATAAAATGCAAAAGGCATCATGGATGACACAACTGTATCAAGTACCACTCAGCAATATGTTATCGTGTCTTTTGTGTTGTAATCCTACACCTCTTCACTGGGATACCATGTCAACTTTTGGGAACACGAAACTCATCACCTTTCTGTTTTGTTGTATTCTCAACCCGGAGAAAGTTACATTTTCAGCGCTCTCTCACATTTTGTGAAGGGTTTTTCTCAAACAAAAACTTAAAATCATCGGTAAGATTTGACGGGTTTCCTTTTGGGATAAACAATTCGCCTTATGCGTGCAAAATCATAGCGGGTACCAGCAAAATTAAGGAAAATTGTCCAGTTCTAATGTAAGTTCTGATGTATTTTCCAAACAGCGAAGTGTTTTTGTTTTAGGTGTTTTGTTTAGCCCCAACTTTTGTGGGAGCGAACGTTTCCAAGTCATTTTGATTGAATGACAATTTCGGTTACCACGTCTTCCATAGACTTCTGTGCATTTATCTTCCGCATTTTATTCCGAAATACAAATCGTGGAATTTTGTTATGGACATTATTTCACCAAGCTCACCTCATTGTCAAGCAGTGATTTGTAGTGTCGAATAGCGCCACCTACCGGCGGTAGCGTTGCACTGGTGTTCATGTACAGGCGATATGGGTCCCTTGCATCCACAAACGCATCCTCAAATGCACCCGCCCTCTCTCGATCTCGTGGTGTGAACAACCAAATTCCCAAGAAGAGGTAGCCGAGAGAAGCCAGCAGCGCCGATCCTACGAAATATGCCGCTAATTTTCTCATTACTCGCTCCTTGAAGCTGCCGAGTTGAATAAAGCCGAGTTGTTAATTTTATGCACCTATCAATTATTCTGCCCGCTCCCAGGGGGGGGGGGGGAGGCTGGTACCTACCTTCCAAATGGAGGCGCTCTTCAAAACTGACCGTTAGTATGCATACTGCAAAATATACTGCTGCAAAATATACTGAATTTGTCTTTTCGTGGTATGGGGAAGGCAGTATATACAGGGCGAGTAAAAAAAACCCCGAAATCCTAATGTCGGGACCATTGTTTTAGTGGAGTTCTGCATGTAGCACTTTAATATTGTAGGATATAAAAGCCCAATTCATAAGCTTTTTCTTAGTTTAAGAATTATTCAAATCTCTCATGTACTTTTCAAGTTACGGAATTTTAAACACAACCACCGTTTTTCACCAACAAGTTCAGTGTTCATTTAGCAAAACGAACACAAATCCTATAGGGATGTGTGTTAATTGTTTCCGTTTTGCTGAAAGAACGCACACCATTTTTGTGATCCGTGGACAGAACTTTAAAACGGTGGTTGCGTTTAAAACTCCATTACTTGAAAAGTACACGAGTGATTTGAATGATTATTGTACTAAGAGAAAGCTTATGAAATGGGCTTTCATGTTTTTATTTCGAAAGTGCTACATGCAGAGCTTCACTAAAACAATAGTCCCGACATTTGGGATTCGTTTTTTTCACTCACCCTGTATTACCCGAAACCCAAACACTTACTTACGTTATTCTTCATTCGTTTTCAACTTGTTGCTGTGAAGAGAAATACGTCCATTGAATCAAATTCATGCTCTTGAACTTGGCATGGTATCTATACTGGAAACAAATCCGCCTATGTTTTCATTGTGAATTAGCTGTATCTTGCCGAGAGGCTGGTGTAATTTGCCGATTGTCTTCTATCGAACAGTGTGGCTTACACCGTCTATACCTATAGCAATAACGGAGGAGGCCGCATGTATGCGTTCAAAGTCCATCCTGTTATCACTAGATAGACTCAGCGCGTGGCCGTGTGGTAATTATTAATTTTACGAGTTCCGTTTTGATTCTAATCTGGTGAAATATTACCAAAAAATAAATACACCAATCACTGCTATACATGGTCAGGGCCGTCGCTAGAGGGGGGTGGGGGGGGGTGGTGAAGGGTGTGACCCCCCATCCAAAAGTTCTGTCGGCAAATCCTTCCTTGTTGCTGGCAAATTTGTAAAATTGAGGGCCTTTTTTACATTATTGTTGTCGGCACATTTTGAAATCTGAGCAGGCTTTTTTGTTTGTTTTTTTTGCTTGTCAAATATTTCGCCAAGTTTGTTGGCAAATGTTACATTTCATACCTGCCATACATTTGTCAGTCCGCAAATTTGTAAATTTGAGGACCTTTTCTTGTTTTTTTTTTTTTTTTGCTTGTTGGATGTTTTGTACGCAGACTTGTCAAATTTGGTCCGACACCCCCCCCCCCATTGAATATGTTCTAGCAGAGTTGTAGTCGAGTACTTTCTGAGTACCAGCTTAGTTACCAGAAATTATGATGGTTTAGTATGGAGAAAGCTGCATAATGCAGACACTGGACAGTAAATCCCCACCAAAAGAAATTAAACACTTTAGACAATCAGAATCTTGAAACCAACTAACCTTTTAAGACAAAAGTATTCGGAAAGTACTCGCCGAGTACTTTTCTTCAAGTACTTTTAGGGTACTTCTGTCCCAAAAGATTAATTAAAAAGGAGTTTTATGTAACCAAAGTCTCAAATTAACATTTTCTCTAACACTGACCTCATTTTGCTGTCTACTGTCAATGTATCTCTTGCGTTGTTCGTCAATACTTGGTAATAAACAAAGTACTCGGAAAGTACTCGGAGAGTACTCGACTACAACTCTGTGTTCTAGCGACGCCCCTGTACATGGTATCAAATTGTGACAGAGACGTCTCGCCTCAAGGTCCAGATTGCTCACAAAAAAAGTAACGTAGTAATCTAAGACCATGAGATTGACAATGATCGACTAGCAGTAGGCCTATTACAGATTCAGACCATAGACCTATCGTCAGAACAACGTCCACATTGTATAGCCAAAAAGACAACATGCAAGCATCAAGCACTGCATGGCGACTCGATGTATAATGCAAAATCATATTTTCACATAAATATATCCAAAGCATCGTTTTGCAATCCTCGGTTTCATGCTCCATGAACCGTGAAGTTCTATTTGATTATGATGCATTGTTCAGTTCACGAACTCGTGTTTGTATGGCCAGCCGCCCCGCGCGCCTGACAAACGTCATGAACTGAATGCATATTCATAATCTTGCCCAGGCGTGCCTGCATAATGCATCATTACATTGCGGCCGCCATTTCAAAATCGCATGGAGGAACATTTTCGGGACGATATTCGTAGGAGATGATGATTGAAAGTCGTTTTTTTTGGTCAGATGGATGAAGATTTTTAGATAAAAGAACGTTTTTTCGAAAAGGTATGAGTTCCTCTACGACTAGGATTCTTAACTTTAGAAATTTCTGTACTGGATGAGAAGATAATCTCGATCAAAATCGGTAGCAAAATCGCTACATCAGAGATTAGCGTTTAGGAGAGCATTGGCTGTCTGGCCGTACTACAGAGCTTGCCATAGTACTGTACGGCCAGATGCGGTCGGGCTAGTTAAGGGAGCGTCTCATAAGTCGGGAACGTTCGCGGTCCAATGTACGTTCCGTTGGAACGCCAGGCGTTCCATTGGCGTTCCATTAGGAACGTGCCGTGTTCCCAATGGAACGAGGGTGCGTTCCGCGCAATAAATGGAACGCACCGATCTGCTGTCCAGCTGGAACGGGGAGGGAACAGCGTGTTCCCGGCGGAACGCTGCACGGCGGGGTATTCGCAGTCGGGTATACGTACGTTCATTTTTTTCGTAATATTGCAGGCCTCGGAGTCGGAGTTAATTCAACGACAGATTTTTCTGACAAAGTGTGTATCGTCAATGGTAAGCTCTGCTTTTATCGTTCTATTTTAGTTGGTAAATTTATTAAATGGTAAAGATATAAAAAGGATTGTTCTTGCACCAGCATACTTGAACGTGAATACGCAATCACCGTAGCGATTGCATGTGATGTGAGGTCGGGGCTACCGAAATTTCACCACAGAAACGATATTTACATCTCCATCAACGTTCACTCGTAACTTGTGTTGAACTAATTACCCAAAACATCATAGGAATTTCACAATCACGTCCAAATATTACCTGTAAATCCTCAAAAAAACAAGAAAAACCTACCGTTCAGTGACTCACGGGTTGCCGGGGATCGGGACGCCATTTTTTTCTGACGCAATACGGGCAAATATTCTAAACTGGTCCATCGTGTACGCGCTATACTGGGAACGTTCCACTGGAACGCGCAATAGAACGCGTATTCCCAACCATTCCGCTGGACCGTTCTCGCAAAGGGATTGTGCCGTTCCAGCGGAACGGTGGCCTGTTCCCAATGGAACGCAAAGCGTTCCTGTCTGGGAACACGTCCGGGAACACACCGTTCAAATGAGAACGTTCGAGCGTTCCGACTTATGAGACGCTCCCTAAAAATAAATTGGGGGATACAATCGGAGCACAATTATCGTGAAAAATGTTACCCTTGACCTCATTAATGTGCCATCTCAACAGAGGGCGCTGTAACGAAATTACAGAAACCCAAGTTTACATGTTACCGCAACAAACTTATTCCAATCAAAGGTACGCCGCGATTACAAATTACAAAATATAGAAAACACCTTGAAATAACAAACTTACTACGATTCAAACCAAAACAAAATTAACATCTTGCTGCTACAGTAAATATTGTCAAGACACTGTCTGGCAATCTTACCTCGATATGGTACTGCCCAAACGTGTGACCCTGTATGACTTGTGATTGACTTGATTTCATTGACTGCTGTGATGTGGGACTGGTGCTGCGCCGGTAATGCGCCATCATGCCTCATGTTTTATGGGGGGGGGGGGGTAAAAACGACACATCCCGCATCACACAGCAGTGGGCTTCGACTGGACTACATTTAAGGTAAAGAAAGGTTTGCGGAAACACCATGTGTGAATAATTTCTCAACTAAGAGAATGGTTCTGAAAAAAACCAGAGGTATAAACTCGACGTTCCGGTCAGTATGCTCTGACCGTCTTCAGGAGAGTGCCTAAACTCTAAGAAAGTAAACACTAACTGTCTTGAGTAGCAAAAGCGACATCGAAAACTGGACAAAACCGATATTTTCGACCAAGTCAGGGGCGGATCCAGGTCAGGGGTTAAGCTGCCACGATGGGAGGGTAGCTTTTTTATGTGCAAACATTTGTTTCCAACTTTAATGACCTGTGACCGCAATTTTACCCTATCCTACCCCCACGAGTTTTTACTAATTGGACCACGAGCAATCGATCTAGCCTATTTGTGACAATACAATTTTGCCTCTAAGTAGGGGATGTGTAATTATGGAGACATTGAAATGTCTCCCTAATTCGACGTGTCTCCCAAAGGTATAACTTATGACGCTAAAGTGTCTCCCAAAGGGTTTACTTGTAATAATTATAATAATAACGATAAGATGTCTCCCTACATTAAGTAATATAATAGTAATAATATGGTATAATAATAATAATAATGATTTAATAATAATAATAATAATGATTTAATAATAATAATAATAATAATTTAATTTCATGCACGCATCACTACACAACATTTTAGACCCTGTGACCAAGTTCCAAATTTTGTAATCGAAAATTTGGCCAGACATGTATTTATCTCTATCCCATTAACTAATAAGTATTATTTGTAAAGAAAACTCGTGTATTTAAAAATCCAAATGATATAAACACCGTACAACTCAGCCTTACAGTGTCAAATAAACCAAATATTATAATAGTAATAATAATTTTTAAAAACTGAAGGAAATTAAACTTAGTACAAACAATAACCGTGCTTGTTAAAAAAAATGTGCGTAATTCTGTGACATCACCCTTTCACCATCACATTCTTAACTAACTACCGGTTCCAAAAAAACGTTTCAACCAACTAGGCTGCCGGGGTCCTATTTTGTTAATATTTGTGGGCTTATTTTAACCCAACTTATCCAAAGCAAAATCGTTAAAACCCTCAACTTCACCCTATTCATAACCCCCAAAGTTTTCAAACCCTAAAACTCTCACCTATACCTGTAAATCCTTACCCCAATACTTTAACCATATAAACAAAGCGTGTTGAATAATGAACATGCAATTTGTATTTTTATTTCATAGGCTTAATAAAAATATGCCCTCCACTAACATGTGACCTAACCCCTAAACCTCCCCAAACCCGGAAACCCTCACCCACACCCTTTACCTTTAAATCCCTACCTCGAAAACTCTAACACTATAAACAAAGCGTGTTGAACAACGGACATGCAATTTGTGTTTTTACTTTTCATCGATTTCGTTGTCAATAAAAGTTCAGAAGTATAGACGAAGTACAATTACCATGTTGTTTATTTGTGGTTAGTGTAAACATTGCGCAGACGATTAGAGATGCATAGCCCACGAGTATAAAACGGCGGGAACACGACCCACGATCGAACACAGCATGCACTCAAAGGATATCACACCACTTATCCGTCGGGGCATGGTCGGGTTTTGCAAGAATGATCTGTGTCAAAAACAAGACCCGCATCGACTCGGCTGAAGGTGCTTGCTAAATGATCAGTACTTTGTTATTTCTCATGGCATGCATAGGGATGCCAAAATATTGTTATTTCAGTTTTGTCCAACATGAAATGATCAAGTTTTAAATTTAAGATCGAATGTTATGTATTTGCTACATGAACATCGATTGGTAAACCCAGCCGGATCAGAACAATTTTGTGAATTCTGACCTCAGGGTAACATGTTTTCAACAATAATAGAAGTGCGTGGCATTTGGTGCACCATCTGTACTTCTGAAACATCTTTTTAAAAGGTTAAGCTTGATATTTAAAAAAATAAATAAAAGGGAATACAAATTTGATGCAGCCTAAAAAAAGGAGCGGATGGGCCGTTGGTGGTTTTCAGGTAACGGATGGAGGTTATGGTCGATGAGCCTGAACATGCCTAAACCATGTACAAAACCCATCTCAAACGCCACAGGTCGATTTAGCCTGTACATGCATGTAAACCATGTACAAAAAACCATCTCAAACGCTACAGGTCGATTTTGCCTGTACATGCATTAAAACATGTACAAAAACCATCTCAAACGCCACAGGTCGATGAGCCTGAAAATGCCTAAACCATGTACAAAAACCATCTCAAACGCCACAGGTCGATATAGCATGTACATGCATCCATGTTCAAAACCATCTCAAACGCCACAGGTCGATTTTGCCTAGTATACATGCATATATAAACCATGTACAAAAACCAACTCAAACGCCACAGGCCGATCGATTTTGCATAAACATGCATTAAAAAAATGTACAAAAAACCCCTCAAACTTGAACGCCACAGGTCGATGAGCCTGAACATGCATATAAACCATGTACAAAAACCATCTCAAACGCCACAGGTCGATTTATAAACCATGTACAAAAACCATCTCAAGGCGCCACAGGTCGATGCACTCATGCAGATTTATTCCGCGGCCAGTGCCAAACACAGGTCGACTTATTCGTTATAACTCCACAGAAATACATGAAAAAGATTCAGGAACAATAAACCACTGAAGAAGGACCGGGTCCGAACGCTTGAGAATTATTTTGGTAAGCACTACTTTGCCGGAAATTTTCTATACCTCCATATAACTTGCATCATGCACTTAATTCAGACGTAACTAATAATACAAATTAAAGCACGATAAATTTGGCAAAAAGGACACGTAAAACATTCCAAAATTGAAATCAGCCTGTACATAATAAAGAAAAACACACAACAAACTTTTTTATAACGAAACACTTCCAGGCTAAATTATCAACGCTAAGCCAGTGAATGACTTGATCAAGTCTAAACCAGCCTCTTACAGCGCCCTCGTGTGGTACGAAACCCATTTTCCTTCGGATCTTTCTGCTGATGCAGCGTTCGACCTGTGGCGTTTGAGAAATAACAGGTAGCATAAAAAGGTTCGAGAGTAGAGCGGGTAATGAATATGCATACCATGACGTCATCACAGCCATATTCTTGTCGTCACACTCGCGCGAAAATATGATCATCGGTAAGCTTGTGGGGCGACACTAGAGGGTGGCGCGACAGTAGAAAGAGGACTCGTTAAATGTGATGATCATCGGTAAGTGGGGCGAAACTAGAGGGTGGTGGCGCGACACTAGAAAGAGGACTTGTTAAATGTGATGATCATCGGTAAGTGGGGCGACACTAGAGGGTGGTGGAGCGACAGTAGAAAGAGGACTCCACTAAACGCGAATACCGTGATATATTACTCATGACTTCTAGTGACGTCATATCATGCATATTCATTACTCGCTCTACTCTCGAACCTTTTTATGCTACCGAAATAACATCGACCGGTACGGTCTTTAAAAAAACTCTTGAATGCCGGTAGACTCTTGGGAGCGACTTATCCGCGTGAGGCGCCCCAAGTTATTTAAGTTTTCAAAGGCGCTTTTGACAGGACCAGCGGGCCGCGGTTCATACGTTTTGTTGTGTGTATCCACTTTTACAAAACATTATTGAAGCCTGCCGGTAATGCTGAGCCTGCATACTGCCAAAGTTACCAGTGGCATCCCTACATGATTTTCTCGTGCAAATAGGACCCATTTTTGGACCCTAATTTTATCAAATCTGCTCTAAGATAATAGCCCAAAAGCTAGGGAGATGATCCTCGGCTATATTTGCACGATTCCACCGATTTTTAAACTAGACGGTCTCGTTTTTTACAAAAAATTGTGGGGGGGCACTTTCTATGCAAATTAACGACTCGGACGCGTAGAAATTTTGAAACCCTAATCAAAGTTGTTGCGCCCGCTTCTGGTCTTATTGCGCCATTCTGATATATCTTCTGTCTAGCCCCCAGCCAACCCCAACCCCCCACCACCACACCGAAAAATAATACTGTTAAATATGTGCTCGTTTTTTTCAGAAATTCATGAAGCATATTCAAACTGATTGCATGTTTCCAAAGTGTCTTTCCCATTTGCAAAAATTCTTTTTAAAAGCCCATCAACCATTAGAGACACACTCTTGGAAAAAAATGGTCCGGTTAACTTTGTTAACTTATTTCTTATGATGGGACTGCGGTTTGGCCGAAGTCAATTGAGCGTGATCGGCTGACTGATAAGGTTTACGTACAAAACCCCAAGCCAACGAGGTTTTTGTATAGAAAGCTGCTGGACTACATTTTGCGAGAGTGTGTCCGTAATGACAATGTGGACCACATTTCCATCTTTGTGCGTGTGGAATGTACAAAATATCCAATTCACGTCAATTTGCAATGGCCATATGATTATTTTATGCCAATTGCAAGGAATGGTGGTGCAGCCCTGCTGATGCGACGGTCGGCTCGTTTACATCTTTTCCAGAAGCACGTGGCAGGCACTCTCAAATTTCTCACCCGCCGCTTCGGTGTAAATACAACACCTTTAGCTGTATCCGCGTCGGAAGGGAAATCATGAAGATGTCAGAAATGTTGAGAGACAAGATGGAGACGCAGGCTTCCGATCTTCAGTTTCCTCAAGCTTCACTTCACAACTCCGAAATTTCCAAAATCATGGTCTTCATGCAGTTGGGTGAATATCAACATTTTTTTTATGGCAATGCTCTCTGACGACCGGGGAAAAAAGTACTAGTACTAAGCCTATAGTTGCAACAACCGTCACTGCGCGCCCTTTCCTATGTGCTCTAGTGGGGCGGACTCTATATGCATTTTTGGGTACACTCTCTCCCAACACATATAGCCTAGGCGGTACTTCAACAAGTTCAAAACCATTTAATGCCATTTTGTCTGACCCTTTTAGGGGCGGGTCATGACGCCAGAAAGTGGGGGGCTGCGCCGTCAAAAGAACGATTCCGATAATTTCACCTTTTCTTTTCTTTTCTGCATTTGGCCAGTTCACCCATAGAGCTGCTCACCCAAGTGAAAATAAAATAATTCAAGAATTTCGCCATTGCTGGGAGTTGGCCATATTTTTAAACAGTAAGGGGCAAATGGCGTAAACAAACAAAAAATCGGCTGCAACAGGCAATAGTTTTTTTTTCAATCCAATAGGCCTATTGTTGGGCAATTTCCAAAGGTTGGCATTATACACTTCAGTCATTGTTCTGCATCCCACTTTTACGGAGATTGTACATTATGAGGCCGTTGAAAGAAACAGCGTTGATGCGCAATCAAATCCCTTTTGCTATAATGGCCTGGAATTACAACATTTAAAGCATTTTGCGTCTGTTAGGGGATTTCAAATTCCTGCTCTTAATAGTGGCCGTTTCTGTGTTATCCTCTTGGTCGGAAATCCTATCAAATATTTCCTTGTTCGTATTTTACCCATATAATCCGAGAGCCCATTGAGGTCTCTCACAAAAGGTTTAATGGCGGCAGCGAGTAGGTGTCGTGTCCAACCTTCAAAACCGCAATTCTTAAGCGTCATACCCGTGCGTCTGGGAGGGGACACCGCCTAAAAAAAAATTTATGTCTAAGTTTATTAGAACGATCATTCCAACACCAAACAGTCCTGAATGAGTCTGCTTTTGCAGAATTTCCAACTTACGAATAAAAAATCCCGGGCAAAATTCACTTAAGAACGGCAAGTGAATTGCCGATTTCTGCACGGCTTAAAAAGTATAACGCAATGCACACCAAAGCATCGCTACCCACGTACTGCATTGCAAAACCACTGCAATGTAACATAGTGTAATATACGATATTATGCATTAATATTATGCCGGCCCAAATATTCGAGATAGTCATGATTTTGCGAATTACGCAATAATGCAACCTATCACGTTATTAAGAAATAAATGTCCGCGTCAATATGGCCCAGTTAGTCAATTCTCATGGTATTTAGATTTTTTGACGATGTATCAAAGCCTACCTGATACATGAATGGACTGTAAAGCAGACTCACTCATGGCGGAGCCTGAATTATTAAAGAGAGATACATTACGAAGAAGGCCTGAAAGCAAGCAAAAGATTTAGGATGTATGATATGGCGAACACTTTAGTATGCCGGGGATCCTAAGGGCCATTTGGATTTTCTCCCCAGTTTGATGCGAGTCCTTTTCGGCATAAAAAGGGATGATACAAAATGGCCGGGATCGATTATTTTCCCCTTTAAAAACTGCTATTGAATTGGACACACCAAAGAAGCGCTGTTCTAAACGGGCATGTTTTTCCACTCATCCGGAAAACATAGATCCCAACTAACGGAAGTCATACGCATGTTTAATTAAAGTAACACATTTTTTACAGCTGTCCATGGAGTGTTAAACTTTTCCAACCAAAGGCGCACAGTTTCTTTAAAAAGAAAGTAAAAAAACCACCGCAATCAATACATTCATGTGTATAATGGTTCATATAGGGCCTATAGAGTGATTCTTGATTCAAGACATTCTTTGATTTTGATCGAAATAGACCATGGGACTGTTATGAATGTGTACTTTTAAGTGGAAGAAGGGGAAAACCTATATATGTATAATTATTTGTTTATGAATTAAATGATTGATACCAAAAAAGTACTAATGAGGCCTATACATAATTATGCATAAATCGGAACCTCTACAGTACCGTGAGATCAGGAAGTGGGAGTGTTTCTGGGGGTTTAGAAGTTTTTGAAAAAGAATGAATAATTCACAAATAATGCGTTGTAATTCCAAAACTGTGTAACACTCTGTTATTTTACAGTACGTGTGTACGGTACGTGTTTATTTTTAAAATTACTGTCATGGTATTTCGCGATTCTTGGGGGCTGTTTTGCAAACTGATACGTATGCCTCAATGCTATTACGTCATTTTACACAAAAAAAGAGTTAAGCCCGGTTCATACTCTGCGCGAAAGCGAAAGCGAACGCGACTTGTGACGTCGTGGCAAGTATTCGCGCTGCGAATTCGTAAAAGTTGAACATATTTCAACTCGGGCGAATTTCGCAGCGAATGTTTTATGACGTCGAATTCGCTTCGCATTCGCTTTCGCATGAAGTATGAACCGGGCTTTACGGTTTTGCGTTATTTCGCGGTAAATAAAGCCGTTCGCAGATTTTGCACGAGTTTTTTTATTCTTAACTTGACATTCTGCAAACGCTGACTCGTACACTACCGTTTGGTGTTGGAATGATCGTTGTGCTCAATGTTTAAACACATAAAACAAAAAGCACCTTAGAAGGCGGCTAATTATTGAACTTTAACTCGTTCTTAAGCACAAAATGCACGGGAAAAGCTATTCTTAAGTTGTGGATCTTGCATTATAGTCACAAGCAGCTTATAGTGAAGGTTTCGCGCTTGTGCTCAAAAGTTTAATTAGCAGTAAATAATCAGTGCTAATTAGGCCATTCTTAAACATGGATGCACACGGGATTTCTCATCCTTAAGTTATCGGTTATTGATAAATTATTCGAAAACTATCTTTTCGCTTTGGAACCGTGCTTGTGCGCGATATTCTAATTAAAAGTCAATTTTTTGTGGGGGGGGGGGTCTTTAGGTGGTGCCCCCACAGAAACTCACGGGGTGTGTCACTTAAGAGTGACGGTTTTGACGGTTGGACACCCCCGCCTACTCGCTGCCACCATCAAACCTTTTGTGCGCGATATTCTAATTAAACCTCAATAGGCTCTCGGACTTCTGCCACATCAAGAGTTCCGCAAGGAGCAGGCTCGGACCACTACTGCTGACTTTACCTGCCAAGCAAGTTGACTTCACAAGTGAGACTATTCGCTGACGGTTGCCTAGTATACCAACAAATATCACCTGACAAGGTGATATCAACTCTACAAAACAATTTCAAGTTGCTCGAATCATGGCAGAATGAATGGCTCATGAACTTTAATCCATCGAAGTGCTGTACTATCACATTTGCTTACCGGAATCCTCCAAAGAGATCCTACACCTTTTGTGGGGAGCAACTCACATCGAACACAGCTTGCTGCAGCCAAAACCCAGAAATTTGTCGGAGTCATCAGGCGGAATATGTGGAGCTGCCCAGAAGAAGTGAAATCCATGGCATACCCCATCTTTGGAGTATGCAGTGACTGTGTGGTACACACACTGAGTGTAATATACCGTAACACTAGACAGAGTCCAAAAATATGCAACAAGATTCTGCACACAAAAAAAATACAATATAGGAAGAGGAAACAGTCACTGGAATCCTGGAGCACATCAAGTGGGGAGACATGGAAGAGCAAAGGAAGACACAAAGGCTATCAGTGCTCTACAAAATCAATCATGAGCTGGTTTACATCTCACGAGCAGATCACCTCAACTGAAACACAAGAAATACCAGACAAAAACAAAAATCCTACAAACGACATGCAACCAAGGAAGCCTACTGGAACTCTTTCTTCCCGAGAACAATTACAGGATGGAAGAAGTTGCCAGCAAACGTCGTCAACTCAAGACAACTACTTGCATTCAAGGATAGGACATCCAAGCACTACATGGACAATTACATGTAAGGCTATTTACTAAGGTCATCTACACATAAGGTCAGAAGTTAGTGTGATATTCCTGAGTGAATTTTACTGACTCAACCAGAACCAGAAACATGCACATTTCGTGGTTTTCAGGACGCAGTGCCCCTTTAATTTCGCCTTAGGAACTATTTTATCAACTTCCAAAACTTGTTGGAGCTAATATCGACTGTCCATCCTCAAATTAAACATGTTAATTGTTATATTTGTATACTGGCGTCTTTCGACTTTCCGATGTTTTATTTTAGACATGATAATGCTCACTTTCTTCCTTGTAAACAACATGCTAATTGTAAAAAGAAATGGCCTCAAGGTGTTAACTTTCTGTATGGCCCTTTATTGGAGAAGTGATATAGGACAGTGGCCTTGAATAAGGAAGCAATGAACATTGTTAAAAATTGTTTAAACAACACCTTTTAAAAAGACCGTTTGATCGTTTTGCCTTTGCTAGCTATAGGGTTTTCACGGGCATCCGTTCATCGATTTTCCTGTAACCCTCGGACGCTATCATGCATGGCAGGCTGATAAAGCTGATGTGGTTCAACGTCACAGCTACTCAACGAATTCTTCAACACTGCTGAGTCTGGTAAGTGTTTGCACTTCTTATGTTACTGAATTATTGTTTTTAATAATGTTACAGGGTGAGTAAAAAAAAATGCGGAACCAAACCCCAAAACATTATATTTCATATTTAAACAAATATGCAGCACCCAAAATAATAATGACTGGAAAGCCAATTTCACAAGGTACTGTTTGATGAAATAAAATTACTGAAATTAGTCAATCCATTTAGAAAATATCATCATTTACACACAATAACCCTAAAACCTGTCTCGTCCCCCCCCCCCAATGCGATTTCAAGAATCGTCGTCGCATCTTTCTTCAAACATCACCAGCGATTAAATCTCAGTATAAACGATAAAACATTCAACAGAATCCCTTCGAAGGCCCGTCCTTTAAAAAAGTATATTTTATTAATTAAATTGTTTGCCAGGTTTGTTAATAAAGATATGCTACAGTTGGTAGTAGTTGTTGATATATGTATTCTGTATTCTGTGTTTTGTTTGTTGTTCCAAACAGTCAAAACACACAATGAATGGCTTTTTTGGACGAGACGGGTTTTAGGGTCATTGTGTTTAAATGGTGAAGTTCTTTGAACGGATTGAGCAATTTGTATATTTTTTTAAAATAAAAAAGTAGCTTATGAAATTGGCTTTTCAGTCATTATTGTTGTCGGTGCTAAATATTCTTTAAAATATGAAATATATTTAATGGGATTTGGGTTCCGCTTTTTCTGACTCACCCTGTATAACGGCTCTTACCTCAATGTATATTCCAAGCCATACGACAATAAAGGCAATAGGATGATTTGATTTTGTTGAGATAATTTGACATATCCTTATGCGTTTAGTTTGAGACATTCTGTGCACTATTTGACTGCCTGTCAGCGAACCCTGGGCCAGCTATGATATGACTTATGCTAAATCTCGAGTATGAGTCCCTTTTTAGAAAGAAATTCTCGGATTTTTGACATGGATAGGGAGCTGCAGTGGCTACAGTTCCCAACAAATTTAAAGTCCGCAGATCAAATACAAAGTTGAAGATAATTTGACATGCGCATCCATGTTTTGGCCAAGGTTATATATGTACAATATATTCCATTTGACTGCCTATCAGTTGGTGCTCTGCCAGCTAAGATGTGACTAGCAATATCTCATTTTTTAGTGCCCTTGCCATCAGTAATTCTGGAATATTTTGACATGGATAGGGACCTTGCTAGTGTAACTACATTATACACCACGTTTGAATTCAGCAGATACCTGTAGACAATTAGAGATACGTATCGATGTTTCGGCCGACTATATTTCTGTGCAGTATTCTCCATTTGCCTGCCGATCAGTCTGTTGGCCCTCTGCCAGATATGACATGAATATGGCAGTGGCGTTGTCATCAGAAATCTCGAAATATTTTGACATGGATGTGGAGCTAGGTAATGTGGCTACATTCTCCCATAAGTATGGAGTTGGCTGACCAAATATAACTGGAGAAAATTAGGGATATGCAACTATGTTTTGGCTGAGGTTATTTCTGTGCGGTTTTGCATTTTGACTGCCTATTAGTTGGCGCTTCATCAGCCATGACATGACTTGCTATATCTCGACATTTAGTTCCCTTCTTCAGAAATCTCAGAATATTTTGAAATTTGAATATGGAGCTAGTAAGAGTGGCTACATTCTCCCACAAGTTCGGAGTTGACGCAACTATGTTTTGGCCAAGTTTATTTCTTTGCGGTTTTCCATTTGACTGCCTAACTTTGGCGCTCAATCAGCTATGACGTGACTTACTATATCTCGACTTTAAGTGCCCTCTTCATCAAAAACTTCATCATCCAACTATTTTGACACTGATGTGGAGCTAGTTAGCGTGGCTACATTCTCTTATAAGTTTGGAGTCAGCAGTGGTCAGTTTCGTTTTTGTGCAGTAGGTCCCATAGCGAGGCCTGTCAGCGCCAGCCAACATGGCTCTCATGTATCGCAGTCTAAAGGTACCTTGACATGAATAGATTTGAACAAACTATAGCTTGTTGGATAGCGGATGAATAGGCCAACAAGCAGACAAATCGGCAAGGCTTCAGACTTGAAACTTTTGGAGTGAGCCCAAGACGAAGGTACAGGATGCCCCCAGTTTCGTTTTTTGTGCAGTAAGTCCCTTAGCAAGGGCTGTCAGCGCCAGCCGACATGGCTCTCATGTGTCGCGGTCAAAAGGTACCTTAACATAGATGGATTTTGACAAGCTATAGCTTGTTGGATAGCGGATGAATAGGCCAACAAGCTGACATATCAACAAGACTTTAGACTTGAAACTTTTGGAGTGAGCCCCAGACGTAGCTACATGATGCCCCCAGTTTCGTTTTTGTGCGGTAAGTCCCATAGCAAGGGCTGTCAGCGCCAGCCGACATGGCTCTCATGTGTCGCGGTCTAAAGGTACCTTAACATGGATGGATTTTGACAAACTATAGCTTGATGGATAGCGGATGAATAGGCCAACACGCTGACAAATCGGCAAGGCTTCAGACTTGAAACTTTCGGAGTGAGCCCCAGACGTAGGTACATGATACCCCCAGTTTCGTTTTTGTGCAGTAAGTCCCATAGCAAGGGCTGTCAGCGCCAGCCGACATGGCTCTCATGTGTCACGGTCTAAAGGTACCTCAACATGGATGGATTTTGACAAACTATAACTTGTTGGATAGCGGATTAATAGGCTAACAAGATGACAAATCGGCAAGGCTTCAGACTTGAAACTTTTGTAGTGAGTTCCAGACGTAGGTACATGATGCCCCCAGTTTCGTTTTTGTGCAGTAAGTCCCATAGCAAAGGCTGTCAGCACCAGCCGACATGGCTCTCATGTGTCGCGGTCTAAAGGTACCTCAACATGGATGGATTTTGACAAACTATAGCTTGTTGGATAGCTGATGAATTGGCCAACAAGCTGACAAATCGGCAAGGCTTCAGACTTGAAACTTTTGGAGTGAGCCTCAGACGTAGGTACATGATGCCACCAGTTTCGTTTTTGTGCAGTAAGTCCCATAGTAAAGGCTGTCAGCGCCAGCCGACATGGCTCTCATGTGTCGCAGTCTAAAGGTACCTCAACATCAATGGATTTTGACAAACTATAACTTGTTGGATAGCGGATGAATAGGCTAACACGCTGACAAATCGGCAAGGCTTCAAACTTGAAACTTTTGGAGTGAGCCCCAGACGTAGGTACATGATGCCCCCAGTTTCGTTTTTGTGCAGTAAGTCCCATAGCAAGGGCTGTCAGCGCCAGCCGACATGGCTCTCATGTGTCGCAGTCTAAAGGTACCTCAACATCAATGGATTTTGACAAACTATAGCTTGTTTGATAGCTGATGAATTGGCCAACAAGCTGACAAATCGGCAAGGCTTCAGACTTGAAACTTTTGGAGTGAGCCTCAGACGTAGGTACATGATGCTCCCAGTTTCGTTTTTGTGCAGTAAGTTCCATAGCAAGGGCTGTCAGCGCCAGCCGACATGGCTCTCATATGTCGCGGTCTAAAGGTACCTCAACATCAATGGATTTTGACAAACTATAGCTTGTTGGATAGCGGATGAATAGGCCAACAAGCTGACAAATCGGCAAGGCTTCAGACTTGAAACTTTTGTGGTGACCCCCAGACGTAGGTACATGATGCCCCCAGTTTCGTTTTTGTGCAGTAAGTCCCATAGCAAGGGCTGTCAGCGCCAGCCGACATGGCTCTCATATGTCGCGGTCTAAAGGTACCTCAACATGGATGGATTTTGACAAACTATAGCTTGTTGGATAGCGGATGAATAGGCCAACAAGCTGACAAATCGGCAAGGCTTCAGACTTGAAACTTTTGGAGTGAGCCCCAGACGTAGGTACATGATGCCCCCAGTTTCGTTTTTGTGCAGTAAGTCCCATAGCAAGGGCTGTCAGCGCCAGCCGACATGGCTCTCATATGTCGCGGTCTAAAGGTACCTTAACATGGATGGATTTCGACAAACTATAGCTTGTTGGATAGCGGATGAATAGGCCAACAAGCTGACAAATCGGCAAGGCTTCAGACTTGAAACTTTTGGAGTGAGCCTCAGACGTAGGTACATGATGCCCCCAGTTTCGTTTTTGTGCAGTAAGTCCCATAGCAAGGGCTGTCAGCGCCAGCCGACATGGCTCTCATATGTCGCGGTCTAAAGGTACCTCAACATGGATGGATTTTGACAAACTATAGCTTGTTGGATAGCGGATGAATAGGCCAACAAGCTGACAAATCGGCAAGGCTTCAGACTTGAAACTTTTGGAGTGAGCCCCAGACGTAGGTACATGATGCCCCCAGTTTCGTTTTTGTGCAGTAAGTCCCATAGCAAGGGCTGTCAGCGCCAGCCGACATGGCTCTCATATGTCGCGGTCTAAAGGTACCTTAACATGGATGGATTTTGACAAACTATAGCTTGTTGGATAGCGGATGAATTGGCCAACAAGCTGACAAATCGGCAAGGCTTCAGACTTGAAACTTTTGGAGTGAGCCTCAGACGTAGGTACATGATGCCCCCAGTTTCGTTTTTGTGCAGTAAGTCCCATAGCAAGGGCTGTCAGCGCCAGCCGACATGGCTCTCATGTGTCGCGGTCTAAAGGTACCTTAACATGGATGGATTTTGACAAACTATAGCTTGTTGGATAGCGGATGAATAGGCCAACAAGCTGACAAATCGGCAAGGCTTCAGACTTGAAACTTTTGGAGTGAGCCCCAGACGTAGGTACATGATGCCCCCAGTTTCGTTTTTGTGCAGTAAGTCCCATAGCAAGGGCTGTCAGCGCCAGCCGACATGGCTCTCATATGTCGCGGTCTAAAGGTACCTTAACATCAATGGATTTTGACAAACTATAGCTTGTTGGATAGCGGATGAATAGGCCAACAAGCTGACAAATCGGCAAGGCTTCAGACTTGAAACTTTTGGAGTGAGTTTCAGACGTAGGTACATGATGCCCCAGTTTCGTTTTTGTGCAGTAAGTCCCATAGCAAGGGCTGTCAGCGCCAGCCGACATGGCTCTCATGTGTCGCGGTCTAAAGGTACCTTAACATGGATGGATTTTGACAAACTATAGCTTGTTGGATAGCGGATGAATAGGCCAACAAGCTGACAAATCGGCAAGGCTTCAGACTTGAAACTTTTGGAGTGAGCCTCAGACGTAGGTACATGATGCCCCAGTTTCGTTTTTGTGCAGTAAGTCCCATAGCAAGGGCTGTCAGCGCCAGCCGACATGGCTCTCATATGTCGCGGTCTAAAGGTACCTTAACATGGATGGATTTTGACAAACTATAGCTTGTTGGATAGCGGATGAATAGGCCAACAAGCTGACAAATCGGCAAGGCTTCAGACTTGAAACTTTTGGAGTGAGCCCCAGACGTAGGTACATGATGCCCCCAGTTTCGTTTTTGTGCAGTAAGTCCCATAGCAAAGGCTGTCAGCGCCAGCCGACATGGCTCTCATATGTCGCGGTCTAAAGGTACCTCAACATGGATGGATTTTGAAAAACTATAGCTTGTTGGATAGCGGATGAATAGGCCAACAAGCTGACAAATCGGCAAGGCTTCAGACTTGAAACTTTTGGAGTGAGCCCCAGACGTAGGTACATGATGCCCCCAGTTTCGTTTTTGTGCAGTAAGTCCCATAGCAAGGGCTGTCAGCGCCAGCCGACATGGCTCTCATGTGTCGCGGTCTAAAGGTACCTCAACATGAATGGATTTTGACAAACTATAGCTTGTTGGATAGCGGATGAATAGGCCAACAAGCTGACAAATCGGCAAGGCTTCAGACTTGAAACTTTTGGAGTGAGCCCCAGACGTAGGTACATGATGCCCCCAGTTTCGTTTTTGTGCAGTAAGTCCCATAGCAAGGGCTGTCAGCGCCAGCCGACATGGCTCTCATGTGTCGCGGTCTAAAGGTACCTTAACATGGATGGATTTTGACAAACTATAGCTTGTTGGATAGCGGATGAATAGGCCAACAAGCTGACAAATCGGCAAGGCTTCAGACTTGAAACTTTTGGAGTGAGCCCCAGACGTAGGTACATGATGCCCCCAGTTTCGTTTTTGTGCAGTAAGTCCCATAGCAAGGGCTGTCAGCGCCAGCCGACATGGCTCTCATGTGTCGCGGTCTAAAGGTACCTCAACATGGATGGATTTTGACAAACTATAGCTTGTTGGATAGCGGATGAATAGGCCAACAAGCTGACAAATCGGCAAGGCTTCAAACTTGAAACTTTTGGAGTGAGTTCCAGACGTAGGTACATGATGCCCCCAGTTTCGTTTTTGTGCAGTAAGTCCCATAGCAAGGGCTGTCAGCGCCAGCCGACATGGCTCTCATATGTCGCGGTCTAAAGGTACCTTAACATGGATGGATTTTGAAAAACTATAGCTTGTTGGATAGCGGATGAATAGGCCAACAAGCTGACAAATCGGCAAGGCTTCAGACTTGAAACTTTTGGAGTGAGCCCCAGACGTAGGTACAAGATGCCCCCAGTTTCGTTTTTGTGCAGTAAGTCCCATAGCAAGGGCTGTCAGCGCCAGCCGACATGGCTCTCATATGTCGCGGTCTAAAGGTACCTCAACATCAATGGATTTTGACAAACTATAGCTTGTTGGATAGCGGATGAATAGGCCAACAAGCTGACAAATCGGCAAGGCTTCAGACTTGAAACTTTTGGAGTGAGTTCCAGACGTAGGTACATGATGCCCCCAGTTTCGTTTTTGTGCAGTAAGTCCCATAGCAAAGGCTGTCAGCGCCAGCCGACATGGCTCTCATATGTCGCGGTCTAAAGGTACCTTAACATGGATGGATTTTGACAAACTATAGCTTGTTGGATAGCGGATGAATAGGCCAACAAGCTGACAAATCGGCAAGGCTTCAGACTTGAAACTTTTGGAGTGAGCCCCAGACGTAGGTACATGATGCCCCCAGTTTCGTTTTTGTGCAGTAAGTCCCATAGCAAGGGCTGTCAGCGCCAGCCGACATGGCTCTCATATGTCGCGGTCTAAAGGTACCTCAACATGGATGGATTTTGACAAACTATAGCTTGTTGGATAGCGGATGAATAGGCCAACAAGCTGACAAATCGGCAAGGCTTCAGACTTGAAACTTTTGGAGTGAGCCCCAGACGTAGGTACATGATGCCCCCAGTTTCGTTTTTGTGCAGTAAGTCCCATAGCAAGGGCTGTCAGCGCCAGCCGACATGGCTCTCATGTGTCGCGGTCTAAAGGTACCTTAACATGGATGGATTTTGACAAACTATAGCTTGTTGGATAGCGGATGAATAGGCCAACAAGCTGACAAATCGGCAAGGCTTCAGACTTGAAACTTTTGGAGTGAGCCTCAGACGTAGGTACATGATGCCCCCAGTTTCGTTTTTGTGCAGTAAGTCCCATAGCAAAGGCTGTCAGCGCCAGCCGACATGGCTCTCATATGTCGCGGTCTAAAGGTACCTCAACATGGATGGATTTTGACAAACTATAGCTTGTTGGATAGCGGATGAATAGGCCAACAAGCTGACAAATCGGCAAGGCTTCAGACTTGAAACTTTTGGAGTGAGCCTCAGACGTAGGTACATGATGCCCCCAGTTTCGTTTTTGTGCAGTAAGTCCCATAGCAAGGGCTGTCAGCGCCAGCCGACATGGCTCTCATATGTCGCGGTCTAAAGGTACCTCAACATCAATGGATTTTGACAAACTATAGCTTGTTGGATAGCGGATGAATAGGCCAACAAGCTGACAAATCGGCAAGGCTTCAGACTTGAAACTTTTGGAGTGAGCCTCAGACGTAGGTACATGATGCCCCAGTTTCGTTTTTGTGCAGTAAGTCCCATAGCAAGGGCTGTCAGCGCCAGCCGACATGGCTCTCATATGTCGCGGTCTAAAGGTACCTCAACATCAATGGATTTTGACAAACTATAGCTTGTTGGATAGCGGATGAATTGGCCAATAAGCTGACAAATCGGCAAGGCTTCAGACTTGAAACTTTTGGAGTGAGCCCCAGACGTAGGTACATGATGCCCCAGTTTCGTTTTTGTGCAGTAAGTCCCATAGCAAGGGCTGTCAGCGCCAGCCGACATGGCTCTCATATGTCGCGGTCTAAAGGTACCTCAACATCAATGGATTTTGACAAACTATAGCTTGTTGGATAGCGGATGAATAGGCCAACAAGCTGACAAATCGGCAAGGCTTCAGACTTGAAACTTTTGGAGTGAGCCTCAGACGTAGGTACATGATGCCCCCAGTTTCGTTTTTGTGCAGTAAGTCCCATAGCAAGGGCTGTCAGCGCCAGCCGACATGGCTCTCATATGTCGCGGTCTAAAGGTACCTCAACATGGATGGATTTTGACAAACTATAGCTTGTTGGATAGCGGATGAATAGGCCAACAAGCTGGCAAATCGGCAAGGCTTCAGACTTGAAACTTTTGGAGTGAGGCCCAGACGTAGGTACATGATGCCCCCAGTTTCGTTTTTGTGCAGTAAGTCCCATAGCAAGGGCTGTCAGCGCCAGCCGACATGGCTCTCATATGTCGCGGTCTAAAGGTACCTCAACATGGATGGATTTTGACAAACTATAGCTTGTTGGATAGCGGATGAATAGGCCAACAAGCTGACAAATCGGCAAGGCTTCAGACTTGAAACTTTTGGAGTGAGCCTCAGACGTAGGTACATGATGCCCCCAGTTTCGTTTTTGTGCAGTAAGTCCCATAGCAAGGGCTGTCAGCGCCAGCCGACATGGCTCTCATGTGTCGCGGTCTAAAGGTACCTCAACATGGATGGATTTTGACAAACTATAGCTTGTTGGATAGCGGATGAATAGGCCAACAAGCTGACAAATCGGCAAGGCTTCAGACTTGAAACTTTTGGAGTGAGCCCCAGACGTAGGTACATGATGCCCCAGTTTCGTTTTTGTGCAGTAAGTCCCATAGCAAGGGCTGTCAGCGCCAGCCGACATGGCTCTCATGTGTCGCGGTCTAAAGGTACCTTAACATGGATGGATTTTGACAAACTATAGCTTGTTGGATAGCGGATGAATAGGCCAACAAGCTGACAAATCGGCAAGGCTTCAGACTTGAAACTTTTGGAGTGAGCCTCAGACGTAGGTACATGATGCCCCCAGTTTCGTTTTTGTGCAGTAAGTCCCATAGCAAGGGCTGTCAGCGCCAGCCGACATGGCTCTCATATGTCGCGGTCTAAAGGTACCTCAACATGGATGGATTTTGACAAACTATAGCTTGTTGGATAGCGGATGAATAGGCCAACAAGCTGACAAATCGGCAAGGCTTCAGACTTGAAACTTTTGGAGTGAGCCCCAGACGTAGGTACATGATGCCCCAGTTTCGTTTTTGTGCAGTAAGTCCCATAGCAAGGGCTGTCAGCGCCAGCCGACATGGCTCTCATGTGTCGCGGTCTAAAGGTACCTTAACATTGATGGATTTTGACAAACTATAGCTTGTTGGATAGCGGATGAATAGGCCAACAAGCTGACAAATCGGCAAGGCTTCAGACTTGAAACTTTTGGAGTGAGCCCCAGACGTAGGTACATGATGCCCCCAGTTTCGTTTTTGTGCAGTAAGTCCCATAGCAAGGGCTGTCAGCGCCAGCCGACATGGCTCTCATATGTCGCGGTCTAAAGGTACCTCAACATCAATGGATTTTGAAAAACTATAGCTTGTTGGATAGCGGATGAATAGGCCAACAAGCTGACAAATCGGCAAGGCTTCAGACTTGAAACTTTTGGAGTGAGCCCCAGACGTAGGTACATGATGCCCCCAGTTTCGTTTTTGTGCAGTAAGTCCCATAGCAAGGGCTGTCAGCGCCAGCCGACATGGCTCTCATATGTCGCGGTCTAAAGGTACCTCAACATGGATGGATTTTGACAAACTATAGCTTGTTGGATAGCGGATGAATAGGCCAACAAGCTGACAAATCGGCAAGGCTTCAGACTTGAAACTTTTGGAGTGAGCCCCAGACGTAGGTACATGATGCCCCAGTTTCGTTTTTGTGCAGTAAGTCCCATAGCAAGGGCTGTCAGCGCCAGCCGACATGGCTCTCATATGTCGCGGTCTAAAGGTACCTCAACATGGATGGATTTTGACAAACTATAGCTTGTTGGATAGCGGATGAATAGGCCAACAAGCTGACAAATCGGCAAGGCTTCAGACTTGAAACTTTTGGAGTGAGTTCCAGACGTAGGTACATGATGCCCCCAGTTTCGTTTTTGTGCAGTAAGTCCCATAGCAAGGGCTGTCAGCGCCAGCCGACATGGCTCTCATGTGTCGCGGTCTAAAGGTACCTTAACATGGATGGATTTTGACAAACTATAGCTTGTTGGATAGCGGATGAATAGGCCAACAAGCTGACAAATCGGCAAGGCTTCAGACTTGAAACTTTTGGAGTGAGCCCCAGACGTAGGTACATGATGCCCCAGTTTCGTTTTTGTGCAGTAAGTCCCATAGCAAGGGCTGTCAGCGCCAGCCGACATGGCTCTCATATGTCGCGGTCTAAAGGTACCTCAACATCAATGGATTTTGACAAACTATAGCTTGTTGGATAGCGGATGAATAGGCCAACAAGCTGACAAATCGGCAAGGCTTCAGACTTGAAACTTTTGGAGTGAGCCCCAGACGTAGGTACATGATGCCCCCAGTTTCGTTTTTGTGCAGTAAGTCCCATAGCAAGGGCTGTCAGCGCCAGCCGACATGGCTCTCATATGTCGCGGTCTAAAGGTACCTCAACATGGATGGATTTTGACAAACTATAGCTTGTTGGATAGCGGATGAATTGGCCAACAAGCTGACAAATCGGCAAGGCTTCAGACTTGAAACTTTTGGAGTGAGCCTCAGACGTAGGTACATGATGCCCCCAGTTTCGTTTTTGTGCAGTAAGTCCCATAGCAAGGGCTGTCAGCGCCAGCCGACATGGCTCTCATATGTCGCGGTCTAAAGGTACCTTAACATGGATGGATTTTGACAAACTATAGCTTGTTGGATAGCGGATGAATAGGCCAACAAGCTGACAAATCGGCAAGGCTTCAGACTTGAAACTTTGGAGTGAGCCCCAGACGTAGGTACATGATGCCCCCAGTTTCGTTTTTGTGCAGTAAGTCCCATAGCAAGGGCTGTCAGCGCCAGCCGACATGGCTCTCATATGTCGCGGTCTAAAGGTACCTCAACATCAATGGATTTTGACAAACTATAGCTTGTTGGATAGCGGATGAATAGGCCAACAAGCTGACAAATCGGCAAGGCTTCAGACTTGAAACTTTTGGAGTGAGCCTCAGACGTAGGTACATGATGCCCCCAGTTTCGTTTTTGTGCAGTAAGTCCCATAGCAAGGGCTGTCAGCGCCAGCCGACATGGCTCTCATATGTCGCGGTCTAAAGGTACCTCAACATCAATGGATTTTGACAAACTATAGCTTGTTGGATAGCGGATGAATTGGCCAACAAGCTGACAAATCGGCAAGGCTTCAGACTTGAAACTTTTGGAGTGAGCCCCAGACGTAGGTACATGATGCCCCCAGTTTCGTTTTTGTGCAGTAAGTCCCATAGCAAGGGCTGTCAGCGCCAGCCGACATGGCTCTCATATGTCGCGGTCTAAAGGTACCTCAACATCAATGGATTTTGACAAACTATAGCTTGTTGGATAGCGGATGAATTGGCCAATAAGCTGACAAATCGGCAAGGCTTCAGACTTGAAACTTTTGGAGTGAGCCCCAGACGTAGGTACATGATGCCCCCAGTTTCGTTTTTGTGCAGTAAGTCCCATAGCAAGGGCTGTCAGCGCCAGCCGACATGGCTCTCATATGTCGCGGTCTAAAGGTACCTCAACATCAATGGATTTTGACAAACTATAGCTTGTTGGATAGCGGATGAATAGGCCAACAAGCTGACAAATCGGCAAGGCTTCAGACTTGAAACTTTTGGAGTGAGCCCCAGACGTAGGTACATGATGCCCCCAGTTTCGTTTTTGTGCAGTAAGTCCCATAGCAAGGGCTGTCAGCGCCAGCCGACATGGCTCTCATATGTCGCGGTCTAAAGGTACCTCAACATGGATGGATTTTGACAAACTATAGCTTGTTGGATAGCGGATGAATAGGCCAACAAGCTGACAAATCGGCAAGGCTTCAGACTTGAAACTTTTGGAGTGAGCCCCAGACGTAGGTACATGATGCCCCCAGTTTCGTTTTTGTGCAGTAAGTCCCATAGCAAGGGCTGTCAGCGCCAGCCGACATGGCTCTCATATGTCGCGGTCTAAAGGTACCTTAACATGGATGGATTTTGACAAACTATAGCTTGTTGGATAGCGGATGAATAGGCCAACAAGCTGACAAATCGGCAAGGCTTCAGACTTGAAACTTTTGGAGTGAGCCCCAGACGTAGGTACATGATGCCCCCAGTTTCGTTTTTGTGCAGTAAGTCCCATAGCAAGGGCTGTCAGCGCCAGCCGACATGGCTCTCATATGTCGCGGTCTAAAGGTACCTCAACATCAATGGATTTTGACAAACTATAGCTTGTTGGATAGCGGATGAATAGGCCAACAAGCTGACAAATCGGCAAGGCTTCAGACTTGAAACTTTTGGAGTGAGCCCCAGACGTAGGTACATGATGCCCCCAGTTTCGTTTTTGTGCAGTAAGTCCCATAGCAAGGGCTGTCAGCGCCAGCCGACATGGCTCTCATATGTCGCGGTCTAAAGGTACCTCAACATGGATGGATTTTGACAAACTATAGCTTGTTGGATAGCGGATGAATAGGCCAACAAGCTGACAAATCGGCAAGGCTTCAGACTTGAAACTTTTGGAGTGAGCCCCAGACGTAGGTACATGATGCCCCCAGTTTCGTTTTTGTGCAGTAAGTCCCATAGCAAGGGCTGTCAGCGCCAGCCGACATGGCTCTCATATGTCGCGGTCTAAAGGTACCTCAACATCAATGGATTTTGACAAACTATAGCTTGTTGGATAGCGGATGAATAGGCCAACAAGCTGACAAATCGGCAAGGCTTCAGACTTGAAACTTTTGGAGTGAGCCCCAGACGTAGGTACATGATGCCCCCAGTTTCGTTTTTGTGCAGTAAGTCCCATAGCAAGGGCTGTCAGCGCCAGCCGACATGGCTCTCATATGTCGCGGTCTAAAGGTACCTCAACATGGATGGATTTTGACAAACTATAGCTTGTTGGATAGCGGATGAATAGGCCAACAAGCTGACAAATCGGCAAGGCTTCAGACTTGAAACTTTTGGAGTGAGCCTCAGACGTAGGTACATGATGCCCCAGTTTCGTTTTTGTGCAGTAAGTCCCATAGCAAGGGCTGTCAGCGCCAGCCGACATGGCTCTCATATGTCGCGGTCTAAAGGTACCTCAACATCAATGGATTTTGACAAACTATAGCTTGTTGGATAGCGGATGAATAGGCCAACAAGCTGACAAATCGGCAAGGCTTCAGACTTGAAACTTTTGGAGTGAGCCCCAGACGTAGGTACATGATGCCCCCAGTTTCGTTTTTGTGCAGTAAGTCCCATAGCAAGGGCTGTCAGCGCCAGCCGACATGGCTCTCATATGTCGCGGTCTAAAGGTACCTCAACATCAATGGATTTTGACAAACTATAGCTTGTTGGATAGCGGATGAATTGGCCAACAAGCTGACAAATCGGCAAGGCTTCAGACTTGAAACTTTTGGAGTGAGCCCCAGACGTAGGTACATGATGCCCCCAGTTTCGTTTTTGTGCAGTAAGTCCCATAGCAAGGGCTGTCAGCGCCAGCCGACATGGCTCTCATATGTCGCGGTCTAAAGGTACCTCAACATCAATGGATTTTGACAAACTATAGCTTGTTGGATAGCGGATGAATAGGCCAACAAGCTGACAAATCGGCAAGGCTTCAGACTTGAAACTTTTGGAGTGAGCCCCAGACGTAGGTACATGATGCCCCCAGTTTCGTTTTTGTGCAGTAAGTCCCATAGCAAGGGCTGTCAGCGCCAGCCGACATGGCTCTCATATGTCGCGGTCTAAAGGTACCTCAACATGGATGGATTTTGACAAACTATAGCTTGTTGGATAGCGGATGAATTGGCCAATAAGCTGACAAATCGGCAAGGCTTCAGACTTGAAACTTTTGGAGTGAGCCCCAGACGTAGGTACATGATGCCCCCAGTTTCGTTTTTGTGCAGTAAGTCCCATAGCAAGGGCTGTCAGCGCCAGCCGACATGGCTCTCATATGTCGCGGTCTAAAGGTACCTCAACATCAATGGATTTTGACAAACTATAGCTTGTTGGATAGCGGATGAATAGGCCAACAAGCTGACAAATCGGCAAGGCTTCAGACTTGAAACTTTTGGAGTGAGCCTCAGACGTAGGTACATGATGCCCCCAGTTTCGTTTTTGTGCAGTAAGTCCCATAGCAAGGGCTGTCAGCGCCAGCCGACATGGCTCTCATATGTCGCGGTCTAAAGGTACCTCAACATGGATGGATTTTGACAAACTATAGCTTGTTGGATAGCGGATGAATAGGCCAACAAGCTGACAAATCGGCAAGGCTTCAGACTTGAAACTTTTGGAGTGAGCCCCAGACGTAGGTACATGATGCCCCAGTTTCGTTTTTGTGCAGTAAGTCCCATAGCAAGGGCTGTCAGCGCCAGCCGACATGGCTCTCATATGTCGCGGTCTAAAGGTACCTCAACATGGATGGATTTTGACAAACTATAGCTTGTTGGATAGCGGATGAATAGGCCAACAAGCTGACAAATCGGCAAGGCTTCAGACTTGAAACTTTTGGAGTGAGCCCCAGACGTAGGTACATGATGCCCCCAGTTTCGTTTTTGTGCAGTAAGTCCCATAGCAAGGGCTGTCAGCGCCAGCCGACATGGCTCTCATATGTCGCGGTCTAAAGGTACCTCAACATGGATGGATTTTGACAAACTATAGCTTGTTGGATAGCGGATGAATAGGCCAACAAGCTGACAAATCGGCAAGGCTTCAGACTTGAAACTTTTGGAGTGAGCCCCAGACGTAGGTACATGATGCCCCCAGTTTCGTTTTTGTGCAGTAAGTCCCATAGCAAGGGCTGTCAGCGCCAGCCGACATGGCTCTCATATGTCGCGGTCTAAAGGTACCTCAACATCAATGGATTTTGACAAACTATAGCTTGTTGGATAGCGGATGAATAGGCCAACAAGCTGACAAATCGGCAAGGCTTCAGACTTGAAACTTTTGGAGTGAGCCCCAGACGTAGGTACATGATGCCCCAGTTTCGTTTTTGTGCAGTAAGTCCCATAGCAAGGGCTGTCAGCGCCAGCCGACATGGCTCTCATATGTCGCGGTCTAAAGGTACCTTAACATGGATGGATTTTGACAAACTATAGCTTGTTGCATAGCGGATGAATAGGCCAACAAGCTGACAAATCGGCAAGGCTTCAGACTTGAAACTTTTGGAGTGAGCCCCAGACGTAGGTACATGATGCCCCCAGTTTCGTTTTTGTGCAGTAAGTCCCATAGCAAGGGCTGTCAGCGCCAGCCGACATGGCTCTCATATGTCGCGGTCTAAAGGTACCTCAACATCAATGGATTTTGAAAAACTATAGCTTGTTGGATAGCGGATGAATAGGCCAACAAGCTGACAAATCGGCAAGGCTTCAGACTTGAAACTTTTGGAGTGAGTTCCAGACGTAGGTACATGATGCCCCAGTTTCGTTTTTGTGCAGTAAGTCCCATAGCAAGGGCTGTCAGCGCCAGCCGACATGGCTCTCATGTGTCGCGGTCTAAAGGTACCTTAACATGGATGGATTTTGACAAACTATAGCTTGTTGGATAGCGGATGAATAGGCCAACAAGCTGACAAATCGGCAAGGCTTCAGACTTGAAACTTTTGGAGTGAG